>OY821776.1:23767500-25092500 GCA_963682175.1 Triglochin maritima | reverse complement strand
AAAGTGCCTGTTATTTTCGGTCGAACGAACCTTTCTTTTTGTGTTCGAGCGATTCACCTTGACCTAGTAAAAACCCTCAGAACGGTCGATTGTCCCTTAGATATAGTTTGACCGTTCACTTAAGTTGTAACTGTTAGGTTCGACTGTAGTTTAAGTTGGTTCGAACGTTTACATAATTTCATGTTTAACGGAGTCGGTTGACCGGTTTATGACAGAATTGTTGAACTTCGGTTTCTGATTTGTGTATCTTACACACTACTTACTCAATTCTTCCCAAACGGCTATATCTCTCTAGGAGTTTATAAATAGAGGTCCATACACCTTATTTACACAACTCTCATACTTCCAATTGCTCCATATACTAGAGAGACTTCTCCTAATCTTCAAATCCCCAATCATATACACTCCAAACTAAACTTCACCACTTGACCAAATTCCACATCATAATCAAGTGTGCTCAAAGTTAGAGTATCCAAATACTCTGGTTACTTATTGCCATCAAAGTTATAAGTGAAAGCCCGAAGCATCCTTCTCAGATTGTGAGTGGAAGAAACCAAGTTTGCGAGGGTGTATGCAAGGCTTGCTTTGTAAATGCATTCTCTCTCTGCCAGGAATGAGAGTGAATAGTGAAAACGTAGGCGAAGCTTGCGGAATCGAGTAAGAAGTAGGTGGGTGGCCGAACCTCTATTAAATCACCATGTTCACTTGTGGTTTGCCTTGTTTGCTCTACTTGTTTTTAATTCATAATTCCACTACATGTTTAGTAGAGATTAAGAGAAATTCAATAGATAATTAGGGGTCATAACGATCCTACAACTTATGCATGATAATGTAATCCAAAATTTCATAAAAAAACACAATGAATTTTTTTTGAAATAATTTTTTTTATATTTTGTTTTCAAATTAGACATCTTTTAAAAGTATTTTCCAAACTAGACCCACTGCCACCACGTTTAGTCTATTTTTTAGTATATACAGAATTCGGCATCTGAGACGCCAAGTTTTGTAGAAATAAATTTCTTAGAGAACTCGTCTTGAACGGGACAAACTTCTTCTGAGCGGGACACTTTGTTATGACCTAAACCTTATTAGGGAACTAAGCTTGCTTAGGGAGAGAATTAGTGATTAAGTGTGTTTGTCTTTGAGGAGTGGTGTGGGTATGGTGGGGTGTAAGGTGAGTATGGGGTTAGGTGAGGAGAGGTATGGGTGGTTGGTATGAGTTTTGTTTATAAGAGAAAGCACCCAACTCCTTTCCTTCTCTTCTCCCTCTCGCCCCTTTCTTGCCGGTGACATGACCGATGGAGCTCTGGCGTGTGGCGGGCGGCAGCGACGTAAGGAGAAGTAGGTGTCTTGTAGGCGTAAGGCCAACGTTGAGTGACTCCGGCGAACACGAAAGGTATGCCAAGTTCGAGTAGATTGTTAACACAAGGTGTGTGAGGGGTTTTGCTCATCGTCGGAGGCCTCGCCAATGACGAGGGTAGTTAGGCATCTGCCATGTAACTATTGACCGATGTTTGTTGGTGGTCGAGCAGTTCTAGTGTAATTGCTAGACTTTGCCCTGCACCGGTCGAACTATGTGCATAATTATTGGGCATCAGAGAGTCTGTTATTTTTGGTCGGACGGTACCCCGTTGTCGTTTGACTGTTGCATTGTTGTTTAAGTTTAGTTGGGTGGAGAACATCTAAACAGTCGACTGCCTTAGACCCAGTTTGACCGTTAACTTAAGTGTACTACCTTGTGTCTGACCGACTTGTGCCTTGTTTGACCAGGTATTTTGTCCATGGACTAATAAAGTCCCTGTTATTTTTGGTCAGACGGGACCCTTTTGCCATTCAACCGTCGTTGGATTATTTAATGTTTCCCTGGCATAAACCTTTCAAACGGTCGACTGTCCAATTACCTTTGTACGACCGTTTTTACTTGTGTTCGTTCGACCAGTTGGATTTCAGTTCGAACCTTCTTTTGGTTCAAGAGGAAACGCCGACCAGCCTTCCATTTCCGGTCCACTGTTGGTGCCCAATATTGTTCTTCCTTATTCCTTTGATAGTGCCACATTTGTCCACGAAAACTCGTACCCTCGTCTTGTGAGTGTGCCAGGAGGTGACAATGGGTGTGATGATTGCGTCTGCCCAGGAACTGTTGTGTGGAAAAGTGTGGATACTTCTTGCACGTGTCTATTGTATTATTTTGGCCTTGTATGGCTTATTACATTTCATGATTACCTACACCTTATGTAGTAGACCTAAGGGATAACGGATCTCAATGCTTTGTGTTGTCACGCAACTCCGTGGGGGTGAGGTGACTGCTGGCCTTGATGGAGACGGAAGTAACCGACCAACTTGTGTGGCGGCGGGGATGACCGCTCATACTCCTTTCCGGCGAGAATGTTTCAGCTTGTGTGAGCAGATGTTTCAGCGTGTGTGAGCAGATGTGTCAGCTTGTGTGAGCAGATGTTTCAGCGTGTGTGAGCAGATGTGTCAGCTTGTGTGAGCAAAAGTGTCAGCTTGTGTGAGAAACCCGACTGGGACCGCTGTCCCTTATTACCCCTGGATGGGGAAGGTTTTACGTCGACATTATTGTAGGCCATGTATACTAGTATGATAGGTTCTGTGCACCATACTTTCATATGTATGTAGGTGGACTCGGTATATATGGTTTTTGTTATGAAAACTCAGGCATTGTCTCATGTTTGCATTTCAGGCCTTGAGCAGCACTAAGTGGGTGGGGACCGAGGACGATTGCACACTGGGACCAGATTCTCCAGTCTTTATCTTGTAGGTTGATATGATTACCTGTATTTGTTTGCCTTGTTTTTGATGTAATCATACTTTTGAAACTACGTGTAATGGGCATTTTGAATATTTTTATGAGTAATTTCCCTTTTTCACTCTGATCATATCTTTGATAATTTGTTTTAAATTTTCTTCATTTTTGGGGATGCTACACACTTGCGTCCCGAGTGGGATAGACTCTGACTCGTCCTGAACGAGACATTTGCCTCCCAAGCAGGACAGACATGATACGGATCCATGCATATTTATATGAAGGATAATAACAACCAACCATAAGTATTAATCCTCCTCTTTCTCATCATAAGCATATGTCGGCTATAGAACTAGCTCAACATCCCCCCCGGACAGACGCAAACTGGTCCATGCATATTTATATGAAGGATAATATCAACCAACCAGAAGCATTAATCCTTCTCATCATAAGCATATGTAGGGTATAGCTCGACATCCCCCCCCCTCCGGCCGCAACCCAAGTTTTGACGAAGGTTTCAAAACCCTACCCATTTTCTCCATTTTCACTGTTTTTTTATTCCATTTTTTATGCATTATGATGATGTACATTGTTGTTTTAGGTATGATTGAAGCGTTTTTGTTGGTATAAGAACTCATTTAGAGGGCGTTCACTTCCACACTCGACCGATATAATTTCTGAATCCTTACAGTTTTTTCAAATTATTAATTAATTAAGACTAAAAGAACAACCATTTCACTTGAATACTTTTCAAATTTAATCTATATAGGTTAGGAATGGATAAGGATGATGAAGGATCTTTGTTGGTCATGTATGATTAGAAATTAGAATGTAAGGGAAATGTGGCCGAATATACAGGGGCCGAGAGCAAATTAGTTTGAGTACCGTTGAATATCAAATATGTGGATTTAGTGGATGTGATTAGATCTGAATGTTGTTATCCAGATAGTATGTTTGATGTCAAGTTGACAGCGAAGTTTCTTTTAAACAACGATTGACCATACGCTCTATTAACCGATGATAAGTCAGTTTATGGAATGATGCGCATATTCAAACGGATGTCTGTTGTTGGAGTGTATGTAGAATTTGAATCCAAAATGCCTAGCCCTACGCTAACAACCAATACTCATCTTTGGGATTATGACATAGTTGGGTCGACTGGTTGGGATTGTAGAATAATTTGAATATAAATCTAAATCCCACTACTGATGTTCCGCCATACTAAGAAGTTCCTTTTTCCAATCCCAGAACTTCCAAACATGCAGTGAATGACTATGAAATGTAAGTGGCATTCCTTCAAGCAGTACCAATCTCGATCTTGGTTTGTCGCAACTTGAGGCCATGCACCACAACAATGATGAGTTTCCTGACAGAGCTGGACTGTCATGTTCATAACCCTTCCTTGGTCTTCATTTGCCGTTAGTTGACCCAATCAGTATTGTCGACTAGAAATTCAATGCCCGGAAGATGAGATGCATAGTGATGGAGAGGATTGTTGGCTTTTTGGCCTTAATCTTTGTTTTGATGATTTAATCAACCTAATATTAATTATGATCATGTAGAGTAGCACACATGTTGCATTGCATATATATTTCTTTGTGCTAACCTCTACAGGTGATCAAGACTCAAGGAAGAAAGGAAATCAAGTCAAGACATGTAATCAAGCTCATTTGAAGACATGTATTTTGCATTTCTTTAAGTCTTTAGGAACCTTGTGTAATTGAGCATACTTGAGCTAAAAACTACTCAACCACACACTAGGTTCCCTATAGAAGCCACACACAAAATTTCACATAATTTGGACTTCAATAGAACATCCAAACTAGAACCGGAAAACACCTAAACAAAACTTGAACTGCCTGGACCAAAACGGTCGACCGTTGAAACCTTTCCGTTCGACCGTTTACACATATTTTCGGACCGTTTGTTTTGTCGTATTATACCCAACGGTCGTATTCGTATTATTCCCGAATACCCCAAAATTACCAAACCTCCGGTCGACCGAAACTTTCCTAACGGTCGACCGAACCAACACAATTTGGTCTCCCAGAAGTGCCTGGACTAATTCGGTCGAACAATCCCCTGAGCCCGTTCGACCGTTAACTTAAGTTAACTCAAGTCAAAGCTGAAATTTGACCAAACAATCGAACGACATACCCATTTCGGTCGACCGTTTTAAGGGACAATTGGGTCCTGCAAGTTTCTGTTTTGTGTATCTTCACCAACTCATACCCAATCAACCCCAACGGTTCTATTCTCTCTAATGCTTATAAATAGAGTTGTAAAACACATTTAACACAACTCTCCCACTCATATTTGTCCCCAACATTAGAGAGAAGATCCAAACACTCAAAAGCTCAAAACCTTCCACACTTTAGTCTTAATTCATATTCTACTCAAGTGTGCTCAAGTTTAGAGAGTGTTGTTCCACTCAATCTTTGTGCAAGAAGCAAGGGTCTTGGTGAAAGCCCAAGACACAAGTATAGACTTCGGTGAGAGCCCGAAGTGTCCCTCTCGGATTGTGAGAGGTGGAGCCAAGCTCGGCGAGGGTTGTTCGCGAGCTTGAAGATTGTAAAGGCGTTCTCTCCCGGCCCGGAACGGGGAGTGGTTAGTGAAGTCGTGAGCGGAGCTCGGTGATCCGAGTGGAGCTTGCAAGAGAGGACTAGGACCCGGGTGGGGTGCCGAACCTCTATAAAAATCCCCCGTGTCGATTGTGGTTTGCATATTCCTTCCCTACTTGCTTGTTTTGTTTTAATTCCGTTGCATATCATTGATAAATCAAACAAGTAGGTAATTAGGGATAAAAGTGATTAGTATTGTGGTCCCATAACCCACACGATCCTACATTTGGTATCATAGCCTTGTTAGCTAATTCTCATACTTAATCGTATTTTTAGCATGACCTCTACTTCATCTAATCACATAGAAGGATTATGCACAACTCGACCTCCTTTGCTAAATGTGTCAAATTATGATTATTGGAAGAATAGGATGAAGATTTTCCTAATTTCTAATGACCTTAAGTATTGGATGTTTCTTCAAAATCCTTACACACCCCTAAATGAAGATGAATTAGATTCACTTACAAGACCCAAAATGAAAGAAATCGAAATGAATTCGAAAATTATGAATATCTTGTATTGTGGCCTTAATGATGGTGAATATAATAGGATTAGGGGTTGTGTAAGTGCATATGAAATATGGCATAGATTGCAAATGCATCATGAGGGGGATAGCAAAACTAAGGAAACCCGCATTAGTCTCCTCATGCATAAATATGAAATTTTTTCTATGCAAATCGGTGAAAACATAAGCGAAATGAACACTCGCTTCACCGATATCACTAACTCTCTTTTGGTTCTTGGAAGAAGATTAAATGAAGGAGAGATGACAAGGAAATTCCTCCGGTCGCTAAGTCACGATTTGGAAGATAAGGTGGTCGCAATTGAAGAAGCACACGACATTTCCCAACTCAAGATGGAGGAGTTAATTGGAAATCTCATGGCTTATGAGCTCCAAATTAACCATCGAAAGGAGAAGGAAGCCTCCAAGAACAAACCAACCTTGGGACTACATGCAAATATTGATCAACCAAGGAGGAGTGTAGAAGATGAGGACATTGAAGTCCTAGCCAAAGACTTCTTCAATTACCTCAAGAAGGATAAAGAATGAAAGAAGAGGTACAAGAAGTGAAAAGAGAGAAAAGAAGAAGGAGAAGGAAGAGAGTGAAAATGAGAGAAAAGAGAAGGAGAAGAAAAATGAGAGAAGGGAGAGAAGGAGAGAAAATGAGAGAAGTAAGAGAAAGGAGAAGATGTTGGAAGCTCACAAGGCTACATGGGACGATTCATCGTCTTCATCGTCATCCAAATCAACCACACCTTCATCAACAAAGGAATATGCACATATGTGCTACATGGCAATTCAAGATGAAGGAAGTGAGGTATCCTCTAACTCTTACTCTAGTAGATCACATTCTTGCTCATCTAAGTCATATGCTAGTGATAGTTCATGTTCCAAAGAAGAAACATATTCTCATGAGGAACTTCAAAAGGCATTTCATGATTTAGTTAAACAATATGAGATTATTTGCGAAAAGAACAAAAATACTAGAAAGCAAATAAATGATCTCAAATGCCAAATTGAACTAATCATGAATGAGAAGAATGAGGTGCTTGCTAAACTTGAAACTAATGCATCAACTCTTGACAAGTTAAAAGCAACACCTATAGATGTTGAACAATTAGATCTTCATGCTTGCAATGTGCAATTAAGAAAAGATCTAGAAAAGTTCACAAATGGAACTAAGATGCTTAACATGCTATTAGGGAGTCAAAGACAATCTTTGCAAAAACATGGTTTAGGATTTAATGCTAAATTGAAAAACCATGCATCTTATACAACTTTAAATGGAAAGCACTTAGTTGTAAAACATACTTCCTCAAAAGTGTGGGCTCCTAAAACCAAAATGGTTTGGGTTCCCAAAGCTAACATTCAAGGACCCAAAGTAGTTTGGGTACCTAAATCTACACTTGTAGGTGCTTGAGGAAGAAATCGATGGTGACCGGGCGAGCTTAAGAGTCAAATTGCAAGTCGGGTGCATCACCGAATGAAGGGTACAACCAATTCAAGCTTCAAGTTGGTATATTTTCATATCCTCTAAATTTTTCAATAAAATTGGTTCTAGTCTAGGATACATTCTCAATTGACATATCATTTACCCATTCATTGCAAATCTTAAATGGTTGAATAACATCCATAGTTTTAAGAGTCAAATTGTCTAAATGGATGTAAAATGGGGAAATGAAAACATTACATGCTTAATCGTAGTATTTGATTATTGTTAATAGGGGAGAAATAGAAATGAGGTTAATTGACAAATCATATTCATATCGATAGGGGGAGCTTATTGAATATCATTTTCTTAGTGTAATGAAGTGCAAAATTTAGGGGGAGCAACTTCATTACAAGACATCCACATTGAACTTAAATCGTATAATTTTTTATAATAAATATCATTTTTGATGGATGTCAAATGGGGAGAGATTTGATCAAGGGGTAACTTGGAATTTGATCACAAAATCGAACAAAAACTATGCACATACATAGGGGGAGCAATAATATGAATAGTTACATATAGAAATTCCATGTATAAAGATATAGTTAAGATATAGGTTGTCATCATCAAAAAGGGGGAGATTGTTGGCTTTTTGGCCTTAATCTTTGTTTTTATGATTTAATCAACGTAATATTAATTATGATCATGTAGAGTAGCACACATGTTGCATTGCATATATATTGCTTTGTGCTAACCTCTACAGGTGATCAAGACTCAAGGAAGAAAGGAAATCAAGTCAAGACATGTAATCAAGCTCATTTGAAGACATGTATTTTGCATTTCTTTGAGTCTTTAGGAACCTTGTGTAATTGAGCATACTTGAGCTAAAAACTACTCAACCACACACTAGGTTCCCTATAGAAGTCACACACAAAATTTCACATAATTTGGACTTCAATAGATCATCCAAACTAGAACCGGAAAACACCTAAACAAAACTTGAACTGCCTGGACCAAAACGGTCGACCGTTGAAACCTTTCCGTTCGACCGTTTACACATATTTTCAGACCGTTTGTTTTGTCGTATTATACCCAACGGTCGTATTCGTATTATTCCCGAATACCCCAAAATTACCAAACCTCCGGTCGACCGAAACATTCCTAACGGTCGGCCGAACCAACACAATTTGGTCTCCCAGAAGTGCCTGGACTAATTCGGTCGAACAATCCCCTGAGCCCGTTAGACCGTTAACTTAAGTTAACTCAAGTCAAAGCTGAAATTTGACCAAACGGTCGAACGACATACCCATTTCGGTCGACCGTTTTTAGGCAGAATTGGGTCCTGCAGGTTTCTGTTTTGTGTATCTTCACCAACTCATACCCAATCAACCCCAACGGCTCTATTCTCTCTAATGCTTATAAATAGAGTTGTAAAACACATTTAACACAACTCTCCCACTCATATTTGTCCCCAACATTAGAGAGAAGATCCAAACACTCAAAAGCTCAAAATCTTCCAAACTTTAGTCTTAATTCATATTCTACTCAAGTGTGCTCAAGTTTAGAGAGTGTTGTTCCACTCAATCTTTGTGCAAGAAGCAAGGGTCTTGGTGAAAGGCCAAGACACAAGTATAGACTTCGGTGAGAGCCCGAAGTGTCCCTCTCGGATTGTGAGAGGTGGAGCCAAGCTCGGCGAGGGTTGTTCGCGAGCTTGAAGATTGTAAAGGCGTTCTCTCCCGGCCCGGAACGGGGAGTGGTTAGTGAAGTCGTGAGCGGAGCTCGGTGATCCGAGCGGAGCTTGCAAGAGAGGACTAGGACCCGGGTGGGGTGCCGAACCTCTATAAAAATCCCCCGTGTCGATTGTGGTTTGCATATTCCTTCCCTACTTGCTTGTTTTGTTTTAATTCCGCTGCATATCTTTGATAAATCAAACAAGTAGGTAATTAGGGATAAAAGTGATTAGTATTGTGGACCCATAACCCACACGATCCTACAAGGATGACATTGAGGATTTAGGGGATTAGAGTACACCATTTCTAGTAGAGGATGAGCTTGAAGATGCTTCTGCTAACGAAGTAGTTCCTGAGACATAAGAGATTATATATGCGATGAGTCAAACGATAAACCAGGAAGATGACGACGTTGTTGATGATGCAGTTGTTAACAATGACATGGTTCCTAGCCTTAATCTTTATTTAGTTTTGATGATTAAGTAATCTAATCTTAATCTATATTTAATCAATCAACCTAGACAATCAAAGTAAGCAAACATGAATACATGCATTGCATATATATTCGTGTACTTGCGATATTCTTAATAGGTTGATGAAGAATCAAGCTAAGGAGCTTGGGGACAAGAAGATAAAGACTCAAGACATGTAATCAAGCTTTGGACCAATATGTAATGTAGTATAATTTGAGTCCTAAGGATTAATGTAAACTTGAGCACATTAGGATTCTGTCCCGTATCCCCACGGTTAACCGACCCCTTCTCGGTAAACCGAATCTTGTAGAGTTCGGTCCACCGAACACCTTGCGGTCAACCGTGTAGAATCCTTTAGGTGTTCCCTGGAATAACCTCCTCGGTATACCGAACCGCCTTCGGTAGACCGAATTAGCCTGGACCGGTTTTGGACTTTGCTCCAACGGTCGTATTTATATCTTGACCTAAAGCCAAATTGACTTATCCATATTCGGTACACCGAACTTCATTCGGTCAACCGAATCATATTGCTTTAGGAGACCAACGGCTATTTAACTTGACCGTTATTGGTAAACCAATCTCCCACGCTTTGTCAGCGCAATTCCAGCGCTACTTCGGTATACCGAAGTATACACGGTCAACCGAACTTAGCATAAACAGAACCCTACCAATCTTACTGTCCAGTTTGGAACGGTTCACCGAATAGGTTTCGGTAAACCGAATTATATTAGGGTTGCTAGTTAGAGAGCTACTGGAGTTGAGTGAGCGGTTAACCGAATAAGATTCGGTAAACCGAAATGACCATCGTCGGTAATCCGTTGGGTTAACGGTCTACCGAGGAGCGTGCAAATTCTGCCCGAACTTTTGTCACATCATCACATTTCATGGGTCAACTTTCTCACCCACTCCCCAACGACTCTAAGAGCTTTGAAGCCTATATAAGGACCTCATTAGAAGCACAACACAAGCACTACACTCTCCAAACATCAAGTATCCTTGTGCTATCTTTCCCAAACCTTCAAAGCTCAAATCCTATACACTCAATCCAAAACTTCACCACTTGTATTCCTAGATCCATATCATAATCCAAGTGTGCTCAAAGTTAGAGTGTCATTAGCAAGAGTTGTGATTCCATTCTTTCATCCAAATCACAAGAGTTGTAATAGCTTCAAGGAAGCTCCCTCTCGGGTTGTGAGAGGAGACACGGGCGAGGCGAGGTTGTTCGCGAGGCTCGGGTTTGTAAAGGCGTTGATCTCGGCCCGGTAACGGAGATCGGATAGTGGAAACCACAAGCGAGGCACGAGGGACGAGCCGGGCTTGTGAGTGAGGACTAGGACCGGGGAGGGTGCCGAACCTCGTTAAATCGGGCGTCGACTTCAACGTTGGTTTGCAAGTTCTCTATCTCTTAGAATAACCCTTGCATGATTAGTTGTTAGTTCGTAATTAGTTTTTAATTCCGCATCTTGTTTAATTACGATCACTAGAGGGCCCCTTAAGATCCCCACATTTGGTATCAGAGCCTTGTTAGCTAAATTTATTTTCTTAATCGAAATATTAGCATTGCTCAATCTAATCATAGTGAGGGTTTATCAACTAATAAACCACCTCTTTTTAATGGCCTAAATTATGATTATTGGAAAAAGAGGATGAAAATATATTTGCAATCTCATGATTTAAAATTTTGGACTTTTATTTTAAAATCATACACCCCACCAAATGATGATGAGATTATTTCATTACCTAAACCCAAAATTAAGGAGGCGGAAATTAATGCCCGCATTATGAATATGTTATATTGTGGTTTAAATGAAAATGAATATAATCGAGTGAGAGGGTGTGAAAGTGCATATGAAATTTGGCACACATTAGAAATGCATCATGAGGGATCCACTAGATTAAAAGAAACTAGGATTAATCTACTCATGCATAAATATGAATTGTTTCATATGCTACCCGGTGAAAACATAAGCGAGATGCACACTCGCTTCACCGAAATTATTAACTCCCTTAGTGCTCTTGGAAAGATTTTTAGCAAGGGAGAAATGACAAGGAAGATTCTCCGGTCTCTCAACGACGATTGGGAAGAAAAGACAACCGGAATAGAAGAAGCGCAAGATCTAACGAAATTGTCGGTTGAAGAACTCATGGGAAGTCTCATGACATATGAGATACAAATGAAAGACCGAAATGAGAAGAGAGTCAAGAAATCCTTAGGGCTACACGTCGTCGCCAATTCGATCAAAGAAGATAGTGATATCGAGGAACAATTGGTGACACATAAATTCAAGGAATTTCTCAAAGAAGAGAAAGAGAAAAGAGAAGAAGAAGAAGAGCAAGAGAAAAGAGAAGAAGAAAGCTCTTAAAGCTACTTGGGACACTTCATTATCTTCATCAATTGAAGGCGAATTCGCCTCAATGTGCTTCATGGCAATAGAAGACGATGATAGTGAGGTATCTTCTTGCTCTAGTCATGATTCAATTGATTCAAATGATTCAAATGCATATAATGAACTTCAATGTGAATTCAATGAATTACTTGAAAATTTTGAGAAAATTTGTCAAAAGAATAAACTAGCAAGAAAGAAAATCAATGAGCTACAATCTCAAATTGAATCTATCATGAATGATAAGAATGAATTACTTGCTAGTCATGATAAAATTGCATTAGAGAACACTCAATTGATTGATGAAATTGCAACTCTAAATGCAAAACCTTCATGTAGTGTTGATATTCAAGATCTAATTGCTAAGAATGTTCAATTACAAAAGGATCTTGAAAAATTCACAAGTGGAAAGAAAATGCTTGATATGCTTATTGGTAGTCAAAGACAATCACTAGATAAACATGGTATATGTTTTTATGCTAATAACTTTAAGAACCATGTTATTCACACTACTTTAAATGGAAAGCATTTTGTAGTGAATAAAACTTCCTCAAGTATTTGGGCACCTAAAACCAAAATAGTTTGGGTTCCCAAAACTAACATGATTGGACCCAAGCAAAAATGGGTACCAAAATCTTCAATTGTAGGTACTTGAAGGAGGAAATCGGTGGTGACCGGATGAGCTTCAAAGAAAAATTTAAAGCCGGTTGCATCACCGAATACGGGTTGAGTCAATTCAAAGCGCCACGACGGTATAAATTTTGATTGATTCTAATCTAAATTTTAGAGCTTAATAGACATATCTTATGATATAATTCATTGCATATCTTATACCCTATTCATTGCATATCTTATACCACATCCATAATCATAAATGTAAAATTGTAAAATGGATGTTAAATAGGCTAAGAGGGAGAATAGAAATGCACTTAATTGTTAATACTCATTGTTGCTATTTAGCCTAATTGATAGGGGGATCCTAAAATTGCAAAATCATATAATTAAGGGGGAGAATTAGATATCTTTTACCTTTACATCAAATGCTTAATGTTTGCTTTTTGATTGATGTCAAAGGGGGAGAAGAATTAGGATGAGCTTCAATTTTAAATAAACTATGCACGTTGTTAAGGGGAGAAATCTTATAAATGCATAGATTACATATATATTAAGGAACAAAACTTATAGAAAGGGGAGAAATAAAATTGAACTCAAATATTAAGATATAGATTTGCCATCATCAAAAAGGGGGAGATTGTTGGCTTTTTAGCCTTAATCTTTATTTAGTTTTGATGATTAAGTAATCTAATCTTAATCTATATTTAATCAATCAACCTAGACAATCAAAGTAAGCAAACATGAATACATGCATTGCATATATATTCGTGTACTTGCGATATTCTTAATAGGTTGATGAAGAATCAAGCTAAGGAGCTTGGGGACAAGAAGATAAAGACTCAAGACATGTAATCAAGCTTTGGACCAATATGTAATGTAGTATAATTTGAGTCCTAAGGATTAATGTAAACTTGAGCACATTAGGATTCTGTCCCGTATCCCCACGGTTAACCGACCCCTTCTCGGTAAACCGAATCTTGTAGAGTTCGGTCCACCGAACACCTTGCGGTCAACCGTGTAGAATCCTTTAGGTGTTCCCTGGAATAACCTCCTCGGTATACCGAACCGCCTTCGGTAGACCGAATTAGCCTGGACCGGTTTTGGACTTTGCTCCAACGGTCGTATTTATATCTTGACCTAAAGCCAAATTGACTTATCCATATTCGGTACACCGAACTTCATTCGGTCAACCGAATCATATTGCTTTAGGAGACCAACGGCTATTTAACTTGACCGTTATTGGTAAACCAATCTCCCACGCTTTGTCAGCGCAATTCCAGCGCTACTTCGGTATACCGAAGTATACACGGTCAACCGAACTTAGCATAAACAGAACCCTACCAATCTTACTGTCCAGTTTGGAACGGTTCACCGAATAGGTTTCGGTAAACCGAATTATATTAGGGTTGCTAGTTAGAGAGCTACTGGAGTTGAGTGAGCGGTTAACCGAATAAGATTCGGTAAACCGAAATGACCATCGTCGGTAATCCGTTGGGTTAACGGTCTACCGAGGAGCGTGCAAATTCTGCCCGAACTTTTGTCACATCATCACATTTCATGGGTCAACTTTCTCACCCACTCCCCAACGACTCTAAGAGCTTTGAAGCCTATATAAGGACCTCATTAGAAGCACAACACAAGCACTACACTCTCCAAACATCAAGTATCCTTGTGCTATCTTTCCCAAACCTTCAAAGCTCAAATCCTATACACTCAATCCAAAACTTCACCACTTGTATTCCTAGATCCATATCATAATCCAAGTGTGCTCAAAGTTAGTGTCATTAGCAAGAGTTGTGATTCCATTCTTTCATCCAAATCACAAGAGTTGTAATAGCTTCAAGGAAGCTCCCTCTCGGGTTGTGAGAGGAGACACGGGCGAGGCGAGGTTGTTCGCGAGGCTCGGGTTTGTAAAGGCGTTGATCTCGGCCCGGTAACGGAGATCGGATAGTGGAAACCACAAGCGAGGCTCGAGGGACGAGCGGGGCTTGTGAGTGAGGACTAGGACCCGGGGAGGGTGCCGAACCTCGTTAAATCGGGCGTCGACTTCAACGTTGGTTTGCAAGTTCTCTATCTCTTAGAATAACCCTTGCATGATTAGTTGTTAGTTCGTAATTAGTTTTTAATTCCGCATCTTGTTTAATTACGATCACTAGAGGGCCCCTTAAGATCCCCACAACATGGTCGACCGAAAGGTCAAAATAAGTCGACCAGTGGAACTCGGTAAAATCACTTTTGGTGTACCAATTAATTGGTTGAAACAGTTGAATGGAAAACTCGTTTCAGTCGACCGTTCTACATAGACAGGTAGAAGTTAAGTTTAAGTGATTTTCCTACCTAAGTTTGGGTGACCTATTGAAGTCCAATTGATATAAAATTTTGTGTGTGACTTCTACAATGAACCTATTGTGTATGTGAATAAATGTTGACTATTGTATGCTCAAGTTCACATAAGTTCCTAAGACTCAAATAAAAGGTAAAATTACATGCCTTCAAGTAGCTTGATTACATATTTTGACTTCATTACATTCTTCCTTGAGTCTTGATCACCTATAGATGTTAGTACAATACAAGATATATTCCATGTATAATGTGTGTTTGACTCAATTTGATTGTGATTAAGATTATGTTGGTTAAATCATCAAAACTTAACTAATATGATTAAAACAAAAAATCCAACACATTTCTGGTTGTGAATGTTCATGTATGTTCAAGTGGTTGTTGATTTCGTATGTTATCTTATTTCATGTTTAAGAACATGCTTGTGATGAGAAAGAGGAGGATTGATAATTCTGGTTGGTTGTTATTATCCTTCATATCTATATGCATGGATCAGTTCCACGTTTGTACCGCTCAAGACGAGTCTATCTCGCATAACGACAAGTTTGTTCCGCTCTGGATGCAAGTGTCCTGCTCAGGACGAGTTTGTCCCGCATAGGGACAAATCCCTCGCTCGGGACGCAAGTGTCCCGCTCAGGATGAGTTTGTCTTGCTCACAGAAGTGTTCAGCTAAGGCCGAGTTTGTCCCGCTTAGGAGGAGTTTGTCCTGTTCAAGACGAGTTTGTCCTGCTTAGGACGACTTATCTAAGAAATTTAATTCTACAAAACTCGACGTCTGAGATGTCGCGTTATGTATAACTATATACTAAAAAAAGATCCGCTGCCACCACGTGTCACGACGTGACGACGGTAGGCCTTGTTTGGAAAATATTTTTAAAAAAGATTTAATTTGATTTTTTTAAAATCATTTTATTTCAAAATGTTATCCAAAAAACAACTCACCAAAAGTAGAGCAAAACAAAGAACCAAGATGGTTATAAGTGACTCATAACATCGTTTCCTTCGTATGTAAAATACACTGCACATTCATTTCATTTTCATGTCAAAAAATAAATTTAAGTCCATAAAAAAGTAAAGTTGGTTTATGTGGTATAAAAATATAAAAACAAATATAAAAAGTAAAATGGAGTAGCATATGCTGGTAATGTTCCAACACAACTCTCACACGCTACCATCAACCAACCAAACCCCAAACCACAACAAAGGGCGACTTCTCTTTCCCCCAGAAAAATCCGGGCGTTAGGGTTCCATCCGATCGTCTCCGGTAATCGATCTCTACCTATCTTCCTCTTTCCATTTGCTATCCGTCTCGTCTACCCGTTTCCTTTAGGCCGATTCCCAACTAAAACTCGAGTTTCATGTAGAAATTGGGAAATTCTGGGTTGGATTGGGAGGGTATGTTTTGGTCGGAAGAGGAATCTTTGGTAAAGCTTTAATTTTGATGTGGAATTTTAGTCTCTTTCTGGCTTTGTGTGGTATGTTTAGATTCATAGATTGTTGTTAGCTGTCTATGTGAAGTGGAATGGGAAAATTAAGGCAGGATTTTGATGTCTTGTTAACCTGTGAATCTCACGGAAAGTTTCGATTTGGATCCTTCTTTTGATATGAAACATGAAGGAAAAGGCTGGCTTATGTTATCTGTTTGTTTGTACTTCACGTTGGAATTTTAATTTGGAACCTCATCATGGTTGTATGTCGTGTATATGGTAGGTCTATAAGTCTTTTTCTGTCATTATCTATCCATGTGAAGTCAAATGTGTAAGAAAAGTATGACTTTGCGATCTGTCTTACTGATAAGTCACATGATTTTCAGTTTGTGACCTTGTTTTTTGTTTTTTGAGTTACTGGTTCTTCTTTTGTGTGTTCTTCTGTTTGATAATATTTAATGCAAAAACTTGAGTTTCATTTGGATGCTTATATTAAAAGATTTAGGTGTTATACGTGGTGGGTTTTAGGTCGGTGTTTTGTTGCTTCTTGTCCTCTTGAAGTGGTTTGGTGAAAATTCTTGATTTTTTGTGTTTTGATTTTGATTGCTTGACACTCTGTAAATTGGATTTTAGAACATCGATTGGAATGTTAAATTTTGAGGTTATTGTTGGACTTTTTATTGTTACATGTCCATATAACCAATGCTAACAGAAAATTATGGCACTGGTGTGTTCTGTACTTTCTCCTAAATTGATTACAATTTGGATCCTCATGTTGTTGTCGTATAGGGTTACATACATGTTTTATTTTGTGTTGTTATTGACCGTATCAAGGTGCAATGTAAAATGGCTGATCTTTAATTGCATTTTACTAGCAATTACGTAGGAGTTTTACTTGGAAGCTTGGTCAGTACCTTTTCTTTTGAGTTAACTTTATCGTGCGATGTTGGTCTGGGTTGCTTGTCTGTCCCTGTGATCTCAGCTTGATAAAAGTTATGATTTTGTTTCGTGGGTTAGATTGGTTTACTTCATTTATATATATACCTTCCATTTGCCATTTCGTCCTCAACCTTGGAATTTCCTTGACCTTATGTTGTTTCTTTCAAGGTAGTATTGGTTTATCACTGTTCTTATCTACCTTCAGTCTTATGATAACTTTGGAGTTGATTGCTGCTGTGATGGTTTTGTGCCATTTGTTGTGTTATAGGCGTGAGTTATGCACATTCATTCAGCATGCATCGCTGAAGGCATGAATATTTTGAAAATCCATGTCAAAATTTCCTTTGAACTTCTGCTGTTTTGTTGGGGCTTCCATTTCTCGGTAAGTAGTTTTTAAATATGTGTTATTGTCCTTTTTCATGAAATTGTAATCTGTTTCCAATATTTTATTTTTAACTAATCAGGATCAATTGATCAGTTTTTTCCTGATATTAGGAGAATTTTCTTTTCTACCGTATATCTACTTATAGGAAGATATAAAGTCTTTTACTTAAAGACTCAAAAGCTTGGTCAATGCATTTGTTTTATTGACAACTCTTATTGCATTTCTCTGTGCATGTTGTTTGGTTAATTTTTTCTCATGCTAATTGTAAGTAATAGTTGTTAGATGTTATGTCTCCCCACACCCAACCTTTTGAAATAATCCCCCACTTCATATCCAAAAGTGGTTCACCATTCACCCTTGTTATTTTGTATCTTAAGTCAACAAAAATCAGGAATTCAACACTGCCAGAAACAGCAGAACTGCCTTATGTTGTTGAGGCAGAAAATGCATCTTAACCTTTTCAGATCCATTTGTTACTTGAATCACAAGATTTGAAAATGTTTGTCTCATATAAATCTAGAATTGCCGCTTCAACCCTTGGCTGTTTTGCGCTTTCATGCTGTTAAAATCGAGACATTAACATATATATTGTTATGGGTGGCAAAAAAAACATTGGCATTATTTCGCCTATATGTAGGATAGTCTGCCTTCCAAAATATATGACAATATCTTTCCTGTGATGATCGGAACAATTGGTTCAAGATTCTTCTTTGCTAGTTTAAGTCTGATTGAATTTTTTTGATACCGAAGTATGTATTGGTGAACTCAGCCAACAATTCAAAGTACTTGCTTGTAACCATAGGATTAGGAAACTATGTTGTTCCAAGACCATCTCTTCATGACCTAAATGGTTACTCACTCTCCTATGTATATCATTACATCTTCACCTAACCTTTCTTTCCATTTGCTGCGCTGCATATGAAAGTTTTGCAATCATAGTGGCAAACATATGATCTTAGCAATTTGCCCTCAATTTGTTTTTCTATTACACACTAGTTTGCTAGTGCATCTGACATCTGGATATCTATGACCACTGCAGTCAGGAAGTAAGATAAAGTACTGACATTCAATGAAACATGTTGCGTTTCTTCAAATTTAACCCTTACTATTAAAAATACAAATAAATAATATTGAAAATTTTAATTATGATAAAAAAATGACACCAAATGTTATGATAATTGATAAATATACTAGACGAAATTTGGGGCATCTTTGAAATTGCAAAACATGTTATTTTTACTTCGATCCACCCTAGCATATTTGATGATTATATTGGAACTCTTGATACTAACCTTTCTCCTTACCAATTTTCTTTTTTAAGACTATATTCTGGAGCCGTAGGATACTTGGATATTGATTGGGTGTCCAATGGCAAAATTTGGTTGTAAAACTTAAGTTTTTGAGACCCACAATCATATTAATAGATCCATAATGTCAACACATAGGATTATTTCATCACTCATCAGTGAAGACCCTCTTGTGTCATTTGATATAAATGGAAAACTAATTGTGCAATGTGTTAATCATGTCAATGTGTTAGCATTATTTTTTTTTTTAATGGCAAATGGATTGAAGAGTTGAAAGTTAGATGGTGAAATTCCACTGCTTCATCGAACAGTTCCATAGAAAAGTAGCATTATGCTGCAATGCTGCTCTAATCAATCGCCAATTATAACTTATGACGTTGGGTCTACTTGTCATTTCTATATTATTGTTGCACCATCCTCTGAAGACTAAAGCAGATAAATGCTCGAGAGTTTGGAAGCATAGCTAAACAAAGATAATTATGGACAAAGCATGTAATTTGTTATGCATTTTCTCCCAGACAGGAAATAAAAATATATTACATCCCTAGTGGTGAATGCGATTCTTGATGCATACATGGTTTAGGCTAGTGGAAACTTGGAAGTATTATAAGTTGTTGACTAATCTCTAATCATGTGAAATTAGCTTGCCAGCCTACAATCTTTAGAATGTGGCTGTTTTTAAGTACTTAAAGACCGTGTTCCCCCTAAGTCGTAGTGTAGGTAGTTGATCAATCTTAATAAAAATATACTAAATGGCATTTCCTGAAAATAAATTATATAGAATTTCTTTGCTCTAATAGTCTTATAATTATGCTTTCAGTACAAATTGATTTATACTATATTGAAACATCTCGTATGCATGCTATTTGACAATATGCTTAATTTAGTGGCCTATTTATTGATTTCTAAAATCACGTACCGTTGATCAAGGTTTTCAGAACCGAACCGGACGTCGAACCGGTAACGTCAAATTTTCAAAGGTTCAGAGGTTCAACCGGGGTTGGACCGAATCAAACCGGTTGAACCGATGACGTCAGCATGACATCATAAATATATATTGTAGATATAATAGTCATATTTATTAAGCAAAAATATATTCAAAACATCTACAATATCAACATTTCTAGGGTTGGGGTATGGATTTGAGTTTTTTTTTGGATATGTAGTAATCGAATAACTGAATACATAATCGGGTACCAATAATAATAATAATAAATGGTTTTTTTCCCTGAACCGGTGGTTGAACCGCCGGTTCAACCCGGTTCAATCCGGTTCAAGGCAAAAACGGTTTTGGGGGGTGAACCGGACCGGACAGGCCTCCGGTTCACTGTTGAACCTGTTGGACCGGCCGGTCCGGTTTTCAGAACAGTGCCGTTGATATTTGATCTGAAAATTTTTCATAGATGCTGGAAAATTTCATTGTGTGGTTTATTTATTGGATGGAATTTAGTTCTTTGGTTAATGAAAGACAATATCCTGAAATTAGTTCTTCACAACAATCTCATGATATTTTATTCTACTACTTGGGAGTTTTATGGTGGATAAGAGTGCGTGGAAGAAAGCTATTCATGTGCCTGAACAATGATTCTTTTAAGTTCATTTCTAGCCTACCCCAACTAGTTTGGGATTAAAGGCTTTGTTGTTGTTGGGAGTTCTATGGTGTGTTGTGGAGAAGTGACTTGGTTGAGTGCTGACTGAGTCCATGTCAATTCTGTTCCTCTGTTGTTTTGGGCATTTGGGAGCATTGATGGGTGAAGTTGCAGTATTCTAGGGCTACCTAGGTCATATAGGGCCACCTCTCCAGCCCTCATAGCCTTTTGTCATACAATGAATACTTGTGCTGGTGCGAGATTAATTTTGAGCTATTTATGCTTTATGGGACATTTTGCTGTTGTAGATTTGTAGCAGCTGCTGCTACATTTTTCTCCTACTCATACAAAACGTGTACCAAATGAAGTGCCTTACCTTCTACTGGCTAAAGGAGTCATTGTTCTCGACTTTACCATATCGTCATTCAAACGTGAAGTTCATTATGTGAAGACAGAATATGCTTCATACCAGTATATTATCAGTTATTGTTTACTTAAAGCTCCATAAATATCTGAACAGAACCTTTTAATTAGAAACTATTTATAAACTTATGTGTGAATATGTTGATTTTAGCCAGTATCTTCTATATTTACGAGAATTGTATCAGCTCTTTATAGTGGAAATCATTAGCTCACTTGTAATTTTTGCCCTAAACAGCTCTGCCAAGCTGATATTTCAAGATTGTGGATATCTTCAATTGTTGGTATTAATATTTTGCTGCTTTTGTTTCCATAAAAGATAGTAAAACTATTTTGCAATTACTTCAGTTGCAGTCATAGTTTTTTTATACCTTTTGCTGCCTTATTTTCCAGTAAGCTTGTCAAAATGTTGTTTTTCATGTTGACTTGCATATTATTACTTATCAAGTTAAGTTTCTTTATCAAAAAAAAGTTCGAGTTTTTTTTTTAAATTTTTATATACTGATTATGGAATCTGTCTTTAGACTTGTACGCAGTAAGCAGGCAACCCTTCACTGTTATCATTTGATGTGGTCTTGAATTTCATCATGTGCAATCTGGTCGATGGTCTACCAGATGCCGTTGCTCTCCGGTGTCTTGCTCGGGTTCCTTTCTTCTACCATCGTGAAGTACAACTTGTATGTCAGTCCTGGAGAGCTGCTCTCCGCAGCTCTGATATCATCCGGGCTCGTAAAGAGATAGGAGCGACCGAGGAGTTTCTCTGTGTTCTTGCATTTGAGCCGGAGAACATATGGCAGCTCTATGATCCTCGTAGAGATCTTTGGATGACTCTGCCTGTGATGCCTTCCGATATTAGACATCTTGCTCGATTTGGCGTTGCTTCTGTTGATGGCAAACTCTTTGTAATTGGTGGTGGCAGTGACAGGGTTGATCCCACGACTGGGGATCATGACGGGATCTTTGCAACCAATGAGGTGTGGTCATATGATCCTTTCCTTAGGCAATGGTCCAAGCGTGCCCCGATGCTTGTTCCACGGGCGCTATTTGCTTGTTGTGCTTTGAATGGAAAGATAGTTGTTGCTGGGGGGTTCACCAATCTGCGAGAAACAATATCAAACGCTGAGTTGTATGATCCCGAGAAGGATATGTGGCATCCTTTACCCCATCTCTGCCACACCCGCAATTCTGCTTGTTCCGGAGTGGTGATTGATGGTAAGATGCACGTATTTCACAAGGGTCTTTCGATGGTGCAAATATTGGAGGAAAAAGAATGGTGCTGGGAAGTCTTAGATGATGGATGGCTGCAAGGTCCAATGGCCATCGTTCATGGAGATCTGTACGTTCTTAGCTACGGGCTTATTCTAAAACAAGGAAGCAACCAAGGGTCAAGATTGCCGGTTGCCTCAGCATCCGAGTTCCAAAGCCGAATTGGATTTGGGATGATTGGGTTGGGGGAAGAAATATACATGGTTGGTGGAGTGATTGGACCTGGTCGGACAAACCATGTCATTAAGCAGCTTCCTGACGTTGATGTTCTAACTGTCAGTAGCGAGAGACCAATGTGGCGGCAGGTTTCTCCAATGACTCTCTGCTGCGGAAGTGTTCTAGGTTGCGCTCTGCTCAAGTTGTGATGTAGGTATTTGTTGTAGTCTTTAACTTGACAGAAATTTACACTGATACTTTGATGTTCTGTTGATTAGGAAGCTTCTTGTTTTATAAAGAAGCTCTATGTTTCTTGGATTCTGATTCTGTATGTGATTGTAAAGACATTGCTGAGGAAGCTAAGATCTGTGGATTCTGAAATATCATTTTTTTAGAAACACTGAACATTGCAATGCTGGATCTTGCACATGAAAATGTTTCTGCTTAGTAAACGGAGGTCGCCCTGAAGTGGAAATTCGTAGTTGAGTTATAGATATTATTTTTATATTATTAAGTTCTTGGAAGTCAGCAGTTTGGTGGAGTGTTTTTTTATTCTCTCTCCTCCCTTTCTTTATAGAGGTGAGTCGCTGTCGATTGTTTAGAAGTAAGGTCGAACGTGGCGAGGTTAATCCTCAGACCCACCCTGACCTGGCCTGGCCTGTCAGTAACCTTCCGGGTTCAAGTTTTTGGTCCGTTTTACTTTTATTTTATCTATATAAAAATATAATACTAACTAACGCGTTTATTTAACGGGGCCGATTCAGTTACACACTTATATCTCTTAATGTACCCCAACAATTAATTTAGTTTAATTGAATATGCTCCAACAAAAATTTAGAGGCTGAATTTGCCAACATCGTAAATGTCAGGGGCGCAACTGTTCACTTTAGTAGGTCAATATTTATATTTTTGGATAGAATGGTAATATAATATTAAAATTTCTAACAAATTACCTTTTTGTTTTCTAGAAAAGTAATTTCTTTTATTTGAATGTCATAATTATTCCTTAGTTGTTTCTTTTATAGTGTGATTCATTTAACGTTATTAAAGGGCCACAATATCATTAACATGGAGCATGTTAAATAAATTAGCAATCTGGATATAGCATGATACTTATATTTACAAATTTCTAAAAAGAATGGCCTAATTATCTTGGGAATGACGAGATTAACAAGCTACATTTGATATGGGGGGGACCATTCTACATCTCTCTGGGACCACTAGCCAATCGCGATTTTGTTGATTTTAAGTGGTTTTAAGATGGACCGTTAGATACACAAGAAACAATAAGATCAGAGTTCTCAAATGAATGTCATAATACCTATGCACCACAATAGTTAGTGAGAACCTTAATCTGATCATTACGTTCCAAATCTAATGGTTGTAAAAAAACTACTTTTGTTGTAACAAAACCACCATACCAAGTGGGGCCCACATGGCTAATTGCACATGAGCCATAATAAAGAATTGCTTGACAACAACCCCTCTCCGCAGGCGGTCCCACGAACGAGGAGTTGTCTGGAGTGTATCATACTAATTTTTATTGAAAAATGTGTACCAAAGTAGTAATTTGAGTTTCCATGTGCAAAACTACAATATCAACACTTAACATGTGTATCCAAGCAAATGACCCAAATTTAAATGGATATTGACATCTGTATATCCATATCACATTTACATAGTGCAAACGGAGAATGGTTATTTTTTCGGATTTTATAATGAATACCTATAATTGGAATAAATGAATATGGACAAGATTACTTATTGAACATTATAACCTGCAAATTTATTTAAATTCTTAAAATCAAGAAATACCCGAATATGAATTACATATCATTATACATACTTTCAGCGCCACAAAATAACATATTTTACGACATTTGATGGAGGTTTTATAGTTTGTGACTATATTCTACTAAATAAATTAAGTTAGAAAACACTACTAAAATCAGGCTTCACCGCTATATATATATATTTGTCGATCAGATATCCATCAGTGCAGTTAATTGTTCACCGATGAATAATGTTTCTTGTCAATATAAAACTACACTGACAGACTCACTAACACCGAAGGAAAGGTTCCGTCGGTTAATATTTTCGTAGTATTCTTAGAACCGGAAAGTTACATTGACGGATACGTACCGTCGGTGTATTTTTCAGATACAAAAACCCACGGTAAAATAAACTTTTTCGCTTGAAAACAATCATCGACGGTTGTGTTACCCTATACTAATAGATATGTCCGTCGGTTTATGTTGTTCTAAGACGCACCGACGGATATATTCCATCGGAAATTATTTCAAAAATCGACTGTTACGAATTTAATACGTTTAGATGCACCAACGGATCTGAAGAAACACTGACGGACAATGTCCGTCTGTGAAGTTTTTTTATCGGGAAACTGAATCGAGCTTCCCCCTTCACTTTCTTCCTCCTCCCCTCAAACCCTAAGCCGCTGCACCTCTTCCTCCTCACCACACCTCCTCCTCCTCGCCGCGTTGCCTTCGCCTCGCTGTGTCACCTCCTTGCCGACTCACCTCACTGCACATTTGCCTCGTTGTGTCACCGCCTCGCCGCGTGGTCGCCTCCTCCTCTGTCTTTGCTGCCATCGCCCCCTTCTTCTAAGGTAATTGACCTTTCCTTATCGTTTCACCCACCACCACCGACTTCCTCCACCACCGACCACCACCACCACCTCCTCCTCTCCTTACCTCACCTCCGACCACTTCCTTCGCCACCACACCCATGACCCGACCACCCACCTCTTGATCTCCTCACTGTCGCCTCCACCACCGCACTCTCACTTGACCCCCACCCCCACCTCCTCCACCTCCGACCACCTCCACTGCATCAGGTACCTCCTCCACTACCAGCTACCACAACAACCTCCACCTCCACCCCATCAACCACCCCCACCTACACCACCTCCACCCCATCATCTACCACCACCACCACCAGTAGCCACCCCCCATCAGCCACCACTAGCCATCCATTATGCATATCTTAGATACTAATCTAGTCTCCCTTATGTATGGTTTGAATGTAGCTTTAATTTGATTTTAAATACATTATGAATATAGTTTGAATGTCATTTTAAATACAATTTGATTTGAATGTAGTTTGAATATGTGAATATAGTTGGAGTTTAGTTTGATTATGTGAATATAGTTTTATATAGTTGAAATGTGATTTTGTAAAAGTAATAGATATCGAAAGATTAATATTTATATTTGTTGTCAAATCAATTTGAATGTGATTAGTAGCCCGAAAATGTATGATATGTGGAAATGTGTGATGGATTGGATGGTATGAATGTTAATTGAAATGTGACGTGATATGGTGTTCGGATGTTATGAATCTAACTGTGATGGATGTTGAAAAATCTGTATTTTTTCTTGTCAATCCAGGACTTAGAATCTTTTTCATTATTGAAAATATAAGGGAGGTTCTGTTGAAATTTCTAAAATACGTGTTGAACGTGAGTAGTGAGCTGGTGGAGGTGAAAAGCAAGCTCGCGACCATGCAGCCGACCATCGACTTTTTGATGGAGAAGGGGGATTATAGTAATCAGGTAATATTGTATTCATAATTTAGTAATGTGTATTACATTTACTAGGTTTATAGGAAGTATCGTCTCAATATATAATGTATTGTAACATACATGATATCAATATCACCTCCATTTGCACACCACCACCGTTGTCAAGATGAGATGACAATCACAGACCATGGGGCGGAGCAAGCATTGAAGGTTTGTATTGGTGTACTTTTATCATTATTAAACTTAGTTTGCTACTTTGTGAATTGAAAACTTGAATTTCAATATAGTTACAACGTTTTGTATGCACTTCTTTATTGTTTGAATGAATGTTGTGTTGTGGATTAATGCATACATGAGCTCTTCAGATTATATGTTTGTGGATGAATGATAAAAACTATTTTTCTTTTGAGCAGGGAAATCGGAACCCGAAAAGAGCAAATATACTTTTTCGGGTTCTAGACAGGACTTACATCAACAGTATATATCCGTTGGTGTAAGTTTCGTCAATTTGTCGCGTAACCTTCACCGACGATACTTATCCGTAGGTGAAGGTTACCCACATAATTCACCAATGAGACTTTTTTGTCAGTGTACGTCGCCATTCATCAGTGATACTGGGAGAAAGTATTAGTCGGTGTATCTTACACTGACGAATATATATCGGTGTTCACCTATACCGACATATAGTAACCTACACCAACGGGTACATATCGTCAGTGAAGGCTTGTTCTGCCATAGTGAAACCTTATACCACTTCCAAACCTTCTTCTCGTGCTTCCTGAATTACAAAAGTTAATAACTAATAAGTTAATTGTGTTCTCTGTTCAAGTAATTTAGTCATTTGGATGATACAATTGGTGCTACAGAGGTTCAAGAAGTTAAGAGAATACACATGATCCCTTATACAAATTAATGGATCGTAACTATATATAATTATTGGGTTTATGTTATCAAGAAGCCGTTCATGCTATATTTGTGGTATCGGTTCTGGAGTTGTAAGAATTGCACCATTTTGCCTTTCAGAACTCAGAATTGAGTAGCTAGTTATCTAGAAATCGTAATTTGTTGATAATTATAAACATCAAGTATATTTATCTAGAGAATGGATCCACTGCCCTTAAAACATGTTGATCAATATCAATAACTTAGAATTTAATCTTCGAATGGAAAATCTGAATCATGAATCTTGATCTACGATTCATATTATCCATTTAGGTTGAAATTTTAATTTTTTTGGAGTCATTTAGTATAAGTTATCAAGAAACCTTGCTTTTTTACGAATGTGAAGCGTCTATTTTTGCATAATTTGGTCTAACATCAAATGAATTTCAATTTTTATTTTTAATTTTTTACATACATAAATAATATGAATCATACATCAGCATGCACGGGTTGGATTTTTGAAAGATGACTTTTTATTTTTGACATAGATGAATAATATGAATCATAAATCAAGATCTACGATTTAGATTTTCCTCGAAGAGCTTAAATGAGTATAAGAATTCAATCAACTCATATCATACCGCCTTTTTGTCAGGTGGTGTGTATAATTATATTATGCAAAAATCTATTGATAGATAATGGAAGTGTTGAACCTTTGTTATGTTTCATACTTGGTACTATCGTGCTTCTAGAGGCAAGAGCCAGTGAAAACGCAAATCATGCGGAAGGAGGGTCTACCAAACACCACATCCCAGAGACCAAGCCAGCCAATACCAATTGCACGTCAACCGATCTTCTCAAAACTAGCGCAATTTCCAAAGATTCACAAAAGATTGCTGGATCAACTCCCACCAACTCCTATTTAACAACCCTAAACCTTTGGTCACTGAGCTCAACCCAACTTATTCTGTTCCAAAGTCCCAATGGCTCCTACAACCTCCACCGTAGCAGTCGCCATCATCTTCTCCACACTTGCCATGGCATTGTGCGCCTCCTCTCAGTCCGACGGGTGCGAAACGGTGATTTATAGTCTTGCACCATGCATAAGCTACATTAATGGGAACACAACGAAAGTCAGCCATAATTGCTGCGGCTCGTTCTCAGACTTCGTCCACAACACACCGGGTTGCCTCTGTGCCGTCATCACCGGTGGTTCCAACCGTTATGGGATTGTAGTTAACCAGACGCAGGCGATGTCTCTTCCTGGCGCTTGCAAAATTGATACGCACAAACAGATAAATCACTGCCTAGGTACGTAATTAGATCCTCTGACCAACCAATTCACATGATTAAATGACGTTTCTGTTTGTGAGATTTGTGTTATAATATAGATATAGAGAAATGAACACAGAAATGCTAGTCTGGGTATGCGTTCATGAATTTTGATTCATAATTTGCCCACTAATGGACACCATATTAACTTTGTGAAGATGCTAAATAAAAAACAACAACATCACATATTATCGTTTTCTTGCATACGTACGAAGATTGACTTCAACATGTCGAAGTCTTAACATTTTTGGTTTGTTATCGTATTCACACGTAAAACTATCGACCTCAGCAATTACGTTTACACTACCCAAATGTTGTAAAAGTTGCTGACTAATTCTTAATAGTAATTTGATCGGGATGTTTTACGGATCCCCATCTTTCATTCAACATTTACTTAACCTGTTTGCTTGGCTACAACGAATTTATGGGCAATTGTTTTCCATGTAACATGATAAACAACTAGTTTGAGGAATGAATTCAACAGAAAAATGGTAAGTATTTTAATATAATTTTGGCATTATTAAAGTGAAAATATTTGATATTTTAGAAATTATCAGATTAAAGACTCCCTGTTACTTGGAAAAATTGCTATTAATTTGCTACCAGAAGACAAGAAAAAACGTATGTTATATCAAGTCTATTGTTAATAGCTTTCTTACTTCATTAATGTTATTGTCAAAGGACATCATGTTGAGTAAAATGTCTAATTTCTCAATGAGGTTTAATTGTGAGTAACCATATTTTTTGTGGCAGGCATAAACAATGCCGCTATGACCAATTCCAGAGAAACATACATGATGGGATTATTAACAATTCTTCTACCATTCGCGTTCGCAGTGATGACTATTTTCTGAGGAACCAAATTTACAGTGTTGGGGATGATACGGAAGACCCATGTTGTACTACATCAGGTGTAACGAACGTAAATCCACCTATGAGTAATATGATTGCAATAATGGGCATTCAGACCCGGTAGTATATATTCTATTGAGCAAGTTTGTTTGTATGACTTATTGTGGTGATCAAATCCTTAAATAAGTAAATATAAATACGTACCATCAAATTGGTCATTCCTTAATTTGTACATCTGCATGCACGTGGTGGTTTATAGACAAGTAGTCCGCTTGCCGATTCGCATTAGAGAGTATTGGACAATGTTTACTTATACTCTGATAGTCTCATGATATCCAACTTCTTGTGGTATTCCGGCGAGGAAAGTCCAATTTCAACATGGAAAACACGAAACAAAAGTATGAAACACCATTGCAAGGTCTCTTTGTTTAGTTTCCAAATATGTCATTTCATTGCTTCAAATATCTAAAAATTGCAAGTTTTGTTGTTTAAATATGTCATTTTATAGTTCCACAGAAAGTTATTGTAAGTTTTTTTTTCAATCAAGCCCTTAATGGGAAATTGTTTAGTTTGATTTTTGATAATATCCGAATTCCAATTTGTGTTTGAAAATAGAAAATATTCAAATTAAAATTGGGATGGCTTAATCAATTTCGGATTTGGTTATAAGTTTTGGATTACGCGCATCCACTTTAGCCAAACGGTATCTATTTCCACTATTTTTTGCGAGTGGTTTAATACCATTATATTATATGATATACAAGTACAGCTATCTTATATTTTATACTTCTCCTTTGTTGTTTCTAGAGCCAATAAAAGAAAATCATGCCCATGGAATGTCAACGGAATACCACATTTCAGGGCAATTTCAAAAGATTCAAAAAAGTTTGCTCAATCCGTTATACCAATTCCTCTGTAATTAACCACAAATCTTAATCCCTCAGCTCCACTCAACATACACATCCTAATCCGAAGTCCCAAATGGCTCCTAAAACCTTCCAGCAGCGGTGGCCATGATCATATTTTCCGCATTTATGTCTGCGTCATGCGCCTCCTCCCAGTCGAGCAATTGCGTCAATGCCATTCGTAATCTTGCACCTTGCCTGGGCTACATGGCTGGGGACTTCACAAACACCAGAAATAACTGCCGCGGATTGTTCTCAGACTAGGGTGCCGGAATGCTTCTGTGTGGTCGTTAATGGTGGTGCCCCTCAGTACGGAATTATTCATACTAATCGGACGAGGGTTTTGTCCCTTTCCGCCGCGTGCAAACTTAAAATTCAATCGGAAATAAGAAACTGCCAAGGTAAGATCCAGTGATCAAACAATTCGCATAATTAACTGGACGATGTTTCTATCTGTGTGGACTATCCGATTTATTTAATGTATGACAACGTTAATATGAGCAAGTCTTATGGTTTACTCTTTTGCCTAAAATCTTTTGTTAGAGAAATGTTAGTATGCCTAAAATTTGAAGACGCTTCGTGAATTTAGATTTTTAAATTTTCCAGCAGAGCGATGTTATCATTGTAACGTCCTCAAACACAGCGGAAAATTTTAAATTTAAAATATACAATCAAATGAGGACATTACGAGAGAACATACACACACAGGTGCACCAACATATAATATATATATGTGATCGAGTTTACAAAAGAATGTGATTACATTAAAAGTTCATAACATAAAATATACACGTGTAACCACAACCACCTCAAAAAGGAAGGAAAGCAGTATCTGGCCCCGAGCGGCCCCTCCGCAGTCACCACCCGCCTATCGCCGATCTCGGCCTGAAAGAACACATGAAACATGTCTAAGTTTCCAAAAGGAAACCCCGCATGCCAAACCCTAACACATATATGAACAAGCACTGTACCACAAATATCACAACCGACACAACTGCTAAGTTCCCAGGACCTCTCTCCCGGTCATAGCCAACAACCTGGGTCTTAAGGGTCCTCTCACCCCGACCCCACCAACACTCGTGCACACAAGGCACCGCCAGTCCAAATCACGGCCAACGCCCACACCCTTGCCTCAGTGTTACCGAAGCCACGGTTTTGCATCAATTGCCGGAGCCACGACGACAAATAAAACATCCCTCATTCGCCGGAGCCACGACTTTGCCTCAATTGCCGGAGCCACGGCGACAATTATCACAATCCTCCTCCACGTGTCACTACTGATCGCTATAGGGCCGGCCTGTCCGTCCGTCGCCCCAAAAGGGCCGGTGAACCCATTGCCTTCTAGCCAACCAATAGCAACACAAACACACCAAACTGTGTAAAACGGTCGAACAAAATCTGTCTTCCAGTCGACCGATCCTCACACAGAGAACTGGCCCAACCGAAAAACCCGCCAATTGGTCGAACGGCAAAGGGGTCCGGTCGACCTAAAATCACCAGTAAGAAATTCATTTTCGCAAACCATGATCAAACAGTGGGACGACCCAAGACTTCCGGTCGACCGAAAATCTCCAGTAGAACTCACCAACAGTCCACACTACACGGTCGACCGAAACCACACTTCCGGTCATCCGACCATTAAGTTAAATTAAGTCGTCGGTCGAACGAGTCAAACAGGCGGTCGACCGTTTAGATGATCAACACCCCAACCGACATACAACAGTACTTTCGGTCGACCGGCAAAGGAGCCCCGTTCGACCGAAAATACCCAGAGCGTCCTTCTCTCGCTAAAATTGCACAACCGGTCGACCACCCAAAGGGTATCGTTCGACCGGTGCGAGGAATTTACCCAAAATACACTATAACCGGTCGACCGAACCCAGAACACCGGTCGATCGATTTTAGTGCAGAAACTGCTGTGAAGGTCCGCCGAGCCAAAACGGCCTACCGTTGACCGCTCCCACCCCACACTAATAATAGATGAGCGTAAAAGCAAGTTTGACATACCTTAAGGCGTGAAGAAGCCTTAGAAGAAATGACGGCGAGTGTTTCCTCGAGAACTCCTCGCAACCGGCGCTTCTCCGACGAGCCTCCCACAACGACGATCCTCGCTCCTCCGGCGACTCCAACGCTCCAACCAGAACTCCCTTGCCTCCACCAACACAGATGAACACTGAGGGAGAGAGACGAGTGAGAGAGAGATCGTGAGAGAGAGAGAGAATGGGAGAGATGAGAAAACCAACCTTTATATACTTTTCCTACACTCGATCTCAGCCGTCCATCTCAATCCACCACTAAACCTCTCCTAAACACCATTAAAACATAAGCAAGGGTTAGGATCTAACAATCATCGTATTAAATAAATACAAGACGACATATATATGAGCTTAGGGAAGATGGTAAATGAAAAATAAGATGACATGTTGTCGTTTTCCATACATACATGTGAAGATTGGGTTTAAGATGTCGAAGTCCTAGAATTCCTGGGGTTTATAATATAAATCGTATTGACATGTAGACCCCAACAATTATGATGTTTACATTAATAACTGCTAAATGTTAATAATTATCGCAATAGTTTTTAAGCTCTTGTGTATGACCTCCTTCTGTCGCACTTTTCTACCAATCCTAATTTTACGGATATTTCTATTTCATTATTCTAACTGAACTGCTATTCGTCGCCGTAAAACTACTTAAATCGCCCGTAAGATTACCATTTTGCCCCTCTGCCCTTTCTACTAATATAACTCCTCATTTCACTCTTTTAACACAACTTTCTCTTCATATCACACTTTTATTCACCAAATAGAATGTCTCGGAGGCCAGGGAAAGAGCCAGCGGAGACCCCTGACTACTCACATCTGGTAAATTACCTTGTTTATTTCAATTAATTTAAAAAAAAACATTTTTGAGTCGGGCGGTCGCGGGAGACGCCCGACCCAACGAGCGGGCGGTCGCCGAAACCGCCTCCCCCTTGGGATCGCCCGATGTGGTAAGTTTATCTAATTTTATATTTAATTGTAAAGTATATTTTGTTATTGTACGCTAATTTCTATTTTACATACAGTGGATGAGTAGGGCGATACGGTGTACGCAGCCGTTCTTGCGAGAGAGAGACGTCATGCCGAGTGAGGCGACGAGACTTGCATGTACAGATTGGGATCGCCTGATCGAGGATTGGAACAACCAGTTGGGCATTTCGGACCATGATTCAGATGCTGAGCTGTAGTTGTCTTGCTTTTACTTTCATTTTGTTGCACTGTTAGTACATTTGTTGGTATATGCTTATGTTTATTTGTGTACTCTTATTATTTATTTCTGACGAACATATCTTCTACATATTTCTTTGACTATCGTATTTTTTAATATTTATTTTTCACGAAAAGATTTTCAACTTATTTCTTTAGATATGAAATAATATTTAAATTTAAAATACGGTAAAACAACAACACGATATAAGTAGAAATACACGATATATTATACATTACAAAACATTACAAATTACAATCAACGTAACCGGTTCCAATACTCCATCCTACTTTGGTACTGATCCTCCCATCCAACAACACTCTCATCTCGCATTTGATACCATAAGGTCGCTATAGGAGGTACTGGGAAATCATCAAGTAATTCCAAACGAATAAAATGAGCGTAACTCCCTAAATGAGCAATGACCAACTCTCTGACAGGCCTCGTCATGGTAGAGGGACACTCCCAGGGTAGAACAGTAAGACACGGGAACAACGAACCATCCGTTCCCACTGCGAAATACATGACCGCACACTTGTAAAAATTCACAATAGGAAACAAGTCGGACCAAACCTCCATATAATGATCCTCGCCACAACCTCCCCCGCCCCAATCAATTCGTTGACGAGCCTCTCTCACATGGCCGAAATAGACTGTCTCATAAATAGGATGTGCACCTATCTCATTAGAAATCGCACGACGGGCGTACGACCAGTTTTCCTGACCACCATGAAAGACATCGGCAACACATCGAAATCCACAGTTGTCATCAGCACGTACGTCATTCCACCTTTGCAGAAATGGCAAAATGATTCCTGGCAGTCTATCATTATATGGGAAGTTGTCCATGTCAACCCGTCCGGACACTGTAAGATAGGTAAATAACAATTCATTAAAACAACAAAATTAGGAGATAATATATTCAACCCCATTTAGATTACTAATATATATTAAATAACATAACAACAAAGATATCGACATACCAGAAGATCCTGTGCCCGTATTCAAGGACGATCGAGACGAATTAGACCGACGACCCCTGCTCCCACTACTGCCAGACCGACCACGACCTCGCTCAGCATACTCGAAGGCACTCGGGTCCCGACGTGTCGACTTTCCCCTAGGTCGACCTCGTACCTTAGTATTTTCTTCGGGCTCTCCATAGTTCGACTGATCGGGGTGTAACTGTTCGTATAAAATACGAGAGGCACTACGAATTACTGCAGGATCGCTCTGCGAGATCTCATCCACTAGCTTCCGAAAATGCTCGGTGTCTTGTGCTGACTGATCAACAAACTCTGACATCTGGACTCCTCCGATAACAAGTGTTTTCCAGAATGGATGAATCTGCTCTAAATAAATTCCATCACCTGACGCGAAACACTCGTACATGGTACATGCACAAGGAATCCCATGTGTTGTCAGGAAAGCACACCCACAACGATATTCAATTTCATCACTTAAGTCCTGCATTCTCTTCAACTCCTGAGTCATTAACGACAAGCAGTGATGCAAAACTCGGCCATTTATATGCTGAAACAGAGGACCTATGTACTGTGCCCAATTTCGACGTCTCGAATCTTCAAGAAAGTTCCGAATATTCGTCAGCTGCATTTCAATAGACGAGTTCACGCAGTCGAAAAGAGTGTCGAGAGCGGCAGTCGATGTAGTGATCCACTCTTTCAGAGCCGAATGTGCACTTTCCACCCTGCAGTTCGTAGTGTTGCCGAAATGAAGAACTCGATTCGTCCAATTCAACACGAATTTTTCCTTATGCACCAACCACGTGTCTTCCACATACTTCGTCAGCACTGGCCAGGACTTGAAAGAATCTTTCAGATTACGGACTGCTCTATCATAATCCGTCTGTGAATCAGAAATCATGACTTTCCTCCACCTTCCACGCCTGAAAATCTCTGCAGACTGCTTGTCCTTGCCGAATACGTGGTATGCGTAGTTGTACACGTCTTTGTTGATATTGCTAGGTGCATAGTAAATGAGCTGACTCAGGAAAAACCTCTGCCACTGGTCGCATCAGACCCATCTCCCGGTCCGTAATTATTGCTGTCGGGCTAACAATATCCAATAACAGATCTCGCAACCTCTCCAACACCCACCGGTAACTAGACTCGGTCTCATCCTGCAAAATCGCATATCCGACGAGGAAATTCATATTTGTTGGAGTAACCCCAACCATCTCAAACAAAGGCATCTTGTACTTGTTCGTCTTATACGTAGAATCCATACAGATCACGAATGGGTATGTACGCAACAACTGAACTGAAGTCGGATGTGCCAAAAATGCGTGAGTCAAGACATTAGTTTCTTCATCTGCCACAATCCAATGCAAATACTTATGCTGCACTGCCTCTCTGAGAAACTGCTGCCGGGATTCCTGTCTTCAGATTTCGTCCTCCTCATGTACTCTCTGAAGTTGTAAATGTGCCTTTGATTAGGATTATCGTCCGGAAATTTCTTCTTTACCGCCAACAAAATGTTACGGGGCCTTGCTTGTGCCTCTGTCATATTCCGAACAATTTGCTTTGCCCCAGCACTAAGTCCGCTGACCTGTCGGTGACCCTCTGAATAAACTGCCAATGGGTGGTTGTGCTGCCCAAACATGCTACTAGAAACAATAGCCCATCCATCACGATCTCGTCGCTCCACCACTTTTACCAAAAACCGACAACCGCAACCTTTTCTATTCGTATTCTTTCGCAGTGCAATACTCGTATCACGAGAACTCATCTCACGTCTGCGATCCCATCTGAGGTAACAATCCATCCGGTTATCTGCTTTCGGTTTGTATGATGATATAACCAAAAAAATCCGGCTCCTATTGCAACTTGTTTCGCCCATTTACAACCTTCCTCGATTGTTGTAAATATTTCTTTACTGTCAAAAAGCTCACTGTAATCTACTCCATCACCACCGAAATCTTGAAACGGAACCTGAAAAATTTGAATTTAACAAAAAATTAAAAAAAAAAACGGGCGTCTGGCTAAACCGCCTCCACCAAGGTGGAGGCGTCTGCCTAACACGCCTCCACATAGGTGGAGGCGGTTTAGACAGACGCCTCCACCTTTGTGGAGGCGTCCATAGGAGACGCCTGCACAAAGGTGGAGGCGTCTGTCTAAACCGCCTCCACCTATGTGGAGGCGTGTTAGGCAGACGCCTCCACCTTGGTGGAGGCGGTTTAGACAGACGCCCGAGTCGTGAAAAAAATTCCTCCCCAGTTACCTCGCCGGATTCAGGTGCTTCGCTAGACATTTTCGTGGTGTTGGTACTAGGAATGTGAGTAAAACTGAGTCAAACACCTTATTTAAAGACACGGGACGAAATCGGTATTAATTGATTTGTTAAGGGCAAAAAGGTCATTTTTGGGGCGATTTAAGTAGTTTTCCGGCGACGAATAGTAGTTCCCTTATTCTAATTCCAACGTTTGCATAAGTCCTAACTTTGTCATTGGCTCAACACGCCTAATTTATCACGTCTTTTTCGTATAAAATAAAAAAAAACTAGTATTGGGAATGAAGAAAATAAGAAACCACAAATTCTTATAATTACTTATATCTCTGCTATTATATTTTACACTAACTCAAAAACATCAAAATTGTCGAAATACCATTCGAAAAGTTATATTTGCTTGGATGCAACTTACAAAAATCATGATTTGCTTGGATGTTACTCTTGCGAAAACTTGTGTCACTCCATCACTAATACCATTAATTATGTATTATTTTATTTCAAATTTTGCAAAAAACAATAATCCTGAATTATCTACAAATTACTAGATATCTTTATTTGGTTGTTATCATGACAAATTTTACTTTTACATTAGTAGGTTTGATGTAGTTTAGATAACGACTTGGAGATAATAGAAAAAAAAGGGAGAGTAACTCTCCAAGCTTCTCTTGTTTTGGAGAGAAAATTATTTATTACCTATCCGGCTATCCTTCTGAAAATACCCTTTAATGATTTTTTTGGCATACATGCCACAAAAAGAACTTATTTTATGCTTATGCAACTGTTGCATAGTTATTTAGTTTTAATTCATTACAAAACCTCTATATTTATGCTTAGAGCTTTTAAAAAACTCTTTAATTTTTGCTTATGCCATTGGATTAGTGAGTAACAAAATCTTTCATCCCCATACTTGTAAATTTTGTCCTCAAGTACTTACTCTAATCAAGGAAATCAATTTTCTCTTCACAAATCCACTTGTAATATCAAAACTCTGATTTCCGACGTCAAATTGCTAAGGAGTAGTTAGATTTGAGGGTTACACATTTCGATGTATCTTAGTTATCAGACAATGACTGACATCTTGATTAGAAGATCGAGTTCAACTTTTATGATTAGCATGAACGTTTTGGAGACTAAATTTAATTTAGAACTAAGGAGACAAAAAATGATCATCACTAGTAGGATGGCGTAGGTATAAATTAAATGGTTTGTAATGACATGAGCATAAATAGAGATGTCTTGTAACGACAACAAAATAAATATGAATGCAGTGATGGTAGAAGCATAATATACGTGTCTTTCAGTGGCATGGATGGAAAAAACCCAATGAAATAGCAATGCTAAACAAACATAGTGTTTTAGTAATAAGATGTATCACATTTCTTTTGTTCTCTCTTCTTTAATTTCTATCCAAACAATTAACTTTCTTTCTTTTCTCTTTTCTCTATATCTTTTCATTTCTTTACTTTTCTGTCTATCATTGTAATCCTTATAAATGTGTAATTTTTCATTGGTTTTTTTGTTTTGGACACCTAGAAAATAGTGAAATTGATCCTTTGCTCATGAGATTCTATAAATTGCTTGAATATACCAAGGTGGGATCTTCTCGTATGGTTTTTCTCCATACTTGACTGATACTTATTTGAACAACTAACACATACACATGTGCAAAAGGTAGTTACTTTAAAAGAGAAGGACGAGTACAAATTATAGGAGTATTATGACTCACATTGAAAGTAAAACAAGTTTAAGTATGTTTTAAGACCATACCAACAGATCTCAAGAGGAATATATCTACATGTACCTTCCAAAATTTCTTCGGAAGACTTGAGTTGGTGTGGGTCCTATTTTTAATGTTTTCGTTCATCCTATAGCTGGGGATGCGCGGTGTAGTAGGCTTGATTTTAGGGTAAAATCCAAACCTGGCCAATTTTTATCGACTTTGGGATCAACAAAGATCTACAAATTGAACCAAACCAATATGTGCCAGATGCTTCAGTTGGATTAGTTTGGTTGAGGTTAACCCGAGTTTGCTCTTTTAAACCAAAACTTAAAAAAAAGATGAAATCAACCATTATATATCAATTATTGTTGTTTTTGTTGATATCCAAGTAATCTAGGTGGTCGTGGTCTTGTGGTATTGTGATTGCTTTACCAACTTGTTGTCTATCTCTTTATTCTTCCAAAAACAAATTTGAGGTTGGGGTGAGTTTCCTCCTGCAAGAATGGCTCCTCGACCCTCCTTCCGTTCCCCGCCCACATCCACCTGCTCTAATGTCGCATTCTCAATCCCTGCTAAAATCCCTTCCCCTTCAAATTTCACAAAGCAATTCCGGCTTGCCGATTTCCTCAAGATTTACATCCCTCATCCTTAAAAATTCAGCAAGCTTGGTAAAATCCTTAAAGCTTTTGATATCTGGGCCGGTTGCAAATGCCCCATCAACAAGCACTTGAGAAAGCCCTTGTTAATTTGAAGTCTCTCCAGATGCTTTTTCTTATACTTCTTCTTCGGGTAACTCAGGTTTGTCAAAACACACTTGTCCCGACAATGTTCATTCTCTCCAGGGCACCCCCTACGGTTGAAATTCCATTAGTTGACATACTCTCCCTCCCGTCACCTGCGACATCCCCTTCCCCCTCTCCTTCTCCCCCCAATTCTTCCTCATCTCTATCAACCACCCGATTTGAAAAATCATCCAATTCGAGTTATGACAATTGCAAAAATAAAGATTCACAAACCAAAGAATGCTCTTGTAACGCCCCTAATCCGTACTCAGGACACAACAATCAATCATAACAAAAATAAGCAAAAAAGGTTCATTGTGTCGAGGCCTTAATTAAAATAAACATAATATAAAACCAGAGTACAATGCGGAAGAGAAATATAAGAAGCTGAAATCCTACTACGCCAATACTGAGAGTTGAAAGGATTACATCAATAACCTCATGGATCCAGTCATCGCGTCCCAAGCCCAAGTCACCTCCTACTGCCTACTGCGTCCCACTTGCACACGTACAAGGCACGCCTGGGTCTCGAATTAAGACCCAGTACACCACTCCAACCCGACACCAAACAAGGTTTAACCGTTCCTGACGGCTCCAACTGGTCTTGTGTCCCAAAACGATTACGTGCCTAGCGAAGCCGAGCGTGCACCTCGACCCCATCGCGCATCCAACCCACAAGGCAACACTCAATCCGCTTTCACGGTAGAATTGTCACGTGTCCCAAGGTGATCACGTGCCGAGCTAGGCCGAGAGTGCACCCTCGACAAGACCATGCATCCGGCCCACAAGGCAACGCCCTACTCCAGCCACGTGCCCGAGCCCGCGATCCCAGCTCCAACAGTTACCCCTAACAACGCTGGCAAGTTGACTAGTTCCGCGTCTAGCCCCGGGAATCTAACCACAATGCCCGAGCCCACGAGCCCAACTCCAGTGGTCACTCGTAACATCGCTGGTAAACCATCTCAGACTGCCACAACAATGGGGTAACACCCTAACATCTAGTCATACGTGCCTCACACACCATCCCCGCGCCCGAGTCCGTGAACAACGCTCTCCCACGACCACTCGTCACAACGTAGGTGGACAATCGGTTCCACGAACCTCCCACAAACACACAAGGTAAGGGAGTAAATGCAATTTACCCCCAAAAGTACGATTAAACAACCCCAACAATATATAAAGCAATAAACATAAGTAAGACTATAATATTATACAAGCAACATAAGGAAACTATTACTCGAAACTCGCCATCAAAAGTACAGGGGTATAGTGTAATTCTCCTAAAATTTCCTTACAATTCAAATACAAATCAATTCAGGGTTTCCCAGTAATTATTCCAAATATTAAGCACTTAACCAAATACCAATAAATCACAGGGTTATCCTGCAATTAACCCAGTTATTAATTAATTAAATAAATAAATACAATTAAATTCCAGATTTATTCTGCAAATATTCCAATTATTAATTCATTAAATCTAAACTAATAAAAATCAGGGTTTTAATCACAAATACCCCAACCCTTTCTCCTCCACCGCCATACCAACCAAACCCATCCGCCGACCCCCGACCGTTGGCCTCTGGCAACCCATCCCAGGGCGGTTGGCCACGACACCCTCGGTTGACACTGCCACCACGTAGTGGACCAGCTCGCATGGCCACGTGCGACCGTAGCCCGCGCGCAGCTCTGGTCGGCCTGCACGCGACGACAGCCCGCGTGCGGTCCACTGACGGAACTCTCCGAAGTCTCCTCTCTCCTTCACGACCCCCTTGACCCTAAACTTGGGTGGATGGTGTACCTCATCAGAATCGCTATCGCGCTAGAGTCTCTCACGTGTCGTTGAAGCTCCTTGTCGTTGCTCTCGTCGCCACTGACATTAGGAGGAGGTTGGGTATGGTCGAAATTTGGGGATTATGGTTTAGGTCGTGAATAAGAAGATGGGGGGAAATAGAAGGGTGAGGGTGTGGGTTAGGGGTTTTATAATCACCCACCAAAAAGGAATTTGGTCTGCGAAATAAAACTAACCTACCTACCGAAAAGCGTTGGGTACTTCTCATGCACATCCGTGTTGATCTCTGATTAGTAGCATATCACGCATCATATTCATGCTATATATCCTTAATTTTACCCTAATTTTGTGCTACTCGAGTGTTTGTCGTGTATTTTCATGTATTAAGTAATAAAGAAGAAAGCGGAAGATAAAATGGCTTAAATATAAGAAGAAAAGACTTAAATGAAGCAAACTGGACATGTTCCTCATACACAAGGACCTATCTGCAAGATGGAAGAACCTGGATGTAAGCTGGAAGGACTGAATAGCAAATTAAGAAACTACACACCATCATGAGGAGTATTTTGGCAATTAGATTCAGGGCCAGACTCTAATAACCGATCCGAGTGCATCCCACGTCAAGAATTGAAGCATTTAAGAATCTAACCGAAATGGAATCATATAAGACAAAAATTGACCGCCAATTGGCGGCCCTAGACCTCCAATTGGCGGTCTATTTTGGTCCGAATCCACCCAGTTTCGTATGGTTGTGGGTTTTGTAGTTTATGTCTAATTTAGGTATGTTGCATTAGTCTTATACTAGGAGATTGTCCATTGTTGCCTTTTTCTTGTTTATCAATAGAACTCTTCTTCCTCCTTTGTAACCTACCCATTGCTTGGTGGCAATTCTCTCTACTAGGAGAAAGCCTTCGAAGCAAAACTCAAGGTGGAGAGGATCTCACTTTGTAATGTGAGTCATGTCAATAAAACATTTTCTTTTTAGTTTTGGTTGAATGTTGTCTCTTTTTGAATGTTTGCATGTTTTGGTTGAATGTTAGTTTTGGTTGAATGTGAGTCATGTCAATAAAACATTTTCTTAGTTTTATTTTCCTAATCTTAGTATAACTCGTTAGAATGTCTTTCGTTCTTAGTATAATTGTTATCTTAATGTGTAGTGAGTAGTTTACATCCCCCATTAGGGGGTGAAGATGATGTTTATACATGTAACGAAGAATGAGAATGAATGCTATCTTATGCAATATGTTATGAATGTGAATGTATGCTTGTTTGTTTAAATAATAATACTTAACTTGGTGGGTTTTGCCACAACTTTTTGTCACTTCCCATGCTTGTTTATGTTCTTAATAGCCAATTTGTTTATGCTCATGTTAATCAACTAGGTTTGTGATTGGAACGATAGGTTTTGCCACAACCATTAGACACTTCCTATACATCAAAACACAATCTATACTTGTGCCTTCTGAATGCATTCTTCACCACCTTATCACATGTGTACACACACTCCACCCCTTAGGGGTTGTCTTTACTGAATCTTATCTTCCTCATTTGTTAGTTGATGGTTTAGTGTAGTTAGTTAGCATAATCCATTCATTCTCCTCTCCTTTCTCACTGGATTATGGTTGGAACAACAACACTCACAACTCCTTAAGGTTCCACCCGTATTTGTCACGTTTTCACCGACGTCGTGCGCTTGTGGTTATTATAACTGAATCAATTAATCTCCCACATTGCCTCTCATGGTGTGTGGTACTTCCATCATACCTTAACCATTTGGATGACCCTCTTAAAAACTGGTGCTCCATTCGATCGACTATCTCCACTGGTTGCTCCTCTAATGACAAATCAGGTTGCAACCCAGGCATATCCACCTCCAACACGTGTGAAGGGTCGACAACGTACTTCCTCAACATGGAAACATGGAAGACATTGTGCAACCCCAAAAACTGTGGTGGCAAGGCAATCCGATAAGCAATGACACCAATTCGGTCCAGAATCTCAAACGGTCCTATGTACCTCGGACTCAGCTTCCCTCTGTGCTCAAACCTCATGACTCCCTTAGCAGGAGAGATCCTCAAGAACACGTGATCTCCGACTGTAAAAGTCAACTCCCGTCGGCGCTAATCTGCATAACTCTTGTGTGCTCTGCGTTGTCGCCAATCTCTGTCTGATAACATCCACTTTCTCTGCGCGCTGCTAGACAATCTCTGGTCCAACTAACTGTCTCTCACCCCAACACGAGGGCGATCTGCATGGTCATCCGTACAATGCCTTATAGGGTGTCATCTCTATACTGGCATGGAAGCTGTTGTTGTACACGAACTCGATCAGCGATAGGTGCTCATCCCAACTGCCTGACCAGTCCAAGGCACACACTCTCAAGATGTCCTTGAGCGTCTGTATGGTGCTCTCTGACTAACCATCCATCCAAGGGTGGAATGCAGTACTAAACTTCACCTTCGTCCCCAGCACTCTCTGTAGTGACTTGATTGATCATTTTGATAACCGCATGTGCACGGTGTCGGTGAAGACGTGACAAATACGGGTCAAACCTCAAGGCGTTGTGAGTGTTGTTGTGACTACCATGCTCGATGGGAAAGGGGAGGAGAATGAGGGGATTATGCTAAACTAACCACACTAAATGATGAATTAAACACTTAGACTAAAACCCCATGGAGTGGAGGTGTGTAGGCATGTGTGTGTGTAAGTGGCTCTTCATTTCGTTAAGCACAAAGTTGTAAAGTTGGTAATATCAACTAGAAGCTAGTTTGGAGTCGACTTAATATAAACTACATTTACATGGAATACATAACTTATTTAGTTAGACATGAAGTTAAGATGAACTATGGGTTCTCAAGAATGCACTAAGTACCTAGTGTGGCCATTAAAGCATCAATTAACCCCTTCATACAACTTAATCCATTCATGCATTCTCTACTAATCAAGCATCCATACATAACAAATCATTTTCCATAACAAGATAGACCATTACAAGCAACAAGATAAACTCTAGATCTAGCATGAGAAAAGTACCTAGTGTGGCCATTATCCCATCTAATGCAAGTTTTAGCAAGTTACATGCATAGATTTACATTAAGCATATGAAATGGCACAAGATAAGAAGAACCCATCACTAACACATCACATAATTTGCATCACCTCCACCTTAAATGGGGTGGATCTACTCACTAATCATAATAAGAAGCATGGAAAGCAAGAAATCTACACTAAACATGACAAGAAACAGAAAGTAGAAAATCAACCAACAAAACACAAAAAATACGTGGATAGAAAGAAAGCTAAAGAAGAGAGGAATCCAAATCTACCTTTAGATTAAGAAAAAAGTTACATTACAAGCTACAAATCCACTCTTTCTCTACTACACAAATTGGGTAAAACCTAAGCTATTCTAATGGTGGAGGTGGAGAAGAAAGGGAAAGGAAGAAGAAACCATGCTATTTATAGAATAAAGTGTGGTGTAGATGATTCTGGGAGCAATCTAATGGCTCAAATTGATGTCTCTAAGTTCTGGTACACCCAATTAAGCAAGTTCGAGCAACGTTTAAAATTTGGGGAGATTTGGAATAAATTGATCCGCCAATGGCGGATTAAAATCCACCACTGGCGGATGTTTTGGCTTTGAACATCCCTAATTTCTCCTAGAAGCTTAGGTGATGTATTTTGCACGTGGGGTGCACTTGTGGTTCACTGGATTGAGCCCGTTTGATCTTAATTCCCTAAATACTTCTCAAGATCATGATAATGAGAGATTTTTGCACCAGAAATGTTTTCCTCATGCTCAGGTCTCTCAAGATTTCACCTGAGTCCTTCCTGATTTGCAGATGGCTCCTTGTACACGACAAACAAGTCTACTTTGCTTCATTTGAGTCGTTTCTTCATGCATTTCAGTCCTTTTCTCTTCCTTTCTCCTCTTTATTATCTAACCCCTGAAACACCACAAATAAGAACTTGAGTAGCACAAAAATGAGGTAAAATAAAGGATATATAGCATGAATATGATTAATGACATGCTACTAATCAAATACCCCCACACTTACCTTTTGCTAGTCCCGAGCCAAAGAAGAAAGAGAAAAATGAAAGAAAGGAAAACATACGAAAAATGGGGAAATCCTAACTCACTTTCGTAGGAATCACGGTTGCACTTAGCATGTGCAACAAGCCGTTAAACCTCATTATCATCAAGGAGGAGGAGTGGTGTGTCCAAAGAGTTTACAATGGATATACCCACAAAATCCTAGCATTGATGCATTATTCAACCTAGCATTACTGCTCGATGGACCTACTTTTGTCTATCATTGGACACGGTAATTCTATGGGCCGACTTTATATTTGTATCTTGTCCACACACCTAGCCTAGGGAATCATTTGTGCAAGTTAATTAAGGGTTTAAGTGAAAGACATGGTCAACCTTAACATCGTCAGGTGATACATCGTGTAAAGTCCATTAAGGTTCTTATTTGTATTTTTTTCTTTTAAATTAGTTGGTGTTTAATTCTCCAATGGTTGGGTTTCATGCATCATTGCCCGTGAGGACTTACACTATCACGTACACCTTCCCCCAAATCTCCACATAGGGTGATCCTTACAACCCGTGTAACGGGAGTTCGGTCTGTGTATCCCAAGTCAGATGACTCGAAAGCAACATGTGGTAAGTCCCCTCGAACCTAATTTCCCGAGTGATAGGTGTTGGCTTTTTGGCCTTAGTCCGTGGTTTGATGATTTAACTAACCTAATCTCAAATGTAGAGTAACACACATTATGCATAGAACATATATTGTATTGTGCTAACTTCTACAGGTGATCAAGACTTAAGGAAAAATGGAATGAAGTCAAGACATGTAATCAAGCTACTTGAAGACATGTAATTTTACATTTATTTGAGTCTTAGGAATTTATGTGAACTTCACACAAGAGTTGAAATCTATTCACATACACACTAGGTTCCTAGTAGAAGTCACACACAAAATCTTAGATAAATTGGACTTCAATAGGTCACCCAAACTAAGGTAGGAAAATCACTTAAACCAAACTTCTGCCTAACTATGCAGAACGGTCGACCGAAACGAGTTTTCCATTCGATTGTTTTCTACAGTTAACGGTTTTACAAATAGTGATTTTACCTATTCCACCGGTCGACCAATTTCACCTTTTTGGTCGACCGTTGTATACATTTTCATATGGCCATTATCAATGTCGTATTATGCAATGGTTGTATTCATATAATTCTACCTAAACCCCTAAATACATTTTACCACCGATCGAACGATGCCTTGATGGCGGTCGACCAGATGCAGACAATTTGTGCACCAAAAGTGCTTGCTATTTTCGGTCGAAGAAACTTTCTTCTTGTGTTTTACCGATTAACCTTTGACCTGGCCAAAACCCAATTAACGGTCGACCGCCCCCACATTCAGTTCAACCATTAACTTAACTTGTAGCCCAATTGGTTCGACCGTAGCTTAAGTCGGCTCGAACGTTTCCTTATTTTTAAGGAAATGGTCGACCATTCATCCCGTACCGGTCGACCGTGGTGGGACAGAATTGTCGATCTTCAATTTCTGATTTGTCTATGTTACACACAACTTACCCAATTCTTCCCCAATGGCTATAAACCTTTAGGAGCTTATAAATAAGGCTTCACACCCCTTATTTACACAACTTTCCAACTTCTATTTGCCTCCTACAATAGAGAGAATACTCCACACACTCCAAGCTTAACCTTCCACACTTTAGTTCTCAAATCCAATCATACTCAAAGTGTGCTCAAGATTAGAGAGTATTTATCACTCAAGTTCTTTGTTGTCAAAGGTTGTAAAGGTTTCGGTGAAAGCCCGAATCATCCCTCTTGGATTGTGAGAGGAAGAAATCGAGTTCGGCGAGGATTGTTCACGAGTTCGTGTTGTAAAGGCATTCTCTCCCGGCTCGGAACGGGGAGTGGATAGTAGAGATGTAGGCAGAGCTCTCGGAGTCGAGAAGAGCTTGCAAGAGAGGAAGTAGGACCCGGGTGGGTGCCTCACCTCTATAAAATCGACTTGTCCATTGTGGTTTGCATGCTTCTTTTCTTACTTGTTTTATTGTTTATTTTCCGCTGCATCTTTGATTGAATCAAGTAGAAATTAAGAATTATATTAGATTAATTAGGGCCATAACGATCTGACATTTGGTATCAGAGCATAGGTGCTACATTTCATCTACTTAACCGTAGTTTAGCATGACATCTCATTTAATCATGTAGAGAGATTATGTACCAATGGACCTCTTTTGCTTAATGGGTTAAGATATGATTATTGGAAGAATAGAATGAAAATATTCTTAATTTCTAGTGATCTCAAATATTGGATGTTTCTCCAAAACCCCTACACACCTCCTATGGAAGAAGAATTACCCTCCTTAACTAAGGCTAAAATGAAGGAATATGAGATGAACTATAGCATTATAAATATCCTTTATTGTGGCTTAAATGAGGGTGAGTATAATAGGATTAGAGGTTGTGATAGTGTACATGTAATTTGGCATAGACTTCAAATGCATCATGCAGGAGATAGTAAAACTAAAGAAACAAGAATTAGTCTCCTCATGCATAAATATGAAATTTTCACTATGCAACCTGGTGAGAACATAAGAGAGATGAACACTCACTTCACCGATATAACTAACTCTCTCAAACTTCTTGGAAGAAGTTTCAGTGAGGGAGACATGGCTAGAAAGTTCATCCGGTCTCTTGACAATGAATGAGAAGACAAGGTCGTTGCAATTGAAGAAGCACATGACCTTTCCCAACTAAAGATGGAGGACTTAATTGGAAACCTCATGGCTTATGAACTCCAAATGAGTCATCGAAAGGAGAAAGAAGCCTCCAAGAAGAACCCAACCTTGTCTTTGCATGTAAAATCCGATGAACCAAGGAGAAGAGAGGTGAATGAGGATATTGAGGTCCTTGTCAAAGACTTCATCAAGTTCCTCAAGAAAGATAAGGGGGAAATGAAAGAAGAGGAAGAAGAAGTGAGATGAAGGAAATAGAAAAGGAGAAGGATAAGAGTGAAAATGAGAGAAGAGAAAAGGGAGAAGAGAAATGAGAGAAAGGAGAGAAGGATAGAAAAGGAAAACAACAAGAAAAGAGAAAAGGAAGGAGGAAGCTCACAAAGCAACTTGGGATGATTCGTCATCAAAGTAAAAGAGAAGTTACCCACATGTGCTTCATAGCTATAGAGGATGAATAAAGTGAGGTAGCTTCTAACTCTTGCTCATCTAGTTCTTATTCTAGTGATTTCTCTAGCTCTAATCATAATTCATATATATATGATGAGCTTCAAAATGCATTTCATGAGTTAGTTACACAATATGAGATCATTTGTGATAAGAACAAGAATGTTGGAAAGCTTTTAAATAAACTCCAATGCCAAATTGAAACTATCATGAATGACAAAAATGGGGTGATTGATAGACATGAAAAACATGCATTAGAACTTGTTAGTCTAAAAGCAACACCTACAAATGATGAACAACTAGATCTTAGATATTGTAATGTGCTGATTAATATCATATCGCACATATATACATGTCTTATACTCTGTATTTTGAACATAAGCAATACTATGTAACGAGTTTTATGTTTAAGTTTAAGAAATAAACAGGTTTAAGAAGAAGCACACACAAAAGGACCAAAACGTGAGAAAAAGGACTAATCGGTGAGACTTATGGACCTATCCGCAGGAGGGAAGGACCTGGATGCAAGCCAAAAGGACCAATTAGCAAATCGAGAACTCCACACCATCACGAGGAGTATTTTGGCAATTGGATTCAGGCCTGGACTCACACAACCAATTAGGGTGCATTCCACGTGAAGAAATGAAGCAACTAAGAAGTCATCTGAAAACAGGTTGGATCCGAGCCATCCGGACAACCAATTGGTGGCTTCTACTACGGATCCGACCCATCTTCTCTCGGTTGTGTATTAGGTGTTTGTTGAACGTTTTATTTAAAACCGCAAGTGCACGGCCGCGATGAAGCGGTGGCAAGTACGGGTCGTCCTCAGGGAGGTGAGTAGCCTCTTGCTTGTACGAAATCAAGTGGCAAAAATAGGGGGAAGAAAGTTGTTTATGCTAATCTAGACTACGCTACACTAAAAAGTATGAAATGCGAACGAAACAAACAAATGATGGAATAACAACTAAACTAAGAACAAAGGAAGAATGCTGGAATACAGAAATGGGAAAACCCCTAAGGGGTGGAGTGAGTGCACACATGCAAAGAGGTGGGTGTAGAATACATTCTTTAAGCACATGAAGGTGGTGTTTATTAAGCATAGGAAGTGTCTAAATGTTATGGCAAAACCTATCAATCTATTCACCAACTTAGTTGATTAACATTTACATATGCAAGTTGTTTATTTCAGAACCTAAACAAGCATGAGAGGTGTCTAATCATTTTGGCAAAACTCATCAAGTTATAAATTCTATCCTAAACAAGCAAGCATACATTCATGTTTTATCAACACATCAAAAATAAAGCATTCATCCCATTCTCTAATGCATGTATGTACATCTACTCCACCCCCAAAGGGGATGGAACTACTCACTAAACATTACACTAATTATTAAACTAAGCAAAGAAAGCATATTAAAACTAAGCTAGAAATAAAAGACGATTAAACTAAAACATGCACAAACAATAAAAGAAGCATAAAACAAACAATGAAATAAACACAAAACTTTATTGATAAAATGACTCACATTAAAAGTAGCATCCTCCTACTTTAGTGTGTGCTTCAAGGCCTCACTTCTAGTAGGAAGAATAGCCACTTAAAATATGGAGTGATTACAAAAGGAGGTGAAGAGTTCTATTTATAGGCATGGAAAAAGCTAATCCGGGACAATCCCCCGATGTGGGACTAAACAGATACCACACATAGCCTAAACATCCTCTAATACATGTGCTGGAGAAATTTGAGCGCATTTGGGCCAAAAGTGACCGCCAATTAGCGGTCTTGGACCGCTAATTAGCGGTCTACAGTGTCCGGATCGCTCTGGAATTTCTTGTGGGCTTTTCTGGAAGGCTTTGTTGGTGTTTGATGCATCTAGTTTGCATGTTGGAGCTCCTACCCGAATAGAATTGCCAAAATACTCCCCATGATGGTGAGGAGTATTCTGTTTTGCTCTTAGGTCCTTCGGTCTTGCATTCAGGTCCTTCTTCCTTGCATCTTGGTCCACAGATCTCACAATTCAGTCCTTTTTCCCAGCTTTTGGGTCCTTTTATGCTTCATCTCTTCAAACCTATTTATTCCTGAAAACTAAACATAAAACTCGTAACATAGCATTATTTAGGTGAAAGATAATGGATATAAGATACAAATATGAGCATGAAATGATGTCAATCAAATACCCCCACACCTAACTTTTGCTAGTCCTGAGCAAAACAAAGAGAGAGAAAAGCATGCGAAAAAACAAGAAATCCTAACTCACTTTCATAGGAATCACGGTTGCACTTAGCACGTGCAACAAGTCGTTAAACCTCCTTGTCGCCAAGGAGGAGGAGTGTTGTCTCCTGAGGGTTTTCAGCGGATATACCCACAAAATCCGAACAAGATGCATTAATCAATCTAGCTACACGACTCGTTGGACTCATTTTGTCGATCATGGGACGCGGTAATACTACGGGTCGACTCTATAAATGTAATCGGTCTACACACCTAGCCTAATGAGTTATTCGTGAAAGTTAGTCAAGGACTTAAGTGAAAGACATGGGCAACCTTAACTTCTGAATGTGATACATTGTGTAAAGTCCATTTTGGTTCTTATTTGACTCTTTTTTTCTTTTCTTTTCTTTTCTTCTTTTTTTCTTTTTCTTTGGAGCATTTATTGGTTGGTGTTTGAATCTCCCAGGGTCAGGTTTCGTGCATCATTGCCTATGAGGACTTACACTATCATGTACACCTTCCCCCAAATCTCCACATAGGGCGATCCCTACCACCCGTGTAACGGGAGTTCGGTCGGTGCATCCCAAGTCAGATGACTCGAAAGCACCATGCACAAAGGCCCCTCAGACCTACTTTCCCGAGTGATAGGAGCCGTGCGAGAAGAGAGAACACCACTTATTCATTTATCTACATGGGAACCAAAACCCCTACACTTAAGTTTCACAAAAAGAGATTAAGGGCCCTCGACTACGACAAACTTCCTTATACTCACAAACACGAATTATTTGACTCACTAGGGTCAGGGTGGACTTCTTTAAATGTTTGAGTACTGAAACCCTATGATTACACGCCCCCTGAGGGAAAACCAGGGTGCATCCTAACGACTCGACAAGACCTAAAGTCAATAAACTAGAAATCCTAATGCATCAAGTTCAAGACAATTTTGGGACCTTTCTTTTTACTTTGCCTCTCAATAGTTTTGCACATGCTAAACACACGGAAAACCCACAAAAACATTTTCTTTCGCAAACACATGAAGATTTTGAAAGAAATGTGAAAATTTTAAAGCACTCGGCAAGCAAAAGAAGACAAGTCACCCAAGGATCATGGCAAGCAGATATATCGATATTAAATGCGGCACACTAACATGACCCTAACAATGCAAACAAAAGAAAATAAAACCAAAGGAAAAAGACTCGACTATGTACACACGTAAAACACCCCCCACACCTACTTCATGCATTGTCCTCAATGAATGTGAACAAGATACTACATGGATACATGCATGAAAAAGGAAAGATCTCACCAACATGAAGTACAAAGGGACGTTCAGGGTCATGTTGATGGACACAAACCCAAATTCCCTGAAATCCTGTGAGAAGCTGAAGAAGGGAGATAAATACGTGAAGAGATTGGGCCCAAGTACACAAGGGTTGGGGCCCACAACAATCGATGCTCACTAATGAGTCTTTTATTACACACTTTCTTCTTTTTTTGTTGTTTTTTTGTTGTTGTTTTTTTGTTGTTTTTTTCTTTTTTTTAAAGATATATACATCAACCAAGATATTCTCATAATCATTTGGTCAAAGAACATCAAATGAGAACATCAAGTCAGGAGGACCAGAGACTTGCCGAGATGGGCAAACTCCACTGGTACTCTGAGGTGTCATGAGGGGTGAAAGGTCAAAGCTGAAAGGCTCGAACCCCTCATGATATTGGTCGGGTGTGGGCAACAAAGAATGAAGTTGTGTTGCCTCACTAGGGTTTAATTGCTCATCGAAGAAAACCCTCCAACCAATAGGCGGGTGCATCGGAATGAGTTCCTCAAGCTCATTCGATGGATGCAGCAGACCTGCATCACTAAGAATGGGGCTTCTCCCCAAGTCATCCAACAAGGACCTCCCACCATCATTTAGATCATCAAGCATAAGCTCGGTCATAGGTGGGTCCTTGTTGGAGTCAATATGAAGCTCAAATGGCTCAATGGCCATGGGACATGAGGTAGAGACACCTTCTGGTATAGGCATATGATGAGGTGTCTCACTCTCACTAGTACTCTCAACTGAATCATGCAACGAACACTCCCTTTGGACATTCATGTTCGAGGCCAGCTCACTCTGTTGCATTGCGAAGACAGGCAATGAGTTTTCGCTGGGCCCACGAACATTCTCAATGGGTTGCATTGGGGTTAGGGGTGTTCGTTGATTTTGTGGTTCTTTCTCCAATTGGCGGATGAGATTTAGATTTAAAGGTTCATCCATGGGTTCCTGTTGCCTACCAGAGTTGAACACATGAAACTCGGCACTCATGTTACCGAAGGAGAGCTTCATGAGACCATTTCTACAATTAATCAAGGCATTGGAGGTTGCCAGAAATGGTCTACCCAAAATCAAAGGCATTTGAGAGTGGGTGTTTGCAACAGGATTGGTATCGAGGACAACAAAATCGACTGGAAATATAAAATCCCCAACTTTGATAAGCACATCCTCGATAATCCCCTTTGCAATACGAATGGATCTATCTGCCAATTGGAGGGTGATCTTAGTTGGTTTCAATTCTCCCAAGTTCAATTGTTGATAAAAAGAGAATGGGAGGAGGCTGACCGCTGATCCTAAATGAAGCAAAACATTGCTCATTCTAGTGTCCCCTATCGTACACTGAATAGTAGGACACCCAGGGTCCTTGTATTTTGTGTAGGTGGGATTGGACAAAAGTGAGCTGATATTTGCAGCCAAGAATACTTTCTTAGGAACATTAGTCTTCCTCTTGGTTGTGCAGAGATCCTTCAACACTTTGGTATATTGAGGTATTTGTTGGATGACATCCAACAAGGGGATGTTAACCTTTACTTGCTTAAACACCTCTAATATCTTGTCCATGTTGTCACTCTGCTTTTTGGTTAACCTACTTGGATAAGGAGCTTTTGGCAGGTAGGTTTTCTGCGGTGCCTGAGAAGAAGGAAGTTTTGGTGTATTACCCTCACCCTCAGCTTCCTCTTCACCACCATTCCCACTGAGGGGCTGCATAGATGGTGGTGGGTGTGGCAAGGAAATGTGATTGTCAACCTGTTTCCCATTCCGTAAGGTAACAATGGCATTGACATGGTGAACAGGTTCCTCCACATGGTTCACTTGCCTCCCCCGAGGTACCACATTCTCATTTTGCATGTGTTGTTGCTGGTACATACGGGGGTTAGCCTCAGGCTGGCTAGGCAAAGACCCTCTCGCTCTCTCATGTACAGACTGAGCCCATTGGCCTATCTGAAGCTCTAGAGATTTGATGGTCTGCTGATTTGAAGTGAGAACTTGACTTGTGGTAGACATAAAAATTTTCATTGAGTTTTCAAGTCCACGAGTCAAGGTCTCAAGCGAATTGAATCGGGTTTCCATATTGTTGGAATTTGGGAAACCCGATTGATTGGTGGTTTGCGCTTGGGGTGGCTGATAGGAATGTGCATGCATGGGAGGTTGGTGTGATTGGTAAGGTGGTCTAGAGGAGTTTGAAGGACCGCCCTGGGAATTAGTTTTGGTTCCATGAAAAATTGGGGTGGTTCCTCCATCCAGGATTATAAGATGATGAGTATGGGTAATTCCTAGCTCTGTCATAGATGGCATTGACACGCTCCATCTCAGGAGGAATAGACACACACTCGCTTTCTACATGACCTATCCTACCACATGAATGACATGGAACTGGACTAGATATGGACATGTGAGGTGCACCCTGTTGGTTTTGGAGCTCAATCGAATCCATACGGCGCATTAAGGCCGCCATGCGCGCCTCGGTGGTCGTAGTGGTATCGACAACAAATGCGGCACCCGATCTAGTCGAGTTTGCATTCGTGATCCTTGCTCCTATACTAGATGATGCAGGTGGTTCCCTCACACTCTCCCATTGAATGGTTTTCTCAGCGAGGTCTTCTGGGAAGGCCCATGCCTCCCTTTCATCCTTTCCCAAGAACTCTCCTTGACACATGGACTCAAGGAGCGTTCGGGACGGGATTTGAAGACCCTCATCCACAATCTGACAAAGGTGCCACAACTCAATGCCATGGTGAGGGCACGAGGATAGTAGCTTTTTGAACCTCTGTAGATATGCATGAAATGCTTCGGTCTCATGTTGATAGAACGAATTGATTTCGTTCCTCAATTTTTGAGTCCGATGATTTGGAAAGTATTTCTTGAGGAATGCAGATTGAAACTCATCCCAAGTCTTAAAGGCATTCGCCTGGTTGCTGTACAACCACTTTTTGGCGTCATCCTTCAGCGCAAAGGGGACAAGCCTAAGATGGATGAAGTCTGTGCTAAGTTGTTGCAGCTTGAACATAGCACAGACCTCCTCAAATTCCCTGAGAAAGATATAGGGGTCACCTTTCCCAGTGAAATGAGGGAGCATGGAGATAAACTGAGGCTTAACCTCAAAATGGTTCCCATTAGCCTCTGGCAATACGATGCATGAGGGTGGAGCTGTACGGCTCGGGTAGCATCGATCACGTAGAGGTATGGGAACGACAACTGGAAGCACTGGTCGAACAGGTGGGTCCAGCAACTGCTCCTCCTCACGGAAATTAGCAGCCATTGAACCCGGACTGCGTGCGACAGGAGAGGAGGGAGGTGTCGAGAAATCGATTACCGAAGCAGGATTGACAACGCTCCTCGTCAAACGACCACTCTCGTCTCGTGTCCACGAAAGCATGCACAAAGGTGCACACACACAAAACAAAACTTTTTTTTCTTTTTTTTTAACAAAGAATGTGCCTAGAGGAGAAGACGGGGGAACACAGGAGAGAAAGAATGACTCAGGAGAGAAGGGAAGAAGTCCTTATGCTACGGCGGATGGGTACAGGTAGAAGCACACAAGCAAACAAGGCTCAAGCAATCCTAAGGTCGCTATAGGTCCTTACAGCTAGACGACGCCTAACTGCGAGGTCACACGACCTCAACACACCTCACCTCCCTACAACGAGGACCACAAAGCCCAGCAAGGGAGGTAAGATCCGGGGATCTCGTCTCTCCTACTATCGACAAAGTGGGCAACGCCGACCAGGTCATGACGGTCGGGACCTGATCACTCTCCTAATGCGTCCGAATTCCTTAAGGCCAATGTCTACTTGATTTTAAAATTAGGCTCTTGATTAGTGTGGTTTTTGGGGCGAAGGAAAGGGTGATGAAATCCCCCACCTTATCTTTTATGGGACAGCCCCTCCTTAGTAGCGTTTTGGAGTCCTAAATCTAGCAATCAACTCTCCAAACAACGCTCAACTCACACTTGTTGCAATGCACTTCCTACTAACTAATGCATGTTCATACGAAATGCATGAATGAGAGTAGAAGGTGCGTACCTCACGCCAGCTCTCAGCAACAGAAAATAAAGCTAAGATAAAAGACAATCTAAATGCCTAAGTCACATACATGATGCATGGCCTAAACAAAAAGAATGCCTAATCTTTTGCTTTGAGTTTTAGGGTCCAAGTTGCTTAAGGGAGGTTTGATTATTGATCTGGGAACAAACTATAAGTCAAAACATGCCAAATTAAGTCCCAGACCACTATATCAGATAAAGTAAACAGACCAAAGAAATAAGAGAGCGAGCTGAGCTTACCAAACCGCCAATTGGCGGTCTCAGGCCGCTGATTGGCGGTCTACAGTGCCCAGCTTCCTTCAAAACTTCTCCAGGTGCTCCTCCTGACCACTCCAAGTCTCCTGAAACAAAGAAAAACTACAAAACAAAAATTAAATCCACTCGAATCGTCCAAACAAGAGTCTGGACTGGCACCTCCCCGGCAACGGCGCCAAAACTTGTTGAACGTTTTATTTAAAACCGCAAGTGCACGGCCGCGATGAAGCGGTGGCAAGTACGGGTCGTCCTCAGGGAGGTGAGTAGCCTCTTGCTTGTACGAAATCAAGTGGCAAAAATAGGGAGAAGAAAGTTGTTTATGCTAATCTAGACTACGCTACACTAAAAAGTATGAAATGCGAACGAAACAAACAAATGATGGAATAACAACTAAACTAAGAACAAAGGAAGAATGCTGGAATACAGAAATGGGAAAACCCCTAAGGGGTGGAGTGAGTGCACACATGCAAAGAGGTGGGTGTAGAATACATTCTTTAAGCACATGAAGGTGGTGTTTATCAAGCATAGGAAGTGTCTAAATGTTATGGCAAAACCTATCAATCTATTCACCAACTTAGTTGATTAACATTTACATATGCAAGTTGTTTATTTCAGAACCTAAACAAGCATGAGAGGTGTCTAATCATTTTGGCAAAACTCATCAAGTTATAAATTCTATCCTAAACAAGCAAGCATACATTCATGTTTTATCAACACATCAAAAATAAAGCATTCATCCCATTCTCTAATGCATGTATGTACATCTACTCCACCCCCAAAGGGGATGGAACTACTCACTAAACATTACACTAATTATTAAACTAAGCAAAGAAAGCATATTAAAACTAAGCTAGAAATAAAAGACGATTAAACTAAAACATGCACAAACAATAAAAGAAGCATAAAACAAACAATGAAATAAACACAAAACTTTATTGATAAAATGACTCACATTAAAAGTAGCATCCTCCTACTTTAGTGTGTGCTTCAAGGCCTCACTTCTAGTAGGAAGAATAGCCACTTAAAATATGGAGTGATTACAAAAGGAGGTGAAGAGTTCTATTTATAGGCATGGAAAAAGCTAATCCGGGACAATCCCCCGATGTGGGACTAAACAGATACCACACATAGCCTAAACATCCTCTAATACATGTGCTGGAGAAATTTGAGCGCATTTGGCCCAAAAGTGACCGCCAATTAGCGGTCTTGGACCGCTAATTAGCGGTCTACAGTGTCCGGATCGCTCTGGAATTTCTTGTGGGCTTTTCTGGAAGGCTTTGTTGGTGTTTGATGCATCTAGTTTGCATGTTGGAGCTCCGACCCGAATAGAATTGCCAAAATACTCCCCATGATGGTGAGGAGTATTCTGTTTTGCTCTTAGGTCCATCGGTCTTGCATTCAGGTCCTTCTTCCTTGCATCTTGGTCCACAGATCTCACAATTCAGTCCTTTTTCCCAGCTTTTGGGTCCTTTTATGCTTCATATCTTCAAACCTATTTATTCCTGAAAACTAAACATAAAACTCGTAACATAGCATTATTTAGGTGAAAGATAATGGATATAAGATACAAATATGAGCATGAAATGATGTCAATCAGTGTTGGATCATGAGGGTCTCTAATTCTAATCACTTTTAAGTTAATTACCTACTTGTTTAAGCAATCAATGAATGCACAGCGGAATTAAACAAAAAACTAGCAAGTAAGGCAAACCACAATGATGACACCGGATTTTATAGAGGTTTGGCCTCCCACCTACTTCCTCTCTTGCAAGCTCCACTCGATCTCCCTCGAGCTCCGCTCGCGTCTTCACCATCAACCTCGTTCTGGGCTGAGATTAAGCCTTTTATAAAACAAGCTCCACAAACACCCTCGTGAGCTTGACTTTCTTCTCTCACAATCCGAGAGGAACACTTGGGTTTTCACCGAAGTCCTTGCTTCTTTACAACTGAGAAGTTGAGTGAAACACACTCTCTAACTAGAGCACACTTAGCTTAGGATGTCGAATTGATGCTAAAGTGTTGAAGTTTAGGCTTGGAGAGTAGATTAGGGGATTGAGAGACTTGGGAGTTTCTCTTAGGTGTATATGACAATAGGAAGTGTTAGAGTTGTGTAATTGTGTCATTGGAATACCTATATATAAGCTCCAACTGAGTTATAGCCATTGGGACAAGTTTGGTAAAAGATTGTGGAAGATACACAAAACAGAAACTTGCAGGATGAAATTCTGTAGAAGTTCGGTCGACCGGATCGGTAAGTTTGGTCGATTGTTGGGCAGATTTGGACACGGTTCGGTCGACCGGTTAAGCAACGGTCGACCGTCAAAGGCTATGACTTAGGTACACTTAAGTTATTTGTCGAACACCGAGATAGGTTCGGTCGACCGATTTATAATAGACTCTAAACAAAATCATATTCGGTCGAGCGAAACAAGGTCCACGGTCGACCGAAAACCGACAAGCACTTTAAGTTTGTCGAGAGATCATACGTTCAGTCGACCGAACAAGGTCCTCGGTCGACTGATACACTAAATGTATTTTGGGGTATATGGAAATAATACGAATACGACCGTTGGGTATAATACGACAAATCTAACGGTCGGGAAAATGTGTTAACTCGGTCGACTGAAAAGGTCTGGACGGTCGACCGAAACGGGGCAGTAAAACACCAACTTGATTATTGATTACTCGGTCGACTGAATGGTCTGTTTCGGTCGACCGAATGTGGGCAGACAGTTCAGGTTAAGTGTTTAGTGTTTTCTGGTCTAAGTTTGGGTGATCTATTGAACTCCAAATTATATGAAATTTTGTGTGTGACTTCTATAAGGAACCTAGTGTGTGATTGAGTAGATTTTAGCTCATGTATGCTCAATTTACACAATGTCGTAAGACTCAAAAGAAATGCAAATTACATGTCTTCAATTTGAGCTTGATTACTTGTAGAAGTTAGCACAAAGCAATATATATGCAATGCAATATGTGTGCTACTCTACATTGATTATAATTAACATTAGGTTGATTAAATCATCAAAACATAGATTAAGGCCAAAAAGCCAACATTAGGTTGTTTTAGTCTATATAGTATGTTCCATTAGTCCCACACCGGGAGATTGTTCCCAGTTGCCTTTTTTCATGACTATAAGTACAACTCTTCTTCCTCCTTTGTATGGTACTTATTTCTTGGTGGTCATTCCCTTTACTCAGAGTAAAGTCTTAGAGCAACACTCTAGTGAAGAGATGCTACTTGTAATGTGAGTCATGAATAAAAGAAAACTTTGTAGTTTCAAGTTGTCTCTTTTAATTCTTGCATGCTTAGCATAATTTTCTTGTCTTAGTAGAATTAATTAAAATGTTTCATTTTCTTAATATAAATATTAGCTTAATGAGTAGTGAGTAGTTCCATCCCCCTTTGGGGGTGGAGTTGATGTTTATACACATAATGAAGAATGTGATGAAAGCTATCTTTTGCAATATGTGAGGAATGTGAATGTATGCTTGTTTGTTTAAATAAGAATACTTAACTTGATGAGTTTTGCCACAACTTTTAGACACTTCACATGCTTGTTTAGGTTCTTAATAACCAATTTGTTTATGCTCATGTTAATCAACTAGGTTTGTGATTGGAACGATTGGTTTTTCCACAACCATTAGGTACTTCCTATGCATAAAAACACAACCTACACTTGTGCCTTATTGAATGCATTCTTCACCACTTTATTTCATGTGTACACACACTCCATCCCTTGGGGGTTTTTATTCCTAAATTTCATCTTGCTTTGATAGCACTTAGTTTAGTTTCAATTCCTCTTGTGCTTTCATCTTCCTTGTTTGTTGCTTGCTAGTTTAGTGTAGTTTAGTTTAGTTTAATCAACTTCTTCTCCAATTTATTTTCCACTTGATTTCCGAAGAATCAGAGTTGCCACACCTCCCTATGGATCAACCCATACTTCCCGAGTCTTCACTGACGTTGTGCAATTGCTGTTAATCTTTATTGAAACAAGTTTTTGGTGTCGTTGCTGAGGAGGTGCTCTGTCCAGACTCTTGTTTGGACGATTCGAGTGATTTAATCTTTTATTTTTAGTTTTGGTTTGTTTCAGGGCTTCTCAGGATCAAGGGGAGGTGCCAGGAGAAATTAGAGGGATGACAAAGCTAATCTGACAATCAGCGGCTTGAGACCGCCAGTTGACAGACTGCTGAGAAGGTTTTGCTTCATATTTTCTTCTGTTTGTTTTATAATGGAATAAAAGTGTCTGGAAGCCCAATTGTGCACGTCTTAACCTATAGATTGCTTCCAGATTAATCGATAAACCAATCAATCCCCTTTCTTTACAACTTGGACCCTAAAACTCAAAGTAAAAAGATTAGACTAATTTCCATCTAGGTCATGCATTATTTGTAGACCTTGCACACACTTGTCTTTTCTTTTCTTTACATTCTTGTTGTCGATTGCTGGCTTGAGGTACGCGCACCCATTCTCGCATCATGCATGGTTAAAACATGCATCAGTAAGTAAGGTGCATCGGGACAAGTGTGGGGTGAGCATTTGGTTGGAGAGTTGATTGCTAGATTAAGACTCAAAACACTATTAAGGAGGGGTTGTCCAATACAAGATAAGGTGGGGAATTTCATCACCCCTCCCTTAGCCCCACAAACCGCACTCAAGTAAAGCCTTAAATTAAAATCAAGTAGACATTGACCACTAGGACTCGGACGCATTAGGAGAGTGCACCGGTCACGACCGTCATAGCCTGATAGGCGTTACCACTTTGCCGATAGTAGGAGAGTTGAGATCTCCAGATCATGTCTCACTTGCTGGGCTTTATGGTCTTCGTCGTAGGGAGGTGAGGTGTGTAGAGTCCGTGTGACCTCGCAGTTAGGCGTTGTCTAGCTGTAAGGACCTATAGTGACTTTTCGCTGCTTGAGCCGTGTTTTGCAAGATTGGGCGTCTACCCTCGCCCACTACCCATGCTAGTTTTAGGGATTCCTCCCCTCAAATCTGAGTCTTCTCCACCTATATATTCTATGAGTATCTCCTACTCTGATTACACCTTCGGTTGTGTGGTTTTAGAGTCGAGTCCAGCGTTTTATGCAAGGTTGAGCTCGTTCTGGTGAGAGCGCTCGACTTGAGAGAGTGCATTTTTCTGAGATGGACGGTTAGGTGTTCACCCATCTCCACCGCGAGCTCCTTTGGAGCGTAAGACTGAGTCGTCTCATGGAGATGGAGGAGATCGGGTTCCATACATGGATTACCTCGGTCCGCTCCCACCTCCACATAGACCTCCTCCTCCTCCTCCTCCTCCTCCTTCGACTCGGGAGGAAGAGAGATCCAGTCAGGATCTAGTTCTTGGTCCACCACCACCTTTAGCTCGACATGATAGACCGATGACTCTGTGGGAGCGGACCCATCCTGTTCGGGCCGCACAACCTTCTTGCATAGTTCTCCCGCTTGCTCGTGGGAACAACTATGAATTGAAACCTTAATATGTGAGCATTCTTCCTACCTTCACTACCAATAAGGACGATTCATATATTTTTATACGTGAATTCGAGAAGGTATGCTCCATGTTCAAGCTTTAACAGCTTGATGAGGGTTCAGTCTGGTTGAGGATGATTTCTTTTGCGTTGAAGGATAACACAAATAAATGGATGTACAACCTCCCCACGAGCTCTATTCGGTCTTGGGTTGAGTTTGTGACCGTCTTTCTGAAGAGATTCCAAAGGAAACTCAACAGATACGGCACCAGATACGTCAAATGTATCATACTGAGACCGATCTTTTTTAATGCTTTCTTTGGGATGTTCAAAGACCTTCGCCAGCAGTGCCCTCATCATGGACTTGAGTTGTGGCAGCTGTGCCAGATTGTTTATGAGGGCCTCAACTACAACACTCGCACATTGTTGGAGTCGATGTGTCAGGGTGATTTCCAAATGAAACTCATCGATGAGGTGTGGGACACTTTTGAATTAATGGCTGAACATACCTTTGAGTGGGACACCATAAGAGAACCACCAGCTGCCAGGTCTTTTGGTCGAGTTGGATCATATCAATTTGAGTCAACTATCACGTTTGAGGCGAAAATGGCTGCTCTCATGCATATGATTGAGAGTTTAGAGTTGGATTGAGCTCATGTAGCTAAGGTCGCTACTCCCACGTGTAGTAGGTGTGGACTTACGGGACATAATAACTTGGAATGTGCTTACGCTTCAAGGGTTACTGAGCATGCAAATGCAATGTATCAAGAGAGGCCCTGTAACGACCCGTACAATCACTCCTACAACCTGAGATGGAGAAACCACCCTAACGTCTCTTGGGGGCCACGGTCAGAGCTCGCACACTCAACCTAAACATCCACCTTATCACCCTCCATGCCCATCGGCGACCTACCAACCCCCACATCAAAGGTCTCCACCCCATAATCACCAACCTCCTCAGGCCTAACCATCGGGTTATTCTAACGAAACTCCACCACCCCAACGGGTTGACCCAAAGGACCCTCTATTGATTAAACCCTTTAAGCGTTCATACAGATCATGCAAAGTTCGTTCAAAACTTTGGAAGTGAAAGTTAGCCAGTTGGCTCATCAACTCCATGAACGTGAGAAAGGTCAGTTGCTGAGTCAACCTGTGGTAAATCCTAGGGGTCAACCTGTTCAGGCTAGGTAGAATGTGCACAGTGTTGAATATGACCCTTCCCAACATGCAAATGTTGCCCATACCTTAAGATCGGGAGGGGTTGTTGACAACAATGTGGAAATGCCTGCATCCAACCCTGTTGGTGACTCTTCCGAGGAGGGTCGTGAGTCTTGTAAGGAACCCATTCTTGAGACTCCTCCTCATGAATTTATGCCCTTAAGGCACCATTCCCTCATAGGTTGACTAAAAAACATGATGAGCATTGGGACAAAATTTTTGAGGTACTAAGACAAGTCAAGGTGAACATTCCATTGTTGGACGTTATTCAGAAAATGCCATTGTATTCCATGTTCATTAAGGACCTTTGTACCATTAAGAGGAGAACAAATGTTCCTAAAAAGGAATTTCTGGCTGCCAATATGAGTTCAATATTGACACAACCCATACAAGTCAAATACAAGGACCCCGATTGTCCAATTGTTTGTTGCATGATCGGTAACATGGCAATTCCTCAAGCTCTATTGGATCTGGGAGAATCTGTGAACCTCCAGTCCTACTCTATCAACCTTGGAATAGGCGATCTTAAACCAATGAGGACTACCCTCCAGTTGGCTGACAGATCCATCAAGATTCCACGAGGAAGTGTGAAGGATGTCCCTATTAAAGTAGGCGAGTTTGTATTCCCAGTTGATTTCATCATCTTGGATATTGAACATGTGTTTAACCAACAAGGACAAATTCCAGTGATCCTTGGGAGGTCATTTCTTGTGACATCTAATGCTTTGATCAATTGTCACAATGGCTTGATGAGGTTATCTTTTGGAAACCTCATGGAGAACTTAAACATCTTTAATCTTGGTAAGCAACTTGAGTGCTTTGATGATCCTGTCGGAGCCAATTTCATTAAGGACACGGATGAGCTTGAGTCATTGGGTATGTTCGAATCACAACGACAAATTATTGAGGTGCCCAATGACCAGGTTGTGATTGAAAAGGATTTTGAGGAATCCGTCTGTGAACTTCTGGATGAGGAGGTCATCAGGGTGGTTGCTCCTCTTACCATGTGGCCTTTGAGCCACTTGAAATTAACTCTGAATGCAACAAGGACCCACCTCCGATCGTGCTTAAACCGCTCCCCAATAACCTTAAATACATCTTTTAAGGGGATAATGAGACATTGCCACTCATTATTGCTTCTGATCTTGCAAAAGATCAAGAGGTTGCCCTAAAAAAAGTGGTCTTTGAAAACAAAGAGGCTATCGGGTGGTCCTTGAAGGACATCAAGGGAATAAGCCTTGGTATTGTCCTGCATCGGTCCACATGGAAGAGAATTCTAGGCCCCGCCGGGACCCACAACGAAGATTGAATCTTGTGCTACTAGAAGCCTTCCGATAAGAGGTTCTTAAGTTCTTGGATTATGGTATAATATATCCTATTTTTATATAGTTCGTGGGTGAGTCCCGTCCATGTGGTTCCTAAGAAGTCAGGCATGATGTTTGTTGAGAATGAGCATAATGAGCTTATACCAACATGTCGTCCAACTGACTGGTGAGTTTGCGTTGGTTATCGTAATCTCAATGCAGCGACGCGAAGAGATCATTTACCGTTGCCATTCATTGATCAGATGTTGGAAAGGTTAGCTGGACGAGAGTACTATTTTTTTGTTGATGGATACTCTCACTACAACCAAATTCCCATTGCCCCCGAGGACCAAGAGAGAACCATATTTACATGTCCATTTGGTACGTTTTCTTATCGTCGCATGTCCTTTGGGCTATGTAATGTGCCGACAACATTTCAAAGGTGTATGATCAGCATCTTCTCCGATATGGTAGAGCGTTTCCTTGAGATTTTCATGGACGACTTTTCTATATTTGGCGCTTCCTTCGATGAGTGCCTTCATCACTTGTGCCTTGTCCTCAAGCGATGTCGTGTGAAGAACCTCTCTCTTAATTGGGAGAAATGTCACTTCATGGTGAAGCGAGGTATTGTACTTGGACATGTGGTCTCAAGTAGGGGAATTTAGGTCGACCCCGCCAAAGTGGGTCTTCTTGCTAATCTCCTACTGCTGTGTAATGTGAAGGATATCCACGCCTTTTTGGGGCATGCTGGATTCTATCAGCGGTTCATTCAGGGTTTTAGTAAAAATGCTCGACCTCTCACCGCCTTGTTGGCTAAGGATGCCATTTTTGAGTTCACAACGGATCGCCACCATGCTTTTCTGACCTTGACAAAAGAACTGACTTCAGCTCCCATAATAAAGGCATCAGTGTGGACTGAACCCTTCGAGTTGATGTGTGATGCATCTGACTTCGCTGTGGGAGCAGTGCTTGGGTAATGATTGGACAAATTGCCTCATGTAATCTACACTGTGACTACACTGTGACTGATTGACATCATTTCATGCATTCATTTATGTCTTATATCCATTATCTTGAACCTAAACAATGCTACGTAACGAGTTTTATGTTTAAGTTTCAGGAATAACAGGTTTGAGAAGAAGAGACTAAAAAAGGACATAAAAGCAAGAAAAAAGACTAAGTTGCAAGACTTATGGACTGAGGTGCACGAGAGAAGGACTCGGATGTAAAACAAAAAGGACTAATGAGGAAATCAAGAAGCTCCACACCATTATGAGGAGTATTTTGGCAATTATATTCGGGCCCAAACATCAACAACCAAATCGGGTTCCTTAAACAACAAGAAATAAAGCCAGAAACGAACCATCGAAATCTAGATTCAACCCAAGCAATCTGGACTGCCAATTGGCTGTCCCAGACCACCAATTGGTAGTCCAAATTGGTCTAAATGTTTCATGGCTGAGTCAGGTTGTGTATTATGTTGTTTTATGTCCATTTATAGTATGTGTTTAGTCTCATACCCGAGGATTGTGCCCGGTAACCTTTTTTCATGCCTATAAATAGAACTATTCCTCCTTATTTGTATTCACCCATTGCTTGGTGGCATTATCTCTACTTAGGAGTAAGCCTTGGAGCAAAAACTCAAGGTGGAGAAGAATGCTACTAGTAATGTGAGTCATTTAATAAAATAACTTTTCATTATTTTGTTCTCATGTTGTCTTTTTTTATGCATGCTTAGCTTAGTCTTATTTCTTTGATCTTAGGCTAAATTTGTTAGAATGTCTCATTTCTTCTTTAGTTTAATTGCTAGCATAATGTGTAGTGAGTAGATCCATCCCCTTTAGGGGGTGGAGCTGATGTTCATATATATGTGAAGTTTGGATGTTTGATGAATTTTTGATTGTGTAGACTTGCATGTTTTGTATGTTCATTGGGTGTATTTTAATCATCTACATGTTGGGGAATTTTGATGGGTTTTGCCATAAGATTTAGACACTTCCCATGCTTAGTTTTCTCATGTTTATTGACTGAAATTTCCTGTTGAATATCCTACATGTTAGTTATGTGTTTGTATTAGTGTTTGCTTGCTTAATTGATTGAATATTATTTTGATGGGTTTTGACATAACATTTAGACACCTCTCATGCTTACCTTTAGTCTTCACATGAGTTTATGGTTTTCGATGAGTCTTGCCATATCTTTAGACACTTCTCAAGCTGAGCCTAATCTTATGTTAATAGTGTAGTAATTGCCAAACATTGTGTGAATGGATTGATAGGTTTTGCCACATCTTTAGACACTTATTATGTATGGAGACACACGCACGACACACACATACATGCTTACATGCATCATTCATCACTTATTTCACTTTATATGTGCACACACTCCACCCCTTATGTGTTTCTCTTCTTGATTCTCAATCTTTCGTTGCTTTCTTTCGTATTTCTTAGTTACTAGTTTAGTGTAGTTAGCTTTAGCATAATCACATTTTTTTCTCCCTTTGTTCGCCACTTGATTTCTGACAAACCAGAGGCTACTCACCTCCCTGCGGATCGACCCGTACTTGCCACCGCTTCATCGGGGCCTTGCACTTGAAGTATTTTAAAACGTTTAAACAAGTTTTTGGCGTCGTTGTCGGGGAGGTACCAGTCCAGACTCTGGTTTGGACGATTCGAGTGGATTTAATTTGTGTTTTATAGTTTCTCTTTGTTTCAGGAGGCTCTGAAGATCAAGGGAAGGTACCTGAATAAATTTGGAGGCAAACAAAGCTACATAGACCACCAATCAGCGGCCTACGACCGCCAACTGGTGGTGTGGTAAGATGTAATTCCCTCTTTTTTCTCTAGATTGTTGATAAATTTGATATAGTGGTCTGGTGCTCAATTTGGCATGTTTTGACTTGTAGTTTGCCCCCAGATCAATAATCAATCCTCTTTTTAAATAACTTGGACCCTAAAATCCAAAGCAAAAGATTAGGCATTCTTGCTTGTTTAGGTCTTGCATTATGTACTTGACTTAGGCACATAGTTTGTCTTTTGTTTTAGCTTTACTTTCAGTTGTTGAGCGCTGGCGTGACGTACGCACCTCCTACACTCATTCATGCATTTGGTATGGCCATGCATCAGTTAGTAGGATTTGCATTGCAACAAGTGGAGTTGAGCGTTTGTTTGGAGAGTTGATTTCTAGATTAGGACTCCAAAACGCTACTAAGGAGGGGTGTCCCATATAAGAAAAGGTGGGGGATTTCATCACCCTTTCCTTCACCCCAAAAACCACACTAATCAAGAGCCTAATTTTAAAATCAAGTAGACATTGGCCGTAAGGATCTTGGGCGCATTGGGAGAGTGATCAAGTCACGACCGTCATGGCCTGATTGGCGTTGCCCACTCTATCGATAGTAGGAGTGACAAGATCTTCAGATCTTGGCTCACTTGCTGGGCTTTGTGGTTGTCGTCGTAGGGAGGTGAGGCGAGTTGAGGCCGCGTGACCTCGCAGTTAGGCGTAGTCTAGTTGTAAGGACCTATAACGACCTCAGGTTGTCTGAGCATTGTTTGCTTGTGTGCTTCTACCTGTACCTACCCGTGGTAGCATAAGGACTTCTTCCCTTCTCTCTTGAGTCATTCTCTCTTCCATGTCCTCCTGTCTTCTCCTCTACGCACATTATATTTTAGTTGTCAAAAAAAGTTTTGGTTTGTGTGTGTGCACCTTTGTGTATGCTTGTGTGGGCACGAGACTAGAGTGGCCGCTTGACGAGGCATGTCAACAATCCTGCCTAGTAGTCGATTTCTCGACGCCTTCATCTTCTCGTGTCGCACACGGTCTGCGTTCCATGGTTGCTCAGTACCGCGAGGAGCAGTTGCTGGACCCACCTGTCCCACCTATCTTACCCGTTCCACCTGTTCTTGTTCCTGTTCCTCTGCGTGATCGATGCTACCCGAGTCGTATTGCTCTACCTTTGTGCATCGTATTGCCAGAAGCGAATGGGAACCACTTTGAGGTTATGCCTTAGTTTATATCCATGCTCCCTCACATCACTGGGAAAGGTGACCCCTATATCTTTCTCAGGGAATTTAAGGAGTTCTGTGCTATGTTGAAGCTGCAACAACTTAGCACAGACTCTATCCATCTTAGGCTTGTCCCCTTTGCACTGAAGGATGATGCCAAGAAGTGGTTGTACAACAACTAGGCGAATGCCTTTAGGACATGGGATGAGTTTTAGTCTGCATTCCTCAAGAAGTACTTTCGAAATCATCAGACTCAAAAACTGAGGAACGAAATCAATTCGTTCTATCAACATGAGACCGAATCATTCCATGCATACTTAGAGAGGTTCAAGGAGCTACTATCCTCATGCCCTCACCATGGCATCGAGTTGTGGCGCCCGTGTGAGATTGTTTACGAGGGTCTTCACATCCCGTCCCGAACGATCCTTGAGTCCATATGTCAAGGAGAGTTCTTAGGAAAGGATGAAAGGGAGGCATGTGCTTTCCTAGAAGATCTCGCTGAGAAAACCATGCAATGGGAGAGTGTAAGGGAACCACCTGCATCATCTAGCATAGGAGCAAGGACCGCAAGCACAGACTCGACTAGAACGGGTGCCGCATTTGTTGTCGATACAACTACGGCCACCGAGGCATGCATGGCGGACTTAATGTGCCGTATGGATTCGATTAAGCTCCAAAACCAACAAGGTGCATCTCATGTGTCTGCATCTGGTCCACTTTTCTGTCATGAATGTGGGAAAATTAATGTGTATTCGGATCCAAGGAGCTAGTAATCGCCAATATGCTCATATTGGTGATGTTATTGTTGCTGTAATTAAGGAAGCAACACCCAATATGCCTCTAGAAAGATCAGAAGTAATTCGAGCTGTAATTGTACACACATGTAAAGAACTCAAACGTGATAGGTCATGTAGGAGGTGAGTGTGCGTCCATTCCTCCTGAGATGGAACATATCAATGTCGTCTATGATAAAGCCAGGAATGACCCATACTCATCATCATATAACCCTGGATGAAGGAACCACCCTAACTTTTCATGGAACCAAAACAATGCCCCAGGTGGTCCTTCAAACTTCTCTCGACCACCTAACCAACCACACTGATTGACATCATTTCATGCTTATATTTGTATCTTATATCCATCATCGTTCACCTAAACAATGCTATGTTACGAGTTTATGTTTAGTTTTCAGGAATAAATAGGTTTGAAGAGATGAAGCATAAAAGGACCCAAAAATTGGGAAAAAGGACTGAATTGTGAGATCTGGGGGCTGAGATGCAAGGGAGAAAGACCTGAACGTAAGACCGAAGGACCTAAGAGCAAAACAGAATACTCCACGCCATCATGGGGAGTATTTTAGCAATTCGATTTGGGTCGGAGCTCCAACAAACCAAGTAAATGCATCCAAGACCAGCAAATATACCAAGAAAGCCCAAAGCAAATTTGAGCGCGATCCAGATCCTGTAGACCGCCAATTGGCGGTCCGGATCTTCCCGGATCCGCTCAACTTTCTGGAGCATATGTATTAACGTTTGTTTAGGCTATTTTTGGTATCAGTTTCGTCCCACATCGGGGGATTGTCTCGGAGTGGCTTTTTCTATGGCTATAAATAGAATTCTTCACCTTCTAATGTAATCACTCCATATTTTGAGTGACTATTCCTCCTACTAGAAGTGAGGCCTTGAAGAACACACTAAAGTAGGAGAATGCTACTTGAAATGTGAGTCATTTTATCAATAAAGTTTCTTTGTTTTGTTCCTCTTTTATTGTTTGTGCATGCTTTAGTTTAATTGTCTTTTATTAAATCTAGCTTAGTTAATATGCTTTCCTTTCTTAGTTCAATAATTAGTGTAATGTGTAGTGAGTAGTTCCATCCCCTTTGGGGGGTGGAGTAGATGTTCATACATGCATTAGAGAATGGGATGAATGCTTTATTTCCAATATGTTGATAAAACATGAATGTATGCTTGCTTGTTTAGGATAGAATTTATAACTTGATGAGTTTTGCCAAAATGATTAGACACCTCTCATGCTTGTTTAGGTTCTGAAATAAACAACTTGCATATGTAAATGTTAATCAACTAGGTTGGTTAATAGATTGATAGGTTTTGCCATAACATTTGGACACTTCCTATGCATGATAACACCACCTTCATTTGTGCTTAAAGAATGTGTTCAACACCCACCTCTTTGAAGGGAATGTGTTCTAAAAGTTTTACTTTTAAATGCCAATTATTATGAATTGAATGAGAAATCATTTTGTTCCTTGTTTATGTTATTCGTCTTTTAGAAGTGTTAAGGAAGAGGCTCTTGGTCCTTAACCGTAGAGCTCTGAAAGATATTGGTTTGCATAAAACAAAAGATATTCGCAATCATGGTAATTAACATGGGACATTAATTACCGAGTTAAGATTGTCGTGTTGGTCATAGATCATTGTAGCTCTACAAGTGAGTGACGACACGGGTATGCAAAAGAGGAAAATATTACTTTTGTATACTGAATAGACCTAATAAGTAAAATATTATAGAAATGTGTTTCTGTGTCATTAATATTTTACTGTGTCTTTGGTCCTTTGATATGAGACTTATATCTAATCACTTAAGGAATACTTAATTAGATCAGTGTCTTGAACTATCGATCAGTGTAGTGTAAAGGCATCGGTTGGTTAAGTATAACTTTCGTTGGAGAAGATAGTTAGTCAAAAGATTATCATTGCCCCTCTTAATTGAGTGATGATATTAGTGGGCCTCTTGATAAAGCAAAGTTATAATGTGCACAATGTGATTTGAGTTAAGTCACATATTTATAACTAGCTTAAAGAGATCAAGAAATGAATACTAATACAAAGATGACACAATACTACTTTGTGTGTATTCTTAATATCATGAGGCAAGGGACGGACACAAGTGGTGCACTCCATCACTAAATGGATCGTGATTTGGTTCGAGTGGAATTAAGACATCTAACTAATTGGGAGCTATAATGTGTAGCTAGATACCGCTTATAGCTTGTGATATTAAGCTCTTAATATCACTGCCAACTTAGTTTAGATCCTCCCATAGGTCACACCGCAAAAACCGTGAAACAAAAAGCTTGAATTTTGGTTCATATGATGTGTCGGGTTTCTCATAGAAAATATGACACATGTGGTGAACAAGTAAAATCAATTATGTTGTATATAAACATAATTAGAATCATGATAAATTCATATGAGATGCATATATTATGTGGTGCAATAATTTATTGTTGCATAGGATAATACATTGCATAAGTTGTGAATTTGCTAAAACCCCCTTAAGTTCAAATTTTGTTGGAAATAAATCCAAAATTTGAAATAGGCAAAATCGGGTAGAAGTTCGGTAATCCGTTGAGGTTCGGTCGACCGAAGGATCTATGGATCGGTCAACCGAATGTGGAACGGATAATCATAATTGATTGACCGAACTTGACCAAAGTGCCTGGAGCTTTGGTACGGTGTACCGAACCAGAAACGGTCGACCGAACAATGTCAAGTTCCGATATTTTCGGTTAACCGAATAGCACTCGGTCTTACACGTGAATGGGTCCGATCGGTTAAAGAGAATTTTTCCCCTTAAGATTCGGTCATCCGTCACGTACTCGGTTAAACGATCGTGACAAATTCGGTTAACCGAGTGGGACTCGGTAAACCGAACAGCGGTCGATTTTCTGCCTTTGATTATTAAGAGATTAATTTGATTGATGGTTGGATTAACTCCAAACTTGGTCAAACGTTTTGTGGGTGCATGTAATGCATTAAGGAATTAATTTATGAGAGAAAATGTAAAGAAAAACGTGGCTAAAGAATAGCCATGATTAAGAGTAAGATTGGAACCTATAAATAGGTCCTTATTCTCCCTAATTGGGATATACAATTCAATAATTATTTTCTCTCTTAATTCACCACAAAAACCCACGAAAATTCTCTTAGTTTTGTAAGTCTTTGGAAGGAGAAATCTCAGAGGCTAAGGAAGGGGTTTGTAGCTAGATTCTAAGCTTGGTTGGAGATCGATTGGCTAGCTCCTCTCTCTCCAACCTTGTTTAGGGTTTCGGTGAACACTCGGATGCATCCGGCGCAACGAGAAGCGAAGATTGGCTTCCTCAACATCTCTGAAATGTCAAGAAGTTTTTGAGAACTTCTAGGTATGAATTTCGGAGTCCCTTTGTGTTTGTTTTAATAGAGTTTTTGAAACTAGTTTGTTAAAACAAACCGATGCATGCAATAAATTCTAGAAAATTGAAAATTGATCCTTATTATACATAAAAATTTCGAAAATATATATGTATAATTAAACATGAAATCCTACACTCTTTGCATGTGTGCACTCACTCCACCCCTTAGGGGTTTTCCATTTCTGTATTCCAGCACTCTTCTTTCATTCTTAGTTAAGTTTTAGTTAATCGTTTGTTGCTTTCTTCCACATTTCGTATTTCGTAGTGTAGCGTAGCATAGAGTAGCATACTCAACTATCTTCTCCATTTTTCTCGCCACTTGATTTCGTTTAAACGAGAGGCTGCTCACCTCCCTGAGGACGACCCGTATTTGCCACCGCTTCAACGCGGCCATGCACTTGCGGTTAAATTAAAACATATCAACACACACCAACCTCCCATGCATGCACAATCTTATCAACCACCCCAAGCTCAAATCACCAATCAATCGGAATTCCCGAATTCCAACACTATGGAAACCTGATTCAATTCACTTGAGACTTTGACTCGTGGAGTTCAATCGTCATTTGTCAAGGGACATCAAATGGGAGTTCAATCACCAATCAATCGGATCTCTCGAGCCAGAAATGCACTTCCGTGGGCTCGCAAGATGAGAAACAGGAGAATTGTTGAGAGGTTTATGAACCAAGAATGATGGTTCATGCCTCTCAAAACCCGGGTATGGGAAAGGATATGGAAACAAATATGTTTCCATTCCGTGACACAACTGAGGGTTATCAATATATACCCTCCAACTGACATTTGGGTGCACAGGGATTTTGTCATCAGTATAGTGACACCCTGGACTTATTACCTAGATGGCAAAGTCCAGAAACAAAGTTACTTGACCACCTGAGTGTAGGATTTCGTGCCCTATACTTGTGTATAATTTTAAATTTTTTAACAAGCATTAAGGATCATTTTTCATATTTTCAATAATTTTAATGTACAAAACATATACTATACATTTTAATATATGTATCCTACATAAATATTGAATTGTAATAGAAGAAAATCATACCCAAAAGGTTCTATAAAACCTTTTCAAAGATTCGGAGTCGTGTTATACTTGAATTGCCTCAGAATTCCTCCAAGTGTTCACCAAACTTTAAAGAAGATTTAGAGAGAAATGAGCTGGCCAATCAATCTATAATTCAAGGCTAGAATCTAGCTAATTACCCTTTTTTTCTTCTGAGAATTTAATTACCAAAACACTCAACTACTAATCGAATTTTTGGATGGATTTGGTGGAGAACTATGGAGAGGAGAATTTTTCATTCACATGTATTAATAATGAGGAGAGGAGGATCTTATTTATAGGACTTCCTCAAAACCTATTCATGTGCAACCCACATGCATATGTGATTGACATCATTTCATGCTTATATTTGTATCTTATATCCATTATCTTTCACCTAAACAATGTTATGCTACGAGTTTTATGTTTAGTTTTCAGAAATAAATAGGTTTGAAGAGATGAAGCATAAAAGGACCTAAAAACTGGGAAAAAGGACTGAATTGTGAGATCTGGGGACTGAGATGCAAGGGAGAAGGACCTGAAAGTAAGACCGAAGGACCTAAGAGCAAAACAGAATACTCCACACCATCATGGGGAGTATTTTAGCAATTCGATTCGGGTCGGAGCTCCAACAAACCAAGTAAATGCATGCAAGACCAGCAAATATACCAAGAAAAGCCCACAACAAATTCCAACTCGATCCAAAGTTTATGGACCGCTAATTGGCGGTCCAGATCACTCTGGATCAGCTCAGATTTCGCCAGCACATGTATTAGAGGATGTTTAGGCTATTTTTGGTATCTGTTTAGTCCCACATCGGGGTATTGTCCCGGAGTGGCTTTTTCTATGGCTATAAATAGAACTCTTCACCTTCTAATGTAATCACTCCATATTTTGAGTGACTATTCTTCCTACTAGAAGTGAGGCATTGAAGCACACACTAAAGTATGAGGATGCTACTTGAAATGTGAGTCATTTGTTAATAAAAGTTTCTTTATTATGTTGTTTGTTTCATATTTCTTGCTTTACTTTGCTTAATTTCTTTTCATTAGTTTTAGTAGCTTAGTTTATATGCTTTCCTTGCTTAGTTTAATAATTAGTGTAATGTGTAGTGAGTAGTTCCATCCCCTTTGGGGGGGGGAGTAGATGTTCATACATGCATTAGAGAATGGGATGAATGCTTTATTTCCAATGTGTTGATAAAACATGAATGTATGCTTGCTTGTTTAGGATAGAATTTATAACTTGATGAGTTTTGCCAAAATGATTAGACACCTCTCATGCTTGTTTAGGTTCTGAAAAAACAACTTGCATATGCAAATGTAAATCAACTAGGTTGGTGAATAGATTGATAGGTTTTGCCATCACATTTAGACACTTCCTATGCATGATAACACCACCTTTATTTGTGCTTAAAGAATGTGTTCAACACCCACCTCTTTGCATGTGTGCACTCACTCCACCCCTTAGGGGTTTTCGTATTCCTGAATTCCAGCATTTCGTTCTTAGCTTTGCTGGTATTTCATCGTTTGTTTCTTTCGTTTGCATTTCGTACTTCTTAGTAGTTAGTGTAGCATACATTAGCATAAACAATTTTCCTCTCCATATTTTTGCCACTTGATTTCGTGCAAATGAGAGGCTGCTCATCTCCCTGAGGACGACCCGTATTTGTCACCGCTTCAACGCGGCCGTGCATTTGCGGTTTAAATTAAAATGTTCAACAAGTTTTTGGGGCCGTTGCCGGGGAGGTTCCAGTCCAGACTCTTGTTTGGACGATTCGAGTGGATTTAATTTGTGTTTTGTAGTTTGTCTTTATTTCAGGAGACTTGGAGTCGTCAGGTGGAACACCTGGAGAAATTTTGAGGTAAGCTGGGCACTGTAGACCGCCAATCCGCGGCCTGAGACCGCCAATTGGCGGTCTGGTAAGCTCTGTTTGCTCTCTCATTTCTTTGGTCTGTTACCATAATTGATGTAGTGATCTGGGACTTGATTTGGCATGTTTTGACTTATAGTTTGTTCCCAGATCAATAATCAAACCTCCTTTAAGCAACTTGGACCCAAAAACCCAAAGCAAAAGATTAGGCATTTTTTTTGTTTAGGTCATGCATCATGTATGTGACTTAGGCATATAGATTGTCTTTCATTTTAGCTTTATTTTCAGTTGTTGAGTGCTGGCGTGAGGTACGCACCTTCTACTCTCATTCATGCATTTCGTATGAACATGCATTAGTTAGTAGGAAGTGCATTGAAACAAGTATGAGTTGAGCGTTTGTTTGGAGAGTTGATTGCTAGATTAAGACTCCAAAACGCTACTAGGGAGGGGCTGTCCCATAAAAGATAAGGTGAGGGATTTCATCACCCTTTCCTTCACCCCAAAAACCACACTAATCAAGAGCCTAATTTTAAAATCAAGTAGACATTGGCCCTAAGGACTTCGGGCGCATTAGGAGAGTGATCCGGTCCCGACCGTCATGACCTGATCGGCGTTGCCCACTTTGTCGATAGTACAAGAGACGAGATCTCCGGATATTGGCTCCCTTGCTGGGCTTTGTGGTCCTCGTCGTAGGGAGGTGAGGCGTGTTGAGGTTGTGTGACCTCACAGTTAGGCGTCGTCTAGCAGTAAGGACCTATAGCGACCTTAGGTTTGCTTGAGCCTTATTTACTTGTGTGCTTCTCCCTGTACCCATCCGCCGTAGCATAAGGACTTCTTCCCTTCTCTCCTGAGTCATTCTTTCTCTCCCGTATTCTCCGTCTTCTCTTCTACGCACATTCTTTGTTAAAAAAAGGTTTTGGTTTGTGTGTGTGCACCTTTTGTGCATGTTTTCGTGGACACGAGACGAGAGGGGTCGTTTGACGAGGAGCATTGTCAATCCGGCTTTGGTAATCGATTTCTCGACGCCTTCCTCCTCTCGGGTCGCACACAGGCCAGGTTCAATGGCTGCTAATTTCTGTGAGGAATAGCAGTTGCTGGACCCACCTGTTCGACTTGTTCTTCCTGTTGTCATTCCCATACCTCTCCGTGATCGATGCTACCCGAGCCGTACTGCTCTGCCCTCATGTATCGTATTGCCAGAGGCAAATTGGAACCATTTTGAGTTTAAGCCTCAGTTTATCTCCACGCACCCTCATTTCACTGGGAAAGGTGACCCCTATATCTTTCTCAGGGAATATCAAGAGGTTTGTGCTATGTTCAAGCTGCAACAACTTAGCACAGACTCCATCCATCTTAGACTTGTCCCCTTTGCGCCGAAGGATGACGCCAAGAAGTGGTTGTACAGCAACCAGGCGAATGCCTTTAGGACTTGGGATGAGTTTCAATATGCATTCCTCAAGAAATACTTTCCAAATCATCAGACTCAAAAATTGAGGAACGAAATCAATTCGTTCTATCAACTTGAGACCGAGACATTTCATGCATATCTAGAGAGGTTCAAGGAGCTACTATCCTCATGCCCTCACCATGGCATTGAGTTGTGGCGTCTTTGTCTGATTGTTTACGAGGGTCTTCACATCCCGTCCCGAACGCTCCTTGAGTCCATGTGTCAAGGAGAGTTCTTGGTAAAGGATGAAAGGGAGGCATGGGCTTTCCTAGAAGACCTTGCTGAGAAAACAATGCAATGGGAGAGTGTCAGGAAACAACCTGCATCATCTAGTATAGGAGCGAGGATCGCGAATGCAAACTCGACTAGATCGGGTGTCGCATTTGCTATCGATACCACTACGGCCACCGAGGCCTTAATGCGCCGTATGGATTCGATTGAGCTCCAAAACCAACAAAGTGCACCTCACATGTCCACATCTGGTCGAGTTCCCTGTCATTAATGTGGTAGGATATGTCATGTAGAAAGCGAGTGTGCGTCCATTTCTCCTGAGATGGAATGTGTCAACGCCATCTATGACAGAGCTAGGAATGACCCATACTCATCATCTTATAATCCTGGATGGAGGAACCACCCCAATTTTTCATGGAACCAAAATAATGCCCCGGGTGGTCCTTCAAACTCCTCTCGACCACCTAACCAATCATACCAACCTCCCATGCATGCACAATCTTATCAGCCACCCCAAGCTCCAATCACCAATCAATCGGGTTTCCTAAATTCCAATAATATGGAAACCCGATTCAATTCGCTTGAGACATTGACTCGTGGACTTAACAAACTCAATGAAATTTTTTATGTCAACCACAAGTCAAGTTCTCACTTCAAATCAGCAGACCATCAAATCTCTAGAGCTTCAGATGGGCCAATTGGCTCAGTCTGTACGTGAAAGAGAGAGAGGGTCTTTGCCTAGCCAGCCTGAGGCTAACCCCCCGCATGTACCAGCAACAACACATGCAAAATGAGAATATGGTACCTCGGGGGAGGCAAGTGAACCATGTGGAGGAACTTGTTCACCATGTCAATTCCATTGTGACCTTAAGGAATGGAAAGTAGGTTGACAATCACATTTCCTTGCCACACCCACCACCATCTATGCAGCCCCTTAGTAGGAATGGTGGTGAAGAAGAGGCTGAGGGTGAGGGTAATACACCAACACTTCCTTCTCAAGAACTGCAGAAAACCTACCTGCCAAAAGCTCCTTATCCAAGTAGGTTAACCAAAAAGCAGAGTGACACAATGGACAAGATATTAGAGGTGTTTAAGCAAGTTAAAGTTAACATCCCCTTTTTGGATGTCATCTAACAAATACCTCAATATGCCAAAGTGTTGAAGGATCTCTGCACAACCAAGAGGAAGACCAATGTTCCTAAGAAAACATTCTTGGCTGCAAATGTAGGCTCACTTTTGTCCAATCCTGCCTACACAAAATACAAGGACCCTGGGTGTCCTACTATTCAGTGTACGATAGGAGACACTAGCATGAGTAATGTTTTGCTTGATTTAGGATCAGCGGTCAACCTCCTCCCATTTTCTGTTTATCAACAGTTGAACTTGGGAGAATTGAAACCAACTAGGATCACCCTCCAATTGGCGTAGGATCACCCTCCAATTGGCGGATAGATCCATTCGTATTCCAAAGGGGATTATCGAGGACGTGCTTATCAAAGTTGGAGATTTATATTGTCGATTTTGTTGTCCTCGATACCAATCCTGTTGCGAACACCCACTCTCAAATACCTTTGATTTTGGGTAGACCATTTCTGGCAACTTCCAACGCCTTAATTAATTGTAGAAATGGTCTCATGAAGCTCTCATTCGGTAACATGAGTGCCGAGTTTCATGTGTTCAACTCTGGTAGGCAATAGGAGCCCATGGATCAACCTTTAAATCCAAATCTCATCCGCTAGTTGGAGAAAGCACCACAAAATCAACGAACACCCCTAACACCAATGCAATCCATTGAGAATGTTTGTGGGCCCAGCGGAAACTAATTGTCTGTCTTTGCAATGCAACAGAGTGAGCTGACATCAAACATAAATGTCCAAAAGGAGTGTTCGTTGCATGATTCAGTTGAGAGTACTAGTGAGAGTGAGAGACCTCATCATATGCCTATACCAGAAGGTGTCTCTACCTCTTGTCCCATGGCCATTGAGCCATTTGAGCTTCATATTGACTCCAACAAGGACTCACCTGTGACCGAGCTTATGCTTGATGATCTAAATGATGGTGGGAGGTCCTTGTTGGATGACTTGGGGAGAAGCTCCATTCTCAGTGATGCAGGTCTGCTGCATCCATCGAATGAGCTTGAGGAACTCATTCCGATGCACCCACCAATTGGTTGGAGGGTTTTGTTCGATGAACAACTAAACCCTAGTGAGGCAACACAACTTCATTCTTTGTTGCCCACACCCAACCAATATCATGAGGGGTTCGAGCCTTTCAGCTTTGACCTTTCACCCCTCATGACACCTCAGAGTACTAGTGAAGTTTGCCCATCTCGGCAAGTCTATGGTCCTCATAACTCGATGTTCTCATTTTATGTTCCTTGACCAAATAATTATAAGAATATCTTGGTTGATGTATATATCTTGTAAAAAAACAAAAAAAAACAAAAAAACAAAAAAAAGTACAATAAAAGACTCCATGAGCGAGCATTTATTGTTGTGGGCACCAACCCTTGTGTACTTGGCCCCATTTCTTCACGTATTTGTCTCCCTTCTTCAGTATCTCACAGGTTTTGAGGGAATTTGGGTTTGTGTCCATCAACATAACCACGAACTTCCTTTTGCGCTTTATGTTGGTGAGATCTTTCATTTTTCATGCATAAATCCATGTAGTATCTTGTTCACATTCATTGAGGACAATGCATGAAGTAGGTGTGGGGGGGTGCTTTACGTGTGTACATAGTCGAGTCGTTTTCCTTTGAGTTTGTTTTCTTTTGTTTGTACTGCTAGGGTCATGTTAGTGTGCGGCATTTAATATCGATATATCTGCCTGCAATGATCCTTGGGTGACTTGTCTTCTTTTGCTTGCCTAGTGCTTTAAAGTTTTCACATTTCTTTCAAAATCTTCATGTGTTTGCGAAAGAAAATGTTTTTGTAGGTTTTGCGTGTGTTTAGCATGTGTAAAACCGTTGAGAGGCAAAGTAAAAAGAAAGCTCCCAAAATTGTGTCGAACTTGATGCATTAGGATATCTAGTTTACTGGCTTTAGGTCTTATCGAGTCGTTAGGATGCACCCCGGTTTTCCCTCGGGGGGCGTGTAATCATAGGGTTTTAGTACTTAAACATTTAAAGAAGTCCACCCTGAACCTAGTGAGTCAATAATTCATGTCTGTTAGTATAATGAAGTTTGTCGTAGTCAAGAGCCATTAATCTCTTTTTGTGAAACTTAAGTGTAGGGGTTTTGGTTCCCATGTAGATAAATAAATAAGTGGTGTTCTCACTTCTAGCACGACTCCTATCACTCGGGAAAGTAGGTCTGATGGGACTTTGTGCCTGGTGCTTTCGAGTCATCTGACTTGGGATGCACCAATCAAACTCCCGTTACACGGGTGGTAGGGATCACACTATGTGGAGATTTGGGGGAAGGTGTGCGTGATAGTGTAAGTCCTCATAGGCAATGATGCACAAAACCTGACCCTGGGAGAATCAAACACCCACCAATAAACTGATCCAAAGAAAAAGAAAAAAAAAGAAAAAGAAAAAAAGAGAGTCAAATAAGAACCAAAATGGACTTTACACATTGTATCACAATCAGAAGTTAAGGTTGCCCATGTCTTTCACTTAAGTCCTTAACTAACTTTCACGAATGGTTCATTAGGCTAGGTGTGTGGACAGATTACCCATATAGAGTAGACCCGTAGTATTACCGCGTCCCATGATCAACAAAATATGTCCAACGAGTCGTGTAGCTAGATTGATTAATGTATCTTGTTCGGATTTTGTGGGTATATCCGCTGAAAACCCTCAGGAGATAACACTCCTCCTCCTTGGCGACAAGGAGATTTAACGGCTTGTTGCACGTGCTAAGTGCAACCGTGATTCCTACGAAAGTGAGTAAAGATTTCTTGTTTTCGTATGCTTTTTCCTTTCTTTGTTTTGCTCGGGACTAAAAAGTTAGGTGTGGGGGTATTTGATTGACATCATTTCATGCTTATATTTGTATCTTATATCCATTATCTTTAACCTAAACAATGCTATGTTACGAGTTTTATGTTTAGTTTTCAGAAATAAATAGGTTTGAAGAGATGAAGCATAAAAGGACCCAAAAGCTGGGAAAAAAGACTGAATTGTGAGATCTGGGGACTGAGATGCAAGGGAGAAGGACCTGAAAGTAAGACCGAAGGACCTAAGAGCAAGACAGAATACTCCACACCATCATGGGGAGTATTTTAGCAATTCGATTCGGGTCGGAGCTCCAACAAACCAAGTAAATGCATCCAAGACCAGCAAATATACCAAGAAAATCCCACAACAGATTTCTCCTGCACATGTATTAGAGGATGTTTAGACTATTTTTGGTATCTGTTTAGTCCCACATCGGGGGATTGTCCCGGAGTGGCTTTTTCTATGGCTAAAAATAGAACTCTTCACCTTCTAATGTAATCACTCCATATTTTGAGTGGCTATTCTTCCTACTATAAGTGAGGCCTTGAAGCACACACTAAAGTAGGCGGATGCTACTTGAAATGTGAGTCATTTGTTAATAAAAGTTTCTTTATTATGTTGTTTGTTTCTTGCTTTACTTTGCTTAATTTCTTTTCATTAGTTTTAGTAGCTTAGTTTATATTCTTTTCTTGCTTAGTTTAATAATTAGTGTAATGTGTAGTGAGTAGTTCCATCCCCTTGGGGGGGGGGGGGGAGTAGATGTTCATACATGCATTAGAGAATGGGATGAATGCTTTATTTCCAATGTGTTGATAAAATATGAATGTATGCTTGCTTGTTTAGGATAGAATTTATAATTTGATGAGTTTTGCCAAAATGATTAGACACCTCTCATGCTTGTTTAGGTTCTGAAATAAACAACTTGCATATGCAAATGTAAATCAGCTAGGTTGGTGAATAGATTGATAGGTTTTGCCATAACATTTAGAAACTTCCTATGCATGATTACACCACCTTAATTTGTGCTTAAAGAATGTGTTGAACACCCACCTCTTTGCATGTGTGCACTCACTCTACCGCTTAGTGGTTTTCCCATTCCTGAATTCTAGCATTTCGTTCTTAGCTTAGCTGGTATTTCATCGTTTGTTTCTTTCGTTTGCATTTCTTATTTCATAGTAGTTAGTGTAGCATAGATTAGTGTAAACAATTTTCCTCTCCATATTTTTGCCACTTGATTTCATACAAACGAGAGGTTGCTCACCTCCCTGAGGACGACCCGTATTTGCCACCGCTTCAACGCGGCCATGCACTTGCGGTTTAAATTAAAACATTCAACAACATGATCCCTTTTTAATAGCTCCTCTAATCCAATCATATTTCGACACGTAATCATCCCTTAACCTCCTCTGACCGAAGTGGAACAATTCCACCCATGATCAAAGAAATTCTCTTATTAATTAGAGCAAAATTGTGTAGAAACGGTCGACCAGAATTTCCAATCGATCGAAAATCGACACCATCGGTCGGACTGTGCTCCTAGACGGTTGACGAATCTTACCAAGAAAGCTCCTGATAATTTTGGTGGAACCATGTCCAACACCGGTCGACAATTCAATAACAGAAAATGTCCCTGTTATTTTTGGTTGAACTACATGTCCAACCGGTCGACTGTTTCCGAATTTAAAAGCCACTGTTTCCAAGCAAAACGTTTGACCATTTTGCACTGTTTTTGCCTTCATCAAATTTTGGATTAATTTCCAAAAAAATATGATCTTTGACGTTTTAGCAAATTTATATTAAATAATGTATAGGATCACATTATAATATGTAACATATTATCATATATAATGTAAAACATTATACCCTATGATATATTTACATCTCATATAAATTTAGTAATTATTCTAACTATGTCGTAATCACGACATATTTGATTTTAATATTTTACCACATGTATCGCAATACATCCTATAAAATGCAAAATCAAATTCCTTGTTTTCAAGTTCTGTGGTGTGACCTATAAGAGGATCTAAGTTACATTAGCAATGATATAAAATATATTATATCAAAAACTATAAGCAGTATCTAGCTACACATTATAGTTACTCAATTAACAAAGATATTTTGCTCACTCGAACTAAACACGATCTATTTAGTGATGCTTAATATCACTTGTGTCTATCCCTTACCTCATGATATTGAGAATATTATATAAGGTAGAATTGTGTCATCTTTATATTATATATATTTTTCTTGATCTCTAATGCTAATTATAAATATGTAACTACACAAGTTACGTTGTGCACATTATAATTTCACTTTATGAAGGGGCCCAACAATATCATCACTCAAGTCAAGAGGGGCAATGATAATCTTTTGACATATCAACTTTTCCATCACAAGTTATGTATCTCCAACTAATACCTTTATTACTATACTCATTGATAACTTTTGATAATAATCAAATCATACACTCCTTATGTGAAAAAATATAGGTCTCATATCTTAGGATTCAAAGACATAATAAAACATTAATGACACAAACACAATTCCATAATGTTTTATTTGTCAAGTGATTTCAATATATGAAAGAACCATTTTCTATTTCATATACTCATGTTGCTAAATATTTGTAGAGCTACAATATTTCTCTTAACCAACATGACAATCGTAACTTGGTAATTAATATTCATGTTAATTACCATGATTGTGAATTACTTGTGATTTATGTAAACCATTATCTTTTAGACATATACGGTTAATGATCAAGAACCTTTTCCTCAACATTTCTAAAAGACGAATACATTAATCAAGGAACAAATGCTCATAATTCATAATAAAAGACATTTAATAGTAAAACTTTTAGAACACATTCATTTGACTAACACCCTTATAAGCATTGTGGTCGTTTGATGCCTCTTGAGAATGAGCAAGATAGGAGGCGTGAATGATAGGTGAATCTCTGTCTGATTGTTTGAAGTGTGGGGTATTAGGTGGTTAATTCTTAACCTACATTGAGTCCTCATCAGAAACAGAGTGAAGAGTCGGTGGCCCAGAGGCCACAAATATGGTATCTTGTGGCTCAAGAGATACATGATTAAAAGTATGCAGCTGAAAGGCCATATGAGCACAAGGTAAGGTACCTTCTTGTGTCAGCACAGTTGAAACATCTTCACCACCATCAGTATCTCCATCGAACAACTCTCTGAAATAGTTGAAGGTGCGTTCGACTTCATTCTCATTCGTGCCCCGGATAAGATTGACCTCTATAAGGTTATAAAAGGCACATGGATTCTTCCTGATGGTGAAGATGTTGAAATCAACGCACTGACTACCATATGTGAAGCACATTAGACCAATACGACAATTGATCAAGGCATTGGAAATCACTAGAAATTGTCGCCCCAAAATAACAGGAATTTGTCCAAGTGGGTTTGGTACAGGTTATGTATCCAAAACAAAGAAATTGACTGGATAAATAAACTCACCCACTTTGATCAGAACATTTTCCACCACGCCTCTCGGTTTCTTCATTGACCTATCAGCTAGTTGAAGAGTGGTTTTTGTTTGTTGAGGTCTCCAAGACCGAGGTGGACGTAGACCGAATACGATAGAAGATTGACAAATGCACCTAGGTCCAATAAAGATCGATATATTGACACCTCACCAATCATACAAGAAATAGTAGGGCAACCAGGGTCCTTGCATTTGACTTACGTGTGTTGTGCCAACAACGAACTCACATTAGCAGCAAGAAAATCATTCTTGGGAACATTGGTTTTTCTCTTCTTGGTGCATAAATCCTTGAGAACCTTCGCATAAGGTGACATTTGCTGAATCACCTCCAACAGAGGAGAATACATTGAGTAAAACTTTTAGAACACATTCCTTTCAATCTCCCACTTGTTATCAAAGTTTTTTCTCACATACATTCTCAATGTATAAAACTATAATAACTAGTGTAACCCATTCATATCACTCATCAAGCCACTCTACATGGTTCTTCAAACCCATGGACTCGAAATGCATTTAGCCTTTTGCTTGGGACTCACCCATAACAAATTTATTTTGTCTTTGTCGATAAAATCACGAGTGACAGTACTTGCGATCCATGTACTTCACCTTGTGATGTGATTTAGGATCCTTGATTTGCGAGATAGATGCCCTTTTGTCGCAAAATAGCTCTATCAGTCCTTTGCTCGAAGGAACTATTCCAAGCTCTTCAAGAAATTTCTTGATCCACACTCTTTCCTTGCTCTCTTCAATGACAATTCAACCATCACCTTTGAATCAATGGTTGAGTCGGTCGTAGTGCTCTGCTTCGAACTACGCCAACTTATGGCTCCACCATTCAGAGTAAAGACATCCTGATTGAGACCTTCTATCGTCTGGATCACTCATGAAACTCACATCCGAGTAGCCCTCAGCTACTAATTCCTTCTGTCTTCCATAAACAAGAAACTTATCTTTGGTCCGGTTAAGGTACCTAAGAATATTCTTGATTGTAGTCCAATGATCAGGACCTACATTGGATTGGTGACGACTTGTCACGCTTAAAGCATATGAGACATCGGGTCTTGTGCAAGTCATCGCGTACATGATCGATCATATTACTGAAGCATAAGGAATGTCTTTCATGTACTCCAAGTCCTTATGTGATGTCGCACGTTGGGACTTCTTGAGTTACACACCCATACTCATTAGCACATTGCCTTTTCTGGAATTGTTCATACTAAACCTCTCCAAGACCTTGTCATTGTATGTACGTTGACTTGGGTCAATGAGTCTACGAGGTCTATCTCTATATATCTTGATTCTCAAGATGTATTGAGAATCACCCATGTCTTTCATCGAAAATGAAGATTTCAATAAACTTCTCGTTTGCTCTAATAATGGAATATGATTTCCAATGAGAAGTATGTCATCGACATATAAGATCAGAAACACTACGTTGCTCCCACTGACCTTATTGTATATACAAGGTTCTTACTTACTTTGGACAAAGCCAATCTTTTTGACTTCTTCGTCAAAGCGTTTGTTCCAACTCCTCGAAGCTTGCTTCAATCCATAAATGGATCCTTTAAGCTTGCATACTTTCTCGCTATTCTTTGGATCTTCAAAACCTTGAGGTTGTACCATGTACACATCCTCCTCCAAATTCCTGCTAAGGAACGCTGTTTTGACATCCATTTATCATATTTCATAATCATGAAATGCGGCAATAGCGAGCATAATCCGAATAGACTTGAACATGGCAACCGGTGAAAAAGGTTCATCGTAGTCAATTCCTTGAATCTGAGTGAAACCCTTCACTACAAGCCTCGCTTTGTAGGTTGTCAAGTTCCCATCCATGTCCATCTTCCTCTTAAAAACCCATTTATTTTGAACGGCTTCTTTCCTTGAGGAAGGTCACCAAGTCCCATACTTGATTGTCATACATAGATTGTATTTCGGATTCCATGGCACTAAGTCATAGTTTGGAGTCTTTCCTTTCCATTGCTTCTTGAATAGTCGAGGGATCATCGGTATTGAGTACCACGATTTCGTGAAGTCCCAAATACATATTGGGCTACATTCTCTCCCTCGTCAACCTTTTTTTACTTCTTGAACTTCTTCCACAATTTCATGCGGAATTGGTTCATGTTCAATTCTCGAACGTACACTAGGTGGGGATGGTTGAGTTTCACTCACAATTTCTTGTGAGGGTTGCTCTCTCATACTCCCACTAACCAAAGGAACCCGGTTGGGCCTCCATGATCTCAAATGTCATCATTCACATCATGATCTGGTAGAGTATCTTGAGTTTCTACAAGCACAACTCTACTCCCACTACTTATTCTTTCGAGAAATTCATTCTCTAAGAATATGACATCCCTCTCGACAATCACTCGATTGGAGGTTTTATGCCAAAAGTAATATCCTCGTCTTACGAGGATAACCTATAAAGAAGTATTTATCTACTTTTGGTTGAAGTTTGGTCGACATAAAATTTTTGATGTAGGCCTCACAACCCCAAATCTTGAGAATTTTGAGCTTGGGTATTTTACCACTCCAAAGCTCATATGGCGTTTTCTCTAGGGATTTGGATGGAACATTATTCAGTGTGTAAGCCACAACTTGTAGTGCATAACTCCAAAAATAAAGTGGTAATTCAGCTTGACTCATCATTGATCGAACCATGTCGAGTAATATCATATTTCTCCTTTTGGACACACCATTCCACTAAGGTGTTCCTGGTGGAGTGAGTTGTGGTATAATACCACACTCCTTTAGGAATGAGTCGAACTCGACACTTAAGTACTCACCTCCACGATCGGTTCGTATAGATTTGATCTTCTTATTAAGTTGGTTCTCTACTTCATTCTTGAATTCCTTGAACTTGTCAAAGGATTCACTTTTGTTTCGCATTAGATAAACATAACCATAACGGCTATAATCATCCATGAATGTAATAAAGTAATTATAACCATCTCTTGAACTTGTACTCATTGGACCACATACATCGGAATGTATCAAATCCAACAAGTCACTTGCTCTCGGACATTTCTTCTTGAAAGGCCTCTTGGTCATTTTCCCCATAAGACAAGGTTCGCATGTCTCTAATGATTTAAAAGAAATAGGACCAAGAAGGTTAGCTCCCTGCAATTTCTTGCTGCATTTTTTTATTGATGTGACCAAGGTGATAGTGCCATAAGATTGTATCATTCACGTGAGTTGTGTTAAGTCTTTTGTTATTGATGTTTAAGATTTGTCTATTATTCGATTCAAGCAAATAGAGTCCATTTCTTATGAAAGTATTCACATAGAAAATTCCATTCTTCGACAAAGACATGCAAGAATTTGAAATATTTATTATAAAGTCACCCATGTCTAAACATGACACAGATATAATATTCCTACTAATTGAAGGTACATAATAGCCATTCTTTAAACTTAAAATTAAACCACTAGACAAAAGAAGATCCAAAGAGCATTGTGCAACCGCAATGACGCTTGCACCATTTCCGACCTTCGAAATCATCTCTCCTCTTGCGAGGTCTTTCCTATCCTTTAGTTGCTACACATTAAAAACTATGTGAGCACAAGATCCGGTATCGAGTACCCAATCATGGACAGAGGTGATTAAATTTATTTCAATAACAAATATACCTTTGGCCTTTTTGGGGCGCTTAAGCGCAATCACTCCATTGTCAAGGTCTTCCTTGTACTTGGGGCAATTTGGCCGAATGTGTCTTTTATCACTACAGTGAAAGTACTCCGTGTTGGGAGTTGGAGATTTCGAAGAATTCCCCCCCCCCCCCCCGAGGCACTCACATAAGCACCTCCTACACCCTTACTCTTGATTGACGTCTTTTTAAATTTGCCTTTTGCTTTATTCTTGGCAATCCTTCTACTTCCACCATGGATGGCTAGGACATTCTTGTCCCTACCTTTGCCCATATCAACTTCAGCTGTTTTGAGAGTGTTATGAAGCTCCTCAAGACTCACCCCTTTCTCACGCATATGGTAATGCATGATGAAATCCTTATAGGACGTGGTAGAGAGCCAATAATCAAATCTTCCACAATGTCACTCGGCATCAGGGAAGTGAGCTTTTCTAACTTCTCAAGATATCATTGCATCGTGAGAAAATGCATGGACACATATGTTCCCTCCGCCATGTGGCACCTTGTGAATTCTATGGTGGTCTTATAGCGCTCCTTTCGGGCACTATCCATAAACATCTTCATAAGAGCTTCCATAGTTTTCGCTTGAAGAGAGTCACCCATGGAGGCTAACATTAGACTGTGAACTTGGTTCTCTTAGTCTTCCCACTTTACTGCAGACTCTTTCTCAGCATTGGTTGCCTTCTCATTTGATTTTGAAATTTCACCATCCAAAATATGAGATAGTTTTTCAAACTTCATCACAATGTTAAGCTTGTGTTGCCAGCTTATGAAGTTGGAGCCATCATTAACCAATGGATGTTTTTTAATCATAGATCGCACAATAGGTTGAATGTTCGACATTTCTACAAAATAATTTATAAGGGTTTTCATGTCAATTTTATGTTTATAAAAATCTGTATCGCAAATAAATAAATAAATATGTCCATGAATGCAGTAATACAAGATCCTATCGTTTATAACAAACTAGCTAAGGGCTATCGAATATGTCACAAATTCAAGGTAAGAAACGCTTTCTAATCATAACCATTGTGAAAATTGCAAACTTTTACATTTTTCAAACTCTTATGATTCTCGTCGTTTTAATTAAGAGGGAATTTGTCCAATCCTCCTAAGAAAAACTTAATTTCTCATAACCGAGCGAGGGTTGCGGGTTTTGTTAAGAAAACTTATTTCATTTGTTATGAGATACGATTGTCCATTGTATTCACAAAAAATACACTTAGTGTTCACTAAGGGTGAAACTCACTTCATGTACTTATCCATGGCACAACAATGAATATCCTTGTATCTCCCACTATTTCCAAAAATGGAGTAAGCTATCTCCCGCTAAGGGCGAGCAGAATATCCCTCGATCGATGACTTCTAGTGGATGAAATGAGAAAGAAAGAACTTTTTAATTTTTAGTTTGGACAATTAAACATATTACATGTGATTTAAGAATTTAGGTGGTCATGTAAGCATACATTCATACCTATCCTAAGCATTCATTCAACCACATACATGTCAAGTACACAGACATAATTAAATCCATTCACACATTTGTTTGAGTTTATATGTTCCTGTGTCTCTTGACCTTCGCACTTTCTTCTTGTACCATGAATGTAAATATTACAAAATATAAACATGCGTCTCTCAATTTGAAAATTGTCTAGTGCAAGTCCTATATATAAAAGTCCTCTCATCTGCATACATATACATAAATAGTTGGCTTTTACATATACATAAGCCCATGTGATAATAATAATAACAACAATAATATACGCATATCATTCATTCACATACGACTTCAATTGGAACATATAAGCTCACTTATCCCAGCAAAACTGAACAAGTGCAACAATATATACATATGCTATTTTACCCTATTTAATTGATCATTCATCTCACAATTAAATAATTAAAAATCATTTGAAATCCTTTAAAATGATTCATGCATCCATAGTTCAACATATTAAAATATTTGAACCGAAGTTTATCTAAATTCTCAAGAACATTTCAAGTAAAAATATTTGAACCGAGTCCTTGAATTTGAGTTGTGTGTGTTGTGCCAACAATGAACTCACATTAGCAGCAAGAAAAGCTTTCTTGGGAACATTGGTTTTTCTCTTCTTGGTGCATAAATCCTTGAGAACCTTCGCATAAGGTGGCATTTGCTGAATCACCTCCAATAGAGAAAAGTTCACCTTAACTTGCATAAAGATCTCAAGCATCTTGTCATATTGATTCAAACATTTCTTTTTAAGGCACTCAGGGAATGACACCTTAGGGGCATAAGGGTCTTTCGAAGGAACCTCGACATTCGGTTCCTTTGACAAATGATGAGACAAGGGAACCTCATGGTTTGTCCCCATTGCCGAAAAAAGTAGAAGGAACCTCAAAATCAAGCTCCTTCATGGAAATATTCGTTGAGGGAACCTCAGGATCCGGCTCCCTCATAGATGTAGGTATCACCGCATGTCTGGTGACACCAAAAGATGGTGATTGCAAGGAAGGCAACCCAATTTGGTTGTACACCTCCTTACCGGACCTCAAAGTATGAATCACAATAACAAGATGAGTCAGTTTAGAGGTAGCTTGAGGTACTAGTGACCTTCCTTGAGATTGGGTATCCCGAGGATTCATCCGAGGTTGACTTAGGAATGAATCATTCTCACGTTAATGGAGTTGATGAGCCAACTGGTTAACTTCTGCTTCCAAAGTTTTTAACAAACTTTGCATGCTATGCATGAACGCTTGAAGGGTTTGATAAAGAGAGGAGTCCTTTTGGTAACCCCGCTGGGATAGAGTCTGACTAAAATAACCAGATGGTGAGGCCTGCGCAGGTTGGTGAGTATGGGACTGACACATTTGATGTGGGGGTTGGTAAGTCGCCGATAGGCGTGGAAGCTGATATGGTGGGGGTTGAGGTTGAGTGTGCGAGCTCTGACCGTGGCCCCCACTAGGCCCCCAACAGAGGTTAGGGTGGTTTTGCCATCCCGAGTTGTAGGAGTGACTCTACGGGTCGTTACGGGGCTATTGTTGGTACATCACATTTGCATGCTCAGTATCGCTCGGAGCATAAGCACATTCCAAGGCACTATGTCCTGTAAGTCCACACCTACTATAAGCGGGATTTGCGACCTAAGCTATAAGAGCTCTATCCAACTCTAAACTCTCAATCCTATGCATGAGAGCAACCATTTTCGCCTCAGACGCGATAGTCGACTCAACTTGGTATGATCTAACTCCACTAGAAGACCTCGTGGCTAGTGGCTCTCTCATGGTGTCCCACTCAAGGTAGGGGTGTAAGCGGGACGGAGCGGGGCGGGTTTTTGGTCCACCGCTACCCGCCCCGCATAAGTTAAGCGGGTATGCGGGGCGGGGCGGGGCGGGTCAAAAATAAAAAAACCGCTACCCGCCCCGCATAAGGTTGGAATAGGTGAGGCGGGACGGGTTATGCGGGTTTGGCGGGTTTTTTAAATTTTTTTGATTTTTTCTAAGAAAAATAAAAGAAATCAAAACTTGAAAAATAGGAATTACTCATTGTATTTTTTGGGAAATTAGATGTGTGTTTAGTGAAAAATTAGACATTTGGTTAATGTTGAATAATGATTTGGTAAGGTGGGTTAATAGTTATGAGTAAAATTGAAACATTAAAATGATTTTGGTATATAAAAAATTAATAATATATTTGATTAGGCGGGTTGCGGGTTATGCGGGGCGGGTTGCAAGACAACCGCAACCCGCCCCACGTATTAGGCGAATTATGCGGGTGGCGGGTTAGCGGGTTGGCGGGTAACATTTTTTTTGTCCGCTACCCGTATTAGACGGGGCGGGGCGGGACGGGTTGCGGGTAAAATATTACCCATTTACAGCCCTAACTCAAGGGTATGTACAACCATTATTCAAAAGTATATAAACCAATAAAGCAAGACTATAATATCATACAAGCAACATAAGGAAACTATTGCGCTAAACCCAGCTAAACCCACTGTTAAAAGTACAGGGGTATAAGTGTAATTCTCCTATAATTTCCTTACAATTCACAATTCTCAAAAGTTCAGGGGAAAATAGTAAATTACCCAACTATAAATTATTTTTTCAAATACAAATCAATCTAAGGTTTTTCCAGTAATTATTCCAATTGTTAAGCATTTAATCAAATACCAATAGATCACAGGACTATTCTGCAATTAACCCAATTATTAATCAATTAAATAAATATAATTAAATAACAAATTTATTAATTTATTAATTCATTAAATCAAAACTAAAAAAATTGGGGTTTTAATCACGAAATCCCAACCCTTTCTCCTCCACTTTCAAACCAACCAAACCCATCTGCCCATTGCCGGCTGCTGGCCTTCGGCAGCCCATCCCAGGGTGGTTGACCGTAGCACCCACGACCGACAACCATCGCCACCATGTGGTGGCGCAACTCGCATTGCTACGCATGACTCCAGCCAACGTGTGGTCCGCCAATCGATCTCTTCGGAGCCTCCTCTCTCCTTCATGACCCCTTTGACCTCAAACCCAGGTGGATGGCGTACCTCGTCAGAATCGCTGTCGCGTTGGAGCCTCTCACACATAACCGGAGCTCCTTGCCGTCGCCACCAGCACTAGGAGAAGGTTGGGTGTGGTCGGAATTTGGGGATTAGGGTTTGGGTCGTGAAGAGGAAGAAAATGGGGAGGAATGAGAGTTTACGGAGTTTATAGCTCCACATGAAAAATAAATAAATCTCTTTTCAATGCCTTCAATAAATTTATCAATGATCTTAACATCCTGGACATCGATCCACACAACTATAAATAAACCTAGAGTAACAAGCGGTAATGCCCCCAGCTTAGTCAAAGTGGACCATTTCCATATCTCTATTGATTGGGAGGAAAAAACGCTCTCCTTCGTCGTGGACTTCCAAAATATTACTCGAATCACACCCCATCATCCTTTACTTGAACGGTATCAAATGGGGTTCACCTTTTTGGTTAGTTGCCTACCTATTCAATATGAGTTGTGATAGACGGACGCGCGCGTCACGGACGCGCCTTACGTGGATCTGTACAACTCAGATATTTTTCTTTGAGTCAGCGTCCAGTCAGCGAAATTTCTCTTCGCGCATTTTAGTCTTTTTAAAAAACGCCGGTTCTTTAAGTTGAACGATTCATTTCCCAATACACAGATAAGACAGTGTTCAGACCCTAGGACATCGTGCAGTCTCATTATTCGTGCAGAGCCCACACTTATCATAATAAAATATTTGTTTTTAAGTTTTACGTTGGATCAACTTAATTTGTCTAACTTACTTTATGTGTGTGTGCAGTTTACATTATGTGTTTGTCATGTTTACGTTATGTGTATGTCCGGAATAAGTGTATATTGCTGTCCGGAATAAGTGTATTTGTTGTCCGGACTAAGTGTATTTTTTGTCCGGTTTAAGAATAAAGTGTGTCCAGAAATGGAACATAAAGTTTGTCTGGAATAAGTTGATTTGTTGTCCGGAATAAGTGTATTTTCAGTCCGGAATAAGTGTAGTTGTCCAAAATAAGAAGAAAGTGTGTCCAGAAACGGAACAGAAAGTTTGTCCGGAATAAGTGTATTTGCTGTCCGGAATAAGTGTATTTGTTGTCCGGAATAAGTGTATTTGTTGTCCGGTTTAAGAATAAAGTGTGTCCAGAAACGGAACATAAAGTTTGCCCGGAATAAGTTGATTTGTTGTCCAGAATAAGTGTATTTGCTGTCCGGAATAAGTGTATTTGCAGTCCGGAATAAGTGTAGTTGTCCAGAATAAGAAGAAAGTGTGTCCAGAAACGGAACAGAAAGTTTGTCCGGAATAAGTGTATTTGCTGTCCGGAATAAGTGTATTTGTTGTCCGGACTAAGTGTATTTGTTGTCCGGTTTAAGAATAAAGTGTGTCCAGAAACGGAACATAAAGTTTGTCCGGAATAAGTTGATTTGTTGTCCGGAATAAGTGTATTTGATGTCCGGAATAAGTGTATTTGCAATCCGGAATAAGTGTAGTTGTCCAGAATAAGAAAAAGTGTGTCCAGAAACGGAACAGAAAGTTTGTCCGGAATAAGTGTATTTGTTGTCAGGAATAAGTGTATTTGTTGTCCGGAATAAGTGTATTTGAAGTCCGGAATAAGTGTAGTTGTCCAGAATAAGAAGAAAGTGTGTCCAGAAACGGAACAGAAAGTTTGTCCGGAATAAGTGTATTTGTTGTCCGGAATAAGTGTATTTGTTGTCCGGTTTAAGAATAAAGTGTGTCCAGAAACAGAACATAAAGTTTGCCCGGAATAAGTGGATTTGCTGTCCGGAATAAGTGTATTTGCTGTCCGGAATCGGAATAAGTGTATTTGCAGTCTGGAATAAGTGTATTTGCAGTCCGGAATAATATATGACTTCATTATTGTCGGAATAAACGAATCAATATATGGAATGCAATAATATGATGCTCACGTCCCCCGCAGGGGCTGCTGCCCCCTGCCACCCCCGCACAAACTCAACAAACCTCCCACTGTATATTTTACCCCACAAAAATTACGTTTAGGAAAAAAATAGGGAAGAACATTCACGATGCTAACGCTGACAAGAACATCGGGAAGTCTTCGCACCGTCTCATTCACGCTGCTTACGTTGTGAAGAATCCTGGGAGTCGGCATCAGACGCTTCTTCGACATAATATCTTGCTAGAAATGGTGATTTATTCTGGAGAGAAAGAATGAAGAAGAAAGAAAGAGTGTCATCATATTTGTATTTGGGTGGAGAGAGAGAACGTGCTGAGTTGAAACGCATTTAATGTGATTTGAGTGGACATCAGGAAGAAAAAACAAAAAAACATTCATGCTTTGGCCACGTAAGGGCTGACATGGATATCCACGTAGAGCACGTCCGTGACGCGCTGCGTTCATAAAACATTTCCCATTCAATATTGACGCTTTCATAAACTTCATCAATTTAGCTAGGCAAAATCTCTCTAAAAACATTTAGAATCATCTCCTCTCCTTTGACAGGACATTGCTGACCTCAAAAAAAGAAATTATGAATTGCAAAAAAATCCAATAAAGCTTACCTGCTTCATAGACTCGCGGAAATTTAATCGACGATGGCTTTTTTAGACAATAAAAATGACACAAATATGATTTCTAAGATTGAAGTTTCTAGGCTAAAAGCGCTTAACAGTTCACATCAAAATGCCATCCTCGATAAAGAAATATACTAGAGGCAAAGATCCACCATATAGTGGTTAAAAGAAGGTGATAACAACACAAAATTCTTCCATAAGACGACAAATTCTCGTAGCAGAAAGAAAACCATGACCTCTCTATGATTTAATGGGAAAGTAATTAAACTGTAATTTTCTAAACGAATTGATTAATTATTTCTAATCTTTGTTTGCCTGTAAAGATCTCAGCAATTCACATCTACATTGGTATAAGATTGTCATCAAATCTATCTCTAATCTAGATGAATTGGAACTCCCCTTTACATAACAAGAAGTTAGAAATGTAGTCTTCTCTATAGCAAAAGACAAATCCCCAAGCCTAGATGGATTTCCCCCCTATTTTTTACCAATTTTTTTGGTGTCTTGCTAAATCCGATCTTATGAATTTTTTCATCATCTACACATTAACACCCTCCCATACTTGCTACAATCTATAAAAAAAACCCTTCTTATATATGATCTCCAAAACCTCCTCGTTAGGAAATCTTGGGAATTTTAGGCTCATTAGCCTTATAAACACTTCTTACCCAATTTTTTTTATGGTCTTAAGCAATAGGCTCAAACTAAACTCATTGAAGTTATCTCAACAAAACCAATCAACTAATCTAAAAAGAAGGGTTATCTTTGAAAACTTTATTGTCGCTCAAGAAATAATCCATAACCTTCACAAATCAAAGAGGAAAGGACATTTCTTAAAAAATTATTTGTAAAAGCTTTTAACAACGTCAACTAGAACTGCTTCTTAAGAGCACCCTTAACGGGTGCTCTACGCCCGGGCGCCCAGGAGGGCGCCCGGGCAGCCCTCCCTTAACGGGAGGGCGTGCCCAGGGCAGGGGGCCACGTGCCCCCCCCCCCCCCCCTCATTGGCCCGAAATATTTTTTTTTGTGTTTTTTGTTTTAACAAATGTTTTAAAAATAATTTAAAATCGTTTTTTCAAATTTTTTTTTTTGAAAATAAGTTTTTATTTGTTTATATTTTTTGAATTTTTTGATAATTTTTCGTGTTTTGCCTAGAATTGATCCCGAAATTACGTGTAGGGGAGAGAATGTAGGGCGCTTGGGGTATTTTTGGGTGTGGTTAAGAAAAATTTAGGGGGTTGGTTTGAGCTGACGTGGCGGAGAAAGAAGCTGACGTGACGGAGAGAGAAACCAGGACGCCCGGGAACTGCCGGTGCGCTGTTAATGATGCTCTAAAAGCTTTCCATGTCCTACGATTCAACATCAAGTGGATCTCTTGGATATTCATGTGTATCAAATTGGCCAAGTTCTCTACTTTTCCAATGACCCCTTCGACATTTTTCCAATGCAAGAATGGACTTAGGAAGGGTGACCTGCTCTCACCCTTTCTCTTCATAATAATTATTGAGATCCTAACATGGATGCTGAGACTTGCAGATGAAAACCAACTTATCTCAGGTTTGAGGTTGGGTCAAAATGGCCCAAAATTACTTAATTTACAATACGCCGAGGATACTCTAATCTTCATACAACCATCAATTCAATCTGTCATAAATTTGAAGAGAATCTTAGGTTTTTTTGGTCTGTGCTCAGGTCTCAAGGTTAATTTTAACAAGAGTTCTATATCTTGTTTGGGTATCCCGGAGCATATGGCAATGCAATTCCAAAATATCCTAGTTTGTAAACAACTTCAATTCCTATTTACTTAACTAGAATTGCCCTTATTTCTTAGAGCCCCAAATATAATGATTGGGCTTCAATAATAAGATCCAAACCCATCTTGAAGGATGGAAAAACAACTTTCACTGGGTAGTAAGTGAACACTAATAAACTCTGTTCTCCCTGCCATCCCCTCGTATTACCTTATGGCAATCCCTCTCCCCTCAAAAGTGTTATACACTATTGACTCACACAAAAGGAATTTTCTTTGGAAAAAAAGTCTAAATCTGGGTACCTCCTCATTAACTGGGGAAGAATTTGCTAACCAAAAAAATAATGGATGGGGGGAATCATCAACCTAGGTGATTCAAAATCATGGTGATTAACATGGAACATTAATTACCGAGATAAGATTGTCATGTTGATTAAAAGAGTATTGTAGCTCTACAAATATTTTAACAACATGAATATATGAAATGGAAAATATTTTCTTTTATATATTGAATAGACCTAATTGATGAAGCATTACGGAATTTTGTTTGTGACATTAATATTTTCATTGTGTGTTTGAATCCTAAGACATAAGACACATATCTTTAAAAATGAGAAGTGTATCATTTGATTACTATGAAAAGCTATCATTAGGCATAGTGATAAACAAAATAGTTGGTTTTACATGACTTGTGCCAGAAATGATGATATGTCAAAAGATTATCATTGTCCCTCTTGACTTGAGTGATGATATTACTGCCCCCTTTGATAAAGCAAAGTTATAACGTGCACAATGTAATTTATGTATAGTTACATAGTTATAATTTGCTTCAGAGATCAAGAAACGAATATAATACAAATATGACACATTTCTATATTGTATATTATTCTTAATATCATGAGGCAACATATAGACATAAGTTATATTACTTATATCACTACGTGGATTGTGTTTAGTTCAAGTGAGCAAAACATCTTTGTTATTTGGGTAACTATAATGTGTAGCTAAATACCGCTTATAGTTTATGATATAAAGTATTTTATATCATTGCAAACATAGCTTAGATCCTCCTATAGGTCAGACCACAAAAGTAAGAAACAAGAAATGTTATTTTATGTTTTATGTGATGTATTGCATTTCATATGATATGAAATGAGATGCATGTGGTAAAATGATTGACATCATTTCATGCATTTATTTCTGTCTTATATCCATTATCTTGAACTTAAACAATGCTACGTAACAAGTTTTATGTTTGAGCTTCAGGAAATAAACATGATTGAGGAGAAGAGGCAAAAAAGGACCTAAGAGCAAGAAAAAAGACTAAGTTGCAAGACTTATGGACTAAGATGCACAAGAGATGGATCCGAATGTAAAACCGAAGGGCAAATGTGAAATTCAAGAAACACCACACCATCATGAGGAGTATTTTGGCAATTAGATTCGGGCCGACACTCCAATAACCAAACCGAGTGCACCCCATGTGAAGAATTGAAGAACTAAAGAACATATCCGAAAATGGGTCGGATCCGGGACTAAGTGACCGCCAATTAGCGGTCTAAGACCTGCAATTAGCGGTCCGTTTGTATCCAAATCCGATCCGGTTTCTCCATGACATGGGATATGCGTTTATGTGTATTCTGGGAAGGTTTCATTAGTCCCATACTGGGAGATTGTCCCCGATTACCTTTTTTCAAGCCTATAAATAGAACTCTTTCTCCTCATTTGCATTCACCCCATTGCTTGGTGGCATTCTCTCTACTTGGAGTAAAGCCTTGGAGAAAAAACTCAAGGTGGAGAAGAATGCCACTTGTAATGTGCGTTATGTAAATAAAATAATTTTTCATAGTTTTGTTAGTTTTATATTGTCTTTATTTTGATGCTTGCATGTTTAGTTTGTTTGTTTTCTTTATCATAGTATAATTAGAATGTCTTCCTTTGTTTATATGGTTGTTAGATTAATGTTTAGTGAGTAGTTCCATCCCCTTTTGGGGGTGGAGATGATGTTCATACATTGATTAAAGAATGGAAATGAATGCTTGATTTTGAAAACTGTTCATTAATATGAAGTATACTTGCTTGATTTGAGTAGAACACTTCACTTGATGGGTTTTGCCAGAATTATTAGACACCTCTCATGCTTGTTTAGGTTCTGAAATAACCGACTTGTGTATCTGAATGTTAATCAAGTAGGTTAGTGATTGGATTGATAGGTTTTGTCATAACCTTTAGACACTTCCTATACATGAAAACACTAGCTACATTTGTGCCTATTGTATGCAATCTTCACCATCTTATTACATGTGTGCACTCACTCCACCCCTTAGGGGTTTTCCATCTCTGATTCCCAGCTTACTTATCACGTTTCTGAGTTTAGTTTTAGTCCATCGTTTGTTATTTTCTTTTGCATGTGTTACTTTCTAGTCTAGTGTAGTGTAGCTTAGCCTAATCATATCTCTTCTCCCCTTTTGTTCGCCACTTGATTTCTGAAGAACCAGAGTCGACACACCTCCTTGTGGATTTGACCCGTATTTGTCGTGTCTTCACCGACGTCGTTTACTTGCGGTATTAAAACGATTAAATAAGTTTTTGGCACCGTTGCCGGGGAGGTGTTTTGTCCAGACTTTGGTTTGGACGATTCGAGTGGTTTTAATTTTTGTTTGTAGTTTTAGTTTGTTTCTGGAGGCTTCAAAGATCAAGAGACGCCACCAGGAAAAGCCTGGAAGGAAACAAAAGCCAATTGACCACCAATCAGCGGTTTTGGACCGCCAATTGGTGGCCTGGTGAGCTCAAAATTTCCACTCCTTTTTTCTAGTTGTTTGTACATTCACTAGGATATCTGGGAGCTCAATTTGGAATGTTTTGACTTGTAGTTTGCTCCCAGATTAACAATTAAGTCCCTTTAATCAACTTGGACCTTAAAACTCAAAGCAAAAGATTAGATTGATTGTCATCAAGGTCATGCATCATTTGTAGACCTTGCACGCATTTGTCTTTTCTTTGCTTTACATTTTTTGTTATTGATTGCTGGCGTGAGGTACGTACACCCAATTCTGTCATTCATGCATGGTTAAAGCGTTTGATTGGATAGTTGATTGCTAGATTAAGAGTCAAAATGTTACTAAGGAGGGGTTGTCCCATACAAGATAAGGTGGGGGATTTCATCACCCTTTCCTTTGCTCCAAACATCACTCTTAATCTAAGCCTTAATTCTAAAAGCAAGTAGACATTGACCCTAGGATTTTGGACGCACTAGGAGAGTGATCGAATTGAGACCGTCATGACTTGATCGGCGTCGCCTGACTTGTCGATAGTAGGAGGTACTGGATCTCCGGATTTGGTATCACGTGTCGAGATTAGTGATCTCAAAGTTAGGTGTCGTCTAGGTTGAGGACCTATAACCATAAGTTGTTTGGCCGTGCTTGCTAGATTAGGCTTCTATCTTCTCCGACTACCCATGCTAGTTTTAGGGATTCTTCCCTTCTCCTCTGAGTCATCTTCTTCTCACCTACTTCTACGTTCTACTCTCCTTCCTTTTACACCATCTGTTAGCATTTTTTGCGAGCGTGGCCTTGTGGTGGAGAGATTGGTCGACTCGAGAGTTCTTTGTCGAGATGGATTGTTACAGGGGCTACCATCCATATCATTGTTAGGACCAGGACAATTCTCCCTGGTATTCCAGACCCATGCAGCTTGGGGTGGCTCAGACAAAGACCCCGTATGGTTGGAACAATCATAATTGTGTGGCTGAGCAATCTTCATATTGGGGTGATATGAGAGAGAAACCGACTGTTAGACCACCATCTAGTTATGTCTGATCATATGTTGGTCAACAAACTCGGACATTAGAAGGACCTTTAGCCTCTTTCATGCATGTGGTAGATGACATGAGTGCACCAGTAGCTTCAGTAGTTGTACCGTGTGACTATTGCGGGTTGAGCGGTCATGTTTTGGGGAATGTCCTTATGTTGCCTCAGAGCCTGAGTATTAGCACACCTTTTTCCCAAAATGCTCAATGTAACCCTTACGCATCCGCGTACAACCCGAGAGGGATGAATTCGTGGGGAGACAACTCTTATTCAAATTCTTATACATCATTTCCACCACAGTATCCTCCTGCCGAATACCCATAATTCTACCAACACCCTACTCTGAATTATTGGACTCATTCTCAGCCTATCAACACCCAACCCAACAATTTCCCAAATTTTGATTTGAGCCTCACAGTTGACCCCAGACTTGATTCTTTTGAACAAACCCTCCAAATGTTCATGGAAACCACTCAAAATGTAATGAAGTCCACTCAAAATTCCATGCAAACTATGGAAATGTATGTGAGTCAAATTACACAACAATTAAATAAACGTGAAGAGGGTGACATTTCTTGTCAACATGAGGATTTATCTTCTGAAATCGAAACACCACCACATCTACAAATTCAAAGCACAACTTTCAAAGTCAAATTCCTAGTCAGTCTGAGGGACTTGGGGTTCAATTCACGAACACATGGTGGGGGATTTGATCCAAATTGAGAATAATATGGACCAACTTCATTATGAGTCGGCACAAGATTGTGCCTTATCTTTTTGTCTCGTGGCCCTTGAGCCACATGATCTTCATGTTATGCCTCTTAAGGACTCACCTCTGGTGGAGCAAGAGCTCCCTAGTACCCTTAATTTCAAACGACCTGATGAGAATTTGCCTCTCACTATTGTTCCTGATCATCTTGGAAATGATGGAACATTAAACAACTACATTGCTAATGAGGGTATTAGGAGTTCCTTTGAGAATACCTTGGGTATAAGACCCACTTTCTGTTCGTTTCGTGAGTCGGACATGCATAACGAGGTTCTTGACCTCGTTCCGACCCACCACCCTGTTGGTTGGAGAGTTTGGATTGACAATCATAACTTCAGTACCACAACGGGAGAAACACTTCTTCCGTTTTCCCATATTTCCCAAACTCTTGAGAGTTTCAAGCTCTTTCAGTTTGATCCTTTGAGTGAGACACCTTTGCGTCTAATTCATGAACCTCTCATTTCATCTTGTGCTCTTTGTGGGGGGGGGGGGGGGGGGGGGGGGCAAACATGAGTATTCTGTCCCGCGTGGGGTCATGTTCCCTTTCCAAGTGCATTGACCCACTTTTGAGGTTCCCATTTGATGTTCTTTGACAAATAAAGATGAGAACTTATTTTTATACATAGTTATATTAAAAAAATAAAAGAAAAAAAGGTACAACAAAAGATTCCATGGGTGAGCATTGATTGTTGTGGGCCCCAACCCTTGTGTATTTAGGCCCTATTTCTTTACGTACTCGTGTCCCTTCTTTAGAATCTCACAGGTTGAGGGAATTCGGGTTTGTGTCCATCAATATAACCACAAACTTCCCTTTGCGCTTCATGTTGACGAGATCTTTCATTTTTCATGCATAAATCCATCTTGTATCCTTGCTGACATTCATTGAGGACAATGCATGAAGTAGGTGTGGGGGGGTGTTTTACGTGTGTACATAGTCGAGTCTTTATCATTTTGTTTTGTTTGTATTGTTAAGGTCATGTTTGTGTATTGCATTTAATATCGATATATCTGTTTGCAATGATCCTTGGGTGACTTGTCTTCTTTTGCTTGCCTTGTGCTTTAACATTTTCGCATTTCTTTCAAAATCTTCATGTGTTTGTGAAAGAAAATGTTTTGTGGGTTTTGCGTGTGTTTGGCATGTGCAAAACCATTGAGAGGCAAAGTATAAAGAAGCTCCCAAAATTGTCTTGAACTTGATGAATTAGGATATCTTGTATACCGACTGTAGATCTTATCTAGTCGTTAGGATGCACCCCGGTTTTCCCTCGAGGGGTGAGTAATCATAGGGTTCTAGTATTCAACTATTTAAAGAAGTCCACCCTGAACCTAGAGATTTAATAATTCGTGTCTGTTAATATAAGAAAGTTTGTTGTAGTCAAGCACCCTTTATATCTTGTTGTGAGACATTAAGTGTAGGGGTTTTGGTTCATGTGTAGATAAGAACTAAGTGAGTAGGTGTTCTCTCTTCTTGCACGACTCCTATCACTCGGGAAATTAGGTATGAGGGGACTTTGTGCGTGGTGCTTTCGAGTAATCTGACTTGGGATGCACCGACCGAACTCCCGTTACACGGGTGGTAGGGATCACCTTATGTGGAGATTTTTGGGAAGGTGTACGTGATAGTGTAAGTCCTCATAGGCAATGATGCACCAAACCTGACCCTGGGAGAATGAAGCTCCAACTAATAAAAAGAAGAGAAGAAAAAAAAATTAATTAAGAAAAAAAACAAAAAGAAAAAAAAGTAATGCAAATAAGAACCTTAATGGACCTTACACTTTGTATCACTTGAGGATGTTGAGGTTGTCCATGTCTTGCACTTAAGTCCTTAATTAACTTTCACGAATGATTCATTAGGCTAGGTGTGTGGACTGATTACATATATAGAGTTGGCCCATAGCATTACCGCGTCCAGTGATCGACAAAATAAGTCCAACGAGTCGAGTGTAGCTAGGTTGAATAATGCATCTTTGTTCGGATTTTGTGGGTGTATCCGCTGAAAACCCTCAGGAGACAACACTCCTCCTCCTTGGCGAGGACCACCAACCCTCAGGGGCATGAACCACCATTCTTGGTTCATAAACCTCTCAACAATCCTCCTATTTCTTATGTTGTGAGCCCATGCAAGTGCATATCTGGCTCGACAGATGGTGGGTTCCCATTTGATGTGACTTGACATATGTAGATGGGAGCCCATTTTTGTACATAGTTATATTTGAAGGAAAAAAGAAAAAAGAGAAAAAAAGAAAGAAGACTCCAAGAATGAGCATTGATTGTTGTGAGCCCCAACCCATGTATATTTGGGCCCCATTTCTTTCACGTACTTGTCTCTCTTCTTCAGTATTTCCCCGGTTTTGAGGGAAATTCGGGTTTCTGTCCATCAACATGACATAAAACTTTCCTTATGCTACACGTTGGCGAGATGTTTTCTTTTTCATGCATATATCCATATAGTATCATGCTCACATTCATTGAGGACAATGCGTGAAGTAAGTGTGTATGGAGCAGTGTTTTACGTGTGTACATAGTCGAGTCTCTCTCTTTCTGTTTTGTTTTCTTTTGTTTGCATTGTTAGGGTCATGATAGTATGCTGCATTTAATATCGATATATCTGATTGCCATGATCCTTGGGTGACTTGTCTTCTTTTGCTTGCCTAGTGCTTTAAATTTTCACATTTCTTTCAAAATCTTCATGTGTTTGCGAAGGAAATTGTTTTGTGGGTTTTGCTTGTGTTTGGCATGTACATAACCGTTGAGAGGTAAAGTACAAGGAAGCTCCCAAAATTGACTTGAACTTGATTCATTAGGATATTTAGTACACCGGCTTTAGGTATTATCTAGTCGTAAGGATGCACCCGGATTTTCCCTTAAGGGGAGAGTAATCTGAGGGTTTCAGTACACAAACAAATAAAGAAGTCCACCCTGAACCTAGTGAATCTAATAATTCGTGTCTATTACTTCAAGTGTAGTTAATAAATAAGTGGGTCGGGTGTTCTCTCTTCTCTCACGGCTCCTATCACTCTGGAAATTAGGTCCGAGTGGACTTAGTGTTTGGTTCTTTCGAGTCATCTGACTTGGGATGCACCGACCGAACTGCCATTACACCGGTGGTAGGTATTGCCCTATGTGGAGATGTGGGGAATGGTGTATGTGATAGTGTAAGTCCTCATAGGTAATGATCCACGAAACCTGACCATGGGAGAATTACACTCCAACTAGTAGAAAAAACAAAAAAATAAAAAAACAAAAAAAAACAAAAAGAATTTTTTTAATGCAAATAAGAACCTTAATTGACTTTACACTTTGTATCACTTGAGGATGTTGAGGTTGTCCATGTCTTTCACTAAAGTCCATAATTAACTTGCACGAATGGTTCAATAGGATAGGTGTGTGGACTAGATACATATATAGAGTCGGCACATAGGATTACCGTGTCCAATGATCGAGAAAAAATGAGTCCATCGAGTCGAGTTTCTAGATTGAATAATGCATCAATGCTCGGATTTTGTGGGTATATCCGCTGAAAAACCTCAAGAGACAACACTCCTCCTCCTTGGCGACAAGGAGGTTTAATGGCTTGTTGCACGTGCTAAGTGCAACCGTGATTCCTACGAAAGTGAGTTAGGATTGCAATGTTTTCTGTATGCTTTTTCCTTTCTTTCATTTTTCATTTCGTTTGTTTTGTTCGGGACTAGCAATATTTAGGTGTGGGGGTATTTGAGTAGCATCATTTCACACATTCATTTGTGTATTATATCCATTATCTTGAACATAAATAATTCTACGTAACGAGTTTTATGTTTGAGCTTCAGGAAATAAACATGATTGAGGAGAAGAGGCATAAAAGGACCTAAAAGCAAGAAAAAAGACTAAGTTGCAAGACTTATGGACTAAGATGCACAAGAGATGGACCCGAATGTAAAACCGAAGGGGAAATGCGAAAATCAAGAAACACCACACCATTATGAGGAGTATTTTGGCAATTAGATTTGAGCCGACACTCCAATAACCAAACCGAGTGCACCCCATGTGAAGAATTGAAGAACTAAAGAACATATCCGAAAATGGGTCGGATCCGGGACTAAGTGACCGCCAATTAGCGGTCTAAGACCTGCAATTAGCGGTCCGTTTGTATCCAAATCCGATCCGGTTTCTCCATGACATGGGATATGTGTTTACGTGTATTCTGGGAAGGTTTCATTAGTCCCATACCGGGGGATTGTCCCCGGTTACCTTTTTTCAAGCCTATAAATAGAACTCTTCCTCCTCATTTGCAGTCACCCCATTGCTTGGTGGCATTCTCTCTACTTGGAGTAAAGCCTTGGAGAAAAAACTCAAGGTGGAGAAGAATGCCACTTGTAATGTGCGTCATGTAAATAAAATAATTCTTCATAGTTTTGTTAGTTTTATATTGTCTTTATTTTGATGCTGGCATGTTTAGTTTGTTTGTTTTCTTTATCATAGTATAATTAGAATGTCTTCCTTTGTTTATATGGTTGTTAGATTAATGATTAGTGAGTAGTTCCATCCCCTTTGGGGGTGGAGATGATGTTCATACATGCATTAAAGAATGGAAATGCTTGCTTGATTTGAGTAGAACACTTCACATGATGGGTTTTGCCACAATTATTAGACACCTCTCATGCTTGTTTAGGTTTTGAAATAACCAACTTGTGTATGTGAATGTTAATCAAATAGGTTAGTGATTGGATTGATAGGTTTTGTCATAACCTTTAGACACTTCCTATACATGAAAATACTAGCTACATTTGTGCCTATTGTATGCAATCTTCACCATCTTATTACATGTTTGCACTCACTCCACCCCTTACGGATTTTCCATATATGATTCCTAGCTTACTTATCATGTTTCTGAGTTTAGTTATAGTCCATGGTTTGTTGTTTTCTTTTGCATGTTTTACTTACTAGTCTAGTGTAGTGTAGCTTAGCATAATCATATCTCTTCTCTCCTTTTGTTTGCCACACCTCCTTGTGGATTTGACCCGTACTTGCCGCGTCTTCACCGACACCGTGCATGATAAATACCACTTATAATTTATGATATAAAGTGTTTCATATCATTGCCAGCATAAGTTAGATCCTCTTATAGGCCACACCACAAAATTAAGAAACAAGAAATGTAATTTTATGTTTTATGTGATGTATTGAATTTCATATGATATGAAATGAGATGCATGTGGTAAAACAATAAAATTAATATGTCGAGATAACGACATGGTTAGAATATATCAAATAAATTTGTATGAGATGTATATATTATGTGATATAATTTTTGACATATGAAAATATATTACATAATATAATGTGATCCGCAACATTATAACATATAAATTTGCTAAATCCCCAAAGGTCAAATTTTGTTGGATATTCATCCAAAGTCATCCAAAATTTGGCAAAGGCAAAAAAAGAGAAAAACGGTTGAACGTTTTTGCAAAAACGATCGACTTACTTGAACAATAATTTATTGATTTTGATAACGGTTTACCAGGTGGACGCGCGTTTTGACAGAAAATAACATGAATTTTTCTTCTTGCAAAACGGTCGACCAGTGTGGCATTTCATTCGGCCAAAATTATCAGGAACTTTTCTAGTAACCAAATGGTCGACTGGTTGGCGGATTCGTTCAACCGTTTGCCCATGATTTTTCCTGCATTAGTAAGAGAAATTACATTCATGCTATATATCCTTTACTTTACCCCAATTTTGTCCTACTTGAGTTTGTTTATGGTATTTCATGTATTAGGTAATAGAGAAGAGAGAGGAAGAGAAAAGGACTAAAATGTAAGAAAAAATGACTCAAATGAAACAAAATGGGCATGTTTGTCATGCACAAGGACCCATCTACAAATCAGGAAGGACCTAAATGAAATTCAGAGGGACCTGAACTCATGTAAAACATTTTGGGAGCAAAAATCCCTCAGTACCATGATCTTGAAGAGTATTTGGGCAATTAAGACCCACCGGGGTCAAACCAACGGACCAGAAGTGCACCCCACATCCCAAATACATCATGTAAGATACTAAGCAAGTTTTTGGCACTTCACGTTGGTGAGATCTTTTATTTTTCATGCATGAATTCACGTCATATCACACTCATGTTCATTGAGGACAATGCATGAAGTAAGTGGGGGGTGTTTTACATGTGTATATAGTCAAATCTTTTACCTTTTCTTTTGTTTGCATTGTTAGAGTCTGATAGTGTGTTGCATTTATTATCAATATATTTGTTTGCCATGATCCTTGGGTGACTTGCCTTCTGTTGCTTACCTAGTGCTTTCAAATTTTTGTTTCTTTAAAAATCTTCATGTGTTTACGAAAGAAAATGTTTTGTGGGTTTTGAGTGTGTTTAGCTTATACAAAACCGTTGAGAGGCAAAGTAAAAAGGGAAGCTCCCAGAATTGACTTGAACAAGATGCATTAGCATATCTAGTACACCGGCTTTAGGTCTTATCTGGTCGTAAGGATGCACCCTTCTTTTCCCTCGGGGGGAGAGTAATCATAGGGTTTCAGAACTCAAACAAATAAATAAGTACACGCTGAACTTAGTGAGTCGAAGAATTCAAGCTTGTTAGTAAGGAAGTTTGTCGTAGTCAGGGACCCTTAAAATCCTATTGTGAAATGTTAAGTGTAGGGGTTTTGGTTACCATGTAGATAAGAAATAATAATTAAGTATGATGTTCTCTCTTCTCGTATGACTCCTATCACTTGGGGAATTAGGTCTGAGGGGACATTGCTACATGTTTGGTTGATCCATTGCTACATGTTTGGTGCACCCGAAGTGGTTGTTGGAGCTTAGACCCGAATCTAATTGTCAAAACACTCCTCATGATGGTGTGAAGCTTCTTGATTTGCTCATTGGTCCTTTTGGTTTTACATCTGGGTCCTTCTCTTGCATCTCAGTCCACAAGTCTTGGATCTTAGTCATTTTCCTTGCTTTTAAGTCATTTTTGAATCTTTTCTTCTCAAACTTGTTTATTCCTGAAACTTCAACATAAAACTCATTATGTAGCATTGCTTCGACTAAAAATAAAGGATATAAGACACAAATATATGCATGATATGATGTCAATCAGATGCACCGACTGAACTCCCATTACACGGGTGGTGGGCCTGTAGGATTATTGTGTCCAATGATCGACCAAAGTAAGTCCGGCGAGTCGTGTTTCTTGGTTGAATAAGCGTCAATGTTCAGATTTTGTGGGTATATCCGCTAAAAGGAGGTTTAATGGCTTGTTGCAAGTACGAAGTGCAACCGTGATTCCTACGAAAATGAGTTAGGATTTACCTATTTTTCGTCTCGTTTCCTTTCGTTGATTTTCTCTTTCTTTATCTTGCTCGAGACAAGAAAAAGGTAAGCATGGGAGTATTTGATTAGTAGCATATCATGCATTCTAATCACGCTATATATCCTTTATTTTACCCCAATTTTGTACTACTGAGTCTTTGTTTGTGGTATTTTAGTTATTATACAAAAAAGAAGAGAAAGGAAGAGAAAAGACTAAATATAAGAAGAAATGACTCAAATGAAGCAAAATGGGTATGTTTGTCATGCACAAGGACCCAACTACAGATCAGGAAGGCCCCAGAGGGACCTGAATGCATGGAAAACAATTTGGGATAAAAAAATCCCTCAATATCATGATCTGGAAGAGTATTTGGGCACTTAAGACCAAACATGCTCAATCTAGCGGACCCGGAGTACACCCCACATGCCAAATACATCACTTAAGATACTGAGCAAATTTGGGACACTTCACGTTGGTGAGATCTTTTATTTTTCATGCATGAATTCATGTCGTCTCACTCATGTTCATTGAGGACAATGCATGAAGTAAGTGTGGGGGTGTTTTACGTGTGTACATAGTCAAGTCTTTTACCTTTTCTTTTGTTTCTTTCTTTATGTCAAAGACTAGAATCCCCGCGTAAATGATTATTGGATACATCGATGCATATTTAATATGAAAGATCAGTCTCCCGCATGCTCCCCACCATCGGGAAATACTGAACCCAGAGCCGCGCTGCCAGACCGAAGAGCCTTAAAAACAAGCCCTCCCTCCGGGATCTAATCTCCCGTAGGATTGACAGTTATCCCTTATTTGGAGGAGGTTTTTAAAAAGGTGTGTCCCCGTAGCCCCTGGCTCATGGAGACGCTTGACCTGGGCTCTAAGTGTGGATAGAGTGTAATACGTCCCCTTTTTGGTCAGGATCCCCCCTTGGATAATAAGCTCCCTGTTTCGAATCAAAAAGGGGTCCTCCTTTGTTTGTAATGAGGAACATTCTATCCACCCACCGCGGCCCCCATGAGGTCAGCAAGTTGGAGCTGCTCCAAAGTCGGGGGCCTTTCGCTCACTAAGAAAGCTCAATCTTTTCACTCTCCTAGCTAGACACTCCTCAATCGTATTCAGGCATCATCCAACCACTGATATGCCCTAGACAAAAGACGACTACTTACTACGTCAATTGTAGACCTAACCTCTCCATTATTGGAAGCAGAGCAGGTTTGCTTCGAATGAGGTCGTAACACCAGAACATCAGACCGTATTTAAACAATTTTGATAATTGATCCGACCGAAAGAAAACGGCTGGAGGTTCTAACAATTGATCAATGGTAATCGAATAGTCAACTAATGCTTTAGAATACCTAAAACTATACTCTAGACAAGATAACACCCAAGATTTTCGCATTAACATCTCTATTTTACACCAAAAGGTGTCCAACTGCTCCGCCCCAGCAAGCACCACTCATGATCCTTGGGTGACTTGCCTACTACTTTAAAATTTTCAGTTATTAGGTAAACAAGAAGAGAAATGAAGAACTGAAATGTAAGAAAAAAGGAATTAAATGAAGCAAAATGGGCATGTTTGTCATGCACAAGGACCCATGTACAAATCAAGAAGGACCTTGATGAAATCCAGAGGGACCTGAATGCATGCAAAACATTTTGGGATAAACAAATCCCTCAATATCATGATCTGGAAGAGTATCTGGGCACTTAAAGACCAAACAGGCTCAATCTAGCAGACCTGGAGTGCACCCTACATGCCAAATACATCACTTAAGATACTGAGCAAGTTTGGGGTGGATCAGACCAATATGATCTGCCAGTGGTGGATTTTGATTCGAAAATGGCGGTTCAAGTTGATCCAAATCCTCTCCAATTTCGAAAGTGGCACGAACTTGATTATATAGGTGCACCAAACTATAAAGAAATTTATTACAGCTGTCAGATTGCTTCCAGATTCATCCAAACCCTTATTTCTTCTATAAATAGGAATGTTTCTTTTACCTTTCCTCTTCTTCTCAGCCTCCACCATTAGAATGGCTTAGGTTCACCCATTTTGGGCAGTGTAGAAGGTGGGTTTGGAAGCTTGTAATGTTACTACTTTGATAATCTAAAGGTATATTTTGATTCCTCTTGTCATTTACTTTCTTTCTATCCAAATTGTTGTTGATTTTGTTGGTCAGTTTGCTAGTTAGTGTTTTATGTAATGTTTAGTCCTAATCTCTTGCTTTCCATGCTTGTTCATATGAGTAGTGAGTAGATCCACCCTATTTTGGGTGGAGGAAATGTAGTTGAGGTGAAGTGTATTTGGGTTCTTCTTATCTTGTGTCATTCATGTACTTAATGTAGATCTATACTTGTAACTTGCAAAAACTTGTATTATATGGGATAATGGCCACACTAGGTACTTGTCTCATGCTAGATCTAGAGTTTATCTTGCTGCTTGTATGGTTTATCTTTGTATGGTAGTGGTTTGTTATGTATGAATTCTTGATTAGTCGAGAATGCATGAATGTATTAAGTTGTATGGATGGTTTATTGATGTCCTAATGCCCACAATAGGTACTTAGTTCATTCTTGAGAACCCAAAGTGCATCTTAGCTTCATGTCTAACTATATTAGTCATGTATTCATCTAAATGTAGTTGATGTTAATTAGACTCCACACTAGTTTCTAGTTGATGTCACCTTTACACATTTCGACATAATGAAATGAAGACCCACTCATGCACGCACACCTCACCATTGCACCTCCACTCCAAGGGTTTGGTTTAATTGTTGATTAATTCATCATTTATAGTTTGTTTAGCATAATCCCTTCATTATCCTCTCATTTCCCACTCGAGTAGGGTAGTAACAACAACGCACACAACTCTTTTTGGTACGAACCGTACTTGCCGCATCTCACTACTACAGAAAAGGGAATATACGTTGGATGTACGGGGCTATAAACGTCGGATATAAGCACTCCCCAATCTGACGTCTATGTGTGCGTCGTCTATACATAGACGTCGGCCATAGTATAGCCGACGTCTATAGCTAACAAATATACGTCGGTTGTACGTATAAGCCGACGTCTATTCTTTAACGCATAGACGTTGGTTGTTATATAGCCCGACGTTTATTCGTTAACGTAGAGACGTCGGTTTATACAACAACCGGCGTCTATACTTTAGGGAAAGACGTCGGTGAACTAACATGCGACGTCTATACTTCAGGGATATACGTCGGATTCCATATAAAGCTGACGTCTATTCCTTTCTTCAGAGGAATAGACGTCGGCTAATAACAACAGCCGTCGTCTATTCCTAAACCTGGACAAAAAAAATAAATAGCATCCGACGAAATTGTTTTTAGTCATCGTATTCGTGTACATACAACTATACCAAATTCGTTCACCTATAAATTTGTTCACAAATACTCACAATTTCATCCACATATACATACAAGCACAAACAAACAAGCATACATGCACAAAAACAAACACAAACACAAACATACAACCATACATGCACAAACATACAAAGCATACACAATTGACATTCAACACACTTGCAATTAATTCATTCTAAAATTAGGGCGATTATATTAAGGCATAAAGTGTAGGTTTGTAATACAAGTGCACTTGTTAACTAAATTACAAAAAATACTATTGGCAGGAGAACCTCTTAGTTCGTCAGCATGTTTCTGATGAAATAGCGAGCCCATCGGTCGCGAGTTTCATCGAGCTCCTGTTGCGAGAAGGAATCACTACTTTATGGGAAAACCTATCAAAAAAATACAAGTGTGTTGAATATTAATAACTAAATATTGAAACTACACAACTATACAATTGAATAACGATCTACATTACCTCGGATAGGCATACGTCTTGAGTTGCCAATTCGAGGATTTCCTCCATGTATCTCATCACGTAGTAACCACATTCCGTATTTCCAACCTGCTTCCGGTACTACAAACATAGGAATTCGCTAAATATTTGTTCCTAACTTAATTAACAAAAATGGGATAGAACGTACTCTCATTCCATGCCATATTATTCCTGCTTTTGTGGTTGTTCTCCTACCACCTAAAGCTCTGTAAACCTTTATTGCCCTGAGTAGCACAAGTTAAAATATCATTCAATAATACTAATAAAAATCCACGAATTACTTTATTCACGACTAAACGAACTTACATATTTAGAAGTTTCTTTATTGAGTCCCTTGGTTTATTCGACCCCAACGGATCAAACCAATATGCCGAATTAGTCGTGGGGCATACAACGACAAGCATCCAATGAGCCCTGTGTTATATATATAATTAGAAGCTTATTACAAAATAAAATTTCACTTTGAATTACAAAGTTTACCTCTTATGATAAGGGAGCAGATAATATTTTTTGTCTTCTTCTTCAAAGAATGTCCCAAGTTGACCCGATTTATCGTCATTCCCGTATATATGTAGACGGACTGATAAATCCAAATACTTGATCCTCGGGAAAGATTGAACTTGTGGCGCCGTAAAGATGTCTACAAGTATAAAAATTATAATTTATTATAGTTTTGATAAAATTATTCAATACTTTTCATTGTATACAAAAAAACACTTACTTCACTTGCACGTCGATAATCATGATACACAACGAATCCATCGCCATGAACTGCATGATATCCTCTTTGGTGACGTACAAAGCGGGAGGCAACCCTTTATCCCCCTCCAACTCACAGGTACTTAAGGATTGTGCTTCCCTACCTACCATAAATTGATACAACATTTTGCACCTACTTGGAAGCGAATTATTGTTGATCGGAGATTGGTTGTTTGACCCTTTGCTCCGGGGGCTTAACACCTTAATAATATGTATACAACCGTTAAAATACAATTGTTAACAAATTTGAAGTTTAAAGTCTTTCAAAGTTAAACTATACCTCATGTTTGTCGTTTAGCTCTACTAAATAACTAGGCCACCGCACGAACCCACCGATAGCATCGCCGAGATTAACAATCTCTTCTTCCGGAAATAGCACAAAAGCACCAGGATCTAAGCAACTCTCAACTGCAACCTTCAATTCTCCCTCTCCTACCTCTGTGAAGTGGTGTCTGGAGATGTTATAAACTTTCCCGTGTCCCACCAATCTTCGATCAGGGTCTTCGACAAATAAAGCACATCTAGATCCATCCGCGAACTTTCCAAACGAGGGACCATCGACGAGGGCCAATTCTTGAGAATGAGACACGAAATCATCTTGTCGATCAGGGTGGAACACTGGCGGAACTGGAGTAGTCTCCGCGGAAGAACCCATCTTACGACGGGTGGGAGAAGTAGGCAAACGATCCAATCTCTCCAAAACAAGTTGCAACGTATTCTTAAAATCTACGATCTCTTGCTGTCATTTGGTACGACTAGTCGACGAAGTAGACCGTTGAGTTTTCCCATAATATTGTCGAAGTCCAACACTACTCCCTACCCCTCGCACACGACCGGGGTGTTCGTCGTTTCCCAAGGCCTCGCGTAGAATATCATTCCGACCATCGGAAGCAAATTCGCCTTGAGATTCTCTCAACTTCAGAGAGTCCTAAGTTTAAAACAATATTTACTAACATTTGAAAAATATAAAATTAATGATTCTGAATTAATAACATATATATAAGTGATGCAACTTACTATCTTCGAGCCGATCGCTTGCGACTCGTCTGTGACGTACTCCCCTCTGGAGTTTACTCTCGCTCTCTTCCAAGAATCACAACGAGCTACGGGAGAAGGAGGAGATAGGTTACTTGCTTGCTCCTCACTCATACCGGAGTCAATTGCCTCCTGTTTCTTCTGAGCAATTTTTTCAGCCATCATTTTTGCTTCTAACTTTTGGTACCCCGCTCGAGACATACGATGGGTATACTTGTTAGAAGATCTAATCTTTTGGTTTTTTGCTCGGATGACCTAAAATCAAGTTTATTAGATTGTCACTAAAATCAATAACTAACAAGTTTGTTTTGAAACTCAGTTACTATATTATAAATTAAACTGAGTTACCTCAAACTCCGGGCTATCTCTGGATTTTCTGAATAGCTCCCATTGATTCGGAGTGATAAAGTTATAGACATCGCATGGATTTCTATCCTGGTAGTCTCCGAATATGAACTTGTTCGTTAAATTTGTTTTGAAATCCCTCCAACGAACTGACATGTATGTCATCCACTTTTTCTTCAACTTGTCAGTGGATTGGAACTCAAAAGATTCCTACAACACGTTAACTTTATATATATCAAAAGTTTGACTAAAACTATAGAAATCTATAATGGAATCATTACCTGCACATTATCCCATATTGTGTCCTTCAACTTCTCATCTACATCAGCCCAACTGGATAAACAAATGTCAACTTTGGCCCTCGCTAAGCTACCCAGAAAACTTTTCCAATTATCAGACAAACATACCTAACGGCTCAAGACGGTCATCAAACTGGATTGGAACTCTACCGTCTCTATTTCTTCTGCCCACGAATTCTTTCATGAGACAAGGACCTCGTGTATTGTATGTCTTCGAGCCTTCAGACTCGGAGGAAGTGGGTTTCTTTTTCGGAGCCATTATACTATAAAAGATAGATTCAAGTAATTAAATAAGGTAAAGACATTAAATGTCTATTACAATGTGTTACAACACAAAATTCACATTCAATGTTCCTTACACGTTCATACACCTTTTCGACGCTGATTTCAACTGGTGGATTCTGAAACTCCTGTTTTCCGTTAAATGCCTTCTTCAACCTATGATAAGGATGAGAGTTCGGCAAAAATCTCCGATGACCGAGGTAGACAATCTTAGAACCATTAACTAGTTGCAAAGAACATGTATTTTCCTCGCAAATTGGACAAGCTTTATGATCTTTGACTGAATATCCAAACAGATTACCATAAGCTGGAAAGTCATTAATCGTGCAAAATATCATTGCCCGCATTACGAACGACTCCTGACGATAAGAATCAAAAACTGACTCTCCGTCATCCCACAATCTCTTTAGGTCATCAATTAAAGGTCTTAAATACACATCGATGTCGTTTCCAGGTTGTTTCGGACCAGAAATCATTAAGGACAACATGATATATTTGCGTTTCATGCATAACCATGGGGGCAGATTGTAAATTACAAGCAGAACGGGCCGAGAACTGTGAATGCTACTCAAACTACCGAAAGGATTCATTCCGTCAGTACAGAGCCCAAGTCGTACATTCCTGGATTCTTGACCAAACACAGGAAAGTCGACATTTATTTTTTTCCACTAAGGTGAATCTCTAGGGTGACATAGCAACTGATCATTTGGTTTCTTACGATCAGCATGCCATGTCATGTTCTTGGAATCCTCTTTACCCGCAAACAAACGTCTTAGCAGGAGGTCCTTTGATTTTCATCTCATCAGCCTCTTCATTGTGGTTTGGTCCACTACGTTTCATTTTGTATCTTGAAACATTACACCTGGGACAGGAATGTAAGTTTTCAAACTCACCCCTATACAATATACAATCGTTCGGGCATGCGTGTATCTTCCTATATTCCATTCCCATAGGGCACAACACTTTCTTTGCATCATAAGTTCTATCTGGCAACTCATTATCATCTGGAAGCATCTCTTTCACTAACTTCAACATTGATGTGAAACTCACATCGGACCAACCATTTCCAGCTTTTAAATTGTACAACTTCAACACCGCTGACAATCTAGTGAATTTGGTACAATTCTTACACAACGTCTTCTCATTGTCACTCAACAAATTACCAAGTAAATCGGGGTTGGACGAAAACTTTTCAGCCATATCCTGAACCATTTCCTCTAAGTGATCTTCCACACTAACATCTTCTCCATCATTCTTGGAACGACTAAATGATTCATTTTCACCGTGCCATATCCACCGTCTGTATTTTGGGTCGAAACCTTTCTCAAACAAATGATCTTTCATTTTCCGAAATGTCAACAGTGACATATTATGACACTTGTTGCACGGACAATACGCCATGTCGTTGTCTTTCATTTTCTTAGAATGATTTTTGGCAACCTCTAAGAACATATTCACTCCGTTCTCATACTCATCACTCAATCTGTTTGAAACAATCCACTCTCAATCCATTTCAATCTAAACAGAGGCAAAAATGATAGTTATTATTGCAGAAAATAAATAAAATTTCAATTTAAAAGAATGTGTTCGTAGATGAGAAGATTCAGAGACATTAAGATAAGAAAAGAATGACTTAGAGGAGAAGAGATGAAGTCCTTAATCTAGCGTGGAATAAGGAAGGTTAGAAATCTAACTAAGCAATCAAGGTCAAAACAAGCCTAAAGTCCACTATAGGTCCTTAGTAATAGACGACGCCTAACTTCGAGGTCCCACCGAGGACCACTAGTCTGTAGGAAATCAAGAACCCGGAGGTCCCTAATATCTCAGGGAGACTAGATGGGCAACGACGTTCAGGCCGAAACGGTCTTAAACATCGAGGACCACTAATCTATAGGAAATCAAGAACCCGAAGGTCCCTAAAATCTCAGGGAGACTAGATGGGCAACGACATTCAGGTCATAACGGTCTTAAACGGTTTCCTCTCCTTAATGCGTCCGAAAATCCTAGGGGCCAACGTCTAATTGATTTTATTAAGGCTCTTTTATTAAGTGGTTTCTGGGCCAAGGAAAGGGTGATGAAATCCCCCACCTCATCTCCTATAGGTGACTGCCCCCTAAGTGTTTTTCATACCTTAATCTAACAAACAACACACCAAACAAACACTCACCTCACTCTTGTTCCAATGCAAGTCCTACTAACTAATGCGTGCTTTCTAATGAATGATGAGTGAAAGATAGTACGTACCTTACGCCAGCAATCTACGACAGAAATCGTAAATAATAGAAAAATACAATGCATGCAAATCCTATATGATGAATGACTTAGCAAATATTGTCTAATCTTTTGCTTTGGGTTATTAAAGGCCAAGTTGTTTAAGGGGGCAATGAGTTATTATCATAATATTAAAAATTCAAAAAATTAAGGCAATAAACATTTAAAATATTAAAAGCAAGTATTAAAAATAATTACTTGAATTGACAGAAGAGCATTTTAAACACAAACTATCATGTTATTAATATTAATTGGGAATAAAATTTTATTGAAATTTTGGCAGAACCTCCACTTAAAATTTGATATGTAAAATTCTTCAAATCCTGAAATCAACAAGAAAAATGTAAATCTAGTTATCTACTCACATTCCCATCATGTATTTCTCTACTCAATCCAAACCAAATTCTTAACATAATCCAAACCAAATCAATCCAATGAAAACAAAGTTTGGTTAAATCATCCAACCAACCCAACTCAATCCAAACCAAATCAATCCAATGAATGAGTCAAATCAAATGAATTAAACATTCACACAATCACACTCCATTCACCAATAAACTTTGTTGAAAATTCTTCACCACTATGTATGTTTTCATGGGATTTTCACTCTTTCTTAACATATCTAAACATGTCTAATATTTTTACAAGTTTAAGAATATTTCTAAACACCACAATCTAAACATATCTAAATATATCCGAACACCATTACAACATAATCAAACAATATGATTTTTCTACAGGTGGTTAATCACGAACCAGAGGAGGGAAAAGTTGTGATGCCGGAGGAGGTCTTTGTGGTTCCCAAAGACGTCGCGGAGGTGGTGCGGTGACGGTTGTAAACGACACAAGATGAAGACTAACTTAGAAAGAATATGTGGAGAAAGACGGAGGAAGACGAACTTAAACAACCAAAAACAAACTTAAAACTTACATGTGGAGAGAGACGGAGGAAGAAGGAGAAGAGGGCCGGAGAGGTGGAGGAGAGCTTGGGAGCTCGCTGCGGTGCCGGAGACGGTGTGGATCGGTTAGAGATCGGTCGCGGAGGAGAGTTCGGTCGCGGGACGGCTAGGGTTTGGGTGGGTTTCGTCTGAAATGAATGAAAGAAAACACGTCTGTCCGATTTCTTTAAGACCTACATACGTCGGATGTTATATAACGCCGACGTCTATACCTCGACGTCTATATGGTTGGAGTATAGACGTCGGTCTTATATTATGTACGACGTCTATAGGGCGACGTCTATACCATATAGACGTCGGATTCACAAGGTACTAAAACAACCAACGTCTATAGGTCGACGTCGGCTAAACGTGTTATTCCCAAACCCGACGTCTATAGTACCACATAGACGTCGGCCTCAATGAAGACCGACGTCCATTCTGTCCTCTCCCCACTAGACGTCGGTGGTTATAACGGTCGACGTCTATTAGGCGATGAGTAAAACCTATTCTGCATTAGTGTCTTCACCGATGTCGTGCACTTGTGGTATTATAATTGATTCAATCAACTGAATTTGTTACAACTTGGTCAAAAGAGGTAATGGGATGATTATGTGTCCAAATATGATTGGTTTAGAGGAGCAATTAACAAGGGATCATGTGTAAGTGGTTTACACATGATGTGGATTTGAGGATGCCCAACAAATAGGTCCATCCTCCTTCCTTAAACTAATGTAATATTCTCCTCTCTCCATATTTTCTCCACCTAATCCATCCGAAAATTCTTTTATTAATTGAGTGCTTGAGAGATTAAATTCTTTTATTAGCTAGATTCTAACCTTGTATTAGAGATTGATTGACTAGCTTTGATCTTTCTAATCTTGTATAAAGTTTGGTGAACACTTGGAGGTGATTCCGAGGCAATCCGACGTGCAACCCGACTTCCGATTGGTAAAAAGGCTATGATAATCCATTAGGTATGATCCAATCAATGTATTTCAATATTAATTAGTATATAATATATATTGAAATACAATTAGGAAATTTTATACATAAAATTATTGAAAATATGAAAATCAATCCTAATTTCTTGTAAAATTTTAATAATATACATACAAGCATAAGACACGAAATCCTACACATTGTACCACCTTCCATGAAAGACATACAATGTCTCTATCGTGTCACAATGACTTTATGTTGACATTTGCCAATAATTAAATAAAATTTATACTCTTTTGAAAAAATGTTGGGGTGAGTTTTAATGTAAGATTATGAGGTGTATATGAAATAAAAAGTATTATAGATTTTTGGTTCTTGGGTCGGTTCAGTCCAATTCGACCCTTGTTATAGAACCTGATCCGTGTTGGTCATTTTGTGAAATTTAAGAACTAAACCCAACTTCAGTTTGTAAAGACCCAACTTGGCCTGATTCAATTAGTTTAGTTTGGATTCATTTTCGGTTTAAACCAGATGGGCACCTTAGGTTTAGGGCCATTAGTCATTTCGCGGAAGTTGCTATTTTAACAAATATTTCCTTGATTGTATAAACAAAATAAAGGAGCAAAGATGGTAATCGTGCAAACCTTAATCTCCATTTTCTCCTCCACCAAAACCCTATTGGCCACCCAACCGACTGTCCTACGTTTACATTGTCTGAGCCTTCAACTCTCCCCAACGTGTTTGTGGACATCGCCTCCAAAAGCCTCAACACCATCTCCACAGTTGAAGACCAGACAACCGACTACCATATTGATTTTAAATTCCAACCTCTTAATTCACCTCTCAATATTGAGCACCACCACGAACGACCAGACGATGGAGAGGGTTTCTCTACCTCCTTTAATTTTTTAGCTATGTTTGGAACAACGACTAGCTCTGACTACAAGTCCTGACTAAGATTCGTCTGGCTTGTAGTTGGTAGTGTGGGTGAGTAACTTTTAGTCAGATGACTGAAAGATTTTCATTTGTTACAATAGCTTGAAGTCAGTATTTAAATTAGTGAAGTTACCAAAACATCGTTTTTTTTGAAATAATCGAAGCAAAGAAGTCATCCAAAGCATGGCGTGATGTTGTGTTTAATATTTGAAAAAATAACATTAATAAATCATTCAGCCTATTATAATAAATGAATAGAATCTTACATACACTGCCGCAAAATGGTTATTACGTTGGGTTTTTTGAATTATAACGTCGAGTTCATCACCCCCCGCAGACCGACGCGTTAAGGGAGGGGCTTTTACGCCGGACAAACAACTGACGTGTTATGTAAGGATACCACATAGGTTTTTAGGTTGAAACCGACGTAGTATAGGACATACAACGTCGGTTTAAGGTTTAAACCAACGTGGTATGTCCTATTATTAAAATAGAATTTCACAAAAAAAGGACATACCACGTCGGTTTGTAAGTTGAAATCGACCACATCAGTTTCAGTCTAACAACCGACGTAGTATGTCATATTACTAAAAATAGAAAAACAATCAAATAAAAAAGACATATCATGTTGGGTTGTAACAACATCCGACGTGGTCTGTAGTATAATGTTAGATTAAATCATATGAGTTGTAGTAGTTATGTGAGTTGTGTAGTCTAAGTATTTAGTGTGAAATAAAAATCATTATTTTAACCTTAATTATTTCAACATTAATCGTTTAATGGTTCAATAAGAAACACAATTTTGTTGCACTATAAATTGCAGCTACATGTTTTTGTGCACAAGTATTATGCATTAGACCAACAATAAAAAAATGATTTATCTTTTTAAACAACCAGAATATGTTTTGATAATACTAGCACTGTTAATTTGTCTAAAAAATCATTCAACGTCATAAAACAAAAAAAACTTGAAATTAGACAACATTCATCAAAGAAACAAATGACTAGCTAATAATGATATAATAATGTATCTTACCACTTACCACCATATAGCCCTTTATACATAGTGAAGTGAGTATTCGACACATTTTCTACCCAGGCCACGTCGGGGCAGGTGGCCAAGAACACACTGGCGGTGAGCGCATGCACATTCCACCCACCAAAATCCGGCCACATTTTGCTAAACTTCGCTCCGAGTGTGTCGTCATCGATTCATCCAGACGTTACTGACACCACCACACACGTTTGGAGCTCAGGGAGAACTTCAAAGCTCTCGAGAGTCGGGCGTATGGTGATCACTTGTTCATACATGTTGGGTTCTCACAAGTGTGAAACTTACAGTGGTGTGAGAGTAATTTGTATTTTGATCTTTCAAAATATTGTAACAACAAGGGCCGTTGTGCTGTGCTTTTGAAGGACAAAGACACATGACATGTCCTTGACAATCACAAGGTAGAACATATTAAATACGCCACAAAAAAGTATTTCTTACGTGGAAACTCCCCCAACAGGAGAGGAGAAAACAAAAAGGCTACATACACGAGGGATAATTCACTAATAGAGAAACAGATTAAACGTGAGAATTCTCACAACTTTTTTTCCCACTATCTCACTTCCTACAATGAATCCTAAAATCCACTAGCTAACCCTCTATTTTTTCAAATCATGTTTTTTTTGTCGCGAGCCTTGTAAACCCTAGGTGACACATTTTATTTATTGGGTACAGGTTTCCTAGTTTCTTACAAATCATATCCTTATTATTTTCCATTACTTGCTAACCAACTAAATACAAATCAATACATAATTTATTTTCTAATATCTCCAAATCAGACATTTCCAATTCCAAGGCTTTCGGATTTAAAACAAATCCCAACAATCTCCACGTTGGATTGAATTTGATCAACTTGTGAGAGGAACAACACCTTTTTTTTTTTGAAGACTCCATGTCTTCAACTACTCCACCTAAAATATTAACTCTTCGTGGGAACATTTTTTTTTTCTTTCAAACAAACCTTTTATGGATATAGTACAACCATGTTTTTCTTCTTCTTCTTCTTGTTTATTATTGTTCCAGACCCGACCCATCTCCTTCCTCCCCTTCCCCTTCTTCTCCATCCGACCCAAACCCAAAATTTCCCCAAATTCCACCTAATCCGACCACCTCCACACTCCGGTGAGCACTCCGGCGGCTACAAAGAGGTATGCCATCAACCTCCTTAGTTGCGGGTCCATGGGGTCGAAGGCGACTTGAGGGAGATGAGAGAGGGAGCGACGACACCGACGACCGACATCGGGGCCAGCCGACCGACGGGACGCGGGGGCTGCTGTCGCGCGCCTCCTACTGGGTCACTGCTGGATGGGTTGGCTGCACGTAGGTCGGCAGGTGGGGGCAGCGACTGACCGCCCAGTTGTGGGCCGGCAGGCGGTGGAGGTGGCTAGGTCGGTGGGATTAGGGATAGGTTTGTGTGGTTGGGTTAATTGCAAACAAGCACTTGGAATAATTAAATTTGGGTTAATTGTTGGAAAAATCTTAAACATATGGGTTTTTGTTAAATAATTAATAATTGGAACATTTGTGGGAAAACCTTGGATTTATTGGTATTGGAATAAATAAGGAATAATTAGGTTAATTGCTGGAAAAACCTTGGACTTTTCATAATTGTGGGAAATAATTTAATTTAGTAAAATTAAATGTCGTCACTGTATGAATAGTTCTTGTTGTGAAAAGAGCTATTAATAGAAACTACTCTTTTCCCTCGACTTTATATATAATAGTATTAAATTTTATTAATTGGAAAAAATACTATATTTCTCCGGAACTAATGAGATTTGTGATTTGTAAGGAAACTTTAGTGGAATTACGCTTTACCCATGTACCATTTTGAATGTGGATTTTAGAGCTATAGTTTTACCCTACAACTTTCATGCTTATTACTCTATGTTTATGTTGGGGTTGTGTGACTCGTGCAATTGGGGGTAAATTTCATTTACCCCTTGCCTTGTGTGATGTGTGAGAGTTTCGTGGAACCGATTGTTCACCCACGTAGTGACAAAATGCAATTTACCCCTTACCGATTGTTCAGACGTGTGATCGTGTGGCAAGAATGACATGTGAGCCACGTATGGCTAGATGCTAGGGCTTTCCCTTATTGTTGTTGCGGCTAGGGATGGTTTACCATCGTTGTGATAGTGGCCGCTGAAGCTAGGCTTGTGGACTCGGGCGTGTGGTTAGATTCTCGGAGCCGACGGTGGACTGGTCAACTCACCAACATTGTGTTGAGCGGTCGTTGGAGCTAGGCTCACGGGGTCGGGCATGTGGTTGGAGTAGGGCGTTGCCTTGTGCATCGGATGCGCGGTCTTATCGAGAGTGCACGATCGGCCTAACTTGGATGCATGATCGCCTTGGGACGTATGACAGTTCTGCCATGAGAGTGAGTCGAGTGTTGCCTTGTGGATCGGATGCACGGTAGGGTAGAGATTCACGCTCGGCCTTGTTGGGACCCGTGGTCTCCTTGGGACATGAGACTAGTGTGAGCCGTATGGACAATGTGGACCTAGTATGGTGTTAGGTTGGGGTGGTGTACAAGGTCTTGATTTAAGACTCAGACACGACTTCTGTGTGTACAGGTGAGATGTAGTAGGCGTCTGAAGGTAACTTGGGTTTGGGATGCGTGGACTGGATCTGTTGAGCTCGGTTGTCATGTATTTTCCTGCTCTTCTTATTAGTCATGTAGTAGGAATTTAGATTTTCTTCTATTTCCCTTCCGTATTTACTCTGATGTTGACTTATGTTATGTTTTTAATTGAGGCTCGAATTGATTATTTTTAGTTAATGTTCCTTTTTCACTTCTTTATAGTTGTGATTGTACGATGTCCCGAGTGCGGATTAGAGGCGTTACAATTACCTTCTCGACGCCTCAACCTAGCTCCGCCTTCTCATAGCAGCTTCTCCTACGTAATTTCTTTTACATCTAAATATAAAACCAAAAGCTCTGATACCTGCTGTTGGAAATTTTTTATCATCAAAAAACATAATGGAATATTATTTCTTTTCACTACAACAGAATAGGGTTTCACTGACAATATCTATCAGTCGGTTTTCTTCACTTTCCGCCACACCATTGGATATACCGATCGTCGGTGTTATTTGCATTGGAGTTTCTGTACTTCGATGGATAAACACTGTCTGTGTTAAGTTTTCACATTCTTTCGCCCGGTGTTAATTTGGTCTACCGAGTACCAATTTTCTTGCTCAACCTATCCATATCCTAGAAAAACTATTTTCTCTTCCCGGGTACATCGGTGTTACTTCCTATCCATATCCTAGAAAAACTATTTTCTCTTCGCGGGTACCAATTTTCTTGTTCAAAATAAACATTCATACATCACAACTCATTCATCATTCACTAATTATTCATACATCACAACTCCTATATAAATATGGATTCATCTCAAAACACTTCATACTCAAAAGTTGTAATTTAAAAAAAATTAATTCATTAAGTAGTCAAACAATATATAAAATGTCAATAGACAGGAAACAAAAACATTAAGCTGACAAACCTTCCAGGCATGCTCCGCCCGATGGTCCGTTATCGTCATCTGGGCTTGCCGGCAGTGGTGGTATGCAAATGGATGTCATGTTAATACCCTACACGATTGAAACATTATACATAACATTATAATTCGTATAAATTAACTTATTAAATGCAATCCAACTTATTAAATGTAATCCAACTTATTAAATTACAATTAAAATGCCTGATCCTTAGAACCCACTTTCGCCATCAAATAGTCGATGGTCGACTACATGTCTGCGAGGTTGCTTTTCATCTCCGTTAGCTCGCTTCTAACCATCTTTAGCTCCTAATCTTGTCGAACATTTTGCTCAACCTACGATCTGGTGTCAATCTCTGCTTGTAATGGCATCCCGCGTGGTCCGTACATATTTGACAGGATGACGAGACAGGAGCACATACTCACACGTCCATGCCCAACGCCTCGAAGAGTCTCGATCAGATCCTCGGCTGCAACCACCATAGTGATTGAGCCCGGAGAGCTTGTGTGACCTGGTCCTCGTAAAACCTCTAATCTTTCCTGGAATAAATATCATAATTTATAAATGAATTCAACAAACAACAATAAATATATGAAGACTAATAATAATCTTAAGCTTACAATGTTGGGAGTTGATTCTGGGTTTTTCTTGTCATGAAGCCGGATGTACATATGTATACACGTAGGCTCAGGAGTGTCCGGGTTATCCGCGATCTGCAATACCATTGAAAATAACAATGTTCTCAGTTTATATTAAAAATGTATTGAATCTGTAAGAATTTACAAATTGTTACTAATGTATCATCATTTTCTCCCTATGTCGCACCACATATTTGGTACCACACTAATACGGTATAACTAATTCAACATGTTTTTCTTATTAGTGTCACTCTTATTCTCCATCACCAAAAAATGTTAGTTTTTTGATCCATTGATTTTAAATTAACTAAAATCATTATAAATGAACCTTAACGCCTTGCTGGACTAGTAATCCAGCAAAGTGGACCAAACTTCAATGGAAATATGTGGTCATCTAGCCTCCAATCTTGGATCTCTTGTCTTCATATCCACCACACGAAGGAACAACTGATACTTGTTTTCCTTTCATTTTATGTTCAGATACCTCACAATCTTCACTTTGAATCCCTGTGGAATTGTCTAGTGTCACTGTAAAGAAAATCAAATTAGTATTCAATTCTAATTGATTGACATTCATGCATTCATTTGTGTCTTATATCCATTATCTTGAACCTAAACAATGCTACGTAACGACTTTTATGTTTGAGTTTCAGGAAATAAATAGGATTGAGGAGAAGAGGCATAAAATGACCTAAAAGCAAGAAAAAGGACGAAGTTACAAGACTTGTGGACTAAGATGCACAAGAGAGGGACCCAAATGTAAAACCGAAGGGCCAATGTGAAAATCAAGAAACTCCACACAATCATGAGTATTTTGGCAATTAGATTCGGGCCGACACTCCAATAACCAAACCGAGTGCACCCCATGGGAAGCATTGAAGAACTAAAGAACATATCTGAAAATGGGTCGGATCCAGGAAAAAGGGACCCCCAATTGGTTGTCCGTTTGTCTCCGAATCCGGTCTGGTTTCTCTAGGACATGGGTTATGTCTTTATTGTATTCTATGATGGTTTCATTAGTCCCATACCGAGGGATTGTCCCCGGTTACCTTTTTTCATGCCTATAAATAGAACTCTTCATCTCCTTTTGTATTCACCCATTACTTGGGGGCATTCTCTCTACTTGGAGTAAGCCTTGGAGCAAAAACTCAAGGTGGAGAAGAATGCTCCTAGTAATGTAAGTCATTTAAAAAAATAATTTTTCGTGGTTTTGTTCTCATGTTGTTTTTTATGCATGCTTAGCTTAGTCTTATTTCTTTTATCTTAGGCTAAAGTAGTTTGAATGTCCCCTTTGTTCTTTAGTTTAATTGCTAGAATAATGTGTAGTGAGTAGATCCATCCCCTTTGGGGGGTGGAGATGATGTTCATATATATTGTGAAGTTTGGATGTTTGATGAATTTTTGATTGTTTAGACTTCCATGTTTTGTATGTTCATTGGGGGTATTTTAATCATCTACATGTTGAGGAATTTTGATGGGTTTTGCCATAAGATTTAGACACTTCCCACGCTTAGTTTTCTCATGTTTATTGACTGAAATTTCCTGTTGAATATGCTACATGTTAGTTACGTGTTTGTATTTGTGTTTGCATGCTTGATTGAGTGAAAAAACGTTGTTTTGATGAGTTTTGCCATTATATTTGATACCTCCCATGCTTACCTTTGTTCTTCACATGAGTTTATGATTTTTTATGAGTCTTTCCCTATCATTAGACACTTCTCATGCTGAGGCTAGTCTTATGCTAATAAAGTAGTAATTGTCGATAAGATGTGTGAATGGATTGATAGGTTTTGACAAATCTGTAGACACTTCCTATGCAAGAAGACACACAACACACACACACATACATGCTTGCATGCATCTTTCATCACTTATTTCAGTTCATATGTGCACACACTCCACCCCTTAGGGGTTTCTTTTTCTGATTTCCAATCTTTCGTGTTTTCTTTCGCATTACGTACTTAGTTTAGTGTAGTTTAGCTTTAGCGTAATCACATCTTTTCTCCCTTTATTCGCCATCTAATTTCGGTCATACCAGAGACTGCTCACCTCCATGCGGACGACCCGTACTTACCACTGATTCATCGCGGTCGTGCACTTGCGGTCTAAATTTAAAACGAACAAACAAGTTTTTGGCGCCGTTGCCGCGGAGGTGCCAGTTCAGACTCTGGTTTGGACTATTCAGGTGGATTTAATTTTTTTTGTAGTTTTTGTTTGGTTCAGGAGACTTGGAGACACAAGGGGAGGCAACTAGACAAGTTTGGAGGCAACCTGAGCTCATTAGACCGCCAATCAGCGGTCTGGTAAGCTCATCTCCACTTCTTCTTTCTGTGTCTTGTTTCTTTATCTGATATAGAGGTCTGCGGATTAATTTGGCATATTCTGACTTTTAGTTTGTCCCCAAATCAATAATCAATCTCCCTTTAAGAAACTTGGACCCAAAAACCCAAAGCAAAAGATTAGGCATTTTTTCTTGTTTAGGTCATGCATCATGTACTTGACTTAGGCACGTAGATTGTCTTTTTTTAGCTTTAGTTTCAGTTGCTGAGTGCTGGGGTGAGGTACGCATTTCCTAGTCTCATTCATGCATTTCGTATGAACATGCATTAGTTAGTAAGAATTCCATTGCAACAAGTGTGAGTTGAGTGTTTGTTTGGAGAGTTGATTGCTAGATTAAGACTCCAAAACACTACTAAGGAGGGGTTGTCCCATATAAGAAAAGGTGGGGGATTTAATCACCCTTTCCTTCGCCCAAAAACCACACTAATGAAGAGCCTAATTTTAAAATCAAGTAGACGTTGGCCCTAAGGATCTCGGGCGCATTAGGAGAGTGATCCGGTCACGACCGTCATGGTCTAATCGGCGTCGTCCACTCTGTCGATAGTAGGAGAGATGAGATCTCTGGATCTTGACTCACTTGTTGGGCTTTGTGGTCCTCATCGTAGGGAGGTGAGGCGTGTTGAGGCCGTGTGACCTCGCAGTTAGGCGTCGTCTAGCTGTATGGACCTATAGCGACCTTAGGATTGTTTAAACATTGTTTGCTTCTGTGCTTCTACCTGTATCCACCCGCCGTAGCATAAAGACTTCTTCCCTTCTCTCTTAAGTCATTCTCTCTCTTCTGTGTCCTCCTGTCTTCTCCTCTACGTACATTCTGTTTTAGTTGTTTAAAAAAAAGGTTTTGGTTTGTTTGTGTGCACCTATGTGCATGCTCGTGTGGGCACGAGACAAGAGTGGTAGTTTGACGAGGCGTGTCGTCAATCCTGCCTCGGTAGTCGATTTCTCGATGCCTTCATCTTCTCGTATCGCACACGGTCCGATTTCCATGGTTTCTCAGTACCACGAGGAGGAGCAGTTGGTGGACCCACCTGTCCCACATGTTCCACCTGTTCTTGCTCCCATACCTCTCCATGATCGATGCTACCCGAGTTGTACTGCTCTACCCTCATGCATCGTATTGACAGAGGAGAATGGGAGCCGCTTTGATGTTAGGCCTCAGTTTATATCCATGCTTCCTCACTTCACTGGGAAGGGTGACCCCTATATCTTTCTTAGGGAATTTGAGGAGGTTTGTGCTATGTTCAAGCTGCAACAATATAGCACAGACTCCATCCATCTTAGGCTTGTCCCCTTTGCACAGAAGGATGATGCCAAGAAGTGGTTGTATAGAAACCAGGCGAATGCCTTTAGGACTTGGGATGAGTTTCATTCTGCATTCCTTAAGTACTTTCTAAATCATCGGACTCAAAAATTGAGGAACGAAATCAATTCGTTCTATCAAGTTGAGACCGAAACATTTCATGTATATTTAGAGAGGTTCAAGGAGCTACTATCCTCATGCCCTCACTATGGCATCGAGTTGTGGCACCTTTGTCAGATTGTCTATGAGGGTCTTCACATCCCGTCCCGAACGCTCCTTGAGTCCGTGTCAAGGAGAGTTCCTAGGAAAGGATGAAAGGGAGGCATGGGCTTTCCTAGAAGACCTCGCTGAGAAAACCATGCAGTGGGAGAGTGTGAGGGAACCACTAGCATCATCTAGCATAGGAGTGAGGATCGCAAATGCAAACTCGACTAGATCGGGTGTCGCATTTGCTGTCGATACCACTACGGCCACCGAGGCACGCATGGCGGCCTTAATGCGCCGTATGGATTCAATTGAGCTCCAAAACCAACAAAGTGCACCTCATGTGTCTACATCTGGTCTAGTTCGCTGTCATTCATGTGGTAGGATAGGTCATATAGGAAGCCAGTGTGCGTCCATTCCTCCTCAGATGGAACATGTCAATGTCATCTATGATAGAGCCAGGAATGACCCATACTCATCATCTTATAATCCCGGATCGAGGAACCACCCTAATTTTTCATGGAACCAAAATAATGCCCCGGGTGGTCCTTCAAACTCCTCTCGACCACCTAACCAACTACACCAACCTCCCATGCATGCACAATCTTATCAGCCACCCCAAGCTCAAATCACCAATCAATTGGGTTTCCCAAATTCCAACAACAATATGGAAACCTGATTCAATTCGCTTGAGACCTTGACTCGTAGACTTGAAAACTCAATGAATTTTTTTTATGTCAACCACAAGTCAAGTTCTCACTTTAAATTAGTAGACCATCAAATCTCTAGAGCTTCAGATGGGCAATTGGCTCAGTTTTTACATGAAAGAGAGAGGGCTCTGCCTAGCCAGCATGAGGCTAACCCCCGCATGTACTAGCAACAACACATGCAAAATGAGAATGTGGTACCTCGGGGGAGGCAAGTGAACCATGTGGAGGAACCTATTCACCATGTCAATGTCATTGTAACCTTAAGGAATGGAAAGCAGGTTGACAATCACATTTTCCTGCCACCACCACCATCTATGCAGCCCCTCAGTGGGAATGATGGTGAAGAAGAGGCTGAGGGTGAGGGTAATACACCTACGCCTCCTTCTTAGGTACCGCAGAAAACCTACTTGCCAAAAGCTCCCTATCCTAGTAGGTTAACCAAAAAGCAAAGTGACACAATGGATAATATATTAAAGGTGTTTAAGAAAGTGAAGGTTAACATCCCCTTGTTGGATGTCATCCAACAAATACCTCAATATGCCAAAGTGTTAAAAGATCTCTGCACAACCAAGATGAAGACCAATGTTCCTAAGAAAGCATTCTTGGCTACAAATGTAAGCTCACTTTTGTCCAATCCCACCTACACAAAATACAAGGATCCTGGGAGTCCTACTATTCAGTGTACGATAGCGGACACTAGCATGCATAATGTATTTCTTGATTTAGGATCGGTGGTCAACCTCCTCCCATTTTATGTTTATCAACAGTTGAACTTGGGAGAATTGAAACCAACTAAGATCACCCTCCAATTGACAAATAAATCATTCATATACCAAAGGGGATTATCGAGGACGTGCTTATCAAAGTTGGAGATTTATATTTGCAGTAGATTTTGTTGTCCTCGATGTCAATCCTATTGCGAACACCCACTCTCAAATACCTTTGATTTTGGGTAGACCATTTCTGGCAACCTCCAACGCCTTAATTAATTGTAGGAATGGTCTCATGAAGCTCTCATTTGGTAACATGAGTGTCGAGTTTCATGTGTTCAGCTCTGGTAGGCAACAAGACCCCATCGACCAACCTTTAAATCTCAATCTCATCTGCCAATTAAAGAAAACACCGCAAAATCAACGAACACCCCTAACACCAATGCAACCCATTGAGAATGTTTGTGGGCCCAACAAAAACTCATTGCTTGTCTTTGTCATTGCTTGTCTTTGCAACGCAACAGAGTGAGCTGACATCAAACATGAATGTACAAAGAGAGTGTTCGTTGCAAGATTCAGTTGAGACCATTAGTGAGGGGGACACACCTCAGCAAATGCCCATTCTAGAAGGTGTCGTCACCCTTTTTCAGGGCTATTGAGCCCTTTGAGCTTCATATTGACTCCAACAAGGACCCACCTATGACCGAGCTTATGCATGATAATATACAGGAGGTTGGGTGGTCCTTCTTGGATGACATGGGGAGAAACCCCATTCATAGTGAAACTAGTGTTTCACATCCTTCGAATGAGCCTGAGGAACTCATTCCGATGCACCCACCTATTGGATGGAGGGTTTTGTTCGATGAGCAACTAAACCCTTGTGAGGCAACACAACTCCACTAGTTCATGTTGCGTACACCAACCAATATCATGAGGGGTTTGAGCCTTTCAGCTTTGACCTTTCACCCATCATGACACCTCAAAGTACCAATGAAGTGGGCACATTTTTGCAATTCTCTGGCCCACAGGACTCGTTGTTCTCATTTGATGTTCCTTGACCAAATGATTATGAGAATATCATTGTTGATGTATATATCTTGTTTAGGAAAAAAATAAAAAGAAACAAAGAGTAATAGAAGACTTCACCAGTGAACAATGATTGTTGTGGGCCCCAACCCTTGTGTATTTGAGACACATTTGTTTAACGTATTTGTCTCCCTTCTTAAGTATCACACAGGGTTTTTGGGAATTTGGGGTTATGTCCATCAACATGACCATGAAACACTCAATGTGCTTCACGTTGGTGAGATATTTTCTTTCTCATGCATAAATACATGTAGTTTCATACTCACATTCATTGAGGACAATGCATGAAGTCAGTGTGGGGGGTACTTTACGTTTGTATATATGTGGAGTCGAGTATTTTTCGTTTTCTTTTGTTTGTAGTGTTAGGGTGATGATAGTGTGCTGCATTTAATATCGATATATTTGCCTGCAATGATCCTTGGATGACTTGTCTTCTTTCGCTTGCCTAGCGCTTTAAATTTTCACATTTCTTTCAAAATCTTCATGTGTTTGCAAAAGAAAATGTTTTGTGGGTTTTGCGTGTGTTTAGCATGTGCAAAATCGTTGAGAGGCAAAGTAAAAAATAAAGCTCCCAAAATGGTCTTGAACATGATGCATTAGAAAATCCAATATACCGGCTTTAGGTCTTATCGAGTCGTAAGGATGCACCCCGGTTTTCCCTCTAGGGAGAGTAATCATAGGGTTTCAGTACTCAAACAACTAAAGAAGTCCACCCTGAACCTAGTGAGCCAAATAATTTGTGTATGTTAGTATAAGGAAGTTTGTCGTAGTCAGGGACAATTAAAATCTTGTTGTGAGACTTTAAGTGTAGGGATTTTGGTTCCCATGTAGATAAATAAATAAGTGGTATTCTCTCTTCTTGCACGACTCCTATCACTCGGGAAATTAGGTATGATGGGACTTTGTGCCTAGTGCTTTCGAGTCATCTGACTTGGGATGCACCGACCGAACTCCCGTTACACAGGTGGTAGGGATTGCCCTATGTGGAGATGTGGGGAATGGTGTACGTGATAGTGTAAGTCCTCATACGTAATGATGCACGAAACCTGACCGTGGGAGAATTACACTCCAACTATTAAGAAAAAAAGAAAAAAAGGGACCAGCAAAAGTTAGGTGTGGGGGTATTTGATTGACATCATTTCATGCATTCATTTGTGTTTTACAACCATTATCTTAAACCTAAACAATGCTACATAACGAGTTTTAGGTTTGAGTTTTAGGAAATAAACAGGATTGAGGAGAAGAGACATAAAAGGACCTAAAAGCAAGAAAAAGGCTAAGTTGCATGACTTGGGGACTAAGATGCACAAGAGAGGGACCCGAATGTAAAATTGAAGGGCCAATGTGAAAATCAATAAACTCCACACTATCATGAGGAGTATTTTGGCAATTAGATTCGGACCGACACTCCAATAACCAAACGGAGTGCACCCCATGTGAAGTGTTGAAGAACTAAAGAACATATCCAAAAATGGGTCGGATCTGGGAAAAAGGGACCCCCAATTGGCTGTCTGTTTATCTCCGAATCCGACCCAGTTTCTCCAGGACATGGGTTATGTGTTTATGTGTATTCTGTGAAGGTTTCATTAGTCCCATACCGAGGGATTGTCCCTGGTTATCTTTTTTCATGCCTATAAATAGAACTCTTCATCTCCTTTTGTATTCACCCATTGCTTGGGGGCATTCTCTCTTCTCGGAGTAAGCCTTGGAGCAAAAACTCAAGGTGCAGAAGAATACTACTAGTAATGTGAGTCATTTAACAAAATAAATTTTCGTTGTTCTGTTCTCATGTTATTTCTTTTTTATGCATGCTTAGCTTAGTCTTATTTCTTTTATCTTAGGCTAAAGTAGTTTGAATGTCCCCTTTGTTCTTTAGTTTAATTGCTAGAATAATGTTTAGTGAGTAGATCCATCCCCTTTGGGGGTAGAGATGATGTTCATATATATTATGATGTTTGGATGTTTGATGAAATTTTGATTGTGTAGACTTGCATGTTTTGTATGTTCATTGGGGTATTTTAATCATCTACATGTTGGGGAATTTTGATGGGTTTTGCCATAAGATTTAGACACTTCCCATGCTTAGTTTTCTCATGTTTATTGACTGACATTTCCTGTTGAATATGCTACATGTTAGTTATGTTTCTATTTGTGTTTGCTTGCTTGATTGAGTAAAGAAACTTTGTTTTGATGAGTTTTGCCATAATATTTAGACACCTCCCATGCTTACCTTTGTTCTTCACATGAGTTTATGGTTTTTTATGAGTCTTATCATATCTTTATTCCCTTCTCATGCTGAGCCTAGTCTTATGCTAATAAAGTAGTAATTGTCGATATGTTGTGTGAATGGATTGATAGGTTTTGCAAAATCTGTAGAAACTTCCTATGCATGAAGACACACACAACACACACACATACATGCTTACATGTATCTTTCATCACTTATTTCACTTCATATGTGCACACACTCCACCCCTTCGGAGTTTCTCTTTCTTATTTCCAATCTTTCGTGCTTTCTTTCGCATTTCGTACTTAGTTTAGTGTAGTTTAGCTTTAGCGAATCACAACTTTTGTCCCTTTATTCACCATCTAATTTCGGTCATACCAGAGACTGCTCACCTCCCTGCGGACGACTCGTACTTGCCACCGCTTCATCGCGGTCGTGCACTTGCGGTCCAAATTTAAAACGAACAAACACTAATCAATAATAATTTAACTTAAGTATGTATGTAATATTACTATTAACTATTAACTATTGCCAAACCACATCCTTGTCCTTATTTGGCATCAATCTCTAGTCCGAATAACGAGGAGGAAGTACGTGTGCCCACCTAGCTATCGTCCTGAGTAAATTCTGGAACCATTTGGCGTTATTTCCTTTCAGAATGCCCTCTGACGTAAACTTGATCTCAATCTGAACTATAGAGTTCCAATCCTCCAGAAGTTGGGGATCCACAACCCCAACTCGTACTCGTTGTAGTAGAGGCCAAAGTGTAAGGAACGTCCCCACTCTGGGAAGGAACAGCTGCACCATCGGCTATTAGTGGGGTATCCTCCTCCTAACGTCGTCGACATCTCCGTCTATCACCGTCTCCCTCAAGTACAAGATGCGACGGTGAACACTAAAGTCTAGTCATACCTGAATTCTGAAGTTGTTTGATTTATCATCAATCGTAAAATAAAATTTATAAACTACAAATTTAATAATGCATATATTCGTTTTATTACAACATTTCTTGCATGGGCATAAGATCTTCCTATCACGAATGTATTGGTTGTGAGGAGCAAATACAAGGTTTAGAATGACTTCATATTTTCGTGAATGTCTGACTAATTCTCTTGTCATACATCTAATTTCTATCTAAGGCCAAGATTCTATTGATTTAAAACAAAACATGTTAAACATAACATGTTAAAATTTTCGACTACTAGGAATATTCCACTCAATCTAATTAAGACATCCAACTCGTCCAAATCAATCTAACTAAATAAATTAACTAATCTAACAATCAACCAACCGATCCAACTAGCAATCAACCAACCGATAACAACTAACAATCAACTAATCGATGGCACTCAATTCAAGTCAATATAACTAAACCATAAACATATTTAAATTTAATAGAATTTTTGTTAAAGTTGTTGGCAGAACCTCCCCTATATTTTAAATACATTTTTTTTTGAAAACTTGTATTGACAAGAAAAAACACATAGCTTTCGAACAATTACATAAATTAATTCCACAAATTAGAATCCAGACAATCAAACTCAGCATTCAAATAGACAATATCCAAATCAAGCATGACACGAATCACACATCCTTAACTAAACTTCAAATTTTAAAACTCATTTTACTCCGAGGAATCGAATTCAAATTTAAAACTCCAAACTCCTCTCACCACTACAAATAAAACACTTGTTTTATTCCAATGAATCCAATACAAATTTCAGTCAAACCCTCTATATCATATTATTTATTCCAACCAATTAAATTAAAATTCCAATTATTCTCACCACCTCTTATATAAATAAAAATATGAAACCCTCATTTCATTCCAACTAATGCAATTCAAATTTTAAATTCCAAACTTTGCTGACCATTTCTAATCCCTTTCTCCGAACCCACATTCCCTCCAATTGTTTCATGTAATGGGTAGTGATCATGTCACTACCTAAATCCAATTTTGGTTAATCTAACCAATTAACCAACTCTAAGTAATCTTATTCAAACCACTAAAAGCACATCGAATTCAATTCAATGCATCTTTAAAGAACAATACAGCAATATAGCTATACGTTAGTGGAGGGTAACGCAAACATCGTTGATTATTTTCACATGACAAATTTCATTTAACCGCGGATTTATTTTTCTAAAACGTACACAGACGGTACGTATCCATCAGTGTATGTTTCTGGTCCGATGAATACTACAAAAATATTAACTAACAGGCTTTTGTCGTCAGTGTAATTAAATGTCTAACGGAAAACAATATTTGTTGGTGCACTTAAATGTACACCGACAGATACTTCACCAACGGATATATATCCATCGATGAAGTCTATTTTTCTAGTAGTGTTTTCACTATAAAGGCCAATCACAAACAAGGTAGAACATATTGAACATGCCACAAAAAGAATATTTTACGTGGAAACTCCTCCCGACACACGAGAGGAAAAACACTGAATTAGAAATAAATTACACATCAGAATTGTCATAATATTTTTCCCCACTAATGTCACCTTCTGCAATGAATCCTAGAATCTACTAGCTAACAGTTTTATTTTGGACTAATTTTTTCATCGCAGGCCTTCTAAACTCTAGGTTACAACTTTATTTATAGTGTACTAATTTCCTAATTTGTTACAAATCATATCTTAATTATTTCAATTACGTGCTAATCAAGTAAATACAAATCAATATATAAATTGTCTTCTAATATCTCCAAACTAAATCTTTGATCTTTCTTTCCAATTTCATCACTGTCAAATTTGAGACAAATCCCAACACAAAGAGAAAATCGTGATTGAGAGGGTTAAGGTACATAGCACAAAATTAACTTTTATGTCCCTAACCCTTGCTTAGGGGTTAATGGTGATTAGGGAGGAGGTTTGCATGGGGAAAGGAAGGAAGAGGAGGGCTGGTTACTGTGGATGAAGGGTAGGGTGATGGAGTAGGGGTGGTGAGATGATGGATGGGGTGGTTTTAAGCAGAAAAACACACACACACACACACTCTCTCTCTCTCACTCTTCTCTGATTTTCGTTTCCCTCCCTCAGTTGATCAAGCTCCGGTGGTTGGTGACGAGCGTGATCGTGCGGTTCCGGCGTAAGGCGTGCGGAGGTGGACGCGCGAGGAGGTTGCGGAGGCGACGTTGCGCGAGCGAGTCTCTGGCGGTTTTGTCGTCTTCTTGAGGTATGCCAGTTTCTTAGTGTGATATTGTTTCTCACTCACGTATGGGTGAAGTGTTGGTTGGTGGAGGAGGTCGGATACCTCTCCGGCGACGAGAACGACGTAAATCCTTGCCTGGTGCAAGGTTGCAAACGACCAACGGTCAACCGGGTCCCTTCAGGCGGTCGACCGATGTAGTGTATTTTGCCCGACTTTAACCAACATCGGTCGGACGATCCCTTGTGGCGGTTGACCGGTAGTGCATTGTACTGGTGGGTCGGGATTGCCTGTTGTGTTTTAGTCGACCGGTTTCTTGTGTTTGTCCGACCAGAACTTAAGTGTAGTGGATTTTGATGCATGCTTGTTCGGCCGTTTCTTTATATGTATTCAACCGTTTATGACTTAGAACTGCAAGGATTCCCTAGTAGTTTTTGGTCGACCGAGACCCCTGAGTCGGTTGACCGGTAGTATTGTATTGATGTTGACCAAACTCCGGATTTGGACCATGTTTTGGTCAACCGGTTTTAGACTCTCGTTCGACCGTTGGGACGTAGGTTTTGCACAGAGAGTTCGACCGTTGCAGACTTTCGGTCGGCCGAACCCTTTTGGGGACGGTCGACCGGATCGCCTCTTTCGGTCGACTGTTTGTGCACGAAACTGAATTCCCGGTCCTTTTGGGATGCCAACTTTGTCCAGGGAAACCCGTGTCCTCGCCTTGTGCGTGAGCCGAGAGGTGACGGTGTGCGCGTTACGCGTGCTTGCCCAGGGACCCCCGTGTGGAAGAGTGTGGGTGTTTGGGACGTGTCACCTCCGTCTATGGATCGTGACTTGATGTGATGGATTGATGAACTCATTGTAAAGTAGCAGGCCTGAGGGATCGCGGATCCCAATGTATGATGTTGTGCGAGCACACAACTGTCTTTGGGTGAGGTGACTACCGGCCTGGATGGCTAAGGAGGTCGCTGCCCTGCTTTTATTGCGTCGTGGTTGGTGTTTGCGGCTCGTGGAGCCTGATGACCTGGTAGACTTCGGTCTGGACCCGTCCGATGCTGTGTCAGACGTATTGTTGGACCACCAATGTTGTGCCGGTCATGCCGTCGATGCTGTTCTGGCGATGATGATTGATGGACCGACCGAGCGACGGCTCCATTGGTGTGGTTTCGACCACGACGTTACAGATCTGTTTCTTATGGCACGAACTTTGCGGATGCTCCTTGCCGAACCCCATGATTAGTATAGCCGCGTGTGGGGAGCGTCACGTCTTGTTCCGTGATTGACATCATTTCATGCTCATATTTGTATCTTATATCCATTATCTTACACCTAAGCAATGCAACGTGACGAGTTTTATGTTTGAATTTCAGAAATAAAGAGTTTTGAAGAGAAGAGCCATGAAAGGACCCAAAAGCAGGAAAAAGGACTTAATTGTGAGACCTGGGGACTGAGATGCAAGGGAGAAGGACCTGAACGTAAGACCGAAGGACCTAAGAGCAAAACAGAAAACTCCACACCATCATGGGGAGTATTTTGGCAATTCGATTCGGGTCGGAGCTCCAACAAGCAAAGTAGATGCATCCAAGACCAACATATCCATCAAGAAAAGCCCACAACCAAAACCAAGGCGATCTGGATCATATATACCGCCAATTGGCGGTCTTGGACCGCTAATTGGCGGTCCATATTTCTCTGGATCTGCTAAGATTTGTGGAGCACGTGTATTAGTGTATTCGTAGTCTATGTTTGGTATTGGTTTAGTCCCACATCGGGGGATTGTCCCGGATTAGCTTTTTCCATGCCTATAAATAGAACTCTTCACCATCTATTGTAATTACCCATTGCTTGGTGGCATTCTCTCTACTAAGGAGTGAGCCTTGAAGCAAAAACTCAAGGTGGAGAAGAATGCTACCTTCAATGTGAGTAATTGTTAATAAAATAATTGTTCTAGTTTCTTTTAATCTTGTCTTTTAATTTGTGCATGCTTGTTTAGTCTTTCCTTTCCTTTTAAGCTTCTTTAATATTTCTTGCTTGCTTAGTGTAGTTTCATTTCAATATTATGCTTCATTTTGTTAATTTAGTTAGTGTAATGAGTAGTGAGTACTTCCATCCCCACTTGGGGGGTTGAGAAATATGTGATATGATCATGTAGTGTATTAAGTGTGTGTTATCTTAATCCCTTGAGCTTTATATGATTTCCATAACCATCTAATGGGTTTTCACTCTTATCTTTGATATGCTAATGCTCTTGAATGAAGCTTAGCTTATGCTTTGATTAGTGGACCCATTTTATGGGGAATGATAAGGTTAGGATATGGATGGAATTAATATTAGAAACACAATTTGTAGTGTATGTGCTCTTGTTGCCTTTACCTTAGCTAATGTCTTGTATGTTTTAATGATGTAGTCTTATCTTAATTCATGTGGAGGCATAGTAGGGTCTAGTTTTTATACATGAGTTCATTTAGCTTCATTCCAATTATTGTCTTGTATGTTTTAATGATGTAGTCTTATCTTAATTCATGTGGAGGCAAAGTTGGATGTAGTTTTATGATTTCATGCACTACATGTTGTGAGGCGCTTAATTGAACACACACATACACATCTTTCTATTAACATTATTTCTCTACCCCCTATGGGGTTTAGTTTTATTGCTTATCTTTCATTTCCTTTTGCATCTTAGTGTAGTTTAGTGTAATCAACCTTTCTCTCCATTTTTTACCACTCGCATTCGCACAAACCAAGCATCGACACACCTCCCAGTGGACGACCCATATTTTCCACCGCTTCAATGCGGCCGTGCACTTGCGATTAATATAAAATGATCAATCAAGTTTTTGGCGTCGTTTCCGGGGAGGTGCTCTGTCCAGACGTTGGTTTGGACGATTCGAGGGGTTTTTAATTTTTTGTTTCCAGTTTTTCTTAGTCTCAGGTATCCTAGAGCTCACGGGGAGGCTACTGGAAGAGTTGGAGCACCAACACTTCAAAAGGGACCGCCAATCAGCGGTCTAGGACCGCCAATTGGCGGCCTGGTGAGGTCTTCCTACTTTGATTTTCTTCTGGTGGTTTATTGCTTCACTTTCGTTATCTGGGAGCCCTATTTTGCATGCTGTGACTTCTGGTTTGCTCCCAGATCATTAATCACTCCCCCATTAATCAACTTGGCCTTAAAATCCAAAGCAAAAGATTAGACATTCTTATTTGTTTAGGTCACGCATCATGAACTTGACTTAGGCATATATTCGTCTTTTCTTTTAGCTTTATTTTCAGTTGTTGAGCGCTGGCGTGAGGTACGCATTTCCTACACTTATTCATGCATCTTCTATGCCCATGCATTAGTTAGTAGGAATTGCATCACGAGAAGAGTGAGTTGAGCGTTTTGATTGGAGCGATTGATTGCTAGATCTAGGATCAAAACGCCACTAAGGAGGGGTTGTCCCATAAAAGATAAGGTGGGGGATTTCATCACCCTTTCCTTGGCCCCAAAAATCACACTTAATCAAGCCTTAACTAAAAGAAAGTAGACATTGGCCCTAGGATTTCGGACGCACTAGGAGAGTAATGTAGTTAAGACCGTCATGGCCTGATCGGCGTTGCCTACCTTGTCGATAGTAGGAGGTACTGGATCTCCGGATCTGGTATCACTTGTTGGGCATTGTGGTCTTCGTCGTAGGGAGGTGAGGCGTGTCGAGGCTAGTGACCTCGAAGTTAGGCATCGTCTAGCCTAAGGACCCATTGCCTTACATTGTTTGAGCCGTGCTTGCTAGTTAGGCTTCTACCTGATCCCATTACCCACACTAGCTCTAGGATTCTTCCCTTCTCCTCTGAGTCATCATCTTCTCACCTTCTTCTACGTTATAGTCTCCTCCCCTTTACACTCTCTGGTAGCGTTTTAGGGTCGAGTCGAGCACTTTTTGCGAGCTTGTCCTCGTGGTGGTGAGAGTGATCGACTCGAGAGTTCTTTGTTGAGATGGATGGTTACATGGGCGACCATCCATATCATTGTTGGGACCAAGACGATTCTCCATGGTACTCCCGACCCATGCATCCTGGGGTACCTCAGACAAACACCCCGTATGGTTGGGATAATCTTACTTGTGTGACTGAGCATTCTTCATATTGAGGTAATATGAGAGAGACACCGACTGCTAGACCATCATCTAGTTACGTCGGATCATATGCTGGTCAACAAACTGAGACATTACAACAAACTTTGGCCTCTTTCATGCGTATGGCAGACGCCATGAGTGTATCGGTGGCTCTAGTAGCCGTACCGTGCGACTGTTGTGGGTTGAGTGGTCATGTTATTGGGGAATGTCCTTATGTTACCCCTGAGCCTGAGTATGAGCATACCTTTTCCCAAAATGCTCAATGTGACCATTATGCATCCTCGTACAACCCGAGAGTGATGGATTCGTGGGGAGACAATTCTTATCCAAATTCTTATACTTCATTTTCACCCCCATATCCTCCTCCTGAATACACAGAATTCTACCAACACCCCACTCCAAATCATTGGACTCATTCTCAACCCATCAACACCCAACCCCAAAATTTCCCAAGCTCTGACTTGGACCTCACTGTTGACCCCAAATTTGATTCCTTAATACAAACCCTCCAAACGTTCATGGAAACCACTCAAACTTTATTGAAGTCCAACTTGAATTCCTTGCAAAATATGGAAATGCAAGTGAGTCAAATGACACAACAATTCCATGAACGTGAGGATGGTAACCTTTCTTGTCAACATGAGGATTCATCTTTTGATATCGAGCCACCACCACATCCACAAATTAAAATCACAACCTTTCAAAGTCAAACTCCTAGTCAGTCTGAGGGACTTGGGTTTCAATTCACGATCACTTGGTGGAGGATTCGATTCAAATTGAGAATAACTTGGACCAGCTTCATTATGAGTCGGCACAGGATTGTGCCTTATCTTTTTGTCCAGTGGCCCTTGAGCCACATGATCTTCATATTGTGTCTCTTAAGGACTCACCTCTGGTGGAGCAAGAGCTCCCTAGTCCCATCAATTTCAAGCAACCTGATGAGAGTTTGCCTCTCACTATTGTTCCTGATCATCTTGGAAATGATGGAACATCCCAACTACATAGCTCATGAGGGTATTAGAAGTTCCTTGGAGGATACCTTGGGTATGAGACCCACTTTTTGTTCGCCTGGTGTGTCGGACATGCCTAACGAGGTTCTTGACCTCGTTCCGACGCACCAGCCTATTGGTTGGAGAGTTTGGATTGACGATCATAACTTCAGCAGCGCAACGGGAGAAACTCTTCTTCTGTTGCCCCTCATTTCCCAAACTCTTGAGAGGTTCAAGCTCTTTCAGTTTGATCCTTTGAATGAGACGCCTTTGCGTTCAATTCATGGACCTCTCATTTCATCTGGTGCTCTTTGTGAAGGGGGCCCACGCATGCGTATTCTGGCCCCACGTGGTGTCATGTTCCCTTTCCAAGTGCATTGACCCACTCTTGAGGTTCCCATTTGATGTCTTTTGACAAATGAAGATGGGAACTTATGTTTGTACATAGTTATATAAAAAAATAAAAAATAAAATAAAAAAGAAAAAAAAAGAAAAAAAAAGTACAATAAAAGACTCATTCAGTGAGCATCGATTGTTGTGAGCCCCAACCCTTGTGTAGGGCTCCATTTCTTTCACGTATTTGTATCATTTCTTTAGCATCTCACAGGTTTTGACGGAATTCGGATTTGTGTCCATCAACATGACCTTGAACTTCCCTTTGTACTTCATGTGGGTGAGATCTCTCCTTTTTCATGCTTAAATTCATGTAGTATCTTGCTCACATTCATTGAGGACAATGCATGAAGTAGGTGTGGGGGGGTGTTTTACGTGTGTACACAGTTGAGTCTTTTTCCTTTGATTTTATTTTCTTTTGTGTGCATTGTTAGGGTCATGTTAGTGTGCTGCATTTAATATCGATATATCTGCTTGCCATGATCCTTGGGTGACTTGTCTTCTTTTGCTTGCCTAGTGCTTTAAAATTTCCACATTTCTTTCAAAATTTTCATGTGTTTGCGAAAGAAAATGTTTTGTGGGTTTTGCGTGTGTTTAGCATGTGCAAAACCGTTGAGAGGCAAAGTAAAAAGAATGCTCCCAAAATTGTTTTGAACTTGATGCATTAGGATATCTAGTACAGTGACTTTAGGATTTATCGAGTCGTTAGGATGCACCCCAGTTTCCATTGGGACTGAGTAATCATTGGGTTTCAGTGCTCAAACATTTAAAGAAGTCCACCCTGAACCTAGTGAGTCACTAATTCGTGTCTGTTAACATAAGAAAGTTTGTTGTAGTCAAGGACCCTTTAAATCTTGTTGTGAGACATTAAGTGTTGGGGTTTTGGTTCATGTGTAGATTAGAAATAAGTGAGTATGTGTTCTCTCTTCTCGCACGGCTCCTATCACTCGGGAAAGTAGGTCTGAGGGGACTTTGTGCCTGGTGCTTTCGAGTCATCTGACTTGGGATGCGCCGACCGAACTCTCGTTACACGGGTGGTAGGGATTGCCCTATGTGGAGATTTGGAGAAAGGTGTACGTGATAGTGTAAGTCCTCATGGGCAATGATGCACGAAACCTGACCCTGGGAGAATGAAGCTCAAACTAATAAAAAGAAAAGAAAAAAAGAGAGAAAAGAAACAAAAAGAAAAAAAAATGCAAATAAGAACCTTAATGGACTTTACACTTTGTATCACTTGAGGATGTTGAGGTTGTCCATGTCTTTCACTTAATTCCATATTTAACTTGCACGAATGGTTCATTAGATTAGGTGTGTGGACGGATTACCTATATAGAGTCGGCCAGTAGGATTACAACGTCCAATGATCGACAAAATATTTCCAACGAGTCGAGAGTCTAGATTGAATAATGCATCTTGTTCGGATTTTGTGGGTATATCCGCTGAAAACCCTCAGGAGACAACACTCCTCCTCCTTGGCAACAAAGAGGTTTAACGGCTTGTTGCACGTGCTAAGTGCAACCGTGATTCCTACGAAAGAGAGTTAGGATTTCTTGTTTCTCGTTTGTTTTTCTCTTTCTTTGTTTTGCTCGGGACTAGCAAAAACTTAGGTGTGGGGGTATTTGGTTGACATCATTTCATGCTCATATTTGTATCTTATATCCATTATCTTACACCTAAGCAATGCTACGTGACGAGTTTTATGTTTGAATTTCAGAAATAAAGAGGTTTGAAGAGAAGATCCATGAAAGGACCCAAAAGCAGGAAAAAAGACTTAATTGTGAGACCTGGGGACTGAGATGCAAGGGAGAAGGACCTGAACGTAAGACCGAAGGACCTAAGAGCAAAACAGAAAACTCCACACCATCATGGGGAGTATTTTGGCAATTCAATTCGGGTCGGAGCTCCAACAAGCAAAGTAGATGTATCCAAGACCAACATATCCATCAAGAAAAGCCCACAACCAAAACCAAGGCGATCTGGATCATATAGACCGCCAATTGGCGGTCTTGGACCTCTAATTGGCGGTCCATATTGCTCTGGATCTGCTAAGATTTGTGTAGCACGTGTATTAGTGTATTCGTAGTCTATGTTTGGTATTGGTTTAGTCCCACATCGGGGGATTGTCCCGGATTAGCTTTTTGCATGCCTATAAATAGAACTCTTCACCTTCTATTGTAATTACCCATTGCTTGGTGGCATTCTCTCTACTAAGGAGTGAGCCTTGAAGCAAAAACTCAAGGTGGAGAAGAATGCTACCTTCAATGTGAGTCATTGTTAATAAAATAATTGTTCTAGTTTATTTTAATCTTGTCTTTTAATTTGTGCATGCTTGTTTAGTCTTTCCTTTCCTTTTAAGCTTCCTTAATATTTCTTGCTTGCTTAGTGTAGTTTCATTTCAATATTATGCTTCATTTTGTTAATTTAGTTAGTGTAATGAGTAGTGAGTAGTTCCATCCCCACTTGGGGGGGGGGGGGGTGGAGAAATATGTGATATGATCATGTAGTGTATTAAGTGTGTGTTATCTTAATCCCTTGAGCTTTATATGATTTCCATAACCATCTAATGGGTTTTCACTCTTATCTTTGATACGCTAATGCTCTTGAATGAAGCTTAGCTTATGCTTTGATTAGTGGAACCATTTTATGGGGAATGATAAGGTTAGGATATGGATGGAATTAATATTGGAAACACAATTTGTAGTGTATGTGCTCTTGTTGCCTTTACCTTAGCTAATGTCTTGTATGTTTTAATGATGTAGTCTTATCTTAATTCATGTGGAGGCATAGTAGGGTCTAGTCTTTATACATGAGTTCATTTAGCTTCATTCCAATTATTGTCTTGTATGTTTTAATGATGTAGTCTTATCTTAATTCATGTGCAGAGGCGAGGAAGTTTGTGAAGGGACTGAGGTAGCCGCTCTGATCGCGTGTGACAAACAGTATGCCGCAGACCCTTGCAGACGCGGTGAAGCATGCTACCATCATTGAGCAGGACCAGAGGGAGTGTCTTCAATAGGCGAGGAAGGCACCAGTGAGCACCGGTAGCCGAGCAGTCGGCCGTGGAGCAAGGAACCCGGGCACGAGGCCCAAGTTCGATGGAGGAGGAGCATGTCAGTCTGGAGCGTCCACTTCCTGTGGGAGGTTTCACCCAGGTCAGGAGTGCTTCAGGTACACTGGAGCTTGCATGGGGTGCGGGCAGTTGGGCCACTTCGTTCGGGAGTGCCCGACTCGGCAGGGCGAGCGTAGCAGGAGGTTTAGGCCACCAGTAACAGGGAAGAGCGGAGGCAGCCGATCCGTTGTTTCACCAGGGCAGGGCAAGAAGACCGGGCGAGTCTTCACCATCAGGTTGAGGAGGTGAGGGACTCCAACACCGTGGTGGAAGGTACACTTTCGGTTTCTGGTTCGGTTGTGCGTGTGTTGTTTGATTGTGGCGCCACTCACTCCTTCATTTCGGAGAAGTTTGCTGGTGAGTTGGGTCGGACCCCTGTGCTGTTGACTGATTGTTTGGAGGTTAGGTCGCCCATGGGTGAGGTGGGTACTGTGGGGAGCTATTTCCCCGGCACCACAGTTTTTTTGGGAGACCATGATTTTCCGGCAGATCTGGTCTTGTTTCCGATGGAGGGCCTCGACGTCATACTGGGATGGACTGACTTTCATAGTACGACGTGCATGTCTTTTTCCGCGAGAAGAAGATTCTGATTCCGAGAGAGGACTTGTCAGATGTTTTGATCAGAGGGACGAGGAGCAGAGGGGGTCGTCTGATTGTGTCTGCAGTTAAGGCACAGAGACTGATACAGCAGGGATGCAAAGCATTTGTGGCCACGCTAGTTGTTCATGATCCTGAGACGAGGAGGCTGGAGGATATAGAGGTGGTACAGGAGTTCCCAGATGTGTTTCCAGCAAAGATTCTTCGGTTACCGCCGCACCGGGAGATCGAGTTTGGCATCGAGTTGGTGGCTGACACGACACCCCAGTCGAAGGCACCTTATCGGATGTTACCTGCTGAGTTGACAGAGCTGAAGAACCAGTTGTAGGAGTTGATGGACTCCGGGTTTATTCGATCGAGTGTTTCACCATGCAGAGCACCTATGCTGTTCGTGAAGAAGAAGGATGGGTCGTTGCGGATGTGCATCGACTATAGGATGCTGAATAAGGTTACCGTCAGGAATTGGTACCCTTTGCCCAGGATTGATGACCTGTTTGATTAGCTGCAGACAGCGAGAGTGTTCTCGAAGATTGATCTGCGTTCGGGTTATCACAAGTTGCGGATCAGAGAGGCAGATGTTCAGAAGACAACCATCACGACGCGATACGGGCACTACGAGTTCTTTGTGATGCCGTTTGGACTGACGAATGCACCTGCAACATTCATGGACCTGATGAATAGGACCATTCAGCTGTACCTCGACATATTTGTCGTTGTCTTCGTTGACGATATTTTAGTGTACTCCGCAGAGAGAGAGTAGCATCGAGAGCACCTGAGGATTGTGCTTGGCATCTTGAGAGATCAGCAGCTTTATGCCAAGTACAAGAAGTGTGATTTTTGGTTGGAGCAGGTGGCATTTCTAGGGCATATTGTGTCAGTAGATGGGATTTTGGTGGATCCAGCGAAGGTCGAGGTAGTGACTCAGTGGAGAGACCCGACAAGCATGACAGAGATCAGAAGCTTCGTAGGACTGGCAGGGTATTACAGACCATTCATTCAGGATTTCTCCAGACTTGCTTTGCCGCTGACAGTGTTGACGCAGAATGGTGTCAAGTTTGTTTGGTCCCAGAAGTGTGAGGACAACTTTTAGGAGCTGAAGAGGCGACTAACGACAGCACCGATTCTGACTCTACCGAGTGGCAGTGGAGGCTATGTGATATACAGTGATGCGTCAGGGATTGACTTGGGCTGTGTTCTGATGTAGCACGGGGAGATGGTGGCATACGCTTCGAGGCAGCTGAAGGTACACGAGAAGAACTACCCTACTCATGATCTGGAGTTAGCAATGGTGGTTCACGCGTTGAAGACCTGGCGGCATTATCTTTATGGAGAGAAATTCGAGGTCTTCACAGATCATCAGAGCCTGAAGTATTTATTCTCGCAGTAGGAGCTGAATATGAGGTACCGCAAATGGCTCGAGTTTATTAAGGACTACAACGTCACCATCTCCTATCATCCGGGGAAGGCTAATTCGGTTGTAGATGCGCTGAGCAGGAAGGTGGAGGTGTTAGTTGCAAGGTTGTGCATTCAGGAGTGGAGGCTACTCGAGACGTTGTCAGAGTGGAGGTCGTTCACAAAGGGCTCAGAGGGAGCAGTGATTACAAGGCTTCGAGTGAAGCTACAGACTGTCTCACGTGTGGTGTAGGCTCAGCATGGGGATGATGAGTTAGCTGGTCTGCTACGGTTAGCTTCCAGAGATGGGTCAGACTTCAGTGTGGGCGTTGATGGTGGTTTGAGGTTCAGGAGTCGGATCTGGGTGCTGAAGGTCGATGGGCTGAGAGATGACATCATGGAGGAGGCACACAGAGCGAGATACACCATTCACCCTGGGAGCACAAAGATGTATAAGGACCTGCAGCGGAACTTCTAGTGGAAGGGCATGAAGAAGGACATTACGGAGTTTGTGGACCGATGCTTAGTCTGTCAGCAGGTGAACATTGAGCATCAGCGACCAGCAAGACCAATGTAGTGTATTGAGCTGCCATAGTGGAAGTGGGAGCATGTGACGATGGATTTCGTCACAGGGCTGCCGAAGACAAGGAGACTCCACGACGCGATTTCGGTGATAGTCGATCGACTGACCAAGTCGGCACACTTCTTAGCGATCAGGACTATGTATCCTTTGGAGGGTCTAGCTAAGTTGTACGTGGAGGAGATAGTCAGGCTGCATTGAGTGTCAGTGAGCATCATCTCCGATCGAGATCCTTGATTCACTTCCAGATTTTGGGGGAGTCTGCAGCAGGAATTGGGGAGGCGTCTGAGGTTCAGTACAACGTTCCATTAACAGACAGATGGTCAGTCAGAGAGGACGATTCAGACCTTGGAGGATATGCTGAGGGCATGCACACTGGTTGGGCAGGATACTGGGATGAGCACTTGCCGCTGATAGAGTTCGCCTACAACAATAGCTACCATTCTAGTATTGGGATGACAACGTACGAGGCGTTGTACAGGAGGCCTTGTAGATCACCGGTATGCTGGAGTGACGTGGGCGAGGGGCAGTTAGTGGGTCCAGAGATTGTGCAGATGTATGCAGAGAAGATGGATGTGACCCAGTGGAGACTGGCTGGCACAGAGCAGGCAGGAGCGTTATGCTGATCGACGTAGACGGGTGTTGAGTTTCGAGGTGGGCGACCATGTGTTTCTAAAGATTTCCCCAGCCCGAGGAGTTATGAGGTTTGGGAAGAAGGGGAAGCTCCGTCCGAGGTATGTTGGGCCGTTCGAGATCCTCAACCGAGTTGGAGAGGTTGCCTACCGGATTGCGTTGCCACCGTAGTTTTCGGGTCTTCACAACGTCTTCCACCTGTTGATGCTGAGGAAGTACGTTGCAGATCCAGCTCATGTGATTGAGATAGCAGTGCCAGAGATCCAGCAAGACTTGTCTCTTGAGGAGAGATAAGTTGAGATAATCGATCACATGGATCATCAACTCAGGAAGATGACCATTCCGATGGTGAAGGTCATGTGACATCATCACAGCAAGCGCGAGGCCACTTGGGAGATCGAGGAGGAAGTCAGAAGGCAGTATCCAGAGCTATTCAGTGAGTAGTTTGCTTTGATTTCGGGATGAAATCCTTTTAAGGTGGGTGGATTGTTATGTCCCTAACCCTTGCTTAGGGGTTAATGGTGATTAGGGAGGAGGTTTGCATGGGGAAAGGAAGGAAGAGGGGGGCCCGTTACTGTGGATGAGGGGTAGGGTGATGGAGTAGAGGTGGTGAGATGATGGATGGGGTGGGTTTAAGCAGAAAAACACACACACTCTCTCTCACTCTTGTCTGATTTTCGTCTCTCCCTCTCCCTTAGTTGATCAAGCTTCGGCGGTTGGTGACGAGCGTGATCGTGTGGTTCCAGCATGAGGCGTGCGGAGGTGGACGTGCGAGGAGGTTGCGGAGGCGACGTTGCGCGAGCAAGGCTCCGACGGTTTCGTCGTTTTCTTGAGGTATGCCGGCTTCTTAGTGTGATATTGTTTCTCGCTGACGTGTGGGTGAAGTGTTGGTTGGTTGGAGGAGGTCGGATACCTCTTCGGCGACGAGAACGGCGTAAATCCTTGCCTGGTGCAAGGTTGCAGACGACCAACGGTCGACCGGGTCCCTTCAGGCGGTCGACCGATGTAGTGTATTTTGCCCGACTTTAACCAACATCGGTCGGATGATGCCTTGTGGCGGTCGACCGGTAGTGCATTGTAATGGTGGGTCAGGATTGCCTGTTGTGTTTTGGTTGACTGGTTTCTTATGTTTGCTCGACCAGAAGTTAACTGTACTTGATTTTGATGCATGCTTGTTGGACCGTTTCTTTATATGTGTTCAACCATTTATGACTTAGAACTGTAAGGATTCCCTAGTAGTTTTTGGTTGACCGAGACCCCTGAGTCGGTCGACCGGTAGTATTGTATTGATGTTGACCAGACTCCAGATTTTGACCACGTTTCGGTCGACCGGTTTTAGACTCTCGTTCGACCGTTGGGACGTAGATTTTGCACAGAGAGTTCGACCGTTGCAGACTTTCGGTCGACCGAACATTTTTGGGGACCATTTGTGCACAGAACTGAATTCCCGGTCCTTTTGGGATGCCAACTCTGTCCACGGAAACTCGTGTCCTCGCCTTGTGCGTGAGCCAGGAGGTGACGGTGGGTGCGTTACGCGTGCCTGCCCAAGGACCACCATGTGGAAGAGTGTGGGTGTTCGGGACGTGTCACCTCCATCTATGGATCGTGACTTGATGTGATGGATTGATGAACTCATTGTAGAGTTGCAGGCCTGAGGGATCGTGGATCCCAATGTATGATGTTGTGCGAGCACGCAACTGTCGTTGGGTGAGGTGACTACCGGCCTGGATGGCTACGGAGGTCGCTGCCCGTCTTTTATAGTGACGTGGTTGGTGTTTGCGGCTCGTGGAGCCTGATGACCTGGCAGACTTCGGTCTGGAGCCGTCCGATGTTGTGCCGGACGTATTGTTGGACCACCGATGTTGTGTCGGTGATGCCGCCGATGTTGTTCCGCCGATGATGATTGATGGGCCGATGCTGTTCCCGCTATGTTTTCCTTAGCTGGCCACCTACTGAGATGATGATTGATGGACCGACCGAGCGACGGCTCCGTTGGTGTGGTTTCGACCACGAAGTTACAGATCTGTTTCTTACGGAGCGGACATGGCGGATTCTCCTTGCCGAACCCCATGATTAGTATAGTCGCGTGTAGGGGAGCGTCACGTCTTGTTCCGCTAGACCGTATGTGCCTACGGTAGGTCTCCTTGGGAGACCCGATGATGATTGTTGGACAGATGTCCTGTGTTACCCTTCGGGGGAACTGTTTTCCTTATTGTTGATGATATGACATGCTACTAGTATGATAGGTTCATTTGTACTACTGCATGCATATAGGTGAGCTTGGCATACCGGGTTTCCTTATGGAAACTCAGGCATTGTTGTTGCTTGTTTTATTTCAGGACCTCAGTAGGTCCAGTTGGGTGGTGATCAGCGGGCACGCGCATCTTGAGGTCAGATCCTCTCATTCGGACCACTGAGGTCGACATGATTACTTGTATCTCATTTTGTTGTTCCTGATGTAACCATGTAGCTTTTTGATAAAACTCTGATGTAATATGGTGCACCGCTTAAATGTTTTATGAGAAGTAATAGTCCCGTCTTTTGATTATTGGTCTCTGATGTCTTGATAATAATTTTTAAATTTCCACTGTTTCGGATGTTACATTAACTACGTCACCACTAGATTATTTACCATATCTTTTTAAAGAGCACTGGTAGCCAGGGAGAACTTAGTTTGCAACACAATAGTTCTTATCTCCGTAGCCAGCGGTGTGGCACGGATCGTACCAAACCGGGCCGCTGAGTAATTTTGAACCGAGCTATGTCTCGCATCGGTAGCGTGTTTACGTTTCTAGGATATAGATAATTGGTTAGCACTCATACGCGGTATATTTCGTAGGAAAAGAATCTCAATTTCCTACCCCATCCAATATTAAAATATTAGATGACATCAAATTATAGATTGTTTATATTTGGATATTAGGAATCTTCATCATAGATGATATGCATACATGTGATGACAAATACGGGTTGATTCTTGAGATAAAGGGATTTCAGATTTAGCTGTCTTAGTACTAATATTTGAGCATTTTGTAATTTGATTTTGAAATTTAATAGAATGGATCAAATCTTATTCATCCAATTATCTTTCGAACGTAACTAGAATCATCATATATGTTATTTCGATATGAAAATTATGATTAAAACAAGTGACATGTGCCTACAGTCAACTTTTCTTATCCGAACTTTACAAATTTGATGTTGATTGCTAATATCAATTTGCACTTATAATTTGAGTATTTTTTCCATCAATTTGCAGCACAATAGAGAACATAAACATGTGATGTTAGTATCTTGGATCGTACCCTTCAACTTTCACTTTATATATTAGATTTTTCATTTAAGTCATTTCACTTTTCAATATTTTCGACAATTGTATTCATTTTCTTGTAACCTACAAAATGAAAGCCAAATACTCAACATAGCATTATTAAAAACCAAACATAAGATAATATGAAAATAAAATGATAAATTATGATACACTTAAACTAACCCTTATGGAAACGGAGTATAAATGCAAGAGTAAAAAGCCTCGTAGGGTTGAGCAATGAGATGACATGAAGATCTAGAAGCGAAGTGTGTGCGTGTGTTAGGAAAGAAACGAATGTGTGTGTGTGATAATGAGAGTGTGTGAGAGTATGAATGATGTTTCCTAACTACGACAAACATTCATCATATAAAACACAAGTATAATCACATTTAATGTGCGTAAGAGTTATTCCAATCAACATGTATGGTCTATACCAAGGATTGGAGGTGTCCATCAATCATGACCCAAACTCATCAGGATAAAAAAACATACAAGCATGATTAGACTACTCAAACAACACATCATCACACAGATCTAACAACGTGTCTAATTAAACAACTCACACAACAGATCATGAGATAGATCTAACATCAACATACGAGGAATCAAGCAAACATGAGAGCAAAAACCAAAATTATTAAAGCATGCAAGGTAAAATAGGGCATAAGTATTTGGATCTGAGGCTACTCGAGAGTAATGAATAGAGCATTTGAAGTTATATAGTTGACCAATTCAAGTTTTCTTACGTGGTTTAGAAAAAAATTACAAGACAAAGTGTTGATTTTTTGGCTAATACTCGTTAATCTGATTTTGATGATTAATTAACATATCAATAAATCCATGTATATCTATTACTACCTCATTTGCATTTGCACATATATAGTTGGTTTTACTAACCATTTCAGGAAACAAGTGTTGATACAAGATAGAAATCAAAGTTGAAGAATAGTAAAAATTTATGTTTTCTGTACTTAGGATTCAAATGTAACTTTGGCACTTGAACTCTTTTTTATTTGCATTGCATGGTCTATAGAAGACCTATAGAAGTCTCATACAAAATTTCATATCAAACTGACTATCTTAGGTGACCGATTACACGTAGGAATTCTTCTTCGAACAGAGTTTCTACTCTATTCAGTCGACCGGTAAACCATCTGGTTCAACCAAATTTAACAGACTCTTACTCCTTACCAGAACGGTTGACCGATTGTTTATCCCAGTTCGAACGTTAGCTTTTGTTAACCGATATATGCCTTAAACTTTACATTTCTACTTCATCGGTTATTTCTTTACACATGTCTCGGTTAGTGTGCAAATCAATCGACCGAATCTTGATTATAGTTTGACTGTTTGACACTTCGTATTTGTCTTTAATATGACCGTTATACTTGTCGTATTAAACAATGGTCGTAGACACATACTTCTCCTAACCCCCAATTCGTATTTAGCCACCAGTCAAACAATGTCATGACAGTGATCGACAAGATCAAGATTTGTTCAAGTTCCAAAACTCCCTGTTATTTTCGGTCAGATTGGATTCTTATTTTGTCTGATCATTAACTCATTTGCTTATTCTTATCCAGGCCAAAAACTTCAAAACGGTCGACCACCTCTATACATGGTCCGACCGATCACTTATGTTCTAGCCTTAGTGGTCGGCGAGAAAGAGGAGGAAGTGGTCGGCGGTGGAGCCTGTCTCGAGACCGAGGACCATGTTAGATCTCACAATGTTGGGAAGTGGTCAGCGAGGAGGAGGAAATGTGGTTCTTTGTAGCTGATTTGGGTTTTTGTGTGGTGTTCATGGGGAAACTTTGGTTTTTTGTGGCTGATTTGAAGTTTTTGCTTTTGTCATGTGATGGATCGGTCTTGGTTTTTTGGAAGTGTGGTTCTTTGTAGCTGATTTGGTCTTTTTGTGTAGAGTTTTTGCGGAAAAGTTTTGTTCTTCGTGGCTGATTTGAAGTTTTTTGGTTTTGTTATGTGATGAATCGATCTTGATTTTTTGGGGTTATTTTGGAAAGTTTGTTTCTTTATAGCTTTGTTCTTTGTAGCTGCTTTGATTTTTTGTGTGGTGTTCTTGGGGAAAGTTCGGTTCTTTGTAGTTGATTTGAGGTGTTGTGGTGATGGGTTTTTTTGGGTTGTTGGTGTTTGTCTTGAAAATTAAGGACACACTCACACCTTAAAATGGACAAACCCAAAGGTTAAAATGGGCTAACCCGTATCTTAAAATGGACAAACTCAAAGGATAAAATGTGCAGACTCGTATCTTAAAAAGAGCAAATCTACACCTTAAAATCGACAAACCCATAGGTTAAAATGGACAGACGCATATCTTAAAAAGGGCAAACCTATAACTTAAAATGGACAGACCCAAAGGATAAAATGGGCACACTCGTATCTTAAAAAGAGCAAACCCGCACCTTAAAATGGACAAACTCATAAGTTAAAATGGAAAGACTCATATCTTAAAAATTACAAACCCACACCTTAAAATTGACAAACTCAAAGGTTAAAATGGACAGACTCGTATCTTAAAAAGGACAACCCCACCCCTTAAAATCAACAAACTCATAGGTAAAAATGGACATACCCATATCTTAAAAAAGATAAACTCACACCTTACAATGGACAAACTAATATGTTAAAATGGACAAACTCATTTCTTTAATAGGGCAAACCCACACCTTAAAATGGACATACCAGTAGGTTAAAATGGACAAACACATATATTAAAAATGACAAATCCACACCTAAAAAAGGATACACCAATAGGTTAAAATTGACAAACTCATATCTTAAAAATGACAAACACATACCTTAAAATGGACACACCAGTAGGTTAAGAAGGACAAATGCAGATCTTAAAAAGACAAACCAATGTTTTTCATTTTACCTTTGTATCCGAAGGTTACATGGGGAAACCAAAGGTTGCAGTGGAAAACTAAAAAGTTACATGGGGAAACCAAAGTTTACATGAGAAAAGTAAAAGTTGCACGTGACACAATAAATATATTATTTAATTAATATCAGAAAGTAAAAAATATTTAAATTTTACTGTCTGAACTGCTCACTGTACTGATCACGTCAAGTGCGTCTATCTATAAGACCTGAAAAGACCATTATCGAAGTAACATCAGTGAACACACCCTGCATCATTTTATTAAATATGTATATTAAAAACAACATTACATTGATAATGAGTTACAAGAGATACCGTACCATAATGGGTTACAACAGGGTGTGAACATTACATTAAAACCAACATTACATTGATAATGGGTTACAATAGGGTGTGAGCTTTGGGTATAAAACCTCAGAGTAACCAGTGCCTTCCAGTAATATGGTCATACTGCTTGCTTTGGTGCTATAGAAAGGTGACATCATGGATGTAACGTCCCGGAATAGCGGAAGAAAATTTTCAAATTAAAACATAAACATACGACCGTCAACGGTCAACAAGGGCACGTTACTAGAAAAGTCAACTGAATACATATATATAAAATATCTCCACGTGGAAGTCATAATACAGAGTGTCAAAAGAGCGATTACATGTCTAATACATAACTACTGTAATCACTACCTCTACAAAAAGACAAGATGACAGGACCCGATCCCGGAGGTACTCCCCTCGGTCACCACCAACCTACGACTGCCTGCTCCCTGAAAATGAAACACAAAATATGCCTTAGTTCCCGCAAGGAACCCCGTATGCCAACATCTCCTATCATATACAGAAACAAAGACGAAAAGCCAAGAATGCACATGCAATGCAAAACCGCCTCGGGCCCACAGACTGCCCATCGCTCTCCTACACAAGGAAAGTGCATCCCCTCCCTACACAAGGAAGAAGGCGTCTCTTGGCCGCAGAGGCACAAGTGACCTCGCTCTCCGACACACGGAAAGTGCAACCCCTCCCTACACAAGGAAGAAAGCATCTCCCACCCACACAGGCATGGAAGGCATCCCTCTGCCGCACAGGCTCAAGGGGTCCAACTGAAATCGCCCTCGACGAATGTAAAAATCCACCAATGATAATTCGACCCACCGGTCGAACAAGATCAATCTAGCGGTCGACCGTTTAGAAGGTCTACGCTATACATTTTATATACATATATATCCTATCGGTCGAACCAGGGTCCGTTCAACCGATAAGGAAAACTGCCTGAATCCTGCCTATAGCATTCGGTCGACCGAAACCTCTCTTCCGGTCGACCGATCCACAGGCACTTCACTACAGGAAAACTGCACGCGGTCGATCGACCGGATCACAGAGAGTGGTCGACCGTTTAGATGGTCAACGCTCTTGACCGACTTTGCGCAGTTCGGTCGACCGATACACACTCGGTCGACCGACGGTCTGTTTAAACATATCTACAGGGATTCGGTCGACCGAATAACCACCGGTCGACCGACTAATATAACCCTTAAAATTCCCGCTAAAATTTGGCATAAACGGTCGACCGTCATACAGACGTCGTTCGCCCATTTTCGGGCAGTAAGTCAATATTCACTAAACTCGGTCGACCGACCCAACCACCGGTCGACCGAAACATACATTTCCCCTCTGGACAAGCGTCATTCAGACCTCGTTCGGTCGACCAAACCTCACAACCGGTCGACCGAACAGAGCGTCTTCAACCTCTGTCCAATTGGGTTTCGCCGGGGAAACGACACCAATGCCGCCCCCTACACTCCCACACCTCTTGGGGAGTTACTATGAAGACTTGGCATACCTTTCACAGTGGAGAAAACGCGTCCGGCGAGCTCTTCCTCCTTCGGCGTCGCTTCTAGCTTCTTCTCCCTCTTTCCTCCGTTCTCGTCGCTCCTTCCCCACCTGCGCCTCCACCACATCGCCGGAGCTCTTCTCCTTCCTCCTCTGGTCGTCGGGATGCAAGAAGAATGGGTAAGTTTGGGTGGAAATCACGAATGGCAACAAGAGAGAGAGAGGTGAGTTTGCTTCTTATAACCACACACCCATGCATGCTACAGTACCCGTCCCCCACCTAAAACCCTAAACCTCATCATCACACTTCTCTTCCCCATGAAAGCACACCAAAACCCATGCCTCCACCCTAAATTCCTGGGTTTAATCCCTAATGAGGGATTAGGTCTTACCAATCCACCCTCCTTAAAAGGATTTCGCCCCGAAATCAGAAAAGTAACTTACCGAAAGCTCCGGATACTGCTTCCAAACTTCCTCCTCGATCTCCCAGGTGGCCTCGCGCTCACCGTAATGCTGCCATCTGACCTTAATCATCGGAATGGTCCTCCTCCTGAGCTGATGGTCCATCTGATCGATGATCTCAACTGGCCTCTCTTCAAGTGACAAGTCCTGCCGAATCTCAGGTACTGCAATCTCTATCACATGTGTTGGGTCTGCAACGTACTTCCTCAACATAGAAGCATGGAAGACGTTGTGAAGGCCAGATAACTGTGGTGGCAAAGCAAGTCTGTAAGCGACCTCCCTGACACGGTCCAAGATCTCAAAAGGTCCGACATACCTCGGACTGAGTTTCCCCTTCTTCCCGAACCTCATCACTCCCCGAGCTGGTGAAATCTTCAGGAAGACGTGATCTCCAACCTCGAAGCTCAAAGTCCGCCTGCGTCGGTCAGCATAACTCTTCTGTCTGCTCTGTGTTGTAGCCAACCCCCTCCTGATCAGGCCAACCTTCTCTGCATACATCTGCACAAGCTCCGGGCCCACTAACTACCTCTCACCTACGTCACTCCAGCATACCGATGATCTGCATGGCCTCCCGTACAATGCCTCATACGGTGCCATCCCAATACTAGCATGGTAGCTGTTGTTGTAGGCGAACTCGATCAGAGGTAGATGCTCATCCCAGTGTCCAACCCAGTCCAGCGTGCAAGCCCTCAGCATATCCTCCAAGGTCTGGATAGTCCTCTCTGACTGGCCGTCTCTCTGCGGGTGAAAAGCTCTACTGAACCTCAGACGTGTCCCCAGTGCCTGCTGCAGACTCCCCCAAAATCTGGATGTGAACCTCGGATCTCTGTCAGAGATGATGCTCACCGGTACTCTGTGCAATCTGAGGATCTCCTCTACATACAACCTCGCCAGACTCTCCAAAGGCAAGGTGGTCCTAATGGCCAGAAAGTGCGCCGACTTGGTCAGTCTATCGACTATCACCCAAATCGCGTCATGGAACCGCCTCGTCTTCGGTAGCCCCATAACGAAGTCCATCGTCACGTGCTCCCACTTCCACTCTGGAAGCTCGATACTCTGCATAGGTCCAGCTGGCCTCTGGTGCTCAATCTTCACCTGCTGACAGACCAAACACTGACTCACAAACTCTGCAATGTCCTTCTTCATGCCTCTCCACCAGAAGTTCCGCTGCAGGTCCTTATACATCTTCGTGCTCCCTGGATGGATGGTGTACTTCGCTCGGTGTGCCTCCTCCATGATGTAATCTCTCATCCCATAAACCCTCGACACCCAGATCCGCCCTCTGAATCTCAGACCTCCATCGACCCTAACACTGAAATCTGACCCCTCTCTGGCAGTCAACTCCGGCAAACTGGCCAACTCATCGTCCTCACGCTGCGCCTGCACCACCTGCGAGACTGTCTGTGGCTCTACCCGCAACCCAGCTAACACTGCTCCCTCAGAGTCCCCAGTGAACGACCTCCACTCTGCCAATGACTCAAGCAGTCTCCACTCCTGAAGGAACAAGCCTGCAACTTATACCTCCACTCTCCTACTCAAGGCGTCTGCAACTGAATTCGCCTTCCCCGGGTGGTAGGAGATGGTGAAATCGTAGTCCTTAATGAACTCCAACCAACGGCGCTGTCTCATATTCAACTCCTTCTGGGAGAAGAGGTACTTCAGACTCTGGTGATCAGTGAATACCTTGAACTGCTCGCCATATAGATAGTGTCTCCATGTCTTCAATGCGTGCACAACGGCTGCCAACTCCAAGTCATGCGTCGGGTAATTCTTCTCATGAGTCTTTAGCTGCCTCGAAGCGTATGCAATCACCCTCCCGTACTGCATCAACATGCAACCCAAACCAATGCCTGGCGCGTCACTGTAGACCACAAAATCTCCTGTGCCGCTCGGCAGAGTCAAAACTGGAGCTGTCGTCAGTCGTCTCTTCAGCTCCTGAAAGCTGTCCTCGTAATTCTGGGACCAAACAAAAGTGACTCCCTTCTGCATCAGGGCAGTCAGAGGTGCAGCCAACCTCGGGAAGTCTTTGATGAAGCGACGGTAGTAACCCGCCAATCCAACAAAGCTTCTGATCTCCGTCACGCTCGTAGGGGCTCTCCACTCAGTCACTGCCTCTAACTTCGCCGGATCCACCGAAATACCCGCTGCAGAAACAATGTGACCAAGAAATGCGACTCTGTCCAACCAGAATTCGCACTTCGAGAACTTAGCATACAACCTCTGGTCTCTCAAAATGCTAAGTACTATCCGTAGGTGCTCTCTGTGCTGCTCCACATCGGGTGAGTAGATCAGGATATCATCCACAAAGACAACGACACAACTATCCAAGTACTGCTTGAACGTCCGGTTCATCAGATCCATGAAAGCCGCCGGAGCGTTCGTCAACCCAAAAGGCATCACCAAGAACTCATAGTGCCCATACCTGGTCCTGAATGCTGTCTTCTGGACATCCTCCTCTCGGATCCTCAGCTGATGGTATCCTGAACGTAGGTCTATCTTAGAGAAGACCTTCGCTGACTGCAACTAATCGAACAGGTCCTCAATCCTAGGTAGGGGATACCTATTCTTCATGGTGGCCTTGTTCAACATCCTATAATCAATGCACATCCGCAATGACCCGTCCTTCTTCTTCACAAACAACACTGGCGCGCCCCAAGGTGAGACACTCGGTCTGATGAAACCAGCCTCCATCAACTCCTGTAACTGCTTCTTCAACTCTGCCAACTTTGTGGGTGCCATCCTGTACGGGGCTTTCGACTGTGGTGAGGTGTCTGCTGCCAGCTCAATGCAAAACTCCATCTCTCGCGGAGGCGGCAATCCAGGGATATCATCTGGAAACACCTCTGTAAACTCCCGTACCACGTCTATCTCGTCCAACCTCAGTGACTCAGCCTCTGGAACAACCAGCGTCGCTAGGAATGCTCTGCAACCCTGCTGCATCAACTTCTGAGCCCTCAAAGCTGACACCACAATGCGGCCTCCTCTGTTCCTGACTCCTCTAATCATGATATCAGGCAACCCCATCCTCGGAATCAAAACCTTCCTCTCACGGCAAAGGTCACGCACATCATGCTAGGACAACCAGTCCATCCCAAGAATAACGTCGAAGTCCTCCATCGGTAGCAAGACCAGATCTGCCGGAAAATCTTGGTCTCCCGAAACAATCGTGGCGCCGGGGATGAAGCTCCACACAGTGCCCACCAGACCCAGGGGTGTGCTGACCTCCAAAGTGGCAGTCAACATCGCAAGGGTACAGCCCAACACTCCCGCAAATCGCTCCGAGATGAACAAGTGTGTCGCGCCACAATAAAAAAGCACCCTAGCTTCTAAACCTGCCACAAGAAGTGTACTTTCCACGACAGTGCTGGCGTCCCTCGCCTCCTCCGCCTGGATAGTGAAGACTTGTCCAGTGCGCTGACCCTGCTGAGGTGCTGCAGGTCTCCTAGCTTCGCCTCCACTGGCAATCGGAAGTCCCGGAGGTCTGCTCGGTCCAGCGCCCTTGCTAGGGCAATTCCTGAGGAAGTGGCCCGGCTGACCACAACCATGACAAGTACCCGGCCCAAAGCAGCGCCCAGTGTGCACTCTACTACAACTCCTGCACGCCTCTGGCTGCGGCACCCCAACTGCCTCGACCCGGGGCCTCTTGCCCAGTTCCCCGAACTCTGTCCTCCTGGTCTCCCTGAGGATCTCCCGACTGGTCTCCTCTCATCCTGGTAATTCTCCCGGTAGTCCCTCTCCATAATCGTGGCACTCCTCACAGCATCCGGCAAGGTGCGCGGCATGCTCGACAACACTCGGGTCCTCAGCTACTTCCGGAGTCCCCTGGCAAACTTCATCGACCTCTGCGCCTGGGTGACGAAGATCTCTGGGCAGTAACGCTCAAGGGCGTTAAACTTCCCAATGTACTCCTCCAGTGTCATGCTCCTCTGCCCCAGGGCCAGGAACTCCTCCCTCTTCATATCTCGCACGTGCTCCGGAAAGTACTGCTCGTTGAACTGCTCAACGAACTCCTCCCACGACACATCCTCTCTGCCGGTGAACAAAACTGCTGAAGTCGACCTCCACCAGTTCGCTGCAGCTCCTCTCAGCACGTAGGTGGCCAGGTCCACCTTCTTCTCCGGAGTACAGTCGATGGCCCTGAAGATCGTCTGCATAGTGAGGATCCACTCCTCAGCTGCCTCTGCATCCATCTGCCCAGTAAAAGTCGGAGGGTGCTGCCTCATGAATCAGTCGTGCATCACACCGGCCCCCGTCTGCGCTGCCTGGCGCTCCAACATCCCGCTCAACCGCTCCACGGTATCGAATAGGACCCTGCGCTCTGCCTCCTGGGCCTCCTCTCTCCCAATCTCACTCGAATCGTGAGTCTCAACCACAGGCACGACCCGTCACAGAGGCATCACTCTACAGGACAAAAAGTTCATGTTAGAATGATCAATGAATGCATGCCATGGACCTCTAGACTCTAATCCTAACTCGATGGTGGTTTCTTTGGGAAAGTACGCCGAAATCAAAGTTCTGATACCAAGTTGTAACGCCCCGGAACAGTGGAAGAAAATTTTCAAATGAAAACATAAACATACGACCGTCAACGGTCAACAATGGCACGTTACTAGAAAAGTCAACTGAATACATATATATAAAATATCTCCACGTGGAAGTCATAATACAGAGTGTCAAAAGAGCGATTACATGTCTACTACATAACTACTGTAATCACTACCTCTACAAAAAGACAAGATGACAGGACCCGATCCCGGAGGTACTCCCCTCGGTCACCACCAACCTACGACTGCCTGCTCCCTGAAAATGAAACACAAAATATGCCTGAGTTCCCGCAAGGAACCCCGTATGCCAACATCTCCTATCATATATAGAAACAAAGACGAGAAGCCAAGAATGCACATGCAATGCAAAACCGCCTCGGGCCCACAGACTGCCCATCGCTCTCCTACACAAGGAAAGTGCATCCCCTCCCTACACAAGGAAGAAGGCGTCTCTCGGCCGCAGAGGCACAAGTGACCTCGCTCTCTGACACACGGAAAGTGCAACCCCTCCCTACACAAGGAAGAAGGCATCTCCCACCCACACAGGCATAGAAGGCATCCCTCTGCCGCACAGGCTCAAGGGGTCCAACGGAAATTGCCCTCGACGAATGTAAAAATCCAACAATGATAATTCGACCCACCGGTCGAACAAGATCAATCTAGCGGTCGACCGTTTAGAAGGTCTACGCTATACATTTTATATACATATATATCCTATCGGTCGAACCAGGGTCCGTTCAACCGATAAGGAAAACTGCATGAATCCTGCCTATAACATTCGGTCGACCGAAACCTCTCTTCCGGTCGACCGATCCACAGGCACTTCACTACAGGAAAACTGCACGCGGTCGATCGACCGGATCACAGAGAGCGGTCGACCGTTTAGATGGTCAACACTCTTGACCGACTTTGCACAGTTCGGTCGACCGATACACACTCGGTCGACCGACGGTCTGTTTAAACCTATCTACAGGGATTCGGTCGAACGAATAACCACCGGTCGACCGGCTAATATAACCCTTAAAATTCCCACTAAAATTTCAGTTGTTGAGCGCTGGCGTGAGGTACGCATTTCCTACACTTATTCATGCATCTTCTATGCCCATGCATTAGTTAGTAGGAATTGCATCACGAGAAGAGTGAGTTGAGCGTTTTGATTGGAGCGATTGATTGCTAGATGTAGGATCAAAACGCCACTAAGGAGGGGCTGTCCCATAAAAGATAAGGTGGGGGATTTCATCACCCTTTCCTTGGCCCCAAAAATCACTCTTAATCAAGCCTTAACTAAAAGAAAGTAGACATTGGCCCTAGGATTTCGGACACACTAGGAGAGTAATGTAGTTAAGACCGTCATGGCCTGATCGGCGTTGCCTACCTTGTCGATAGTAGGAGGTACTGGATCTCCGGATCTGGTATCACTTGTTGGGCATTGTGGTCTTCGTCGTAGGGAGGTGAGGCGTGTCGAGGCTAGTGACCTCGAAGTTAGGCATCGTCTAGCCTAAGGACCCATTGCCTTACATTGTTTGAGCCGTGCTTGCTAGTTAGGCTTCTACCTGATCCCATTACCCATACTAGCTCTAGGATTCTTCCCTTCTCCTCTGAGTCATCATCTTCTCACCTTCTTCTACGTTATAGTCTCCTCCCCTTTACACTCTCTGGTAGCGTTTTAGGGTCGAGTCGAGCACTTTTTGCGAGCTTGTCCTCGTGGGGGGTGAGAGTGATCGACTCGAGAGTTCTTTGTTGAGATGGATGGTTACATGGGCGACCATCCATATCATTGTTGGGACCAAGACGATTCTCCATGGTACTCCCGACCCATGCATCCTGGGGTACCTCAGACAAACACCCCGTATGGTTGGGATAATCTTACTTGTGTGACTGAGCATTCTTCATATTGAGGTAATATGAGAGAGACACCGACTGCTAGACCATCATCTAGTTACGTCGGATCATATGCTGGTCAACAAACAGAGACATTACAACAAACTTTGGCCTCTTTCATGCGTATGGCAGACGACATGAGTGTATCGGTGGCTCTAGTAGCCGTACCGTGCGACTGTTGTGGGTTGAGTGGTCATGTTATTGGGGAATGTCCTTATGTTACCCCTGAGCCTGAGTATGAGCATACCTTTTCCCAAAATGCTCAATGTGACCATTATACATCCGCGTACAACCCGAGAGTGATGGATTCGTGGGGAGACAATTCTTATCCAAATTCTTATACTTCATTTTCACCCCCATATCCTCCTCCCGAATACACAGAATTCTACCAACACCCCACTCCAAATCATTGGACTCATTCTCAACCCATCAACACCCAACCCCAAAATTTCCCAAGCTCTGACTTGGACCTCACTGTTGACCCCAAATTTGATTACTTAAAACAAACCCTCCAAACGTTCATGGAAACCACTCAAACTTTATTGAAGTCCAACTTGAATTCCTTGCAAAATATGGAAATGCAACTGAGTCAAATGACACAACAATTCCATGAACGTGAGGAGGGTAACCTTTCTTGTCAACATGAGGATTTATCTTTTGATATCGAGCCACCACCACCTCCACAAATTAAAATCACAACCTTTCAAAGTCAAACTCCTAGTCAGTCTGAGGGACTTGGGGTTTCAATTCACGATCACTTAGTGGAGGATTCGATTCAAATTGAGAATAACTTGGACCAGCTTCATTATGAGTCGGCACAGGATTGTGCCTTATCTTTTTGTCCAGTGGCCCTTGAGCCACATGATCTTCATATTGTGTCTCTTAAGGACTCACCTATGGTGGAGCAAGAGCTCCCTAGTCCCCTCAATTTCAAGCAACCTGATGAGAGTTTGCCTCTCACTATTTTTCCTGATCATCTTGGAAATGATGGAACATCCCAACTACATAGCTCATGAGGGTATTAGAAGTTCCTTGGAGGATACCTTCGGTATGAGACCCACTTTTTGTTCGCCTGGTGTGTCGGACATGCCTAACGAGGTTCTTGACCTCGTTCCGACGCACCAGCCTATTGGTTGGAGAGTTTGGATTGACGATCATAACTTCAGCAGCGCAACGGGAGAAACTCTTCTTCTATTGCCCCTCATTTCCCAAACTCTTGAGAGGTTCAAGCTCTTTCAGTTTGATCCTTTGAATGAGACGCCTTTGCGTTCAATTCATGGACCTCTCATTTCATCTGGTGCTCTTTGTGAAGGGGGCCCACGCATGCGTATTCTGGCCCCACGTGGTGTCATGTTCCCTTTCCAAGTGCATTGACCCACTCTTGAGGTTCCCATTTGATGTCTTTTGACAAATGAAGATGGGAGCTTATGTTTGTACATAGTTATATAAAAAAATAAAAAATACAATAAAAAAGAAAAAAAAAGAAAAAAAAAGTACAATAAAAGACTCATTCAGTGAGCATCGATTGTTGTGAGCCCCAACCCTTGTGTATTTGGGCTCCATTTCTTTCACGTATTTGTATCATTTCTTTAGCATCTCACAGGTTTTGACGGAATTCGGATTTGTGTCCATCAACATGACCTTGAACTTCCCTTTGTACTTCATGTTGGTGAGATCTCTCCTTTTTCATGCATAAATTCAAGTAGTATCTTGCTCACATTCATTGAGGACAATGCATGAAGTAGGTGTGGGGGGGTGTTTTACGTGTGTACACAGTTGAGTCTTTTTCCTTCGATTTTATTTTCTTTTGTGTGCATTGTTAGGGTCATGTTAGTGTGCTGCATTTAATATCGATATATCTGCTTGCCATGATCCTTGGGTGACTTGTCTTCTTTTGCTTGCCTAGTGCTTTAAAATTTCCACATTTCTTTCAAAATTTTCATGTGTTTGTGAAAGAAAATGTTTTGTGGGTTTTGCGTGTGTTTAGCATGTGCAAAACCGTTGAGAGGCAAAGTAAAAAGAAAGCTCCCAAAATTGTTTTGAACTTGACGCATTAGGATATCTAGTACAGTGACTTTAGGATTTATCGAGTCGTTAGGATGCACCCCAGTTTCCATTGGGACTGAGTAATCATTGGGTTTCAGTGCTCAAACATTTAAAGAAGTCCACCCTGAACCTAGTGAGTCACTAATTCGTGTCTGTTAACTTAAGAAAGTTTGTTGTAGTCAAGGACCCTTTAAATCTTGTTGTGAGACATTAAGTATTGGGGTTTTGGTTCATGTGTAGATTAGAAATAAGTGAGTATGTGTTCTCTCTTCTCGCACGGCTCCTATCACTCGGGAAAGTAGGTCTGAGGGGACTTTGTGCCTGGTGCTTTCGAGTCATCTGACTTGGGATGCGCCGACCGAACTCTCGTTACACGGGTGGTAGGGATTGCCCTATGTGGAGATTTGGAGAAAGGTGTACGTGATAGTGTAAGTCCTCATGGGCAATGATGCACGAAACCTGACCCTGGGAGAATGAAGCTCAAACTAATAAAAAGAAAAGAAAAAAAGAGAGAAAAGAAACAAAAAGAAAAAAAATGCAAATAAGAACCTTAATGGACTTTACACTTTGTATCACTTGAGGATGTTGAGGTTGTCCATGTCTTTCACTTAATTCCATATTTAACTTGCACGAATGGTTCATTAGATTAGGTGTGTGGACGGTTTACCTATATAGAGTCGGCCAGTAGGATTACAACGTCCAATGATCGACAAAATATTTCCAACGAGTCGAGAGTCTAGATTGAATAATGCATCTTGTTCGGATTTTGTGGGTATATCCGCTGAAAACCCTCAGGAGACAACACTCCTCCTCCTTGGCAACAAAGAGGTTTAACGGCTTGTTGCACGTGATAAGTGCAACCGTGATTCCTACGAAAGAGAGTTAGGATTTCTTGTTTCTCGTTTGTTTTTCTCTTTCTTTGTTTTGCTCGGGACTAGCAAAAACTTAGGTGTGGGGGTATTTGGTTGACATCATTTCATGCTCATATTTGTATCTTATATCCATTATCTTACACCTAAGCAATGCTACGTGGCGAGTTTTATGTTTGAATTTCAGAAATAAAGAGGTTTGAAGAGAAGATCCATGAAAGGACCCAAAAGCAGGAAAAAAGACTTAATTGTGAGACCTGGGGACTGAGATGCAAGGGAGAAGGACCTGAACGTAAGACCGAAGGACCTAAGAGCAAAACAGAAAACTCCACACCATCATGGGGAGAATTTTGGCAATTCGATTCGGGTCGGAGCTCCAACAAGCAGAGTAGATGCATCCAAGACCAACATATCCATCAAGAAAAGCCCACAACCAAAACCAAGGCGATCTGGATCATATAGACCACCAATTGGCGGTCTTGGACCGCTCATTGGCGGTCCATATTGCTTTGGATCTGCTAAGATTTGTGTAGCACGTGTATTAGTGTATTCGTAGTCTATGTTTGGTATTGGTTTAGTCCCACATCGGGGGATTGTCCCGGATTAGCTTTTTCCATGCCTATAAATAGAACTCTTCACCTTCTATTGTAATTACCCATTGCTTGGTGGCATTCTCTCTACTAAGGAGTGAGCCTTGAAGCAAAAACTCAAGGTGGAGAAGAATGCTACCTTCAATGTGAGTCATTGTTAATAAAATAATTGTTCTAGTTTCTTTTAATCTTGTCTTTTAATTTGTGCATGCTTGTTTAGTCTTTCCTTTCCTTTTAACTTCCTTAATATTTCTTGCTTGCTTAGTGTAGTTTCATTTCAATATTATGCTTCATTTTGTTAATTTAGTTAGTGTAATGAGTAGTGAGTAGTTCCATCCCCACTTGGGGGGTGGAGAAATATGTGATATGATCATGTAGTGTATTAAGTGTGTGTTATCTTAATCCCTTCAGCTTTATATGATTTCCATAACCATCTAATGAGTTTTCACCCTTATCTTTGATACGCTAATGCTCTTGAATGAAGCTTAGCTTATGCTTTGATTAGTGGACCCATTTTATGGGGAATGATAAGGTTAGGATATGGATGGAATTAATATTGGAAACACAATTTGTAGTGTATGTGCTCTTGTTGCCTTTACCTTAGCTAATGTCTTGTATGTTTTAATGATGTAGTCTTATCTTAATTCATGTGGAGGCATAGTAGGGTCTAGTCTTTATACATGAGTTCATTTAGCTTCATTCCAATTATTGTCTTATATGTTTTAATGATGTAGTCTTATCTTAATTCATGTGCAGCGGGCGAGGAAGTTTGTGAAGGGACTGAGGTAGCCTCTCTGATCGTGTGTGACAAACAGTATGCCGCAGACCCTTGCAGACGCGGTGAAGCATGCTACCATCATTGAGCAGGACCAGAGGGAGTGTCTTCAATAGGCGAGGAAGGCACCAGTGAGCACCGGTAGCCGAGCAGTCGGCCGTGGAGCAAGGAACCCGGGCACGAGGCCCAAGTTCGATGGAGGAGGAGCATGTCAGTCTGGAGCGTTCACTTCCTGTGGGAGGTTTCACCCAGGTCAGGAGTGCTTCAGGTACACTGGAGCTTGCATGGGGTGCGGGCAGTTGGGCCACTTCGTTCGGGAGTGCCCGACTCGGCAGGGCGAGCGTAGCAGGAGGTTTAGGCCACCAGTAACAGGGAAGAGCGGAGGCAGCCGATCCGTTGTTTCACCAGGGCAGGGCAAGAAGACCGGGCGAGTCTTCACCATCAGGTTGAGGAGGCGAGGGACTCCAACACCGTGGTGGAAGGTACACTTTCTGTTTCTGGTTCGGTTGCGCGTGTGTTGTTTGATTGTGGCGCCACTCACTCTTTCATTTCGGAGAAGTTTGCTGGTGAGTTGGGTCGGACCCCTGTGCTGTTGACTGATTGTTTGGAGGTTAGGTCGCCCATGGGTGAGGTGGGTACTGTGGGGAGCTATTTCCCCGGCACCACAGTTTTTTTGGGAGACCATGATTTTCTGGCAGATCTGGTCTTGTTTCCGATGGAGGGCTTCGACGTCATACTGGGATGGACTGACTTTCACAGTACGGCGTGCATGTCTTTTGCCGCGAGAAGAAGATTCTGATTCCGAGAGAGGACTTGTCAGATGTTTTAATCAGAGGGACGAGGAGCAGAGGGGGTCGTCTGATTGTGTCTGCAGTTAAGGCACAGAGACTGATACAGCAGGGATGCAAAGCATTTGTGGCCACGCTGGTTGTTCATGATCCTGAGACGAGGAGGCTGGAGGATATAGAGGTGGTACAGGAGTTCCCAGATGTGTTTCCAGCAAAGATTCTTCGGTTACCGCCGCACCGGGAGATCGAGTTTGGCATCGAGTTGGTGGTTGACACGACACCCTAGTCGAAGGCACCTTATCGGATGTTACCTGCTGAGTTGACAGAGCTGAAGAACCAGTTGTAGGAGTTGATGGACTCCGGGTTTATTCGATCGAGTGTTTCACCATGCAGAGCACCTATGTTGTTCGTGAAGAAGAAGGATGGGTCGTTGCGGATGTGCATCGACTATAGGATGCTGAATAAGGTTACCGTCAGGAATTGGTACCCTTTGCCCAGGATTGATGACCTGTTTGATTAGCTGCAGACAGCGAGAGTGTTCTCGAAGATTGATCTGCGTTCGGGTTATCACAAGTTGCGGATCAGAGAGGCAGATGTTCAGAAGACAACCATCACGACGCGATACGGGCACTACGAGTTCTTTGTGATGCCGTTTGGACTGACGAATGCACCTGCAACATTCATGGACCTGATGAATAGGACCATTCAGCTGTACCTCGACATATTTGTCGTTGTCTTCGTTGACGATATTTTAGTGTACTCCGCAGAGAGAGAGTAGCATCGAGAGCACCTGAGGATTGTGCTTGGCATCTTGAGAGATCAGCAGCTTTATGCCAAGTACAAGAAGTGTGATTTTTGGTTGGAGCAGGTGGCATTTCTAGGGCATATTGTGTCAGTAGATGGGATTTTGGTGGATCCAGCGAAGGTCGAGGTAGTGACTCAGTGGAGAGACCCGACAAGCATGACAGAGATCAGAAGCTTCGTAGGACTGGCAGGGTATTACAGACCATTCATTCAGGATTTCTCCAGACTTGCTTTGCCGCTGACAGCGTTGACGCAGAATGGTGTCAAGTTTGTTTGGTCCCAGAAGTGTGAGGACAACTTTTAGGAGCTGAAGAGGCGACTGACGACAGCACCGATTCTGACTCTACCGAGTGGCAGTGGAGGCTATGTGATATACAGTGATGTGTCAGGGATTGACTTGGGCTGTGTTCTGATGCAGCACGAGGAGATGGTGGCATACGCTTCGAGGCAGCTGAAGGTACACGAGAAGAACTACCCTACTCATGATGTGGAGTTAGCAACGGTGGTTCACGCGTTGAAGACCTGGCGGCATTATCTTTATGGAGAGAAATTCGAGGTCTTCACAGATCATCAGAGCCTGAAGTATTTATTCTCGCAGTAGGAGCTGAATATGAGGTACCGCAGATGGCTCGAGTTTATTAAGGACTACAACATCACCATCTCCTATCATCCGGGGAAGACTAATTCGGTTGCAGATGCGCTGAGCAGGAAGGTGGAGGTGTTAGTTGCAAGGTTGTGCATTCAGGAGTGGAGGCTACTCGAGACGTTGTCAGAGTGGAGGTCGTTCACAAAGGGCTCAGAGGGAGCAGTGATTACAAGGCTTCGAGTGAAGCTACAGACTGTCTCACGTGTGGTGTAGGCTCAGCATGGGGATGATGAGTTAGCTGGTCTGCTACGGTTAGCTTCCAGAGATGGGTCAGACTTCAGTGTGGGCGTTGATGGTGGTTTGAGGTTCAGGAGTCGGATCTGGGTGCTGAAGGTCGATGGGCTGAGAGATGACATCATGGAGGAGGCACACAGAGCGAGATACACCATTCACCCTGGGAGCACAAAGATGTATAAGGACCTGCAGCGGAACTTCTAGTGGAATGGCATGAAGAAGGACATTACGGAGTTTGTGGACCGATGCTTAGTCTGTCAGCAGGTGAACATTGAGCATCAGCGACCAGCAAGACCAATGTAGTGTATTGAGCTGCCATAGTGGAAGTGGGAGCATGTGACGATGGATTTCGTCACAGGGCTGCCGAAGACAAGGAGACTCCACGACGCGATTTCGGTGATAGTCGATCGACTGACCAAGTAGGCACACTTCTTAGCGATCAGGACTACGTATCCTTTGGAGGGTCTAGCTAAGTTGTAATGGTAATGGTGGGTCAGGATTGCCTGTTGTGTTTTGGTCGACTGGTTTCTTATGTTTGCTCGACCATAAGTTAACTGTACTTGATTTTGATGCATGCTTGTTGGACCGTTTCTTTATATGTGTTCAACCATTTATGACTTAGAACTGTAAGGATTCCCTAGTAGTTTTTGGTTGACCGAGACCCCTGAGTCGGTCGACCGGTAGTATTGTATTGATGTTGACTAGACTCCAGATTTTGACCACGTTTCGGTCGACCGGTTTTAGACTCTCGTTCGACCGTTGGGACGTAGATTTTGCACAGAGAGTTCGACCGTTGCAGACTTTCGGTCGACCGAACATTTTTGGGGACCATTTGTGCACAGAACTGAATTCCCGGTCCTTTTGGGATGCCAACTCTGTCCACGGAAACTCGTGTCCTCACCTTGTGCGTGAGACAGGAGGTGACGGTGGGCGCGTTACGCGTGCCTGCCCAAGGACCGCCATGTGGAAGAGTGTGGGTGTTCGGGACGTGTCACCTCCATCTATGGATCGTGACTTGATGTGATGGATTGATGAACTCATTGTAGAGTTGCAGGCCTGAGGGATCGTGGATCCCAATGTATGATGTTGTGCGAGCACGCAACTGTCGTTGGGTGAGGTGACTACCGGCCTGGATGGCTACGGAGGTCGCTGCCCGTCTTTTATAGTGACGTGGTTGGTGTTTGCGGCTCGTGGAGCCTGATGACCTGGCAGACTTCGGTCTGGAGCCGTCCGATGTTGTGCCGGACGTATTTTTGGACCACCGATGTTGTGTCGGTGATGCCGCCGATGTTGTTCCGCCGATGATGATTGATGGGCCGATGCTGTTCCCGCTATGTTTTCCTTAGCTGGCCACCTACTGAGATGATGATTGATGGACCGACCGAGCGACGGCTCCGTTGGTGTGGTTTCGACCACGAAGTTACAGATCTGTTTCTTACGGAGCGGACATGGCGGATTCTCCTTGCCGAACCCCATGATTAGTTTAGTCGTGTGTGGGGGAGCGTCACGTCTTGTTCCGCTAGACCGTATGTGACTACGGTAGGTCTCCTTGGGAGACCCGATGATGATTGTCGGACAGATGTCCTGTGTTACCCTTCGGGGGAACTATTTTCCTTATTGTTGATGATATGACATGCTACTAGTATGATAGGTTCATTTGTACTACTGCATGCATATAGGTGAGCTTGGCATACCGGGTTTCCTTATGGAAACTCAGGCATTGTAATCATGTAGCTTTTTGATAAAACTCTGATGTAATATGGTGCACCGCTTAAATGTTTTATGAGAAGTAATAGTCCCGTCTTTTGATTATTGGTCTCTGATGTCTTGATAATAATTTTTAAATTTCCGCTGTTTCGGATGTTACATTAACTACGTCACCACTAGATTATTTACCATATCTTTTTAAAGAACACTGGTAGCCAGGGAGAACTTAGTTTGCAACACAATAGTTCTTATCTCCGTAGCCAGCGGTGTGGCACGGATCGTACCAAACCGGGCCGCTGAGTAATTTTGAACCGAGCTATGTCTCGCATCGGTAGCGTGTTTACGTTTCTAGGATATAGATAATTGGTTAGCACTCATACGCGGTATATTTCGTAGGAAAAGAATCTCAATTTCCTACCCCATCCAATATTAAAATATTAGATGACATCAAATTATAGATTGTTTATATTTGGATATTAGGAATCTTCATCATAGATGATATGCATACATGTGATGACAAATACGGGTTGATTCTTGAGATAAAGGGATTTCAGATTTAGCTGTCTTAGTACTAATATTTGAGCATTTTGTAATTTGATTTTGAAATTTAATAGAATGGATCAAATCTTATTCATCCAATTATCTTTCGAACGTAACTAGAATCATCATATATGTTATTTCGATATGAAAATTATGATTAAAACAAGTGACATGTGCTTACAGTCAACTTTTCTTATCCGAACTTTACAAATTTGATGTTGATTGCTAATATCAATTTGCACTTATAATTTGAGTATTTTTTCCATCAATTTGCAGCACAATAGAGAACATAAACATGTGATGTTAGTATCTTGGATCGTACCCTTCAACTTTCACTTTATATATTAGATTTTTCATTTAAGTCATTTCACTTTTCAATATTTTCGACAATTGTATTCATTTTCTTGTAACCTACAAAATGAAAGCCAAATACTCAACATAGCATTATTAAAAACCAAACATAAGATAATATGAAAATAAAATGATAAATTATGATACACTTAAACTAACCCTTATGGAAACGGAGTATAAATGCAAGAGTAAAAAGCCTCGTTGGGTTGAGCAATGAGATGACATGAAGATCTAGAAGCGAAGTGTGTGCGTGTGTTAGGAAAGAAACGAATGTGTGTGTGTGATAATGAGAGTGTGTGAGAGTATGAATGATGTTTCCTAACTACGACAAACATTCATCATATAAAACACAAGTATAATCACATTTAATGTGCGTAAGAGTTATTCCAATCAACATGTATGGTCTATACCAAGGATTGGAGGTGTCCATCAATCATGACCCAAACTCATCAGGATAAAAAAACATACAAGCATGATTAGACTACTCAAACAACACATCATCACACAGATCTAACAACGTGTCTAATTAAACAACTCACACAACAGATCATGAGATAGATCTAACATCAACATACGAGGAATCAAGCAAACATGAGAGCAAAAACCAAAATTATTAAAGCATGCAAGGTAAAATAGGGCATAAGTATTTGGATCTGAGGCTACTCGAGAGTAATGAATAGAGCATTTGAAGTTATATAGTTGACCAATTCAAGTTTTCTTACGTGGTTTAGAAAAAAATTACAAGACAAAGTGTTGATTTTTTGGCTAATACTCGTTGATCTGATTTTGATGATTAATTAACATATCAATAAATCCATGTATATCTATTACTACCTCATTTGCATTTGCACATATATAGTTGGTTTTACTAACCATTTCAGGAAACAAGTGTTGATACAAGATAGAAATCAAAGTTGAAGAATAGTAAAAATTTATGTTTTCTGTACTTAGGATTCAAATGTAACTTTGGCACTTGAACTCTTTTTTATTTGCATTGCATGGTCTATAGAAGACCTATAGAAGTCTCATACAAAATTTCATATCAAACTGACTATCTTAGGTGACCGATTACACGTAGGAATTCTTCTTCGAACAGAGTTTCTACTCTATTCAGTCGACCGGTAAACCATCTGGTTCAACCAAATTTAACAGACTCTTACTCCTTACCAGAACGGCTGACCGATTGTTTATCCCAGTTCGAACGTTAGCTTTTGTTAACCGATATATGCCTTAAACTTTACATTTCTACTTCATCGGTTATTTCTTTACACATGTCTCGGTTAGTGTGCAAATCAATCGACCGAATCTTGATTATAGTTTGACTGTTTGACACTTCGTATTTGTCTTTAATATGACCGTTACACTTGTCGTATTAAACAATGGTCGTAGACACATACTTCTCCTAACCCCCAATTCGTATTTAGCCACCAGTCAAACAATGTCATGACAGTGATCGACCAGATCAAGATTTGTTCAAGTTCCAAAACTCCCTGTTATTTTCGGTCAGATAGGATTCTTATTTTGTCTGATCATTAACTCATTTGCTTATTCTTATCCAGGCCAAAAACTTAAAAACGGTCGACCACCTCTATACATGGTCCGACCGATCACTTATGTTCTAGCCTTAGTGGTCGGCGAGAAAGAGGAGGAAGTGGTCGGCGGTGGAGCCTGTCTCGAGACCGAGGACCATGTTAGATCTCACAATGTTGGGAAGTGGTCAGCGAGGAGGAGGAAATGTGGTTCTTTGTAGCTGATTTGGGTTTTTGTGTGGTGTTCATGGGGAAACTTTGGTTTTTTGTGGCTGATTTGAAGTTTTTGCTTTTGTCATGTGATGGATCGGTCTTGGTTTTTTGGAAGTGTGGTTCTTTGTAGCTGATTTGGTCTTTTTGTGTAGAGTTTTTGCGGAAAAGTTTTGTTCTTCGTGGCTGATTTGAAGTTTTTTGGTTTTGTTATGTGATGAATCGATCTTGATTTTTTGAGGTTATTTTGGAAAGTTTGTTTCTTTATAGCTTTGTTCTTTGTAGCTGCTTTGATTTTTTGTGTGGTGTTCTTGGGGAAAGTTCAGTTCTTTGTAGTTGATTTGAGGTGTTGTGGTGATGGTTTTTTTTGGGTTGTTGGTGTTTGTCTTGAAAATTAAGGACACACTCACACCTTAAAATGGACAAACCCAAAGGTTAAAATGGGCTAACCCGTATCTTAAAATGGACAAACTCAAAGGATAAAATGTGCAGACTCGTATCTTAAAAAGAGCAAATCTACACCTTAAAATCGACAAACCCATAGGTTAAAATGGACAGACGCATATCTTAAAAAGGGCAAACCTATAACTTAAAATGGACAGACCCAAAGGATAAAATGGGCACACTCGTATCTTAAAAAGAGCAAACCCGCACCTTAAAATGGACAAACTCATAAGTTAAAATGGAAAGACTCATATCTTAAAAATGACAAACCCACACCTTAAAATTGACAAACTCAAAGGTTAAAATGGACAGACTCGTATCTTAAAAAGGACAACCCCACCCCTTAAAATCAACAAACTCATAGGTAAAAATGGACATACCCATATCTTAAAAAAGATAAACTCACACCTTACAATGGACAAACTAATATGTTAAAATGGACAAACTCATTTCTTTAATAGGGCAAACCCACACCTTAAAATGGACATACCAGTAGGTTAAAATGGACAAACACATATATTAAAAAGGACAAATCCACACCTAAAAAAGGATACACCAATAGGTTAAAATTGACAAACTCATATCTTAAAAATGACAAACACATACCTTAAAATGGACACACCAGTACGTTAAAAAGGACAAATGCAGATCTTAAAAAGACAAACCAATGTTTTTCATTTTACCTTTGTATCCGAAGGTTACATGGGGAAACCAAAGGTTGCAGTGGAAAACTAAAAAGTTACATGGGGAAACCAAAGTTTACATGAGAAAAGTAAAAGTTGCACATGACACAATAAATATATTATTTAATTAATATCAGAAAGTAAAAAATATTTAAATTTTACTAACTGAACTGCTCACTGTACTGATCACGTCAAGTGCGTCTATCTATAAGACCTGAAAAGACCATTATCGAAGTAACATCAGTGAACACACCCTGCATCATTTTATTAAATATGTATATTAAAAACAACATTACATTGATAATGGGTTACAAGCGATACCGTACCATAATGGGTTACAACAGGGTGTGAACATTACATTAAAACCAACATTACATTGATAATGGGTTACAATAGGGTGTGAGTTTTGGGTATAAAACCTCAGAGTAACCAGTGCCTTCCAGTACTATGGTCATACTGCTTGCTTTGGTGCTATAGAAAGGTGACATCATGGATGTAACGTCCCGGAACAGCGGAAGATATTTTTCAAATTAAAACATAAACATACGACCGTCAACGGTCAACAAGGGTACGTTACTAGAAAAGTCAACTGAATACATATATATAAAATATCTCCACGTGGAAGTCATAATACAGAGTGTCAAAAGAGCGATTACATGTCTAATACATAACTACTGTAATCACTACCTCTACAAAAAGACAAGATGACAGGACCCGATCCCGGAGGTACTCCCCTCGGTCACCACCAACCTACGACTGCCTGCTCCCTGAAAATGAAACACAAAATATGCCTGAGTTCCCGCAAGGAACCCCGTATGCCAACATCTCCTATCATATACAGAAACAAAGACGAAAAGCCAAGAATGCACATGCAATGCAAAACCGCCTCGGGCCCACAGACTGCCCATCGCTCTCCTACACAAGGAAAGTGCATCCCCTCCCTACACAAGGAAGAAGGCGTCTCTCGGCCGCAGAGGCACAAGTGACCTCGCTCTCCGACACACGGAAAGTGCAACCCCTCCCTACACAAGGAAGAAGGCATCTCCCACCCACACAGGCATGGAAGGCATCCCTCTGCCGCACAGGCTCAAGGGGTCCAACTGAAATCGCCCCCGACGAATGTAAAAATCCACCAATGATAATTCGACCCACCGGTCGAACAAGATCAATCTAGCGGTCGACCGTTTAGAAGGTCTACGCTATACATTTTATATACATATATATCCTATCGGTCGAACCAGGGTCCGTTCAACCGATAAGGAAAACTGCCTGAATCCTGCCTACAGCATTCGGTCGACCGAAACCTCTCTTCCGGTCGACCGATCCACATGCACTTCACTGCAGGAAAACTGCACGCGGTCGATCGACCGGATCACAGAGAGCGGTCGACCAACGCTCTTGACCGACTTTGCGAAGTTCGGTCGACCGATACAGACTCGGTCGACCGACGGTCTGTTTAAACATATCTACAGGGATTCGGTCGACCGAATAACCACCGGTCGACCGACTAATATAACCCTTAAAATTCCCGCTAAAATTTGGCATAAACGGTCGACCGTCACACAGACGTCGTTCGCCCATTTTCGGGCAGTAAGTTGATATTCACTAAACTCGGTCGATCGACCCAACCACCGGTTGACCGAAACATACATTTCCCCTCTGGACAGGCGTCATTCAGACCTCGTTCGGTCGACCAAACCTCACAACCGGTCGACCGAACCGAGCGTCTTCAACCTCTGTCAAATTGGGTTTCGCCGGGGAAACGACACTAATGCCACCCCCTACACTCCCACAACTCTTGGGGAGTTACTATGAAGACTTGGCATACCTTTCACAGTGGAGAAAACGCATCCGGCGAGCTCCTCCTCCTTCGGCGTCGCTTCTAGCTTCGTCTCCCTCTTTCCTCCAATCTCGTCGCTCCTTCCCCGCGTGCACCTCTACCACGTCGCCGGAGCTCTTCTCCTTCCTCCTCTGGTCGCCGGGATGCAAGAAGAATGGCTAAGTTTGGGTGGAAATCACGAATGGCAACAAGAGAGAGAGGGAGAGAGAGAGAGAGGTGAGTTTGCTTCTTATAACCACACACCCATGCATGCTACAGTACCCGTCCCCCACCTAAAACCCTAAACCTCATCTTCACACTTCTCTTCCCCATGCAAGCACACCAAAACCCATGCCTCCACCCTAAATTCGTGGGTTTAATCCCTAATGAGGGATTAGGTCTTAACAATGGAACCCTGAAAATTAAATAACATGATCAACAAATTAACACACATGCCCTCGATTTTAGCTAATATTATATCCTAATAACGTACATAGAACTTTGCTTCCAAACAAAATTTTCATGAGTACCCTGAAAGTCCGAAAGTTTAATTTTTTTTATTTTTTTTATCTCTTTAGTTAAATTATGTTAGAGACACTAAATAACGAAACTAGTTTAATCATTTCATGGAATATTACTTTACATGTTTAACAAGAACATAACATCTTCAAAACAAATATGGAGATGACACTCTCTTTTCCTAATGTTAATTAGCGTCATATATAAAGTATAAAGCCATAGAGGGGACGTTTTAAAATTGGGAAAACACAAATATAGAGAAATCACTTTAAGCAGAAATCTACAGTTTTGTAGTTTTCAAAAGAAAAATATTTTGACACAATACTTACAGTGGTAACGATGACGACGGAGATATCAGCGTCAAGGATCTCGAGAACATCAGAGTCCTTGGTACCAGCTTCGAAAATCTTGCCATGCTCGTTGGAGAAGGTAGGTTCTTTCTTCAAGAAATTGAATGGTTTGTCATGACATCTCCAAGAGAACATGGAGTGAATAGTAAGCGCTTTGACTTTCTCTTCTGTTGCTTTCAAGCACCTTCTCTATCTTTGGCATTGGAACCTATCTATCATGTATAGATTCTAGTGAACATCGAGAGAAATTTGAATCGTGGTAATTTGTGGTATGAATGTGAAATAGGTTTACACAGGGGACTTTTCAATTCTTATATGTCTCCATCCCGTACTTATCTTATTTTCTTTGCTATTATGTTTCTTCTTAATGTAAAATGTCTATACTTGATTCTTTCATTATATATCACTTTTCAATTTTATTAGAGAACGTAATCTGATCATGTATTGTCTAATGTAACGTATGATGTTTATAGATTGATATTCATGTACGTGCACATATATATTAGTTGATATATTTATAGTTACTAATGAAGATGTTGTAAATTAACACAAACATTGAAGATTGCTTCAACGATTTCGCTGCTGAATGCTTTGTAAAAGGATTGCGGATGATCACCACCTGCGCCAATAAAATTCTGCATGCCGAAAAAAATACAATAAAGCACATGTTATTAGTGTTAACGGCAATACGCAAAAACCTCCAAAAGAAAATAAGGAAGTGGTTAAGTTAAGGCAATCTCACAGAGTAATCGCCTGATGGTGAAACAACTTGTAGTAACTGTAGACGTGGAGATCCTCTTTGTCATCTGTATTAACGATGTAAACCGACGCTCCAATTGGAGTTTGAAAAATATTTTGTGAGATCCTTATCCTAATTGAGTTTTAATTGTTGTTTAGGTGGTGTTTAGGAGGAGTTTGGAGTGGACGACTGAGATTGAGTGGGGTTGGATGGATGGTTGAGATGAGAAGATGGAAGGTATTGGAGGTAGAGCTCTTTCTCTCTCTCACGTCTCTCTCATTTCTCTCTCTCTCTCTCTCACGTCACTCTCTCTCCCTCAGTGATTGTGCTCCAACGTGGAGGTGTTCTCCGGTGAGGAGAAGAAGAGAGGTTCAGCGAGTTTTGAGTTGGTGGCGAGGTGAGTCGGTTCTCAAACCAACTCTTCTATTTTGGTTCTCCCTCTTTCTCTCTCTCAACCTGTCTCGTCTGCAGTGGTTGTGGTTGAGGAAGTGATCGACGAAGGTGTTTACGTGGTTGTGGATCATCGAGGAGTTGTGATCGTTTATCGAGCGAGAGGTTTGTCGGTGGATCGCGATTTTGGGAGAAGTACTCGAGGAAGCGTCGTCGAGGTTCTTCGAAGGTTTCTTCAAACCTTCACGGTATGTCAAACTAGTTGTTGTAGCTCACTTTTGTTGTGTAAGTATTTGGAAGTCGATGGTTGGACGAAAGGCTCGTCGCAACCAAACGTGCAGCATATTTTACTACGGGATCGGTCGGGCGGTTGGTCAAAACGGTCGACCGTTCCTAGTGAGAATTCGGGTTTCTGCCTCAACCGGTCAAACGATGCACTCGGACGGTCGACCGGTTGTGCATTTGAGGCAAGTCTGGTTGGTTTCGGTCGAACGGGGCCCCTTTGTCGTTCGACCGTGTGCACTGTTGTAGGTCGGTTGGGGCGTTGACCATCCAAACGGTCGACCGCCTATTTGACTTGTTCGACCAATGACTTAAGTTGAATAGTGGTTGGGTTCGACCGATGGTGGTTCGGTCGACCGATGCTGCTTGGACGCATGGTGGATTTAACTGGTGGGAAGCGGTCAACCGAGGGTGCTCGGGGGTTCGACCGGTGTTGATGTTGAGAGATGGTGGATTTCACTGGTGGGTTTCGATCGAACAGGTCCCCTTTGCCGTTCAACCGATTGGCCGTTATGGTCGTTAAACCTGGGAGGCGACTTTCTAAACGGTCGACCGGTCCCTGACTTTGGTTCGACCGAACGTATGTTGTTGGTGGGAATTGTTTGACCGATGGAGTGCCAGTCAAACCAATTGCCTTGTTTTAGTGAGATTCGGTCGACAGGGACTCTTGGTTCAGTCGACCGTTTGTGTCCAGTTTTGCACATTGGAGGTGCGGTTGTTGTGGTCGTCCGTATGAGGAGAGTTGTGGTGCCAATGTTCTTCTGGAAAGTGTGCTAGTGAGCACTGGTGTTGCGGTGGTTGGGTGAAAGAGCCTTGGTGCCTCGTAACTGTTGTGAGAGCTGCGGTTAGGTGAAAAAGCCCTGGAGCCCAGCTAGTCTGTTCGGGGTTGGGTGGAGAAACCCTGAAGCTCCGTAGTGCGTTCAGGTTGGTGAAAACCCTGGAGCCTGAGCATGGACCGCGTGATAAGGATTGGGTGAAAAAGCCTTGGAGCCCTTAGACGTTCGGGTTGGGTGAAAGAGCGTTGGAGCCTTGTTCATGTCGCGGTAGCTGCGGTTGGGTGAAAAAACCCTGGAGCCCAGCTTGGCGACGTTGAGTGTTGCGGTGGTTGGGTGAAAATGCCCTGGAGCCCCATAACGGTGGTGTGTGTTGTGGTTGGGTGAAAAAGTCCTGGAGCCCAACCTTGTTGTTTGTATTTTTATTGTTGGTAGAATTGCATGCTAGAGTGTTTCAGTTTCATGCATTGTAGAGTTGGCATACGGGGTTCCTTCTGGAAACTCAGGTATTGTTGCATGTTTGCTTTTCAGGTTGTGATCGGCGTTAGGGGGGGTGGTGACCGAGGAGAGGAGCGCCGCTTCCAGATCCAGCTTTCTCTCATTTTGAGGTCAGAGTGATTACTTCTATTTGTTGCATAGTCTTTTGATGTAATCATACTTTTGAAATACTCATATATATATATATATATTATATGTTGGTGCACCTGTCTCCTTGTATTTGAGTAATATCCTCTGTTTGATTGTATGTTATAAAATTTTAAATTCTTCGGCTGTTTAAGGATGTTACATATTTTCGTTCTGGAAGCTCTTTCGACTTCTCTCCTTCGCCCAGAGATAACCTCACTACTGCCTTCCCTGCTTGAAAATTTACTGTACTAGTTAGCAATTATTGTTCAAAACATAGTCTTATAAATTAATATGTAATGCTTAGTAAGAGTTGTATCCCTAACTTTTACCTAATTATTTTGGATTTAAGATATCATGTGGTACCAGTGTGGATATTCTCAACGTAAGTGTTATACTAAGATGCTGCAATTTTTTTTCTCTTCCTAACTTATTTTATGCAAATAATGGAGGAGAAGCATATTTTTTCACCTTTCCCGTCTCAATATTTTTATTTTATGTGTCTTTTCTTGCATATTTCTAACCAAACATGCCACAATTAACACTGCATAGGGTCCTGGAGTGGTAGTTACACAGGTAGTTAGAGGAGTAAATTGAAGGTTCATAAATTGTTAGGGTCCACAGAAGTTGAAATAGTATGTCTTGAAAAACTAGACCAGCCATATTTTTCGTTTCTTGCACTGTCATGTTATCTTTAGCTATGAAGTAGAGGACCTCAGCATCCTGGTAATGACGAGCTGAGAAGCCATGGGGTTTGAGGATGAGAATCGAGAAGTGATGACGACCAAGACTTAGGATCTTCACCAACACTCTCAAGTGACCATGGTCGTTCGTAAGCAGAGGTGGGAACCTCAACTTATCGTGGAAGAAGGGGTTGGCCAATGCAGAAGTTTTTCCTTCACTAGCATGGGCCATTTCGCAGGGTGTTAATAGAAATGGAAGATTTATGTGATTGTAGGATGATCAGAAAGTTCATGAGATGTAGTGTCTATTTGTAGGGCAAGATGAGAGCCCTTAGTCCGAAATAAGACGCAACCAATCCACTCCACTTTGTTTTCTTCACCAACACATCCTTCATTGCATAAATATCCTTAAGATTTTCTAATCAAATACAACATAAGAGTTGTATTTCATTCGAAAACAAACTAAAATATATGAGCACGCTATGCATGATCACTTTCAGGCAATAATACAACATCATGAAATCTTTGGGAAAGTTATAAAAAGATAAGTTGGGTTTTCTAAAGAACGTCCACTTGGATGGTAGACCTACTGACACGACCTCGTTCGTATCCGAATACTATTATAGATCGTATTGTATAGCAGCGTATGTTAGCAATCTACGATTGAATCTACAGGTTCAGAATTACCTTTGGTGGAGAGAACCCGTGGCAGCGGAATGGATCGGCGATCACCTCACGGAATCCTCTGGAGCACCGGTCGGTCTTCTACTCTCTTGGAGAAGAAGCACGAGTCCACAACCCAAGAGTCCACGGATTTGGCTTGGTGGATGTGGAGGGACGAATGGGAGAGAGAGGGAGAGGTGGCGGCTAGGGTTTGGTGGGGCTAGGGTTTGCACACAAGAAATCATTCATCCAATGGGATGCTCCCTTCCATATATAGATGGCCCCACCCTAAACCCTAATGCACAGCTTATGGGAGTGAGCCACGTGTCAGTGCTTTGGGCAAACATCATCTTAATCCTTAGATTAATCCAATATCTCCCACTTGCACAACAATACGTCAACAACACGTCATCTTCTTTTGTGTCCCTGACACATACGTATATATCCCCGATACATACAATCATAAGATGGCAATGTGTCACCTCTTCATGTGTCCCCGACACATATGTATACATCCCTGATATATACAACTATTTCTCTCTTCCAAGAATGCATCCACAATACGCAAGTCTCTGATCATGTATCCCTGATACAAGACCATCTGTGTCCCCGACACATGTACTCTTCCGATCATACGGACAAATGGGTCGTGCAACCGGTGATGCACCTGCAATTAGGAGTCTCAAACTAGAAACCGTACTAGAAGGCCAGAATGACAACATCCTCAAAAAACAATAAATAAGCAGTCAAATGCACATCACAGTTGCCCAGGTTTACTCAGAAACGCACTTGACATGAACGGTATCTCGATCCCTCGGAGAGAATACCTTCTTGTCCTCAAGGTACTTGCTACTGTATCCAATACAGTTGGGCCCAACAAATACTTTTAGTGCAGTCGAGTCAAACCTTTCCCTTCGCCCCAGACCACCATTACACTCAGAGTTGACTCCTTTCCCGAAGATGCCTCTTTAGACCGAATCTCTCATGGTCATAGATAACATCCCAAAGTAGCCACATCAACTCTTTGTTTCATGGTGTCGTCGAAGGTCACTGAGGGCAACTAATGACAATCAAGTCTTGGACTCACACAGTGAAGGAGCAGGGATCCATCCTTTCACTTCCAAATGGTCGCTCAGCACATGTTGTATGACAAACATGTTATGGTGGATCATACTGTACACAACAGTATGTCTGTCTCTCAACACCATACAAGTCTTAGTACAGTCGCACCCCCTCTGCGCCTGACTCGATCTTCATCATTGTCGCCTTAACACCAAACAGGTGCCACCTGGCGCCACATGTGTTGCTCGCACTTGGCTTCTATAGGTCACATGAATCGTGGGAACATTCATGTCAATCCTCACTAACATAGAGGATCTCATCTTGATTCCCAATCAAGTCGACTGTCCTATCATGAACTGCTCTGGATCTATCATACAAGATCTCCTCATGATCAGTCTCATCTCTGCTCACTACCAAAAGCGCCAGAGGCGAATGCTCGTGTGAGTGAGCATTCTTCAGCCTATTGACAGAATAATATTTTATGCTAGAACAACTACATCAACTAAACAGATATAGTCGAAAGGAAAACACAATCACTCATAAAAGGAAGTTAGAGATGCCAATACATCAAAGTCTGCGTAAGCCTAAGGACTTCACATGAGACACAAACGAGTCCTTAGCTATAGCCTTGGTAAGAGGGTCAGCTACCACAAGACTAGTAGACACATGTCTTAACACAACTTCATTTCTCGCTATGATGTCCTTCACAAAATGATACCTAACCTGTATATGTTTGGTCTTTCCATGATATTTGGGGTCTTTCACATAACAAAGGGCTGCCATGCTGTCACAATAGACAACAACAGGCTCATCAGATGTCTCTACTAGCCCAATATGTTGTAAGAACCTCCTCAACTAAACTACCTCCTGTATTGCTGCAGAGCATGCAACATACTCTGCTTCTATAGTCGACAAGGCTATACAAGTTTGCTTCTTGCTGGACCATGAGATGCCCCCATTAGCCTGCAAGAAAGCATAACCAGAGGTAGACTTCCTTTCATCAATGTCTCCAGCCCAATCGGCATCACTATAGCCAATCAGGCGGAGGTCTGATGCTTGGTAACACAGCATGTAGTTACTCGTTCCTCTGAGGTATCTCATGATTCTCTTGACTGCCTTCCAGTGCTCCATGCTTGGGTTGGACTGGTATCGGCTCACCATGCCCACAACATAACAAATGTCTAGCCTAGTACACATCATAGCGTACATAAGGCTTCCCACAACATTGGAGTATGGAACCTTGCTCATTTTGGCCTTCTCTTCAGGAGTCTCAGGATGCTTATCAAGGCTCAAGTGCAAACCCTTCTCAACAGGAGCGTCGATTGGTTTGCATTTGTCCATATGGTATTTCTTCAAGATGTTGTTAATGTAAGTCTCTTGAGACAATTCCAGAAGTCTCTTGGACCTATTTCTAACAATCTTGACACCAAGGACGTAGCTAGCTTCACCCATGTCCTTCATATCAAACGTGGAGGACAACCACTCTTTAGTGGATTTCAGCAACTCTTTGCTATTGCCAGCCATGAGTTTGTCATCAACATACAAGGTCAGAATGACAAATTTACTATTGAATCTCTTAACGTACACACAGTGATCTTCCTCAAGCATAGAGAACACATTCTCTGATGTAGCTTGATGGAAGCGAATGTTCCACTGTCTAGACGCTTGTTTTAAGCCATACAAGGACTTATTGAGCTTGCACACTTTGCGCTCTTGTCCTTTGACTTCAAAACCTTGAGGTTGATGCATATAGATATCCTCCTCAAGTTCTCCATTGTGAAAAACAGTCTTTACATCCATTTGGTAAAGCTCTAAGTCCATCTGAGCTACAATAGCTAGCAGAAGGCGGATGGAGGCAAACCTAACCACGGGTGAAAAGGTTTCCTCAAAATCCACGCCATCTCTTTGGGTGTAGCCTTTAACTACTAGTCTAGCCTTGAATCTATCAATAGATCCATCTGCGTTCCTCTTAATCTTGAGGACCCACTTGGCCCCAATGGCCTTTCGGTTTGGCGGTAAGTCGACCAAGTCCCAGACTCGATTAACTTTCATCGACTCCAACTCTTCCTTTATAGCTTCTAACAACTCTTTAGCATTTGGACCTTCAAAAGCCTCTTTCAAGGTCTCCGGTTCTTGCTCATCGATTACTGTCATCCCAGATGATTCATAATCAATTTCTTCTTGAGCTATTATGAGGGCCTCTTCCTCTAAGCGAAATCGCCTGCGAGGAATGAGCCCGCGTTTACTTCGACGCAGATGGGTATCTGATGGCTCATCCTCCGTGAGAGCTATCGGATCCTCAGCATTGCTGCTCCCACTAGGATTGACTGGTGGAACCTGATGTTCAACTTCCAGATCCTGCTCCCGTGGAGTGGCAATGTCCTCATCTTGTCGTTCAAAGAAGTCCACTGACTCTTTGATAGCTCCAGCAAGGGTTGGAAAATCATTTTCCAAGAATGTGGCATCCCTAGACTCCAGTTCCGTCCTTCTTTCATTCTCGTCTAACCCAATAAAAACATAACCTTTGGAGAGATCACTGTATTTTACAAAGATACACTTTTTTCCTCTAGGTCCTAGTTTTCTATATCAGTGACTAGCAGAATGAATGTATGCCGCGCATCCCCAATGACGCAGCAGACTAAAATCAGGCTTCCATCCAGTCCATAACCCATATGGAGTTGAGGGAACCAATTTTGTTAGAACTCTATTGAGGATATAGGCAGCAGTCATTAGAGCATCTCCCCAAAACGAAATTGGTAAGCTCGCATGCGCCATCATGGATCTAACCATGTCTAACAACGTTTTATTCCTTCTCTCGGCAACACCATTTTGCTGAGGAGTATAAGACATAGTGAGTTGTCTAGATATCCCTTTTCATCACATAACTCTTTGAACATTATGGAGAGATATTCACCACCTCTATCCATTCTAAGAGTTTTTATCTTATTATCCAACTGATTCTCAACTAAGCTCATGAATTTCTTAAAACATTCTAGAGGTTCTGACTTGTGAGAAAGAAGATAAATATGACCATATCTAGTGAAGTCATCAATGAATGTGATAAAGTAACTCTGTCCATGTCTAGTACGCACATTCAAAGGTCCACAAATATCTGAGTGAATTAGTTCTAAAGGAGAAGTAGCCCTAATGGCGTTTCCGAACGGTTTTCTAGTTGCCTTTCCAGCTAGACAAGATTCACAGGTCGGCAATTCAAATTTGGAGCATTCTCCTAATACCCCCTCCTTTACCAACCTGTTCATCCGGTCAACACCAATGTGACCTAGTCTAGCATGCCACATAACTGAATCATTATTCATGGAACTTTGGCTCATAAAGGCACTAGTATTACGATTGATATCATAAATTGTGTCCAACATAATAAAACCGTCTGAAAGAAAAGCATGTCCATAATAAATGTTAGAAAGGTATAAACCCATATCATTGTTCTAAAAAACAACATTAAAACCATGTCTCATCAAAACAACAACAGAAATAATATTTCGCCGTATAGCTGGTGCATACAACACGTCGTGAAGTAATAGGATCTGGCCACTTTGTAAAGCCACTTTGCATGTGCCAACTCCAAGAACTTCAATGCAGTGTTGTTTGCCATGTTTATTCGCCTCCCACTTGGAACACAGTGATATTCCACGAAGGCAGAACGATCCTTTGTTACGTGGTCCGTGGCACTTGAATCCACAATCCACACTAGAGAATGATCAGTGAGCATCACAGAACTAGTCACGTTACAATTCGAGGGATTACACACAGTAATTACCTTTTGCTCAGTGCACTCACGAGCAAAATGTCCAGTCTTTCGGCAGTTAAAACAAGTCACATTAGACTTATCTTTCCCACCTCTGGATCCTCGATGTCGTTTCTTTCCAACTTTGTTTTCTGTTTTGTTTGCATTTGCACCCTTCTTGCCTTTAAAACCCTGAGCTCTATTGCTTTTGCGCTTAAAACCTGCACTCCTCCAAGGAGCACCAGCTTCAGCAGCAAACACTTCAGTTAGAGGGGCTTCCGCAAGCATGCGGTCCTCCTCCAGCTCTAGGTGTTTTGCGGCCTGGTCAAATGTCCTGATGTCGTCAACATGAGTCAGATGGACCTTCATATGCTCCCAACTCTTCGAAGGCAATGATCTGATCAGAGCAGACACTTGCTCCTCATCGGTCTTAGCACGACCGGCAGCGCTCAGCTCGATAATCATGTTTGACATTGCGGTAATATGTTGCCTCATTGTGTGACCTTGGCGCATTTTATACCCTTGTGACGGAGGTGACTCCGTACTGAAACTTCACAGCTTCCCACAAGGCCTTTGCAGTTCGAAACTTTTCGAACCGCAACAACAGATCGTCCCTCATTGAACTTAGAATTGTGATTGGAGCAATTCGGTCTTTCTTTTTCCATGCATTATAAACATCCAAGTTTCTGCGATGTTGCGTAGTATTCCCCTCCTCGGAGGGAGACATAGATTGGTTTATGTTTTCTAACATGTCCTGATCCTCTAAGAGATACTCAATTTTACGATGCCACAGATCGTAATTTCTTTCATTGAGTTTATCTCCTCGAGTCAGATCAGCGATAATGCTTTTGGAAGCAACCATAAAGAATCTAGGACAATCAAAATACATAGTGACACATGAGTTCTAGCATAAAATATAACGAGCTACAATAGTCATAAAAAATAAACTGACTTAATAGCTATAGCATTCAGACCAAAAGAAAACATAAAGCATTCGATCAAATCCTCATGCAATAGTTAATAAAGCCATTTTACTAATCTAGATATTGAGCTCCATCATGATTTAATGACCCAAAAAACGTTTTAAATCATGGCAAATCAGCAAATAAAAAAAAAGATATTTGCCGCCGGTTGCAAGGTGCTTCACACAAAACACTTCTACCTTGCAACTCCCACTAGGCATGCGAGTTCCCAAAAACGGTTTTCAAAAAAAACCAATCAACATCACACAGATATGATTACTACATTACTTCCATATCGAGCTAATGATCCCAATTAGGGATTTAGCCTTGTCGACGGGAACCTGCATGAGTCTTATAGTAATAATATCGCAATAATAAAAATAAAGGAGCCCCTCGACTCCTTAGGGCAATAAACAGTCCACAGTCCATAAATATTACAGCCCATTGGGATAACTATTGCAAATGGAAATAAATGAATGAAATTACGCTCATCTCTTAATAAGGCAGTAAATAAAATCAGCAATCATTCATTCCATACAAACACAATCTTTCCATATGTTAGCACAATCCGACGTATGAAAAAAAATACCATAAAGTGTGCACCTCATTCAAACAATAAGGAAGTAATGCATAAGGAAACAATGCATGAATGGTGCACGAAAATAGGCAAAAAAACGTGTTAGGTAATGACAACCAATCTCCACAATAATCATTCTCAAAATAGATTTTTTTTTCTTCTTTCCCTAATCAATATAATCATGATAGCACAAAATTATCCTACTTTGATTAGGAAAGAAAAAATCCGAAATTATATGGTGGAGAGCAACACATATTTTGCATCAAAGGAAAGCATCCAAACCTATTTTTAAGGCAATAAAATTCCAGCCCATAATATCTCCAAAAAAAATTCAGAATTAGCCAATCCTTCCATAATCAATGAAAGCAAGCAATCAAAAATAATTATGCTACTTGTAATGGAAAGAAAAATTCGAAATTCTTTGGTGGATAGAATCACATATATGCACATTAGATGAAAAGGAAATATTTCAAATGAAATGCATGCAACATTTCAAAAGAAATCCGAAAATCCTTAATGAGATTAACATATATGTGCATTCAATCATAAAGGAAATATTTCAAATGAGATGCATGCAATTAGTCCAAAAGAAATCCGAAAATCCTTAATGAGATTAACATATATGTGTATTCAATCATAAAGGAAATATTTCAAATGAAATGCATGCAATTATTCCAAAAGAAATCCGAAAATCCTTAATGAAATTAACATATATGTGCATTCAATCATAAAGGAAATATTTCAAATGAAATGAATGCTGTCATTCCAAAAATCCGAAAGATACAATATGGTAACTCAATATTCATGTATGTGCATGATTTTTGCAATTAACATCTAATCCTAGATGCATGCACATGTGATTAAAAATTACATATACATGAATAAGGCAACAAGCATCTAACCTTAGATGTATGTACAAGAGTTTTTAAAAAAAATTGCACAATCAAATCATACCATCCGAAATGTATGATCACATTATATGATACATGCAATAATTAACTCTAGTAAAATTATCATCATATTTCAAACAACATATATTCACATATAATCAAGAACAGACAAACTCTAGCCGCAAGCTTTAAGGATGAAAGAAATATGCGCATTAAACATAGATTAACATGTAACCCTAGGTACACACATAATGTGAAATCTAAGCTATGCGCAAGAATGAAATAATGATGAAACTTGTAATACAATTCACATGTAATGAAATGAATCAAAAAACATGCGCAAGGTTGAGAAAAATGCCATCAAACCCTAGGCGCATGATGAAAAGAAAAAACTACACATGTATGCGATTTTTCTCAAAAACAACCGAAATTATTTCAACATATATGAAATAAGAAAGTGCTCAAAAATTCGGAGGTGACCATGATGACTCTGGTACCAATGTTAGCAATCTACGATTGAATCTACAGGTTCAGAATTACCTTTGGTGGAGAGAACCTGTGGCAGCGGAATGGATCGGCGATCACCTCACGGAATCCTCTGGAGCACTGGTCGGTCTTCTACTCTCTTGGAGAAGAAGCACGAGTCCACAACCCAAGAGTCCACGGATTTGGCTTGGTGGATGTGGAGGGACGAATGGGAGAGAGAGGGAGAGGTGGCGGCTAGGGTTTGGTGGGGCTAGGGTTTGCACACAAGAAATCATTCATCCAATGGGAGGCTCCCCTCCTTATATAAATGGCCCCACCCTAAACCCTAATGCGTAGCCAATGGGAGTGCGCCACGTGTCAGTGCTTTGGGCAAACATCATCTTAATCCTTAGATTAATCCAATAGCGTAGGTATCCGACAAATTGACTGGCTCCTGTGATGTATTATTATTGAAAAAAATGATGCTAGTATTTTTTATAATAACGTTAGATATATTGCATAGTAAAGATGTTGTGGAACCACAGCTTACAAATTAACCATAGTTTAAGGGCGCATAATTATGGATACAAAGCAAGAAGAGAGCCAAGACAAAGGTAGTACTTGGTTGGTAAGTTTCTACCGGAAAAAAATGTTTAATTCACAGGGCGAGGGAAGCAATGTGTATATTTTATCTTTAAGAGAATTTCATGGATAACTTTCAAATAAGTTTAATATCACTAATAACCTTCAAATTTAAATATGTTGTCATTTACCCTTCAATTCAAATCTTATCTCACCAATACCCGTTGTCATCTTTTTAACATAAATTTTGGTTAGCATGACTTTGAGAGTTGATCCCAAATTTTCTATTTTTTGGGTTAATTATAGTTTGTTCCCTCTAATTATACCTCGATTTCACTTTGCCCACTTGAATTTTAAAACACGACAATCGTCATTCATGTACTTTCATTTTGTAATACTTATCCTCTCTAAACTTTAAGATTCCATTATGTTTCCACACGTTTATCATTACTTTTGTTCTTTTTTGACATCATATATATGCCTAACACACTCCTTATCGTAATTTTACGTTAAACTTCAAATTAAATCGAAGGTCAAATCTGATTTGAATTTAGGTCAGATTAGTAATGAATTTATCCGAATTCGAGCCAAACCACACCTTAAATTTGATCTCAACTTTAACATAAATTTAGGATAAAGAGTACGTTAGGTATATATTGGGATTTTATGTTCAAAATTGTAAGTGCGTTGCCGCATTAAATCGGTGGCAAGTACTGGTCGTATCCACGAGGAGCAAGTGTGAGTCCTTGTCGACCATTCTCAAGCGGGGGAAGAAAATGCAGGTCAAGAGGATCTAAACTAACTAACTAATGCAACACAAATCAACTAAAAAACTTAATATCACTAGTCTCGTTGGAGTTGGAGAATGCATGCAAAAGTCTAGATGTATAATACGTGTGTGAACAATTAAGTACTAATAACATGCATAACATGAAAACGTTCTAATGACCATAATAATAAGTGTGTCTCTACATGAATTAAGATTTAACATCATCTCTAAAACATACAAAATACTACTCAAGATAAGGCCAAAGAAAACCACAAGCTTACATGTCAATCTTATCTTTTTATCCACTCAAATCTTATCCTTACCTCATCATTCCCCAGGAAGTGGGCACATGATTAGTAGTATATCATGCATCATATTCAAGCTATATATCCTTAAATTTACCCTAATTTTGTGATACTCAAGTGTTTGTTGTGTATTTTCAGATATTAAGTAATAAAGAATAGAAAAGAAGAGAAATTGACTGAAATGTAAGAAGAAATGAGTCAAATGAAGCAAATAGAACTTGTTTGTCATGTATAAGGTCCTATCTACAAATCAGAAATTAACCATATGAAATCCAGAGGGACCTGAACGTACGAAAAAGATTTTGGGCACAAAAATCCTTCAAAACAATGATCTTGACGAGTATTTGGGCAATTAAAGACAAATGGGCTCGAACCACTAGACCAGGAGTGCACCGTATGTGCAAAATAGGACACTTAAGCTTTTAGAAGAAATTGGGGCTGATCGGGCGCAAAAGATCCACCAGTGTCGAATCAATTTGGCCCAATTGGCCCCTAATTTCTCCCACGGTTTGAACTTGCTTATTTGGGTGCACCAGACTGCAAAGAAAGTGATTACAACCGTCGGATTGCTCCCAGATTCATCTATACGACTCTTTCTTCTATAAATAGTAGTGTTTCTTCTTCCTTTCCCCCTCTTCTCAGCCTCCACCATTAGAATAGCTTAGGTTTACCAATTTTGGGCAATAGATAAGGTGGGTTTGGAAGCTTGTAATGTTACTTCTTTGATAATCTAAAGGTATATTTTGATTCCTCTTGTCATTTACTTTCTTTCTATCCAATTTGTTGTTCAATTTGTTGGTTAGTTTTCAGTTAGAGCTTTATGTCATGTTTAGTGTTAATCTCTTGCTTTCCATGCTTGTTCTCATGAGTAGTGAGTAGATCCACCCCATTTGGGGTGGAGGAAATGTAGTTGATGGTGAAGTGTATGATGGGTTCTTCTTATCTTGTGTCATTTCATGTGAATAATGTAGATCTATACTCGTAACTTGCTAAAACTTGTATTAGATGGGATAATGGCCACACTAGGTACTTGTCTCATGCTAGATCTAGAGTTTATCTTGTTGCTTGTATGTTTATCTTTGTATGGAAGTGGTTTGTTATGTATGAATGCTTGACTAGTAGCGAATGCATGAATGTATTAAGTTATATGAATGGTTAATTGATGTCCTAATTACCACAATAGGTACTTAGTTCATTCTTGAGAATCCAAAGTGCATCTTAACTTCATGTCTAACAATATTAGTCATGTATTCATGTAAATGTAATTGATGTTAATTAGACTCCACACTAGTTTCTAGTTGATGTCACCTACTTTACACACTTGCACTTTATGAAATAAAGACTCACTCATGCACACACGCCTCACTATTGCACCTCCACTCCAAGGGGTTTAGTTTAATTGTTGATTAATTCATCATTTAGTAGTTTGTTTAGCATAATCCATGCATTCTTCTCTCATTTCCCACTCGAGTAGGGTAGTAACAACAACATGCACAACTCTTTGTGGTACGACCCGTACTTGTTGCATCTTCGTCGATGTCGTGCACTTAAGGTTTATTATAACTAATTCAATCAAGTTTGTGGCGCTGTTGCTGGGGAGTTGGTCGTCGTCGTTGTTGTTTCCACCATTTCGGTGTGTTTTTCTTACGTTTTCTTTTAGTTTTGTTACTTGATATGGGACTTAGTAGACAGGAGAGCTTAACTGAGGGAAACAAGGAGCCAGGAAGAGTTTGGTGACCAGATTCCCCAAACAATCTGCCAGAGGTGGATTTGGTAACTTCGTTGGAATTTCTATTTCATCTGTGGCTCTATCTTGACATTCCTAGATGATATTTGCTATTTTCTACTTCATGAATGCTTTGTTTAAGTGTATTTAATTAATTTGGCCTGCATGACCCATTCTTATGACAACTTGGACTCTAAAACTCAAAGCAAAAGATTAGATCGATTGTCATCTAGGTCATGCATCATCTGTAGACCTTGCACGTATATTGTCTTTCCTTTGCTTTAGTTTCTCGTTGTTGATTACTGGCATGAGGTACGTGTACCTATTCTCTCATTCATGCATGGTTAAACCATGAATTAGTTGGTAGGGTGGTGGAAAAAGTGAGGTGAGTGATTGCTTGGTATGTTGATTTCTAGCTTAGGATTCAAAACAACCTAATGGGGACCGTCCCGTCCCATACAAGATAAGGTGTGAGATTTCATCACCCTTTCCTTAGCCTCAAAAATTACTCATAATCAAAATCTTTAATCTAAAATCAAGTAGACATTGGCCACTAGGATTCAAACGCACTTAGGAGACAATTGCATTTTTGACGTCATGTCTTGAATGTTGTCGTTTGCTTAGTTGCATTGAGACATTTGGGACCTCTGGTCTTGACTTTCTCATTCGGCTTGGGAGTGTAGGGAGTCGCTATTAGGCGCCGTCTAGTTTAAGGACACATAGTCATCCTAAGCTTGTTTGAGCCGTCTTTGCTAAATTATGCTTCTACCCTCACTCACTACCCACATTAGATCTAAAGATTCTTCCCTTCTCATATGAGTATTCTACTCCCCGATATTCTTGGATTAGTCTCCTCCTCTGATTACACCTTCTGTCGTGTGTAGTTTCTTGAGTCGAGTCGAGCGTTTTATGTGAGGTTGGGCTCGTTCTAGTGAGAGTACTCGACTTGTGAGAGTGCATTTTTCTTCTGAGATGGACGGTCTTGGTGATCGTCCATCTCCACCTCGACCTCCTTTGGAGTATGAGGCCGAGTCGTCTCATGGAGGTGGGGAGACCGGGTTCCATTAATGGTTTACCTTGGTCATCTCCCACCACCGAGTAGAGCTCCTCCCCTCCTCCTCCGACTCGGGAGGAAGAGGGATTCAGTCAGGATTGAGTTCTGGGTGCACCTTTAGGATTTCGTGTCCCTACGTATGTATATATTTTAAAAAATTTAATACAACATACAAGATCAAATTTCATATTTTCAACAATTTCTATGTACATTACTTTGTGTTTATTCGAATAACATGCAACCCTACATTTATTAAAATAAATCACAAAGGTAGAATCATACCTAAAGTTTCTATAAAACCTTTTGAAGATCCGGAGTCGCGTTGCCCGTTGAATCGTCCACGGATTTGCCTCCGAGTGTTCACCAAACTCTAAACAAGATTAGAGAGAAAGGAGCTAGCCAATCAATCTCTAACAAGGTTTAGAATCTAGCTAATAACCCCTCTTTAAGCTCCTAAGATTCTTATCTCTAAAACTTAAATTTACTAAGAGATTTTCGTGGTGATTAGGGAGAGATTAATGAGAGAAAGAATTTTTGCATTAGTTGTTAAACAAGTAGGAGTAGGGGTCCTTTTATAGTCTCCCAAAAAATCCTTATCAAGAGCTATTCTTTAGCCATGATCCCTTGTTTATTGTCTCCTAAATTAATCTGTAATTTCCACATAATCACCCACAAAAAACTTTTTAATTAAATCTGGAATTAATCCACCCATGATCTAATTAATCTCTTAATAATTCAAGCAGAATCGTTCTTGTTCGGTAGACTAAGTATTATTCGGTCAACCGAACCATTCGGTTATAACACGTGTTCGATGCACCGTGAACAAGACGGTTGACCGAATCCGTATGAGAAAAAATCCCTGGAATAATTCGGACGAACCACGTCTTTTACTCGGTCTACCGTTGACCCACCAGAATCGCTCCTGGGACATAGTCACAGGATGACCGTGTCACCTTCGGTCTACCAAAAATACTACTTCTTGGTTGACCGTGCACACTCGGTTGACCGAACCCGATTGTCCAGGCACTCCAGATAAATTCGGTCAACCAATTGTGCTTACCCGTTCCCTATTCGGTTAACCGATCCGAAGATACCCCGGTCGACCGAACCATGAATGGTTCACCGTGTTTGACCTCGATTTTGCCTTTGTCAAATTTTGGATTTATTTCCAACAAAATTTGATCTTTTGGGGTTTTAGCAAATTCACAACTTGTGTAATATATTATCCTATGTAATATTAAGTTATTACACCCCATAATATATACACCTCATATGAATTTATTATGATTCTAATTATGTCAATTCTCATGACATATTGATTTTATTCATTCACCACATGTGTCATATTTTCACATGAAACCCGACACATCATATGAACTTAAAATCAAACCTCTTGTTTCCCAATTTTGTGGTGTGACCTATAGGAGGATCTAAGCCAAATTGACAGTGATATTAAACACTTAATATCTCAAACTATAAGTGGTATCTAGCTACACATTATAGTTACCCAATTAGATAGATGTCTGTGTTCCACCCGAACCAAAACACTATCCATTTAGTGATGTAAGTGCACCACTTGTGTCCGTCCCTTGCCTCATGATATTAAGAATATATACAAAGTAGAAATGTGTCATCTTTGTATTATATTCATTTCTTGATATCTTTAAGCTAATTATAACTATGTAACTTAACTCAAGTTACATTGTGCACATTATAATTTTGCTTTATCAAGGGGCCCACTAATATCATCATTCAATTAAGAGGGGTAATGATAATCGTTTGACTTGCTATCTTTTCCAGCACAAGTCATATTCAACCAACTATTGCCTTTATCACTATACTCATTGATAGCGTTTGACAATAATCAAATTAAGCACTTCTTGAGTGAAAAGATATAAGTCTCATATCTTAGGATCCAAGACACAGTAAAAACTTTAATGACATGAAACACAATTCCATAATGTTTTACTTGTTAGGTCTATTCAATATATAAAAGTAATCTTTTCCTCTTTTATATACTCGTGTCGTCAATTATTTGTAGAGCTACAACAATCGATGACAAACACGACAACCTTATCTCGGTAATTAATGTTCCGTGTTAATTATCATGATTGTGAATAACTTTTGATTTATGTAAACCATTATCTTTTAGAGTTCTACGGTTAAGGACCAAGCTCCTCTTCCTTAACACTTCCAAAAGACGAATACCATAATCAATGAACAAAATGCTTTCACATTCAATTCATAATAATTGACATATAAAAGTAAAACTTTTAGAACACATTCCTTTCAATCTCCCACTTGTTATCAAAGTTTTCTTTCACATACATTCTCAATGTATAAAACAATAATAACTAGGGTAACCCTCTCTAATCACTCATCAAGCCAATCCACATGGTTCCTCAGACCCATGGACTCGAAATGCATTTCGCCCTTGGCTTGGGATAAGGGTTTGGTGAATGGATTAGCTGTGTTGCTGTTTGTATCCACCCATAATAGATTCATTTTGCCCTCGTCGAAGAAGTCACGTGTGACAAAATACTTACGATCCATGTACTTCACTTTGTGGTGTGATTTGGGATCCTTGAGTTGTGAGATAAATGCACTATTGTCGCAAAATAGCTCTACTGGTCCCTCGCTCGAGGGAACTACTCCAAGCTCTTCAAGGAACTTCTTAATCCACACTCTTTCCTTGCTCGATTCAGCGACAGCCATTACTTCGGAAGTGGTGGTTGAGTCGGCCGTAGTGCTTTGCTTCCAACTACGCCAACTTACAGCTCCACCAATTAGAAGGTAGACGTATCCTGATTGCGACCTTCTATCGTCAGGATCACTCATGAAACTCGCATCCGAATAGCCCTCGGCTTTTAATTCCCTTTGTCCTCCATAAACAAGAAACTTATCTTTGGTCCGGTTAAGGTACCTCAGAATATTCTTGACCACAGTCACATGCTCAAGACCTGCGTTGGATTGGTGACGACTTGTCACGCTTAGAGCATACGAGACATCGGGTTTTGTGCAAGTCATCGCGTACATGATTGATTCTATTGCCGAAGCATAAGGGATATCTTTCATGTACTCCAAGTCTTTACCTGATTCAGCACGTTGAGACTTCTTGAGTTGCACACCCATACTCATTGGCACACTGCCCTTTTTGGAGTTGTTCATGCTGAACCTTTCCAAGACCTTGTCAATGTACGTACGTTGACTTAGGCCAATGAGTCTACGGGATCTATCTCTATATATCTTGATTCCCAAGATGTATTGAGCCTTACCCATATCTTTCATAAAAAATGCAGATTTCAATGAACTTCTCGTTTGCTCAAGCAAAGGTATATGATTTCCCATGAGGAGTATGTCATCGACATATAAGATCAAGAACACTATGTGGCTCCCACTAACCTTCTTGTATATACAAGGCTCTTCCTTACTTTGGACGAAGTGAATATTTTTGACTTCTTCGTCAAAGCGCTTGTTCCAACTCCTTGATGCTTGCTTCAATCCGTAAATGGATCTTTGAAGCTTGCATACTTTCTCGCTATTCTTTGGATCTTCAAAACCTTGAGGTTGTACCAAGTACACATCCTCCTCCAAGTTCCCATTAAGGAACTCCATTTTGACATCCATTTGCCATATCTCATAATCATGAAATACGGCAATAGCGAGCATAATCTGAATAGACTTGAACATGGCAACCAGTGAAAAAGTTTCATCATAGTCAATTCCTTGAACTTGAGTGAAACTTTTTGCTACAAGCCTCTCTTTGTAGGTTGTCAAGTTCCCATCCATGTGTTGTCTTTTTGGCCTTAATCTATGTTTTGATGATTTAATTAACCTAATCTTAATTATGATGATGTAGAGTAGCACACATATTGCATTGCATATATATTGTATTGTGCTAACCTCTACAGGTGTTCAAGACTCAAGAAAGAAGGAAATGAAGTCAAGACATGTAATTAAAGCTAAATCGAAGACATGTAATCTTGATTTATTTTGAGTCTTAGGAACATGTGTAAATTGAGCATACAAGAGTTAAAAACCAATCACATACACAATAGGTTCCCTATAGAAGTCACACATGAAATTTCACATTATTTGGACTTCATTAGATCACCCAAACCTTAGTCGGAAATCACTTAAAACCTAAATGCAGAATTCCTGTGTGAAACCGGTCGACCGAACCAGTTCTCAGTTCGACCGGTTTATAACAGACTCTCCACAGTGATTTTACCGAACTCTACCGGTCGACCGGTTCTATCTTTTCGGTCGACCGATCCCGGATTTTAATATGACCGTTTTTCTTGTCGTATTCCTATAACGGTCGTATTCGTATAAAACAAACTTAACCCCAAAATACATTCGGTAACCGGTCGAACGAAGACCTTGTTTCGGTCGATCGGTTGAACATATTTTTCAGAAACCAAATTCCCTGCTATCGGTCGACACATTTCTCGTTCGACCGATTGACCTTTGTCTCAACCGAATCCCCTTCTCGGTCGACCGCCCCATACTTTGGTTCGACCGATTCACATAAGTAGAGTTAAGTTATAGCTCGTTTGTCCGACCGAATATTCTTTTGTTTGACCGTTCTCTTTGAAATCAAGTTAACGGTCGACCGGTTTACTAGTTTCGGTCGACCGGTTCTGGACAGAATTGCAGCCCGATTTTCTGCTTTGTGTATCTTGCACAAAACCCAATCAAATCTATCCCCAACGGCTAGAACACCTTAGGAGCTTATAAATAGAGGATCAAGACTTGTTGTTAACACAACTCTCCAACTCCAATTGTCCCAATACATTAGAGAGAAACCTCAATCCTCAAAGCTCCCAATTCTACACTCCATAAGCCTAAAACTTCACACATTTGATCATATACTCATCCTACTCAAAGTGTGCTCAATTAGAGAGTGAATCCCACTCAAGGTTACATTTGTTGTAAAGAGAGCAAGGGTCTTGGTGAAAGCCCAAGACAAGAAGCAAGGATTTCGGTGAAAGCCCGAAGTGTTCCTCTCGGATTGTGAGAGGTGGTGCCAAGCTCGGCGAGGGTTGTTCGCGAGCTTGAAGACTTGTAAAAGGCGTTGCTCCCGGCCCGGAACGGGGAGGCATAGTGAAGACGCAAGAGGGGCTCGAACGGAGATTCGAGAGGGGCTTGCAAGAGAGGACGTAGGCGCGGCCGAACCTCTATAAAAACCGACGTGTCTTCTTTGTGGTTTGCATTACTTTCTACTTGTGTTTGATTTAGTTTAATTTCCGCTGCATTTCTTTGATCGATCAACCAAGTAGTTAACAAGGGTTCAATAGGTGATTAGCTTAAAAGTGATTAGTGGACCCATAACCCACACGATCCTACACCATGTCCATCTTCCTCTTGAAAACCCATTTATTTTGAATGGCCTTTTTCCTTTGAGGAAGGTCAACCAAGTTCCACACTTGATTATCATACATGGATTCTATTTCGGATTCCATGGCCTTAAACCATAGTTTGGAGTCCTTTCTTTCCATTGCTTCTTGAAAGGTCGAGGGATCATCGGTATCTAGTACCATGATCTCATGAAGTCCCAAATACATATCGGGTTTCTTCCTTTCCCTTGTTGATCTTCTAAGTTCTTTTGGTTCTATGTGTACTTCTCGAACTTCTTCCACAATTTCTTGCAGAATTGGTTCGTGTTCGATTCTTGAACGTACACTAGGTGGGGAAGATTGAGTTTCTCTAACAATTTCTTGCGAGGGTCTCTCACTTATGCTCCCACTAACCAAAGGAACCTCGGTTGGGCCTTCATGATCTTGAATGTCACCATTCATATTATGATCTTGTAGAATATCTTGAGTCTCCTCAAGCACAACTCTACTCCCACTACTTTTTATTCTTTCCAGAAATTCCTTTTCTAGAAATATGGCATCCCTCTCTACAATCACTCGATTGGAGGTTATATGCCAAAAGTAGTATCCTCTTGTCTCACGAGGATAACCTATAAAGAAGCACTTATCCGCTTTTGGTTGAAGTTTGGTCGACATCAATCTCTTGACGTAGGCCTCACAACCCCAAATGTTGAGAAAATTGAGCTTAGGTGTTTTACCACTCCATAGCTCATAAGGCGTTTTCTCTACGGATTTGGATGGAACATTATTTAGTGTGTAAGCCGCAGCTTCTAGTGCATAACTCCAAAAGTAAAGCGGCAATTCAGCTTGACTCATCATTGATCGAACCATGTCAAGTAATGTCCTATTCCTCCTTTAAGATACCCCATTCCACTGAGGTGTACCGGGAGGGATGAGCTGTGGTAGAATACCACACTCCTTTAGGAATGAGTCAAATTCGGTACTTAAGTACTCACCTCCACGATCCGTTCGTAGAGACTTGATTTTCTTGTTGAGTTGGTTCTCTACTTCATTCTTGAATTCCTTGAACTTGTCAAAGGATTCACTTTTGTTTCTCATTAGATAAATATAGCCTAACGACTATAGTCATCCGTGAACGTAATGAAGTACCTGAAACTATCTCTTGCACTAGTACTCATCGGACCACATACATCGGAATGTATCAAATCTAACAAGTCATTCGCTCTCGGTCTTTTCTTCTTGAAAGGCCTCTTGGTCATTTTGCCCATTAGGCAAGGTTCGCACGTCTCCAATGATTTAAAATCAAGTTGACCAAGAAGGTTAGCTTCTTGCAATTTCTTGATGCGTTTTTCATTTATGTGACCAAGACGATAGTGCCACAAGAGTGTATCATTCACGTGAGTAGTTTTAAGTCTTTTGTTATTGATGTTTAAGATTTGTTTATTATTCAATTCAAGCAAATAGAGATCATTCCTCACGAATGCATTTGCATAGAAAATACCATTCTTCGATATAGACAAGCAAGAATTTGAAATATTTATATTAAAATTATCCATATCCAAGCATGATACAGAAATAATGTTCTTGGTAATCGAAGGCACATAATAAACATTCTTTAAACATAAATTTAAACCACTAGATAATTGAAGCTCCACAGAACCTTGTGCAATCGCAGCAACGCTCGCACCATTTTCGACCTTCAAAATCATCTCGTTCTTTACGATTTCCTTCCTATCCTTTAGTAGCTGCACATTAGAAATTATGTGAGCACAAGATCTGGTATCAATTACCCAATCATGGACAAAGCTGGCTAAATTTATTTGAATAACAAATATACCTTTGGCCTTTTTGGGGCACTTACGTTCAATCATTATATTGTCAAGGTCTTCCTTGTACTTGGGGCAATTTGGCCGGATGTGTCCCTTTTCATCGCAGTGAAAGCACTCTATGTTGTGAGTCGGAGATTTCAAAGATTTCCCCCTTGAGGCACTCCCATGAGCACCTCCTACTCCCTTGCTCTTGATTGACGTATTCTTGGTGAATTTGCCTTTACCTTTGGTGATCTTCTTGCTCCCTCCATGGACGGCTAGGACGTGCTTGTCACGACCCCTGCCCATGTCAACTTCAGCCGTTTTGAGAGCATTGTGAAGTTCCTCAAGACTCACCCCTTTCTCACGCACATGATTGCATAATGAAGTCCTTGTAGGACGGGGCTAGAGAGCCAAGAATCAAATCTTCCGCAATGTCATCGGGCATCGGGGAAGAGAGCTTCGACAACTTCTCATGGTATCCTTGCATCGTGAGAAAATGCATGGATACCTATGTTCCCTCCGCCATGTGGCACCTTGTGAGTGCGATGGTGGTCTTATAGCGTTCTTTTCTAGCACTATCCATGAACATCTTTGTTTTCCATGGTCTTCTTGGGTTTTGAATCCAAGTATTTTGCTTGAAGCGAGTCACCCATGGAGGCCAACATTAGACCGTGAACTTGGTTCTCTTGGTCTTCCCACTTGGTTTTTGCCTCTCTCTTGCTATCGGTTGCCTTCTCATTTAATTTTGGGATTTCACCATCCAAAATATGAGATAGTTTTCCAAACTTCAACACGATATTGAGCTTGAATTGCCTGCTTATGAGGTTTGAGCCATCATTTGCCAAAGGATGTTTTTCAATCATAGATCACACAATAGGTTGAATATTCGACATTTCTACAAAATAAATTATATGGGATTTAATGTCAATTTTATGTTTTAAAAAATCAATACCGCAAATAAAAAAAATTGTCCATAAATGTAGCAATCCAAGATCCTATCAATTATAATATAAACTAGCTAAGAGCTATCAGATATATTATAAAATCAAGGTAAGAAAACATTTTCTCATCATAACCATTTCGAAATATCGCAACATTTTCATTTTCAAACTCTTATGACTCTTGTCGTTTTAATTAAGAGGGAATTTGACCGATCCTCGTAAGAAAAACTCTCTTTCTCAAAACTGAGCTAGGGCTCCGGGTCTTGTTAAGAAAACTTATTTCATTTGATACGAGAAACGTTTATCCATTGTATTCACAAACAAATATACTCGGTGTCCACTAAGGGTGAATCGCACCTCGTACATCTATTCGTGGCGCAATAATAGACAACCTTATATCTCCCACTATTCCTAAAGATTGAGGAAGCTATCTCCCGCTAAGGGCGAGCAGAATATCTCTCGATCGATGGCTGCTAGTGGATGAAATAAGAAAGAAAGATACTCAATTTTTGGTTGGACAATTTAAACATTAATATGTGATTTTAGAATTTAGGTGATCATGCATATTTATCATCTATACACATCCTAACATTCATCCATGCAATCACATATATATCAAGCACACAAACATAAATAAATCCATTCACACACACATTGTGCTAGTTTATATGTTCCCGCGTCCTTGATCCTTGATCCTCGATCATTGTTCTTCTTCAGCGTCTTCCTCTTGCACCATGGATGTTGATATTGCAAAAATATAAACATGCATCTCTCAATTTTGAAAATTGTCTAGTGCAAGTCCTATGTAAAAAACCTCCCATATGCATGCATATAAAAATAGAAATTTGGCTTTTACATATACATAAGCCCCTGTGATTGAATAATAATAACATACACATTCATTTATTCATTCACACATGGCTTCTTCGTAACATATAATCTCACATATCCCTGCATAAGAGAACTCGAGCAATGCATGTACATATACAATATATTACTCGATTTAGTTTATCATGCATCTCTAAATAAAACAATTCTAAAATCATTTGAAATCTATTAAAAATGATTTTATGCATCCATAGTTCAAAACATAAAATATTTGAACCGTTGTTTATCCAATTTCCAAAAATAAAAATTTAAAGAAAGATAAACTTATGCCTTTTTTCGTTTTGTTGATTACTTATAAATGATCATTTAATTAACAACGAAAATTCTATTAATTAGAAATAACTCTAAATTTTAATTCTAACATTCACATGATGTGTTTCAAAACATTTAAAACTATCAAAAGAATCAATTAGAATTAAATCAACAAAACTATCGGAAAACTCGAAAAAGACATAGAACATGAATTGTTTCGATTGTAGATAGTAAACTAAAATTAATTATATAGTCTAATTATTGAAAATATTAACTAAAAGCTCTGATATCACTGTAGGATTTCCTGTCCCTACGTATGTATATATTTTAAAAAATTTAATACAATATACAAGATCGAATTTCATATTTTCAACAATTTCTATGTACATTACTTTGTGTTTATTCTAATAACATGCAACCCTACATTTATTAAAATAAATCACAAAGGTTGAATCATACCTAAAAGTTCTATAAAACCTTTTGAAGATCCAGAGTCGCGTTGCCCATTGAATCGTCCACGGATTTGCCTCCGAGTGTTCACCAAACTCTAAACAAGATTAGAGAGAAATGAGCTAGCCAATCAATCTCTAACAAGGTTTAGAATCTAGCTAATAACCCCTCTTTAAGCTCCTGAGATTTTTATCTCTAAAACTTAAATTTACTAAAAGATTTTCGTGGTGATTAGGGAGAGATTAATGAGATGTTTGTTTTTTGCATTAGTTGTTAAACAAGTAGGAGTAGGGGTCCTTTTATAGTCTCCCAAAACATCCTTATCAAGAGATATTCTTTAGCCATGATCCCTTGTTTATTGTCTCCTAAATTAATCTCTAATTTCTACCTAATCACCCACAAAAAACGTTTTAATTAAATCTGGAATTAATCCACCCATGATCTAATTAATCTCTTAATAATTCAGGCAGAATCGTTCTTGTTCGGTAGACCGAGTATTATTCGATCAACCAAACCATTCGGTTATAACACGTGTTCAGTGCACCGTGAGCTAGACGGTCGACCGAATCCGTATGAGAAAAAATCCCTGGAAGAATTCGGACGAACCACGTCTTTTACTCGGTCTACCGTTGACCCACCAGAATTGCTCCTGGGACATAGGCATCGGATGACCGTGTCACCTTCGGTCTACAGAAAATACTACTTCTCGGTTCACTCAGTTAACCGAACCCGATTGTCCAGGCACTCCCAACAAATTCGGTCAACCAATTATGCTTACCCGTACCCTATTCGGTTAACCGATCCGAAGATACCCCGGTCGACCGAACCATGAACGGTTCACCGTGTTTGACCCCGATTTTGCCTTTGTCAAATTTTGGATTTATTTCCAACAAAATTTTATCTTTTGGGGTTTTTAGCAAATTCACAACTTATGTAATATATTATCCTGTGTAATATTAAATTATTACACCCCATAATATATACACCTCATATGAATTTATTATGATTCTAATTATGTCAATTCTCAAGACATATTGATTTTATTCATTCACCACATGTGTCCTATTTTCACATGAAACCCGACACATCATATGAACTTAAAATCAAACCTCTTGTTTACCAATTTTGTGGTGTGACCTATAGGAGGATCTAAGCCAAATTGGCAGTGATATTAAACACTTAATATCTCAAACTGTAAGCGGTATCTAGCTACACATTATAGTTACCCAATTAGCATAGATGTCTTTGTTCCACCAGAACCAAAACCCTATCCATTTAGTGATGTAACTGCACTACTTGTGTCTGTCCTTTGCCTCATGATATTAAGAATATATACAAAGTAGAAATGTGTCATCTTTGTATTATATTCATTTCTTGATTTCTTTAAGCTAATTATAACTATGTAACTTAACTCAAGTTACATTATGCACATTATAATTTTGCTTTGTCAAGGGGGCCACTAATATCATCACTCAATTAAGAGGGGCAATGATAATCGTTTGACTAGCTATCTTTTCCAGCACAAGTCATGTTCAACCAACTATTGTCTTTATCACTATACTCATTGATAGCTTTTGACAATAATCAAATTAAGCACTTCTTGAGTGAAAAGATATAAGTCTCATATCTTAGGATCCAAGACACAGTAAAAACATTAATGAAACGAAACATAATTCCATAATGTTTTACTTGCTAGGTCTATTCAATATATAAAAGTAATCTTTTCCTCTTTTATATACTCGTGTCGTCAATTATTTGTAGAGCTACAACAATCGATGACCAACACGGCAATCTTATCTCGGTAATTAATGTTCCGTGTTAATTACCATGATTGTGAATAACTTTTGATTTTTGTATACCATTATCTTTTAGAGCTCTACGGTTAAGGACCAAATGCCTCTTTCTTAACACTTCCAAAAGACGAATACCATAATTAAGGAACAAAATGCTTTCACATTCAATTCATAATAATTGACATATAAAAGTAAAACTTTTAGAACACATTCCTTTCAGCACCACCACCTTTAAATCAACGGGATAGACCGATGACTCTGTGGGAGCGGACCGAACCTGTTCGGACCGCGCAACCTTCTTCCATAGTTCTCCCTCCCGCTCGCAGGAACAACTATGAAGTGAAACCTTAATATGTGAGCATGCTTCCAACCTTTACTGCTAATAAGGAGGATCCGTATATTTTTATACGTGAATTCGAGGAGGATTGCTCCATATTCAAGCTTCAACAACTTAACAGGGATTCCGTCTGGTTGAGGATTATTTCTTTGGTGTTCAAGATAACGCGAAGAAATGGATGTACAACCACCCAATGAACTCAATTCAGTCTTCGGATGATTTCGTGATAGTTTTTCAGAAGAGATTCTTCCCCCAAAGGAAGACTCAACAGATACGACACCAGATACATCGAATGTATCAGTCTGAGACCGAATCGTTTCATGCTTTCTTTGAGAGGTTCAAAGACCTTCTCCTGCAGTGCCCCATCATGGATTGAGCTATGGCAGATATGGCAGATTGTTTATTAGGGCCCCAATCACAACACCCTCACATTGTTAGATTCAATGTGTCAGGGTGATTTCCAAATGAAACCGATCGATGAGGCATGACACACTTTTGAATTTATGGCTCAACGTACCCTTGAGTGGGACACCAGGTACCAAGTCATCTGGTCGAGCTGGATCATACCAAGTTGAGTCAACTATCGCATCTGAGGCGAAAATGCATGCTCTCATGCGTAGGATTGAGAGTTTAGAGTTAGACCGAGCACCTGTCGCTCAGGTTGCTAGTCTGCTTGTAGTAGGTGTGCACATATGGGACACAGTGACTTGGAATGTGCTTACACTCCAAGCGATACTGAGTACGCTAATCTGATTTATCAACAGTGGCCATGTAACGACATGTATAGTCACTCATATAACTCGGGATGGCGAAACCGCCCTAACTTCTCTTGGGGCCTATTGGAAGCCACGATCATAGCTCACACGCTCAACCTCAACCCCCACCTTATCACCCTCTACGTTCATCGATGACCTACCAGCCCCCAAATCAAAGGTCTCAACCCCATTCTCACCAACCTCCTTACGCCTCACCATTAGATTATTCTAACCAAACTCCTCTACCCCAACGGGTTGACCCAAAGGACCCCTCTCTTGAACAAACCCTTCAAGCATTCATGCAAAGTTCGTTCAAAACTTTGGAAGTGTAAGTCAGTCGATTGGTTCATCAGGTCCATGAACGTGAGAATGGTCAATTCTCAAGTTAACCCGAGATGAATCCCAAGGATACCCACTCTCAAGGAAGGCCACTAGTGCCTCGAGCTACATCATGTTAATTTGATTCATATTTTGTGGTATGGTAAGGAGGTGAACAACCAAATTGGGTTGTCTTCTTTGCAATCACCATATCTTGGTGTCACCAGACCTGCGGTGATACCCACATTTATGAGGGAGCCGGATCCTAAGGCTCCCTCAACGAATACTTCCATGAAAGAGCGTGATCCTGAGGTTCCTTCTACTTTTATTTTGACAATGGTGCAGAACCCTGAGGTTCCCTTGTCTCATCATGTGTCAAAGGAATCAGAGTCTGAGGTTCCTTTACAAGACCCTTATGCCCCGAAGACGACTTTCCCTGAGCTCCCTAAAAGGAAAACTTCGGATCAACACGACAAGTTGCTTGAGATATTTTGGCAAGTTAAGGTGAACATTCCGTTGTTGGAGGTGATTCAACAGATGTCACCTTATTCCAAGGTTCTAAATGATTTATGCACCAAAAAGAGAAAAAATGCATGTTCCCAAGAAAGTTTTTCTTGCGGGAAACATGTGTTCATTGTTGGCACAACTCACACAAGTCAAATACAAGGACACTAGTTGTCCTACTATTTCTTATGTGATTGGTGATGTGTCAATACATCAAGCTTTATTGAACCTAGTGCATCTGTCAATCTTTTACAATATTCTGTCTACGTCCACCTTGGTCTTGGAGACCTCAAACAAACAAAAACCACTCTTCAATTGACTGACAGGTGAATGAAGAAACCAAAGGGCGTGGTGGAAGATATATTTATCAAAGTGGGTGAGTTCATTTATCTAGTCGATTTCTTAGTTTTGGATACTGAACCTGTGCCAAACCCACTTCGACAAATTCCTGTTATTTTGGGGCGACCATTTCTAGTGACTTCCAATGCCTTGATCAATTGTCGTAATGGTCTGATGCGCTTGACATATAGTAGTCAATGCACTGATTTCCACATCTTCACGATCGGGAAGAAGTTAGGTGCCTTCGATGACCCTGTTGAGGTCAATCTTATCCAGGGCACATATGAGAACGAAGTCGAATGCACCTTTAAGTATTTCAAAGAGTTGTTAGATCGAGATCCTGATGATGGTAAGAAGGTTCCTTATCTTGTCACCATGTGGGCTTTGAGCCACATCCTTTCGATGATGTGGCTCTTGAGCCACAAGATACCATTTTTGTGGTCTCTTTGCCACCCGTTTTTCACTCTATATCTATTGAGGACCCAATGTGGGTTAAGAATCAACCTCCAGATACCCTAAATTTCTAACAACCAGACAAAGATTCACCTCTCATTCATGCCTCCTATCAAGCTCATTCTTAAGAGGCATCAAACGACCACAATGCTTATAAGGGTGTCAGGTGGTCAAGTCATTATGTTATCGGACTTCGCCATCAAGGTAATAAGTTCAGGGTGTTACTTCGTGTGGATGAAATCATCCCTGTGCACCCAAATGTCAATTGGAGGGTGTATATTGATGACCCTCAGCTTTGTCGCGGAATGGAAACATATTTGTTTCCATTTTCTTTCATGGACCTTGGTTTTGAGAGGCATGAATCATCATCCTTGGTTCATAAACCTCTCAACAATTCTCCTGTTTCTCATGGTATGATCCCATTCAAGTGCATTTTTAGCTCGAGAGATGGTGGGTTCCCATTTGATGTCGCTTGACAAATGAAGATGAGAGCCCATTAATGTACATAGTTGTTCTATAAAAACAAGACTCCAGGAGTGAGCATTGATTGTTGCTGGATCCAACCCTTGTGTATTTGGGCTCTATTTGCTTAACGTATTTGTCTCCCATCTTAAGTATCTCACAGGTTTTGAGGGGAGTTCGGGTTTGCGTCCACCAACATGACCACGAAAAGTTCCTTGTGCTTCAAAGTTTGGTGAGATCATAACATTTTCATGCAAAAAATTCATGTAGTATCATGCTAGCATATATTGAGGACAATGCATGAAGTAAGTGTGGGAGGGTTCTTTACATTTGTATATATATACGGAGTCAAGTCTTTTTCATTTTCTTTTTTCATTTTCTTTTGTTTGCATTGTCAGGGTCATGTTAGTGTGTTGTATTTAATATCGATATATATCTGCTTGTCATGATCCTTAGATGACTTGTCTTCTATTGCTTGCCTAAAAGCGTTAAAAGTTTCAATTCTTTCAAAATATTCATGTGTTTGCAAAAGGAAATGTCTTGTGGGTTTTACGTTTGTTTAGCATCTGCAAAATCGTTGAGAGGCAAAGTAATAGGAAGCTCCCAAAATTGACTTGAACATGATACATTAGGATATCTATTGCACCGGCTATAGGTCTTATCTAGTCGTAAGGATGCACCTCCATTTTCCCACGGGGGGAGAGTAATCATAGGGTTTCAGTACTCAAATATACAAAGAAGTCCACCCTGAACCTAATGAGTCACATAATTCGTGTATTTTAGTATAAGGAAGTTTATCGTAGTCAGGGGGACCCTTAAACTCCTATTGTGAAATGATTGACATCATATCATGCATATATTTGTGTCTTATATCCTCTATTTTTAACCAAAACAATACTACGTAACGAGTTTTATGTTTAAGTTTCAAGAATAAAACAAATGAGAATAAGAGACACAAAAAGGACTTAAAAGCAAGGTAAAGGATTGAGTTGCAAGACTTATGGACTGATGTGCAAGAGAGAAGGACCCAGATGTAAAACCAAAAGGACTAATGAGGAAATCAAGAAGCTCTACACCATTATGAGGGGTATTTTTGTAATTAGATCCGCGCCTAACCATAAACAACCAAATCGGGTTCAACATACGTCAAGAAAGCAAGCCAGAACCGAGCCACCAAAATTCGAACTCGATCCTACACATATAGACCGCCACTCAACGGTCCAAATGTGTCCAAATGCCACATGCTTTGGTCAGGTTGTTTACAATGTTGTTTTAAGTCCATTTATAGTATGCAATTAGTCCCATACCGAGAGAATGTCTAAGATTACCTTTTTCCATGCCTATAATTAGAACTCTTCCTCTGCTTTTCTATTAACCCATTGCTTGGTGGCATTCTATCTACTTGGAATAAAGCTTTGAAGCAAAACTCAAGTGGAGAAGAATGCTACTTGTGATGTGAGTCATGTAAATAAAATAATTTTTCATAGTTTTGTTTTTAATGTTATCTTTTTTTAATGCTTACATGCTTACCTTAGTTTTGATTTCCTAATCTTAGTATAACTAGTTAGAATGTCTTTCTTCTTTAGTTTAATTGCTAGCATAATGTGTAGTGAGTAGTTTCATCCCCTTTGGAGGGTGGAGATGATGTACATATATGTTGTGAAGTTTGGATGTTTAATGAATTTTTGGTTGTGTAGACTTGCATGTTTGTATGTTCATTGGGGGTGTTTTAATCATCAACATGTTAGGGGATTTTTGATGGGTTTCGCCACAACAATTAGACACTTCCCATGCTTAGTTTCCTCATGTTTATTGACTATAATTTCTTGTTGAATATGTTACATGTTAGTTATGTGTTTGTATTTGTGCTTGTTTGCTTGATTGATTGAAGAAACTTTATTTTGATGGGGTTTACCATAAGATTTAGACACCTCCCATGCTTAGTTTTGTTCTTCACATGAGTTCAGGGTTTTTATGAGCATTGCCATATCTTTAGACACTTCTCATGCTTAGCCTAATCCTATGATAATCAAGTAGTATTTGTCGATACGTTGTGTGAATGGATTGATAGGTTTTGCCAAATCGTTAGACACTTCCTATGCATGAAGACACACACACGACACACACACATGCTTACATGCGTCATTCATCACTTATATTACTTCATATGTGCACACACTCCACCCTTTAGGTGTTTTCCTTACTGAATTCCATCTTCCTTTTGTTAGTTCTTTATCTTAGTTTTAGTAGTTTTGTGCTTTCATCTTTCTCCTTTGTTAGTTTCTAGTTTAGTGTATCTTAGGTTAGCATAATCACATCTCTTCTCCCTTATTTGCCACTTGATTTCTGAAGAACCAGAGTTGACACACCACCTTGTGGATCCGACCCGTACTTGTCGCGTCTTCACCGATGTCGTGCACTTGCGGTATTAAAACGAACACATCAAGTTAATGTCTAGAGGGTAGATCCACCCCATTTGGGATGGAGGTGATGTAGATTATGTGATAGCGATAGGGTTGTCAGTCGTGTCGTGGTGTGTGTTAATCGTGTCGTGTCAAGTCGTATATATAAGCTCTTGGTGTTGTGTCGTATCCGACCCATTTAATAATCGTGTTGCTAGACTTCTACCGTATCCAACCCGTTTATAATTGTGTTGCCATATCCAACCCATTTAAATGTTTACTTCGTGTAAATGTTTAACACGATTACCGTTTACACCATTAAACAATAATCTATACACAATTAGTTCTGTTTATTACACGAATACCAGATTGCATGATTGCACACCACCCGTTCATTATAATTTATAACTTATATATTACTTGTAGACTTGTCAGTATTAGTCGTGTAGTATTTGTAATCGTGTACCAATTACCTGATTAATTATCGTGTCTTAATCGTGTTAATCGTTTTTCCATCAGAAATCCATATCCAACCCATTTAATAATCATGTTGCCATATCCAACCCATTTATTAATCGTGTTCAAATTCTCAATCCATATCCACTAAGTTCTTGTCGTTTTCGTGTTGTGTAATCGTGTTTCATGTAAGGTTGACAATCATAGATAGCTATGGGTTCTTTTATTTGTGTCATTTCATGTGCTTAAAGTATATCTATACTAGTAGCATGTTTAAACTTGTATTAGATGGGATAATGGCCACACTATGTACTTGTCTCATATTAGCTTTAGAGTTTATCTTGTTGCTTGTAATAGTTTTTTGGAAATGATTTGTTATGTATGGATGCTTGATTAGTAGAGAATGCATGAATGGATTAAGTTGTGTGAAGGGGCTAATTGATGTTCTAATGTCCACACTATGTACTTAGTTCAGGTTTGAGAACTCATAGTTCATCTTATGTTTATGTCTAACTATATTAGTCATGTATTCATGTAAATGTAGTTGATGTTAATTAGACTCCACACTAGTTTCTAATTGATTTCACCTACTTTACACACTTGTGCCTCATGTAATGAGGACTCACTCACACACACACCTACATGTACACCTCCACTTCATGAGGGTTTCATTTAATTGTTAATTCATTCCTAGTTTAGTATAGTTCATTAGCATAATAAAAAAAATATCCTCTCCTTTGCCACTCAATTTCTGAAGAACCAGAGTTGACACACCTCCCTGTGGACTCGACCCATAATTGTCGCATCTTCACCGATGCCGTGCATTTGCGGTTATTATAACTTAATCAATCAGTCCCGATAGGCAATTATGTATGAAACCCGATCTTGGGAGAATTACACAACAACAAGGAAAAGAAAAAAAGAAGAAGAGACGAACAAAAGAAAAAAAAGGTAATACCAATAAGAACATTAATAGACTTTACACGTTGTATCACTTAAGGATGTTAAGGTTGTCCACGTCTTTTACTTAAGTCCTTGATTAATTTGCACGGATGGTTCCCAAGGCTAGTTGTGTGGATTGTATACATATATAGAGTCCGCCCGTACTATTACCATGTCCAATGATCGACAAAAATAGATCCATCAAGTCGTGTTTCTAGGTTCAATAATGCATCATTTTTTGGATTTTATGGGTATATCTGCTATAAACCCTCAGGAGACGTCACTCCTCCTCCTTGGCGACAAGGAGGTTTAATGGCTTGTTGAACGTGCTAAGTACAACCGTGATTCCTACAAAAACGAGTTAGGGTTTCCCTGTTTATCGTATGTATTCATTTCTTTCATTTTTCTCTTTCTTTGTTTTGCTAAGGACTAGCAAAAGGTAAATGTGGGGGTATTTGATTAGTAGCATATCATGCATCATATTCATTCTATATATCCTTAATTTTACCCCAATTTGTGTTGCTTGAGTGTTTGTTGTGTATTTTCATAGGACCATCATCACTAAATCATACAAAACACTTCTCAATATAAGGCCAAAGAAATCCACTAGCTTACATGTCAATCTTATCTTTTTATCTACTCAAATCTTATCTTCACCTAATCACTCCCGAGGAAGTGGACCCACTAAACAAAGCATGTGTTAAACATCCATTAAGACCATTAATACATCAAAGGAAAGAGGGAGAAAACTCATCAAAATGACTATGGAAATCATTTGAAGCTCCAAGATTAAGATTAAAAACACACACAAATCTAACTACATCCACACTTCACCTCATCCTTCACCCCCCATTGGCGATGGATTACTCACTAATCATCTTATTAACAAATAAAACAACAAAGTAGAAACAAGTAAAGAAGATTGGATCTAATCAAGACAAGATGTAAACAACAACAACAAATATGTGATTAATGAAAGAAGGTTACCAGATTGGTTTCTTCTCCTCTCCTCCACTACTCTACTAAGCAAGAAGTGAACCACCCTAATGAGGAGAAAGAAGAAGAAGAAGAAGAAGAAGAGAAATGGAAGGGTTACAAGTGTATTTATAAAAGATTAAAAGGTTGGGGTTAATCTGGGAGCAATCAGATGGTTGCAAATCAGGTCTGGATGATCCGGAGTACTCCAAACCTAATACCCGACTTGTATGAGAAATTTGGGCGTCAATGGCGAATTTGGATCCGACGAATGTTTTGGATCCGATCCGTCCCAAATTTCGATATAAACTTAAGTTTACCTATTGAGCACGTAGGGTGAGCACATATTAGTTGGCTTGAGCCCGTTTGGCCTGAATTGTAGAATTTCTCTGTAGACTCTTGAGATTATGGACTTTTGTAACGTAGATATTTTCTTTACAATCCAGCCCCTCCCTCTGGGTTTGCAATCAGGTCCTTGGCCAATTCGTCATTTCTTCTTGCATTTAGGACCTTTTTGTTTACTTTCTCTTCTTTATTACTAAACCCTGAAATGCATAAAACACAACCCGAGTACCACAAATATGAGGTAAAATAAAAGATATATAGCATAAATATACTATATGATAAACTACTAATTAGTATATAATGTAAAAAATTAATGATGAATGTTTGCAAAAATAGTGATCTCTTTAAGTTTAGAGCGCAAAATTTTACAAAGCGAAAGTACAATGGTTTATTGTCGCATTTTAATGTTCAAGTGCGCAAAGCACAATAGAGATATAGTTTCTTAAGGGGATAAACTAGACAATTAATCCTTATTTTTCTACCAGAATCTCAAGTGTATTGATGAAGTAAGTCTTGAAATTTGAGGATATAGGTGATAGCCACTTTAATTGAAGGACCTTGTGATATTGAAACACAATTCATGGGTATTGATGAATTCCACTGTCTATAAAATAATAGCTAAGGTTCAAACTGGCCATCAACTATTGTCGATAGACGTTTAGACAACACCAACTAGTGTTACGCGTACGGTACAAACTATTTGACATTTTACTATTTGACAATATGTAGATAATTGCATAACTGTAGAAGGGTGGATCATCATTATGGTTCAGGATGTTTAGACAACATCAACCATAACTGACAAAACGCCGACAGACGTTTGTTCTAGGCTCAGACTGATTTCCTGAAGACGTGATTGAACGCAACTATTATTTAGATACTCGTATAGTCTTCGCGAAGACAAATTTGAAAACTTCATCATTAATTTCATATGAAGTGGAATATTGATTGATCTCGTTTTATATTAACCGCAAGTGCACGGCCGCGTTGAAGTGGTGGCAAATACGGGTCATCCACTGGGAGGTGTGTCGACGATTGTTTCGTTCAAAGGCGAGAGGTAAAAAGAAGGAAAGAAGGGTTGGTTACACTAAACTACACTAAGATGCAAAAAGGAAATGAAGATAAGCAATAAAACTAAGCCCCATAGGGGGTAGAGAAATAATGTGAACATAAAGAAGTGTGTGTGTGTGTGTGTTCATTAAGCTCCTCACAACATGTAGTGCATGAAATCATAAAACTACATCCAACTTTGCCTCCACATAAATTAAGATAAGACTACATCATTAAAACATACAAGACAATAATTGGAATGAAGCTACATGAACTCAAGTATAAAGACTAGACCCTACTATGCCTCCACATGAATTAAGATAAGACTACATCATTAAAATATACAAGACATTAGCTAAGGTAAAGGCAACAAGAGCACATACACTACAAATTGTGTTTCCAATATTAACTTCATCCATATCCTAACATTATCATTCCCCATAAAATAGGTCCACTAATCAAAGCATAAGCTAAGCTTCATTCAAGAGCATTAGCATATCAAAGATAATAGTGAAAACCCATTAGATGGTTATGGAAATCATATAAAGCTCAAGGGATAAAGATAACACACACTTAATACACTACAAGATTATATCACATATTTCTCCACCCCTCAAATGGGGATGGAACTACTCACTACTCATTACACTAACTATATTAGCAAAATAAAGCGTAATACTGAAATGAAAGTTAACTAAGAAGGCAAGAAGTATTAAAGAAACATAAAAGGAAAGGAAAGACTAAACAAACATGCACAAATTAAAAGACAAGATTAAAAGAAACTAGAAGAATTATTTTATTAACAAATGACTCACATTGAAGGTAGCATTCTTCTCCACCTTGAGTTTTTGCTTCAAGGCTCACTCCTTAGTAGAGAGAATACCACCAAGCAATGGGTGATTACAATAGAAGGTGAAGAGTTCTATTTATAGGCATGGAAAAAGCTAATCCGGGACAATCCCCCGATTTGGGACTAAACCAATACCAAAAATGGGCTAAGAATACACTAATACACGTGCCCCACAAATCGGAGAGGATCCAGAGCAATATGGACCACCAATTAGCGGTCCAAGACCGCCAATTGGCGGTCTATATGATCCAGATCGAGTTGGTTTTGGTTGTGGGCTTTGCTGGTGGTCTTTGTTGGTCTTTGATGCATCTACTTTGTTTATTGGAGCTCCGACCCCAATCGAATTGCCAACATACTCTCCATGATGGTGTGGAGTTTCCTATTTTGCTCTTAGGTCCTTCGGTCTTATGATCAAGTCCTTCTCCCTTGCATCTCAGTCACTTGGTCTCACAATTAAGTCCTTTTTCCTACTTTTGGGTCCTTTCTTGGCTTTTCTCTTCAAACCTCTTTATTCCTGAAAACTAAACATAAAACTCGTCACGTAGCATTGCTTAGGTGTAAGATAATGGATATAAGGTACAAATATAAGCATGAAATGATGTCAATTAAATACCCCCACACCTAAGTTTTTGCTAGTCTCGAGCAAAACAAAGAAAGAGAAAAATAAACGAGAAATAAGAAATCCTAACTCACTTTCGTAGGAATCACGGTTGCACTTAGCACGTGCAACAAGCCGTTAAATCTCCTTGTTGCAAAGGAGGAGGAGTGTTGTCTCCTGAGGGTTTTCAGCGGATATACCCATAAAATCCGAACAAGATGCATTATTCAATCTAGACTCTCGACTAGTTGGAAATATTTTGTCGATCATTGGACGCGGTAATCCTACGGGCCGACTCTATATAGGTTATCAGTCCACACACCTAACCTAATGAACCATTCGTGCAAGTTAAATAAGGAATTAAGTGAAAGACATGGACAACCTTAACATCCTCAAGTGATACAATGTGTAGAGTCCATTAAGGTTCTTATTTGCATTACCATTTTTTTTCTTTTTGTTTCTTTTCTCATTTTTTTTCTTTTTATTAGTTGGAGCTTCATTCTCCCAGGGTCAGGTTTCGTGCATCATTGCCCATGAGGACTTACACTATCACGTACACCTTTCCCCAAATCTCTACATAGGGCAATCCCTACCACCTGTGTAACGGGAGTTCGGTCGGCGCATCCCAAGTCAGATGACTCGAAAGCACCAGGCACAAAGTCCCCTCAGACCTACTTTCCCGAGTGATAGGAGCCGTGCGAGAAGAGAGAACACCTACTCACTTATTTCTTATCTACACATGAACCAAAACTCCGACACTTAATGTCTCACACAAGATTTAAAGGGTCATTGACTACAACAAACTTCCTTAAGTTAACAGACACGAATTAGTGACTCACTAGGTTCAGAGTGGACTTCTTTAAATGTTTGAGCACTGAAACCCTATGATTACTCACCCCAAAGGAAAACTGGGGTGCATCCTAACGACTCGATAAATCATAAAGCCATTGTACTAGATATCCTAATGCATCAAGTTCAAGACAATTTTGGGAGCTTTCTTTTTTACTTTGCCTCTCAACGGTTTTGCACATGCTAAACACACACAAAACCCACAAAACATTTTCTTTCGCAAACACATGAAGATTTTTAAAGAAATGTGAAAATTTTGAAGCACTAGGCAAGCAAAAGAAGACAAGTCACCCAAGGATCATGGCAAGCAGATATATCGATATTAAATGCAGCACACTAACATGACCCTAACAATGCAAACAAAAGAAAACAAAATCGAAAGAAAAGATTCGACTTTGTACACACGTAAAACACCCCCCCCCCACACCTACTTCATGCATTGTCCTCAATGAATGTGAGCAAGAAACTACATGGATTTATGCATGAAAAAGGAGAGATCTCACCAACATGAAGTACAAAGGGAAGTTCAAGGTCATGTTGATGGACACAAACCCGAATTCCCTCAAAATTTGTGAGATGCTAAAGAAGGGATACAAATACGTGACAGAAATGGATCCCAAATACACAAGGGTTGGGGCTCACAACAATCGATTCTCACAGAAGGAGTCTTTTATTGTACTTTTTTTATAACTATCTACAAACATAAGTTCCCATCTTCATTTGTTAAAAGACATCAAATGGGAACCTCAAAAGTGGGTCAATGCACTTGGAAAGGGAACATGACACCACGCGGGGCCAGAATACTCATGTGTGGCCCCCCTTCACAAAGAGCACAAGATGAAATGAGAGGTTCATGAATTGGACGCAAAGGCGTCTCATTCAAAGGATCAAACTGAAAGAGCTTGAACCTCTCAAGAGTTTGGCAAATAAAGGGCAACAGAAGAAGAGTTTCTCCCATTGCGCTGTTGAAGTTATGATCGTCAATCCAAACTCTCCAACCAACAGGCTGGTGCGTCGGAACGAGGTTAAGAACCTCGTTAGGCAAGTCCAACACACCAGGCTAACAAAAAGTGGGTCTCATACCCAAGGTATCCTCCAAGGAACTCCTAATACCCTCATGAGCAATGTAGTTGTTTGATGTTCCATCATTTCCAAGATGATAAGGAACAATAGTGAGAGGCAAACTCTCATCAGGTTGTTTGAAATTAAGGGGACTAGGGAGCTCTTGTTCCACCAGAGGTGAGTCCTTAGGAGGTACAACAATAAGATCATGTGGCTCAAGGGCCACGAGACAAGAAGATAAGGCACAATCTTGTGCCGACTCATAAAGAAGCTGGTCCATAGTATTCTCAATTGGAATCGAATTCTCCACCAAGTGATCATGAATTGAAACCCCAAGTCCCTTAGACTGACTAGGAGTTTGACTTTGAAAGGTTGTGCTTTGAATTTGTGGATGTGGTGGTGGTTCGATATCAAAAGATGAATCCTCATATTGACAAGAAAGGTTACCCTCCTCACGTTCATGGAATTGTTGTGTCATTTGACTCACTTGCATTTCCATATTTTGCAAGGAATTCAAGTTGGACTTCAATAAAGTTTGAGTGGTTTCCATGAACGTTTGGAGGGTTTGTTTTAAGGAATCAAATTTGGGGTCAACAGAGAGGTCCAAGTCAGAGCTTGGGAAATTTTGGGCTTGGGTGTTGATTGTGCTGAGAATGAGTCCAATGATTTGAAGTGGGGTGTTCGTAGAATTCTTGGTATTCGGGAGGAGGATACGGGGGTGAAAATGAAGTATAACAATTTGGAAAAGAATTGACTCCCCACGAATCCATCACTCTAGGGTTGTACGCGGATGCGTAATGGTCACATTGAGCATTTTGGGAAAAAGTATGCTCATACTCAGGCTCAGGGGGAACATAAGGACATTCCCCAATAACATGACCACTCAACCCACAAAAGTCGCACGGTACAGCTACTAGAGCCACCGATGCGCTCATGTCGTCTGCCATATGCATGAAAGAGGCCAAAATTTGTTGTAATGTCTTAGTTTGTTGACCAGCATATGATCCGACATAACTAGATTGTGGTCTAGCAGTCGGTGCCTCTCTCATGTTACCCATATACGAAGATTGCTCAGTCACACAATGAAGATTATCCCAACCATACGGGGTGTTTGTCTGAGGTACCCCAGGATGCATGGGCCGGGAGTACCAGGGAGAATCGTCCTGGTCCCAACAATGATATGGATGGTCGCCCATGTAACCATCCATCTCAACAAACAACTCTCGAGTCGACCACTCTCACCACCACGAGACTGAGCTCGCAAAAAGTGCTCGACTCGACCCTTAAATGCTACCAGAGACTGTAAAGGGGAGGAGACTAAAACGTAGAAGTAGGTGAGAAGAAGATGACTCAGATGAGAAGGGAAGAATCCCTAAAGCTAGCGTGGGTGAAGGGATAAGGTAGAAGCCTAACTAGCAAGCACGACTCAAACAATGTAAGGCAATGGGTCCTTAGGCTAGACGACGCCTAACTTCGAGGTCACTAGCCTCGACACGCCTCACCTCCCTACAACGAGGACCACAATGTCCAGCAAGTGATACCAGATCCGGAGATCCAGTACCTCCTACTATCGACAAGGTAGGCAACGCCGATCAGGTCATGACGGTCTCAACTAGATTATTCTCCTAGTGCGTCCGCAATCCTTAGGGCCAATGTCTACTTTCTTTTAGTTAAGGCTTTACTAAGAGTGATTTTTGGGGCCAAGGAAAGGGTGATGAAATCCCCCATCTTATCTTTTATGGGACAACCCCTCCTTAGTAGCGTTTTGATCGTAGATCTAGCAATCAATCACTCCAATCAAATGCTCAACTCACTCTTGTCCCGATGCACCTTACTAACTAATGCTTGATCGAAACATGCATGAATGAGAGATTTGGGTGCACGTACCTCACGCCAGCAATCAACAACAAAATGTAAAGCAAAGAAAAGACAAATGCATGCGAGGTCTACACATGATGCATGACCTAGATGGCAAGAAGTCTAATCTTTTGCTTTGAGTTTTATGGTCCAAGTTGATTAATGGGGGAGTGATTAATGATCTGGGAGCAAACAAGAAGTCACAGCATGCAAAATAGGGCTCCCAGATAACACAAATTACAGAACTAACTACCAGAAAAAAATTGAAAGCAGGAAACCCTCACCAGGCCGCCAATAGGCGGTCTCCAAACGCTGATTGGCGGTCCTTTTAGAGCTTCTGTTCCTCAAACTTCTCCAGTAGCCTCTCCCTGATCCGATGGTTTTCTGAAACTAAACAAAACTGGAAACAAAAAATTAAAAATCCCTCGAATCGCCCAAACCAACGTCTGGACAGAGCACCTCCCCGGCAACGGCGCCAAAAACTTGATTGATCTCGTTTTATATTAACCGCAAGTGCACGGCCGCGTTGAAGCAGTGGCAAATACGGGTCGTCCACTGGGAGGTGTGTCGACGATTGGTTCGTTCGAAGGCGAGAGGTAAAAAGAAGGAGAGAAGGATTGGTTACACTAAACTACACTAAGATGCAAAAAGGAAATGAAGATAAGCAATAAAACTATGCCCCATAGGGGGTAGAGAAATAATGTGAACATAAACAAGTGTGTGTGTGTTCATTAAGCTCCTCACAACATGTAGTGCATGAAATCATAAAACTACATCAAACTTTGCCTCCACATGAATTAAGATAAGAGTACATCATTAAAACATACAAGACAATAATTGGAATGAAGCTACATGAACTCAAGTACAAAGACTAGACCCTACTATGCCTCCACATGAATTAAGATAAGACTACATCATTAAAATATACAAGACATTAGCTAAGGTAAAGGCAACAAGAGCACATACACTACAAATTGTGTTTCCAATATTAACTTCATCCATATCCTAACCTTATCATTCCCTATAAAATAGGTCCACTAATCAAAGCATAAGCTAAACTTCATTCAAGAGCATTAGCATATCAAAGATAAGAGTGAAAACCCATTAGATGGTTATGGAAATCATATAAAGCTCAAGGGATAAAGATAACACACACTTAATACACTACATAATTATATCACATATTTCTCCACCCCCCAAATGGGGATGGAACTACTCACTACTCATTACACTAACTATATTAGCAAAATAAAGCATAATACTGAAATCAAAGTTAACTAAGAAGGCAAGAAGTATTAAAGAAACATAAAAGGAAAGGAAAGACTAAACAAACATGCACAAATTAAAAGACAAGATTAGAAGAAACTAAAAGAATTATTTTATTAACAAATGACTCACATTGAAGGTAGCAATGTTCTCCACCTTGAGTTTTTGCTTCAAGGCTCACTCCTTAGTAGAGAGAATGCCACCAAACATTGGGTGATTACAATAGAAGGTGAAGAGTTCTATTTATAGGCATGGAAAAAGCTAATCCGGGACAATCCCCCGATGTGGGACTAAACAAATACCAAAAATGGACTAACAAATACACTAATACACGTGCCCCACAAATCTGAGAGGATCCAGAGCAATATGGACTGCCAATTAGCGGTCCAAGACCACCAATTGGCGGTCTATATGATCCCGATCGAGTTGGTTTTGGTTGTGGGCTTTGCTGGTGGTCTTTGTCAGTCTTTGATGCATCTACTTTGTTTATTGGAGCTCCAACCCGAATCGAATTGCCAAAATACTCCCCATGATGGTGTGAAGTTTCCTGTTTTCCTCTTAGGTCCTTCGGTCTTACGATCAGGTCCTTCTCCCTTGCATCTCAGTCACTAGGTCTCACAATTAAGTCCTTTTTCCTTCTTTTGGGTCCTTTCGTGGCTTTTCTCTTCAAACCTCTTTATTCCTGAAAACTAAACATAAAACTCGTCACGTAGCATTGCTTAGGTGTAAGATAATGGATATAAGGTACAACTATAAGCATGATATGATGTCAATCAAATATACACGTGATTAAAACTCAAGCTAAAATAACAAGAGAATATTACTGAAAGGACATTAATGGCTATACTTTTAAGAGGTTTTGTTTGGGAATACTTGTGATTGAGTGATATTTGAGTTTTGCATCGATTCAAGCTTGCTGGGAGAAAACATATCATTAGTCTAATAGAGATCAAATGAGGTCAAATGTAATTTGACCTCTTAGGTGCTCACCCAAAAAATAATTTACAAAAATAATTAGCACTGTTGTAAAACAAACAAACCAAAGATGAAAAATTGAGGGATGAAGAGAGGTATGTATTTCTTCTCTTGTAACCAAACATGTACAATAGTCCCCTATATATAGGGTGAGGATGTAGTAGTAGTTTCAACAAAAATAAATGGAATTACACCATATTAATAAGAGTAAAACCTACTTAAACTATTGGGGGTTAAGGAAGGTGAATCATCCACAAAACCTTTGGAATTCTCAATACTCCCCCTTCGATGATCACTTTTATACGCTAGGGATGTTGCATCGTTAAAAACCTTACCAAGGAAAACCCGATAGGATAAAAACTTGGTGAAGGGAAAAAGAGTGCAGCGCGTATGATGCTCCCCCTCACTTCAACATATATTTTCAAACGACGAACGCCTATCTTGTGAACAAGTTGCTCAAAATTGTTCTGGGCAATGACTTTGTGAATAAATTTGCTAAATTCTCGCTTGATTGGATCTGACAGACATCTATCTCACCATCCTTTTGTAAATCATGCGTCGAGAAAAACTTTGGTGAAATATGTTTAGTCTTATCGCCTTTGTTGTATCCTTCTTTTATTTGAGCAATGCATGCAGTATTGTCTTCATATAAAATTGTCGGATGGTCTTTGATTTTGTCGAGTCCACATTCTTCTTGTATGCTTTGGATCATTGATCTCAACCTTATAGATTCTCGACTAGCCTCATATAATGCAATCAACTCTGCATGATTTGAAGATGTTGTTGTTAATGTTTGTTTCGTTGATCGCCATGAAATTGTTGTGCCACCATATGTAAACACATATCCTGTTTGTGACTTAGCTTTATGTGGATTTGACAAATATCCAACATCGGCATATCCAATTAGTTTGGGCTCTAAATTCTTTTGGAAAAATAACCCCATATCACGCATTCCACAAAGGTAACAGAATACATGTTTAATTCTGTTCCAATGTCTACGTGTTGGTTCAGAATTATATCTAGCCAATACATTTACTGAAAATGCAATATGAGGTCTTGTATTATTAGTCAGGTACATTAAAGCCCCAATAGCACTTAGATATGGTACTTCTGGACCAAGAATGTCTTCATCATCCTCTCGAGGACGGAAATGGTCTTTTTCAACACTACGAGAACGAACAACCATTGGAGAACTTAATGGATGAACTTTACCCATATTAAAACGTTTTAATATCTTCTCTATATAATTTGATTGATGAATCAAAACTCCATTTGGTAAGTGCTCAATCTGCAGACCGAGACAAAATTTAGTTACTCCAAGGTCCTTCATTTCAAATTCATTCTTCAAATATTTAGAAGTTCTTTCAATCTCTTCAGGGTTCCTAATGATATTTAAGTCATCAACATATACAACAATAATTACAAAGCCAGATGTTGATTTTCTAATAAAAACACATGGACTTATGGAATTATTTTTAAACCCTTCTTTGAGAAGACTTTCACTAAGACGATTGTACCACATTTGTCCATATTGTTTTAATCCATATAAAAGCCTTTTCAATTTTATAGAATACATTTCTCGAGATTTTGTATTACATGTGCTTGGTAGTTTTAATCCTTCAGGGATTTTCATCAAAATGTCATTATCTAGTGATCCATATAGATAAGCTGTAACGACATCCATAAGTCGCATTTCAATTTTTTCTCCAATTGCAAGGCTAATCAAAAATCTAAGAGTTGTTGCATCCACTACAGATGAATATGTTTCTTCATAGTCAACTCCTGGTTTTTGTGTAAAACCTTGCGCTACAAGTCTTGCCTTGTATCTTACAATTTCATTTTTCTCATTTCTTTCAATTACAAATACCCACTTGTATCCTATTAGTTTTACAATATTTGGTGTCGGAACTACAGGTCCAAACACATGACGTTTCTCAAGTGAGTTCAATTCTTCTTGAATTGCATTTTTCCATTGTGACCAATCTTTTCTGTGTCGACACTCTTCAATTGATTTTGGCTCGCTATATTCAACATTCATCACATCATTTGCTATAGCGTATATGAAATTTTCATCAATAATGGTTCTATTTCGGTTGCATCTTTTTCCATTGTGCACATAATTGATGGAGATCTCATCATCATTTCATTGTCGGGTACATGTACCTCTTTCGAAAATTTGTCGTTGTCCATTTGTTGTTGTGTTATCACCTCTACAGGGGTTTCAATAATATCACCAACTGCGTTATTTTGCTCCTTCGTTTTTCCCGGATTTGCATCTTTGGATCCGATTGGTCTTCCATGTTTTCGATGTATAATATATTCATTTGTAACATTAGGAATATCAATCCGAGAAGGTGCATTTAGAGCTGGTATATGCGACTTTGTGACTCTTTTAGTATCAGTGAATGCATCAGGCACCTCATTTGCCATTCTTTGTAAATGTATAATCTATTGAACTTCAAGTTCACATGGACCTATTCGAGGGTCTGAAATTGATGATGCATTCCAAGTCACTTCTTTGTTTTCTAATTTTTCTTTTTCTCCCCTTAAGATTGAGAATTCATTCTCATTAAATTGACAATCAGCAAATCGTACTGTGAAAATATCACCGGTTAACGACTCTAAATATTTTATGATTGATGGAGATTCAAAGCCAATATATATTCCCAATCTTCTTTGAGGTCCCATCTTGTACATTGTGGTGGTGCAATTGGCCCATAAACGACACAACAAAAAACCTTTAGATGAGACAGATTTGGTTCTCTACCGGAGACCACTTGTAAAGGGGAGTATTTATGATAAGCAGTTGGTCTTATTCTTATAAGTGCAGCAGCATGTAAAATATTATGTCCCCAGGCAGATGATGGTAATTTAAATCTCATTACCAATGGTCTAGTAATTAATTGTAATCTCTTAATCAAGGATTCAACTAGACCATTTTGTGTATGAACATGAGCTACAAGATGCTCAATTGTGATCCCAACAGACATGCAATAATCGTTAAACGTTTGGGATGTAAATTCTCCAGGATTGTCAAGTCGAAATTTCTTAATTGGATAATCTGAGAAATGTGTTCTCAATTTGATTAATGATGCTAGAAGTCTAGTAAATATGACATATCGAGTTGATAAAAGGCAAATGTGTGACCATCGGGTTGATGCATCTATCAATACCATAAAATAACAAAATGGTCCACACGGAGGAGTAATGGGTCCACAAATATCTCCTTGGATCCGCTCTAAAAATGTAGGCATTTCATTTTCAATTTTATTTGTGGAAGGCCTTATTATCATTTTTCCAAGGGAGCATGTTGCACATGAGAAATTCTTTGATGAAGGAATCTTCAAGTTCATCATTGTGTGCCCACTTGAATTTTCAATAATTCTTCGTGGTACCTGGGTGACCCAATCTGTCATGCCAAGTTTCAAAATTTGGATCGATTAACTTCTGGTTAGTGATCATATTTGATTCAATATGATTTATGAATGTGCTATATAACCCAGAAGAGGGAGCTTGCATTTTTTCCAACACAATTTTCTTGCCAGACACATTAGATGTAATGTGGAGATACTCAATATTATCTTTGTTCACCGTCTCAATGTGATAACCATTAAGACGTATATCCTTTAACTTAGTAGATTTATTCTGGATCTACTAGAGTATAGAGCATCACTTATTATCAATTTTGTATTGTTAGATAATAAAACACAAGCTCTTCCGGAGCCTTCAATCAAATTGCTAGTGCCAGAAATTGTGTTGACATTTGTTTTTGCTAAACGTAATTGAGAAAAGTATTTTGTACTTTTCAAGATGGTGTTTGTTGTTCCACTGTCTACTAGACATTGGTCTCCATCATTTGGTATAGCATTAGTCATATCTTTGTCTTTCTACATGAAACAAAAGAAAAATATAATAAATTTGATTTTATCGTAGCAGTATATTATATAAGAGTTAGAGTTAAAAGATTTAAATATTGATAAAGTCGAAAGCAAATATTCAAGGTTCAAGCATTACATATATAGGAAGATAAAAGACCAAAATTCTAGGTGAACGGAGATCAAACAATAAGAAAAACTACATATTATGGTGGACATTTCCATTATCGGTAAATGTTTTGGTATTTTCATCATTTAGAAGAAAATCAGAAACATCCAAGTGTGTATGCATGAGCATTCCATGTTGATTATTCTCAATAAAGTTCATTTCAGCACTTTCTCTCTTCTTGAGTGATGCTTGATAGAGCTCAACAAGATGTTTAGACGTATGACATATACGCGACCAATGATTTGTCATTCCACATCTGAAGCAAGCATTTTCAGATTTCCTTGGAGGATGTTGCATTTCATTTCCCTTAGCATTTCTCCCATTATTATTTGCTTTGAAATCATGACCAGTACGATTATTACGACCACATCCATGACCACGCCCTTCGTGTTGCCTACGTCCACGCCCACGTCCATGTTTGTGGTTAAACAAGGTCGCATTCGCTTCAGGGAATGACTCACGTTTGTGTCCATGATTAACCTCATTCACTTCGGGGAATCGAACATAACCGGTGGGTCGAGATTGATGATTTTTCATCAAGAGTTCATTGTTTTGCTCGGCAACTAAAAGGCATGATATTAGTTCATAATATCTCTTAAAACCACGCTCTCCATATTGCTGCTGCAGGAGCATATTCGAGGCATGAAATGTAGAGAATGTTTTCTCTAACATATCATTATCAGTAATTGTTTCTCCACATAATTTAAGTTCGGATGTGATCCATATTATTGCTGAATTATACCCGCTTACAGATTTAAAGTCTTGTAATCTCAAATGTATCCATTCATAGTGAGCTTTTGGAAGAATCATTTTTTTTGGTGGTCATACCTTTCTTTCAGATTTTTCCATAGTTCTAACGGATCTTTCACGTTAAATATTCAGCTTTTAGGCCCTCATGAAGGTCATGTCGGAGAAAAATCATTGCTTTGGCACGCTCCTGCGGGGGTGCCTTATTTGCTTCTTTGATTGTTTCTCCAAGATTGTTTGCTGAGAGATGAATCTCAGCATCGAGGGTCCAAGGGAGATAATTTTTTCCCGAAATATGAAGGGCAGCGAATTCAAGTTTGGTAAGGTTTGCCATGTAAGTAACTACAATGAAATGTATCGAGATGTGAACCACCAAAAATAGATAGGAATAAAAACAGTAATAAGCTAGATTAAATAATGAAAGGAAAAGGAAAAGCAAACTACAATGATTTGGATCCAGGAGCTCAACGATGACCAAAAAATCAATTTAAGAACAAACCAACTAATTTATTTACTAGGAATCTTCCATGATAAATAGAATCTTGACTAAAATTTACAAGTTAAACGTCATGAACCAACACATAACATGGATCTATTAAGCAAGCAACCTTCTCCAATATACAACTATCTTGAAACAAAAAGAAAATATCATCAGTATTTCTGTTGTATAACTCTATGCATTAAGAATTATTTCCCGAGCAATAAATTCTGTGAAATCATAAGTATCGATCAAGATGCTGACGTACATCCAATTAAGCATAAGAGACTCTGCAGTATCCTTCAACTTCTTAGATATTAGAGTAGCTACCAGTACAATGAAGCTACTTCGTTCTAGCATCTTGGAGTAAGATGTTTCAATAGTAATAATATGAATTGTCAAATCAATTGGAATGCAGAAAATATAATACATGCACCCTTTTCGAAGGTAAAAAATATAATAAATGCTTATTATTATTATTATTATTATTATTTCATGTACATGTAAATCCCTCGATTGATTGAACATGATTTCTTTATTAATCATGCAAGATGGAATCACCTTTCTAACCTCTCCTTTTTGTAGGATAAAAGCAAATAATTTTTGACAAGTAAATGAGGGAAATTATGTATAAGGCCATGCGAATCAAACACATGGATTTGTTACCTTGAAGCTTGAGTGACACCAAATGTTTTATTGTTAGCGGTAGAACCTCTCGTGCTGATAACGTGTTGTAAAACAAACAAACCAAAGATGAAAGATTGAGGGATGGAGAGAGGTATGTATTTCTTCTCTTATAACCAAATATTTACAATAGTCTCCTATATATAGGGCGATGATGTAGTAGGAGTTACAACCAAAATAAATGTAATTACACCATATTAATAACAGTAAAACCTACATAAACTATTGGGGGTTAAGGAAGGTGAATCATCCACAAAACCTTTGGAATTCTCAACAAGCATGACATATTCATATTTCTTCAATATGCTGCATTGATAACAAACATTTGTGTATCGTGGAGAGTTAATTTAAGAGCTTCCCATTTTATATACCACAAGGACATATTTTTTTTGTTGCTTTTCACATCCATTTTCACGTTCACAACCATAGTCTCGACTATGATTCCAATACCGTCTTTTACCGGACTTATTATGTGCTCATACATTCACTTCGGAAAATGTAGTAAATTAATTAGTCGAACATCGTGATATTTTTTTCAATAACTCGATGTTTTGCCCAACCACAAAGAAATGTGAGATTAAATTATAATGCTTTTAAAACCATTTTAACAAAAATGATAGTGAAAGGAATCACATCCACCGCTTTATCTTGATTTGACGTTTTTTCTTGTCTTCGATATTTTCTAGAGTAACAGGTTGGATTCAACATCCATAATCCATGATAAGTAATTCGTGCCCATTATATCAAGCATAGAGTTAAAAGTCATAATGTGCAAGCATTGAAATATAGTTGTTACATGCAACTTATGACCACTTTTTAACCCATATACATGTACTACTTTTTAATCAATACTAAAATATCTCAAAAAGAAAGATATTATAATGTGCTTGAACCATATGATAAACATATATAAGTGCATATTAGCAATTCTAAAATCAACATATAGCGATCCCAATTGTATGTAATCCTCCGTTTTGTTTATGAAATTTACATGATATATACTATGCACCATGTGTGTAAGATATACAATCAAGATGTTAAGTAAAATGACCGAATACATACATATTTCGAAAATTACCCTTTTTGTCAATAATACAAATCAATAAAGTTCAATTGAAACTTCACCATAAAGCAAAAGTGTGAATCATATGAATACTAATGATTACAATAAATTGGGATCAATAGGCATGAATTTGCCTTTATAAGTATGCATAAAAGAAACAACAGACATTGAAAGGTCATTATGCTAGTAAATCATATACATGAATTGAGTAATAAAACCAAACAGATAATGACTCATTATTAAAATGTATAGGATTGTGTCACACAAATAACAAAATAATATATGTATAATCTATTGTGATCTTAACATTACAGATAGATTGCAGGAGAAACATCATGTAGCAACCAAAACCATTAGACATTCACCTGGCAAAGCAATCATAGAGGAAACAAACAACCACAACCCAAGCCATGCTCCAGGGTAAATATGGGTTTTTTTGGTTTTTTCTGGAAATCATGGCTAGTAAAAAAAGAAGACATGTACAGACAAATTCAAGCCATCCTTACAAACAAAAGTTCTCAATGATATGTTTGTCGTTCAAAGTGTTCTAAACTTGTACTTGATTTTTTTTAAAACCAAAGAACTCCTAACCACATGTTGAATCAAGATCGAGAGCCAAAAACCACATCACCGTCACGGGAATAAAACAAATCAAATAATGGGGAAAAACTTCATTTTTATTGGCATGACCAGTTATTAAATCATCCCTCATAATCAGTGTACTAAAAACATTTTGACGAACATATTATTAACACTTCTATGATATTAACTTTTTGTTTCAAATTAACAACAATCGTTTGAAGGATTCAGTATGATACATACATTATAGTGAATCACATGCCTTTATTTCACGCTCACGCTCCACCAAGTCGCAAGTCGATCTAGGAATCGAGTTTTTTTTATGATCATCTTCTTCAATTGGTTAAGCTAGAGGGTGATTGTGCTCATAACATGTTGTAAAATAAAGCTTTGGACATAGAAAAGATGGAGGAGATGGGGGAGAATAAGAGAGGTCTCTTTGTTGAATCAAAAATCATATTACAATAGACTCTTACTTATATACTATAGTGAGACATGAGATTTATAACAAGGTAACTACTATTCGTCTCCGTAAAACTACTTAAATCACCCCAACAATTACCATTTTGCCCTTCACAATTCATTTAATACACATTTCGTCACGAGTCCTAAAACAAAGTTTTTGTCTTAGTTTTCCTCACATTCCCAGTACCAACACCACGTAAATGTCTGGCGAAGCGCCTGGATAAGCGAGATGGATAATTTTTTTGGTCTCGGGTGTCTGGCTAAGACGCCCCATCCATGGGGGTGGCGGCTACTCCAGACGCCCCATCCATGGATGAGGCACCTGGCTAAGACGCCTCGCCCATGGATGGGGTGTCTCCGCCAGACGCCCCACTCCTTGTATGGGGTGTCTAATTATATTCATCCGAATATAGTAGTTGCCACTAATTATATTCGGATGGTCGATTTACAGAGAAATGTCGAAGCTACTGAGGATAAATATTCGGATGACCGGGTAGACGTCGGTAAACCGACCCAAGGATTCCAAGAAGATCAAGAACTTACTGTCTCTACGATCACGGTTCACAGATGGAAACTCGGTCATCCGAATGGAACCTGTTCGGTAGACCGAGAAGCAAACGGTCGACCATCCGAGACGGGTTTAGCCTTTTGTGGATCAAGTTTACATTTTGTTGTTTTTTAATATATACTGAGTTGTTATTTCTCCATGTTATAGTGTCTGGACGTATTGACGTGGATAACTTCCCATATGTTGATAGACTCTCAGGAATCATTTTACCATTCGTTCCTCTTTACTTGCACGTCGATAATCATTTTACCATTTTTAATAATCACTTCACTTGCACGTCGATAATCATGATACACAACGAATCCATCGCCATGAACTGCATGATATCCTCTTTGGTGACGTACAAAGCGGGAGGCAACCCTTTATCCCCCTCCAACTCCCAGGTACTTAAGGATTGTGGTTCCCTACCTACCATACATTGATACAACATTTTGCACCTACTTGGAAGCGAATTAATGTTGATCGGAGATTGGTTGTTTGACCCTTTGCTCCGGGGGCTTGACACCTTACAAATATGTATACAACCGTTAAAATACAATTGTTAACAAATTTTAAGTTTAAAGTCTTTCAAAGTTAAACTATACCTCATGTTTGTCGTTTAGCTCTACTAAATAACTAGGCCACCGCAGGAACCCACCGATAGCATCGCCGAGAATAACAATCTCTTCTTCCGGAAATGGCACAAAAGCACCAGGATCTAAGCAACTCTCAACTTCAACCTTCAATTCTCCCTCTCCTACCTCTGTGAAGTGGTGTCTGGAGATGTTATAAACTTTCCCGTGTCCCACCAATCATCGATCAGGGCCTTCGACAAATAAAGCACATCTAGATCCATCCGCGAACTTTCCAAACGAGGGACCGTCGACGAGGGCCAATTCTCGAGAATGAGACACGAAATCATCTTGTCGATCAGGGTGAACCACTGGCGGAACTGGAGTACTCTCCGTGGAAGAACCGGTCTTACGACGGGTAGGAGAAGTAGGCAAACGATCCAATCTCTCCAAAACAAGTTGCAACGTATTCTTCAAATCTTCGATCTCTTGCTGCCATTTGGTATGACCAGTCGTCGACGTAGACCGTTGAGTCTTCCCATAATATTGTCGAAGTCCAACTCTACTCCCTACCCTCGCACACGACCGGGGTGTTCATCGTTTCCCAAGGCCTCACGTAGAATATCATTCCGACCATCGGAAGCAAATTCGCCTTGAGATTCTCTCAACTTCAGAGAGTCCTAAGTTTAAAACAATATTTACTATCATTTGAAAAATATAAAATTAATGATTCTGAATTAATAACATATATATAAGTGATGCAACTTACTATCTTCGAGCCGATAGCTTGCGAATCGTCTGTGACGTACTCCCCTCTGGAGTTTACTCTCGCTCTATTCCAAGAATCACAACGAGCTACGGGAGAAGGAGGAGATAGGTTACTTTCTTGATCCTCACTCATACCGGAGTCAATTGCTTCCTGTCTCTTCTGAGCAATTTTCTCAGCCATCATTTGTGATTCTAACTTGTGGTACCCCGCTCGAGACATACGATGGGTATACTTGTTAGAAGATCTAATCTTTTGGTTTTTTGCTCGGATGACCTAAAATCAAGTTTATTAGATTGTCACTAAAATCAATAACTAACAAGTTTGTTTTGAAACTCAGTTACTATATTATAAATTAAACTCAATTACCTCAAACTCCGGGCTATCTCTGGATTTTCTGAATAGCTCCCATTGATTCGGAGTGATAAAGTTATAGACATTGCATGGATTTCTATCCTGGTAGTCTCCGAATATGTACTTGTTCGTTAAATTTGTTTTGAAATCCCTCCAACGAACTGACATGTATGTCATCCACTTTTTCGTCAACTTGTCAGTGGATTGGAACTCAAAACATTCCTACAACACGTTAACTTTATATATATCAAAAGTTTGACTAAAACTATAGAAATCTATAATGGAACCATTACCTGCACATTATCCCATATTGTGTCCTTCAACTTCTCATCTACATCAGCCCAACTGGATAAACAAATGTCAACTTTGGCCCTCGCTAAGCTACCCAGAAAACTTTTCCAATTATCAGACAGCCTGCCTAACGGCTCAAGACGGTCATCAAACTGGATTGGAACTCTACCGTCTCTATTTCTTCTGCCCACGAATTCTTTCATGAGACAAGGACCTCGTGTACTGTATGTCTTCGAACCTTCAGACTCGGAGGAAGTGGGTTTCTCTTTCTGAGCCATTATACTATAAAAGATAAATTCAAGTACTTAAATAAGGTAAAGACATTAAATGTCTATTAGAATGTGTTACAACAGAAAATTTGCACCTTTACTGTTTTTTTTCCTTAATGGATTTTCAATCCATATACCTTCACCATGGTCATCTCTAAACATACAAGTCTCAACATTTATTTCTTCATCTACTGAGTTCAACTCAGGTGCTTGCTTAGAGAAAGGTGGTGTCTCTTCATACTCGATCAGGCTATCATCTGATACAATTTTTTTCTTCCCTTCCAAAATTACTGCCCATTTCTTATCACATGGATCAGCCACATAGAAGACTTGTTTCGCTTGGGAAGCTAGAATAAAAGGTTCTCCTTTATACCCATTTTTTGAAAAATCAATTAAAGTGAAGCCATAGTCATCCACTCGAACTCCATTTTTATTATCAGCCCACTTGCATCTAAATATAGGTACTTTGAATTTAACAAAGCCTAGCTCCCATATATCTTCAATTACACCGTAATAGGACATGTTGGAGTATACATGATTCTTGTCTTTAGAACTAGACACATGCAAAGACTCTGCTATTAAGGTGACGCCACTGTTCTGAACAACACTTTTCGCATCTTCACAAACTGTGTAGAAAGAATATCCATTGATATCATAACCACTGTAACTTATAACAACAGAATGCGGACCGTAAGCCAACCACTGTATTGTCTCAGAAACATCACGCTTGTATGCTAGATTTTTGAACCAAGAGATGAAATTCTTATTGTGACTATTAATTACTTGTTGATCACTCCACAAAGGATTTCTTTCCTTTAGAAACTTCATGTGTTCATTTAGGTATGGTTGAACTTCATTCGAATTGCACAACACATAAAAATATGCTGTAATTAAGTCATCGCCATTTGGATTTAACATTTTCATCCCACGTGTCCCTTTACCATCGGCACGTTTATCATGACGATTCTTCGGATGTCCAACAGTTTTGGTGTTTGCTAGGTATCCAGTGCAAAACTCGATAACCTCCTCAGCTATGTATCCTTCAACAATACTAGCATCTGGTCTTTGACGATTTTTGCAATAACCTTTCAACACTTTCATATAACGCTCGAAAGGATACATCCACCTAAAAAAACTGATCCGCACAATTTAACTTCTCTAACCAAATGAATAACAAGATGAATCATAATGTTGAAAAAAGCAGGGGGGAAAAACATCTCCAACTGACATAATGTGACCACAATTTCATTCTGTAACTTGTTTAACTACACAGGATCGACCACTTTACTGCAAATCTTATTGACAAAGGAACACAACTTTATTATTGCTTGTCTAACATCTTTCGGTAATATGGATCTCAGTGCTACAGGTAACAACTGTTGCATTAATGTGTGACAATCGTGAGACTTCATCCCCACAAGTTTCAAATCCTTCATAACAACAAGACTACTGATATTTGAAGAATAACCTTGTGGAACCCTTACATCGTGCAAACACTGACAGAGAATTCTTTTCTCCTTTCTAGACAATGTATAACTAGCTGGAGGTAAGTAATTCTGATCTCCTTTCTTCTCTGGTGCCAACATTGCTCGTATACCAATATCAACAAGATCAAGTCTTGCATTATATCCATCTTTGGTTTTACCAGGTATGTTAAACAGAGTGCCAACAAGACTATCACAAACATTTTTCTCTACGTGCATCACATCAATACAATGTCTAACTTCTAAAGTTTTCCAGTAAGGGAGATCAAAAAATATTGATCTTTTTTTCCAACTACTTTTGTTGTTCGCTCGTTTGTATGGTTTTCCAAATTCACATTCAATGTTCCTTACACGTTCATACACCTTTTCGACGCTGATTTCAATTGACGGATTCTGAAACTCCTGTTTTCCGTTAAACGCCTTCTTCAACCTACGATAAGGATGAGAGTTCGGCAAAAATCTCCAATGACCGAGATAGACAGTCTTAGAACCATTAACTAGTTGCAAAGAACATGTATTTTCCTCACAAATTGGACAAGCTTTATGACCTTTGACTGAATATCCAGACAGATTACCATAAGCTGGAAAGTCATTAATCGTACAAAATATCATTGCCTGCATTACGAACGACTCTTGACGATAAGAATCAAAAACCGACTCTCCGTCATCCCACAATCTCCTTAGGTCATCAATTAAAGGTCTTAAATACACATCGATGTCATTTCCAGGTTGTTTCGGACCAGAAATCATTAATGACAACATGATATATTTGCGTTTCATGCATAACCACGGGGCAGATTGTAAATTACAAGCAGAATGGGCCAAGAACTGTGAATGCTACACAAACTACCGAAAGGATTCATTCCGTCAGTATAGAGCCCAAGTCGTACATTCCTCGATTCTTCACCAAACACAGGAAAGTCGACATTTATTTTTTTCCACTGAGGTGAATCTGCAGGGTGACGTAGCAACTGATCATTTGGTTTCTCACGATCAGCATGCCATGTCATGTTCTTGGAATCCTCTTTACCCGCAAACAAACGTTTAAGCCTTGGTATTATCGGAAGATACCACAAAATCTTAGCAGGAGGTCCTTTGATTTTCATCTCATCAGCCTCTTCATTGTGGTTTGGTCCACTAGTTTTCAAACTCACCCCTATACAATATACAATCGTTCGGGCATGCGTGTATCTTCCTATATTCCATTCCTATAGGGCACAACACTTTATTTGCATCATAAGTTCTATCTGGCAACTCATTATCATCAGGAAGTATCTCTTTCAATAACTTCAACATTGATGTGAAACTCACATCGGACCAACCATTTCCAGCTTTTAAATTGTACAACTTCAACACCGCTGGCAATCTAGTGAATGTGGTACAATTCTTATACAACGGCTTCTCATTGTCACTCAACAAATTACCAAGTAAATCGGGGTTGGATGAAAACTTTTCAGCCATATCCTGAACCATTTCCTCTAAGTGATCTTCCACAATCTTCTCCATCATTCTTGGAACGACTAAATGATTCATTTTCGCCGTGCCATATCCACCGTCTGTAATTTGGGTCGAAACCTTTCTCAAACAAATGATCTTTCATTTTCCGAAAAGTCAACACTGACATATTATGACACTTATTGCACGGACAATACGCCATGTCGCTGTCTTTCATTTTCTTAGAATGTTTTTTGGCAACCTCTAAGAACATATTCACTCTGTTCTCATACTCATCACTCAATCTGTTTGAAACAATCCACTCTCGATCCATTTCAATCTAAACAAAGGCAAAAATGATAGTTATTATTGCAGAAAATAAATAAAATTTCAATTTAAAAGAATGTGTTCGTAGATGAGAAGATTCAGAGACATTAAGATGAGAAAAGAATGACTCAGAGGAGAAGAGATGAAGTCCTTAATCTAGCGTGGAATAAGGAATGTTAGAAATCTAACTAAACAATCAAAGCCAAAACAAACCTAAAGTCCACTATAGGTCCTTAGTAATAGACGACGCCTAACTTCGAGGTCCCACCGAGGACCACTAGTCTGTAGGAAATCAAGAACCCGGAGGTCCCTAATATCTCAGGGAGACTAGATGGGCAACGACGTTCAGGACGAAACAGTCTTAAACATCGAGGACCACTAATCTATAGGAAATCAAAAACCCGGAGGTTCCTAAAATCTCAGGGTGACTAGATGGGCAACGACATTCAGGCCATAACGGTCTTAAACGGTTTCCTCTCCTTAATGCGTCCGAAAATCCTAGGGGCCAACGTCTAATTGATTTTATTAAGGTTCTTTTATTCAGTTGTTTCTAGGCCAAGGAAAAGGTGATGAAATCCCCCACCTCATCTCCTATAGGTGACTGCCCCCTAAGTGTTTTTCATACCTTAATCTAACAAACAACACACCAAACAAACACTCACCTCACTCTTGTTCCAATGCAAGTCCTACTAACTAATGCGTGCTTTCTAATGAATGATGAGTGAAAGATAGTACGTACCTTATGCCAGCAATCTACGACAGAAATCGTAAATAATAGAAAAATACAATGCATGCAAATCCTATATGATGAATGACTTAGCAAATATTGTCTAATCTTTTGCTTTGGGTTATTAAAGGCCAAGTTGTTTAAGGGGGGCAATGAGTTATTATCATAATATTAAAAATTCAAAAAATTAAGGCAATAAACATTTAAAATATTAAAAGCAAGTATTAAAAATAATTACTTGAATTGACAGAAATACATTTTAAACACAAAATATCATGTTATTAATAATAATTGGGAATAAAATTATATTGAAATTTTGGCAGAACCTCCACTTAAAATTTGATATGTAAAATTCTTCAAGTCCTGAAATCAACAAGAAAAATGTATATCTAGTTATCTACTCACATTCACATCATGTATTTCTCTACTCAATCCAAACCAAATTCTTAACATAATCCAAACCAAATCAATCCAATGAAAACAAAGTTTGGTTAAATCATCCAACCAACCCAACTTAATCCAAACCAAATCAATCCAATGAATGAGTCAAATCAAATGAATTACCCACACATTTCCCACATATTTTTGCTTAGAAGAGGTTGGGGTGCACCTTTTCTTAACATGTATAAGGGTAGAGTTACTAGGGTACGTCTTTTAACATATTTAACGTAGGTTCGGCCATGAGAAGAATAGTGCTGCATTAGTTTGATATGTTTATCAAATATCAACACATAACACACTAGATATGTTTATAAAATATCAACACATAACACACTAGATACACTAAATATCAACACATACTACCAGTGTCAGTTTCTTTGCAAAAAAAGTTGATTTTCAATCTTAAGGTGAATTTAAACTCAGGGCTTTCTGTAGGTTTTCAAGTTTGTTTTTCCACGAAATATTACATATTATTTCAATTAAATCTCAACAAGTAACCAACATACATGCATGTTGGCGTTGGATTCTTGGTCTAAACTAATCCAAAATTAAGGATCTAAAATTGAGCACGAACCAGAGGAGGGAAAAGTTGTGATGCCGGAGGAGGTCTTTGTGGTTCCCGAAGATGTCGCGGAGGTGGTGCGGTGACGGATGTATGTGGAGAAAGACGGAGATGAAGGCTAACTTAGAAAGAATATGTGGAGAAAGACGGAGGAAGACGAACTTAAAACAACCAAAAACGAACTTAAAACTTATATGTGGAGAGAGACGGAGGAAGACGGAGGAAGAAGGAGAAGAGGGCCGGAGAAGGGGAGGAGAGCTTGGGAGCTCCCTGCGGTGCCGGAGACGGTGCGGATCGGTCGGAGGATGGTCGCGGAGGAGAGTTCAGTCACGGGACGGCTAGGGTTTGGGTGGGTTTCGTCTGAAATGAATGAAAGAAAACGCGTCTGTCTGATTTCTTTAAGACCTATATACGTCGGATATTACATAACGCCGACGTCTATACCTCGACGTCTATATGGTTGGAGTATAGACGTCGGTCGTACATTATATACGACGTCTATAGGGCGACGTCTATACCCTATAGACGTCGGGTTCACAAGGTACTAAACCAACCGGCGTCTATAGGTCGACGTCTATACCCTATAGACGTCGGCTAAACGTGTTATTCCCAAACCCGACGTCTATAGTACCACATAGACGTCGGCCTCAATGACGACCGACGTCCATTCTGTCCTCTCCCCACTAGACGTCGGTGGTTATAACGACCGACGTCTATTGGGCGACGAGTAAAGCCTATTCTGCACTAGTGACATGCGCAAAAACAGAAGATCATCATGATAGGGTTAACACAGATTTCATGTATACATGCTCAAAGATTAGAATAAATAATATCTAACCCTAATTCGGAAAAGTCAGGAAAAATAGACATCTGATTTCATGTATTCATGTGCATGATTTAGAAGAATCAACATGGAAAATAACTTCTGATTTTATCTAATACATGCGCAAAGAATAGAGGTAACAACACAGAAAAAACAGAATTCTGGTCACATCTATGTATGTGCAATGATAGGAGAGCAACATATCATATTGGCTCGAAATAAAATCAGGAAAAAATCCATCTTAAACCATGCATACATGCTCAAGAATGGAGGAGCAAAATCTCACCCTAGATGCATGCTCTAATGAACCACAACATGCGCAGCAAGTAGAGTCTAGTCTAAACCCTAATGCATGTTAGAAAGAACTCAGCAAACATGCACCACTTATATCTCTAAATGAACGATCATATTATTTCATTTAAAGATAAAAAACCTCTGAGTTTTCATTTCCTAAATATCAAAAACGAATTTGAAAGAAAAAACATGAACAATCAACATATATAACATGCGCATCATGTAAATAAGAAATGCTGATTTTTCTATTATCTTTCTTTCTCCAAAAAACATAACCACCGAATTTTTATCTCAAATCAGATTATCATGAAACAAAAATTCGTCAAGCATGGTGAGGATTCAAAGTTAACCGAGATGGCTCTGGTACCAATGTTAGCAATCAACGATTCTACAGGTTCAGGAGTACCTTTCTTGGAGAGAACGTGTGGCAACGGAAGGAAGATCGGAGGCCACCTTACAGGATCCTTTTCACCGGTCGGTCTCCTACTCTCTTGGAGAAGGAGCGCGAGTCCACAACCCAAGAGTCCACGGAATGAGCTTGGTGGAGGTGGAGGGACGAAATGGGAGGGATAGAAGGTGGCGGCTAGGGTGGGTGGAGGCTAGGGTTTGCACACTTGTTCTTCCATCCAATGGGAGGCTCCCCTCCTTATATATATTGGATCAACCCTAAGCCCTTAAATGTGTAGTCCAATTGGGACGCGCCATGTGTCAGTGTTTTGGGCAAATATCTTATTAATCCTAGATTAATCCAATAGTGAGATCTTCTTCCCTTGCTAGTAGGGAAATAACATGAAGTTGAATCCTACTTGCAACAATTTAATATTATTTTGGCAAAAAATAAAGAATCAAATGTTTCAAAACTCACAAAAATTCTTGGTTAGATACTTCAAGTTTTGTCTTAATTGCTTTGATTAACAATAATCTCTTACACATTACCTTTATTTATTTTTTAAATTTTTGTAGCAGGAAAAAATAATAAATTAAAATTATAGCGTATCCGTGCAACTCACGAAGAATCTTGCTAGATTAGTATGTAAGAATATAAAATCAAATTGTATCATTTTAATTAAATACATATGAAAGAGTTCATTTGTTGGACATGACCTAAAGGTCCAACTTCCAGTCCTCCAAAAACCACTTTGCAGGTTCCACTAAGCCATAGTCCCAATTACGAAACACAACTAGGTGTAAGAGTTGTATTGTATAGTATCATGTCGTGTAAATGTGTGATACTAATGGGTACTGATCGTCGTTTTACCTCAATTACATGTGGTCAGTGAAGACACGACAAGTATAGGTCGAGTCTATGAGGAGTTGTGTGCGATTTGATGTTTATCTTGTATATGACCAGGGAAAAAGAGAGGGAGAGATGATCACACTACCCTAAATTAGAATCTAAAATGCAATTAAACAACTAACTAAATAAGGTATCAAATGATGAGCACAATCTAAATGAGCTTAACGGTGAAGGAGTGTAGTAGCGAGTATGCAATTGTGTGTGGGTGTGTAATAACCATGATAGCTAGTGTCGAAACCATTAGTTTGCAACTCATCTGACATGGATCAATTCATAGCATGAAAACATTATGAATTCAAATTGTATTTTAGGAACATTAGCATAACCTAAGGTCCTAGTGTGATCATTAGGTTATCAAGAATTCCGAAGGGAAAACTTGACTTTCTATGCTTAAAGTTGTCTAACCTCTGAAAAACGTTCACATTTTGGCTCTCTCTGAAAAATATGCTTATTTTTCCACTTCTTCCAAAAATACCCCTGCCTAAACCATGTGGGACCATTCCCTTCCATTCCTTTTCTTTCTTTCTTTCTTTCTCTATTTCAGCCCTCGAAAATTGTGCAGTGAACAATTCATATCCAGCATATATCGAGCGCATCGAGTTTATAGTTCTGTACACCCAAATGATTCAAATTCTGTTCATCATAAAACACCCTCAAAATCGTGTGGTTACAAGTCATCTTTTGTCAAAAAATCTTAATTATCGAGGACATAACACGCACACATCAAGCCCATTGAGTTACAGTTCTCCACACCGAAACGATTCAAATTTCGTTTGTCATTAAACGTCCTCAAAAATCATGCGATGAAAAGTCGTATTTTCAAAAAATCTAAATTATTGAGGACACATCGCGCACACATAGAGCTCTTTGAGTTTACAGTTCTTCACAGTGAAACGATTTGAATTCTGTTCGCCATAAAACGTCCCCAAATTCGTGACGTGAAAAGTCGTGCTTTTTCAAAAAAACTTAATTATCGAAGTCATATCGTGCACATATCAATCTCATCAGATTGTAAACTCGATGGGTTCAATGCGCTCGATATGACCTTGATAATTTAGATATTTTTGAAAAACACGGCCTTTTCACCTCATGATTTTTGAGGACGTTTTATGACGAATAGAATTTAAATCGTTTCAGTGTGGAGAACTGTAACCTCGATGATTTCGAGCACTCTATGTGTGAGCGATATGTCCTCGGTAATTTAGATTTTTGAAAAAACACAACTTTTCAATGCGTGATTTTTGTGGACGTTTAATAACGAATGGAATTCGAATCGTTTTTGTGTGGAGAACTGTAACTCGACGGGCTCTATTTGTCCTCGATAATTTAGAAAATTTGACAAAAGATGACTTGTCACTGCACGATTTTAAGGGTGTTTTATGATGAACAGAATTCGAATCGTTTCGGTGTACATGACTATTAACTCGATGCGTTCGATATGTGCGAGATATGAATTGTTCACTGTATGATTTTTTAGGGTATAAATAGATAGATAGATAGAGAGAGAGAGAGAGAGAGAGAGAGAGAAAGAGAAGGAATTTAAGGGAATGGTCCCACACAGTTTAGGCATGGGTATTTTGGGGAGAATTGGAAACATAAGCATATTTTTCAGAGAGAGCCAAAATGTGGACTTTTTTAAGAGGTTGGGCAACTTGGAGCATAAATAGTCATATTTTCCTTCAAAAACTACAACAAGAACCAACATAAAACATGTAGAAAAGATAGATCCATGCACATCAATCATTCCATTCAATAGATACAGAGAATTACAACAAAAAGTAAAAACCTAACTAGCATGAACCAAGATCATAAGTGGTCATTGACCAATCAAACCTTAGCATCCATCACGCACATGTATTGATCTAATCATTTAGAGCGCAAAATGGCTACAAAAAGTGCACACACATCACAAACACCTACATCACTACATCATCCTCCACCCGTAAAGGTGGACCTACTCACTAAGCATTACAAAGAACGCGAAGACAAGAAATCTTACACTAAATATGGCACAAAACACGAACTAGAGAACTAACCAAGGGGAGAATAAAACTTACATGAAACTAAAGTTGAGGGCAAATGGAACTCAAATATTTGCTCGATTAATAATCCACCCACATTACACCATCCATCCACCACCTTCTACTTGTAGCCAAATTAGGAAACTAAACCATACTCTAATGGTGGAAAATATGGTAGAAGAAGATATAGTACTATTTATAGAAGAAAGAGTGCTCTTGATTTATCTATGTCTAATCCCAGGGCTATAAAAAGAACTCCATCAAACTAGTGCACCTAAACAACCTCCACCAAGTAACAACTAAAATTTGGGAGCAAAAACATGAGCCGGATCTACCAGTGGTAGATATAAATTTCTTAGTGGCTGATCAAGCGAACCCAATCTGGCTAAAACTGGCTCAGTGACTTAAGCCATCCATTGTGCATGTGGGGGCACTCCTCAGTCCCTGATTCGATGTGGTTTTATTTGAATTACATAAACAATCCCATGTCCTTGAGTTTGAAGGTTTCTTATAGACATAATATTTTACTTGGACATAGGCCCTCCATGTTTTTAATTAGGTCGTCGTATTTGCATTCCGGTGCACCATTGTAGATCAGTCCGTTCTTCTTGCAATTCAGTCTATTTTGCATCATTTCCCTTCTTTACTAGTTACTATCTTAAACATATGAACTAAACACCCAAGTAACACATTAATAGGGTAAAAAATGATATATGGATGGAATAAGATATATGATATGGAAATAATAAGGTATTTTTGGTACACAAACACAATAGGATTAGGATTTCTCTTTCCATACCCAAATGCAGTATCAATAATTCCAGTAAGGGTCCACATTTATATGGATGATGCCAAAGAGTTATTGATTGACACCATATCATGCATATATTCATGTCTTATATCCTCTATCTTGAACCTAAGTATTGCAAGTTAACGAGTTTTTTGTTTAAGTTTCAGGAATAAACATGTTTGAGAAGAAGAGACACAAAAAGACCTGAAGCAAGAAAAATGACTAAATTGTGAGACTTATGAACTGATATTGAAAAGGGAAGGACCCGAATGTAAACCAAAAGGACCAATAAGCAAATCAACAAACTCCACACCATCATGAGGAGTATTTTGGCAATTAGACCAGGCCTAAACTCCACCAACCGATTAGAGTGCACTACACTTGAAGAAATCAAGCCATCAAAGTGTCATCCAAAACCAGGTTGAATCAGAGCAACCAAGATCGCCAATTGGACGCCCCAACCCGCTGGTTGTTGGTTGGATCTACTCCGAATACGATACAGTTTAGCCCGGTCGTGTATTAGAGTGTTGGTGTCTATTTTTAGTAGTGCATTAGTCCCACATCGGGGATTGTCCCCGATTACCTTTTTTATGACTATAAATAGAACTCTTCCTCCTCCCTTGTAATGGACTCCTTGCTTGGTGGCTGATTGATCATTTTATATTTAACCGCAAGTGCACGGCCGCGTTGAAGCAGTGGCAAATACGGGTCGTCCACTGGGAGGTGTGTTGACACTTGGTTTGTTCGAAGGCGAGAGGTAAAAAGAAGGAGAGAATGGTTGGTTACACTAAACTACACTAAGATGCAAAAAGAAAATGAAGATAAGCAATAAACTAAGCCCCAAAGGGGGTAGAGAAATAATGTGAACATAAAGAAGTGTGTGTGTGTTCATTAAGCTCCTCACAACATGTAGTGCATGAAATCATAAAACTACATCCAACTTTGCCTCTACATGAATTAAGATAAGACTACATCATTAAAACATACAAGACAATAATTGGAATGAAGCTACATGAACTCAAGTATAAAGACTATACCCTACTATGCGTCCACATGAATTAAGATTTCACTACATCATTAAAACATACAAGACATTAGCTAAGGTAAAGGCAACAAGAGTACATACACTACAAATTGTGTTTCCAATATTAACTTCATCCATATCCTAACCTTATCATTCCCCAAAAAATAGGTCCACTAATCAAAGCATAAGCTAAGCTTCATTCAAGAGCATTAGCATATCAAAGATAAGAGTGAAAACCCATTAGATGGTTATGGAAATCATATAAAGCTCAAGGGATAAAGATAACACACACTTAATACACTACATGATTATATCACATATTTCTCCACCCCCCAAATGGGGATGGAACTACTCACTACTCATTACACTACTGATTAGACTAAGTAAAGAAAACATTTAACTAAGATACTAAAATTACTAAGCAAGAGATTAAACAAAGTAAAGCAACCCACACAAAACAAGCAACATAACAAAACAAGATTAAAAGAAACAAATAAACTCGTTGAGTTATTAACAATGACTCACATTGAAGGTAGCATTCTTCTCCACCTTGAGTTATTGCTTCAAGGCTCACTCCTTAGTAGAGAGAATGCCACCAAACAATGGGTAATTACAATGGAAGGTGAAGAGTTCTATTTATAAGCATGGAAAAAGCTAATCCGGGACAATCCCCCGATGTGGGACTAAACCAATACCAAAAATAGACTAAGAATACACTAATACAAGCCCAGCACCAATCTTAGCGGATCTGGAGACATATGGACCGCCAAGTAGCGGTCCAAGACCGCCAATTTGCGGTCTATATGATCCAGATCAAGTTGGTTTTGGTTGTGGGCTTTCCTGGTGGTCTTTGTTCGTCTTTGATGCATCTACTTTGTTTATTGGAGCTCTGACCCGAGTCGAATTGCCGAAATACTCCTCATGATGGTGTGGAGTTTCCTGTTTTGCTCTTAGGTCCTTCGGTCTTACGATCAGGTCCTTCTCCATTGCATCTTGGTCCTCATGTCTCACAATTAAGACCTTTTTCCTGCTTTTGGGTCCTTTCATGGCTCTTCTCTTCAAACCTCTTTATTCCTGAAAACTAAACATAAAACTCGTCACGTAGCATTGCTTAGGTGTAACATAATGGATATAAGGTACAAATATAAGCATGAAATGATGTCAATCAGTGGCCACTCTCTCTACTTGGAGTAAAAGTCATGGAGCAAAATTCTAGTGGAGATATGCTACTTGTAATGTAAGTGAGTAATAAAATAAAGTTTTGTAGTTTTATATTGTCTCTTTCAATTCTTGCATGCTTAGTTTAATGTCGTTTTGTCTCCTTTTCTTAATGAGTAGTGAGTAGTTTCATCCCCCTTTTGGGGTGGAGGTGATATAGAATATGTGATAGTGATGAGTTCTTTTATTTGTGTCATTTCATATGCTTGTAGCAGGCTTAAACTTGTATTAGATTGGATAATGTCCACACTAGATACTTATCTCATGCTAGTTTTAGAGTTTATGTTGTTGCTTGTAATGGTTTGATGGGAATGACTTGTTATGTATGGATCCGTGTTTGGTGCATATTCACATAAATGATTTAGGTTGTATGTAGGATTGATTGATGCTCTAATGGTCACACTAGGTACTTATTGCATGCTTGATAATCTAAAATCAACCTCAACTTTATGTGAGATATGCATGTTCATGGTTTTCCATGTAGTTGACGCTCGATTTCTAAAGAACCATAGTTGACACTCCTCCTGGTGGATCGATCCATACATGCCCTGTCTTCACCGACAGCTGTGCACTTGCGGTTAAACTTAATTTCACACCAAGTTTTTGGCTCCGTTGTCGGGGAGGTGCTTTGTCCAGACTCTGGTTTGGATGCTTCAAGTGGATTTAATATTTGTTTTTAGTTTTTGTTTGTTTCAAGGATAGCTCAGCATTGAGGGGAAGTAACAGGAGAAATTTGAGAGCATAAAAAGCCATTGTGACAGCCAATCAGTTGTCCGGTGAGCAGATCTTGCTTCGTAATTTCTTTTGTTTGTTGTTTCTTTCAATATAGTGGTCTGGGAGCTCAATGTGGCATGTTATGACCTATAGACTGTTCCCATATTAAATAAGAAACCAACCAATCCCCCTTTTAATCCATTTGGACCTTTAAACTCAAAGTAAAAGAGTAGATTGATTGCTATCTAGGTCATGTATCATTTGTAGACCTTTCACGCACTTGTCTTTTGTTTTCATTACATTCTTGTTGTTGATTGCTGACGTGAGGTACGTGTACCCATTCCCTCATTCATGCATGGTTAAAGCATGCATTAGTTAGTAAGGTGCATCGGGACAAGAGTGAGGTGAGCTTTTGTTTGGAAAGTTGATTGCTAGATTAAGACTTAAAATTCTACTAAGGAGGCGCTGTCCTATATAAGATAAGGTGGAGAATTTCATCACCCTTTCATTTTCCCCAAAAATAACTCCTAAACAAAAGACTTAATGTAAAATCAAGTAGTCATTGGCCACTAGGACTCGAGCGCATTACGAGAGTGATCTGGTCACGACCGTCATATCCTTATCGGCATTGCTCACTTTGCCGATAGTAGGAAAGACGAGATCTCCGGATCTTGGCTCACTTTCTGGGCTTTGTGGACTTCAACGTAAGGAGATCAGGCGTGTTGAGGTCGTGTGACCTTGCAGTTAGGGGTCGTCTAGTTGTAAGGACCTATAGTGACCTTACGTTGCTTGATCCGTCTTGCTAAAAGCCTTCTACCCTCGCTATTTCTAGGAATTCCTCCTTTCTCATCTGAGTCTTCTCCTCCTCTATATTATATGAGTAGTCTCCTCCTCTGATTACACCCTCTGTTGTGTATGGTTTTAGAGTTGCGTCGAGCGTTTTATGCGAGTTTGGGCTCTTTTTGGTGAGAGCACTTGACTTGAGAGAGTGCATTTTTCTAAGATGGACGGACTAGGTGCTAACCCATCTATGCCTTGAGCTCCTTTGGAGCATGAGGCCGAGTCATCTCGTGGTGATGGGGGAGACTGGGTTCCATACATGGATTATCTCGGTTCGCTCCCACCACCATGTAGACCTCCTTCTCCTCGTCCTCCGACTCAAGAGGAAGAGGGATTCGGTCAGGATCGAGTTCTTGTTGCATCACCACCATTAACTCGACAGGATAGACCGATGACTCTATGGGGGCGGACCCATCTTGTTCGGGTCGCGTAACCCTCTTCCATAGTTCTCCCGCCGGCTTACGGGAACAACTATGAATTGAAACCTCAATATGTGAGCATGCTTCCTATCTTCACTGCCAATAAGGAGGATCCGTATATTTTTATATGTGAATTAGAGTAGGTATGCTCGATGTCCAATCTTCAACAGCTTGACGAATTAAGTCCGGTTGAGGTTGATTTCTTTCGCGTTGAAGGATAACACGAAGAAATTGATGTACAGCCTCCCGACAAGCTTTATTCGGTCTTGGGATGAATTTGTGACTGTCTTTCTAAAGAGATTTCCCCACCCCCAAAGGAAAACTCAACAGTTACAACACCAGATACATCAAATGTATCATACTGAGACCGAATCTTTTCATGCTTTCTTTGGGAGGTTCAAAGACCTTCTCTAGTAGTGCCCTCATCATGGACTTGAGCTATGGTAGTTGTGCTAGATTGTTTATGAGGGCCTCAATTACAACACCCTCACATTGTTATAGTCGATGTGTAAGGGTAATTTCTAAATGACACCAACCGATGAGGCGTGTGACACTTTTGAATTAATGGCTCAACCTACCCTTGAGTGGGACACCATGAGAGAGCCACTACTCTTATGTGTAGGATTGAGAGTTTAGAGTTGGGTCGAGCTCCTGTCGTTCCGGTCGCTACTCCGCTTGTAGTAGGTGTGGACTTACGTGACATAGTGACTTGGAATGTGCTTACGCTTCAAGTGATATTGAACATTGATGCATTGCATACATTGCATCATATGTCCTTCATTAGATTAATTTTATATCAATAAATGCTACTAAGGTATGTGTTTAGTCTTATTTACAGAATACAGGGACCTGAATGCAAATTACCCATATCCCGAGCATAAACACGTGCAAAGAGACTCATTTCTATCATAAAGACCAAGTCAAGATTATCGGGAGTCAAATGGAAGTTCATCCAGGCATAAAAGCATTCAAGACCTAATTACAAAAAGGACAAAGCACAAAAGGAGCCAGGGACTTAATTGCAAAAAGCTAAGGACCTAATTGCAAATTACGAGTAGCTTTTATTATTATGGAGAAAGTCTAAAGAAAAATCAATGTGGATCTCCAAATATATAAAGAAATAAAGTCGGAGCTCAAAAGAAAGGAAAGAATCAATCCAGACGCGCAAAGGATGATTAAATCATACCATAAACACACAGCAAAAATCCGGATCAAATCAGAGCATATTGTGCGGCGATTTAGCCGCAAGTTACATGTATTGTGCGGCGATTCCGCAGCACCCCTGTCGATCCGTGCCTCCAAATTTTGTCCAATCATGGTGTGCCACGTGTACTTTCCTATTTCATATTAGGGTTACTTGTATCGGCTATAAATAGCCTCGAAACGATGTTGTGAGGGTCCTTGTCTTTAGTCCTTAGTTTTTGTTTCTTAGTTTAATAATAAAATTCTGTTGTTTTTATTTCTTGTTTTTAGTTTTCTTTTGTAATTCCTCTAGGACCCCTTCTCCTTCCTCCCATCCATGAGTTTCTAACTCTTTCCAAAGGGAGGGGGTGACGGATTTAGGGTGAAGAGAAGAAGAATAAAGTTATTATTTTAAGTTCGTGTTAGTATATTTTGATTACTTGAGTTTGTGTTAAATCATTTATCATGTAATGCTTTATAACTAATGTGATTTATTATAAGTTTCTGAATTCTCTAATCTAAACCCGATATCTAAACCTCCACCCAACGGAATTCACCATCTTGTTCTCATTTTAGTTTTATTTGTTAATGTTTCTTGCTTTAAATAATTAAAAAAACCAAAAATCTCAAACCAAACATATTTTTCTCTCTTTCTTCCTTAATCGAAAATCACACAAATAACAGAATCTCTCCCTCCTTGTGTTCGACCCGTATTTGCCACGTCTTCATTGACGTCGTGCACTTGCGGTATAAATTTAATTCCCAACAAGTTTTTGGCGCCGTTGCCGGGGAGGCGACGCAGATTTTGTTTATTTTTATTGATTTCGATTCTATTCTGTTTATCGTGTGCGCGATCTAACTATTTGGGTTTGCGTTTCAGGAGACAACAGAGTGCGCGGCGAAATCCGGGCACATTCTGAGCAACAAGGGCGGCGGAATCGCCGCACATCAAGAACAACATGCGGCGAAATCGCCGCACGTTTGAAGCGTCTGGGCTTCAACTTTTTCTTGGGTCGTCTCCATCTCTGGGTGGACGCGTAGAGCATCTGGAAATTTTGAGAGCAGGCGGTGAACCCGACTGAGCGTGCATAGGTAACCTTTGTTGCCCATTTCCTCGTAATTTCTAGTTTCGGAAAATTTCCTTTTGTAGAACTGCACGTGTTAAGCTTAAATTCCATAATTGGCAATAATTCAACTCTGACCTAAAAATTGGCAAAACTAGAAGAACTTAGTGCATGCATCATATAATGTTTTGTTTGCATTATTCTTGCTAAATTCTTGCAAATTAATTCTTGTTGAAGAGTGCTGGAGGCAAGGTACGTATTGCGGTTTTTATCGATTGCATTTAAGCATATAATCTAATTTGCATACAACCTTGCAATTGCCCCCACTAAAGACCATTGTTTGACTATCTTTGCTAGATTTAAGTTAAACTATCTTAAGGGCAACTCCGTAGGAAAAGATACGGTGGGGATTTCATCACCCTTCCGTGGCCCACAAATCACAATCCTAAAGTGTCACCCAAGCTTTAAAATTAAAATCAATTAGACATTGGCCCCTAAGGAGTCAGACTCAATTACGGAGAAGATTGGTTTGACTTGCTATGACCTTAAGCTGATCGAATTTAATTTGGTGTCTAGAAAGTGTTTTTGTGTTGACGTAAGTCTTCCAAGCGAAGTGGTTGTCTAATTGGCACCGACTCTGTCGGAAGCGCCCCCACTAGCTATACACGGCCTGGCCAAGTTGGTTTGATTAGTGAGGGAGGTGAATCAAGCAAATCAATTCGACTCAACCAGTTAGGAGTCGTCTAGATTTAAGCGACACTAGGTCTAGGATTGTTTGAACCGTGCTTGTTCAGGAAATTTCTGACCGACCATCTTTTCTATCTTTAGAGTTAAGTTTCCCTTCTCATATGTGTCTTCTTTCTCTTCTCACCTCAATTCTAGAATAGGATTCCTTTCTCATCTTTTCCCATTATATTGTTTGTTTCCATTTTGAAAAAAAAAATATAAAATATATATATATATATATAAAAGAAAAAATATATATTGTAATTAATTCTTGAAATTGAATTTGGAATTTAAATTTCGAATTTGAATTCAAAAATTGATTCAACCCGGTGCACTCAGATTTGGATTCGGGACTTGAGTAATCGACTCTCACGAGTTCATCTAGATTCCAGTCTGGAGCTTAGCCCCAATCCATCTGCTGCACCACCTCACCCGGATCCAATGGGTGAGAATGTTGTGAACCCGCCCATAACTCTGAGGGATCGATGCTACCCAGCGATGGCTGCTCAGCCATCGTGCATCGTTATGCCCACCATCCAGGGTCACGACTTTGAACTTAAGGCATAATACATGAGTATGTTGCCTAAGTTCACCTCTAAGGAAGACCCTTATCTCTTCCTTAGAGAATTTGAGGAAATCTGCTCTCTTATGCAATACCAGCATATCTCTGAGAAGGCAGTGCATCTGAAATTCGTGCCTCTAGCACTGAAGGACGACGCTAAGAAATGGATATATAGTCTAGCCGAAAGATCCATTAGGAGTTGGGCCGAGTTTGTTCAAGTGTTTTTAAAGAAATATTTCCCCAACCATAAGACTATGAGGATTAGGAATCAAATCGTTGCATTCGTTCAATCTAAGAGCGAGCCGTTCTATTCCTATCTAGAAAGATTCAAAAGTGTGCTGACCCAATGCCCTCATCACGGAATTCCAAGATGGCAATTGTTCCAAATTATTTATGAGGGATTGACACCCACATCTAGGGTTACGGTAGAATCCGTAAGCCAAGGGAACTTTATGTCAAAAAATGAAAATGATGCCTGGACTTTTCTTGAGGATTTAGCTGAAAACAGTATGCAATGGGACAATGCTAGAACACCGCTTAACCCAAGTATAGGATCTAGAATAGGAAGTCAACCCAAACCAGGTGTCTTAGCTGTAGATGCCAATATAGCGGCTGAAGCAAAACTAGCTACCCTTATGCGCAGAATGGAAAGTCTAGAGCTACAAAACCCGAGTGAATCAAGCATCGTCTATCCCTTGCTCTAGATGTGGTCAGACTGGTCATTTAATGGAGGATTGTGCGGACTGGGAACAAGTTAATGCCACGTTTAACCATGCTAGAAATGACCCATACGTATCAACCTATAACTCGGGTTGGCGTAATAATTCCTATTTCTCATCAAGCCAACAAGGTCAACCTTCTAGACAACAACCAAACCCGTATAACCAAAATAATACATCATCTGGGTTTAGTAACAATGGAGATCATGAGGTTAGGTTGACAAGCTTGGAAAATTTGATGAAAACTTTTATACAAACAACCAACCAGTCCTTCCAAAGGCTAGAGACACAAGTCAGCTAACTCGCACAAATTGTAGGTGCAAGGGAAAAGGGTCAGTTTCCAATTCAACCTGAGGTGAACCCAAGATCTAATAATCAATATCAGCCCTATCAACTACCTTCAGGAAATAACAACCCTAGACCGGTTCAAATGGTTAATGAGGAAGGATCGTTCCAACAAATAAATGCAGTAGTATCATTACGGTCCGGAAGACAAGTTGATAACAATGTGGTAAATCCTAGAACGTCTAATCAATCTAGCCATCAAGCAACCACATATGACCTAACCATTGAACCTGACGTCCAATCTGAAACGCCCAACCCACCTACTCAACCTGAACCTGAGCGAGTCTTTGTTCCTAAAGCTCCATTCCCCAATAGACTCAAGAAGAATTCAAGTTCACAAATGGAGAAAATCTTGGAAGTATTTAAGCAAGTTAAGGTGAATATTCCACTCTTAGATATGATTCAACAAATACCTGCTTATGCTAAATTCTTAAAAGATCTGTGCACTAAAAAGAGAAAAACGAACGTACCAAAGAAGGCATTCTTAACTGCAAACATAAGCTCTATTCTGTCCAACACATCTCCTATAAAATATAAGGACCCTGGGTGTCCCAGAATTTCATGTGCAATAGGAGATACTTTTATCAACAATGCCCTTCTAGACCTTGGTGCTAGTGTTAACCTACTCCCGTTCTCTGTCTACGAGCAACTCAACCTTGGTCCACTAAAACCGTCTAAGACAACCCTTCAATTTGCTGATTGCTCTATTTATAAACCAAGAGGTATAGTAGAGGATGTTTTGATTAAGGTTGGTGACTTCATTTACCCAGTGGATATTGTCGTTCTAGACACTGAACCTGTTGTCGATCCTAAGGGAGAAATCCCTGTGATACTAGGCAGACCCTTTTTAGCCACTTCTGAAGCTTTGATAAATTGCCGAAATGGGCCATGCAACTATCTTTTGGAAACTTAAAAGCTGAATTTAATATCTTTCATGTTGATAATGAGCCATAAATAGTATGCAATCAAAGTGATGTTGTGATGAGATCGCGTATTTATAAGATTTCTGAATCAAATAAATCATCACAAAATCAAAAAGGAAGTAAGAAAAAGGGGAGTAATTCTGCGACACACCCACCATCACTCGAGCAAATAAGAGAACCAATACTTGTGAGGGGTGTGGAACCTGTGACTCAGGACTCTCAGTGCAACATGTGGAACAATTTAACTGGATACATGCACCAACATGGTGTCATTCAATCCAGTTCTGACTATGGTTGACTCTGAGCAAATTCAACCCCTCTACCGCAAGTTGACGCAGGTAATAAGTGCATTTGCTTTTTCTTTGCATACATTGAGGACAATGCATGATTTAGGTGTGGGGGGTATTTATCTATCTATCTATCTGTTTTATTTTTCTGTTGTTCAAAAAAATAAAATAAAATTCATTGTTTCAAGACATAGCTTAAGATTGAACCATCAAAATCCGTGTACAACTTGCATTGAGTTTTTGTGCCTTATTATATAATTCTGCTTGTATAAACTATGACATAAATCTAAGTTCCAAAGAAATAACCCATTGCCCTTTAAGACATGTATGCACTTAAATTGGATGAATCAAATCTTTGAAGTGGTTGATAAAAAGCAGAGGTTGAGGAAAATATACCGGGAAGTGTGGACTTCTGATAGCAATTAAGCCTTGAGGAAAATAAAAGTGGAATAAAAGTGAGGAAAGCACATTTTGCAAAATGATTACAAAAGCCCAAGCCTTTGAGTCACTGGTCCGTAGGGGTATCTTGAAACCCGGTAACTTGAGTCTACAAGCTCGGGATTATCGACCAAACTCGCTACACGAATGCAAAAATGGTAAAAGTGTTAGAAAAAGTAAATGTGTTGAATCACGGAAAAAGAAAAGAAAAAAATACTTTAAGATACTCAAGGCCCAAAGCTAAAAGAATGATCCATGTCATGGCTGATCCGAATGATACTTCACCACTAGAGGAGGCGTGCAAAATAATTTAAGTGATAACATGTGTAGAAAGGTTAGTGGTGTGAAAGTTGGAGAAACAAAGACCAAGTCAGATTTCTTATGAGTTAAATTTATATAATGAGCATGCAAGAATTCTAAGTGAAATGTATAAGGTTGAGGTGGAGATATTGAGAGCTATTAATGAAATATCGAATTAAGACTTTGTGGGTGTGTCAAAGGGAAAACCCTCACGAGACAAAACTGGTCCTCTAAGGAAACTTGGGGGTTTAAAGGCCTGTTGCACATGCTAAGTGCAACTGTGATTCTTACGAAAGTGAGTTAGGATTTCCCTGTTTTCATTTTTTCTTAGATTCTGTTTTGCTAGGGACTAGCAAAATCTAGGTGTGGGGGTATTTGATGCATTGCATACATTGCATCATATGTCCTTCATTTAGATTAATTTTATATCAATAAATGCTACTAAGGTATGTGTTTAGTCTTATTTACAGAATACAGGGACCTGAATGCAAATTACCCATATCCCGAGCATAAACACGTGCAAAGAGACTCATTTCTATCATAAAGACCAAGTCAAGATTATTGGGAGTCAAATGGAAGTTCATCCAAGCATAAAAGCATTCAAGACCTAATTACAAAAAGGACAAAGCACAAAAGGAGCCAGGGACTTAATTGCAAAAAGCCAAGGACCTAATTGCAAATTACGAGTAGCTTTTATTATTATGGAGAAAGTCTAAAGAAAAATCAATGTGGATCTCCAAATATATAAAGAAATAAAGTCGGAGCTCAAAAGAAAGGAAAGAATCAATCCAGACGCGCAAAGGAGGATTAAATCATACATAAACACACAGCAAAAATCCGGATCCAATCGGAGCATATTGTGTGGCGATTTAGCCTCAAGTTACATGTATTGTGCGGCGATTCCGCCGCACCCCTGTAGATCCGCGCCTCCGAATTTTGTCCAGTCATGGTGTGCCACGTGTACTTTCCTATTTCATATTAGGGTTACTTGTATCGGCTATAAATAGCCTCGAAACGATGTTGTGAGGGTCCTTGTCTTTAGTCCTTAGTTTTTGTTTCTTAGTTTAATAATAAAATTCTGTTGTTTTTATTTCTTGTTTTTAGTTTTCTTTTGTAATTCCTCTAGGACCCCTTCTCCTTCCTCCCATCCATGAGTTGCTAACTCTTTCTAAAGGGTGGGGGTGACGGATTTAGGGTGAAGAGAAGAAGAATAAAGTTATTATTTTAAGTTCGTGTTAGTATATTTTGATTACTTGAGTTTGTGTTAAATCATTTATCATGTAATGCTTTATAACTAATGTGATTTATTATAAGTTTCTGAATTCTCTAATCTAAACCCGATATCTAAACCTCCACCTAACGGAATTCACCATCTTGTTCTCGTTTTAGTTTTATTTGTTTATGTTTCTTGCTTTAGATAATTAAAAAAACCAAAAATCTCAAACCAAACAAATTTTTCTCTCTTTCTTCCTTAATCGAAAATCACACAAATAACAGAATCTCTCCCTCCTTGTGTTCGACCCGTATTTGCCACGTCTTCATTGACGCCGTGCACTTGCGGTATAAATTTAATTCCCAACAAACATGCAAATCCGTTGTATCAACAATGGCCCGTAACGACTTGTACAGTCACTCCTACAACCCGGGATAGCGAAACCACCCTAACTTCTCATGGGGGCCTGTTAGGGGCAAAGGTCTGAGCTGACACACTCAACCTCAACCTCCACCTTATCACCCTCCATGCCCATCGGCGACCTACCGACCCCCACATGAAAGGTCTCAGCCCCAAATTGACTAACCTACTCAGGCCTCACCACCGGGTTATTCTAGTCAGACTCTACCTAAACGGGTTGACCCACGGGACTCCACTCTTGAACAAACACTTCACGCGTTCATGTAGAGCACTCAAACCATGCTTGCGGCCAAAGTATTGGAAGTGCAAGTTAGTCAGTTGGCTCATCAGCTCCATGAACATGAGAATGGTCAATTCCCAAGTCAACCCGAGATGAATCACTGGGATACCCAATCTCAAGAAAGGCCCCTACTGCCTCGAGCTACCTCTAAACCGACCCATCATGTTAATGTGATTCATACTTTGAGGTCCGGTAAGGAGGTGGACAACCACATTAGCTTACCTTCCTTGCAATCATCATCTCTTGGTGTCACCAGACCTGCGGTGATACCTACATCTATGAGCGAGCCAGATCCTGAGGTTCCCTTAAGAAATAATTCCAGGAAGGAGCTTTATCCTCAGGTTCCTTATACAATTATTTCGACAATGGGGTCAGACCATGAGGTCCCCTTGTCTCATCGTGGGTCGAAGGAACCAGATTCTGAGGTCCCCACTCATGTTTCTACGGAACAGAATGTTGAGGTTCCTTTGAAAGACCGTTATACCCCGATGGCATCATTCATTGAGCCCTTGAAAAGTAAACTTCAGATCAGCATGACAAAATACTTGAAATCTTTTGACAAGCTAAGGTGAACATTCCTCTGTTGGAGCTGATTCAGCAAATGCCACGTTATGTCAAGGTTCTCAGGGATTTATGCACCAAGAAGAGGAAAACCAATATTTCTAAGAAAGCTTTTCTTGCCGCTAATGTGAGTTCATTGTTGGCACAACCTACGCAAGTCAAATACAAGGACCATGGTTTCCCTACTATTTCTTGTGTGATAGATGAGGTGTCAATACATAGAGCTTTATTGGACCTAGGTCCATCTGTCAATCTTCTGCCACATTCGGTCTATGTCCACCTCGGTCTTGGAGACCTCAAACAAACAAAAACCACTCTTCAATTGGCTTATAGGTCTATGAAGAAACCAAGGGGCATGGTAGAAGATGTTCTCATCAAAGTGGGTGAGTTAATTTATCTAGTCGATTTCTTTGTTTTGGATACTCAACCTGTGCCAAACCCACTTGGACAAATTCCTGTTATTTTGGGGTGACCATTTCTAGCGACTTCCAATGCCTTGATCAATTGTCGTAATTGTTTGATGTGCTTGACATATGGCAGTCAGTGCGCTGATTTCGACGTATTCACCATCGGAAAGAAGTCAGGTGCATTCGATGACACTATTGAGGTCAAAGGCACCTGCAAGTATTTGATAAGGCACCTTAACATCTTCACCCTCCATAGCACGGATGAGATTGAAGTCGAAGGCACCTTCAAGTATTTCCGAGAGTTGTTTGATGGAGATCCTGATGGTGGTGAAGATGTTTCACTTGGGCTGGCACAAGAATGTGCCTTATCTTGTGATCATGTGGCGTTTGAGCCACATCCTTTTGATCATGTGGCTCTTGAGCCACAATATACCATTTTTGTGGCCTCTGGGACACTTGCTCTTCACTCTGTATCTGTTGAGGACCCCATGTAGGTTAAGAATCAACCACCTAATACCCTACATTTCACACAACCAGACATAGGTTTACCTCTCATTCATGCCTCCTATCGTGCTCATTCTCAAGAGGCATCAAATGACCACGATGCTTATAGGGGTGCCACGTGGTCATGCAATTCTATTTCTGGACTTTGCCATCTAGGTAATAAGTCCAGAGTGTCACTTTGTGTGGATGAAATGATCCCAGTGCACCCAAATGTTAGTTGGAGGGTATTTGTTTCCATTTCCTTTCATCGACCCTGGATTTGAGGGGCATGAACCACCATTCTTGGTTCATAAACATCTCAACAATCCTCCCATTTCTTATGTTGTGAGCCCATGCAAGCACATATCTGGCTCGAGAGATGGTGGGTTCCCATTTGATGTGACTTGACTGTAGGATTTCATGTTTAATTATACATATATATTTTCGAAATTTTTATGTAAAATAAGGATCAATTACAATTTTCTTTGATTTATTTCATGCATGCATCGGTTTGTTTTAACATCTAGTTTCAAAACTCTATTAAAACAAACAAGGGCTCCGAAATTCATACCTAGAAGTTCTCAAAAACTTCTTGAAGATTCGGAGATGTTGGGGATGCTTCTCGCCGCGCCGGATGCCTCCGAGTGTTCACCGAAACCCTAAACAAGGTTGGAGAGAAAGGAGCTAGCCAATCGATCTCCAAACAAGCTTAGAATCTAGCTACAAACCCTTCCTTAGCCTCTGAGATTTCTCCTTCCAAAGACTTAGAAAACTAAGAGAATTTTCGTGGGTTTTTGTGGTGAATTAAGAGAGAAAACAATTATTGAATTGTGTGTCTCAATTAGGGAGAATTAGGACCTATTTATAGGTTCCAATCTTACTCTTAATCATGGCTATTCTTAAGCCACGGTTTTATGACAATTTCTCTCACAAATTAATTCCATAATGCATTATATGCACCCACAAAACGTTTGACCAAATTTGGAGCTAATCCAACCATCGATCAAATTAATCTCTTAATAATCAAAGGCAGAAAATCGATCGCTGTTCGGTTTACCGAGTCCCACTCGGTTAACCAAATTTGTCACGATTGTTTAACCGAGTACGTGACGGATGACCGAATCTTAAGGGGGAAAATTCTCCTTAACCGATCAGACCCATTCACGTGTAAGACCGAGTGCTATTCGGTTAACCAAAAATATCGGAACTTGACATTGTTCGGTCGACCGTTTCTGGTTCGGTACACCGTACCAAAGCTCCAGGCACTTTGGTCAAGTTCGGTCAATCAATTACGATTATCCGTTCCACGTTCGGTTGACCGATCCATAGATCCTTCGGTCGACCGAACCTCAACGGATTACCGAACTTCTACCCGATTTTGCCTATTTCAAATTTTGGATTTATTTCCAACAAAATTTGAACTTAAGGGGGTTTTAGCAAATTCACAACTTATGCAATGTATTATCCTATGCAACAATAAATTATTGCACCCCATAATATATGCATCTCATATGAATTTATCATGATTCTAATTATGTTTATATACAACACGGTTTTTTTGCGGTGTGAGCTATGGGAGGATCTAAACTAAGTTGGCAGTGATATTAAGAGCTTAATATCACAAGCTATAAGCGGTATCTAGCTACACATTATAGCTCCCAATTAGTTAGATGTCTTAATTCCACTCGAACCAAAACCCGATCCATTTAGTGATGGAGTGCACCACTTGTGTCCGTCCCTTGCCTCATGATATTAAGAATACACACAAAGTAGTATTGTGTCATCTTTGTATTAGTATTCATTTCTTGATCTCTTTAAGCTAGTTATAAATATGTGACTTAACTCAAATCACATTGTGCACATTATAACTTTGCTTTATCAAGGGGCCCACTAATATCATCACTCAATTAAGAGGGGCAATGATAGTCTTTTGACTAACTATCTTCTCCAACAAAAGTTGTACTTAACCAACCAATGCCTTTACACTACACTGATCGATAGTTCAAGACACTGATCTAATTAAGTATTCCTTAAGTGATTAGATATAAGTCTCATATCAAAGGACCAAAGACACAGTAAAATATTAATGACACAGAAACATATTTCTATAATATTTTACTTATTAGGTCTATTCAGTATATAAAAGTAATATTTTCCTCTTTTGCATACCCGTGTTGTCACTCACTTGTAGAGCTACAATGATCTATGACCAACACGACAATCTTAACTCGGTAATTAATGTTCCATGTTAGTTACCATGATTGCGAATATCTTTTGTTTTATGTAAACCAATATCTTTTAGAGCTCTACGGTTAAGGACCAAGAGCATCTTCCTTAACACTTCTAAAAGACGAATAACATAAACAAGGAACAAAATGATTTCTCATTCAATTCATAATAATTGACATTTAAAAGTAAAACTTTTAGAACACATTCCCTTCAATCTCCCACTTGTTATCAAAGTTTTCTTTCACATACATTCTCAATGCATAAAACATCAATAACTAGGGTAACCTTCCCAAATCACCTATCAAGCCAATCCACATGGACCCTCGGATCCATGGACTCGAAATATATTTCGTCTCTTAGCTTGGTATGAAGGTTTGTTGAATGGATCAGTTGTGCCACTGTTGTGTCCACCTATTTATTTATTTTGTCTTTCGTTGGTGGTTGAGTTAGCTGTAGTGATATTACTCCTAACTACACTAGCTCATACCTCCACCTTCGATAATGATGACGCATCATCACTCCAACCTCTTATTGTCTAGAATTCCTATAAGAATTGCATCAAAACAGCCCTCGGCTATTTTCTCCTTTGTCTTCCATAAACACGAACCTTATCTTTAGTCCGGTTAAGGTACTTCAGAATATTCTTGACCGCAATCCTATGATTAGGATTCGCGTTGGATTGGTGACCACTTGTCACGTTTAGAGCATACGAGATATTGAGTCTTGTGCAAGTCATTGTGTACATGGTCCTTCCTTTTGCCGAAGCATAAGGGATACCTTCATGTACTCCAAGTCTTTGTGTGATTGAGCACATTGAGACTTCTTGAGTTGCACACCTATACTCATACTTATTGGCATATTGTCCATATCGGAATTGTTCACCCTGAACATTTCCAAAGACCTTGTCAATGTATGCACGTTGACTGAAGCCAATGAGTCTACGGGATGTATCTCAATGTATCTTGATTCTCAAGATGTGTTGAGCCTCATCCTTTTCTTTTCATTGAATACACTGATTTCAACGAAATTTCTCGTTTGCTAATGCAAAGGTATATGATTGCTCATGAGCAATATGTCATCGACATATAAGATCAGAAGTACTACATGGCTCCCACTAATCTCCTTGTATATACAAGGTACTCCTTTACTTTGAATGAAGTGAATCTTCTTCACCTCTTCGTCAAAGCGTTTGTTCCAACTCCTTTATGCTTGCTTCAATCTAGAAATGGATTCTCGAAACTTGCATATCTTCTCGCTATTCTTTGGATCATCAAAACCTTGAGGTTGTACCATGTACATATCCTCCTCCAAGTTCCTGTTTAAGGAACGCCATTTTGATATCCATCTTCCATATCTCATAATTATGGAATGTGGAAATAGCGAGCATAATCCGAATAGATTTTATCATGGCAACTTCTCAAAAGTTTCATCAAAGTCAATTTCTTGAATTCGAGTTTGACCTTTTGCTACAAGCCTTGCTTTGTAGGTTGTCAAGTTACTATCCATGTCCATCTTCCTCCTAAAAGTTCATTTATACTAAATGACATTTTCTCTTGAGGAAGGCAAATCAAGTTATACACTCAATTATCATACATGGATTCTATTTCGGATTTTATGGCCTTAAGCCATAGTTTGGAGTCTTCCCTTACCATTGCTTCTTGGAAGGTCGAGGGATCTTTGGTATCCAGTACCATGATCTCATGGAGTCCCACATACCTATTGGGTTTCTTCCTTTACCTCGTCGACCTTCTCAATTCTTTTGGTTCTTCTCGCGTCTCTCGAACTCCTTCCACAATTTCTTGAGGAATAGGTTCATGTTCAACTCTTGAACGTACACTCGGTGGGGATGATTGAGATTCTCTCACAATTTCTTGTGATGGTCTCTCGCTCACGCTCCCACTAACCAAATGAATCTCGGTTGGGTCTTCATGATTTTGAATGCAACATTCACATCATGATCTTGTAGAGTATCTTGAGTTTCCTCAAGCTCAACTCTACTCCCACTACTTTTCTCTTTTTTCCAGAAATTCCAGAAAAACCATATCTCTCTCTACAATCTTTCGATTGGAGGTGATATACCAAAAGTAGTATCCTCTTGTCACACGAGGACAACCTATAAAGAAGCACTTATCCGCTTTTGGTTGAAGCTTGGTCGACATCAATTTCTTGATGTATACCTCACAACCCCAAATCTTGAGAAAGTCGAGCTTAGGTGTCTTTCAACTCCATAGCTCACAAGACATTTTCTCCACGGATTTGGATGGAACATTATTAGTGAGTTTGTCATTATTTGTAGTGCATAATTCCAAAAGTAAATCGGCAATTTAAATTGACTCATTATTGATCGAAGCATGTCGAGCAATATCCTATTTCTACTTTAGGAATGAGTCAAATTAGGTATTCTAAGCACTCACCCCTACGAACCTTTCATAGAGACTCGATATTCTTGTTGAGTCGGTTCACTACTTCATCCTCGAATTCCTTGAACTTGTCAAAGAATTCACTTTTGCTTCCCATTAGACAAATATAGCCATAATGACTATAGTTGTCTGTGAACCAAATGAAGTACCTTAAACCGTCTCTTGCACTTGTACTTATCGGACCACATACATTAGAATGTATCATATCCAATTAGTTGTTCGTTTTCGTTCCTTTCTTCTTGAAAAGTCTCTTGGTCATTTATTTGACCAATCCGATAGTGCTACAAGATTGTATCATTCACGTGAGTTATCTTAGTTTCTCTTTTGTTATTGTTTGTTTGAGTTTGTTCATTATTTATTTCAAGCAAATAGAAATCATTCCATATGAATGTATTTGCATAGAAAATTCCATTCTTCGATATAGACAAGCAAGAATTAAAATATTTATTAAAATTTATCCATATCCAAAACTTGATACAGAATAGTTCTTGCTAATCGAAGGTACATAACAAACATTCTACAAAACATAAATTTAAATCACTAGACTATTGAAGTTCCATAGAATCTTGTACAATTGCAGCGATGCTTGTACTATTTCCAATCTTCAATATCATCTCGTTCCCAACGAGTTCCTTCCTATCCTTCAATAGCTGCACATCAAAATTATGTGAGCACAAGATCCGGTAACCATTACCAAATCAAGGATAGAGGTGATTAAATTTATCTCAATAACAAACATACCTATGGCGTTTCTCGGGCGCCTACGTTCAATCATCCCATTTTCAAGGTCTTCCTTGTACTTGGGGCAATTAGGTCGGATGTGTCCTTTTTCACCGCAGTGAAAGCACTCCGAGTTGGGAGTTGGAGGCTTGTAAGTTTTCTCCCTTGAGACACTCCCATTAGTACCTCCTACTCCCTCGCTCTTGATTGACGTATCTTTGGTAAATTTGCCTTTACCTTTGTTGATCTTTTTGCTCTTCTTATGGATAGCAAGGACCTCATGGTCCCTACTCTTGCCCATATCAACTTCAGCCGTTTTGAGAGCATTGTGAAGCTCCTCAAGACTCACCCCTTTTTCACGCACATGATAGTGCATCACAAAATCCTTAAAGGACGGGGCTAGAGAGCCAAGAATTAGATCTTCGGCAATGTCCACTGGCATTGGAGAAGAGAGCTTCGACAACTTCTCAAGGTATCCTTGCATCGTGAGAAAATGCATGGATACCGATGTTCCCTCCGCCATATGGCACCTTGTGAGTGCGATGGTGGTCTTATAGCGCTCCTTTCGGGCACTATCCATGAACATCTTGGTTAGAGCCTCCATGGTCTTCTTGGGTTTTGAATCCAAGTATTTCGCTTGAAGCGAGTCACCCATGGATGCTAGTATAAGACCGTGAACTTGGTTCTCTTGGTCTTCCCACTTGGCTATCGCCTCTTTCTCTTTATCGGTTGCCTTCTCATTTAATTTTGGGATTTCACCATCCAAAATATGAGATAGTTTTTCAAACCTCAACACGATATTAACATTGAGTTGCCATTTCATGAAGTTTGAGCCATCATTTTGCAAAGGGTTCTTTTCGATCATAGATCGCACAATTGGTTGGATATTTGACATTTCTACAAAATAAATTATATAGGTTTTAATGCCAATTTTATGTTTTAATACATACATACATATATATATCGAATATGATGTAAATACTGCGAATAAAATCTTGCCCGTAAATGCAGTAATCCAAGATCCCATCAATTGTAATATAGACTAGCTAAGGGCTATCGAATACATTACAACATCAAGGTAAGAAAACATTTTCTAATCACAACCTTTTTGAATTTTAGCAACATTTAGCATCTTCAAACTTTTGTGACTCTTGTCGTTTTAATTATGAGGGAATGCGACCTATCCTCGTAAGAAAAACTTTTTCCCAAAACCGAGCGAGGGCTCTAGGTAATGTTAAGAAAACTTATTTTCATTTGATACGAGATACGTTTATCTATTGTATTCACAACTAAACATACTTGGGGTTCACTAGGGTGAAACACACCTCATATATTCAATTGTGGCACAACAACAGACAACCTTTATATCTCCCACTATTCCCAAAGATAGAGGGAGCTATCTCTCGCTAAGGGCGAGCAGAGTATCCCTCGATCAATGGCTGCTAGTGGATGAAATAAGAAGGAAATTTATTCTTAATTTTTGTTGGACAATTTGACATGTGATTTAGAATTTTAGGTTATCATGCATATTAATATTCATACACATCCTAACATTCACCACATTCATCACATGCATAGCAGAAATTAAACAGAAATTAAACATTCACACAATCCACATCGTGTGAGTTTATATGTTCCCTTCGATCCTCGATCATCGATCCCTGATCTTCGATCCTCGATCGATGCGCTACAGCGGCGACTTCCTCTTGCACCGGAGATGTAGATTTTACAGAAAATAAACATGCTCCTCACATTCGATAAAACTGACTAGTGCAAGTCCTATGTAAAAACCTCTCATATGCAAATGCAACTATCTAAAAGATGGAAATAGAGAGAATTTTGGCTTTTACATACATAAGCCCCTGTATAATAATAATAACATACATTTGTAGTGTCTGATTTGGAACATATAAACTCACAATCCTGCAAAGCAACTCACGCATCCATGCACGCAATTGCTATAAACTACAGAATCTAATTTATCAATCATCTAGAATTCTCAACAATTCTTTGAAAAATATTTTGAAATCCATTAAAAACATTTTTCATACATCCATAGTTCACAAATTAATTATGAACCGATGTTCATCCAATTTCCAATGGAAAGATGAATCGCAGTTTTTCGGTTTTGTTGATTCTCTTACAAAATAATCGTTTATACTTAAAACGAAGTTATTGCAAGTTAGACTTATGTCTAAATCATAATTCTAATAATTATATGTCATGTTTGAAACATTCAAAACATTTAAAACGAATTATTATAAAGAATTATTTCAACAAACATTTAAAGACCGAAAAACCGGTAAAACGAATTGTTTAAATCCTAGATGCTAAACTAGATTTGTTTACAGCCATAAATCATGAGAAAATTGAACCCTATGCTCTGATACCACTGTAGGATTTCATGTTTAATTATACATATATATTTTTCGAAATTTTTATGTATAATAAGGATCAATTACAATTTTCTTTGATTTATTTCATGCATGCATCGGTTTGTTTTAACATCTAGTTTCAAAACTCTATTAAAACAAACAAGGGCTCCGAAATTCATACCTAGAAGTTCTCAAAAACTTCTTGAAGATTCGGAGATGTTGGGGATGTTTCTCGCCGCGCCGGATGCCTCCGAGTGTTCACCGAAACCCTAAACAGGGTTGGAGAGAAAGGAGCTAGCCAATCGATCTCCAAACAAGCTTAGAATCTAGCTACAAACCCCTTCCTTAGCCTCTGAGATTTCTCCTTCCAAAGACTTAGAAAACTAAGAGAATTTTCGTGGGTTTTTATGGTGAATTAAGAGAGAAAACAATTATTGAATTGTGTGTCTCAATTAGGGAGAATAAGGACCTATTTATAGGTTCCAATCTTACTCTTAATCATGGCTATTCTTAAGCCACGGTTTTATGACAATTTCTCTCACAAATTAATTCCATAATGCATTATATGCACCCACAAAACGTTTGACCAAATTTGGAGCTAATCCAACCATCGATCAAATTAATCTCTTAATAATCAAAGGCAGAAAATCGATCGTTGTTCGGTTTACCGAGTCCCACTCGGTTAACCGAATTTGTCACGATCGTTTAACCGAGTACGTGACGGATGACCGAATCTTAAGGGGAAAAATTCTCCTTAACCGATCGGACCCATTCACGTGTAAGACCGAGTGCTATTCGGTTAACCGAAAATATCGGAACTTGACATTGTTCGGTCGACCGTTTCTGGTTCGGTACACCGTACCAAAGCTCCAGGCACTTTGGTCAAGTTCGGTCAATCAATTACGATTATCCGTTCCACGTTCGGTTGACCGATCCATAGATCCTTCGGTCGACCGAACCTCAACGGATTACCGAACTTCTACCCGATTTTGCCTATTTCAAATTTTGGATTTATTTCCAACAAAATTTGAACTTAAGGGGGTTTTAGCAAATTCACAACTTATGCAATGTATTATCCTATGCAACAATAAATTATTGTACCCCATAATATATGCATCTCATATGAATTTATCATGATTCTAATTATGTTTATATACAACATAATTGATTTTACTTGTTCACCACATGTGTCATATTTTCTATGAGAAACCCGACACATCATATGAACCAAAAATCAAGCTTCTTGTTTCACGGTTTTTTTGCGGTGTGACCTATGGGAGGATCTAAACTAAGTTGGCAGTGATATTAAGAGCTTAATATCACAAGCTATAAGCGGTATCTAGCTACACATTATAGCTCCCAATTAGTTAGATGTCTTAATTCCACTCGAACCAAAACCCGATCCATTTAGTGATGGAGTGCACCACTTGTGTCCGTCCCTTGCCTCATGATATTAAGAATACACACAAAGTAGTATTGTGTCATCTTTGTATTAGTATTCATTTCTTGATCTCTTTAATCTAGTTATAAATATGTGACTTAACTCAAATCACATTGTGCACATTATAACTTTGCTTTATCAAGGGGTCCACTAATATCATCACTCAATTAAGAGGGGCAATGATAGTCTTTTGACTAACTATCTTCTCCAACAAAAGTTGTACTTAACCAACCAATGCCTTTACACTACACTGATCGATAGTTCAAGACACTGATCTAATTAAGTATTCCTTAAGTGATTAGATATAAGTCTCATATCAAAGGACCAAAGACACAGTAAAATATTAATGACACAGAAACACATTTCTATAATATTTTACTTATTAGGTCTATACAGTATATAAAAGTAATATTTTCCTCTTTTGCATACCCGTGTTGTCACTCACTTGTAGAGCTACAATGATCTATGACCAACACGACAATCTTAACTCGGTAATTAATGTTCCATGTTAATTACCATGATTGCGAATATCTTTTGTTTTATGTAAACCAATATCTTTTAGAGCTCTACGGTTAAGGACCAAGAGCCTCTTCCTTAACACTTCTAAAAGACGAATAACATAAACAAGGAACAAAATGATTTCTCATTCAATTCATAATAATTGACATTTAAAAGTAAAACTTTTAGAACACATTCCCTTCAATCTCCCACTTGTTATCAAAGTTTTCTTTCACATACATTCTCAATGTATAAAACATCAATAACTAGGGTAACCTTCCCAAATCACCTATCAAGCCAATCCACATGGACCCTCGAATCCATGGACTCGAAATATATTTCGTCTCTTAGCTTGGTATGAAGGTTTGTTGAATGGATCAGTTGTGCCACTGTTGTGTCCACCTATTTATTTATTTTGTCTTTCGTTGGTGGTTGAGTTAGCTGTAGTGATATTACTCCTAACTACACTAGTTCATACCTCCACCTTCGATAATGATGACGCATCATCACTCCAACCTCTTATTGTCTAAAATTCCTATAAGAATTGCATCAAAACAGCCCTCGGCTATTTTCTCCTTTGTCTTCCATAAACACGAACCTTATCTTTAGTCCGGTTAAGGTACTTCAGAATATTCTTGACCGCAATCCTATGATTAGGATTCGCGTTGGATTGGTGACCACTTGTCACATTTAGAGCATACGAGATATTGAGTCTTGTGCAAGTCATTGTGTACATGGTCCTTCCTTTTGCCGAAGCATAAGGGATACCTTCATGTACTCCAAGTCTTTGTGTGATTGAGCACATTGAGACTTCTTGAGTTGCACACCTATACTCATACTTATTGGCATATTGTCCATATCGGAATTGTTCACCCTGAACATTTCCAAAGACCTTGTCAATGTATGCACGTTGACTGAAGCCAATGAGTCTACGGGATGTATCTTAATGTATCTTGATTCTCAAGATGTGTTGAGCCTCATCCTTTTCTTTTCATTGAATACACTGATTTCAACGAAATTTCTCGTTTGCTAATGCAAAGGTATATGATTGCTCATGAGCAATATGTCATCGACATATAAGATCAGAAGTACTACATGGCTCCCACTAATCTCCTTGTATATACAAGGTACTCCTTTACTTTGAATGAAGTGTATCTTCTTCACCTCTTCGTCAAAGCGTTTGTTCCAACTCCTTTATGCTTGCTTCAATCCAGAAATGGATTCTCGAAACTTGCATATCTTCTCGCTATTCTTTGGATCATCAAAACCTTGAGGTTGTACCATGTACATATCCTCCTCCAAGTTCCTGTTTAAGGAACGCCATTTTGATATCCATCTTCCATATCTCATAATTATGGAATGTGGAAATAGCGAGCATAATCCGATTAGATTTTATCATGGCAACTTCTCAAAAGTTTCATCAAAGTCAATTTCTTGAATTCGAGTATGACCTTTTGCTACAAGCCTTGCTTTGTAGGTTGTCAAGTTACTATCCATGTCCATCTTCCTCCTAAAAGTTCATTTATACTAAATGACATTTTCTCTTAAGGAAGGCAAATCAAGTTATACACTCAATTATCATACATGGATTCTATTTCGGATTTTATGGCCTTAAGCCATAGTTTGGAGTCTTCCCTTACCATTGCTTCTTGGAAGGTCGAGGGATCTTTGGTATCCAGTACCATGATCTCATGGAGTCCCACATACCTATTGGGTTTCTTCCTTTACCTCGTCGACCTTCTCAATTCTTTTGGTTCTTCTCGCGTCTCTCGAACTCCTTCCACAATTTCTTGAGGAATAGGTTCATGTTCAACTCTTGAACGTACACTCGGTGGGGATGATTGAGATTCTCTCACAATTTCTTGTGATGGTCTCTCGCTCACGCTCCCACTAACCAAATGAATCTCGGTTGGGTCTTCATGATTTTGAATGCAACATTCACATCATGATCTTGTAGAGTATCTTGAGTTTCCTCAAGCTCAACTCTACTCCCACTACTTTTCTCTTTTTTCCAGAAATTCCAGAAAAACCATATCTCTCTCTACAATCTTTCGATTGGAGGTGATATACCAAACGTAGTATCCTCTTGTCACACGAGGACAACCTATAAAGAAGCACTTATCCGCTTTTGGTTGAAGCTTGGTCGACATCAATTTCTTGATGTATACCTCACAACCCCAAATCTTGAGAAAGTCGAGCTTAGGTGTCTTTCAACTCCATAGCTCACAAGACATTTTCTCCACGGATTTGGATGGAACATTATTTAGTGAGTTTGTCATTATTTGTAGTGCATAATTCCAAAAGTAAATCGGCAATTTAAATTGACTCATTATTGATCGAACCATGTCGAGCAATATCCTATTCCTACTTTAGGAATGAGTCAAATTAGGTATTCTAAGCACTCACCGCTACGAACCTTTCATAGAGACTCGATATTCTTGTTGAGTCGGTTCACTACTTCATCCTCGAATTCCTTGAACTTGTCAAAGAATTCACTTTTGCTTCCCATTAGACAAATATAGCCATAATGACTATAGTTGTCTGTGAACAAAATGAAGTACCTTAAACCGTCTCTTGCACTTGTACTTATCGGACCACATACATTAGAATGTATCATATCCAATTAGTTGTTCGTTTCCGTTCCTTTCTTCTTGAAAAGTCTCTTGGTCATTTATTTGACCAATCCGATAGTGCTACAAGATTGTATCATTCACGTGAGTTATCTTAGTTTCTCTTTTGTTATTGTTTGTTTGAGTTTGTTCATTATTTATTTCAAGCAAATTGAAATCATTCCATATGAATGTATTTGCATAGAAAATTCCATTCTTCGTATAGACAAGCAAGAATTAAAATATTTATTAAAATTTATCCATATCCAAAACTTGATACAGAATAGTTCTTGCTAATCGAAGGTACATAACAAACATTCTACAAAACATAAATATCGAAGGGGAAAAATTCTCCTTAACCGATCGGACCCATTCACGTGTAAGACCGAGTGCTATTCGGTTAACCGAAAATATCGGAACTTGACATTGTTCGGTCGACCGTTTCTGGTTCGGTACACCGTACCAAAGCTCCAGGCACTTTGGTCAAGTTCGGTCAATCAATTACGATTATCCGTTCCACGTTCGGTTGACCGATCCATAGATCCTTCGGTCGACCGAACCTCAACGGATTACCGAACTTCTACCCGATTTTGCCTATTTCAAATTTTGGATTTATTTCCAACAAAATTTGAACTTAAGGGGGTTTTAGCAAATTCACAACTTATGCAATGTATTATCCTATGCAACAATAAATTATTGCACCCCATAATATATGCATCTCATATGAATTTATCATGATTCTAATTATGTTTATATACAACATAATTGATTTTACTTGTTCACCACATGTGTCATATTTTCTATGAGAAACCCGACACATCATATGAACCAAAAATCAAGCTTCTTGTTTCACGGTTTTTTTGCGGTGTGAGCTATGGGAGGATCTAAACTAAGTTGGCAGTGATATTAAGAGCTTAATATCACAAGCTATAAGCGGTATCTAGCTACACATTATAGCTCCCAATTAGTTAGATGTCTTAATTCCACTCGAACCAAAACCCGATCCATTTAGTGATGGAGTGCACCACTTGTGTCCGTCCCTTGCCTCATGATATTAAGAATACACACAAAGTAGTATTGTGTCATCTTTGTATTAGTATTCATTTCTTGATCTCTTTAAGCTAGTTATAAATATGTGACTTAACTCAAATCACATTGTGCACATTATAACTTTGCTTTATCAAGGGGCCCACTAATATCATCACTCAATTAAGAGGGGCAATGATAGTCTCTTGACTAACTATCTTCTCCAACAAAAGTTGTACTTAACCAACCAATGCCTTTACACTACATTGATCGATAGTTCAAGACACCGATCTAATTAAGTATTCCTTAAGTGATTAGATATAAGTCTCATATCAAAGGACCAAAGACACAGTAAAATATTAATGACACAGAAACACATTTCTATAATATTTTACTTATTAGGTCTATTCAGTATACAAAAGTAATATTTTCCTCTTTTGCATACCCGTGTTGTCACTCACTTGTAGAGCTACAATGATCTATGACCAACACGACAATCTTAACTCGATAATTAATGTTCCATGTTAATTACCATGATTGCGAATATCTTTTGTTTTATGTAAACCAATATCTTTTAGAGCTCTACGGTTAAGGACCAAGAGCCTCTTCCTTAACACTTCTAAAAGACGAATAACATAAACAAGGAACAAAATGATTTCTCATTCAATTCATAATAATTGACATTTAAAAGTAAAACTTTTAGAACACATTCCCTTCATTGACATATGAAGATGGGAGCCCATTTTCGTACATAGTTATATTTGAAGGAAAAAAAGAGAAAAAAAGAGAAAAAAAAGAAAGAAGACTCCAAGAATAAGCATTGATTGTTGTGAGCCCCAACCCTTGTATATTTGGGGCCTATTTCTTTCACGTACTTGTCTCTCTTCTTCAGTACTTCCCCGATTTTGACGCAAATTAGGGTTTCTGTCCATCAACATGACCATGAAACTTTCCTTATGCTACACGTTGGCGAGATCTTTTCTTTTTCATGCATATATCCATATAGTATCATGCTCACATTCATTGAGGACAATGCGTGAAGTAAGTGTGTATGGGGCGGTGTTTTACGTGTGTACATAGTCGAGTCTTTCTCCTTCTGTTTTGTTTTCTTTTTTTGTATTGTTAGGGTCATGATAGTTTGCTGCATTTAACATCGATATATCTGCTTGCCATGATCCTTGGGTGACTTGTCTTCTTTTGCTTGCCTAGTGCTTTAAATTTTCACATTTCTTTCAAAATCTTCATGTGTTTGCGAAAGAAATTGTTTTGCGGGTTTTGCGTGTGTTTTGCATGTGCATAACCGTTGATCGGTAAAGTACAAGGAAGCTCCCAAAATTGACTTGAACTTGATGCATTAGGATATTTAGCACACCGGCTTTAGGTATTATGTAGTCGTAAGGATGCACCCCGATTTTCCCTCAAGGTGAGAGAAATCTGAGGGTTTCAGTACACAAACAAATAATGAAGTCCACCCTGAACCTAGTGAATCTAATAATTCGTGTCTATTACTTCAAGGGTAGATAATAAATAAGTGGGTCGGGTGTTCTCTCTTCTCGCACGGCTCCTACTACTCAGGAAATTAGGTCCGTGTGGACTTAGTGTTTGGTTCTTTCGAGTCATCTGACTTGTGATGCAACGACCGAAATGCCATTACACGGTTGGTAGGGATCACCCTAAGTGGAGATGTTGGGAAAGGTGTACTTGATAGTGTAGGTCCTCGTAGGCAATGATGCATGAAACCTGGCCCTGAGAGAATTGCACACCAACTAGTAAAAAGAAGAAGAACAATAAGAGAAGAAAAAAACAAGAGAAATGGCAATGCAAATAAGAACCTTAATGGACTTTACACTTTGTATCACTTGAGGATGTTAAGGTTGCCCATGTCGTTCACTTAAGTCTTTATATAACTTGCACGAATGGTTCATTAGGCTAGGTGTGTGGACTAAATACCTATATAGAGTCGGCCCGTAGTATTACCGTATCCAATGACCAACAAAAATGAGTTCATCGAGTCGTGTTGCTAGGTTGAATAATGTGGAGGGATCGCCCTATGTGTAGATGTAGGGGAAGGTGTATGTGATAATGTAAGTCCTCAGAGGCAATGATGCAAGAAACTTGAACTTGAGAGAATTACACACCAAATAGTAAAAAGTAACAATAAAAAAGATCAAAAAAGCAAAAAGAAAAGAAAAAGGGGATTACAAATAAGAACCTTATAGACTTTACACGATGTATCACTTGAGGATGTTAAGGTTGCCCATGTCTTTAACTTAAGTTTGTAATTAACTTGCATGAATGGTTCCCTAGGCTAGTTGTGTTGACTGGATACATATATAGAGTCGGCTCGTAGGATTACCGTGTCCAATGATCGACAAAAATAGGTCCATTGAGTAGTGTTCTAGGTCGAATGATGCATCAATGTTCGGATTTTGTGGGTATATCCCCTGAAAACCCTCAACAGACTACACTCTTCCTCCTTGGCTACAAGGAGGTTTAACAGCTTGCTGCATATGCTAAGTGCAACCGTAATTCCTATGAATGCGAGTTAGGATTTCCATGTTTTGCATATCTTTTTCATTTCTTTTATTTTTATCTTTCTTTGTTTTGCTCGGGACAAGCAAAAACTAGGTGTGGGGGTATTTGATTGACATCATATCATTCGTGTCTTATATCCTCTATTTTGAACCTAAGCATTGCTACGTAACGAGTTTTATATTTAAGTTTTAGAAATAAACAAGTTTGAGAAAAAGATACACAAAAAGGACCCGAACGCAAGAAAATGACTAAATTGTGAGACTTATGGACTGATTTGAAAGAGGAAAGAACCCAGATGTAAACCAAAAGGACCAATAAGCAAATCAACAAACTCCACACCATCATGAGGAATATTTTGGCAATTAGATCCGGGCCTAAACTCCACCAACATATTAGGGTGCACTACACATGAAGAAATCAAGCCATCAAAGTGTCATCCAAAACTGGGTCGAATCAGAGCAACCCAGACTGCCAATTGGCAGCCCTAAGCTGCTGGTTATTGATTAGATCTGCTCTGGATCCGATACAGTTTAGCCGGATTGTGTATTAGAGTGTTGTATGTCTATTTTTAGTAGTGCATTAGTCCCACATCCGGGGATTGTCCCCGATTACCTGTTTTATGACTATAAATAGAACATTTCCTCCTCCCTTGTAATGGAGTCCTTGCTTGGTGGCCACTCTCTATACTTGGAGTAAAAGCCATGAAGCAAAATTCTAGTGGAGAGATGCTACTTGTAATGTGAGTGAGTAATAAAAGAAAGTTTTGTAGTTTTATATTGTCTCTTTCAATTCTTGCATGCTTAGTTTAATTTCGTTTTGTCTCCTTTACTTAATGAGTAGTAAGTGGTTCCATCCCCCATTTGGGGTGGAGGTGATGTAGAATATGTGATAGTGATGAGTTCTTTTATTTGTGTCATTTCATATGCTTAGTGTAGATCTATACTTGTAGCATGCTTAAACTTGTATTAGATTGCATAATGTCCACACTAGGTACTTATCTCATGCTAGCTTTAGAGTTTATGTTGTTGCTTGTAATGGTTTGATGGGAATGGCTTGTTATGTATGGATCCATGTTTGGTGCACATTCACATGAATGATTTAGGTTGTATGTAGGATTGATTGATGCTCTAATTGCCACACTAGGTACTTATTGCATGCTTGATAATCTAAAATAAACCTTAACTTTTTGTGAGATATGCATGTTCATGGTTTGCTATGTAGTGTTGTGTATCCTACACTTAGATTCTCTATTAGCTTCTACTTGTATGCCATACATACCACACTTGTTCCTAGTTGAAATGAAGACCCACTGTAAGACCCCGGAACAACGGAAAAATTTGGAATTTTAACAATAAAGGATCACAAGAGAACGATCATCAAACGAGAATGTTACTCATATAAATAACCAATCGGTGCACCATAATACAACAGAGCTTGTAAAAATACATGATTACATCATTACAATGAAAGATAAATGTAGGTAATCATGACGATCTCAAATAGTTCGTAGAGGATCCCGGTCTCAAAATGTGTGCACTCGCTTTCACCACCCAACAGAACCTACTACGGTCCAAAAATAAATGAAACAACAATTCCTGAGTTTCCCATATGAATACGATAACACAATAAAATGAACCTATCATACTAGTATCATGTCATGTCATCATCAGTAATGAAAACAGTTCCCCTCCAAGGGTAAATCTGGACATCAGTCCCACAATCATCATCGGGTCCCCTCAGAGACCTACCGTAGGCACGTACGGTCTTACGGACAATATGCAACGGACACCACACTAGTCATGCGGTTCGGTGAGGGGAGTCCGCAATTCCGCATCATAAGAATCAGATCTGAATCATCGTGGTCAACACCACACTGACGGAGCGGTCGCTCAGGTCGGTCCATCAATCACTCAATTGGCGCCCTGCTGAGGAATCATTGCCAGAACAACATCTGATACATCATAGCCAGAACAACATCAGCAACATCATCGTTTGAACAACATTAGCGGTACAACATACGTCCGACACAACATCGGACGGTTCCGGACCGAAGTCCGCCATGTCATTATGCTCCATGAGCCATACATCATCATACATTGGGATCCGTGATCCCTCAGGTCTACTACTCTACGGAGAGTCAATAATATCATTACATTATGCCACAGTCTATCAACAGAGGTGACACAATCCCAAGTACACACTCTTCCACTCGATGGTCCCTGGGCACGCACGATCAACGCACCCACCATCTCCACCTAGCTCACACACTAGGCAAGTACATAGGTTTTCGTGAATAGAGTTGCCATTTCACTAGGACTGGGAATTCGGTTCTGAGCACAAATGGTCGACCGTTCCCAATAGGACCGGTCGAACAAACGCATGCACCGGTTTAACTCTCTGCTCATAACATAAATCGAAATGGTCGAACAAGCATATAAAACCGGTAACCCATACGTGCTCAAAATCTGGACTCAGGTCAAAATCATACAAGTCAACCGGTCGACCGAAACTACAAAGGGCAACCTAGAAGTTTCCAAACATTAATCAAATTGTTTGTTCATTTTATTTTTAGACCGCAAGTGCACGGGTCGTCCGTAGGGAGGTGAGCAGCCTCTAGCTTGACCGAAATCAAGTGGCGAAAAGTGGGAGAATATTCTAAGTTATGTTAAACTAGTAACAAGAAATGTAAAGGAAAACAACAACTAACGAAGCAAACTAAATCGAAAGAACCTAAAGTGGAAGTACAAATCAGGAAGAGGGACCCCTTGTACGATCATGAGGGTCTCTAATTCTAATCACTTTTAAGCTCATTACCTACTTGTTTAACTATCAAAGATGTGCATAGCGGAATTTAAAGTAAACAAGCAAGTAAGAAGAAATATGCAAACCACAATGGAACACGGGGATTTTTACAGAGGTTGGGCCTCCCGCCTACATCCTCTCTTGCAAGCTCCGCTCGCGTCTTCACTATCCACTCCCCGTTCTGGGCCGGGAGAGAGCACCTTTACAAAATAAGCACCACGAACACCCTCGCTTGCTTGACTTTCTTCCTCTCACAATCCGAGAGGGAACACTTCGGGATTTCACCGAATCCTTGCTCCTTGAACAACAATGAGTGGGACAACACTCTCCAAATATTGAGCACACTTTGAGTATGATTTGGCTATGATCAAAGGTGTGGAATTTAGGCTTAGAGTGTGGGATTGGGGAAATTTGAGCTTGGGAGTTTCTCTATAATGTATTAGACAAGTAGTAGTGGGAGAGTTTTGTTAAAATGTGTTTTACATTTCTATTTATAAGCATTAGAGAGAATATAGCCATTGGGGTTAATTGGGTATGAGTTGGTGTAAGATAGACAAAACCAAATTCTGAGTTAATTCGGTCGACCGGATCGGGCAGTTTGGTCGACCGTGTGGTAGTTTTGAACTCAGTTCGGTCGATCGGTTAAGGAACGGTCGACTGCCCTACGCTAAGACTTAGGTACACTTAAGTGATAGGTCGAACACCGAATAGGGTTCGGTCGACCGATTCACAGCAGACACTTTGGGGTTGACAAACAAAGTTATATTCGGTCGACTGAAACAAGGTCCACGGTCGACCAAATTCCAGCATGAGATTTGGGTTTGTCAAGAAACATACGTTCGGTCGACCAAACAAGGTCCTCGGTCGACCGATACATAAAATGTATTTGGGGTATTTTTGATTAATATGAATACGACCGTTGAGTATATACGACAAAACAAACGGTCGGAAAATAATTGGGACTCGGTTGACCGAAATGGTCAGGACGGTCGACCAAACTTAGGCAGTTTAAACACTAACAGAATAATTGATCACTCGGTCGACCGAACGGTTTGTTTCGGTCGACCGAATGTGGGCAGACTGTTTGGGTTCAGGTTAAGTGTTTTCCGGTCTAAGTTTGGGTGATATATTGAAGTCCAAATTGTGTGAAATTTCGTGTGTGACTTCTATAGGGAACCTAGTGTGGTTGAGTAGTTTTTAGCTCAAGTATGCTCAATTACAAAAAGTTACTAAAGACGCAAAGAAATATAAAATACATGTCTTCAAAAGAGCTTGATTACATGTCTTGACTTGATTTCCTTTCTTCCTTGAGTCTTGATCACCTGTAGAGGTTAGCACAAAGCAATATATATGCAATGCAATATGTGTGCTACTCTATATGATCATAATTAAGATTAGGTTGATTAAATCATCAAAATATAGATTAAGGACAAAAAGCCAACAATATCCCTCTTTTTGATGATGACAACTTATATCTTAATACATTGAATTTTTAGATGTAAACTATGCATTTAAATGCTCCCCCCTATGGATGTGCATAGTTTTTGTTCAATTTATATCAAATTCCAAGTTGCCCCCTTAATTATCTCTCCCCTTGGACATCCATAAAAAAAATTATGATTTAAGTTCAATGTGGATGTCTTGTAATGAAGTTGCTCCCCCTAAATTTTACACTTCATTACGCTAAGAAAATGATATTCAATAAGCTCCCCCTATCAATATGAATATGATTTTTTAATTTAGTTCAATTCTTAATTCTCCCCTATTAACATCAAACAAATATTACAATATAGCATGTGATGTTTTCATTTTCCCTTTTGACATCCATTTAGAAAATTTGACTCTAAAACTATGGATGTGTTACAAATTTAAGATTTGCAATGAATGAGCAAATGATATGTCAATTAAGCATATAACCTAGACTAGAACCAATTTGATTGAAAATTTTAGAGGATAAGAAAAATTGTACCAACTTGAAGCTTGAATTGGTTCTATCTCCATTCGGTGATGCAACCGGCTTTGAATTCGACTCTTAAGCTCGCCCGATCACCACCGATTTCTTCCTCAAGCACCTACAAGTGTAGATTTAGGTACCCAAACAACTTTGGGTCCTTGAATGTTAGCTTTGGGAACCCAAACCATTTTGGTTTTAGGAGCCCACACACTTGAGGAACTATGCTTTACAACTAAGTGCTTTCCATTTAAAGTTGTATAAGATGCATGGTTTTTCAATTTAGCATTATATCCTAAACCTTGTTTTTGTAAAGATTGCCTTTGACTTCTTAATAGCATATTAAGCATCTTAGTTCCATGTGTGAACTTTTCTAGATCTTTTCTTAATTGCACATTGCAAGCATGAAGATCTAATTGTTCAACATCTATAGATGTTGCTTTTAGCTTATCAAGAGTTGATGCATTAGTTTCAAGTTTAGCAATCACCTCATTCTTCTCATTCATGATTAGTTCAATTTGGCATTTGAGATCATTTATTTGCTTTCTAGCATTTTTGTTCTTTTCGCAAATAATCTCATATTGTTTAACTAAGTCATGGATTGCATTTTGAAGTTTCTCATGAGAATATGTTTCTTCTTTGGAACATGAATTATCACTAGCATATGACTTAGATGAGCAAGAATGTGATCTAGTAGAGTAAGAGTTAGAAGATACCTCACTTCCTTCATCTGGAATTGCCATGTAGCACATATGTGCATATTCTTTTGTTGATGAAGGTGCGGTTGATTTGGATGATGATGAAGACGATGAATCGTCCCAAGTAGCCTTGTGAGCTTCCAACCTCTTCTCCTTTCTCTTACTCCTCTCATTTTCTCTCCTTCTCTCCCTTCTCTCATTTTTCTTGTCCTTCTCTTTTCTCTCATTTTCACTCTCTTCCTTCTCCTTCTTCTTTTCTTTCTTTTCACTTCTTCTACCGCTTCTTTCATTCTTTTCTTCTTTATCCTTCTTGAGATATTTGAAGAATTCTTTTGCTAGGACTTCAATGTCCTCATCTTCTACACTCCTCCTTGGTTGGTCATTATTGCATGTAATCCCAAGGTAGGTTTGTTCTTGGAGTCTTCCTTCTCCTTTCGATGGTTAATTTGGAGCTCATAAGCCATGAGATTTCCAATTAACTCCTCCATCTTGAGTTGGGAAAGGTTGTGTGCTTCTTCAATTGCGACCACCTTATCTTCCCAATCGAGGCTTAGCGACTGGAGGAATTTCCTTGTCATGTGATGCATTGCATACATTGCGTCATATGTCGTTCATTTAGATTAACTTTATATCAATAAATGCTACTAAGGTATGTGTTTAGTCTTATTTACAGAATACAGGGACCTGAATGCAAATTACTCATATCCCGAGCATAAACGCGTGCAAGAGACTCATTTCTATCATAAAGACCAAGTCAAGATTATCGGGTTTCAAATTGAATTCGATCCAAGCATAAAAGCATTCAAAGACCTAATTACAAAAAGGCCAAGGACTTAAGCACAAAAGTAGTCAGGGACTTAATTGCAAAAAGCCGAGGACCCGACTGCAAATTACAAGTACCAAAATATTATTTTGGAGAAGTTCTAAAGAAAAATCAATTTCGATCTCCAAATATATGAAGAAATAAATTCGGAGCTCAAAAGAAAGGAAAGAAATCAATCCAGACGCGCAAAGGACATTTAAATCATACCATAAACACACAGGAAAAATCCGGATCGAATCTGAGCCAAAAAGGTGGCGATTCCGCCGCACCCCATGTCCAAAATGTGGCGGATTAGCCGCACAAATGTTGATCCGTGCGCTCAAATTTTTACGAATGCTGTATTGACGCGTGTACTTTTCTTTTATGTATTGGGATCCCTTGTATCGGCTCTAAATAGCCTCCGAAACGATGTTGTAAGGAGTTTTTAGTTTTTATTCCATGCTTTAGTAATAAAATTCTGTTGGTTTATTTTGTGTTTTCAGTTTTCTTTTGTAGTTTCTCTAGGATCCCTTCTCCTTCCTTCCATCCATGAGTTTCTAACTCTCTCCAAAGGGTGGGGGTGACAGATTTAGGGTGATGAGAAGAAGAATGATGTTATTATTTTAATTTTGTGTTAGTATATTTTGATTACTTGAGTTCATGTTGAATCATTTATCATGTAATGCTTTATAACTAATATGATTTAATATAAGTTTCAGATTTCTCTAAACAAAACCCGATATCTAAACCTCCACCCGCTTGATTCTCATCGATATTTGCTCTATTCTTAATTTGTTTTTGTTGTTCTTGCTTTAGAAATTAAAAATCCAAAAATCTCAAACCAACTTTATTTCTCTCTCTTTCTTTCCTTAACTCGAAAATCACAAAAAATAACAATATCTCTCCCGTCTTGTGTTCGACACGTACTTGCCGCGTCTTCATTGACGTCGTGCACTTGCGGTATAAATTAAATTCCCACCATGTTTTTGGCGCCGTTGCCGGGGAGGCGACGAAGATTTTGTCTATTTTGGTGATTTCGACTCTTTTATGTTGATCGTGTGCGCGATCTAACTATTTGGGTTTGCGTTTCAGGAGACAACAGAGTGCTCAGCGAAATCCGGGCACATTCGGAGCAAGAAGGGTGGCGAAATCGCCACACCCAAAGAAGAATCTGCGGTGGATCCGCAGCACGTTCGAAGCATCTAGGCTTCAAATTTTTCTGGGGTTGTCTCCATCTCTGGGTGGACGCGTAGAGCAACTGGAAATTTTTGAGAGCGGGCGGCGAACCCGACTAAGCGTGCGTAGGTAACATTTGTTGCCTTTTTCCTCGTAATTTCTAGTTTCGGAAAATTTCCTTTTTAGAACTGCACGTGTTTTGTTCAAATTCCATAATTGGCAATAATTCATCTCTGGCCTAAAAATTGGCAAAATTAGAAGGACTTAGTGCATGCATCATTTAGTGTTTTGTTTGCATTATTCTTGCTAAATTCTTGCAAATTAATTCTTGTTGAAGAGTGCTGGAGGCAAGGTACGTGCACTGTTTTTATCGATTGCATTTAAGCATATAATCTAGTTTGCATACAACCTTGCAATTGCCCCCCAATTAAAGACCAATGTTTGACTAACTTTGCTAGATTTAAGTTAAACTATCTTAAGGGCAACTCTGTAGGAAAAGATACGGTGGGGATTTCATCACCCTTCCGTGGCCCACAAATCACAATCCTAAAGTGTCACCCAAGTCTTAAAATTAAAATCAATTAGACATTGGCCCCTAAGGACTCGGACTCAATTAAGGAGAAGATTGGTTTGACTTTCTATGACTTGAAGCTGATCGAATTTAACTTGGTGTCTAGAAAGTGTTTTTGTGTTGACGTAAGTCTTCCAAGTGAAGTGGTTGTCTAATTGGCACCGACTCTGTCGGAAACGCCCCGACTAGCTATGCACTGCCTGGCCAAGTTGGTTTGATTAGTGAGGGAGGTGAATCAAGCGAATCAATTCGACTCAACCAGTTAGGAGTCGTCTAGATTTAAGCGACACTAGGTCTAGGATTGTTTGAACCGTGCTTGTTTAGGAAACTTCTGACTAACCCTCTTATCTATCTTTTAGAGTTAAGTTTCCCTTCGCATATGAGTCTTCTTTCTCTTCTCACCTCAACTCTCTAGATTAGGATTCCTTTGTCATCTTTCCCCCTTCTATTGTTTGTTTCCATTTTTTTGAAAAAAAAATTAAAAAACAATTTCAAAAAAAGTAATTGATTCTTGAAATTGAATTTGGAATTTAAATTTCAAATTTGAATTCAAAAATTGATTCAAACCGGTGCACTCAGATTTGGGTTCGGGACTTGAGCAATCGACTCTCACGAGTTCATCTAGATTCCAGGCTGGAGCTTAGCCCCAATCCACCTGTTGCACCACCTCACCCGGATCCAATGGGTGAGAATGTTGTGGACCCACCTGTTGCCCCACCTAGGACTCTGAGGGATCGGTGCTACCCACCGATGGCTGCTCAGCCATCGTGCATCGTTATGCCCACCATACCGGGTCGCGACTTCAAACTGAAGGCACAATACATGAGTATGTTGCCCAAGTTCACCTCTAGGGAAGACCCATATCTCTTCCTTAGAGAATTTGAGGAAATCTTCTCCCTTATGCATTACCAGCATATCTCCGAGGAGGCAGTGCGTCTTAAATTCGTGCCTCTAGCACTGAAGGACGACGCTAAGAAATGACTATATAGTCTAGCCGAAAGATCTATTAGGAGTTGGGCCGAGTTTGTTCAAGTGTTCTTAAAAAATATTTCCCCAACCATATGACTATTAGGATTAGGAATGAAATTGTTGCATTCGTTCAATCTGAGAGCTAGCCGTTCTATTCCTATTTAGAAAGATTTAAGCACCTGCTGACCCAATGCCCTCATCATGGAATTCCAAGATGGCAATTGTGCCAAATTATCTATGAGGGATTGACACCTACATCTAGAGTTATGGTAGAATCTCTAAGCCAAGGGAACTTCATGTCCAAAAATGAAAATGATGCTTGGACTTTTCTTGAGGATTTAGCCGAAAATAGTATGCAATGGGACAATGCTAGAGCTCCGATTAACCCGAGTATTGGATCTCGAATAGCAAGTAACCCAAACCGGGTGTCTTAGCTGTAGATGCCACTGTAGCTGCTGAAGCAAAACTAGCTACCCTTATGCGTAGAATGGAAAGTCTAGAGCTAAAAACCCGACCCCTAGTGAATCAAGCCTCTTCTATCCCTTGCTCTAGATGTGGTCAGACTGGTCATATAATGGAGGATTGTGTGGACATGGAACAAGTTAATGACACATTTAACCATTCTAGAAATGACCCATACGCATCAACCTATAACCCGGGTTGGCGTAATCATCCCAATCTTTCATGACACCAACAAGGTCAACCTCCAAGACAACAACCAAACCCGTATAACCAAAATAATACATCATCTGGGTTTAGTAACAATGGAGACTATGATGTTAGGTTGACAAGCTTGGAAAATATGGTTAAGACTTTTATGCAAACAACCACCCAATCCTTCCAAAGGCTAGAAACACAAGTCAGCCAACTAGCACAAATAGTAGGTGAAAGAGAAAAGGGTCAGTTTCCAAGTCAACCTGAGGTGAATCCAAGATCTAATAATCAATATCAGCCCTATCAACCACCTCCAGGAAGTAACAACCCTAGACCGGTTCAAATGGTTCATTAGGAATGACTGATGCATTGCATACATTGCATCATATGTCTTTCATTTAGATTACTTTTATATCAATAAATGCTACTAAGGTATGTGTTTAGTCGTATTTACAGAATACAGGGACCTGGATGCAAATTACCCACATTCCGAGCATAAACGCGTGCAAAAGATTCATTTCTATCATAAAGACCGAGTTCAAGTTTATCGGGTTCCAAATGGAAATGCATCCAAGCATAAAAGCATTCAAGGAGCTAATCACAAAAAGGTCAAGGGCTTAATTGCAAAATGCCAAGGACCTGATTGCAAAAGAAAAGGATCAAGTTATTTTGTTGGAAAAGTCAAAAGAAAAGTCAAAAATAAATCCCCAACAATGGAAGGAATAATCCGGAGTTCAAGACAATGGAAAGAATCATCCAGACGCGTAAATAAAGATCAAATCATACCATAAACACATGACCAAAATCCGGACCCGAGCAGACCTGATTGTGCGGCGTTTTCGCCGCACAACACCTTCAATATGCGGCGTTTCCGCCGCCCAGTCATTGATCTGTGTGCCCGAATTTTGTCCAGTGTCGGGTCGACGCGTGTACTATCCTTTTATGTATTGGTATCCCCTCTATCGGCTATAAATAGCCCTGTAGGACGAATGTAACACATCTTTGAACCTTTGGTCTTGGATCATTAGTAATAAAATTCTGTTCTTTTAATTCTTGTTTTTATTTTATTTTAATGTCTCTAGGATCCCCTCTTCTTCCTCCCTCCATGAGTTTCTAACTCTTTCCAAAGGGTGGAGGTGATGGAATTAGGGGTAGAGAAGATGAATGCATGTTATTGTTTTAAGTTCGTGATTAGTATATTTTGATTACTTGAGTTTATGTTAAATCATTTATCTTGTAATGCTTCATAACTAACATGATTTATTTCAAGTTTCTCCATTCTCCAATCTAAACCTAAGTCTAGACCTCCACCCGACGGAATTCTCTTCTTTGTTCTTGTTTTAATTTTAATTGCTTTTGTTTCTTGCTTTAGATAATAAAACCAAATATCTCAAAACCAACCCGTATTTGCCACGTCTTCATTGACACCGTGCACTTGCGGTATAAATAAAATTCTCATCAAGTTTTTGGCGCCGTTGCCGGGGAGGCGACGCAGATTTTTGTTGTTTTTGTATTTTCGATTTTTTTCTGTTTATCGTGTGCGCGATCTAACTATTTGGATTTGCGTTTCAGGAGACGACAGAGCACGCGGTGAAATCTCACCGCATTCTGAACCAAGTGGGAGGCGGAATCGCCGCACCAACAAGGTAAAGTGCGGCGGAAACGCCGCACAGGGTTGGAATCTGGTCTTCAATTTTCTGGGGCGTCGTCGGCATCTCTGGGTGGTCGCATTGAGCTACTGGAATCTCCGAGAGCGGGCGGCGAACCCGACTGAGCATTGCGGAGGTAACTTTTCTTGCCTTTCTCGTAAAATCTGAATAGTTGAAAAGTTTCCTTTCGTAGAATTGCACGTGCTAGGGTTACAATTCCATAATTGGCAATAATTCAACTCTGACCTAAAATTGGCAAAATTAGAAAGACCTTAGTGCATGCATCATATAATGTTTTGCTTGCATTATTCTTGCTAAATTCTTGCAAATTAATACTTGTTGAAGATTGCTGGAGGCAAGGTACGTATCGAGGTTTTTATCGATTGCATTAGAGCATATAATTTAGTTGCATACAACCTTGCAATTGCCCCCATTAAAAGGACCATTGTTTGACTATCTTTGCTAGATTTAAGTTAAACTATCTTAAGGGCAACTCCGTAGGAAAAAAATACGGTGGGGATTTCATCACCCTCCCGTAGCCCACAAACCACAATCCTGAAGTGTCGCCTAAGCCTCAAATTTAAAATCAATTAGACATTGGCCCCTAAGGACTCGGACTCAATTAAGGAGGAGATTGGTTTGACTTGCTATGACCTGAAGCTAATTAAATTCAATTTGGTGTCTAGAAAGTGTTTTTGTGTCGACGAAAGTCTTCCAAGCGACGTGGTTGTCTAATTGGCACCGACTCTGTCGGAAGCGCCCCCACTAGCTATACACTAACTGGCCAACTTGGTTTGATTGGTGAGGGAGGTGAATCAAGCAAATCAATTCGACTCAACCAGTTAGGAGTCGTCTAGATCTAAGTGACACTAGGTCTAGGATTGTTTTGACCGTGCTTGTCCAGGAAATTTCTGACCAACCCTAATTTTTACCCCTTTAGAGTTAAGTTTCCCTTCTCGTCTGAGTCTTCTTTCCCTTCTCATCCATACCTTTCTATTGTTTGTTTCCTTTAAAAAAAAAAAATTAAAAAAAAAAAAAAATCAAAAGTTCAAAAAAAAAAAAAATTGTAATTAATTTTTGAAATTAAATTTGGAATTTAAATTTCGAATTTGAATTCAAAAATTGATTCAACCCGGTGCACTCAGATTTGGATTCGGGACTTGAGTAATCGACTCTCACGAGTTAATCTAGATTCCAGTCTGGAACTTAACCCCATTCCACCTGTTGCACCACCTCACCCGGATCTAATGGGTGAGAATGTAGTGGACCCGCCTGTTGCGCAACCTATAACTTTGAGGGATCGGTGCTACCCAACGATGGCTGCTCAGCCATCGTGCATCGTCATGCCCACCATACCGGGTCGCGACTTCGAACTTAAGGCACAATACATGAGTATGCTGCCTAAGTTCACCTCTAGGGAAGATCCATATCTCTTCCTTAGAGAATTTGAGGAAATCTGCTCTCTTATGCAATACCAGCATATCCCTGAAGAGGCAGTGCGTCTGAAATTTGTGCCTCTGGCACTAAAAGACGACGCTAAGAAATGGCTATATAGTCTAGCCGAAAGATCTATTAGAAGTTGGGCCGAATTTGTTCAAGTTTTCCTAAAAAAATATTTCCCCAACCATAAGACTATGAAGATTAGGAATGAAATTGTTGCATTCGTTCAGTCTGAGAGCGAGCCGTTCTATTCCTATCTTGAGAGATTTAAGAGTGTCTTGACCCAATGCCCTCATCACGGAATTCCGAAGTGGCAATTATGCCAAATTATTTATGAGGGATTGACACCCACATCTAGGGTTATGCTAGAATCTGTGAGCCAAGGGAACTTCATGTCCAAAAATGAAAATGATGCTTGGACTTTTCTTGAGGATTTAGCTGAAAATAGTATGCAATGGGACAATGCTAGAACACCCATCAACCCGAGTATTGGATCTAGAATAGCGAGTCAACCCCGACCATGTGTCTTAGCTATAGACTCCAACATAGCGGCTGAGGCAAAACTAGCCACCCTTATGCGTAGAATGGAAAGTTTAGAGCTGCAAAACCAAACCCGACAAGCATCCCCTACCCCTTGCTCTAGATGTGGTCAGACTGGTCATTTAATGGAGGACTGTGTGAACCTGGAACATGTTAATGCCACATTTAACAATTCTAGAAATGATCCTTACGCATCAACCTATAACCCAGGTTGGCGTAATCATCCCAATTTTTCGTGGACCCAACAAGGACAACCTCCTAGACAACAACCAACCCCATATAACCAAAATAATACATCATCTGGGGGTAATAATGGAAATCATGAGGTTAGGTTGACAAAATTAGAAAATTTAATGACAACTTTTATACAAACAACCAACCAATCATTCCAAAGGCTAGAGACACAGGTCAGCCAATTAGCACAGATAATAGGTGAAAGAGAAAAGGGCCAATTTCCAAGTCAACCTGAGGTAAACCCCAGAACTAATAATCAATATCAATCTTATCAACCACCTTCAGGAAATAACAACCCTAGACCGGTTCAAATGGTTAATGAGGAAGGATCGTTCCAACAAATCAATGCTGTAGTATCATTACGGTCCGGAAGACAAATTGACAATAATGTGGTAAACCCTAGAATGACTAATCAATCTAGCCATCAAGCACCCACATATGACTTGACCATTGAACCCGACGTCCAAATTGAAAAGCCCAATCCACCCACCCAACCTGAACCTGTAGCTCAACCTGAACCTGAGCGAGTCTATGTGCCTAAAGCCCCATTTCCCAATAGACTCAAAAAGAACTCTAGTGCACAAATAGAGAAAATCTTGGAAGTATTTAAGCAAGTTAAGGTAAACATTCCACTCTTAGACATGATTCAACAAATACCTGCTTATGCTAAATTCTTAAAAGATTTGTGCACTAAGAAGAGAAAAACGAATGTACCAAAGAAGGCATTCTTAACTGCAAACATATGCTCAATTCTTTCCAACACATCTCCTATAAAATATAAGGACCCGGGGTGTCCCACAATTTCATGTTCAATAGGAGATACGTTTATCAATAAAGCCCTTCTAGACCTTGGTGCAAGCGTTAACTTGCTCCCATTTTCTGTCTACGAGCAACTCAACCTTGGTCCACTGAAACCCTCTAGGACAACCCTCCAATTCGCTGATTGTTCTGTTAAGAAACCGAGAGGTATAGTAGAGGACGTTTTGATTAAGGTTGGTGACTTCATTTATCCAGTGGATTTTGTCGTACTTGATACTGAACCTGTTGTAAATCCTAATCGACAAATCCCTGTAATTCTAGGTAGACCCTTTTTAGCCACTTCGGAAGCATTAATAAACTGTCGAAATGGGCTCATGCAATTATCTTTCGGGAACTTAAAAGCAGAATTTAATATCTTCCATATTGATAATGAGCCAGAAATAATATGCAACCCAAGTGATGTTGTGATGAGAGCACGTATTTATCAGAATTCTGAATCAAATAAATCATCACATAAGCAAAAAGGAAGTAAGAAAAAAGGGAGTGATCCATTTACTCAACCACCATCACTCGAGCAAATAAGCGAACCAATTCAAGTGAGAAGAGTGGAGTCTTTTCCTCAAGTCAACATGGGGAACAATTCAACTGGATACATGCACCAACATGGTGTCATTCAATCCAGTTCTGATTATGGTTGACTTTGAGCAAACTCAACCCCTCTACCGCAAGCCGACTCAGGTAATAAGTGCATTTATTTTATCTATGCATACATTGAGGACAATGCATGATTTAGGTGTGGGGGGGTGTTTATATATGTACATATCTATCTATTTGATTTTCTGTTCTGCTTTATTTCTTAAATTAAAAAAAAAATTAAAAAAAAATTAAAAAAAAAAATTCAATATTCTATGACATAGCTTAAGATTGAACTGCCAAAACCCGTGTATAAATTGCATTAAGTTTTTGTTTCTTATTATATAGTTCTGCTTGTAGAAATTATGACATAAATCTAGGTTCCAAAGAAATAACCCATGACCCTTGTAAGACATGTATGCACTTAAATTGGATGAATCAAATCTTTGAAGTGGTTGATAAAAAGCAGAGGTTGAGGAAAATATACCGGGAAGTGTGGACTTCTAATAGCAATTAAGCCTTGAGGAAAATAAAAGTAAAATAAAATAAAAATAAAGTGAGGAAAACACATTTTGCAAAATGATTACAAAAGCCCAAGCCTTCGAGTCACTGGTCCGTAGGGGTATCTTGAAACCCGGTAACTTGAGTCTTCCAGCTCGGGATTATCGACCAAACTCGCTACACGAATGCAAAAAGGGTATAAGTGTCAAAAAGGAAAAGCAAATGTGTTGAATCACGAAAAAAAAAAATACTTTAAGATACTCAAGGCCCAAAGCTAAAAGAATGATCCATGCCATGGTTGATCCAAATGATACTTCACCACCAGAGGAGGCGTGCAAAATAATTTAAGTAATAACATGTTTAGAAGGGTTAGTGGTGTGAATGTTGGAGGAACAAAGACCAAGTCATATTTTTAATGAGTTAGATTTATATAATGAGCATGCAAAAATTCTTAGTGAGATGTATAAAGTTGAGGTAGGGATATTGAGAGCTATTAATGAAATGTTGATTCAGGATTTTGTGGGTATATCCGCTGAAAACCCTCAGGAGACAACACTCCTCCTCCTTGGCAACAAAGAGGTTTAACGGCTTGTTGCACATGCTAAGTGCAACCGTGATTCCTACGAAAGTGAGTTAGGATTTCCCTGTTTTCATTTTCTTATATTTTGCTTTGCTAGGGACTAGCAAAATCTAGGTGTGGGGGTATTTGATGCATTGCATACATTGCATCATATGTCTTTCATTTAGATTACTTTTATATCAATAAATGCTACTAAGGTATGTGTTTAGTCGTATTTACAGAATACAGGGACCTGGATGCAAATTACCCACATTCCGAGCATAAACGCGTGCAAAAGATTCATTTCTATCATAAAGACCGAGTTCAAGTTTATCGGGTTCCAAATGGAAATGCATCCAAGCATAAAAGCATTCAAGGAGCTAATCACAAAAAGGTCAAGGGCTTAATTGCAAAATGCCAAGGACCTGATTGCAAAAGAAAAGGATCAAGTTATTTTGTTGGAAAAGTCAAAAGAAAAGTCAAAAATAAATCCCCAACAATGGAAGGAATAATCCGGAGTTCAAGACAATGGAAAGAATCATCCAGACGCGTAAATAAAGATCAAATCATACCATAAACACATGACCAAAATCCGGACCCGAGCAGACCTGATTGTGCGGCGTTTTCGCCGCACAACACCTTCAATATGCGGCGTTTCCGCCGCCCAGTCATTGATCTGTGTGCCCGAATTTTGTCCAGTGTCGGGTCGACGCGTGTACTATCCTTTTATGTATTGGTATCCCCTCTATCGGCTATAAATAGCCCTGTAGGACGAATGTAACACATCTTTGAACCTTTGGTCTTGGATCATTAGTAATAAAATTCTGTTCTTTTAATTCTTGTTTTTATTTTATTTTAATGTCTCTAGGATCCCCTCTTCTTCCTCCCTCCCTGAGTTTCTAACTCTTTCCAAAGGGTGGAGGTGATGGAATTAGGGGTAGAGAAGATGAATGCATGTTATTGTTTTAAGTTCGTGATTAGTATATTTTGATTACTTGAGTTTATGTTAAATCATTTATCTTGTAATGCTTCATAACTAACATGATTTATTTCAAGTTTCTCCATTCTCCAATCTAAACCTAAGTCTAGACCTCCACCCGACGGAATTCTCTTCTTTGTTCTTGTTTTAATTTTAATTGCTTTTGTTTCTTGCTTTAGATAATAAAAACCAAATATCTCAAAACCCATTTATTTCTTCTCTCTTTCTTTTCTCTTAATCGAAAATAACATTAACAACGAAATCTCTCCCTCCTTGTGTTCGACCCGTACTTGCCACGTCTTCATAGACGCCGTGCACTTGCGGTATAAATAAAATTTTCATCAATGACCGTTCCAACAAATAAATGCAGTTGTATCATTACGGTCTGGAAAACAATTTGATAACAATATGGTAAATCCTAGAACTCCTAATCAATCTAGCCATCAAGCACCCACATGTGACCTGACCATTGAACCTGAAGTCCAAATTGAAAAGCCCAACCCACCTACTCAACCTGACCCTATAGCTCAACCTGAGCGAGTCTATGTTCCTAAAGCCCCATTCCCCAATAGACTCAAGAAGAGCTCAAGTGCACAAATGGAGAAAATCTTGTAAGTATTTAAGCAAGTTAAGGTGAATATTCCACTCCTAGATTTGATTCAACAAATACCTGCTTATGCTAAATTCTTAAAAGATTTGTGCACTAAAAAGAGAAAAACAAACGTACCAAATAAGGCATTCTTAACTGCAAACATATGCTCTATTCTGTCCAACACATCTCCTATAAAGTATAAGGACCCTGGGTGTCCCACAATTTCATGTGCGATATGAGATACTTTTATCAACAAAGCCCTTCTAGACCTTGGTGCTAGCGTTAACTTACTCCCGTTCTCTATCTATGAGCAACTCAACCTTGGTCCACTAAAACCCTTTAAGACAACCCTTCAATTTGCTGACTGCTCTATTAAGAAACCAAGAGGTATAGTAGCGGATGTTTTGATTAAGGTTGGTGACTTCATTAACATAGTGGATTTTGTCGTTGTAGACATTGAACCTGTTATAAATCCTAAGAGACAAATCCCTGTAATACTAGGCAGACCCTTTTTAGCCACTTCTGAAGCTTTGATAAATTGCCGAAATGGGCTCATGCAACTATCTTTTGGAAACTTAAAAGCTGAATTTAATATCTTTCATGTTGATAGTGAGCCAGAAATAGTTTGCAATCAAAGTGATGTTGTGATGAGATCGCGTATCTATAAGATTTCTGAATCAAATAAATCATCACAAAATCAAAAAGAAAGTGAGAAAAAGGGGAGTAATTCATCCACCCAACCACCATCACTCGAGCAAACAAGAGAACCAATACATGTGAGGGGTGTGGAATCTGAGCCTCAGGACTCTCAGTGCAACATGGGGAACAATTCAACTGGATACATGCACCAACATGATGACATTCAATCCAGTTCTGACTATGGTTGACTCTGAGCAAATTCAACCCCTCTACTGCAAGTTGACTCAGGGAATAAGTGTGTTTGCTTTATCTTTGCATACATTGAGGACAATGCGTGATTTAGGTGTGGGGGGTGTTTATCTATCTATCTATCTGTTTTATTTTTGTTTCAAAAAAAAATCAATGTTTAATGACAGCTTAAGATTGAACTACCAAAACCCGTGTACAAATTGCATTGAGTTTTTGTTCCTTATTATATAGTTCTGCTTGTAGAAATTACGACATAAATCTAAGTTCCAAAGAAATAACCCATTACCCTTTAAGACATGTATGCACTTAAATTGGATGAATCAAATCTTTAAAGTGGTTCATAAAAAGCAGAGGTTGAGGAAAATATACCGGGAAGTGTGGACTTCTAATAGCAATTAAGCCTTGAGTAAAAAAAGTGAGGAAATTCAAATGGATACATGCACCAACATGGTGACATTCAATCCAGTTCTGATTATGGTTGACTCTGAGCAAATTCAATCCCTCTACCGCAGTTGACTCAGGTAATAAGTGCATTTGCTTTATCTTTGCATACATTGAGGACAATGCATGATTTAGGTGTGGGGGGTGTTTATCTATCTATCTATATATTCTGTTCGTTTAAAAAAAATTATTATTCAATGCTTCATGACATAGCTTAAGATTGAACTGCCAAAACCTGTGTACAAATTGCATTGAGTTTTTGTTCTTTATTATATAGTTCTTCTTGTAGAAACTATGACATAAATCTAAGTTCCAAAGAAATAACCCATTACCCTTTAAGACATGTATGCACTTAAATTGGATGAATCAAATCTTTGAAGTGGTTGATAAAAAGCAGAGGTTGAGGAAAATATACCAGGAAGTGTGGACTTCTAATAGCAATTAAGCCTTGAGGAAAATAAAAGTAAAAAAAATAAAAATAAAGTGAGGAAAACACATTTTGCGAAATGATTACAAAACCCAAGCCTTCGAGTCAATGGTCCGTAGCGGTATCTTGAAACCCGGTAACTTGAGTCTGCCAACTCGGGATTATCGACCAAACTCGCTACACGGATGCAAAAAGGTAAAATGTCAAAAAAGCAAATGTGTTGAATTACGGAAAAAAAATTACTTTAAGATACTCAAGGCCCAAAGGTAAAAGAATGATCCATGCCATGGTTGATCCGAATGATACTTCACTGCCAGAGGAGGAGTGCAAAATAATTTAAGTGATAACATGTGTAGAAGGGTTAGTGGTGTGAATGTTGGAGGGACAAAGACCAAGTCAGAATTTTGATGAGTTAGATTTATATAATGAGCATGCAAGAATTCTAAATGAGATATATAAGGTTGAGGTGGAGATATTGAGAGTTATTAATGAAATATTGAATTAAGACTTTGTCGGTGTGTCAACTGAAAACCCTCACGAGACAAAACTCGTCCTCTAAGGAAACTCAGGGGTTTAAAGGCGTGTTGCACATGCTAAGTGCAACCGTGATTCCTACGAAAGTGAGTTAGGATTTCCCTGTTTTTATTTTTCTTATATTTTGTTTTGCTAGGGACTAGCAAAATCTAGGTGTGGGGGTATTTGATGCATTGCATACATTGCATCATATCTCGTTCATTTAGATTAACTTTATATCAATAAATGCTACTAAGGTATGTGTTTAGTCTTATTTACAGTATACAGGGAGCTGAATGCAAATTACCCATATCCTGAGCATAAACGCGTGCAAGAGACTCATTTCTATCATAAAGACCAAGTGAAGATTATCGGGTTTAAAATTGAATTCGATCCAAGCATAAATGCATTCAAAGACCTAATTACAAAAAGGCCAAGGACTTAAGCACAAAAGTAGCCAGGGACTTAATTGCAAAAAACCGAGGACCCGACTGCAAATTACAAGTACCAAAATATTATTTTAAAGAAGTTCTAAAGAAAAATCAATTTGGATCTCCAAATATATGAAGAAATAAATTCGGAGCTCAAAAGAAAGGAAAGAAATCAATCCAGACGCGCAAAGGACATTTAAATCATACCATACACACAGGAAAAATCCGGATCGAATCTGAGCCAAAAAGGTGGCGATTCCGCTGCACCCCATGTACAAAATGCGGTGGATTAGCCGCACAAATGTCGATCCGTGCGCTCAAATTTTGACCAATGCTGTATTGACGCGTGTACTTTTCATTTATGTATTGGGATCCCTTGTATCGGCTCTAAATAGCCCCTGAAACGATGTTGTAAGGAGTTTTTAGTTTTTATTCCATGCTTTAGTAATAAAATTCTGTTGGTTTATTTTGTGTTTTCAGTTTTCTTTTGTAGTTTCTCTAGGATCCCTTTTCCTTCCTTCCATCCATGAGTTTCTAACTCTCTCCAAAGGGTGGGGGTGACGGATTTAGGGTGATGAGAAGAAGAATGATGTTATTATTTTAATTTCGTGTTAGTATATTTTGATTACTTGAGTTCATGTTGAATCATTTATCATGTAATGCTTTATAACTAATATGATTTATTATAAGTTTCAGATTTCTCTAAACAAAACCCGATATCTAAACCTCCACCCGCTGGATTCTCATCTATATTTGCTTTATTCTTAATTTGTTTTTGTTGTTCTTGCTTTAGAAATTAAAAAACCAAAAATCTCAAACCAACTTTATTTCTCACTCTTTCTTTCCTTAACTCGAAAATCACAAAAATAACAATATCTCTCCTTTCTTGTGTTCGACCTGTACTTGCCGCATATTCATTGACGCCGTGCACTTGCGGTATAAATTAAATTCCCATCATCATGTCTCCTTCATTTAATTTTTTTTCCAAGAACCAAAAGAGAGTTAGTACTAATGGTGAAGCGAGTGTTCATTTTGCTTATGTTTTCACCAATTTGCATAGAAAAAATCTCATATTTATGCATGAGGAGACTAATGCGGGTTTCCTTAGTTTTGCTATCCCCCTCATGATGCATTTGTAGTCTATGCCAAATTTCATATGGACTTTCACAACCCCTAATTCTATTGTATTCACCCTCATTTAGCCCACAATACAAGATGTTCATGATTTTTGAATTTATTTCGATTTCTTTCATTTTGGGCCTAGTAAGTGAATCTAATTCATCTTCATTTGGGGGTGTGTATGAGTTTTGAAGAAACATCCAATACTTAAGGTCGTTAGAAATTAGGAATTTTTTTATCCTATTCTTCAAATAATCATAGTTTGACCCATTTAGCAAAGGAGGTCTAGTAGTTCATAATCCTTCATGTGATTAGATGATGTAGAAGTCATGATAAACATACGATTAAGTATAGTGATTTAGCTCACAAGGCTCTGATACCAAATGTTGGATCGTGAGAATCTCTAATTCTAACCACTTTAAAGCCAATTACCTACTTGTTTAACTATCAAAGATGTGCACAGTGAAATTTAAAGTAAACAAGCAAGTAAGAAGAAATATGCAAACCACAATGGAACACGGGGATTTTTACAGAGGTTCGGCCTTCTGCCTACGTCCTCTCTTGCACACTCCACTCGCATCTTCACTATCCACTCCTCGTTCTGGGCCGGGAGAGAACGCCTTTACAAAACAAGCACCACGAACACCCTCGCTTGCTTGACCTTCTTCCCCTCACAATCCGAGTGGGAACACTTCGAGATTTCACCGAAATCCTTGCTTCTTGAACAACAATGAGTGGGACAACACTCTCTAAATATTGAGCATGCTTTGAGTATTATTTAGCTATGATCAAAGGTGTGGAATTTAGGCTTAGAGTGTGGGATTGGGGAAATTTCAGCTTGGGAGTTTCTCTCTAATGTATTGGACAAGTAGTAGTGGGAGAGTTTTGTTAAAATGTGTTTTACATCTCTATTTATAAGCATTAGAGAGAATATAGCCGTTGGGGTTAATTGGTATGAGTTGATGTAAGATAGACAAAACAGAAACTAGCAGGACCCAATTCTGAGTTAATTCGGTCGACCGGATCAGGCAGTTTGGTCGACCGTGTGGCAGTTTTGAACTCAGTTCGGTCGATCGGTTCAGGAACGGTCGACTGCCCTACGCTAAGACTCAGGTACACTTAAGTGATAGGTCGAACACCGAATAAGGTTCGGTCGACCAATTCACACCAGGTGCTTTGGGGTTGACAAACAAAGTTATATTCGGTCGACCGAAACAAGGTCCACGGTCGACCGAATTCCAGTAGGAGATTTGGGTTTGTCAAGAGACGTACGTTCGGTCAACCGAACAAGGTCCTCGGTCGACTGATACATAAAATGTATTTGGGGTATTTTTTTATTAATACGAATACGACCGTTGAGTATATACGACAAAAGAAATGGTCAAAAAATAATTGGGACTCGGTCGACCGAAAAGGTCTGGACGGTCGGCCAAACTTAGGCAGTTTAACACTAACAGAATAATTGATCACTAGATCGACCGAACGTTCTGTTTCGGTCGACCTAGTGTGTGGTTGAGTAGTTTTAGCTCAAGTTTGCTCAATTACACAAAGTTACTAAAGACTCAAAGAAATACAAAATACATGTCTTCAAAAGAGTTTGATTACATGTCTTGACTTGATTTCCTTTCTTCCTTGAGTCTTGATCACCTGTAGAGGTTAGCACAAAGCAATATACATGCAATGCAATATGTGTGCTACTCTACATGATCATAATTAAGATTAGGTTGATTAAATCATCAAAACATAGATTAAGGCCAAAAAGCCAACACCCCTGAGGGGTGGTGTGAGTGTACACAAGCAAAGAGATGGTGAACAATGCAGTCATTGAGCACAAATGTAGGTTGTATTTTTCATGTATAGGAAGTGTCTAATGTTTATGGCAAAACCTATCAATCCCATTACTAACCTAGTTGATTAACATTCACATATACAAGTTGGTTATTTCATAACCTAAACAAGCATGAGAGGTGTCTAATATTTGTGGCAAAACTCATCAAGTTACAAGCTCTATCCTAAACAACCAAGCATACATTTATGTTTATGAACACATTTCATACAAAGCATTCATTTCCATTCTCTTTTGCAAGTATAAAACATCAACTCCACCCCCCCAAACAGGATGGAACAACTCACTACCCATTACACTAATTATTATTCTAAGAAAGGAGAACATATTATTACAACACAAGAAATAGATATAATCCTCCCTAATACATGATCTATCTGAAGCGTCTTGGATCCGGAGCCAACCCAACCGCCAATCAGCGGTCCCAGACAGCCAATTGGCGATCCCAGACCGCCAATTGGCGATCTACAGAGTCCGGATCCGCTCTGGATTTTGGTTGAGCTTTTCTGGGTTGTTTTCTTCATGTTTGATGCACCAAAGGAAGTTGTTGGAGTTTAGGCCCGACCCAAATTGCCAAAATACTCCTCATGATGGTGTGGAGTATTTTCATTTGCTCATTGGTCCTTTGATCTTACATTCAGGTCCTTCTCCCTTGCATCGCAGTCCTCAAGTCTCACAACTCAGTCCTTTTTCGTGCTTTTAGGTCCTTTTATGCTTCTTCTCCTCAAACCTATTTATTCATGAAACTCAAACATAAAACTCATTACGTAGCATTGTTTAGGTTCAAGATAAGAGATATAAGACAAATGAATGCATGAAATGATGTCAATCACAAACAAACTATCAATCAAATAGTCGAACAATCATTAAGTTACTTAAGTTACCAATCGGACAATGTCAAGAGCGGTCGACCGTTTAGATAGTCCACGCTCTGTCCAGACCTGTACAGAAAGAAATGGTTGACCAACTCAGGGGTCCCGATCGACCGAAAACAACATGCATTCCTCCAACCTACCACCATAAGCTCACGGATGACCTCCACAAGGCATCGTTCGACGAGTGTTTGTTAAAGTCGGGCATTTACTCAACATTCAGTCGACCACCCGAATGCACCGGTGAACCATTGGCCGACAACTACCTAGCCGAGCTAGGTCTACTTGTTTCCCAAACTTCACCAACGAGGTCTCCGACCTCCTCCGACCAGCCAACACTTCACACCAAGTGTGATCCAATCAAACATGAATCTATTGAACCAGCATAACTTTCTTCTGTGGTTGTCGAAGCTCATTGGTGAACACTTGCACAAGCCTCTAGACCGCAAACTCGCACGACCACCCTCACGCGTTAACGCCATGCGCTGGAGCTGCCTCCGCCTCCTCTGGATCGCCAGAAAGAGAGAGAGATGAGTGATGGCAAGAAAAAATGGAAAAAGAAGGAAAAGGGAGAAACAAGTTTGGTTTATAAAACCAAACACTAGCGCAACAGTAACCACTTCCACCTCTACACCACCCTACAACCTCGAACCCATCCCATCCTTTCCCTTTTCCCTTCCCCAAGCACCCATTAAAACTTAACTGTAACACTAAGAAGGGTTTAGGGTCGAACAATCCAACCTATTTTAAGAATTTCCTCCCGAAATTCAACACAACAACTCACCAAAAAGCTCAGGGTACTGCTTCCAAACTTCCTCCTCGATCTCCCAGGTGGCCTAGAGCTCACTGTGATGCTTCCATCGGACCTTCACATCGGAATGGTCCTCCTCCTGAGCTGGTGATCCATACGATTAACGATCTCGATTGGTCACTCCTTGAGAGAAAGGTCCTGCTGGATCTTTGACACTATTATCTCGATTACATGAGCTAGATCTGCAACATACTTCGTCAGCATCGACAATAGGAAGTCATTGTGAAGACCCGAAAACTACGGTGGCAAAGCAATCTGGTAGGTGACCTCTCCAACTCGGTCTAGGATCTCGAACGGCTCGGTCTACCTCAGACTGAGCTTCCCCTTCTTCCCAATCCTCATTACTCCCCGAGATGGGGAGATCTTCAGAAACACGTGGTCACCAACCTCAAAGCTCGACACCCGCAGCGACGTTGGTGGTTACCCGCTGGTGACGGTGTGAGAAGTCCATTGAACGTTATCATTTAAAGGAAGGAGAAATTTTATAACAAGGTTTTCATAGGTGAACCTGCGGAAGGATCATTGTCGATGCTTGGTCGATCATTTCGTGAATTTGTAACCCAAAGATAATCCGATTTGCACGGGGACTCCTAGCTCGATGCTCGTCGTGGTGCGTACCCGTCACGTCCGCAAGGGTGGGGTGGTCTCATCGCCTAACAAAACCCCCAACACTAGTCATGCCAAGGATGACCCAACGGTTATCAGGTGGTTTGCACTCTGATGGGGCATTTCCCATGTCGGTTGCGTTGTGTTGCTCCTGATTTCTTTAAACTAATGAGATGACTCTCGGCAACAGATATATTGGCCCTTGCATTGATGAAGAATGTAGAGAAATGTGATACTTGGTGTGAATTGCAGAATCACGTGAACCATCAAGTCTTTGAACGCAAGTTGCGCTCGGAGCCTTTGGGCTGAGGGCTTGCCTGCTTGGGTGTCATGTCGTTCGACGCTGCAGCCACCACCCCGCCGCACTTGACGTGCGTAGCGTGGGCCTGAGTGGGCATGCGGATTTTAGACTTCCGTTTGTTTCAGGTGGTGGTCTCAAGTTAGTTGTGGGGATGAGTGCGGAAGCATGACCAGAGGTGATCTGCTTTGGGCAGTCACATTTTGCGTCGTGCGGCCCGTCTATCTAGTAGGCAACCTAGCAACCCAGCGACGATTGATAGCCTCGACCATCATGATAGAAACCCCAAGTCAGGTGGGATCACCCCCTAAGTTTAAGCATATCAATAAGCGAAGGAAAAGAAACTAACAGTGATTCCCCTAGTAACGGCGAGCGAACCCGGACAAGTCCAGTTTGAAAATCAGAGGGCCTTGCGCTCCAAATTGTAGTCTATAGAAGTGTCCTCGGTGACGGACCAGGCCCAAGACCCCTGGAAGGGTGCACCGGAGAGGGTAAGAGCCCCGTCGTGCCCGGACCCTGTCGCACCACGAGGCTCTGTCGGCGAGTCGGGTTGTTTGGGAATGCAGCCCCAATACTACCCCAAAATCTAGATGTAAATTTGGGATGTCGATTAGAGATGATGATCACTGGTACTCCGTCCAGCCGGACTATCTCCTTCATGTACAATCTAGCTAGACCCTCCAGAGGTAACGTGGTCTAGATGGCTAAGAAGTGTGCCGACTCTGTCAGTCGATCGACTATCACCTAAATTACGTCATGGAATATCTGCTCTGGAATTTGGTTGAGCTTTTCTAGGTTGTTTTGTTCATGTTTGATGCACCAAAGGAAGTTGTTGGAGTTTAGGCCCGACCCGAATTGCCAAAATACTCCTCATGATGGTGTGGAGTATTTTCATTTGCTCATTGGTCCTTTGATCTTACATTCAAGTCCTTCTCCCTTGCATCTTAGTCCTCAAGTCTCACAACTCAGTCCCTTTTAGTGTTTTTAGGTCCTTTTATGCTTCTTCTCCTCAAACCTATTTATTCCTGAAACTTAAACATAAAACTCATTGCGTAGTATTGTTTAGGTTCAAGATAATAGATATAAGACATAAATGAATGCATGAAATGATGTCAATCACAAACAAACTATCAATCAAATAGTCAAACAATCATTAAGTTACTTAAGTTACCGATCAGACAATGTCAAAAGTCGTCGACCGTTTAGATAGTCCAAGCTCTGTCCAGAAAAAAAATGGTTCACCAACTGTGGGGTCCCGATCGACCGAAAACAACATGCATTCCTCCAACCTACCAGCATAAGCACACGGATGACCTCTTCAAGGCATCGTTCAACCGGTGTTTGTTAAAGTCGGGCATTTACACTACATTCAGTCGACCACCCGAAGGCACTGGTGAACCATTGGCGAGCTAGGTTTACTTTTGCCCAAACTTCTCCAACGAAGTATCCGACCTCCGCCGACCAGACAACACTTCACACCAAGTGTGAGCCAAACAAACATGCATCTATTGAACCGGCATAACTTTCTTCTGAGGTTGTCGAAGCTCGATGTTGCACACTCGCACAAGCCTCTAGACCGCAACCTCGCATGACCACCCTCACGCGTTAACGCCACCCGCCGGAGCTGCCTCCTCCTCCTGTGGATCGCCAGAAAAAGAGAGAGAGAGATGAGTGATGGCAAGAAAAAATGGAAAAAGAAGGGAAAGGGAGAAACAAGTTTGGTTTATAAAACCAAACACTAGCCCAACAGTAACCACTTCCACCTCTACACCACCCTACAGCCTCGAACCCATCCCATCCTTTCCCTTTTCCCTTCCCAAGCACCCAATAAAACCCAAGTGTAACCCTAAGAAAGGTTTAGAGTCGAACAATTCAACCTATTTAAAAGAATTTCATCCCGAAATTCAACACAACAACTCACCGAAGAGCTCAGGGTACTGCTTCCAAACTTCCTCCTCGATCTCCCAGGTAGCCTAGAGCTCACTGTGATGCTTCCAACGGACCTTCACATCAGAATGGTCCTCCTCCTGAGCTGGTGATCCATACGATTGACGATCTCGATTGGTCACTCCTCGAGTGACATGTCCTCCTGGATCTCTGACACTGTTATCTCGATCACATGAGCTTGATCTGCAACATACTTCGTCAACATCGACACATGGAAGACATTGTGAAGACCCGAAAACTGCGGTGGCAAATCCGGTAGGCGACCTCTCCAACTCGGTCTAGGATCTCGAACGACCCGGTATACCTCGGACTGAGCTTCCCCTTCTTCCCAAACCTCATTACTCCCCGAGATGGGGAGATCTTTAGAAACACGTGGTCGCCAACCTCAATGCTCGACACCCGTCTGCGTCTGTCAACATAACTCTTCTGTCTACTCTGTGTTGTGGCGAGTCTCCTCCTGATCACATCGACCTTCTCTGCATACATCTGCAGGAGCTCTGGCCCCACTAAGTGCCTCTCTCCTACATCACTCCAGCATATCGGTAATCGGCAAGGTCTCCCGTACAATCCCTCGTACGGTACCATCCCACTATTAGTGTGGTAGATGTTGTTGTAGGCGAACTCTATCAGCGACATGTGATCATCCTAGTGTCCTGCCCAATCTAGTGTGCATGCTCTCAGCATATCCTCTAAGATTTGGATCGTCCTCTGAGACTAACCATCCGTCTGTGGGTGAAACGTTGTGTTGAACCTCAGTCGTGTCCCCAAAGCCTGCTGCAGACTCCCCCAAAATGTAGATGTAAATTTGGGATGTCGATTTGAGATGATGCTCACTGGTACGCCATGCAGCCTGACCATCTCCTCCATTTACAACCTAGTTATACCCTCCATAGGTAACGTGGTCTTGATGGCTAAGAAGGGTGCCCACTCTGTCAGTCGATCGATTATCACCTAAATTTCGTCGTGGAATCTCCTCGTCTTCGGCAGACCTGTGACGAAATCCATCGTAATGTGCTCCTACTTCCACTCTGGCAGCTAAATATACTGCATCGGTCCTGCTGGTCGTTGATGCTCAATCTTCACCTGCTGCCAGACTAAGCACCGGTCAACAAACTGTGCAATATCTCGCTTCATGCCCTTCCACCAAAAGTTCCGCTGCAGGTCCTTATACATCTTCATGCTCCCTTGGTGAATGGAATATCTTGCTCGGTGTGCCTCCTCCTAGATGTCATCTCTCTGCTCATCCACCTTCAACACCCAGATCCGGCTCCTGAACCTTAGACCTCCATCATCCCTAGCCGTTAACTGCAACAGGAGAGCTAACTCCTCATCTGGTTTCTAAGCCTGCAAAACTCTCGAGGTTGTCTGTGCCTCAACTCGAAGCCCAGCAATCACTGCCCCCTCATAGCCCTCTGTGAACGGCTTCCACTCCAACAATGTCTCAAGCAGTCTCCACTCCTGAATGCATAAGCCAGCAACTGACACCTCCATTTTCCTACTTTGGGCATCTGCAACTGAGCTAACCTTCCCCGGATGATAGGAGATGGTGAAATTGTAATCTTTGATGAACTCAAGGCATCTGTGCTGCCTCATTTTGAGCTCCTTCTGCGAAAATAGTACTTTAGGCTCTGATGATCAGTGAAGATCTCAAATTGCTCTCCATAGAGATAATGTTGTCAGGTCTTCAACGCGTAAACCACTGCTGCTAATTTCAAATCATGATTGGGGTAGTTCTTCTCGTGCACCTTCAGCTGCCTCGAAGCATATGCCACAACCTTCCCATGTTGCATCAGTACAAATCCCAAGTCAATCCCCGATGTGTCGCTCTAGATCACATAATCTCCGCCTCCACTCGGAAGCGTCAGAATAAGTGTTGTCGTCAATCACCTCTTCAGCTCCTGAAAATTGTCCTCGCACTTCTGGGACCAAACGAACTTGACGCCATTCTGCGTCAACGCCATCAATGGTGAAGCAAGTCTGGAGAAATCCTAAATGAAACGTCTGTAATACCAAACGAGTCCCACGAAGCTCCTGATCTTTGTCACGCTCGTAAGGGCCTTCCACTGAGTCAAAGCCTCAACGTTCGCCGAGTCCACTGATATCCCATCTGCTAACACAATGTGTCCCAGAAAACCCACCTCATCTAGCTGCTAATCTCTCAAAATGCCAAGCACAATCCTCAGATGCTACCGATGCTGCTTTCTGTCTGGTGAGTACACCAAGATATCATCCATGAAGACAATGACAAATCTGTCGAGGTATGTCTGAAATGTCCAATTCATCAGGTCCATGAATGCTGCAGGTGCATGTCAGTCCAAACGACATCACAAGAACTCGTAGTGGTCGTACCACGTCCTGAATGTTGTCTTCTGGACGTCTGCCTCTCTGATCCTCAACTGGTGATAGCTGGAACGCAGATCTATCTTTGAGAAACCCTCGATGTCTACAACTGATCAAACAGATCATCGATCCTGGGCGAAGGATATCGTTCATGACGATAACCTTATACAACATTCTATAGTCGATGCACATCTGCAACGACCCATCCTTCTTCTTCACAAACATCACAAGCGCTCCCCAAGGTGAGACATTCAGTCGGATGAACACGAAATCCATCAACTCCTGCAACTACTTCTTCATCTTTCCTAATTCTACAGATGTCATCCGATACGGAGCCTTCAACTGTGGAGTCGGGTCATCCACGAACTCGATGCCGAACTCGATCTCTCGGTGCGGTGGTAAACCAGGAATATCTGCTGGAAACACCTCTAGGAACTCCCATACAATCTCTATATCCTCCAGTATCCTCGTCTCGGGATCAAGAACTATTAACGTAGCCACAAACGCTCTACAACCCTGGTGTATCAGCTTCTGTGCCTTAACTGCAGACACAAGGAAACATCCTTCTCTGCTCTTCGTCCCTCTAATCAGCACATATGGAAGGACCATCCTCGGAATCAGGATTTTCTTGTCACAGCAAAAGCGTCGCACGTCATACTGTGACAGCCAGTCCATCCCCAATATGATGTTGAAATCCTCCATCAGTAGGAAGACCAAAAATCATGGTCTCTCGAAATAATTGTGGTGCCGATGAGAAAGCTTCCCACAATGCCCACCTCACCTGTGGGCGTACTGACTTCCAACAAATCAGTCAGTAGCTTAGGGGTTGGATCCAACTCGCCAGCAAACTTCTCCGAAATGAAGGAGTGTGTGGCGCCGCAATCAAATAATACACGAGCAACCAAACAAGTAACAACAAGGGTATCTTTCACGATGGTGTTGGAGCCCTTCGCCTCCTCATCCCGAACCGTGAAGACTCTTCCAGCTTTCCATCTCTGGCCCGGTGGAACAATGGATATGTTGCCTCCGCTCTTCCTTGCCACTGGTGGTCCTGACCTCCTGTTAGGCTTGCCCTGCCTGTTCGGGCCCTCCTGAATATAGTGACCCAGCTGACCGCATCCCAAACATGCGCCTATACGTCGGAAGCACTCCTAACCCTGGTGAGATCTTCCGTAAAAATTGCAGGCACCAGACTGGCATGCTCGTCCTCCATCAACCTGGGGCCTCTTGCCCAGATTCCCTGTGGAACGGTCAACTACCCGTCTTGCTGTGCTCATTAGAGGCTTTTGTGCCTCCTGGTAATTCTCCTAATAGCCCTGATCAATAATAGTCGTGAACTTCATCTCGTCCGTCTGAGTCTACGGCATACACGTAATTAGACGCGATTGGAGCTGCTTCCCCAGCCCTTGGACAAACTTCCTCACTCTCCGCTTGGGTGTCACATATGTCTCAAAGCAGTAACACTCCAAAGCGCTGAACCTGCTGATGTAGCTAGCCAGGGGCATCTACTTTTGCTCAACGGGCCAAGAACTTCTCATTCTTCCTATCTCTGACATGCTGGGGAAAGAACTGCTGCTTGAACTCCTCAAGGAATTCCTCCCAACTTACGTCACCTCGATCAGCAAACACCATTGTAGTTGTGGACCGATCCACCATCCTCTCCGGTACACAACCTATAGCCCGGAAAATCCTTTGGATCTTGAAGACCTAGCCCTCTGCTGCCTCAGGATCACTCCTACCATCGAAACTAGGCGAGTGTTGCCTCAAAAAACGATCATGCTCAGCGCCTGTCCTAGTCTTCTCTGCCCGCGTTGTCTGATGCTCAAGAAACTCGCCCAACCTATCGCAAGTAGCGCCCTCAGTGCGTTGTTGGCACTACACTCATGTGTGGCATTCCTCATGCACCTAAGAGGCATCTGGCAGACGAAATAACACAATTAGCCATGAATGCATGCTAAAATTAAAGTGCAGCATATCCCTATTACTACAATGGTGTTTTCTTTGGGAGCAACATAGGAACCGACCGAAATGATAACAAATTGTAACATCCCGGAACAGCGAAAAAATTTGAAATTTTAACAATAAATGATTACAAGGGAATAATCATCAAGCAGGAATGTTACACATATAAATAACCAGTCGGTGCACCATAATACAACAGAGTTTGTCAAAATACATGATTACATCCTTACAATGAAATATAAATGCAGGTAATCATGACGACCTCGAATAGTCCGAAGAGGATCCAGGTCCCAAAATGTGTGTGCCCGGTGTCACCACCCAACAGAACCTATTGCGGTCCTGAAAGATAAATGAAACAATAATGCCTGAGTTTCCCATAAGAAAACCCTGTATCCCAAGCTCGCATCTTTGAATGCGACAGTACAATAAAATGAACCTATCATACTAGTAGCATGTCATGTCATCATCAGTAATGAAAACAATTCCCCTCCAAGGCTAAATCTGGATTGCGGTCCCACAATCATCAACGGGTCTCTCTCAGAGACCTACCATAGGCACATACAGTCTTACGGACAATACGCAACGCACCACACGTGGCCACACTAGCACATACGGTGAGGGCATTTGCACTTACACGTCGTAAGAATCAGATCTGAAACATCGTGGTCAACAACACACCGACGGAGTCGTCGCTCAAGTCGGTCCATCAATCACTAAGTAGGTGCCTAGCTGAGGTACCATAACCGGAACAACATCCGCAGCATCATAGCCAGAAGAACATTGGCAACATCATCGCTGAAACAACATTTGCAACAACATCGGCGGTACAACATATGTCCGCCATGACATCTGACGGTTCCAAACTGAAGTCCATGTCATTATGCTCCATTAGCCATACATCATCATATATTGGGGTCCATGATCTCTTAGGTTTACCACTCTACTGACAGTCAATAATATCATTATATTACACCAAAGTCTATCAACAGAGGTAGCAAAATCCCAAGTACCCACACACTTCCACTCGGTGGTCCCTGGTGTGGGATCTTGAGCCTAATCCTATCCTAATTGAGTTTTGATGTGTTTAGGTGGTGATTAGGAGGAGATGGAGATGGACGGCTGGGATTGAAGGGTGATGGATTTGGAGGGCTGAGATGAAGTGTGTTAGATGAGTGGTGGAGATGGAATGGATTCGAATGGATGGTTGAGATTGGAGGAGGAGGACATATTTATGGTGAGCTCTCTCTCTCTCTCTCTCACTCTCTCTCCCTCACGTCTATCTCCCTCTCCCTCAGTGTGCTCCGGCGTGAAGAAGAGTTGATCTCCGGCGAGAGGTGGTCAACTCTGGTTGGTGGGAGGAGGTGAGTTGGGTTGTGTGCTATTCCGTCCCTTTTTCTTGGATCCTCTCTCTCTACCTCACTCGTGTTTCGGTGGTCGTGGTTGGTTGGTGGAGGTTGCCGGGGGTGGAGTTGTGGCTGTGGATCGTCGAGGAGGTGTTGATCGTCGTTCGAGCGAGGGATTTGTCGACGGATCATGATTTTGGGGAGACGTACTCGTGGAGGCGTCGTCGTGGTTCTTCTAAGGTTTCTTCAAACCTTCCAGTATGTCAACTTGCTCACTTAAGTATCGTGAGTATTTGGAAGTCGATGGTAGGCCTTTTGGCTCGTCGCAAGTAAACGTGCAGCAGCTTTTATTGCCTGATCGGTCGACCAGTTAGTGCAAACGGTTGACCGTTCGTGAAGAGAATTCGGGTTCTGCCTCAAATCGGTCGAAGGATGCCCCAAGGGCGGTCGACCGATTGTGCGTGGGAGGCAAGCCTGGGGAGATTCGGTCGAACGGGTCCCCTTTGCCGTTCGACCGTGTGCACCGTCATGGGTCGGGTAGGGCGTTGACCATCCAAACGGTCGACCGCCTGAATGACTTCGTCCGACCGTGACTTAAGTGGGAATAATGGTCGGTTCGACCGAAGGTGGTTTGAGTCGACCAGACATGTTGAGAAGTGTGGGGAAATGCTCTAGACGAATTCGGTCGACCGAGAATGCTCGGGTGTTCAACCGGATTTGTGGTGAGAGTTGAAAAAATTCGTGGTGGAATTCGGTCGACCGAGAGTGCCCGGGGGTTCGACCGAATTCGTTGTGGAGTTGTGGGATTCGTCCCTGGTGACTTTCGGTCGAACGGGGCCCTTTGGGGTTCGACCGAATGGTCGTTTTGTTTGTTGAACCTGGGAGTTGACCATCAAAACAGTTGACCGTCCCTTGACTTTGGTTCGACCGAACGAGTGCGGTTGGTGGGAATCGGTCGACCGATGGAGTGCCGGTCGATACGATTGCCCTGTATTTGCTTGATTCGGTCGACCGGGACTTTTGGTTCGGTCGACCGTTTGTGTCCAATTTTGCACTATGGAGGTGCTGTGGTTGTGGTCGTCCGTGTGGGGCGAGATGTGATGCCGATGTTCTTCCGGCAAGTGTGATAGGGTGCACGAGTGTTGCGGTGGTTGGTTGAAAGAGACCTGGAGCCCCGTAACTGTGTGAGAGCTTGGGTTGGCTGAAAAAGGCCTAGAGCCCAGCTTAGAATGTGGTGTTGCGGTCGTTGGTTGAAAGAGACCTGGAGCCCCGTAACTGTGTGAGAGCCGCGGTTGGTTAAAAGAGACCTGGAGCCCAGCTAGTTTGTGTGGGGTTGGTTGAAAAAGACCTAGAGCTCCGTAGTGCGTTTCGGTTGGCTGAAAAAGGCCTGGAACCTGAGCAGGGACCGCGTGTAGGGGTTGGTTGAAAAAGACCTGGAGCCTTGGTCGTGTCGTGGTAGTTGCGGTTGGTTGAAAAAGACCTGGAGCCCAGCTTGCCGACGTGTGTGTGAGCAGTGGTTGGGTGAAAGAGCCCTGGAGCCCCGTGACTGTGGTGTGTGCTGTGGTTGGGTGAAAAAGCCCTGGAGCCCAGCCTGTTTGAGATGCTTTTCTTGTTAGTAGAATTGCATGCTAGGGTGCTTTCATTTCATGCATTTTAGAGTTTGGCATACGGGTTTCCTTCTGGAAACTCAGGCATTGTTGCATATTTACTTTCAGGTCGTGATCGGCGATAGGGGGTGGTGACCGAGGAGAGGAGCACCGCTACCGGATCCAGCTTTCTCTCAGTTGAGGTCGAGTGATTACTGCTTCCGTTGTATAGTCTTTTGATGTAATCACAACTTTTGAAATAATCTGATTTTCATATATATATGTATATATTATATATGTTGGTGCATCTGTTTTCAGTATTTGTGTAATATCCTCTGTTGATTGCGTGTTATTAAAATTTTAAATTTTCCTCTGTGTTGAGGATGTTACAACTTGGTATCAGAGCGGTCGGTTCTAGTGTCTTTTCCAAAGAAGCCACCCTTAGAGTGTTAGAGTCTGCATTAGTTCATGCATTCATGGTTTTGACGTGTGTTGTTTTCTTTGTGTATAGATGCCTCCTAGATGCGTGAGACCTCCCCCACGGGACCGTAGCACCAGCGGTGAGACTGGGGGCACAGACTGGGCAGAGGAGCAGTGGATGCTCTATGACACAGTGGGGCGACTGGGTGCGATGTTGGATCGCCAGTCAGGCAGAGGAGAGCCAGCAGCGGCAGGAGCGATGCTCGACCGCTTTATGAGACAACACCCGCCTACCTTCGATGGTAGAGGAGAGTCTGAGGTTGCGGAGGACTGGGTCCTGAAGATTCAGGAGATCCTTCAGGAGATTGAGTTCCCGCCTGAGAGGAAGGCAGGCTTGGCAGCGTATGTGTTGGGCGGAGACGCGTCCAAGTGGTGGAGGACCACATTTGCAGTGGTGTTTGAGGGCAGGACTGAGATTAGCTGGGAGGAATTCCTGCGGGAGTTCAATGAGCAGTATTTCCCAGAGCATGTCAGAGATAGGAGGAGAGAGGAGTTTATGACCCTCGAGCAGGGAGAGGCGACCCTGGCTGAGTATACCCGGAAGTTCAACGCGCTGGAGCGTTACTGTCCGGAGATCTGTGTGACACCGCTGCAGAGGGCAAGGAAGTTTATACGGGGGCTGAGGAAGCACCTCCGTACTCAGGTGACATACAGTATGCCACAGACGCTGGCCGACGTCGTGAGGTTTGCGACGATCATTGATCAGGATTACCAGCAGAATTATGCTGAGGCCAGGAGAGCACCGGGGAAGGTCAGTGGACGTCCGGGAGCTCCGCTAGCAGGGAACCTGAGCAAGAGGCCCCGGATTGGAGGAAGTGGATCACACCAGCCTGAGGCGTGCAGAGGTTGTGGCAGAGTTCACTCCAGAGAGTGTTGGGGTCGTGGGGTTTGTCACGGGTGTGGCAAGCCAGGCCACTTTGTGCGAGATTGTTTGACCGGGCCAGGCGGGTCCAACAGGGATTCAGGGCCGCTAGCAGCAGGTAGAGGTGGAGGTCGCCGACCTTTTTCGCCGCCACAGCAGGTTCAGAGGACCGGACAGGTCTTTACCATCCAGGCGGATGAGGCGAGAGACGCCAACACGGTGGTGGAAGGTACGCTCTTTGTTGCTGGGTTGAGTACGAGAGTGCTATTTGATTGCGGGGCCACACACTCGTTCATTTTGGAGCGATTTGCGAGCCTGTTGGGCCGTACCCCTGCGATGTTGAGTGCCACGTTGGAAGTCAGCACACCCTTGGGTCTGGTGGGCATTGTGGGGAGCTTCCTCCCCAGTGCCACGATTGTTTCGGAAGATCAGGAGTTTCCGGTTGACTTGATCTTGTTGCCGATGGATGACTTCGACGTCATACTGGGCATGGATTGGCTATCCCAGTACGATGTGCGAGTGTTGTGCCGGGAGAACAAGATTTTGATCCCAAGGAAGGGTCTACCTGATGTGCTGATTAGGGGGACGAAGGATAGAGGAGGCAGAGTGGTCGTCGCAGCAGTAAGGGCACAGAAGTTGTTGCAGCAGGGTTGCAGAGCTTTCGTGGCCACTCTAGTAGTTCCAGATCGAGAGGCGAGGAGATTGGAGGACATTGAGATAGTCTGGGAGTTCCCAGAGGTCTTTGCAGATGATGTCTCCGGGCTGCCGCCTCAGAGAGAGAATGAGTTTGGGATCGATTTGGTAGCTGGGACTACGCCGCAGTCGAAGGCGTCGTATAAGATGGCACCTGCTGAGCTAGCAGAGCTGAAGAAGCAGTTGCAGTATCTGATGGATATGGGATTTATCCGCCCAGTGTCTCACCTTGGGGAGCGTCGGTACTCTTCGTGAAGAAGAAGAAGGATGGATCGCTGCGGATGTGTATTGACTACCGGATGTTGAACAAGGTTACCGTCAGGAATCGGTATCCCTTGCGCAGGATCGAGGACCTGTTTGACCAGCCGCAGTCAGCACAGGTGTTCTCGAAGATTGTTCTGCGATCCGGTTATCATCAGTTGAGGATCAGAGAGGCAGATGTGCAGAAGAAAGTGTTCAGGACGAGGTATGGGCATTACGAGTTTTTGGTGATGCCGTTCGGGTTGACTAACGTGCCTGTAGCGTTTATGGATTTGATGAACAGGACGTTCAGTCAGTACCTCGACCGGTTTGTGATTGTCTTCGTAGACAACATTTTGGTCTATTCGCCAGATGTGGAGCAGCATCGAGAGCACTTGAGAGTGGTACTTGGCATTTTGAGGGACCATCAGTTGTATGCCAAGCTTTCGAAGTGCGAGTTATGGCTGAGCAGTGTCGCCTTTCTGGGACACATTGTATCGGGAGCTGGGATTTCAGTGGATCCAGCGAAGGTTGAGGCAGTGACGGAGTGGAGAGCCCCTACTAGTGTGGCAGAGATCAAGGGTTTTGTGGGGATGGCGGGCTATTATCGTCGCTTTATTCAGGATTCCTCCAGGTTGGCTTCGTCGTTGACTGCTCTGACGCGGAAGGGCATCAAGTTCGTGTGGTCCCAGAAGTGCAAGGACAGTTTCCAGGAACTGAAGAGTCGGCTGACGACTACTCCAGTTCTGACACTTCCCAGTGGCAGTGGTGGATTTGTGATTTACAATGACACGTCAGGCGTTGGGCTGGGATGCGTACTCATGCAGCACGTGCAGGTGGTTGCGTATGCTTCGAGGCAGCTGAAGTTGCACGAGCGGAACTACCCCACTCATGATTTGGAGTTGGCGGCAGTCGTGCATGCTTTGAAGACTTGGAGGCATTACCTGTATGGCGAGCAGTTCGAGGTGTTCACAGATCATCAGAGCCTGAAGTATCTGTTTTTGCAGAAGGAGCTAAATATGAGGCAACGTAGATGGCTCGAGCTGATTAAGGATTATGATTTTACCATCTCGTACCATCCGGGGAAGGCGAATTCGGTGGCTGATGCTTTGAGCAGGAAGGTGGAGGTTACCGCAGCAGGTCTGTGTATCGAGGAGTGAAAGCTGCTTGTGGCGCTGACCGAATGGGGACCGTTCATAGATGAGTCACGAGGTGCAGTGATTGTCGGGCTGAGAGTGGAGCCTCAGTTGGTCTCGAGTATTGTTCAGGCTCAGAGTGCTGATGATGAGTTAGCTGGGTTGTTACAGTTAGCTGCCAGAGATGGGTCAGACTTCAGTATTGGAGTTGATGGTGGGCTAAGGTTCATAGGTCGTGTCTGGGTGCCAAAGGGAGGAGATCTGAAGAAGGATATTCTGGAGGAGGCGCACAGATCACGTTATTCGATCCACCCGGGCAGCACGAAGATGTATAGAGATCTTCAAAGAAATTTCTGGTGGAAGAGGATAAAGACGGAGATCGCAGAGTTCGTTGACAGATGTCTGATTTGTCAGCAGGTGAAGATTGAGTACCAGAGACCTGCAGGGCCGATGTAGAGGATCTAGCTTCCATAGTGGAAATGGGAGCACGTGACGATGGATTTTGTCACCAGGCTGCCGAGGACGAGAGGATTCCATGACATAATTTGGGTTATAGTCGATCGATTAACCAAGTCGGCGCACTTCTTAGCTATCCGGACCACTTTACCTCTGGAGGGTCTAGCTAAGTTGTATATTGAGGAGATCGTCAGACTGCACGGGGTGCCCGTGAGTATTATTTCGAATCGAGATTCGAGGTTCACTTCCAAATTCTGGGGGAGTTTGCAGCAGGCCTTAGGGACTCGGTTGAAGTTCAGCACGACATTTCATCTGCAGACAGACGGTCAGTCTGAGAGGACCATCCAGACGCTAGAGGATATGTTGCGAGCATGTACTCTGGATTGGGCAGGTCATTGGGACGAGAATTTGTCATTGATCGAGTTCACCTACAACAACAACTACCATTCAAGCATTGGGATGGCACCGTACGAGGCTCTGTACGGGAGACCGTGTAGAGCACCGGTATGCTGGAGTGATGTAGGCGAGAGGAAGTTAGTTGGTCCTTAGATTGTGCAGATGTATGCAGAGAAGGTTGACGTGATCAGGCAGAGACTAGCGATGGCTCAGAGCAGGCAGAAGTGCTACGCCGATAGGCGTAGGCGAGAGCTGAGGTTTGAGGTAGGAGACCATGTCTTCCTGAAGATTTCACCATCTCGAGGAGTGATGAGGTTCGGGAAGAAGGGGGAGCTCAGTCCGAGGTATGTCGGACCGTTTGAGATTCTCGATCGGGTTGGAGAGGTTGCCTACAGGGTTGCGCTGCCGCCACAGTTTTCGGGCCTTCACAACGTCTTCCACGTTTCGATGTTGAGGAAGTACGTAGCAGATCCTTCTCATGTGATTCAGTTAGAGGTTCCAGAGATCCATCAGGATTTGTGTCTTGAGGAGAGACCGTTTGAGATTGTGGATCGGATGGAGCAACTGTTGAGGAGGAGGACCATTCTTATGGTGAAGGTCAGATGACAGCACCACAGTGAGCGAGAGGCCACTTGGGAGATTGAGGAGGAGGTCCGGAAGGAGTTCCCGGAGCTGTTTGGTGAGTTGCAGTCTTAATTTCGAGGACGAAATTCTTTTAGGAGGGTGGATTGTGGGATCTTGAGCCTAATCCTATCCTAATTGAGTTTTTATGTGTTTAGGTGGTGATTAGGAGGAGATGGAGGTGGACGGCTGGGATTGAAGGGTGATGGATTTGGAGGGCTGAGATGAAGTGTGTTAGATGAGTGGTGGAGATGGAATGGATTCGAATGGATGGTTGAGATTGCAGGAGGAGGAGATATTTATGGTGAGCTCTCTCTCTCTCTCTCACTCTCTCTCCCTCACGTCTCTCTCCCTCTCCCTCAGTGTGCTCCGGCGTGAAGAAGAGTTGATCTCCGGCGAGAGGTGGTTGGCTCCGGTTGGTGGGAGGAGGTGAATTGGGTTGTGTGCTATTCCGTCCCTTTTGCTTGGATCCTCTCTCTGTACCTCACTCATGTTTCGGTGGTCGTGGTTGGTTGGTGGAGGTTGACCGAGGTGGAGTTGTGGCCGTGGATCGTCGAGGAGGTGTTGATCGTCGTTCGAACGAGGGATTCGTCGACGGATCGTGATTTTGGGGAGACGTGCTCGTGGAGGCGTCATTGTGGCTCTTCTAAGGTTTCTTCAAACCTTCCGGTATGTCAACTCGCTCACTTAAGTACCGTGAGTATTTGGAAGTCGATGGTAGGCCTTCTGGCTCGTCGCAAGTAAACGTGCAGCAGCTTTTATTGCCTGATCGGTCGACCGGTTGGTGCAAACGGTCGACCGTTCGTGAAGAGAATTCGGGTTCTGCCTCAAATCGGTCGAAGGATGCCCCAAGGGCGGTCGACCGATTGTGCGTAGGAGGCAGGCCTGGTGAGATTCGGTCGAACGGGTCCCCTTTGCCGTTCGACCGTGTGCACCATCATGGGTCGGGTAGGGCGTTCCCATCCAAACGGTCGACCGCCAGAATGACTTCGTCCGACCGTGACTTAAGTGGGAATAGTGGTCGGTTCGACCGAAGTTGGTTTCAGTCGACCAGACATGTTGAGAAGTGTGGGGGAATGCTCTGGACGAATTCGGTCGACCGAGAGTGCTTGGGTGTTCGACCGGATTCGTGGTGAGAGTTGAGGAATTACCTGGTGGAATTCGGCCGACTGAGAGTGCTCGGGGGTTCGACCGAATTCATTGTGGAGTTGTGGAATTCGTCCCTGGTGACTTTCGGTCGAACGGGGCCCTTTGTCGTTCGACCGAAAAGTCGTTTTGTTCGTTGAACCTGGGAGTTGACCATCAAAACGGACGACCGTCCCTTGACTTTGGTTCGACCGAACGAGTGCGGTTGGTGGGAATCGGTCGACCGATGGAGTGTCGGTCGATGCGATTGCCCTGTATTTGCTTGATTCGGTCCCCCGGGACTTTTGGTTCGCTCGACCGTTTGTGTCCAGATTTGCACTTTGGAGGTGCTGTGGTTGTGGTCGTCCGTGTGGGGCGAGATGTGATGTCGATGTTCTTCTGGCAAGTGTGCTAGGGTGCACGAGTGTTGGGGTGGTTGGTTGAAAGAGACCTGGAGCCCTGTAACTGTGTGAGAGCTTGGGTTGGCTGAAAAAGGCCTGGAGCCCAGCTTAGAATGTGGTGTTGCGGTCGTTGGTTGAAAGAGACCTGGAGCCCCGTAACTGTGTGAGAGCTGCGGTTGGTTGAAAGAGACCTGGAGCCCAGCTAGTTTGTGTGGGGTTGGTTGAAAAAGACCTGGAGCTTCGTAGTGCATTCAGGTTGGCTGAAAAAGGCCTGGAGCATGAGCAGGGACCGCGTGTAGGGGTTGGTTGAAAAAGACCTGGAGCCCTTAGATGTTTGGGTTGGTTGAAAAAGACCTGGAGCCCTTGGTCGTGTCGTGGTAGCTGTGGTTGGTTGAAAAAGACCTGGAGCCCAGCTTGGCGACGTTTGTGTGAGCGGTGGTTGGGTGAAAGAGCCCTGGAGCCCCGTGACTGTGGTGTGTGCTGTGGTTCGGTGAAAGAGCCCTGGAGCCCAGGCAGTTTGAGATGCTTTTCTTGTTAGTAGAATTGCATGCTAGGGTGCTTTCATTTCATGTATTTTAGAGTTTTGCATACGGGTTTCCTTCCGGAAACTCAGGCATTGTTGCATGTTTACTTTCAGGCCGTGATCGGCGATAGGGGTGGTGACCGAGGAGAGGAGCACCGCTACCGGATCCAGCTTTCTCTTAGTTGAGGTCGAGTGATTACTGCTTCCGTTGTATAGTCTTTTGATGTAATCACAACTTTTGAAATACTCTGATGTTCATATATATATTATATATGTTGGTGCACCTGTTTTCAGTATTTGCGTAATATCCTCTGTTGATTGTGTGTTATTAAAATTTTAAATTTTCCTCTGTGTTGAGGATGTTACAACTTGGTATCTGAGCGGTCGGTTCCAGTGTCCTTATCCAAAGAAGCCACCCTTAGAGTTTTAGAGTCTGCATTAGTTCATGCATTCATGGTTTTGACGTGTGTTGTTTTCTTTGTGTATAGATGCCTCCGAGACGCGTGAGACCTCCCCCACGGGACCGTAGCACCAGCGGTGAGACTGGGGGCACGGACTTGGCAGAGGAGCGGTGGATGCTCTATGACACGGTGGGGCGACTGGGTGCGATGTTGGATCGCCAATCAGGCAGAGGAGAGCCAGCAGCGGCAGGAGCGATGCTCGACCGCTTTATGAGACAGCAACCGCCTACCTTCGATGGTAGAGGAGAGTCTGAGGCTGCGGAGGACTGGGTCCTGAAGATTCAGTAGATCCTTCAGGCGATTGAGTGCCCGCCTGAAAGGCAGGCAGGCTTGGCAGCGTATGTGTTGGGTGGAGACGCGTCCAAGTGGTGGAGGACCACATCTGCAGTGGTGTTTGAGGGCAGGACTGAGATTAGCTGGGAGGAATTCCTGCTGGAGTTCAATGAGCAGTATTTCCCAGAGCATGTCAGAGATGGGAGGAGAGAGGAGTTTATGACCCTCGAGCAGGGAGAGGTGACCCTGGCTGAGTATACCCGGAGGTTCAACGCGCTAAAGCGTTACTGTCCGGAGATCTGTGACACCGCTGCAGAGGGCGAGGAAGTTTATACGGGGGCTGAAGAAGCACCTCCGTACTCAGGTGACATACAGTATGCCACAGACGATGGCCGATGCCGTGAGGTTTGCGACGATCATTGATCAGGATTATCAGCAAAATTATGCTGAGGCCAGGAGAGCACCGGGGAAGGTCAGTGGACGTCCGGGAACTCCGCTAGCAGGGAACCCGGGTAAGAGGCCCCGGATTGGAGGAGGTGGATCACGCCAGCCTGAGGCGTGCAGAGGTTGTGGTAGAGTTCACTCCGGAGAGTGTTGGGGTCGTGGGGTTTGTCACGGGTGCGGCAAGCCAGGCCACTTTGTGCGAGATTGTCCGAGCGGGCCAGGCGGGTCCAGCAGGCATTCAGGGCCGCCAGCAGCAGGCAGAGGTGGAGGTCGCCGACCTTTTGCGCCGCCACAGCAGGGTCAGAGGACCGGACATGTCTTTACCATCCATGCGGATGAGGCGAGAGACACCAACACGGTGGTGGAAGATACGCTCTTTGTTGCTGGGTTGAGTGCGAGAGTGCTAGTTGATTGTGGGGCAACACACTCGTTCATTTCGGAGCGATTCCCGGTCGACCAAAAACAACAGGCATTCCTCCGACCCACCAGTATAAGCGCAACCGGTCGACTACCACATGGCATCGTTCAACTGGTGTGGCTTAAAGTCGGGCATTTACACTACATTCGGTCAACCGCCCAAAGGCATCGATCAACCGTTAGCCAGCAACTACCTAGCCGAGCTATGTTTAACTTGTTCCATAAACTTGACTGACGAGGTCTCCGACCTTTGCCGAACAGCCAACACTTCACACCAAGTGTGAGCCAAACAAACATGCATCTATTGAATTGGTATACCTTTCTTCCGAGGTTGTCGAAGTTTGACGGTGAACCACCCGCACAAGCCTCCATACCGCAACCTCGCACGATCACCCTCACATGTCAATGCCACACGCTGGAGCTACCTCCACCTCCTCTAGATCGCCGGAAAGAGAGAAGGAAAAGAGAGAAACGAGTTTGGTTTATAAAACCAAACCTCAGCCCAACAGTAACCTCTTACACCTCTACACCACCCTACAACCTCCAACCCATCCCGTCCTTTCCCTTCCCCATGCGCCCCATTAAAACCCAAAAGTAACCCTAAGAAGGGTTTAGGATCTAACACCCACTCACGCGCATACCTACACACCTCCACTCAATGGGGGTTTAGTTTAATTGTTAGTTCATTCATATTGAAGTCTAGTTAGCATAATCAACAACTTCTCCTCTTTTTTCTCACTTGCTTTCTAAAGAACCAAAGTTGACACACCTCCCAGTGGATTGACCCGTACTTACCCATTCTTCACCAACGGCCGTGCACTTGCGGTTAAACTTAATTTCACACCAGTTATTAATTAGTCGCGAATTTGATTTGGAGTCTTATCTTATGTTTGATTAGGTATTTTAACTATATGTGGGTAAATACATGTTGGGTTTTTGGCTTAATCAATCCTAATGTTGATTGACACTCAATTATGATCCATAATCCCAATTACATATTGTGGGATCATATGATCCATAATTAATCTAATCAAATTCTTAATTCACTTCTAAATTCAATCACAGATGCAGTTGAAACTATAAATCAGACAAGTAGAAAATAAGCAAACCACAAGTGAACACAACGATATTTATAGAGGTTCGGTCACTCGTCTACTTCCTCTCTTGCAACCTTCGCTCGATTCCACTACCGCCACCTACGTCTTCACTATCCAATCTTGTTCTGGGCCGAGATTAAGCCTTTACACTCCAAGCTTGCGAACACCCTCGCCAAACATGGATCCTCCTCTCACAACTCAATAGGGACGATTCAGGATTTTACCAAAACCTATGCTTCTTGACAGCTAAATTGAGTGGTTCAAACACTCTGTAATTTGAGCACACTTTAAGTAAGATGTGGAATTGATCAAAGGTGTGAAGTTTAGTCTCTTGAGTGTAAGATTGGGATTTTAGAAGTTGGAGAATTTTCTCTAAGGTATGTTTGAGTTTGATGTGGGAGAGATCTGTAAATAAGGTGTGTGAACCTCTATTTATAAGCTCCTAAAGATTTCTAGCCATTGGGGAAGATTTGGTTGATGTTTTTGTAAGATACATGAAAAAAAGAATTCTAAGAACTGCAAATCTATCCAAAAACGGTCGATTGGTACGGGATAAACAATCGACTGTTCCCTTAAAAATAAGAAAATGTTCGAGCCAACTCAAGCTACGGTGAAACCAATAGGGCTAGAACTTAAGTCATCGGTCGAACCAAAATGTTGGGGCGATCAACCGATTATAAGGTTTTGACAAAGTAATTGTTAAACTGTCAAACACAAGAAAAGAATACGTTCGATCGAAAATAACAAGCACTTTTGGTAGACAAAATTGTCTTCATCCGGTCGATTGCCAGGAAGGCATCGTTCGATCGGTGGCCAAATGTATTTAGGGGTTAAGGTAGATTTATATGAATACGACCGTTGTATAATACGACAAGAATAACGATCATACAAAAATGTGTCAAACGGTCGACCGGTGGAGTTGGGTAAAATCACTATTTTAGAAACCGTTAACTGGTAGAAATGGTCAAATGAAAAACTCATTTTGGTCGACCGTTCGGCACAGGCAGGCAGAAGTCGTTTGACCTATTAATGTCCAATTGATCTGAAATTTTGTGTTGACTTCTATAAGGAACCTAGTGTGTATGTGAATAGATTTTAACTCTTGTATGTTCAAGTTCACATAAATTCCTAAGACGCAAATAAAAGGTAAAATTACATGTCTTCAAGTAGTTTGATTACATGTCTTGACTTCATTCCATCCTTCCTTGAGTCTTGATCACTTGTAGATGTTAGCACAATATAATATATGTTCAATGCATAATGTGGGATACTCTCTACATTTGATTGTGATTAAGACCAAATTAAGGCCAAAAAACCAACAATCTCCCATTTTTTGATGATGGGATTCTATATCTTAATACTTGAATTTTTTGTAAACTATGCATATATGATGCTCCTCCTATGAATATCCATAGTTTTTGTTCAATTATTTCAATTTCAAGGTTTCCTCACCCCTTTTGACGTCAATCAAATTTTGAATAAAGTGATCATAAGATGTCTAATATAATGAATTTGCTCCCCTTTAATTTTGCAATTCATTAACCTCTCATAAAGATATTCAATTAGCTCCCCCTGTCAATATGAGTTGCTCTATAAATTAGGCTTAATTTTTAGTTTGCATCCTCTTAATGATTATACAATAAGCTTCAACCTAATTTATCAATCATATGATATAAATGATATGACAATAGGGTATACAAAATCCTATTGGATCCAATTCTATATGCTTAGGAGGATTAAAGATTGTTACCCAACTTAGTAGTTCTCATGTTTTGGTTCCATACTCCCTTTCGATAGTGAAACCGGCTTGGTATTCTTCTTTGCAAGCTTTGGCCGGTCACTACCAATCTCCCATCTTCTAAGTACCTACAAGTGTAGATTTAAGTACACAACAACTTTGGGTCCTTGAATATTAGCTTTAGGAACCAAAACCATTTTGTTCTTAGGAGCCCACACGCTTGAGGAACTTTGATTAACAAAAAATTGCTTTCCATTCGAAGTAGTATGAGTAACATGGTTTTAAGCATGAGATGCATTATATCATATACCATGTTTATCTAAAGATTTCTTTTGACTACCTAAGAGCATGTCAAGTATTTTTGTTCCATTTGTAAACTTTTCTAGATATTTTCTTAATTGAGCATTACATGCCTTAAGATCTAGTTGTTCAACATCAATAGATTTTGCTTTGCGACTAGCAAGTTCTAATGCATTTGTTTCATGTCTAGCAAGCACCTCATTCTTCGCATTCATGATTTTTTCAATTTGGCATTGGAGATCATTTATCATCTTTTTTGCATTTCTGTTCTTATCACAAATGATCTCATATTATGCAACTAAATCATGAAATGCAAATTGAAGCTCATGCAAAGTGTATGAATCTTGTTTAGAGTACGAGGTATCACTACAATATGATCTTGTTGAGCAAGAAATAAGTCTAGCTAGTAGAGGAAGAGTTAGAGGCTACCTCACTTTGTTCATCTTCAATGGCCATGAAGCAAGTGTGAGCAACTTCTCTTCTACTTTGCGTAGGGGATGATGATGAAGAATCATCCCAAGTTGCTTTGCGAGTTTCCTCCTTCCTTTCTCTCCTCTTGCTCTTTTCCTTTTCTCTCCTTCTCTCCCTTCTCTCATTTTTCTTCTCCTTTTCTCTTCTCTCATTTTCACTCTTCTCTTTCTCCTTCTTCTCACTTCTTCTTCCTCTTCTTTCTTTCATTTCTCCCTTATCTTTTTTTAGGAACTTGAGGAAGTCTTTGGCGAGGACCTCAATATCCTCATTCTCCTCTCTTCTCGTTGGTTCATCGGATTTTGCATGCAAAGTCATGGTTGGGTTCTTCTTGGAGGCTTCTTTATCCTTTCGATGACTCATTTGGAGTTTATAAGCCATGAGGTTTCCAATTAAGTCCTCCATCTTTACTTGGGAAAGGTCAAGTGCTTCATGAATTGCAACGAACTTGTTTTTCAATTAGTTGTCGAGCGATCAGAGGAACTTTCTGGACATGTCTCCCTCACTGAAATTTCTTCCAAGAACTTTGAGAGGGTTAGTAATATCGACGAAGCGCCTAATCATCTCACTTATGTTTTCACCGGGTTGCATAGTGAAAATTTCATATTTATGCATGAGGAAACCAATTCTTGTTTCTTTAGTTTTACTATCTCCCTCATGATGCATTTGAAGTCTATACCAAATCTCATGTGCACTATCATAACCTTTAATCCTATTATATTCACTCTCATTTAAGATATAATAAAGAATGTTCATGATGCTAGAGTTCATTTCATATTCTTTTATTTTGACCCTAGTTACTTTGGCTAGATTTTTTTTCCTTAGGAGTTGTATAAGGGTTTTGAATAAACTTCCAATACTTTAGGTCACTACATATCAAGAATATTTTCATTCTATTCTTCCAATAATCGTAAGTTAACTCATTTAGCAAAGGTGGTCTAGTTGTGCACAAGCCCTCTACATGATTAGATGATGATGTCATGCTAAAATACGGTTATGTATATTAAATTTAGCACTTATGCTCTGATACCAAATGTTGGATCGTATGACCCCTAATTAATCTAATCAAATTCTTAATTCTCTACTAAATTCAATCAAAGATACAATAGAAACTATAAATCAGACAAGTAGAAATAAGCAAACCACAAGTGAACACGAGGCATTTTTTAGAAACTATAAAACACGGCCACCCGCCTATTTCCTCTCTTGCAACCTCCGCTCGATTCCACGAGCTCCGCCTACGTCTTCACTATCCAATCTCGTTCCGGGCCGAGATTAAACCTTTACACTTCAAACTTGCGAACACCCTTGCCAAGCTTGGATCCTCCTCTCACAATCCGAGAGAGACGATTCGGGATTTCACCGAAACCTATGCTTCTAGACAGCTGAATTGAGTGGATCAAACACTCTCTAACTTGGGCACACTTTGAGTAAGATGTGGAATTGATCAAAGATGTGAAGTTTAGGCTCTTGAGTGTAGGATTGGGATTTTAGGAGTTGGAGGATCCTCTCTAAGGTATGTTTGAGTTTGATGTTGGAGAGATCTGTAAATAAGGTGTGTGAACCTCTATTTAGGTTAATGACTATGCATGAAGAGTTAAACCAACTTACTTGTAATGATATTTTGGAACTTATTGCAAACTCCAATGATCAAATGGTAAATGGAACCACGTGGCTTTCTCAAAACACACTTGATGAACCAGAGCAAGGGGTTACAAACAAAGCTCGACTTGTGGGTTAAGGGTATAACCAAGAGGAAGGAATCGACTTTTATGAAACCATGCCCTAGTAGCTCGACTAGAAGTCATTACAATGCTATTAATTAGCATATGCATCATACATGGATTTCATACTATTTAAAATGGATGTTAAAAGTCAATTTTTGAATGGTTTGATTAAGGAAGAAGTTGATGGTAAGAAAGCACCCTGTTTGTGAATAAAACTTACCTGGGTCATGTATTCTAGCAACAACTTGCTACAATAAATTCTTTTCTTTTGGGAGCGTCGTTCACTGTATCTTCCCGACTAAGAACGAGTTTCCAATTTTCCTAGTAATCATAAAAAAACACATATATCTTCCCATTTATATTTTGGAAAATTGGAGACTGACATTCTTGGTACACAGTTGAACAAAAGAAATCTTATCTGGCCAGTAATATTTTCGTAACCACTTCTCTCTGACCAACTTTATTGCCTTCTACAATACTGACATCCTTTGAAGATACTTGAAAAGAAAATTCATGAAAAACATATTAAAGTGTGGGTATACAACTCAATAGCACTTGGTAGTGAGTGAGACGCCGTGTTATAACCCAAAAGAACATCCCTAAAAAGACTATTTTCTAACAAAACAATGCATTTCTAGTTCTTAATTTAAAAAATAATGCAGTTATTTATTATATGATAAACAACCACAATGTCTATTGAATTGCCTCTTGGTCAAGCGACGTAAGCTTATCTCACAGCTTCGAGATTTAGCTTAGTGACATAACAAAATTGAGATTAAGGACTCCATAGAATTATCAGAGAAGATAAGTGAAGGTTTATACCAGCGAAGGGATTGAATTAGCAAAGTATTGAACTCGTCTTTAAGTTAGCATGTAGCATAATGAACAAATGTACGAGTAATAAATTCGTAGATATTATAGTTGATATGATCATACTATCTTACTTGTAATTATTTTATTTAACTGAATTGCGACCAATATTAAGGAATGCGGCCCGATGCGGCCACATATGGAGATGTGGACTGGCTGCAAGGCAGATGTGCATCCCATCTCCAGGATGCGGTTTGTATCCTTAGCCGCATATGCGGCCCAATGCGGCCGAATCACAAAACACCCATTTTTTTATTTTTTTACCCTGATTTATTTAATATTGAATTATTGATCTTAAAAATTACTAAAAAATTACCTAATTTTTTAGTTACATGTATATAATTTATATTATATTATTTAGTTATTAAATCACAAACCACATATGCACCCACATCGGATTTGGCTCTCTCATATGTCGGATGTGGTGTCTCACCGCATCGAATCTGCATCCTGCATTTCTGAACCTTGTTTGCGACCAATGACAAACTTCCAATTGATCTTTATCAACATACATTTTCTTCAGTTACCCAATGTTTTTATTTTGCAACCTTAAATTGCCATAACGATTTGAAAATTTACCCATGGAAATTATTCTATTATAGTCCTATATGTATGTCAAATATTAGAAATTAAAGTAAAACATGTTTTTAAGTGATTTAAAATTAACATTATACACCCTAACTCATCTTTAGTTATACAAAAAGGAGATTAGCGATTGAAAATTTAGCTATATATTATAATACACTATCCGTCGTCACTGTTGGAGAGATTGGTTAAAATATCAATAAATTAAATCTTACATATTATAAGGGAATCGTAGACGATTGTCGTCTATATCCCAGATACACCCAATGTGCAAGTTTAAGTTCCTGTCCTGTTTGATTTTCTATTTAAATGGGTCAGTTGATCAATGGATTAAAATAATGGAAAATGATACACGGCCGCTCTTGAGGACGCGGCTTAGTTGGCACTCTCCATGTAAGCAGAGAAAAGAGTTTCTTTTTTATTTTATCCCTCAATTCTTTGGTTGCCCGTACAAATGTCCTGAGCAATCACTCCATCTCTCCATCCCTCCCTCCATCCCTCATTAATGCGTCTCAAATCACTCCACTCCTTCCTCATTTTGGCGCTCCTACAGAGCATAAGACTTTTCATCTTCATCTCAAGATGTGTCTTCCTTTTTCTTCCCTTCTCTTTTGTGGTCCTTCCTCTGTACTCCAATTGAAATTGTTAATGTGCCTTCCCAAGTGGAGCAGCCGTCAAACGTTCCTAAAGAGGAGATGTTTTTTCCTTATTTCGAAGAAGCCAAAATATTTTACGTGTCCTATGCCGATTCTTCTGGTTTTGGTGTTAAGACAAGGCAATCTCATTACGATCGTGGTGTTGTTATACGGGCCACGCTGAGTTGCTCCAAGGAGGGTACGACACCAACAAACCAAAGGCAAGGGAAATTGAAGCCTAGGTTATCCAGTAGAGTCCAATGCACTACTCGGATAAGGGTCTCCGGAAACCCAGCAAGGGGTTACCACATTAACTTTGTGGATCTTAAACATAACCACGTCAAGCTTGAACATGAGCAAATGCATTTTCTCAGACAAAAACAAACTGTCCCTGAGGCCGCCAAAGCACGCATATCGTGCAATGATACTGTTGGGATATCGGTTGCTAAGACCATGCAATCGTTTGTGGTCGAGGCTGGAGGTCATGACAAATTGACTTTCAACGAAAAGGATTTAAGGTTTGTGTTCTTTCTGCCTAACATAATTGAAGTTCAACATTTTGCGCCTAGTCTTAGTGGTTTCTGTGTGCAGGAACGTTATAAACGAAGTCAGAAATTTGAAGATGGGACCTGGTGATGCACAAGCTCTTCAGAACTATTTCATTAGGATGCAGAAGATTGATTCCATGTTTTTCTATGTAATGGATATGGATGACGAAGGGAGACTACGGAACGTGTTTTGGGCTGACTGTCATTCTAGAGCTGCATATTCATATTTTGGAGACGCAATATGTTTCGACACCACCTACATTACAAACAAATACGACATGCCCTTTGCCCCATTTGTTGGAGTTAATCACCATTTCGAGTCAGTTTTGCTCGGTTGCGCTTTGCTGTCTTTTGAGACCACTAAAAATTACATATGGTTGTTCAAAACATGGTTGTCGTGCATGAACGGTAAGGTGTGGCTATGTCCAGTTAAAGGTTTGTGACTGTTGAGTTTAAGGTGTGTATGTGTTCGGTTTAAGTGGTGGAACCGTTCGGTTTAAGTGGTGTGATTGTTCGGTTTAAGAATTGGATCCGTTCGGTTTAAGTTTTGTGCATGTTCGGTTTAAGGTGTAGATCTGTTTGGATTAAGTTGTGTGTCTGTTCGGTTTATGGTGTGCATCTGTTCGGTTTAAGTTGTGTGACAGTTCGGTTTAACGTGTGCATCTGTTTGGTTTAAGTTGTGTTTCTGTTCGGTTTAAGGTGTGCATCTGTTCGGTTTAAGTTGTGTGTCTGTTCGGTTTAAGGTGTGAATCCGTGCGGTTCAAGTTGTGTGTTGATGCATTGCATACATTGCATCATATGTCTTTCATTTAGATCACTTTTATATCAATAAATGCTATTAAGGTATGTGTTTAGTCTTATTTACAGAATACAGGGACCTGAATGCAATTTACCCACATCTCGAGCATAAACGCGTGCAAAAGACTCATTTCTATCATAAAGATCAAGTTCAAGTTTATCAGGTTACAAATGGAAATGTATCCAAGCATAAAAGCATTCAAGATCTAATTACAAAAAGAACAAAGACTTAAGCACAAAAGTAGCCGGGGACTTAATTGCAAAAAGTCAAGGACCTAATTGCAAATCACGAGTAGCTTTCATTATTATGGAGAAAATCTAAAGAAAAAAATCAATGTGAATCTCCATATATATAAAGGAATTAATCCGGAGCTCAAAAGAATGGAAAGAATCAATCCAGACGCGCAAAGGAGGATCAAATCATACCATAAACACACAGGAAAAATCTGGATCGAATCCGAGCCAAAAAGGTGGCGATTCGGCCGCACCTCATGTACAAATTGCGGCGATTTAGCCGCACAAAAGTCGATCCGTGTGCTCAAATTTTTACTAATGCTCTATTGACGCGTGTACGTTCCATTTATATATTGGGATCCCTTGTATCGGCTATAAATAGCCCCGAGAACGATGGTAGAAGGGTCCTTGGCCTTAGACCTAGTTTTTAGTTGTTTTTATTTTCAGTTTTGTACTCTTCACTTTAGTAATAAAATTATGTCTTTTATTTCTTGTTTTTACTTTTCTTTTGTAATGTCTCTAGGACCCCTTCTTCCTCCCTCTATGAGTTTCTAACTCCTTCCAAAGGGTGGAGGTGACGGATTTAGGGTGAAGAGAAGATGAATGAATGTTATTATTTTAATTTCGTGTTAGTATATTTTGATTACTTGAGTTTATGTTAAATCATTTATCATGTAATGCTTTATAACTAATATGATTTATTATAAGTTTCTGAATTCTCTAATCTAAACCTTAAATCTAAACCTCCACCCCACAGAATTCCCCTCTTTGTTCTTGTTTTAGTTTTAATTGTTCTTGTTTCTTGCTTTAGATAATTAAAAATCAAAAATCTCAAAACCAACTTATTTCTTCTCTCCTTCTTTCCCCCAATCGAAATCACATTAATAACAAGTCTCTCCCTCCTTGTGTTCGACCCGTATTTGCCACGTCTCCATTGACGCTGTGCACTTGCGGTATAAATTTAATTCTCATCATGTGTCTGTTCGGTTTAAGATTTGGATCCCTTCGGTTTAAGGTTTGGATCTGTTCGGTTTAAAGTGTGTGACTCTTCAGTTTAAGGTGTGGATTTGTTCAGATTAAGTTGTGTGACTGTTCGGTTTAAGGTGTGCATCCGTTCGGTTTAAGTTGTGTGTCTATTTGGTTTTAGGTGTGGATACGTTTGGTTTAAGTTGTGTGTCTGTTCAGTTTAAGTTGTGTGACTGTTCGGTTAAAGTTTTCAAAGTAGGGTTTTGTACCTTTCAATATATGACTCACTCCATTTAAATTGCCCCCATTATGCAGATATAACTCCCCCAGCCATCATAACAGATCAATGTGGCACCATTACTGCTACTGTAAAGAATGTCTTCCCAGATTCAAGACACAGATTCTGTATATGGCACATAATGAACAAAGCTCCCGTGAAGTTGCGGACACAGTATCGGAAGCACATATTATTTGATCTGAAATTGATTGTATATGATTCCAAAACCCCAGCAGAATTTGATCGTAATTGGCAGGGTTTCCTTCTTGATTTTGACCTGCAGAATCATAACTGGCTCAAATCGATTTATGCAATCCGAGAGTCTTGGATACCTACATTTTTTTGTGACAGTTTTTTCACGGGAATGGCATCTACTCAGAGAAGCGAGAGTATGAACGCCTTTTTCGACAAGTGTCTTACTTCGAAGACCACCCTTAAGCAGTTTGTTCAACAATACGAACTTGCACTCCTCCATAAGTACGAGAAGGAAGCTTAATCAGATTTTGTTTGTCTTCATAAGAGACCCCAATTGGTTTCAATGTATCCCTTCGAGAGACAGATGAGCGAGTTGTATATGGTAGGTGTCTTCAAGAAAGTGAAGTTAGAAATTGGGAAGATGATATACTGCGATATAACAGAGGAGTTCAATACGAATGACACATTTCAATACAAGGTATCTGAACGTGTTTTGGCCGGTGAGCAGCTACTGTCGAAACGTTTCCTAGTACAAAACATATCTATGAACTTCACATGTAATTGTAGAATGTTTCAGCACGTTGACCTTCTATGCTGCCACGTTTTTATTGTACTTGGACGCTTAAATCCCAATGCATTGCTCCCAGACTCTTACATCGTTAATCGATGGTGGAAGGATATTCGAAGGAGCTATCGAGATAAGATGTACCCAGACGATGGCGTAATGGAGAAGGATTCGCTTCGTCATCACGACGACATCATGGGTCGTGCCGTTTGGATCGCACAGGAAGCCTTCATTTCCCACGAAAGGTATCTTGAGGCCGTGAAGTGTATTGAATTGCTTAAGGCACGTATGCACATTACCCAGTTCTTGGTTCGACTTGATGAACCTGAGTCTGCGGGTACATCAGTTCTTAATCCAGATAAGGTCAGACGTATAGGAAGACCGCCGACTAGACGTCGGGTGTGTTTAGCTGAGAAGATAATTAAAAAAGCCATAAAAAGCACGCCCAACAAGAGAAGAGAAAGTTCAAGATGAAGGTTACATCGGCATTGCACGAAGTCCCATAAAAACCCGGGGATCCTGATTTTTCTGATTGGGACATTAATTTGTATTACGAGGAACTTCGTCCTTAATTTAATATTTCTTGTTATTTTCAGTTCTCGTAAAACCAAGAAACTTCTAAATGTTGATCTGTTTGGATATGTAAATGGTTGTTATACACGGTCAGTTCGGATTAAGTTGTGTCATTGTTCTGTTTAAGTTGTGTGACTGTTCAGGTTAAGTTGTGTCATTGTTCGGTTTAAGTTGTGCGATTGTTCGGTTTAAGTTGTGTGTCTGTTTGGTTTAAGGTGTGCCTCTGTTCGGTTTAAGTTGTGTGACTGTTCGGTTTAAGGTGTGGATATGTTCGGTTTAAGTTGCGTGTCTGTTCGGTTTAAGTTGTGTGACTGTTCGATTTAAGTTGTGTGTCTGTTCGGTTTATGTTGTGTCTGTTCGGTTTAAGATGTGTGACTATTCGGTTTAAGGTGTGCATCTGTTCGGATTAAGTTGTGTCTATGTTCGGTTTAAGGTGTGGATTTGTTCGGTTTAAGTTGTGTGACTATTCGGTTTAAGTTGTGTGATTGTTGGTATTTAGATGTGTGTCTGTTCGGTTTAAGTTGTGTGTCTGTTCGGTTTAAGGTGTGTATCTGTTCGGTCTAAGTTGTGTGACTATTCTGGTTAAGGTGTGCATCTGTTTGGTTTACGTTGTGTGTCTGTTCAGTTTAAATAGTGTGACTGTTCGGTTTAAGGTGTGCATCTGTTCAGCTTAAGTTGTGTGACTGTTCAGGTAAAGGTGTGCATCTGTTCGGTTTAAGTTGTGTGACTGTTCGGTTTAAGTTGTGTGTTTGTTTGGTTTAAGTTGTGTGTCTGTTCGGTTTAAGGTGTGAATCCGTTCGGTTTAAGTTGTGTGTTTGTTCGGCTTAAGGTGTGCATTTGTTCGGTTTAAGTTGTGTGACTGTTCGGTTTAAGTTGTGTGTATGTTCGGTTTATGGTGTGCATATGTTCTGTTTATGTTGTATAATTGTTCGATTTAAGGTGTGGATCTGTTCGGTTTAAGTTGTGTTACTGTTCGGTTTAAGGTGTGGATCTGTTCGGTTTAAGGTGTGTGACTCTTCACATTAAGGTGTAGATCTGTTCGGTTTAAGTTGTGGATCTGTTCGGTTTAAGTTGTGTGATTGTTCGGTTTAAGGTGTGCATCTGTTCGGTTTAAGTTGTATAACTGTTCAGTTTAAGGTGTGGATCTGTTCGGTTTAAGGTGTGTGACTCTTCAGATTAAGGTGTGGATCTGTTCGGTTTAAGGTGTGTGAATCTTCAGATTAAGGTGTGGATCTGTTCGGATTAAGTTGTGTGTTTGTTCAATTTAAGTTGTGTGATTGTTCAGTTTAAGGTGTAGATGTATTCGGATTAAGTTGTGTGTCTGTTCGGTTTAAGTTGTGGATCTGTTCGGTTTAAGTTGTGTGACTGTTCGGTTTAAGGTGTGCATCTGTTCGGTTTAAGTTGTATAACTGTTCGGTTTAAGGTGTGGATCTCTTGAAAACGAAAGGAAAGAGTTTGAAATTTGTACATGTAAAAAACACAACACTAAAAAATTAACAAAAAAAAGAGTTTGTAATTTGTACATGTAAAAAAATAAACACTAAAAAAATTGTACTTTAGATCTGCACACACGATGGGCGGTCCCTAAGTAACATGATCGCCAATTCACCCCTGATAGAGTGGATGTTCTTTGGGTCCTTCTCCCTCGTCGGGTCAAGTTTTAGCATTAGGCACCTTATCCAGTATAAAACATAGGCTCGGCAATCGTTGCTCCCCGGTTGTTGTCGTTGGCTATTTTCCTGAGGATTCTCAACGACCAGTCCACCTTTAGTAGATCCCTCCAATATTCAACCACATCCGCTGTTGCGTATTCATGTAAGCCTATGGTCTGCTCTGGATCTTCACCTCCCTCTAGCTCCCTAGAGATATTGTTGAACGCCAAGATCTCCTTGGATGGGCCGTGGACAACAACCAGCGTCCAATGACCTGCAGACCAGCATGGTTGTGCAATTTTGGTCTCTGTTGGAGACACACCTTTTATTTTAGGGAGGATAAAATCATCAATTGCTCTGCCTTGGCTACCCACAATTCGCCCTGACTCGAATGTTGATATGCATATAACTTTTTGTGGTGGACGTCTTTCTTCGAGAACCGAAAGCATAGCTTTGATAGTTTGGTCGGTCATATCCATCCCCGGCGTTATAAGTTCCTTCAGGTCGATGCGTGTTAAACTACACATATCGCCTCTCCAGATCACCTCTCTATTGTCCTTGTTGGCTGTGGTCAAGTTCAATATCATGTTGACCTCATCAGCTGACAACGTTCCCAATGCAGCCATGTCAACATCAGGCATTGTCCCTCCTAAGTGGACAGCCAACCAATAATTCTCCTCTCTTTTTTCCTTTTTTTCTTTAGGCTCCTTTGAGCCGCTCTATCTTTTCTCTTTTGCTATTGTTCCACCTTCTTCTTCTTGCCCCACTCTTCATCTTCCTTCATCTGCTGCTCCACGATGGCCGTCGAGTGTTGTCTTTTCACGCCCCAGTTTGGTTTCCTTGCCTTGCTCTCTTGTTCTTTTTCCTCTTCTTTATTCTTCTCTTCCTTCTTCCTCCCCTCCTCCCTCTTCTTCTCTTCCTCCTTCTCCACTCTCTTTCTCTCTTCTTCCTTCTCCTCTTCTTCCTTCTTCCTCTCCTCCTCCCTCTTCTTCTCTTCCTCCTTCTCCACTCTCTTTCTCTCTTCTTCCTTCTCCTCTTCTTCCTTCTTCCTCTATCCTCCCTCTTCTTCTCTTCCTCCTTCTCCACTCTCTTTCTCTTTTCTTCCTTCTCCTCTTCTTCCTCTCCTCCTCCCTCTTTCTCTCTTCCTCCTTCTCCTCCTCTCTCTTTCTCTCTTCTTCCTTCTCCTCCTCTCTCTTTCTCTCTTCTTCCTTCTCCTCCTCCCTCTTCCCCTCTTCTTCTTCTTCTTTTCCTGTCTCCTCCTCTCTTCTTTCTTCTTCTCTTCCCTCTTCCTTTCTTCTTCCTTCTCCTCCTCTTTATTTAGATCTTCGTCTTTCTCCCCACAAGTATTTTCACTTGTCCATGTCTCTCGAAGATATACAATTTCTTCCCTCAGCCTTCCACACTCTTCCTGGGACATCCTCAGTTCTTCCTTCAGGTCGTTAACCTCTTCTGTCGCCTTCTTAAGGGCAGCTTCGGCTTGCAGCCATTTCGTCTTCACCTCACTCAGCTCCAACTCTTGGAGCAGTGGGTCACATGAAATGTTGCAGTCTGTCAGTTGGAGCCTTGGCAAACTGCATGTTGAAGCTGAGCCCTTTCGAATAGGAGTTCGAACAAAACTAATAAGTTTCAGCTCCCTTTCACTCAGTGATGGAGCCCCCATTAGGTCGAACTTGCCATTGTAAATCTGAGGTAAGGCAATTCCACGTTCCTCCCATTTCTTCAGGGTTAAACGTTTCCCAAACATTTCCATCCAACTTTTCATTCGTGGAAATGCTCCAGTTCTGGGCTCCCCCAATCTGAATTTCTCACAAAGCCACACCTTCAAATGGAAAAGTTCAACTGTTTAGAACGACTGAACAGACATACGTTCATATTCTAAACAGAACACACAACTTTATCCGAACAGACACACAACATATTCCGAACAGACACACAATTTAAATCGAACAGACACACAACTTAATCCGAACATACACATAACTTATTCCAAACAGACACACAACTTATTCCAAACAAACACACAACATATTCCGAACATATACACAATTTAATATGAACAGACAAACAATTTAATCCGAACAGACAAACAACTTATTTCGAACAGACACACAACTTATTCCGAACAGACACACAACATATTCCGAACAGACACACAATTTAAACGGAACAAGCGCATAACTTAAAGAGCAAAAAACGCTTACTTGTAGTATTGCAACACAACCATCGACGTTCCCCTGCCTCGTAATGAAATTCCCTACCTTTCTCCTCTCCTGCAGTTCGAAGCTGGCTTTCTGCAGGCCCCCAACCAGGGCTCCGTGAACTGCACGTGCCCATGCGTATCTGTTTATGCGTTTGATGTCCCTCAAATGGTGCATAAACCATTGCTTCGGTCGAAGTGTTCCATCAAAGAACAAAAAATGATTGAAGATGAAAGAAATCAGGAGACGAACATACTCCTCCGTATCTCCCATGACACTGGTTGTCGTCAGATGACCTAACAGATGTGTGTTGTCAAGGTTCACCCTTTCTCGCCTCTGTACACCCAATGATTCAATCACAACGGTCTTCCCATGCATACTTAAGCCCAAAATTAGGGCAACGTCTTCAGGTGTAAGGGGAACTACCCCTGATCCTATTCTCAGCCCCACCTCTTTTGCATCGTAGTGTTCGACGAACCAACCGACTATTTCGTTGTCCGTAGTAATGTTAGGAAGGTCTAGGAAGTGATCGAAAGGGGTGCTCCAGAAAACCTCCTTCTCAACCTTTCTTCATCCTGTCAAACTGCTTTCGAATGGCCGTCCAGGAGCACCGGGATTCCTGGAAGTAGTAGGTGGTTCCCTAAAACAAAAAATTGAAGAAACAAAAGTTCCTCAAAAAAAGAACGATGAAGGGAAAAAAACTAAATAGACCCACCGGTTCTGGCACAGGTTCGCTATCGACGGCAGGAGTCAAAGAATCCATTATCGTTTAGAGGGGAAGAAATAAATCGGAATAGGTTCACAGGTTCGCTTCCTCCGTTCACAGGTAATCCAACGAGAAAGAAAGCGGGACTCTCCCTTTCGATCTGGATATTTTCAATATTCCTCGATATCCGAACTCTCGTTCGTAGGGTGTTTGGAAAGCAACCGTCGTACTTGGAAAACCGTCAAAAAAAAATTAAAAACCCATTAAAGGCTTGTTTGGAAAGGGTGACATGTCAATCCGACTAGACGCTGACTCGCCAACTTTTGGGTGCCATATAGGACGTGTCACGGACGCTCGCGTCTGTGTATAACGATCCTAAAATATTAGACATGTTTTCCACAAGATTCTCCGTCCTCCGACAATGAGTTTGCATTAGAATAGCCACAACGTTGGGAGTGGGGGTATCGTGGGGGATTTGGATATAATTTTTATTATTTTTGGTTAGATCCCACGATCCTTGCTTTCGAATGCACGATAGAGTTTTTTTTTTAAATTTTGTTTATTTTTTAATAGTGCGGGACCCACTTCCATTTTATAATTAATATAAATAAGAAAAAGAATTGCATTTTTTAAAATGGAGACACTTTAGAAAATAAAAATTAAAAAAATCACCTAATTTTCTATCTTCCCATATTCCACGGAGAAACACCCATGATGCTATTTAAAAATTGGGTTTTTGAAAGAGAAAATTTTCAAAATAGAATTTTTAATTTTTTTTTGCCAAAATAGACATCTATTAAAAGTATTTGTCGAACTAGACCCGCTGCCACCATGTGGTGACACGTGGCGGCGACGGGTTTTATTTTTTTGCGCATAGAGAACTCGACATCACCACTGCCGAGTTCTCTTTGGGACAACTCGGCACTGGTGATGCCGAGTTCTACCGAGGAAAACTCGGCATCACCAGTGCCGAGTTCTCTTTGGGAGAATATTGCCCAACACTTCATATTCCACTCGACGTGAGTTGTCAGGAGAATAGTGATTCAAATAGAACTCGGCATCCCCAATGTCGAGTTCTATTTGGACCTGTTCTCCTGGCACTCAAATCGTGTATGAAATGGTTGGACGGCCAGGTCTACAATAGAACTCAGCATCTATAAGGTCAACTTTAATAGGCATAAGTCGGAGTTTAATAGGCTGAAGTAGGCAAATTTGCGGTCCTAAAAAATATATTACATTAATTTAAGTCTTACAATTAATCAACTCTTAAAAATGATTTAAGTCGTACAAATGATTCAAGTCATAACAAAATACATTACATTAAGGAAAAGTCTTACAATTAATCAACTCTTACATTCATTCGTCTCACTAAATAGTTACATACAAAATATTCAAACCATTTTGCTATATAGGTTCCTTGCATCGTTTTCGGTTATGCCCTATACCGCCGCATCTCCCACACCTTACCCTTCTTCCAGAGTGTTCGTCCATCTCGTTTCGGATTCACGTTGATTTAGGCCGACCGGGAGGTCTTTTGGTTTGGGGAGGCTTCATTGTGATGTTGCCTCGATCTGGCCAATACCTCACATCAGGAATTGGGATAAATATCGGTTTGTACGCCTCCCTGTACATTTGAACCTCATAATACAGTGACACCAAATGTGAAGTGTTGATATTTACATGTCTGCCACTGCAAACTGCTAGTACATGTGAACATGGGACGTGCATTGCAATTATGTATCCACAAGTGCAAGTAATAACTCCTTCAAATTTCACGAGGTATTTTTTCTGGTCATTGGCTTCAACCTGGTACATCAGCTGGTGGTACCGAGTTACTGTATGTGTTCTGGCCAGATTGTTGTTTGCCGTCACCACGGTGTGGACTGTCGGTACATATGTTTCATTCCACGACTAGGCGACGTCCCTTCTTTTAACAAAGAATTTGTTCAAGCGGTGAAAGGTCATCAAAATCATGGTTATAATTGGCATACCGTGTGCCCCTCGTAAGACATTGTTGAAGCTTTCTGACATGTTTGTTGTCATACATCCGAAACATTGACCCCCGTCGTGACAACAAGTCCATCTTTCCAAAGGACCTTGATGTTGAATCCACTCGTATACCGGTTTATGTTCCTCTACAATAGCCTTCATTAACTCTTCAAATTTCATAAATGAATGAGTTTTACCCGCTTTGTAAAACTTGATTTGCCCCAATCTTTCCTTGTAATTTCGATGTTTAGCAAGATTTGTTTTCATGTGTCGAAGACAGAATCGATATACATGCCCCTCCGAAGGTGGAAATGCGGCTCGCACACAAGCATTTATTCCCGAAAATCTGTCGGTGATTATACACAAATCGGGTCGCCTTGTAACTCTACTTGCCAACAAAAGAAGGAACCACGTCCACGACTCTGTATTCTCGCTCTCTACAACAGCAAATGCCAAAGGAAAAATTCTGTTGTTTGCATCTGTGTCCACAGCAATTAGCAATAAACCTCTATATTTGCTATAGAGGTGTGTTCCATCCACACTGACAACGGGTCTACAATAATGAAACCCACTAATTGAAGGCCCGAACGCCCAAAACACACAATTAAACATCTCCTCGTCTGAATTTACCTGGACAGACTATATTTCACAACAGATCCTTCATTGTTCTGACAGAGAACTGTGACGAACTTTCGCAAATCTTTAAAACTGTCTTCTTCGGCACCATATATTCGGTTCAACGCTTTTTGCCTAGCATGCCATGCTTTAGCATAACCGATTTCAAGTGAGTATTTGGTCTTCACCCTTTCCATTATTTCAGCAGGAGTAATTGTGAACTTAGTTCTAACAGATGGCATTATCAAGTCGCATACAAAATTAGCACTACATTGTTTGTTGTTGTTTAGCAATATAGGATTGGAACAAGTGTGCTCGGCGTCGTATGTTTTAACTTGAAAATATCTGCAGCCTTTTGGAACAGACGCATGTAGACGCCATTTGCAGTTATCTTCATCACGACGAATACAATGAACAATATACCGTTTCGTTGAAGAAACCACAACTGAATACTGAACAAACTTTTTAATGTGCCACGATTGCAGTGCATGAACCAAATCATATTTCGTTGGGAAAATTCGTTTATCGCAGAAAGAACGACCATCTTCAGAGCATGAACCAAATCATCTTTCGTTGGGAAAATTCGTTTATCCATCATGCTAGAACAGAATGAAGCCTCTGGTGTGTCGTGTAACTGTCTCCCCGTCAGCATCAAAAGGCAACTGCTGAAACTGAGCTTGCAACCAACCCAGAGTTACGGAACCCTTACGACCCAAGTCATCGGGGACCTGACCCAATAAATCCATGTAGATCTCTGACGAAACGTACTCCTGAGACTCACACACCGGCAAACCATCTACGCGCAAGCCGGTAATGATCGAGATGTCACGCAAGGTGCACGTGATCTCACCATGTCGCAGGTGAAATGAATGAGTCTCCGGTCACCAACGCTCGACCATCGCCCTCAGCAAGGTATGATCCAACTAAACTCGGCCCAACCGAGTGACTGTGTCAAACCCTGCCATATCTAGCAGAAACAACATCCTCTCATCAGTGATCTGCCATTCGTTGAGCTTCGATCCATGCTCAACGCATTTTACACCATCAACATCCTTTTGCATAAATTTAGAGAAATGTCGGAATATTGAAACTGACGTGCAAATATTTAACTTGAAAACGTAAAATGCTTACAAAATCTTTGAATAAGTCAAACTTGTGGTTGGCCTGCAAAACCAACACTGATCTGTCTACCGGACCCTGTGAAGCGAAGCTACCTCTAACTGAACCAGTACTGGAACCACCAAACTCCATCTATACATAACACGTCAAAAAGTGAGATGATTGTTCTTCATTACTAACTACTTAAAAAGTTGAGAATACTCTAATGTTTTATAAATTACCTCAATCGAGTGTAGTAGCAAACGACTGTAAACGTCGAACAATCTCTCCAATAAAATCAACTACAATAAACAACGTTACAAATCATGTCAGATTTTTTTTTAAATTTTGACAGAACCTCCCCTATATTTTTCAAATTGGTAAATTTAATCCTGCACGGTAGAACAAATTAACAATACTACAAACTTCAATTCTCACATACATTCAAACTCACATACATTTAAACTCAAATAAATTATTTTTAAGTTTACATTCATTCAAAGTAGCATACATTCAAACCAAAATTTCAATTGTTGGCCAATAAAAAATTGAATCACTTCTCCGGAGTGGAAAATTTCAAGTGTTGGCAAATAAAAAACCAAAGTAGAAATCGGCATCACCAGTGCCAAGTTCTCCCAAGAAGAACTCGGCACTGGTGATGCCGAGTTCTCTATGCACAAAAAAACAAAACCTGCCGCCACCACGTGTCACCACGTGGTGGCCGCGGGTCTAGTTTGACAAATGCTTTTAATGGAGGTCTATTTTGGCAAAAATTTTAAAAAAAATTCTATTTTGAAAATTTTTCCTTTTTGAAACGGTTGTAATGATTATATTCTCAGTTGGAACAATCACTGAAGTTGAAATGGTTGTAACGGTTAGATCCCACTATCCTTTTGTTCAAACGGGACAATTACTTACGTTGAAACAGTTATATTCTTATATGACACTATTCAAACTAATTATTTTTCCAACGTTTGTCCAACAATTATTTTTGAAAAATTTAAAATGACAAATTATTATGAATTGGATGTGCAAACAATTTTATCATTGATTAATGTATTCGTCTTTTAGAAGTGTTAAGGAAGAAGCTCTTTGTCCTTAAATGTAGAATTCTAAAAGATAATGGTTTACATAAATCAAAAGTTATTCGCAATCATGGTAATTAACATAGAACATTAATTACCGAGATAAGATTGTCGTGTTGGTCATCGATTATTGTAGCTCTACAAATATTTGTCAACACGAGTATATAAAAAAGGAAAATGGTTACTTTTATATATTGAATGGACCTAGTAAGTGAAACATTATAGATTTGTGTTATGTGTCATAAATGTTTTCACTTTGTCTTGAATCCTAAGATATGAGACCTATATCTTTTCACATAAAAAGTGTTTGATTTGATAAGTGTCAAAAGCTATCAATGAGTATGGTGATAAATGCTATAGTTGGTCGAACATGACTTATGCTGGAAAAGATAGTTAGTCAAAAGATTATCATTGCCCCTCTAAGTGTCAGTGTGATATTAGTGGGCCCTTGATAAACCGGAATTTTAATGTGCACAATGTGACTTGAGTTAAGTTATATATTTATAATTAGCTTAAGATATCAACAAATGAATATATGATACAAATGTGACACATTTCTATTTTGTATATATTCTTTATATCATGAGACAAGGAATAGACACAAGTGATGTTGTTACATCACTTTATGGATCGTGTTTAGTTCGAGTGAACAAGACATCTATGCTAATTGGGTAACTATAATGTGTAGTTAGATACCGCTTATAGTTTATGGTATTAAGTGTTTAATGTCATTGCAAATCTAGCTTGGTACAGAGTGTTCCACAGTCTCAAAACCAACAAATGGGGTCCTATTTATAAGCATTCAAGCTCTACTAGCCGTTTTGGAGTTTGTGGGGGAAATGAACCAATAGGAATGCAAGATGAGACTTAAGCTCGGGCATATTTCTGTGAGGATTCGGTGGACCATTAACAGAACGGTAGTCTGAAGGATTTGTCTGAATTAAGCATACAGTTGACCGAATAAAGTTCGGATCACCATTCACCATCTTCTGGTAGCTTTTAACAATTTAGCCTTAATTAAGTTCGGTTAACCGAATTCTATTCGGTTCACCGTTCCAAGTTGGACAGTAAGATTGGTTGGGCTCTGATCTACTCAAGTTCGGTTGACCGTGTACACTTCGGTAGATTGAAGTTGGCGTGGGTTTTGCGCTGACAGTTATAGCTCAAATAGTTGTTGGGTACATCGGTCAAGTGTCACGTGTAAATAGTTGTTAGGCGCCTAAAGCCAAGAAGGACTCGGTTGACCGATAGGTATTCGGTCGTCCGAATTAGGACAAATCAATTGGGCTCTTGGGATTTGATTCAAAAGCAACCGTTGGAGCAAAGTCCAAAACCTATCCAAGGCTATTCAGTTGACTGAAGGTGGTTCGGTCTTCCGTCGGGGCAATTCCAGAAAACACCTAACTTTTACTGGTGGGAAGAATTCGGGTAACCGATAGGTGTTTGGTGGACCGAACTACAAGGTTTCGGTTGACCATCTGGGGTTCGGTTTACCGAATCTTGACGGGACAGAATCCTAGTGCTCAAGTTTACATTAACCCTTATGGACTCAATAAATACAAAATTACATGTCTTGGTCCAAAGTTTTGATTACAAGTCTTGAGTCTTGATGTCTTTGTCCCAATGCCCATTTCCTTGATTGTCTTGATCAACCTATTAAGATGATTGCAAGTATACAAGTATATTTGCAATGCATGTAATCGTGTTTGCTCACTTTGGTTGATTAGGTTGATTGATTAAGATTAGTTTGATTAATCATGAAAACTAATATAGATTAATGCCAAAAGGCCAACAATCTCCCCCTTTTTGATGATGGCAAATCTATATCTTAATACTTGAGTTTCAATTTAAGTTCTCCTTTTTTCTTCATGAGTGCTCCTCCTTCATATATGTAAACTATGCATGTATAAGATACTCCCTCTGACAATATGCATAGCATTAGTAAATTGAAGCTCAATCCTTATCATTCTCCCCTTTTGACATCAATCAAATGCAAACAATACAAGCATATGATGCTAAGGTATAGCACTGCATAATTCCCCCCTTAATTAGATGATATAACATTATATGCTCCCCCTATCACTAAGGCCTAAAAGCAATGATTTATGTTATCGTTTAAGCATGTTACAATCCTAGATTAGAACCAAATGTTAAAGTTTAGGAGGATTGAAAATGTCACCAACTTTTGATCCTCGATTCGGTATTGGTTCTAATCTCCTTTCGATAGTGACGACGGCTTTATGAATTCCATCCAAATGATTTCTTTGAAGCTTGGAATCGATCTTTTATTGTATGAGTCGATCGCTATCGATTCTCCTCCTTCTAGGTACCTACAAGTGAAGATTTTGGTACCAAACAACTTTGGGTCCTTTGACATTAATTTTTGTTACCCAAACCATTTTGATTTTAGGTGCCCAAACACTTGAGGAACTTCTATTCACAAAGAAATGATTTCCATTTAATGTAGTGTGAATAACATGGTTTTTGTAGTTGTTAACATAATAGCCTACACCATGCTTATTTAAAGATTGTCTTTGACTACCAATAAGCATATCAAGCATTTTCTTTCCATTTATGAATCTTTGAAGATCCTTTTGTAGTTGAACATTCTTAGCAATTAGATATTGAATATCATCACTACATGAAGGTTTTGCATTTAGAGTTGCAATTTCATCAATCAAATGAGTGTTCTCTAATGCAATTTTATCATGACTAGCAAGTAATTCATTCTTCTCATTCATGATAGATTCAATTTGAGATTGTAGCTCATTGATTTCTTTTTAGCTACTTTGTTTCTTTGATAAATTTTCTCAAAATTTTCAAGCAATTCCTTGAATTCACATTGAAGTTCATTATATGAATTTGAATGATTTGAATCAATTGAATCGTGACTAGAGCAAGAAGATACCTCACTATCTTCATCATCTATTGCCGTGAAACACATTGAGGTGAATTTGCCTTCAATTGATGAAGATGATGACTCGTCTCGTAGCTTTGATAGCTTTCTTCTTCTCTTTTCTCTTGCTCTTCTTCTCTTTTCTCTTTTCTTTCTCTTCTTTGAGAAACTCCTTGAATTGTTGTGTCGCCAACTCTTCAATGTCACTATCTTCTTTGTTGGAATTGGCAACGATGTCTAACCCCAAAGATTTCTTGGCTCCCTTCTCCCTGCGGTCTTTTATTTGTATCTCATATGTCATGAGACTACCCATAAGCTCATCGACCTACAACTTTGTGAGATCTTGAACTTCTTCGATAGCACCCACACCCGGGTCCTAGTCCTTCTCGCAAGCCTCACTCGATCCTCCGAGTCTCGCTTACAGTTCCCCTAACTGATCTCCTTTCTGGGCCGTGATCAACGTCATTTACAACCACTGAGCCTCGCGAACAACCTTGCCTAGCTCATCTCTCCTCTCACAACCCGAGAGAGAGCTTCCTCAAAGCTTTACAACTCTTTGGTGATTCTTGAATATGGAGATGGAATCATAATCTAACAAACACTCTATACTTGAGCACACTTGAATATTGATATGGAATTGGATATGCAAGTGGTGAAGTTTTTGTCTTGAGTGTTGAGGATTGAGAGCTTGAAGATGAAGAGGATTTAGCTTTGAGTATTGGATTGATAGAGAGTGTTCAAGAGTCTCAAAACCAACAAATGGGGTCCTATTTATAAGCATTCAAGCTCTACTAGCCATTTTGGAGTTGGTGCGGAAATGAACCAATAGGAATGCAAGATGTGACTTAAGCTTGGGTATATTTCTATGCGGATTCGGTGGTCCTTTAACAGAACGGTAGTCCGAAGGATTTGTCTGAATTAAGCATACGGTTGACCGTATAAGGTTCGGATCATCGTTCACTATCTTCCAGTGGCTTTTAACAATTTAGCCGTAATTAAGTTCGGTTAACCGAATTCTAATCGGTTCACCGTTCCAAGGTGGACAGTAAGATTGGTTGGGCTCTTATCTACTCAAGTTCGGTTGACCGTGTAAACTTCGTTAGATTGAAGTTGGACGGGTTTTGCACTGACAGTTATAGCTCAAATAGTTGTTGGGTACAGCGGTCAAGTGCCACGTGTAAATAGCCGTTAGGCGCCTAAAGCCAAGAAGGACTCGGTTGACCGATAGGTATTCGGTCGTCCGAATTAGGACAAATCAATTGGGCACTAGGGATTTGATTCAAAAGCGACCGTTGGAGCAAAGTCCAAAACCTGTCCAAGGCTATTCGGTTGACCGAAGGTGGTTTGGTCTTCCGTCGGGGCGATTCCAGATAACAGCTAAGTTTTACTGGTGGGAAGAATTCGGGTAACCGATAGGTGTTCGGTGGACCGAACTACAAGGTTTCGGTTGATCGTCTGGGGTTCGGTTTACCGAATCTTGACGGGACAAAATCCTAGTGCTCAAGTTTACATTAACCCTTATGGACTCAAAAAATACAAAATTACATGTCTTGGTTCAAAGCTTTGATTACAAGTATTGAGTCTTGATGTGTTTGTCTCAATGCTCATTTCCTTAATTGTCTAGATCAACCTATTAAGATGATTGCAAGTATACAAGTATGTATGAAATGCATGTCATCGTGTTTGCTCACTTTGATTGATTAGGTTTATTGCTTATGATTAGTTTGATTAATCATCAAAATTAATATATATTAAGGCTAAAATGGCAACAATAGTTTGACATTACATATGATACTATATTACATGATATATGAATTAGCTAAAAACTACAAAGATCAAATTTAGTTGGAGATAAATCCAAAATTTGGTAAAGGCAAAATTCAGACAAAACGGTTAAAAAATCACGGTAACTGTTGCATGTGAGAATGGTCGACCGGATGGACATTTAGGTCGACAAAAATATTCGAGGAACTTTTATTCGGATGGATCGGTCCACCGGTGGAAGTCGTGGTTCGACCGAAAACCACTAGGAACTTCCACAATTATTTCTTGGTGGCAATCGGTCGACCGACTTGAGATTTAGTCTGATCGAAGATTTCTAGTATTCATTTCTCGTATAGAATCGGTCGACCGTTTGTGTTCTGTTCGACCAAAATATCACAGTATCTTTGGGAGCGTGTCGGGTTTCATGGTCCAACCGAAACCACGATTAATTGTCAATCGGTCGACCGGTTGGTTAATTTCGATCGACCGTTCGGCACAATTCTGCCTTGAATTGTTAAGAGATTAGTGTTGATCATGTGTTGGATTTATTTCAATTATGGTCAACGGTTTTGAGGATCATTATGTGTCAATTTGTGATTGGTTTTAGGGAGAGAAAAGCAAGGGATCATGGGTTAGTGGTTAACCCAGGACATGGGTGGTGGGAGAGTCTATAAATAGGTTCCCTGATTAGTAGCATATCATGCATCATATTCATACTATATATCCTTTATTTTACCCCAATATTATTATACTCGAGTTGTTGTTTGTAGTGTTTCAGGAGTTAGGTAATAAAGAAGAGAAAATGAGCAAAAAAGGCCTAAAGGTAGCATGGACTGATTTGGAATGTTCTGGACCTATTTGTAATGCACAAGGATTGGATCGCAAATCAGGAAGGACCCATGTGAAAACTCGGAAGGACCTGATTGTGAAATGCAAAGTATTGTGACACATGACTTGAACTAAATCAATATTTCGCCAATTAAACTCAAATCGGTTCAAACCAGCAGACCAGGACTTCACCCCATGTTCCAAATGACAAAAATCAAGCGCGACACAAAATTTCAGCCCAATCAGAGTCATTTGATACTCCAGTGGCGGATTTGGATCCGCCACTGGCGGATCAAAATTGTCCAAATAAGTTGAAATGTCGGTCGTGGGTCGGGTCTTCGGTTTAAAGCACTCCTGGACTATCAGATATAATTTAGAGTCGTCTGATTATTTCCAGATTTATCATAACCATGTATTAGTCTATATATACCATTGTAATCCCTCCTCTCCACCTCTTCTTCCTCCTTCCGGCATTAAAGTAGGTTTTAGTTTCTGAATTGCTAAACATCGCCCCAAAATTACTTAAATCGCCCCTTGAAATTACCATTTTGCCCTTCTCTCATTTCTACTGCTATAACGCGACATTTTACCCTCCTTTCACACATCTCTCTTCATATTCCTCTTATAATCATAAAAAATAATGTTTTGGAGGTCAGTAATGAACCAACGGACGCCCCAGTGTACTCGAATCTGGTAAAATATCTAACATCTTTTTAATAAAAAATAATAAAAAATAATAAAAAAATTACGGGCGTCCGACGGAGCCGCCCCCACGTAGGAGGGGGCGTCTGGATAAGATGCCTTCCCCATGGGGGCGGCGTTTTACCCAGACGTCTTACCCATCGGGGAGGCGTTTTACCCAGACGCTCCGCCCATGGGGGAGGCGTCTTAGCCAGACGCCCCCTCCTACGTGGGGGCGGCTCCGTCGGACGCCCGTAATTTTTTATTATTTTTTTAAAAAGATAATTGATTATAAATTTAGATAATTGTTAAATTAATTAATAAGTTAATAATTACTATATTCGGATGACCGATACCTCTTCGGTACACCGAAAATTCAAAAATTTCCAGATCCAACAATTTCAAGGATGTTTGTAAGTCAGGATGTTTTACCACCGGGGGATTTGGAACTTAAAAAATGTTGGATCTGGAATTTTTTTGAATCTTCATAACTTGCAAAAAAACTCATTGTAATCCGACCGGTTACCACCGAAAACTTGCAAAGAAACGTCAAATAATTTGAGATAACACACCGTATAATTTTAATTTGACAAAAAAATAAAAAAAACGGGACGTCTGGCTAAGACGTTTGTACCATCGTGGCGGCGTCTGGCTAAGACGCCACCACCATGGTTGAGGCGTCTTAGCGAGACGCTTACACCATGGTATAAGCATCTGGCTAAGACGCTTGTACCATCGTGGAGGCGTCTGGCTAAGACGCCTCAACCTTGGTGGAGGCGTCCCAGACGCCTCCACGATGGTGCAGGCGTCTTAGCCAGACGTCCGAGTCGGAAAAAAAAATCTGTCTCCGTTACTTCGCATGATCTAGGTGTTTCGCCAGACATTTTCGTGGTGTTGGTACTAGGAATGTTAGTAAAACTGAGTCAAAAACCTTGTTTAAAGACACGGGACGATATGGGTATTAAATATATTGTTAAGGGCAATTTGGTAATTTCAAGGGGCGATTTAAGTAGTTTTGGGGCGACGTTTAGTAGTTCCCTTTAGTTTCATGTTTTAGTAGTGTAATAAGAGGGTTGGAGAGGAGCAAACTTTGTGTTTTCGTTTCTTAATCTAGTTTTGTTCTTGTTCTACACTTTAGTGTCTTTACTTAGATGTTGGAAACATAAGCCATGAGCCATGAGGTTTCCAATTAAGTCCTCCATCTTTAGTTGGGAAAGGTCAAGTGCCTCTTGAATTGCAACGAACTTGTCTTTCCATTAGTTGTCGAGCGATCAGAGGAGCTTTCTGGCCATGTCACCCTCACTGAATTTTTTTCAAGAACTTTGAGAGGGTTAGTAATATCGACAAAGCGAATGTCCATCTCGCTTATGTTTTCACCGGGTTGCATAGTGAAAATTTCATATTTATGCATGAGGAAACTAATTGTTGTTTGTTTAGTTTTACTATCTCCCTCATGATGCATTTGAAGTCTATACAAAATCTCATGTGCGCTATCATAACCTTTAATCCTATTATATTCACTCTCATTTAAGATATAATAAAGAATGTTCATGATGCTAGAGTTCATTTCATATTCTTTTATTTTGACTCTAGTTACTGTGGCTAGATCTTTTTCCTTAGGAAGAGGTGTATAAGGGTTTTGAATAAACATCCAATACTTTAGGTCACTAGATATCAAGAATATTTTCTTTCTATTCTTCCAATAATCGTAAATTAACCCATTTAGCAAAGGTGGTCTAGTTGTGCACAAGCCCTCTACATGATTAGATGATGTCATGCTAAAATACGGTTAAGTATATTAAATTTAGTACCTATGCTCTGATAACAAATGTGGGATCGTATGACCCCTAATTAATATAATCAAATTCTTAATTCTCTTCTAAATTCAATCAAAGATACAATTGAAACTATAAATCAGACAAGTAGAAAATAAGCAAACCACAAGTGAACACGAGGCATTTTTTATAAAGGTTCTCCCACCCACCTATTTCCTCTCTTGCAACCTCCGCTCGATTCCACGAGCTCCGCCTACGTCTTCACTATCTAATCTCGTTCCGGGCCGAGATTAAGCCTTTACACTTCAAACCTGCAAACACCCATGCCAAGCTTGGATCCTCCTCTCACAATCCGAGAGGGACGATTCGGGATTTCACCGAAACCTATGCTTCTTGACAACTGAATTGAGTGGATCAAACACTCTCTAACTTGAGCACACTTTTGAGTAAGATGTGGAATTGATCAAAGATGTGAAGTTTAGGCTCTTTAGTGTAGGATTGGGATTTTAGGAGTTGGAGGATTCTCTCTAAGGTATGTTTGAGTTTGATGTTGGAGGGATTTGTGAATAAGGTGTGTGAACCTCTATTTAGGTTAATGACTATGCATGAAGAGTTAAACCAACTTACTTGTAATGATGTTTTGGAACTTATTGCAAACTCCAATGATCAAATGGTAAATGGAACCACGTGGCTTTCTCAATACAAACTTGATGAACAATGGCAATGGGTTACAAACAAAGCTCGACTTGTGGGTTAAGGTTATAACCAAGAGGAAGGAATCGACTTTTATGAAACCATGCCCGAGTAGCTCGCCTAGAAGTCATTACAATGTTATTAATTAGCATATGCATCATACATGGATTTCATACTATTTAAAATGGATGTTAAAAGTCAATTTTTGAATTGTTTGATTAAGGAAGAAGTTGATGTTAAGAAAGCACCCTGTTTGTGAATAAAACTTACCTGGGTCATGTATTCTAGTAATCATGTATTCTAGCAACAACTTGCTACAATAAATTCTTTACTCTTGGGAGCGTCGTTCACTGTATCTTCCCGACTAAGAACGAGTTTCCAATTTTCCTAGTAATCATACAAAAAACACAAATATCTTCCCATTTATATTTTGGAAAATTTGAGAGTGACGTTCTTGGTACACAGTTGAACAAAAGAAATCTTATCTGGCCAGTAATATTTTCGTAACCACTTCTCTCTGACCAACTTTATTGCCTTCTACAATACTGACATCCTTTGAAGATACTTGAGAAGAAAATTCATGAAAAACATATTAAAGTGTGGGCAGACAACTCAATAGCACTTGGTAGTGAGTGAGACGCCGTGTTATAACCCAAAAGAACGTCCCTAAAAATGACTATTTTCTAACAAAACAATGCATTACTAGTTATTAATTTAAAAAATAATGCAGTTATTTATTATATGATAAACAACCACAATGTCTATTGAATTGCCTCTTGGTCAAGCGACGTGAGCTTATCTCACAACTTCGAGATTTAGCTTAGTGACGTAACAAAATTGAGATTAAGGATTCCATAGAATTATTGAAGAAGATAAGTGAAGGTTTCTACCAGCGAAGGGATTGAATTAGCAGATTATTGAACTCGTCTTTAAGTTAGCATGTCGCATAATGACCAAATGTACGAGCAATAAATTCGCAGATATTATAGTTGATATGATCATACTATCTTACTTGTAATTATTTTATTTAACTGAATTGCGACCAATATTAAGTAATGCGGCCACATATGGAGATGTGGACTGGCTGCTGGGCAGATGTGCATCCCATCTCCAGGATGCGGTTTGCATCCTTACCCGCATATGCGGCTGAATCTCAAAACACTCATTTTTTATTTTTTTACGCTAATTTGTTTAATATTGAATTATTGATCTTAAAAATTACTAAAAAAATACCTCATTTATATTATTTAGTTATTAAATCGCAAACCGCATATCTACCCACATTGCATTTGGCTCTCGCATATGTCGAATGTGGTGTCTCGCCGCATTGAATCTGCATCACATTTTTGAACCTTGATTGAGACCAATGACAGACTTCCAATTGATCTTTATCACCATACCTTAAATTGCCATAACGATTTGAAAATTTACCCATGGAAATTATTTCTATTATAGTCCTATATGTATGTCAAATATTAGAAATTAAAGTAAAACATGTTTTCAAGCGATTTAAAATTAACATTCTGCACCCTAACTCATCTTTAGTTATCCAAAAAAGAGATTAGCGATTGAAAATTTAGCTATATATTATAATACACTATCCGCCGTCCCCGCCGGAGAGATTGGTTAAGATATCAATAAACTAAATCTTCCATATTATAAGGGAATCGTAGAGGATTGTCATCTAGATCCCAGATACACCCAATGTGCAAGTTCAAGTTCCTGTCCTGTTTGCTTTTCTTTTTAAATGGGTCAGTTGATCAATGGATTAAAATATTAGACATGTTTTCCACGAGATTCTCCGTCCGACAATGAGTTTGCATTAGAATACCGACAACGTTGGAAGTAGGGTATCGTGGGGGATTGGATATAATTTTTATTATTTTTGGTTAGATCCCGCGATCTTTGCTCTCGAATGCCGTAATTTTTTTTATTTAATAAAAAAAATATCCAAAATTCGAAATTTAGGGAAAAAAATTCCAAAACTAACTCATCTTTAGTTATCACGTCGTAAATAATATAAACATAGTTAAAATGATTTGTAAAAAAAAAATATAAAATCAAAAATAATAAAAGAAAATAAAAAAAGTCCCTGGATTTTAGTCGTAGTGTTTTATGTTTCGATTTTTTTAAAATTGTTTTAACTATGTTTTTTATTATATTTGTTTTCATAATATGTTTTGTAATTGTTATTAATTTTTAAAAAATTTAATTGTGTTTTTAATTTTTTGCTGTATCGACCTCCAAAATGTTTGTAATGTGTGTACACCTTACGAATTTTTGACAACGTTACCAATTTTTTGTTTTAATTAGTTTTATGGTTTGTTTAATATTCAGTTGTAAATAATTTATTATTCTGACTAAGAAAATTTGTTTTTATATTGTATAAAATACCCTAACAATTCAATACACGTCGGGTATCGACGTGATTTGGAGGTCGATTCTTGAAAAAATTAAAAACAAAATTAAATTTTTTGAATAAATAAAAACATTTTAAAAAATAATAAGAACTAGAAGACTTATTTTCAAAAACAAATATATTAAAAAACAGATTAAAAAAAATTAAAATATCAAAAACATAAAATTAAAAACAATAAAAGAAAATTAAAAAGTCACGGATTTCAAAAACAAATATATTAAAAAACAGATTAAACAAATATATGTTTTGTAATTGTTATTAATTTTTAAAAATTTTAATTGTGTTTTTAATTTTTTGCTGTATCGACCTCCAAAATGTTTGTAATGTGTGTACACCTTACGAATTTTTGACAACATTTCCAATTTTTTGTTTTAATTAGTTTTAGTGTTTGTTTAATATATCAGTTGTAAATAATTTATTAATCTGGCTAAAAAAATTTGTTTTTTTATTGTATAAAACACCCTAACATTTCAATACGCCGGGTTATCGACGTGATTTGGAGGTCGATTATTGGAAAATTTAAAAATAATTTTAAAAAAATTAGAAAAATAATATAAATTAGAAAATATATTTTGAAAAAAAAAGATTTAAAAAAAGATTACAAATAATTACAATAAAAAAGAAAAACAAAAACAGAAAAACAAAAACAGAAAATCGAAAAAATAATAATAATTTTTTTTTGCGGGGAACGGATCTCCGTCGACGAATCGCGGATCACACCCGCGATCTAACTAGTTTTGGGAAAAAAATTCCTAAATTTCGAATTTTGGATTTTTTTATTAAATAAAAAAATTACGGTTCGAATGAACGATAGAGTTTCTTTTTTTAAATTTTGTTTATTTTTTAATAGTGCGGGACCACTTTCATTTTATAATTAATATAATTAAGAAAAAGAATTGCATTTATTAAATTGGAGACACCTTAGAAAATAAAAATAATAAAATTTTTAAAAAAAAATCACCTAATTTTCTATCTTCCCATATTCCACGGAGAAACACCCATGATGCTATTTAAATATTGCGTTTTTGAAACGGTTGTAACGTTTATATTCTTAGTTGGGACAGTCACTGAAGTTGAAATGGTTGTAACGGTTAGATCCCACTGTCCTTGTGTTCAAACGGGATAATTACTGACGTTGAAACAGTTATATTCTTTTATGACACTATTCAAACTAATTATTTTTCAAACGTTTGTCCAACAATTATTTTGAAAAAATAGAAGTGACAAAAATTGAGATCAATATTTATTAATAATTCATAATTAAAAGAGATAAATAATAATATAATTATTTATTCATAAAATATAAGAAATGAGTCGGAGGAAACAAAATATATGATTTAATAGCATGGCCTTTTTATAAAGCTAAGGGTTAGAAGATGAAACGGAAAGAACCGTGAAGTGAAGTGGATAAATGTTGTGAAGTGGAAAACTACCGTGACAGAAGAGAAAAATCGGATGATCGTTTTTAAAGGAATGTGTTCTAAAAGTTTTACTTTTATATGTCAATTATTATGAATTGGATGTGCAAACAATTTGTTCATTGATTAATGTATTCGTCTTTTAGAAGTGTTAAGGAAGAAACTCTTGGTCTTTAGCTGTAGAATTTTAAAAGATAATGGTTTACAAAAATCAAAAGTTATTCGCAGTCATGGTAATTAACATAGAACATTAATTACCGAGATAAGATTGTCGTGTTGGTCATCGATTATTGTAGCACTACAAATATTTGTTAACACGAGTATATAAAAAAAGGAAAATTGTTTCTTTTATATATTGAATGGACCTAGCAAGTGAAACATTATAAATTTGTGTTATGTGTCATAAATGTTTTCACTGTGTCTTGAATCCTAAGATATGAGACCTATACATTTTCACATAAAAAGTGTTTGATTTGATAAGTGTCAAAAGCTATCAATGAGTATAATGATAAATGCAATAGTTGGTCGAACATGACTTATGCTGGAAAAAATAGTTAGTCAAAAGATTATCATTATCCCTCTAAGTGTCAGTGTGATATTAGTGTGCCCTTAATAAACTGGAATTTTAATGTGCACAATGTGACTTGAGTTAAGTTACATATTTATAATTAGCTTAAGAGATCAAGAAATGAATATATGATACAAAGGTGACACATTTCTATTTTGTATATATTCTTTATATCATGAGGTAAGGAATAGACACAAGTGATGTTCTTACATCACTTAATGGATCGTGTTTAGTTCGAGTGAACAAGACATCTATGCTAATTGGGTAACTATAATGTGTAGTTAGATACCGCTTATAGTTTATGGTATTAAGTGTTTAATATCAGTGCAAATCTAGCTTAGATCCTCTTATGGGTCACACCTTAAAACTGAGAAACAATAAGCTTGATTTTGAGTTCATATGATGTGTCGGGTTTCGTGTGAATGTGATACATGTGGTGAATCAATAAAATCAATATGTGGTGAAAATGACATAATTAGAATCATGAATAAATTCTTATGAGATGTATGTATTATGGGATGTAATAGTTGTTAGGATCTAAGTCCCTGTAATCACTAGATAAATGGGGAATTAAAACTAATAATCGAAAGATTAAGGGAAGAGAATAATGCAAACCACAAAATTGACGACACCGGAGTTTAAAGAGGTTTGTCACCCACACCCGGGTCTTAGTCCTCCTCGCAAGCCTCGCTCGATCCTCTGAGCCCCGCTTACGGTTCCACTAACCGATCTCCTTTTCGGGCTAAGATCAACGCCGTTTATAACCATCGAGCCTCGCGAACAACCTCGCATCGCTCGTGTCTCCTCTCACAACCCGAGAGGGAGCTTCCTCGAAGCTTTACAACTCTTTGGTGATTCTTGAATATGGAGACAGAATGACAATCTAACTAACACTCTATACTTGAGCACACTTGGATATTGATATGGCATTGGATACGCAAGTGGTGAAGTTTTGGCTTGAGTGTTGAGGATTGAGAGCTTGAAGATGAAGAGGATTTGGCTTTGAGTATTGGATTGATAGAGAGTGTTACAGAGTCTCAAAACAAACAAAGGGGGTCCTATTTATAAGCATTCAAGCTCTACTAGCCATTTTGGAGTTGGTGGGGAAATGAACCAATAGGAATGCAAGATGTGACTTAAGCTCGGGCATATTTCTATGCGGATTCGGTAGACCGTTAATAGAATGGTAGTCCGAAGGATTTGTCTGAATTAAGCATACACTTGACCTAATAAGGTTCGGATCACCGTTCACCATCTTCCAATAGCTTTTAACAATTTAGCTCTAATTAAGTTCGGTTGACCAAATTCTATTCGGTTCACCATTCCAAGGTGGACAGTAATATTGGTTGGGCTCTGATCTACTCAAGTTCGGTTGACCGTGTACACTTCGGTAGATTGAAGTTGGCGTGCGTTTTGCGCTGACAGTTATAGCTCAAATAGTTGTTGGGTACATCGGTCAAGTGTCACGTGTAAATAGTTGTTAGGCGCCTAAAGCCAAGAAGGACTCGGTTGACCGATAGGTATTCGGTCGTCCGAATTAGGACAAATCAATTGGGCTCTAGGGATTTGATTCAAAAGCAACCGTTGGAGCAAAGTCCAAAACCTGTCCAAGGCTATTCAGTTGACCGAAGGTGGTTCGGTCTTCCGTCGGGGCAATTCCAGATGACACCTAAGTTTTACTGGTGGGAAGAATTCGGGTAACCGATAGGTGTTCGGTGGACCGAACTACAAGGTTTCGGTTGACCGTCTGGGGTTCGGTTTACCGAATCTTGACGGGACAGAATCCTAGTGCTCAAGTTTACATTAACCCTTATGGACTCAATAAATACAAAATTACATGTCTTGATCCAAAGTTTTGATTACAAGTCTTGAGTCTTGATGTCTTTGTCCCAATGCCCATTTCCTTGATTGTCTTGATCAACCTATTAAGATGATTGCAAGTATACAAGTATATTTGCAATGCATGTAATTGTGTTTGCTCACTTTGGTTGATTAGGTTGATTGATTAACATTAGTTTGATTAATCATGAAAACTAATATAGATTAAGGCCAAAAGTTTTAGAGAAACTTTGGGTATGATCCTCTTATATTTGTTTTAATATATATATGTAGTTTATATGATATTAGAATAACTATAAAACAATGTACATGAAATCATCAAAAATATGGAAATCGATCTTGTATGCATGTATAATTTTTTTATAAAGATCATGGTTGCAGATGCTCTTATATATATATTTGTCATGGAAGTAACTAATATCTTGGTTCCTATATTTATCCTCTTTGGTACATTTTAAAGGTTGACATGTGTTTTGTACGTCCAAATATATTTTCTGCAAGAATAAATATATAGGTATCATAAAATTTTAAAGTAGTTTGGTACCAACTTTTTGTCTGATTTTTTGAAAAATTAAAGTACATTTCTCTCCACAAAAAAAATTTGAAACCCTTGAATTTTTATTGTTACCCCTTGAATTTTTTGTTTTGCCCTCATTATTCTTACAAGGAATATTATTTTAAATACTGATAATTTGTAATAATACGAAGCAATTTTATTCTATATATAAATATTATCTAATTATAGATTATACACGGTAGAATTTGTAAATTATACACTTAAATATTAAATACTGATAATTTGTAATAATACGAAGCAATTTTATTATGCTAATATTAGTTAATAAAATCAATTTAAAAGAGGATAAAAATGAGAAGGGAGAGAGAGATGAGAGTTTAAAATAAATTTATTAGATTATACACGGTAGAATTTGTAAATTATACACTTAAATATTAATATAGTTAACACCATCGAATAGAAGTTAACACTGTTAACAGAAAATGTTAATAGAGTGGCGGTTATGAAAAAATAATGATATTAGGGATACCAAGTCTGTTTTCGAGTGGTATATGGCAAATATGCGTGGAGTGGTGGTTGTTGGGAATTACAATGTTTTGTAATGGCATGTAAGCAAAACATGAAAGCAATGTGTGTTCTAAAAGTATTCTTTTATATGTCTTTTATTATGAATTGAATGTATAAATCCATTGTTCATTGATTAATGTATTCGTGTTTTAGAATAGTTAAGGAAGATGCTCTTGGTTCTTAATCGTAGAGCTCTAAAAGATAATGGTTTACATAAATCAAAAGTAATTCACAATCATGGAGATTAACATTGGACATTAATTACCGAGATAAGATTGTCATGTTGGTTAAAAAGTATTGTAGCTCTACAAATATTTTAACGACATGAGTATATGAAATAGGAAATGTTTTCTTTTATATATTGAATAGACATAATAAATGAAACATTATGGAATTGTGTTTGTGTAATTAATGTTTTCATTGTGTCTTTGAATCCAAAGATATGAGACTTATATCTTTTCACATGTGAAATGTATAATTTGATTATTATCAATAACTATCATTATGTATAGTGATAAAGATATTAGTTGGTTATATATGACTTGTGCCGGAAAAGATCATATGTCGAAAGATTATCATTGCCCCTCTTGACTTGAGTGATGATTTTATTGGGCCCATTGATGAAGCAAAATTATAATGTGCACAATGTGATTTATGTATAGTTACATACTTATAATTAGCTTAAAAGATGAAGATAAGAATTTATAATACAATAATGACAACTTCCTTCTTTGTATAATATTCCTAATAGCATGTGGAAAGGGATAGACACAAGTGATATTATTACATATCACTAAATGAATCGTGTTCTGTTCTAGATAACAAAATATCTTTGTTATTTGGATAACTATAATGTGTTGTTAGATACCTCTTATAGTTTATGATATAAAGTGTTTTATATCATTGTCAACATAACTTAGATACTCCCATAGGTCACACCACAAAACTGAGAAACAATAAATTTGATTTTACATTTTATGTGATGTATTAAATGATGTACATATTGTGAAGTGATAAAATCGATATCTCGTAATAACATGGTTAGAATAACAAATATATTTGTTTGAGATGTGTATATATCATGTGGTATAATGTTTGACATTATATATGATAATATATTACGTAATATAATGTAATCCACAACATTATAACATATAGATTTGTCAAAACCCCAAAGCTCAAATTTTCTTGGATATTGATCTAAATATTGATAAAGGCAAAAATAGAGAAAAACTGTTGAAAGTTTTTTGGAAACCGGTTGACCGAATTCAACAATAACTTTTGAGTTCGAAAATAGTCGACCGTATGGACAAGGGTTGGACATGCGGTTTGACCGAATTTATCCAGAGCTTCCCTGGTAAGGGAACAGTTGACTGATGTATTTCGTGGTTCGACAAAAAATATCAGGAGCGTTCTTCATAAGGGATCGATCAACCGTCGTGAAACACAATCCGACCAAAATTATCAGTGACTTTTCTTGGTAACTAGATGGGCGGTTGGTCGATCGTTTTCCCTGCATTTTTTATTTTAGTGATTTATTAATTTAGAGGTGGTCGCTAAATTAATGGGTGGATTCAACCCAAGTAATGGGTTGCAAGATGATGTGTCAAAATGTGATTGGTGCAGATAAAAACTACTATGGATCATTGGAGGTAATTATGGGGTTTCCTATATAAACCTCTCCTTCCTTTCTCACATATGCAACAGCTTAAAAAATATAGCTTTTTCTATCTTCTCTACATCCATCCTATCTCTCTTAATTAATTGAGTGCTTGAGAGATTCAATCCTTGGTGGCATTGAAGGGGTTATTAGCTAGATTCTAACCTTGTATTAGATTTGATTGGCTAGCTTCAATCACTCTAATCTTGTTTAGAGTTTTGTGAACACTTGGAGAAAATTCTGGGCGATTCAGGATGAAATTCGACTTCTGATGATTGAAAAGGGTTTGACAATCCTTTTAGGTACGATTTTATATTTCCATTTCAATGTTATGTAGTATACATCTTATTGAAATGCCATAAGTGAGTTTTGTACATAATTATTGGACAACTATGAAAAAGGATCTTGCTTGCATATAAAAATATATATACCCAAGCATGGGCACGAAATCGTATAAAAAACCATTAATAAAACAATCAAATTTGGATATAAGGAGAAGTCACAACTTGCAAAATAAACATAGGATAATTATTCTTATAATTGGTTGCACAAATACCCTAGGGAAACAATAAGCCAAAAACATGGAATAATGATACAAATCGAAATGACAACAATTGAGAAAGTAGAAATAAAAAAGAATAAACAAACCAAGAAGCAACAAACACATAAAATACCAATTATACGTCTGATGCATTGCATACATTGCATCATATGTCTTTCATTTAGATTACTTTTACATCAATAAATGCTACTAAGGTATGTGTTTAGTCTTATTTACAGAATACAGGGACCTGAATGCAATTTACCCACATCTCGAGCATAAACGCGTGCAAAAGACTCATTTCTATCATAAAGACCAAGTTCAAGTTTATCAAGTTACAAATGGAAATGTATCCAAACATAAAAGCATTCAAGATCTAATTACAAAAAAGAACAAAGACTTAAGCACAAAAGTAGCCGGGGACTTAATTGCAAAAAGTCAAGGACCTAATTGCAAATCACGAGTAGCTTTTATTATTATGGAGAAAATCTAAAGAAAAATCAATGTGAATCTCCATATATATAAAGGAATTAATCCGGAGCTCAAAAGAATGGAAAGAATCAATCCAGACGCGCAAAGGAGGATCAAATCATACCATAAACACACAGGAAAAATATGGATCGAATCCGAGCCAAAAAGGTGGCGATTCCGCCGCACCTCATGTACAAATTGCGGCGATTTAGCCGCACAAAAGTCGATCCGTGTGCTCAAATTTTTACCAATGCTGTATTGACGCGTGTACGTTCCATTTATATATTGGGATCCCTTGTATCGGCTATAAATAGCCCCGAGAACGATGGTAGAAGGGTCCTTGGCCTTAGACCTAGTTTTTAGTTGTTTTTATTTTTAGTTTTGTACTCTTCACTTTAGTAATAAAATTGTCTTTTATTTCTTGTTTTTACTTTTCTTTTGTAATGTCTCTAGGACCACTTCTTCCTCCCTCTATGAGTTTCTAACTCCTTCCAAAGGGTGGAGGTGACGGATTTAGGGTGAAGAGAAGATGAATGAATGTTATTATTTTAATTTCGTGTTAGTATATTTTGATTACTTGAGTTTATGTTAAATCATTTATCATGTAATGCTTTATAACTAATATGATTTATTATAAGTTTCTGAATTCTCTAATCTAAACCTTAAATCTAAACCTCTACCCAACGGAATTCACCTCTTTGTTCTTGTTTTAGTTTTAATTGTTCTTGTTTCTTGCTTTAGATAATTAAAAATCAAAAAAATCTCAAAACCAACTTATTTCTTCTCTCCTTCTTTCCCCCAATAGAAATCACATTAATAACAAGTCTCTCCCTCCTTGTGTTCGACCCGTATTTGCCACGTCTCCAATGACGCCGTGCACTTGCGGTATAAATTTAATTCACATCAAGTTTTTGGCGCCGTTGCCGGGGAGGCGACGCAGATTTTGTTTATTTTTGTGTTTTCGATTTTATCATGTTTATCTTGTACGCGATCTAAGTATTTGGATTTATGTTTCAGGAAACAACAGAGTGCGCGGAGAAATCTGGGCACATTTGGAGCTAAACGAGCGGCGAAACCGCCGCACCTAAAGAACAACTTGCGGCGAATCCGCCGCACACTTGGAGCTTCTGGGCTTCAAATTTTTCTGGGACGCGACTCATCTCTGGGTGGACGCGTGAAGCTACTGAAATTTCGAGAGCGGGCGGTGAACCCGACTGAGCATTGCATAGGTAACCTTTGTTGCCTCTTTTCCTCGTAATTTCTATTTTCAGAAAATTTCCTTTTATTAGAATTGCACGTGTTAGGGCAAAAATTCCATAATTGGCAATAATTCAACTCTGACCTAAAATTGGCAAAACTAGAAAGGCCTTAGTGCATGCATCATCTAGTGTTTTGTATGCATTATTCTTGCTAAATTCTTGCAAATTAATTTCTGTTGAAGAGTGCTGGAATCAAGGTACGTATCGTGGTTTTCATCGATTGCATTTAAGCATATAATCTAGTTTGCATACAACCTTGCAATTGCCCCCCTCTATAGACCATTGTTTGATTATCTTTGCTAGATCTAAGTTAAACTATCTTAAGGGCAACTCCGTAGGCAAAGATACGGTGGGGATTTCATCACCCTTTCGTGGCCCACAAATCACAATCCTAAAGTGTCACCCAAGCCTTAAATTAAAATCAACTAGACATTGACCCCTAAGGACTCAGACTCAATTAAGGAGAAGATTGGTTTGACTTGCTATGACCTGAAGCTGATTGAATTTAATTTGGTGTCTAGAAAGTGTTTTTGTGTCGACGCAAGTCTTCCAAGCGAAGTGGTTGTCTAATTGGCACCGACTCTGTCGGAAGCGCCCCCACTAGCTATACACGGCCTGGCCAAGTTGGTTTGATTAGTGAGGGAGGTGAATCAAGCAAATCAATTCGACTCAACCAGTTAGGAGTCGTCTAGATCTAAGCGACACTAGGTCTAGGATTTTTTGAACCATGCTTTCTTAGGAATTTTCTGACCAACCCCCTTTCTATCTTTAGAGTTAGGTTTCCCTTCTCATCTGAGTTTTCTTTCTCTTCTCACCTCAATTCTCTAGATTAGGATTCCTTTCTCATCTTTCCCCATTCTATTGTTTATTTCCCTTTTGAAAAAAAACATAAAAAAAAGAAAAAAAAGATATATATTTGTAATTAATTCTTGAAATTAAATTTGGAATTTAAATTTGGAATTTGAATTCAAAAATTTATTCAACCCGGTGCACTCAGATTTGGATTCGGGACTTGAGTAATCGACTCTCACGAGTTCATCTAGATTCCAGTCTGGAACTTAGCCCCAATCCACCTGTTGCACCACCTCACCCGGATCCAATGGGTGAGAACGTAGTGGACCCGCCTCTTGCACAACCTATAACTCTGAGGGATCGATGCTATCCAGTGATGGCTGCTCAGCCATCGTGCATCGTTATGCCCACCATACCGGGTCGCGACTTCGAACTTAAGGCACAATACATGACTATGTTGCCTAAGTTCACCTCTAGGGAAGACCCATATCTCTTCCTTAGAGAATTTGAGGAAATCTGCTTTCTTATGCAATACCAGCATATCCCTGAGGAGGCAGTGCGTCTGAAATTCGTGCCTCTAGCACCAAAGGACGATGCTAAGAAATGGCTATATAGTCTAGCCGAAAGATCTATTAGGAGTTGGGCTGAGTTTGTTCAAATATTTCTGAAAAAATATTTCCCCAACCATAAGACTATGAGGATTAGGAATGAAATTGTTGCATTCGTTCAGTCTGAGAGCGAGCCGTTCTATTCCTATCTAGAAAGATTTAAAAGTGTACTGACCCAATGCACTCATCATGGAATTCCAAGATGGCAATTATGCCAAATTATTTATGAGGGATTGACACCCACATCTAGGGTTATGGTAGAATCCGTAAGCCAAGGGAACTTTATGTCGAAAAATGAAAATGATGCCTGGACTTTCCTTGAGGAATTAGCTGAAAACAGTATGCAATGGGACAATGCTAGAACACCGCCTAACCCGAGTATTGGATCTAGAATAGCAAGCCAACCCAAACCAGGTGTCTTAGCTGTAGATGCCAACATAGCGGCTGAAGCAAAACTAGCTACCCTTATGCGCAGAATGGAAAGTTTAGAACTACGAACCCAAAACCGAGTGAATCAAGCCTCGTCTATCCCTTGCTCTAGATGTGGTCAGACTGGTCATGTAATGGAGGATTGTGCGGAATGGGACCAAGTTAATGCCATGTATAACCATGCTAGAAATGACCCATACGCATCAACCTATAACTCGGGTTGGCGTAATAATTCCAATTTCTCATCAAGCCAACAAGGTCAACCTCCTAGACAACAACCAAACCCGTATAACCAAAATAATACATCATCTGGGTTTAGTAACAATAACGATCATGAGGTTAGGTTGACAAGCTTGGAAAATTTGATGAAAACTTTTATACAAACAACCAACCAGACCTTCCAAAGGCTAGAGACACAAGTCAGCCAACTAGCACAAATAGTAGGTGAAAGAGAAAAGGGTCGGCTTCCAAGTCAACCTGAGGTGAACCCTAGATCTAATAATTCATATCAATCCTATCAAGCACCTTCAGGAAATAACAACCCTAGACCGGTTCAAATGGTTAATGAGGAAGGACCATTCCAACAAATAAATGCAGTAGTATCATTACGGTCCGGAAGACAAGTTGATAACAATGTGGTAAATCCTAGAGTGTCCAATCAATCTAGCCATCAAACACCCACATATGACCTGACCATTGAACCTGACGTCCAATCTGAAATGCCCAACCCACCTACTCAACCTGAACCCATAGCTCAACCTGAACCTGAGCGAGTCTATGTTCCTAAAGCTCCATTCCCTAATAGACTCAAAAAGAACTCAAGTGCACAAATAGAGAAAATCTTGGAAGTATTTAAGCAAGTTAAGGTGAACATTCCACTCTTAGACATGATTCAACAAATACTTGCTTATGCTAAATTCCTAAAAGATTTGTGCACTAAAAAGAGAAAAACGAACGTACCAAAGAAGGCATTCTTAATTGCAAACATAAGTTCTATATTGTCCAACACATCTCCTATAAAATATAAGGATCCTGGGTGTCCCACAATTTCATGTTCAATAGGAGATACTTTTATCAACAAAGCCCTTCTAGACCTTGGTGCTAGTGTTAACCTACTCCCGTACTCTGTCTATGAGCAAATGAACCTTCGTCCACTAAAACCCTCTAAGACAACCCTTCAATTTGCTGATTGCTCTATTAAGAAACCAAGAGGTGTAGTAGAGGATGTTTTGATCAAGGTTGGTGACTTCATTTACCCAGTGGATTTTGTCGTACTAGATACCGCACCTGTTGTAAATCCTAATCGACAAATCCCTGTAATTCTAGGCAGACCCTTTTTAGTCACTTCTGAAGCATTGATAAACTGTCGTAATGGGCTCATGCAATTATCTTTTGGGAACTTAAAAGCTGAATTTAATATCTTTCATATTGATAGTGAGCCAGAAATAATATGCAATCAAAGTGACGTTGTGATGAAATCACGAATCTATAATATTTCTGAATCATCACAAAATCAAAAAGGAAGTAAGAAAAAGAGGAGAAATTCATCTACACACCCACCATCACTCGAGCAAATAAGAGAACCTATTTATGTGAGGGGTGTGGAACCTGTGACTCAGGACTCTCATTGCAACATGGGGAACAACTCAACTGGATACATGCACCAATATGGTGTCATTCAATCCAGTTCTGACTATGGTTGACTTTGAGCAAATTCCATCCTTCCACCGCATTTCACTCAGGTAATAAGTGCATTTGCTTTATATTTGCATACATTGAGGACAATGCATGATTTAGGTGTGGGGGGATGTTTATGTATATATTTATCTATAGATCTGTCTTTTATTTCTAAAAAAAAAGAAGAAAAAATTCAATGTTTCATGACATAGCTTAAGATTGAACTGCCAGAACCCGTGTACAAATTGTATTGAGTTTTTGTTCCTTATTATATAGTTCTGCTTGTAGAAATTATGACATAAATCTAAGTTCCAAAGAAATAACTCATTGCCCTTTAAAACATGTATGCACTTAAATTGGATGAATCAAATCTTTGAAGTGGTTGATAAAAAGCAGAGGTTGAGGAAAATATACCGGGAAGTGTGGACTTCTAATAGCAATTAAGCCTTGAGGAAAATAAAAATAAAAATAAAGGAATAAAGTGAAGAAAACACATTTTGCAAAATGATTACAAAAGCCCAAGCCTTTGAGTCACTGGTCCGTAGGGGTATCTTGAAACGCGGTAACTTGAGTCTACCAGCTTGGGATTATCAACCAAACTCGCTACACGAATGCAAAAAGGGTAAAAGTGTCAAAAAGCAAATGTGTTGAATCACGGAAGAAAAAAAAAATACTCAAGGCCCAAAGCTAAAAGAATGATCCATGCCATGGTTGATCCGAATGATACTTCACCACCAGAGGAGGCGTGCAAAATAATTTAAGTAATATCATGTGTAGAAGGGTTAGTGGTGTGAATGTTGGAGGAACAAAGACCAAGTCATATTTTTAATGAGTTAGATTAATATAATGAGCATACAAGAATTCGAAGTGAGATGTATAAGGTTGAGGTAGGATATTGAGAGCTATTAATGGAATGTTGAATTAAGACTTTGTGGGTGTGTCAACTGAAAACCCTCACGAGACAAAACTCGTCCTCCTAGGCAACAAGGAGGTTTAAAGGCTTGTTGCACATGCTAAGTGCAACCGTGATTCCTACGAAAATGAGTTAGGATTTCCCTGTTTTTATTTTTCTTATTTTCTGTTTTGCTAGGGACTAGCAAAATCTAGGTGTGGGGGTATTTGATGCATTGCATACATTGCATCATATGTCTTTCATTTAGATTACTTTTACATCAATAAATGCTACTAAGGTATGTGTTTAGTCTTATTTACAGAATACAGGGACCTGAATGCAATTTACCCACATCTCGAGCATAAACGCGTGCAAAAGACTCATTTCTATCATAAAGACCAAGTTCAAGTTTATCAGGTTACAAATGGAAATGTATCCAAGCATAAAAGCATTCAAGATCTAATTACAAAAAAGAACAAAGACTTAAGCACAAAAGTAGCCGGGGACTTAATTGCAAAAAGTCAAGGACCTAATTGCAAATCACGAGTAGCTTTTATTATTATGGAGAAAATCTAAAGAAAAATCAATGTGAATCTCCATATATATAAAGGAATTAATCCGGAGCTCAAAAGAATGGAAAGAATCAATCCAGACGCGCAAAGGAGGATCAAATCATACCATAAACACACAGGAAAAATCTGGATCGAATCCGAGCCAAAAAGGTGGCGATTCCGCCGCACCTCATGTACAAATTGCGGCGATTTAGCCGCACAAAAGTCGATCCGTGTGCTCAAATTTTTACCAATGCTGTATTGACGCGTGTACGTTCCATTTATATATTGGGATCCCTTGTATCGGCTATAAATAGCCCCGAAAACGATGGTAGAAGGGTCCTTGGCCTTAGACCTAGTTTTTAGTTGTTTTTATTTTCAGTTTTGTACTCTTCAATTTAGTAATAAAATTCTGTCTTTTATTTCTTGTTTTTACTTTTCTTTTGTAATGTCTCTAGGACCCCTTCTTCCTCCCTCTATGAGTTTCTAACTCCTTCCAAAGGGTGGAGGTGACGGATTTAGGGTGAAGAGAAGATGAATGAATGTTATTATTTTAATTTTGTGTTAGTATATTTTGATTACTTGAGTTTATGTTAAATCATTTATCATGTAATGCTTTATAACTAATATGATTTATTATAAGTTTCTGAATTCTCTAATCTAAACCTTAAATCTAAACCTCCACCCAACGGAATTCACCTCTTTGTTCTTGTTTTAGTTTTAATTGTTCTTGTTTCTTGCTTTAGATAATTAAAAATCAAAAAAATCTCAAAACCAACTTATTTCTTCTCTCCTTCTTTCCCCCAATCGAAATCACATTAATAACAAGTCTCTCCCTCCTTGTGTTCGACCCGTATTTGCCACGTCTCCATTGACGCCGTGCACTTGCGGTATAAATTTAATTCACATCAACGTGGAAACCTAAATTGGGAAAAACTACGTGTAAAGATAGTTGATGTTTCACTATGGAGAACTGGTAAGACAACAACGAAGTGAAGCTCTGAAGAAGGATTGGGGCCTGGATGGTTGAATTCTCCAAGAGAAATAAATCCTCAATCTCCAAAACCCTAAGAAAGATGGTGGCTAACCCTAATCTCGATTTCTTAAACATCCTTATGCTCCAATAAATAAGGTTTATATATATACTAGGCTAAAGACTCAACATTTTGCTTAGAAATTTCACAAAATAGACAACAAGAACACGAATCAACCATCACCCTAGAATTCCAAAAGGAAAAGTGCCTGTATTTGATTAACCGAAGCCAAATTCAATCACACACCAAAATTTCCAGGAAAAAAACTGCCCATCATCTGACTGACTGCTTGCCAAATTTGAATGACCATTTTGGATTGCTCTAGATGCAAGAATAACATAAACTTTTTGAGCGCATTTAACAGTCGACTAGTATGCAATTTGATCAACTAGTTGACCACTTGAGAATTTTGTTTTGAAGATTAAAACTTTCAAATGGATGAAAACTAAAAGGAATATATAAGCATATCGCTTTTTAGATATGTTTTCTTAAGTGTTTAACATAGGAAAAAAATTAAATAATTATGGAAAATAAAAAGTGGAAGAATATAATGCTAGTAAACTTATTTGTCAAAATATGAGGGAACCCCGACATTTGTGCTGTTGTTTTTAACAATATAAAATGGCACCACGAATGCTCTTTTTATCATTAATGAAAACAACATGGATGTCGTTTCCGTTCTAGGTGAAAAATGGCATCCGAGATGCCATTTTTCAGTATCGCATAAAGAGTGCCGGCAACCCCCTCTTCCCCCACTTCTTCCTATAATCGCCAACCCCTCTCATCCTCCCTCTCTCCGGCAATTTTCGACCTCTCGGTGCCGATTTCACGTGTTTGATTCGTTTGTAGGTACATTTAGGTTATTTTTTGTTAACATTTGGTTTGATTGGTGTGGATTAGTTTGAATCACTTGTTTATATTTAAAAATTGATTGAGGTTGATTGAGACTTGTGTGGATTGGTGTGGATTACTTGTTTGTGTTTAGAAATTGATTTGAGTCTCACTTTGCATAGAAGTCTACAAATAGAAACATACATGTCGAGTATAATTAGTTGTTGTTGGGTAGTGTTCAATGAATCAATGCATGTTTGAGGTTTAAAGTTGCCCAACTTTTATTGTGAATAGATAGATGTGTTCCTTGTGTTCCATCTCTCAATGAATCTCTTTGATTTGGTTAGTTGTGTTTAGGGTTTGGTTAGTCCGACGTTTGCATGTGTGCATTTCACATTATATAGAAAGGGAACAATCAAAGGAGGAAGTGAGGAGGAAAGTAGGATGAACTCATCATAGCAACATATTATTGCTTGGGATGTACGACATAGTTTATTGTGATATATACGTAGATGTAGGATGTAAGATTAGAAGGTTATTGCTATCTTTTTTCAACATAGATTACAAGGTTATGAATAAGTTTTAGATTAAGTACTGTTAAAATTCACATGATTTTTAAAATTTCATGATATTGTTAAATATTCTACATGTTTGATGTCACACTTATGTTGATACTTGTGTTGTTTTAAAGAAATGATGATTTTCATGTGTTTGATGTTTGGTTTCTCGGTTGTTCTTATTGATTTGTTTGTTCTTTTGATTTTTTTGGTTTGTTCTTTTTTAACATTTGTAAAATATCTACTTCACACGATTCTCACGAAACTGTGGATCATTCAGTGCTAGTGTTACAGAAGAATCATAGATCATCTTCGATTCTCAAAAATGTAAGTGTTTTGATTATGAAATTAAAAATTATGTGTATTATTTTTTATTAGACCTTTAAGTAATTAATTTCTTTTTTAGGAGCAATTTCCGGATATTAGGCCGGTGTATGAAGCACAGTATTCAGTTCAACACGTGGACTGTGGAAGATGATAGGGTATGGGATTTTCTAGAGATTGTTAGGCTTGCTATAGTTTCTCATTTGCCTTGACTGCAACTCGACTGAAATTTGATCCGTGTTGTGGTTGAGAGGTGGAGATCGGAAACTCACACCTTCCATTCTAGACATGGGGAGATGACAATCACACTACAAGACTTAGCTATTCTTAGTTGTCTTCGTATTAACGGTCTGGCTGTGTGTACAATCTTAGTTTATGATTGGACTAAGGTTTGCTGAAGAAGAAGAAGAAGAGGCAACGACTGCAGTGAAAGGGGGATATTTGTCGTTGCAATGGTTGCAGCAAAATTACCGTGTCATGGTACCATATGCAACATATAAGCAATTGTTGTAGCACACTAGAGCCTTCATTTTGTTTCATTTAGGTTCTTTGATATTAGGAGATAAGAGTGGAAAGAAAATCCACCTCAAATATTTTCTTTTGCTAGCGGATCTAACTGAATGAGGAAACTACAGTTGGGGAGCTGCGTCTTTGGTTGTGTTGTACAATTATTTGGATCATGCCTACTTGAAATATGGGAAACAAATTGTTGGGTTCCTGACGTTGGTGTTGGGAACCTCTTTACGTCGGGAGACCTTCAAAGGTTCTAATCAATTTCTCCTAATCTCTATTTAATATGTAGCGGAAACGATAATCAAAATAGTAGGAAAAAGCAATGTAAACCACAAAGAAGACTCTGCGATTTATAGAGGTTCGTCACCCCACCTGGGTCCTACTTCCTCTCTTGCAAGCTCTTCTTAATCCCATGAGCTCTGCCTACGTCTTCACTATACAATCTCGTTCCGAGCCGAGATCAAGCCTTTACACTTCAAGCTCACGAACAATCCTTGCCGAGCTCGGTTCCTCCTCTCACAGCCCGAGATGGATGCTTCGGGATTTCACCGAAACCATTAACTTTGACTGCAACTGGACAAGAGTATCAACACTCAAACTTTGAACACACTTTGAGTATGATTAGGATTGAGATCAAGGTGTGGAAGTTTAAGCTCTTGAGTGTATAGAATTTTAGGAGTAGGAGGATTCTCTCTAAAGTATGTGTGAATTTGGAGTAGTAGAGTTGTGTAAATAATGTGTGAACATCTATTTATAAGCTCCTAAAGTATTATAGCTGATGGGAAATATTTGGTTGAGATTTGTGCAAGATACATGATGTGTTCATTTTAAATACCGCAAGTGCACGACGTCGATGAAGACGTGACAAATATGGGTCAATACACAAGGAGGTGTGTCGACTCTGGTTCGTTCGAGGGCAAGTGGGAAAAGAGAGGAGAAGAAGATGATTAGGCTAAACTAGACTAAACTAAACAAGTAAGCACAAACAAGGAAATGAAAACACGCAACAATGAAACTAATCTAACTAAGACAACAAGCTGGAATTCAGGAATGGAAACCCTTAATGGGTGGAGTGTGTGCACATATGAAGTCAAATAAGTGATGAATGACGCATGTAAACATGTATGTGTGTGTCATGTGTGTGTCTTCATGCATAGGAAGTGTCTAAATATTTGGCAAAACCTATCAATCCATTCACACAACGTAGCGGCAATTACTACTTGAATAGCATAAGACTAGGCTCAACATGAGAAGTGTCTAAAGATATGGCAAGACTCATGAAAAACCATGAACTCATGTGAAGAACAAAGCTAAGCATGGGAGGTGTCTAAATCTTATGGCACAACCCATCCAAACAAAGTTTCTTCAATCAAGCAAGCAAACAAACACAAATACAAACACATAACTAACATGTACCATATTCAACAGGAAATTTCAGTCAATAAATATGAGGAAACTAAGCATGGAAGGTATCTAAATCTTATGGCAAAACCCATCAAAAATTCCCCAACATGTAGATGATTAAAACACCCCCGATGAACATATAAACATGCAAGTCTACACAATCAAAAATTCATCAAACGTCCAAACTTCACAACATATATGTACATCATCTCCACCCCCCAAAGGGGGATGTAACACTCACTACACATTAAGAAAAGAAGACAAAACGAAATTAAATAAAACATGCAAGAATTAAAAGAGAAGACAAAAACAAACTAAGAAAAAATATTTTATTTACATGACTCACATTACAAGTAGCATTCTTTTCCACTTGAGTTTTGCTCCAAGGCTTACTCTAAGTAGAGAGAATGCCACTAAGTAATGGGTGAATACAAATCAGGAGGAAGAATTCTATTTATAGTCATAGAAAAAGGTAACCGGGAATAATCCCCCAGTATGGGACTAAACGCATACCATAAATGGACTAAATACACATTAATACATCACCCGACTGAGGCTTATCAGGTTTGCATCCAAATGGACAGCCAATTGGTGGTTTGGGACAGCCAATTGGCGGTCTGGGTTGGGCTGATCGGGTAGTACTTTGGTGGAGACTTTTGTGGATCGATTTCTTCATGTTTGGTGCATCGAATGATTGTTGGAGCTAAGACCTGGATCTAAATGCCAAAATACTCCTCATGATGGTGTTGAGCTTCTTGATTTGCTCTTTGGTCCTTTTGGTTTTACATCCGGGTCCTTCTCTATTGCATTTCAGTCCATAAGTCTTGCAGCTTAGTCATTTTCCTTGCTTTTAAGTCCTTTTGGAGTCTATTCTTCTGAAACATGTTTATTCCTAAAACTTAAACATAAAACTCATTACGTAGCATTGCTTAGGCTAAAAATAAAGGATATATGACACAAATATATGCATGATATGATGTCAATCAAATACCCCCACACCTAACTTTTGCTAGTCCCGTGCAAAACAAAGAAAGGGAAAAATGAAAGAAAGGAAAAAGCATACGTAAAAACAGGGAAATCTTAACTCACTTTCGTTGGAATCACAGTTGCACTTAACATCTGAAACAAACCGTTAAACCTCCTTGTCGCCAAGCAGGAGTAGTGTTGTCTCCTGACACTAGTGCAGAAGGCACAATAGACATCACCAAATAGACGTCACATATAAAAACATCCGACGTCTATAGGTATAGACGTCGGATATTTGGACATCCGACATCTATAGGTTTATATAAATGTCGATTTTTTTCGTATAATCGATGTCTATACCTCCTAAAAGAAGAAAAATATTTTTTGTTTATTTTTTTGGATTTATTTCGTATAAGAATTTACGTGGATTTATTTTGGGATTTATTTCGTGTAATAATTTGTGGATTTATTTTTTGCGATTTACTTCGTGTAAGAATTTATGTGGATTTATTTTGTATAATAATAATGTGAATTATTTAGATTGTTTTAAAAATAGTTACTTCAACGTAACTCATATGCATGTGTGTTGTACACATGTGTGTGTGGTCATATGTATTGAAGTTTAGTCCCACATTGGAGAAAATTTTGTTGCTGGTGGAGTTGAAGTACTCCAGCACTCCTTTACTTCTAAATGGGAGTTTGGTACCACACTACAAAATGCAAGTGAAATATATATATATATTTAATGGTTGTAATTGTTTTTTTACTATTTACCGGTGTATAGACATCGGATGTATTGAATGACCGACGTCTATAGGACGTAAATTTTTTATTATTGTTATTTAAATGTATAGACATCGGATGTATGGCGTGCCCGACGTCTATAGGTCGTACTGTATGTATAGACGTCGATCACCCCATATATCCGACGTTTATAGGACGTACTGTATGTATAGACGTCGGTCACCACATATATCCGACGATCTCAAGAAGAGGTATGCCCAGTTCTTTAGTTTTACTCACACAAGGCGTGTGAGGGGTTTGGACTTGTTGCCTGAGACTGGAGGCCTCGCCGGCGATGAGGGTGGTTGAAGGACCGGGCACTGACAGCACGGTGAGGCAATGCCCAGGCGTTGTCTGACGTAGCTCAAGCTTTGCCTAGGCACCGATCGACCAATGCCTTTGGGCGGTCGACCGGGAGTTGTTAGATGCGGGGCTTGAGAAGTCTCTATTAGTTTTGGTAGGACGGGAGCCCTTTGGTGGTCGACCCTTGCATCGTTTGTTTAGTTTATTCCTGGCTAGGACCTTCTAAACGGTTGAACGCCACAGACCTTTGGTTTGATCGATAACTTAAGTTCTTAGTTCTAGTGTTCGATCGGCTTGTGTTTCTGTTCGAACATTTCCTATTCATAAGGAAACAATCGGCCACTGTGTCGATTTCGATCAACCGTTGGTGCCTAGAAAAGGGTTCTTGCCTTTTCGTGTTGTGTCGAACTGTTTCCTCAGAAACCCTTGTCCTCACCTTGTACGTGAGCCCGAATGTGACAGTGGGTGTGGTGATCGGGCCTGCCCAAGGACGACCGAGCAAAAGAGTACATATACTCGGTACACGTGTCATTGTTGTACGTATGAGCTTTGTATGGAATTTTGCATTTCATTGTCACACCCTATGGAGTAGACCTAAGGTATCTCGGATCCCAATGCATTGCATTATTACCCAGCTCCACAAAGTAAGATGACTGACTAGTCTATGCGGCGGCGGAGATGACCGACTGATGATTATACCGACGGAGATGATCGCCCAGCTATGGCACAGCCCAATGAGTACGATCGACTAGAGCGACGGCTTTAGCGGATGTGCCATTGTACACGAGATCATATCAGTATTTATGACGTGGAAGTGTGTGCGACCCTCACCGAACCCTCATGATTAGTATAGTCACGATTTGGGTGACTCGCGTACTCTTTGTAAGGCCTCATGTGCCTGAGGTAGGTACCCTTGGGGAACCCGATGTTGTTGGTGGGTTTGTTGTCCCTTATTGCCCCTAGATGGGGACGATTTTACTTTACATTATTTATGCCTTAATATATTAATATGATAGGGTCATTATATGTTAATTCATACATGTTTAGGAGGACTTGGTATACAAGGTTTTCGTTATGAAAATTCAGGTAATTTATCATGTTTGCATTTCAGGGCCTTGAGGGTTGCCGAGTGGATGGCGACCGAGGACTAGTACACCTGATACTGGATCCTCCAGTCTTATATCCTAGGTTGTTATTGTTATATTTATTATGTACTCCCTTTTCTTCAATGTAATCATACTTTGAACCTCTGTGTAATGGTGCACCCTGTTTGACAATTTATGAGTATTGTCTTGTTATTTCTGGTCTTATGTCATCTTGATATTCGGTTAAATTTTCTGCTTTTTTGGGGGCGTTACAGCTTGGTATCATAGCATGCCAGTTCCAGTGTACTCATCTAAAGAAACCACCCTTAGGAGTAGTTGGGTAAAATTTTGCATTTCTTTTAAGTAAATCATGCATGCATAGTTGAATTGATACAATTTTCTTGGTTGTTGTGCTAGATGCCTCCAAGACGCGTGAGACCTCCACCATACGAGCGTAGCGCTAGTGACACAACTGGATTGAGCAACGTGGGAGGAGGAGCAGGGGACGCACTATGGGACTGTTGAGAGGCTTGGCGAGTTCCTGGAGCGTCAGACGACCCGTAATGAGCATGCAGGGGTGGGTGTGATGCACGAGCGATTTATGCGCCATCATCTGCTTAATCTTGAGGACTGGATCTTCAAGATCCAGAGGATTTTCTGAGAGATCGGATGTTTCCCAGAAATGAAGGTGGATCTGGCCACCTATGTGTTGGGCGGTTCATCGTCCAACTGGTGGACAACCACATCCACTATGGTGTTAAGCAACAGGGAGGACGTGAGATGGGAGGAGTTCCTGGAGGAGTTCAACCAGAAGTACTTTCCATAGCACGTTATGGACACGAAGCAAGAGGAGTTCCTAGCACTGGAGCAGAAGGAGTTGACGCTGGAGAGCTACGTCAACAAGTTTAACACCCTGGAGCGCTATTGTCCAGAGAACTATGTCACTCAGGAGTGGAGGATGATGAAGTTCACGTGGGGACTTTGAAAGCAACTCAGGACCCGTGTGCTCACTAGCATGCCGCAGACCCTGGTGGTTACTATAAAGTACGCGACGATCCTAGACAAGGATTACAAGGAGTCCAGGAGACCGTAAGGGAATGTTGGTGGACATGCAGCTAGCCATTTCACAGGGAATCCAGGCAGGTGTGTGGCAGGTGGCGGTACACGTCGACCAGAGATCTACGTCTCGGTGTGTCGCAGGGTTCACTCTGGATGGGAATGTTTTTTATGTGTTGGGGAGTGCCCCAACAGGTAGGGCGAGCCCAGAAGGTGTCCAGGACCACCAATTTCAGGGAGAGGCTGAGTCAGTCAATCTGTTACACCACCAAAATGCATGTCGTCCAAATGCTCTATTACAACATAAAAGAAGAAGAAAAATCATTTAAAGGCAGAAACAAAGAACCAAATGTAAAAATGACTTTTTTATTATGTTAGACAGTATACAGAAAGACTGACATACTAAGACCTTCAACTTCAAAGGAAGCACTCACACAGGGCTATAACCAAAATGGTGATACTAACTTTGAATGTTGAGTTTCCTTCTTATGGATGTTGCCAAGCTAATTTAGGGACAAAAAGATAGTGGGACCCTGCAGCAATAAAATGTTGAGCATCAATGTTGATTAGTTTCCTTCTTCCAGGATTTTGTATACTATAGAAACAGTTAAGGTAGATTAAAGGAAGGGAAAACATGTCCCCATAAGCCATACAATGCCTTAAAGAGCTTAAGCTTTGCTCATGTTCAGTAAGCTTCACCAATGTTTTGGCGATAACACACAAATATAGCAACCTGATTAGTAGCATATCATATATCGCATTCATGTTATATATCCTTTAGTGTACCCCCAAAATTGTGCTACTCATGTGTTGTTGTAGTGTTTCAGGTGTTAGGTAATAAAGAAGAGAAAATGGAACAAAAAGAACCTGAATGCAACAAGAATGAACTGAATTGAAGACTTATGGACCCATTTGTAATGCCCAAGGACTGGATCGCAAATCAGGAAGGACCCAACTGAAAATACGGAGGGACCTGATTGTGAAATGCAAAGTATTGTGACACATGACTTGAACCAGATCAGTATTTCGCCAATAAACTCAAATCGGTTCAAGACAGTAGACCAGGGCTTCACCCAATGTGCAAAATACAACATTTAAACTCTTGGAAGAAATCGGGACCGATTGGGCGAAAATACACATTATGGTAGAATTGGTTCCTAATTTCTCCCGTGGCTCGGACTTAATTAATTGGGTGCACCAGAGTATAGAGAAAGTTATGACAGCCGTCAGATTGCTCTCAGATCCATCTAAACCCTTTTTTCTTCTATAAATATCATTATAATCCCTCCTCTCCACCTCTTCTTCCTCCTTCCCCCATTAAAGTAGGTTTTAGTTTACTGTTACTAATGTAAATAAGTGGGTTGGAGAGGAGCAAACTTTGTACTTTTATTTCTTAATCTAGTTTAGTTCTTGTTCTTTATGTTGATGTCTTTACTTTGTTGTAATTTCTTTGATGTTGTTGTTTGCTTAATCTTGTTTTTCTCCATATCCATGATGGGTTTATGTTGTTTTTATTCTTTCTTTTAGTTTAGAGATGAGTAGAGAGTAGTTCATCCCCATTTGGGGGTGGAGGGGAAGGTGATGTGATTATGTGATGTATTAGGTGTGTGTGTGTTAATCTTAATCCTTTGAACCTTACATGATTTCCATAACCATCCAATGGAGTTTTACTCTTATCTTTGATGTGCTAATGCTCTTGAGTGATGCTTAGCACATGCTTAGATTAGTGGGCCTATTTTATGGGGAATGATGAGGTTAGGATAAGGATGGAGTGGAAGAAGGAAACAAGACATGTGCATGCATGTGCTCATGTTGGCTTTATCCTAATTAATGTCTTGTATGTTTTAGTGATTGTGATAAATCTTATTTCATGTGGAGACATAGTTGGATTTGAGTCATGATGCATGTGAACATATTAACGTCATTTCAATTATTGTCTTGTATGTTTTAATGATGAGGTTTTATCTTATTTCATGTGGAGGCAAAGTTGGAGTTGAGTTTTATGGATTTCATGTATGACATGTTTTGATGAACACATTTGAAGACACATACACATATTTTCGTATTCTCTTTCTCTCTCTACCCCCTAAGGGGTTTAGTTTTTATTGTGTTGTTTTCCAATTTCCTACGCATCGTAGTGTAATTTCGGTCACATCTCTCTCCTTCTTCTTATCCCCTACTCGAGTATCGTGAATCCGACTCGCGCGTGCTACCTGTGGACCGACCCGTACTTGCCACTGATTCAATCACAACCCACAACATGTTCAAATGATCCTATTAAACAAGGAGAAGTCATTACTCAAAACAAGCATGTAAGGAAGGATCACAAAAACATGCTTACACAACTCCAACATCGTTTAGAATTTCCTCTAAGACACACTCAATCAGTATTGGATGCACAAGGACTATCAATTTCATTTTTTAAGTAGACATAGCACAATCAGACTACTCCAGAATAGTATTGACAATTGAATAAAATTAGGTATGTTGATAATGAGGTTGTCTAGCTATATTTGGTGCTTCGTACTCAACTTTCTATAACATCACACTACTACAGAAAAGGGAATATACGTCGGATGTACGGGGCTATACACGTCGGATATAAGCACACCCCTATCTGACGTCTATGTGTGCGTCGTCTATACATAGACGTCGGCCATAGTATAGACGACGTCTATACTTAACGAATATACGTCGGCTGTAATTAGACGCCGACATGTATTCGTTAACGTATAGATGTCAGTCTATACGGTGGCCGACGTCTATACTTTAGAGATAGACGTCGGTTAACTTATATACGACGTCTATACTTTAGGGTTAGATGTCGGTTAACTTATATACGACGCCTATACTTTAGGGATAGACGTCGGTTAACTAATATACGACGTCTATACTTTAGGGATCGACGTAGGATTCCATATAAAGCCGACGTCTATTCCTTTCTTCAGAGGAATAGACGTCGGCTAATAGAAACAACCGTCGTCTATTCCTAAACCTGCACACAAAAAAATAGCATCTGACGAAATTGTTTTTAGTCATCATATTCGTGTACATAAAACTGCACCAAATTCGTTCACCTATAAATTTGTTCACAAATACTCACAATTTCATCCATATATACATACAAGCACAAACAAACAAGCATACATGCACAAACACAAACACAAACATACAACCATACATGCACAAACATACAAAGCATACACAATTGACATTTAACACATTTTCAATTAATTCATTCTAAAATTAAGGCGATTATATTAAGGCATAAAGTGTAGGTTTGTAATACAAGTGCACTTGTTAACTAAATTACAAAAAATACTATTGGCAGGAGAACCTCTTAGTTCGTCAGCATGTTTCTGATGAAATAGCGAGCTCATCGGTCGCGAGTTTCATCGAGCTCCTGTTGCGAGAAGGGATCACTACTTTATGGGAAAACCTATCAAAAAAATACAAGTGTGTTGAATATTAATAACTAAATATTGAAACTACACAACTATACAATTGAATAACGATCTACATTACCTCGGATAGGCATACGTCTTGAGTTGCCAATTCGAGGATTTCCTCCATGTATCTCATCACGTAGTAACCGCATTTCGTATTTCCAACCTGCTTCCGGTACTACAAACATAGGAATTCGCTAAATATTTGTTCCTAACTTAATTAACAAAAATGAGATAGAACGTACTCTCATTCCATGTCATGTTATTCCTACTTTTGTGGTTGTTGTCCTACCACCTAAAGCTCTGTAAACCTTAATTGCCCTGAGTAGCACAAGTTAAAATATCATTCAATAATACTAATAAAAATCCACGAATTACTTTATTCACGACTAAACGAACTTACATATTTAGAAGTTTCTTTATTGAGTCCCTTGGTTTATTCGACCCCAACGGATCAAACCAATATGCCGAATTAGTCGTGCGGCATACAACGACAAGCATCCAATGAGCCATGTGTTATATATATAATTAGAAGCTTATTACAAATAAAATTTCACTTTGAATTACAAAGTTTACGTCTCATGATAAGGGAACAGATAATATTTTTGTCTTCTTTAAAGAATGTTCCAAGTTGACCCGATTTATCGTCATTCCCGTATATATATGTAGATGGACTAATAAATCCAAATACTTGATCCTCGGGAAAGATTGACCTTCTGGCGTCGTAAATATGTCTACAAGTATAAAAATTATAATTTATTACATTTTTGATAAAATTATTCAATACTTTTCATTGTATACAAAAAAACACTTACTTCACTTGCACATCGATAATCATGATACACAACGAATCCATCGCCATGAACTGCATGATATCCTCTTTGGTGACGTACAAAGCGGGAGGCAACCCTTTATCCCCCTCCAACTCCCATGTACTTAAGGATTGTGGTTCTCTACCTACCATACATTGATACAACATTTTGCACCTACTTGGAAGCGAATTAATGTTGATCGGAGATTGGTTGTTTGACCCTTTGCTCCGGGGGCTTTACACCTTACAGATATGTATACAACCGTTAAAATACAATTGTTAACAAATTTGAAGTTTAAAGTCTTTCAAAGTTAAACTATACCTCATGTTTCTCGTTTAGCTCTACTAAATAACTAGGTCACCGCACGAACCCACCGATAGCATCGCCGAGAGTAACAATCTCTTCTTCCGGAAATGGCACAAAAGCACCAGGATCTAAGCAACTCTCAACTGCAACCTTCAATTCTCCCTCTCCTACCTCTGTGAAGTGGTGTCTGGAGATGTTATAAACTTTCCCGTGTCCCACCAATCTTCGATCAGGGTCTTCGACAAATAAAGCACATCTAGATCCATCCGCGAACTTTCCAAACGAGGGACCGTCGACGAGGGCCAATTCTCGAGAATGAGACACGAAATCATCTTGTCGATCAGGGTCGAACACTGGCGGAACTGGAGTAGTCTCCGCGGAAGAACCGGTGTTACGACAGGTAGGAGAAGTAGGCAAACGATCCAATCTCTCCAAAACAAGTTGCAACGTATTCTTCAAATCTGCGATCTCTTGCTGGCATTTGGTATGACCAGTCGTCTAAGTAGACCGTTGAGTCTTCCCATAATATTGTCGAAGTCCAACTCTACTCCCTACCCCTCGCACACGACCGGGGTGTTCGTCGTTTCCCAAGGCCTCGCGTAGAATATCATTCCGACCATCGGAAGCAAATTCGCCTTGAAATTCTCTCAACTTCAGAGAGTCCTAAGTTTAAAACAATATTTACTATCATTTGAAAAATATAAAATTAATGATTCTGAATTAATAACATATATATAAGTGATGCAACTTACTATCTTCGAGCTGATAGCCTGCGACTCGTTTGTGACGTACTCCCCTCTGGAGTTTACTCTCGCTCTCTTCCAAGAATCACAACGAGCTACGGGAGAAGGAGGAGATAGGTTACTTGCTTGCTCCTCACTCATACCGGAGTCAATTGCCTCATGTTTCTTCTGAGCAATATTTTCAGCCATCATTTGTGCTTCTAACTTGTGGTACCCCGCTCGAGACATACGATGGGTATACTTGTTAGAAGATCTAATCTTTTGGTTTTTTGCTCGGATGGCCTAAAATCAAGTTTATTAGATTGTCACTAAAATCAATAACTAACAAGTTTGTTTTGAAACTCGGTTACTATATTATACATTAAACTCAGTTACCTCAAACTTCGGGCATCATAAGTTCTATCTGGCAACTCATTATCATCTGGAAGCATCTCTTTCACTAACTTCAACATTGATGTGAAACTCACATCGGACCAACCATTTCCAGCTTTTAAATTGTACAACTTCAACACCGCTGACAATCTAGTGAATTTGGTACAATTCTTATACAACGGCTTCTCATTGTCACTCAACAAATGACCAAGTAAATCGGGGTTGGACGAAAACTTTTGAACCATATCCTGAACCATTTCCTCTAAGTGATCTTCCACACTAACATCTTCTCCATCATTCTTGGAATGACTAAATGATTCATTTTCGCCGTGCCATATCCACCATCTATAATTTGGGTTGAAACCTTTCTCAAACAAATGATCTTTCATTTTCCGAAAAGTCAACACTGACATATTATGACACTTATTGCACGGACAATACGCCATGTCGCTGTCTTTCATTTTCTTAGAATGTTTTTTGGCAACCTCTAAGAACATATTCACTCTGTTCTCATACTCATCACTCAATCTGTTTGAAACAATCCACTCTCGATCCATTTCAATCTAAACAGAGGCAAAAATGATAGTTATTATTGCAGAAAATAAATAAAATTTCAATTTAAAAGAATGTGTTCGTAGATGAGAAGATTCGGAGACATTAAGATGAGAAAAGAATGACTCAGAGGAAAGAGATGAAGTCCTTAATCTAGCGTGGAATAAGGAAGGTTAGAAATCTAACTAAGCAATCAACCCCAAAACAAACCTAAAGTCCACTATAGGTCCTTAGTAATAGACGAAGCCTAACTTCGAGGTCCCACCGAGGACCACTAGTCTGTAGGAAATCAAGAACCCGGAGGTCCCTAATATCTCAAGGAGACTAGATGGGCAACGACGTTCAGGCCGAAACGGTCTTAAACATCGAGGACCACGAATCTATAGGAAATCAAGAACCCGGAGGTTCCTAAAATCTCAGGGAGACTAGATGGGCAACGACATTCAGGCCATAACGGTCTTAAACGGTTTCCTCTACTTAATGCGTCCGAAAATCCTAGGGGTCAACGTCTAATTGATTTTATTAAGGCTCTTTTATTAAGTGGTTTCTGGGCCAAGGAAATGGTGATGAAATCCCCCACCTCATCTCCTATAGATGACTGCCCCGTAAGTGTTTTTCATACCTTAATCTAACAAACAACACACCAAACAAACACTCACCTCACTCTTGTTCCAATGCAAGTCCTACTAACTAATGCGTGCTTTCTAATGAATGATGAGTGCAAGATAGTACGTACCTTACACCAGCAATCTACGACAGAAATCGTAAATAATAGAAAAATACGATGCATGCAAATCCTATATGATGAATGACTTAGCAAATATTGTCTAATCTTTTGCTTTGGGTTATTAAAGGCCAAGTTGTTTAAGGGGGCAATGAGTTATTATCATAATATTAAAAATTCAAAAATTAAGGCAATAAACATTTAAAATATTAAAAGCAAGTATTAAAAATAATTACTTGAATTGACAGAAAAACATTTTAAACACAAACTATCATGTTATTAATAATAATTGGGAATAAAATTTTATTGAAATTTTGGCAGAACCTCCACTTAAAATTTGATATGTAAATTTCTTCAAATCCTGAAATCAACAAGAAAAATGTATATCTAGTTATCTACTCACATTCACATCATGTATTTCTCTACTCAATCCAAACCAAATTCTTAACATAATCCAAACCAAATCAATCCAATGAAAACAAAGTTTGGTTAAATCATCCAACCAACCCAACTCAATCCAAACCAAATCAATCCAATGAATGAGTCAAATCAAATGAATTACCCACACATTTCCCACACATTTCTGCTTAGAAGAGGTTGGGGTGCACCTTTTCTTAACATGTATAAGGGTAGAGTTACTAGGGTAGGTCTTTTAACATATTTAACGTAGGTTCGGCCATGAGAAGAATAGTGCTACATTAGTTTGATATGTTTATCAAATATCAACACATAACACACTAGATATACTAACCTACCGGTGTCAGTTTCGTTGCAAAAAAAGTCGATTTTCAATCTTAAGGTGAATTTAAACTCAGGGCTTTCTGTAGGTTTTCAAGTTTGTTTTTCCACGAAATATTACATATTATTTCAATTAAATCTCAACAAGTAACCAACATACATGCATGTTGGCGTTGGATTCTTGGTCTAAACTAATCCAAAATTAAGGATCTAAAATTGAGCACGAACTAGAGGAGGGAAAAGTTGTGACGCCGGAGGAGGTCTTTGTGGTTCCCGAAGACGTCGCGGAGGTGGTGCGGTGACGGCTGTATGTGGAGAAAGACGGAGATGAAGGCTAACTTAGAAAGAATATGTGGAGAAAGACGGAGGAAGACGAACTTAAAACAACCAAAAACGAACTTAAAACTTACATGTGGAGAGAGACGGAGGAAGAAGGAGAAGAGTGCCGGAGAAGTGGAGGAGAGCTTGGGAGCTCGCTGCGGTGCCGGAGACGGTGCGGATCGGTCGGAGGATGGTCGCGGAGGAGAGTTCGGTCGCGGGACGGCTAGGGTTTGGGTGGGTTTCGTCTAAAATGAATGAAAGAAAACGCGTTTGTCTGATTTCTTTAAGACCTATATACGTCGGATGTTACATAACGCCGACGTCTATACCTCGACGTCTATATGGTTGGAGTATAGATGTCGGTCGTATAGTATATACGACGTCTATACCCTATAGACGTCGGGTTCACAAGGTACTAAACCAACCGACGTCTATAGGTCGACGTCTATACCCTATAGACGTCGGCTAAACGTGTTATTCCCAAACCCGACGTCTACAGTACCACATAGACGTCGGCCTCAATGAAGACTGACGTCCATTCTGTCCTCTCCCCACTAGACGTCGGTGGTTATAACGGCCGACGTCTATTGGGCGACGAGTAAAGCCTATTGTGCACTAGTGTCAGCTTGACAAAGCGATATTGATTCAAGAAGATTCCACCAAACAAACTATCCTAGGTAGTTTAAAATGAATCCTCCTAATATCTTTGTTGGTATCTTTTACCTCACATATTGTCCAAGATGTTTCTTTCTTTGTCAAGGTTATAACTACGATGTACACATCATCTATGTTCTGCAACAAGCATCCATGTCCACCATATCTATAACGAATAGGTTAGGGATCTTTACACTTTCTACAAGCAAGCAGAGGTATAAAACTAACCAAAATCTGAATGAAGTACTTAATTATATATTAGTTACAATCTTGTTATGTTGCTTATAGCTTCCATATTTTTGTTATTGTCAGGAGACTCCTAATATTTATACACTAAATTTGTTATCCATGTCCACAGCTAATTCGTTGTTGGCAACAGGTGCATCGATGTCACGACTGCTGCAGGTTTCCTGTAGAAAGTGTAAAGATCCCAAACAACAATTAAACTTTATTTAACAAAAATATAATAAGGATAACATAAAACAACACAAAAACTACCTTGCTTCTAGCAGTGAGTCAAGAGGTGAGACCGGGCAAACTCTTGAGTGATTAATTTCTTCAACACTGATGACAAAGCAACATCGATGACTATTGGGAAAATAAAGTTCAAAACCGCAAGTATGGGTCATGTCCACAAGGAGCGAGTGTAGGTCGTCATTGACCATACTCGAGTGGAGAAGAAAAATGGAGAATGAGGAAATTTAAACTAAGTGACTAACGCAACACGAAACAACAACAATTTTTCAAAAACTAGTCCCGTAGGAGGTGGAGAATGAATGCAAAGGTGTAGATGTTTGATGCATGTGTGTGTACAATTAAGCGCTAAAGACATGCATAACATGGAAATCTTGTAATGACACAATCCTAAGTGTGTCTCTATAAGGATTAAGATTTAACATTATCATTAAAACATACAGGACATTAATTTATAATATGAGGCCAACAAGAGCACATGTTGCCACATGCCATCATTATCTCTTTACCTACTCCACCCTTATCCTCACCTCATAATTCTCCATAAAGTGGACCCACTAGCCAAAGCATGTAATAAGCATCAATTAAGACGATTAACACATCAAAGGCATGAGTGAGGAACCAACAAAATGGTTATGGAAATAATGTGAAGCTCCAAGATTAAGATTGAAATACAAACAAATATCACAACATTCACACTTCACATCATTCTCCACCCCCTAATGGGGATCAATTACTCACTAATCAACATACTAACCAAAGAAGCAACAACATAAAAACAACACATAACAAGTAAAGAAGACTAAATCTAACCAAAGCAATGGAATAAAAATTACATCAAATGAAAGACAAGAACATAAATAATATGAAACTAAAACTTGATTAAGAAAGAAGATAACAAAGTTACTCATCTTCTCCTCCACTACACAACTAACCAAGAAACTAAAACCTACTCTAATAAACAAGAAATAAAACCTACTCTACTATACAAGAAAGGAAACTAACCTAAGGAGGAGAGGAAGGAAGAAAAGGGGGCATGAAGGATTACAAGTGTACTTATACAAGATCAGAGGGTCTGAATGATTCTGGGCACGATCGGAAGGTCGTAAATCAGATCTGGATGTTGCATTTTGCTCTAACCCAAGCACTCGACCCACCAAAGAAATTTGGTGTCGAACCGACCAACTGGATCCGCCAATGGTGGATTTTAATCCGCCATTTGTGGATCATTTGGGTCGGATCGACCTCTAATTTCACCAGTTGCTTTATTGTACCATTTTAGCTTGTGGGGGTGCACCCAGAGTCGTTCGTTCAAATCCGTTTGGTTTTAATTGTTAAATTACGGCTGAGGTTCAGGAGATTCTGGACTTTTGCAACCAACATATTTTCCTTTACACTTAGGTCCCTCCAGGTTTTCACTTGGGTCCTTCTTGAGTTAGAATTTGGTCCTTGGGCATTACAAATAGGTCTAGAAACCTTCCAAATCAGTCCATTCTTCTTTATTGCCTAAACCCTGAAACACATCAAATAAACACTCGAGTAGCACAAATATGGGGTAAAATAAAGGATATATAGCATGAATGCAATGTATGATATGCTACTAATCAATGACTTACACGGATTTGGACTTATTAGCGACATGTCAACTTTCACTTGTTTGTTCTGCATAAGTAATTGTTTTGGTATCAGTAAATAACAAACAAAAAAGGAACCACAAAGAACAAGTCAGAAACAAAAACAATTGTGAAAGTTTTAAGTGAGACAAGTTTTCCTGGTCGGGTTTATTTACACTTTTCCTGTAATATGTTTGTCCCCACCATGGTTTCTGATGTTGTCGAGGACTTTTCGATTTATTGGTGGTGGTTTCTTCTGATTCTATCTGAGTAAAGCACCTATTGTAACGTCCCCAAAAATGCGAAAAATTTAAAATGAATTATCAAAGGTAAGATTAGAGTGAAAAAGATATATTACTCATAAAATTCACAAAATACGGTGCACCATCACACGGAATTTCAAAAATATGATGACATCAAATACAAGAAAGTAAAAATACAGGTAATCATAACAACCTTGAAGATACGACTGGAGGATCCAGTACATGTGTGCACTCGTCCTCGGTCGCCACCTGCTCAGCACGTAACGAGGCCCTGAAATGCAAATGTGATAAAATGCCTGAGTTTTCATAACGAAAACCCTATATGTCAAGCCCACCTAAAATGCATGAATGCACAGTACTATGACCTCTCACACTAGTATAACATGGTACAAGAGAATGCAACTAGTAACACTTTCCTCATCCAAGGGTAATAAGGAACAACGGTCCCACCAACAACATCGGGTCCCCCAAAGGGACCTACACACATGCGGTCTTATAGAAGTATGCGATTAATCCCCACTCGTGACTATACTAATCATGAGGATTCAGTGAGGGTCGCACACACATCCACATAATAGATACATATCTGATCTTGTGGCAAATGCCACACCACCGGAGTCGTCGCTCACTAGACGGTCAACGAGCCGGCTGTGCCACAGCCAGGCTACCAGTCGGAATACATCGACAATTATTCATCCTCATGGTCATCAAGGTCTCACAGTCATCTCTGTCACCATCAAGGTCCAGTCATCTCCGCCACCACACAGGTCGGACGGTCCTCTCCGTCGCCATCAGGTCGGTCGGACGTCTCGCTCTTTATAGCTGGGTAACAATGCAATGCATTGGGATCCATGATCCCTCAGGTCTACTATGTAGGGTGTGGAATGAAACATGGTGCGAAAGCATAAGACACGACGGTGGTACATGTGCCAAACATCCCCTCTCCATCGCTCGACAGTCCCTGGGCAGGCACGATCATCGCACCTACAGTCACCTCCCGGCTCACGCTCGAAGAGAGGACACGAGTTTCTGAGGAAACACAACGACACATAAAAAATGGCAAAGACCCAATTCTGGGCACCAGTGGTCCAAAATCGACATACTGGTCAATCGTTTCCTTATGAAAAGCAGCGTTGGAACATAGGCGTAATCGGTCAAACACTGGGCAACAACTTAAGTCAACAATCGAACTAAGGTCTACAGCCGGTCAACCGTTTGGAAGGTCTAGGCCTGGGAAAACATTAAATAACAATGCAATGGTCAAACGACAAAAGGGTCACGTCTGACCGAAAATAACAGGAACTTCATGAGTCCAAAAATCACTACATCCGGTCGAACAACATCTACAGTGGTTGACCATTTAGAAGGTCTAGACCCGTGTAAAACAAATCAATAAGGCAATGGTCGAACAACAAAGGGGTCACGTCCAACCGAAGATAACAGAGCCTTTCCACGCCCAAGAATGATTCACAACCGGTCGACTGCCGACAGACATTGTTCGACTGGTGCTAGGAAAAATCTAGGTTTTTCTACTACAACCGGTCAACCACCAACAACATCAGTCGACCATCTCACGATAGATGCTTGGCTACTCCTGGCATGCCTGATTGCCCCTCGTCACCGACGAGGCCTCCGGCGACGAGCAAAACCCCTCACACACCTTGTGTGAGCAACCTAATTGAAACTTGGCATACCTTTCTTCGAGTTTGTCGGAGTTCCTCAATGTCGGTTGTCACCACCTTGCCTCCTTGCACCACCGGTCAAGATTTTTGTCGCATCCTTGCTCGTTACCACTGCCGTCTACCGGAGCTCTGACTACCTCTGTCGCTGGTAGAAGAAAGGGACCGAGGGAAAGGGAAGAGTGGAGTGAGTGAGTGAGTGAGTGAGGGAGATGGGTGAGTGTTTCTCTTAACGAACACACACAACACCCAAGTATGGGCACCCATGCCTCAACACTCCCCATCATACCCACCATCACCTCTACCCATCCCACCCCATACCCCTAAAGGACAAAGCACACATTAACCTAATCACTCCTCTAAACACACATAGTCCCAAAGCAAAAGGTTAGGATCTAACACCTGCATTTGAAAAGATTTGATTATACTAGAATGAGGGGAAATAATTCATATTATTAAAGAAGAGCTTCACTTATAAAGGATAAATTGTATGAATAACAACAATAACAAAGCTGAAATCTTATAAATAACAGATGCTAAGAAAACTCATAACCAATACAGCATTAGAGGAAGTTGCAGCGAATCTTCTAAGCCACATTTGTAAGTAAAACAATTACAGATGGAGCATTTGGAAGAACCAAAATTGCAAAACACAAGAAAACTCAAATTAGAACACCAAAACCAACTCAAAGTAAACTACAACCCAAAAAATAGACCACTCCAACAACAAAAATCAACATCCAATTCAAAAATAGCAAATCTCCAAAAATCAAAACAAAAATCAAAATATAACACTCTCTAAACAAAAAATAACACAATCAAAACAACGATTCAAAGTGGGAAATAACGGTGGAAGAAGAGATTATTATGCTACTAGTAAAAAAGACAATTACACTAGAATGCAAAAAAAACTATATTACGATGCAAATGAAAACTAAAGAAATGCAGCAAACGATATGGAACGAAATATAGATGAACCCCTAAGGGGTGGAGTGTGAACACATATGAGGTAAGAGAAGTGATGAATGACTCATGTAAGCATGTAAGTGTATGTGTGTCATGTGTGTTTCTTCATGCATAGAAAGTGTCTAAAGATTTGGAAAGATCTATCATAAGACAATGACTACTTGATTATCATAAGACACCATATATAGCAATGACTACTTGATTATCATAAGACAATGCTCAGCATGAGAAATAACTAAAATTATGGCAAAACTCATCAGAAACCAGGACCTCATGTGAAGAACAAAGCTAAGAATGGGAGGTGCCTGAAATTTATGGCAAAACCCATCTAAACAAAGTTTCTTCAATCAATCAAGAAATTAAACGCTAATACAAACACACGACTAAAATGTAGCATATCCAATAGGAAGTGTCAGCCAATAAACATGAGGAAACCAAGCATGGGAAGTGTCTAAAATTATGGCAAAACCCATAAAAAATCCCCCAACATGTAGATAAATAAATCAAACCCGATGAACATACAAACATTCAAGTCTACACAATCTAAATTTATCAAACATTCAAAACCTTAAAACATAAATGAACATCATCTCCACCCCTCAAAGGGGGATGAAACTACTCACTACTCATTAAGCTAACATTTATATTAAGAAAAGAAAGCATTCTAACTAATTATACTAAGATTACTAAACCAAGATTAAGCTAACCATGCAAGAATTAAAAGACACAACATTAAACTAACAAAGACTTATTTTATTATTCATTCACATTACAGGTAGCATCTCTTTACTAGAGTTTTGCTTCAAGATGTTACTCCAAAAGTAGAGAGAATGACCACCAAGCAAGGAGTAATTACAATGGCTGAAGAAGAGTTCTATTTATAGCCATGAAAAAAGTAACCAGGGACAATCCCCCGATGTGGGACTAATGGCACCTACTAAACATACCTATAAATGACATAACAAAAAATCGACATAAATTAGATCGAATCCTGGCCGGGTTGGACCGCCAATTGGCGGTCTGAATTGGTCAGATCGAGTCCAAATTTTGTAGCCATATTTAGTGTTGTAATTAGCCATGTGGGGTGCACCATATCCGGTCGTACAAGTCTAGCCCTGAATCTAATTGCCAAAATTCTCATGTGGGTGTTGAGTTTCTCAATTTGCTAATTGGTCCTCTTGGCTTGCATCCAGGTCCTTCCTTCTTGCAGATCGGTCCATAAGTCTCACCGATCAGTCATTTTCTCACATTTTGGTCCTTTTTGTGTCTTTTTTTCCTCAAACTTCTTTATTCCTGAAACTTAAACATAAAACTCGTTACATAGCATTACTTAGATTCAAAATAGAGGATATAAGACACAAATATATACATGACATGATGTCAATCAGTACCCATAGCGACCAAAAGACTACCCCAGAACCTGCCAAACAAATGAGTCCCATCAATAGTCAGCACAAGTGTGCAATGCTGAAACTTTCAATGGATGTGGCGAAAGACCAGAAAGTTCTTTGAAACTGCTCAATGTTTTGCTTTATCCTCTTCGTCTAAATCTCGACTATGGTGGTGGTGCAAATATTAGACATAAAGCGTCTTAAGTTACAATAAGATGCCTTATCCACTCCGTAAACCTTTTCTAGTGCTTTCTTCCGAGCGTACCAAGCTTTATCGTATTTCACGTCTATGAAATAATGAGTCTTCACTAGCACTTAAATTTTTGCAGGAGTGACAATGATGTTTGTTCGAATGGTGGAAAGAATAATGTTGGAAATTAAACTAACATCACATTGCACATGGTCATGAAAAAGACTCTCATTACTACAGTTGTGTTCAGCTATGTACCTCTTCACTTGAAAACATTCTTTACTTTCACTGTAGGGGGCATGTATACTCCAATCGCACTCTTTCTTCAAAGAAACAACTATAAATAACCTTTTCCTAGACACTAACACTTTGAATTGGATATTTTTTCGCAAGTATCATTCCTTCAACTGATGCAACAGATCTTGTTTTGTGGTGAAAGTTCTAAGCAACAAATAACTTTGCCCATCTTGAAAGTTATCATGTACATTGTATGTAGCAATTTGGCGATCTGCATTTCCAATGACTGAATTTTCATTAGGATCTACGTCTGGTAAGTGTCTCAAATCTGGTAGGCAATGATGACAATTCATTACTAATGATGGTTTCATGTATATATGCTCATCTCCTGATCATCCATCTGACATTTTGTTTCACCATTGATTGACATCATTTCATGCCTACATTTATGTCTTATATCTATTATCTTTCACCCAAACAATGCTATGTAACGAGTTTAATGTTTAAGTTTCAGGAATAAGTAGGTTTGAGAAGGAGAGACTCTAAAAGGACCTAAAAGCATGAAAAAGGACTGAGTGGAGAGACTCGAGGACTAAGATGCAAGATCAAAGGACCTGAATGTAAGATCGACGGACCAATGAGCAAACAAGAATACTCCACACCATCATGGGGAGTATTTTGGCAATTCTATTCGGGTCGGAGCTCCAATAAGCAAAGTAGATGCATCAAAGACAAACAAAGCTATCGAGGAAAGTAGGACCGCTGATTGGCGGTTTGGGTTGCTCCGGATCCACTAAGTTTTCTTTGGGTCGTGTATTAGAGTGTATTTAGTCTATTTCTGGTATATGTTTAGTCTCATACTGGGGGATTGTCCCGGATTACCTTTTTCTATGGCTATAAATAGAACTCTCCCTCCTCTCTTGTAATCATCACTCTCTTGGTGGCCATCCTCTCTACTAGGAGTAAAAGCCTTGAAGAAAAATCCCCTGGTGGAGAGAGGCTACTTGTAATTCAGTGAGTAATAATAGATGTTTTCCTTTAGTTATGTTGTTTCTTTCTTAGTTTAATTTCCTTTCATATGTCTTGCATGCTTCTTTAGTTTTATGTCTTTTTAGCTTCTTTAATATTTCTTGCTTGCTTAGTTTAATTTCCTTTCAGTAGAATGTCTCATTTTAATGTAGGTTGTAGTTTAAATACGAGTAAGTAGTTCCATCCCCATTTGGGGGGTGGAGAAATATGTGATATGATTATGTGATGTATTACGTGTGCGTTATCTTAATCCTGTGAACCTTACATTATTTCCATAACCATCTAATGGGATTTCACTCTTGTCTTTGATATGCTAATGCTCTTGAATTAAACTTAGCATATGCTCAGATTAGTGGACCTACTTTATGAGGAATAATAAGGTGAGGATATGGATGGAATTGATGAAGGAAACATGATTTGTAGTTACATGTACTCTTGTTGCCTTTACCATGGTTAATGTCTTGTATGTTTTAATGATGTGTAAATCTTAATTCATGTGAAGGCATAGTGAGGGTTGGTCATTATACATGAGTTCATTTTGCTTCATTCCAATTATTTTCTTGTATGTTTTAATGATATTGTGTTATCTTAATTCATGTGGAGGCAAAGTTGGATTTAGTTTTATGATTTTAACACACTACATGTTGTGATGCGCTTAATTGAACACACACACATACACATATATTTGTATTCACATTCTTTCTCTACCCCCTATGGGGTTTAGTTTTATTACGTATTTTTCATTCCTTTCGCATTGTAGTGTAGTTTAGATCATAACTCCTTTCTCTCCTTTCTTTCCCACACGCCTTCGAACAAACTAAAGTCGACACACCTCCCTGTGGATCGACCCGTATTTTCTACCGCTTCAACGTGGTCGTGCACTTGCGGTTATAATTAAAACGTATCAATCAACCATCATTTGTCTCGCCACTATTTGTGTCTTCAACCCGTCTGTCTTGAGAATGTAACTAAATTGTGACTGCTTCGTAATTATTAATATCCATTGTTCTGTGATCAGATGACTCAAACACTGACTAAGGAATTGCAAAAGATGGACATGCTTCATATTGGCTACATGTCTGTGGTATACTTGATAATTGATCTACATCATATCATGCATATATTTTTGTCTTATATCCATTATCTTGAACCTTAACAATACTACGTAACGAGTTTTATGTTTGAGTTTTAGCAATAAACATGATTGAGGAGAAGAGGCATAAAAGGACCTAGAAGCAAGGAAAATGACTGAGTTGCAAGACTTGGGGACTGAGATGCAAGATGGAAGGAACCAGATGTAAGCCTAAAGGACCAATGAGCAAATTAAGAAACTCCACACCATCATGAGGAGTATTTTTGCAATTCGATTCGGTCCTGAGCTCCAACAACCTACTCGAATGCATCAAACATGAAGAAATGAAGCCAGACAACCACACACAAAAACCTGGCTGGATTCAGAAAATATAGACCACTAATTGGCGCTCCAAGACCGATAATTGGTGATCGGTTTTGAACCGGATCCGCTAAGACATTGGCGGGTCATGTATTAGATTGTGTTTAGTCTATTTTTGGTATACATTTAGTCCCATACCAGGGGATTGTCCCGGATTACCTTTTCTATGGCTATAAATAGAACTCTTCCTCCTCATTTGTAATCACTCATTGCTTAGTGGCATTCTCTCTAATTGGAGTAAAAGCCTTGACGCAAAAACTGAAGGTGGAGAAGAATGTCACTTACAATGTAAGTCATGTTAATAAAATAAATTTTCTTAGTTTCTTTTAATATTGTATTGTCTTTTAATTCTTGCATGCTTCTTTAGTTTAATTTCCTTTCATTTAGCTTCTTTAGTATTTCTTGTTTGCTTAGTTTAATTGCCTTTCATTGGAATGTTTTGTTTTGTTAATGTAATTTGTAGTGTAATGATTAGTGAGTAGTTCCATCCCCTTTGGGGGTGGAGTAGATGTTTATACATGTTATGTAGATGGAATGAATGCTAAACATTGTTGTATGTGAGAAATGTTAGTATGCTTGTTTGAATTAATGAGAACACAACTTGATGGTTTCTGCCATAATGTTTAGGTACATTCGATGCTTGCTTAGGTTCTTAATAACAAACTTGTCGTGCTCATATTAATCATTTAGGTTAGTGCTTTGAATGATAGGTCTTGCCATGTGGTACTTCTTATGCATTACAAACACTAACTACACTTGAGCTTATTGTATGCATTCATCACTTCTTATTTCAAGTGTACACACACTCCACCCCTTAGCGGTTTTCCATTCTTGATTTCTATCTTCTTTTATTAGTCGCTTAGTTTTAGTTCGTTTTATGCTTTCATTTCCTTCCTTGTTGCTACTAGTTTAGTGTAGTTTAGTTTAATCAATCTTTCTCTCCTTTCTTTCCCACTCGCCTTCGAACTAACCAAAGTCGACACACCTCCCTGTGGATCGACCCGTATTTTCTACCGCTTCAACACGGCCGTGCACTTGCGGTTATAAGTAAAACATATCAATCAAGTTTTTGGCGCCGTTGCCGAGGAGGTGCTCTTTCCAAATTTTGGTTTGGACAATTCAAGTGGCTTTAATTTTTTGTTTTTGGTTTTTGTTTGTTTCAGGGATATCTTGGCATCAAGGGGAGGCAACTGGAGAAATTAGAGGAAGAAGGACACCAAAGTGACCACCAATTGGCGGCTTGGTGCGCTGACTTTGCTCGAAATTTTGTTCTGGTTGTTTGTTTCGTCAATTTAGTAGCCTGGTAGTTCAATTTTTCATGTTTCAACCTGTAGTTAGCTCCCAGATTAATCAATTCCCCTTTTAAGACAACTTCGACCATAAAACTCAAATCAAAATATTAGACTTCTTGTCATCTAGGTCATGCATCATTTGTAGACTTTGCACACATTTGTCTTTTCTTTTCTTTACATTCTTGTTGTCGATGGCTGACGTGAGGTACATGCACCCATTCTCTCATTCATGCATGGTTAAAGCATGCATTAGTTAGTAAGGTGCATCGAGACAAGAGTGAGGTGAGTGCTTGTTTGGTGAGTTGCTTGCTATCTTTTTAAGATTTCAAAACATCTTTAAGGGGCATCACCTATAGTCTTCAAAGAAAAGGTGGGGTATTTCATCACCACTCCCTTAGCCCAAAAAAGCACACTCAAGTAAAGTCTTAATCTAAAAGCAAGTAGACTTTGGCCTAAGGAATTCGAACGCACTAGGAGAGTGATCGAGTTGAGACCGTCATGACCTAATCGACGTCGCCTACCTTATCGATAGTAGGAGGTACCGGATCTCCGGATTTGGTATCACTTACTGGGCATTATGGTCTTCGTTGTAAGGAGGTGAGGCGTGTCGAGACTAGTGACCTTGAAGTTAGGCGTCGTCTAGCCTAAGGACCCATAGTCAGAAGTTGTTTGAGCCGTGCTTGCTAGATTAGGCTTCTACCCTCTCCCACTACCCACGCTAGTTTCTAGGGATTCTTCCCTTCTCCTCTGAGTCATCTTCTTCTCACCTACTTCTACGTTCTAGTCTCCTCCCCTTTACACTCTCTGGTAGCACTTTAGGGTCGAGTCGAGCACTTTTTGCGAGCTTAGCCTCGTGGTGGTGAGAGTGGTCGACTCGAGAGTTTTTTGTTGTTGAGATGGATGTTACATGGGCGACCATCCATATCATTGTTGGGACCAGGAAATTTCTCCCTGGTATTTCAGACTCATGCAACCTGGGGTGGCTCACACTAACACCCCGTATAGTTGGGACATTCTCAATTGTGTGGCTGGGCAATCTTCAGATTGGGATAATATGAGAGAAACACTGACTACTAGACCACCATCTAGTTATGTTGGATCATATGCTGGTCAACAAACTGAGACATTACAACAAACTTTGGCCTCTTTCATACGTGCAGTAGACGACATGAGTGCACCGGTGGCTCTAGTAGTCATACCGTGCGACTGTTGTGGGTCGAGTGGTCATGTTATCGGGGAATGTCCTTATGTTCCCCCAGAGCCTGAGTATGAGCATACCTTTTCCCAAAATGCTCAATATGACCATTACACATCCACGTACAACCCCAGAGGGATCGATTCATGGGGAGACCATTCTTATTCAAATTTTTATACATCATGCCCACACCAGTATCCTCCTCTCGAATACTCAGAATTCTACCAGCCACCACCCACGACCAATCATTTGACTCATTCTCACCCCATAAACACCCAACCCATCCATTTCCCAAATTCTAACATCAACCTCACTGTTGACCCCAAACTTGATTCCTTAAAACAAACCCTCCAAACGTGCATGGAAACCACTCAAACTTTATTGAAGTCCAATTTGAATTCCTTGCAAACTAGGGAAATGCAAGTGAGTCAAATGACACAACAATTCCGTGAACGTGAGGAGTGTAACTTTTCTTGTCAACATGAGGATTTATCTTCTAATATCGAACCACCTCCACATCCACAAATTCAAAGCACAATCTTTCAAAGTCAAATTCCTAGTCAGTCTGAGGGACTTGGGGTTTAAATTCACGATCACATGGTGGGGGATTCGATCCAAATTGAGAATAATATGGACCAGCTTCATTATGAGTCGGCACAGGATTGTGTCGTATCTTTTTGTCCTATGGCCCTTGAGCCATATGATCTTCATGTTGTGCCTCTTAAGGACTCACATCTGGTGGAGCAAGAGCTCCCTAGTACCCTTAATTTTAAACAACCTGATGGGAGTTTGCCTCTCACTATTGTTCCTGATCATCTTGGCAATGATGGAACATCAAACAACTACATTGCTAATGAGGGTATTAGGAGTTTCTTGGAGGATACCTTGGGTAAGGGACCCGCTTTCTGTTCGCTTGGTGAGTCGGACATGCCTAACGAGGTTCTTGACCTCGTTCCGACCCACCAGCCTGTTGGTTGGAGAGTTTGGATTGACGATCATAACTTCAGTACCGTAATAGGAGAAACTCTTCTTCCGTTGCCCCTTATTTCCAAACTCTTGAGAAGTTCAAGCTCTTTCAGTTTGATCCTTTGAATGAGACGCATTTGCGTCTAATTCATGAACCTCTCTGTTCATCTTGTGCTCTTTGTGAGGGGGGCCCAAACATGAGTTTTCTGGCTCCGTGTGGTGTCATGTTCCCTTTCCAAGTTCATTGACCCACTTTTGAGGTTCTCATTTGATGTCCTTTGACAAATGAAGATGGGAACTTATTTTTTGTACATATTTATATTTTAAAAAAAGTAAAATAAAAAAAAAGAAAAAAGAAAAAACAAGTACAATAAAAGACTCTATGAGCGAGCATTGATTGTTGTGGGCCCCAACCTGTACTTGGGCCCCATTTCTTTCACGTATTTGTATCCCTTCTTTAGCATCTCACAGGTTTTGAGGGAATTCATGTTTGTGTCCATCAACATAACCTTAAAGCTCCATTTCTACTTCACGTTGATGAGATCTTTTCTTTTTCATGCATAAATCCATGTAGTTTCATGCTCACATTCATAGAGGACAATGCATGAAGTAGGTGTGGGGGGTGTTTTATGTGTGTACATAGTCGAGTCTTTTTCCTTTGATTTTGTTTTCTTTTGTGTGTATTGATAGGATCATGTTAGTGTGCTGCATTTAATATTGATATATATGTTTGTCATGATCCTTGGGTGACTTGTCGTCTTTTGCTCGCCTAGTGCTTCAAAATCTTCATGTGTTTGCGTAAGAAAATGTTTTATGGGTTTTGTGTGTGTTTAGCATGTGCAAAACCGTTGAGAGGCAAAGTAAAAAGAAAGCTCCCAAAATTGTTTTGAACTTGATGCATTAGGATATCTAGTACAGTGGCTTTAGGACTTACCTATTCATTAGGATGCACCCCGGTTTTCCCTCGGGGGCGAGTAATCATAGGGTTTCAGTACTCAAACAATTAAAGAAGTCCACCCCGAACCTAGTGAGTCAATAATTCGTGACTGTTTATTTAAGGAAGTTTGTTGTAGTCGATGACCCTTTAAATCTTGTTGTGAGACATTAAGTGTAGGGGTTTTGGTTCATGTGTGGATAAGAAATAAGTGAGTAGGTGTTCTCTCTTCTCGCACGGCTCCTATCACTTACGAAAGTAGGTCTGAGGGGACTTTGTGCATGGTGCTTTCGAGTCATCTGACTTGGGATGCGTCGACCGAACTCCCGTTACACGGGTGGTAGGGATTGCCCTATGTGGAGATTTGAGGAAAGCTGTACGTGATAGTGTAAGTCCTCATAGGCAATGATGCACGAAACCTGACCCTGGGAGAATGAAACTCCAACTAGTAAGAAAAAGAAAAAGAAAACAAAAAGAAAAAAAATGGTAATGGAAATAAGAACCTTAATGGACTTTAGACTTTGTATCACTTGAGGATGTTGAGGTTGTCTATGTCTTTCACTTAAGTCCTTATTTAACTTGCACGAATGGTTCATTAGGTTAGGTGTGTGGACTAATACCTATATAGAGTCGGCTCGTAGGATTACCACGTCCAATGATCGATAAAAAATGAGTCCATCGAGTCGAGTTTCTAGATTGAATAATGCATCTGTGTTCGGATTTTGTAGGTATATCTGCTGAAAACCCTCAGGAGACAACACTCCTCCTCCTTGGAGACAAGGAGGTTTAACGGCTTGTTGCACATGCTAAGTGCAGTCGTGATTCCTACGAAAGTGAGTTAGGATTTCCATTTTTTTCGTATGCTTTTTCCTTTCTTTTATTTTTCTCTTTCTTTATATTGCTCGAGACTAGCAAAAGTTAGGTGTGGGGGTATTTGATTGACATCATATCATGCATATATTTGTGTCTTATATCCATTATCTTGTTGCTACTAGGTTAGTGTAGTTTAGTTTAATCAATCTCTCTCTCCTTTCTTTCCCACTCGCCTTCGAACTAACCAAAGTCGACACACCTCCCTGTGGATCGACCCGTATTTGCCACCACTTCAACGCGGCCATGCACTTGCGGTTATAGTTAAAACATTCAATCAATAATCCTCAGTCAACTGACTTAAGTGTACAATAGTGTAATGTTTGGGTTGTTTCTGAACAAACAATATATATGATTGATCGTTTTATATTTAACCGCAAGTGCACGGCCGCGTTGAAGCGGTGGCAAATACGGGTCGTCCACTGGGAGGTGTGTCGACACTTGGTTTGTGCGAAGGCGAGAGGTAAAGAAAGGGAAGAAAGGTTGGTTACACTAAACTACACTAAGATGCAAATGGAAATGGAGATAAGCAATAAACTAAGCCCCAAAGGGGGTAGAGAAATAATGTGAACATAAAGAAGTGTGTGTGTGTGTTCATTAAGCTCCTCACAACATGTAGTACATGAAATCATAAAACTACATCCAACTTTGCCTCTACATGAATTAAGATAAGACTACATCATTAAAACATACAAGATAATAATTGGAATGAAGCTACATGAACTCAAGTATAAAGACTATACCCTACTATGCCTCTACATGAATTAAGATTTCACTACATCATTAAAACATACAAGACATTAGCTAAGGTAAAGGCAACAAGAGCACATACACTACAAATTGTGTTTCCAATATTAACTTCATCCATATCCTAACCTTATCATTCCCCATAAAATAGGTCCACTAATCAAAGCATAAGCTAAGCTTCATTCAAGAGCATTATCATATCAAAGATAAGAGTGAAAACCCATTAGATGGTTATGGAAATCATATAAAGCTCAAGGGATAAAGATAACACACACTTAATACACTACATGATTATATCACATATTTCTCCACCCCCCAAATGGGGATGGAACTACTCACTACTCATTACACTAACTATATTAGCAAAAGAAAGCATAATACTGAAATGAAAGTTAACTAAGAAGGCAAGAAGCATTAAAGAAACATAAAAGGAAAGGAAAGACTAAACAAACATGCACAAATTAAAAGACAAGATTGAAAGAAACTAGAAGAATTATTTTATTAACAAATGACTCACATTGAAGGTAGCATTCATCTCCACCTTGAGTTTTTGCTTCAAGGCTCACTCCTTAGTAGAGAGAATGCCACCAAGCAATGGGTAATTACAATGGAAGGTGAAGAGTTCTATTTATAAGCATGGAAAAAGCTAATCGGGGACAATCCCCCGATGTGGGACTAAACCAATACCAAAAATAGCCTAAACGAACATTAATACAAGTCCAGGAGAAATTTCGACGGATCCTGAGCAATATGGACCGCCAATTAGCGGTCCAAAATTGTCGGATCGTGTTGGAATTTGTTGTGGGCTTTGCTTTCTGGTATTGTTGGTCTTTGATGCGGTTACTCGACTTGTTGGAGCTCCGACCCGAATAGAATTGGTAAAATACTCCCCATGATGGTGTGGAGTATTCTGTTTTGCTCTTAGGTCCTTCTGTCTTACATTCAGGTCCTTCTCCCTTGCATCTTGGTCCCTAGATCTCACCATTCAGTCCTTTTTCCCAGCTTTTGGGTCCTTTCATGACTCTTCTCTTCAAACCTCTTTATTCCTGAAAACTAAACATAAAACTCGTCACGTAGCATTGCTTAGGTGTAAGATAATGGATATAAGATACAAATATGAGCATGAAATGATGTCAATCAAATACCCCCACACCTAAGTTTTTGCTAGTCTCGAGCAAAACAAAGAAAGAGAAAAACAAACGAGAAACAAGAAATCCGAACTCACTTTCGTAGGAATCACGGTTGCACTTAGCACGTGCAACAAGCCATTAAACCTCGTTGTTGCCAAGGAGGAGGAGTGTTGTCTCCTGAGGGTTTTCAGCGGATATACCCACAAAATCCGAACAAGATGCATTATTCAATCTAGACGTCGACTCGTTGGAAATATTTTTGTCGATCAATGGACGCGGTAATGCTACGGGCCGACTCTATATAGGTGATCAGTCCACACTTCTACCCTAATGAACCATTCGTGCAAGTTAAATAAGGAATTATGTGAAAGACATGGACAACCTCAACATCCTCAAGTGCTACAAAGTGTAAAGTCCATTAAGGTTCTTATTTGCATTATCATATATATTTTTTTCTTTTTGTTTCTTTTCACATTTTTTTTTCTTTTACTTTTTATTAGTTGGAGCTTCATTCTCCCAGGGTCAGGTTCCGTGCATCATTGCCCATGAGGACTTACACTATCACGTACACCTTTCCCCACATCTCCACATAGGACAATCCCTACCACCCGTGTAACGGGAGTTCAGTCGGCACATCCCAAGTCAGATGACTCGAAAGCACCAGGCACAAAGTCCCCTCAGACCTACTTTCCCGAGTGATAGGAGCTGTGCGAGAAGAGAGAACACCTACTCACTTATTTCTTATCTACACATGAACCAAAACCCCTACACTAATGTCTCACAACAGGATTTAGAGGGTCCTTGACTACAACAAACTTCCTTAAGTTAACAGACACGAATTATTGACTCACTAGGTTCAGGGTGGACTTCATTAAATGTTTGAGCACTGAAACCCTATGATTATTCACCCCCAAGGGAAAACTGGGGTGCATCCTAACGACTCGATAAATCCTAAAGCCACGTACTAGATATCCTAATGCATCAAGTTCAAGACAATTTTGGGAGCTTTCTTTTTACTTTGCCTCTCAACGGTTTTGCACATGCTAAACACACGCAAAACCCACAAAACATTTCCTTTCGAAAACACATGAAGATTTTGAAAGAAATGTGAAAATTTTGAAGCACTAGGCAAGCAAAAGAAGACAAGTCACCCAAGGATCATGGCAAGCAGATATATCGATATTAAATGCAGCACACTATCATGACCCTAACAATGCAAACAAAAGAAAACAAAATCAAAGGAAAAAGACTCGACTATGTACACACGTAAAACACCCCCCACACCTACTTCATGCATTGTCCTCAATGAATGCAAGCAAGATACTACATGGATTGATGCATAAAAAGGAGAGATCTCACCAACATGAAGTACAAAGGGAAGTGCAAGGTCATGTTGATGGACATAACCCGAATTCCCTCAAAACCTGTGAGATGCTAAAGAAGGGATACAAATACATGAAAGAATTGGGGCCCAAATACTCAAGGGTTGGGGCCCACAACAATCGATGCTCACTGAAGGAGTCTTTTATTGTACTCTTTTTTTCTTTTTTCTTCTTTTTTTTATATAACTATGTACAAACATAAGTTCCCATATTCATTTGTCAAAAGACATCAAATGGGAACCTCAAGAGTGGGTCAATGCACTTGGAAAGGGAACATGACACCACGCGGGACCAGAATACGCATGCGTGGGCCCCCTTCACAAAGAGCATCAGATGAAATGAGAGGGTCATGAATTGGACGCAAAGGCGTCTCATTCAAAGGATCAAACTGAAAGAGCTTGAACCTCTCGAGAGTTTGGGAAATAAGGGGCAACGGAAGAAAAATATCTCCCGTTGCGGAACTGAAGTTATGATCATCAATCCAAACTCTCCAACCAACAGGCTGGTGGGTCAGAACGAGGTCAAGCACCTCGTTATGCATGTCCAACTCACCAGGAGAACAGGAAGTGGGTCTCATACCCAAAGTATCCTCCAAGGAACTCATAATACCCTCATGAGCAATGTAGTTGTTTGATGTTCCATCATTTCCAAGATGATCAGGAACAATAGTGAGAGGCAAACTCTCATCAGGTCGTATGAGATTAAGGGTACTAGGGAGCTCTTGCTCCACCAAAGGTGAGTCCTTAGGAGGTATAACAATAAGATCTTGTGGCTCGAGGGCCACAGGACAAAAAGGTAAGGCACAATCCTGTGCCGACTCATAATAGAACTGGTCCAAGTTATTCTCAGTTTGAATCGAATCCTCCACTAAGTGATCGTGAATTGAAACCCCAAGTCCCTCAGACTGACTAGGAGTTTGATTTTGAAAGGTTGTGCTTTGAATTTGTGGATGTGGTGGTGGTTCGATTTCAGAAGATAAATCCTCAAGTTGACAACAAAGGTTACTCTCCTCACTTAATTGTTGCGTCAGTTGACTCACTTGAAGTGTCAGATTTTGTATGCGGTCAACGAGGAGGTCCAAGTCAGATCTTGGGAAATTTTGGGGTTGGGTGTTGATGGCCTGAGAATGAGTCCAATGATTTGAAGTGGGGTGTTGGTAGAATTCTGGGTATTCGGGAGGAGGATATTGGGGTGGAAATGAGGTATAAGAATTTGAATATGAATTGTCTCCCCACGAATCCATCCCTCTCGGGTTGTACGCGGATGCGTAATGGTCATAATGAGCATTTTGGGAAAATGTGTGCTCATACTCAGGCTCTCGGGGAACATAAGGACATTCCCCGAAATCATGACCACTCAACCCACAATAGTGACACGGTACGGCTACTGGAGCCACCGGTGCACCCATGTCATCTACCACATGCATGAAAGAGGCCAAAGGTTCTTGTAATGTCTCAGATTGATGACCAACATATGATCCGACGTAACTAGATAGTGGTCTAGCAGTCGGTGCCTCTCTCATGTTACCCCAATATGAAGATTGCTCAGTCACACAATGAGGATTATCCCAACCATACGGGGTGTTAGTCTGAGGCACCCCAGGTTGCATGGGTCCGGAATACCAGGGAGAATCATCCTGGTCCCAACAATGATATGAATGGTCGCCCATGTAACCATCCATCTCAACAAACAACTCTCGAGTCGACCACTCTCACCACCACGAGACTAAGCTCGCAAAAAGTGCTCGACTCGACCCTAAAACGCTACCAGAGAGTGTAAAGGGGAGGAGACTATAACGTAGAAGAAGGTGAGAAGAAGATGACTCAGAGGAGAAGGGAAGAAACCCTAAAGCTAGCGTAGGTAACGGGATCAGGAAGAAGCCTAACTAGCAAGCACGGCTCAAACAATGTAAGGCAATGGGTCCTTAAGCTAGACGACGCCTAACTTCGAGGTCACTAGCCTTGACACGCCTCACCTCCCTACAACGAGGACCACAATGCCCAGCAAGTGATACCAGATCCGGAGATCCAGTACCTCCTACTATCGACAAGGTAGGCAACGCCGATCAGGTCATGACGGTCTCGACTAGATTACTCTCCTAGTGCGTCCGAATTCCTTAGGGCCAATGTCTACTTGCTTTTAGTTAAGGCTTTATTAAGAGTGATTTTTGGGGCCAAGGAAAGGGTGATGAAATCCCCCACCTTATCTTTTATGGGACAGCCCCTCCTTAGTAGCGATTTGATCCTAGATCTAGCAATCAATCGCTCCAATCAAACGCTCTCTCACTCTTGCCCCGATGCACCTTACTAACTAATGCATGAAAGAAACATGCATGAATGAGGGATGTGGGTGCACGTACCTCACGCCAGCAATCAACGACAAAATGTAAAGCAAAGAAAAAACAAATGCATGCAAGGTCTACCAATGGTGCATGACCTAGATGGCAAGAAGTCTAATCTTTTGCTTTGAGTTTTATGGTCCAAGTTGATTAAAGGGGATTGAAATTAAATCTGGGAGCAAAGTAGAAGTCACAGCATGCAAAATTGTGCTCCCAGATAACTAACATGAAAAATATAACAACTGGAACAAATTTGAGAACAATTGAGGCTCACCAGGCCGCCAATTGGCGGTCCCAGACCGCTGATTGGCGGTCTTTTTGTAGCTTCTGGTCCTCAAACTTCTCCAGTAGCCTCCCCTTGATGTTTTGGTTCCCTGAAACTAAACAAAACTGGAAACAAAAAATCAAAAACCCCTCGAATCGTCCAAACCAAGGTCTGGACAGAGCACCTCCCCGGCAACGGCGCCAAAAACTTGATTGATCGTTTTATATTTAACCGCAAGTGCACGGCCGCGTTGAAGCGGTGGCAAATACGGGTCGTCCACTGGGAGGTGTGTCGACACTTGGTTTGTGCGAAGGCGAGAGGTAAAGAAAGGGAAGAAAGGTTGGTTACACTAAACTACACTAAGATGCAAATGGAAATGGAGATAAGCAATAAACTAAGCCCCATAGGGGATAGAGAAATAATGTGAACATAAAGAAGTGTGTGTGTGTGTTCATTAAGCTCCTCACAACATGTAGTACATGAAATCATAAAACTACATCCAACTTTGCCTCTACATGAATTAAGATAAGACTACATCATTAAAACATACAAGACAATAATTGGAATGAAGCTACATGAACTCAAGTATAAAGACTATACCCTACTATGCCTCTACATGAATTAAGATTTCACTACATCATTAAAACATACAAGACATTAGCTAAGGTAAAGGCAACAAGAGCACATACACTACAAATTGTGTTTCCAATATTAACTTCATCCATATCCTAACCTTATCATTCCCCATAAAATAGGTCCACTAATCAAAGCATAAGCTAAGCTTCATTCAAGAGCATTAGCATATCAAAGATAAGAGTGAAAACCCATTAGATGGTTATGGAAATCATATAAAGCTCAAGGGATAAAGATAACACACACTTAATACACTACATGATTATATCACATATTTCTCCACCCCCCAAATGGGGATGGAACTACTCACTACTCATTACACTAACTATATTAGCAAAAGAAAGCATAATACTGAAATGAAAGTTAACTAAGAAGGCAAGAAGCATTAAAGAAACATAAAAGGAAAGGAAAGACTAAACAAACATGCACAAATTAAAAGACAAGATTGAAAGAAACTAGAAGAATTATTTTATTAACAAATGACTCACATTGAAGGTAGCATTCATCTCCACCTTGAGTTTTTGCTTCAAGGCTCACTCCTTAGTAGAGAGAATGCCACCAAGCAATGGGTAATTACAATGGAAGGTGAAGAGTTCTATTTATAAGCATGGAAAAAGCTAATCGGGGACAATCCCCCGATGTGGGACTAAACCAATACCAAAAATAGCCTAAACGAACATTAATACAAGTCCAGGAGAAATTTTGACGGATCCTGAGCAATATGGACCGCCAATTAGCGATCCAAAATTGTCGGATCGTGTTGGAATTTGTTGTGGGCTTTGCTTTCTGGTATTGTTGGTCTTTGATGCGGTTACTCGACTTGTTGGAGCTCCGACCCGAATAGAATTGGTAAAATACTCCCCATGATGGTGTGGAGTATTCTGTTTTGCTCTTAGGTCCTTCTGTCTTACATTCAGGTCCTTCTCCCTTGCATCTTGGTCCCTAGATCTCACCATTCAGTCCTTTTTCCCAGCTTTTGGGTCCTTTCATGACTCTTCTCTTCAAACCTCTTTATTCCTGAAAACTAAACATAAAACTCGTCACGTAGCATTGCTTAGGTGTAAGATAATGGATATAAGATACAAATATGAGCACGAAATGATGTCAATCAATATACAACGATGTTCATGACATTAAACAAAACCTCATTGTCGTGCTCTGATAATCAAACACATCTGAATGGGTATACTTTTCATACAGTGGTCACCTACATGTTAACGTCATATCAGAGTCTTCTTCTCGAAAACCACAAACTCGACAAACTATTTTACAAAGATCATCATATCGCATTTCACTTTTAACATTCATCATCAGTCTGTAACCACCCTCATATTCTAGAACATCGTCTATGAATTAAACAATGCCATCGAAAAAAACTATAACTAATATGGAGTTCATTAGTTCGGAGGTACAAAATCTACATTTGATACATCAAAATAACAATCATATATTAACTACACGTTACGGAACTTTGCTTGTCGTCGGAGGGTGAGAGTACTGGGGAGTGGAGAGTGATTTGGAGGTGGGAGTAGGAGGGGTGATTGACCCTTTCTTGTCTTTGGTGAAAATGACGTCTGTGATGTTTTTGTTAATGAAAATGCCATCACAGGTGTCTTTTCCGCCATCATATTTTGCTAAGTAAGTTTCTCACCTTTATATTCATCCATTTTTTCCGTCATTATTTCAAAAAATATTCCTTTTACATATATACAACATTTACAAATAAAAAATGCTTTCACGTTAATTAGAGTTAAGAGCATGTTGTTCATGTTAATTGTTTTGTCTATATAAGATTAATTTATGGTTAAACCTTCCTCCTTGTAAAACTCTGCCTTACAGGACTCACAGTTGCCCTTGAGCCATATGATCTTCATGTTGTGCCTCTTAAGGACTCACATCTGGTGGAGCAAGAGCTCCCTAGTACCCTTAATTTTAAACAACCTGATGGGGTTTGCCTCTCACTATTGTTCCTGATCATCTTGGCAATGATGGAACATCAAACAACTACATTGCTAATGAGGGTATTAGGAGTTTCTTGGAGGATACCTTGGGTAAGAGACCCGCTTTCTGTTCGCTTGGTGAGTCGGACATGCCTAACGAGGTTCTTGACCTCGTTCCGACCCACCAACCTGTTGGTTGGAGAGTTTGGATTGACGATCATAACTTCAGTACCGTAATAGGAGAAACTCTTCTTCCGTTGCCCCTTATTTCCAAACTCTTGAGAAGTTCAAGCTCTTTCAGTTTGATCCTTTGAATGAGACGCATTTGCGTCTAATTCATGAACCTCTCTGTTCATCTTGTGCTCTTTGTGTGGGGGGCCCAAACATGAGTTTTCTGGCTCCGTGTGGTGTCATGTTCCCTTTCCAAGTTCATTGACCCACTTTTGAGGTTCTCATTTGATGTCCTTTGACAAATGAAGATGGGAACTTATTTTTTGTACATATATATATTTTAAAAAAAGTAAAATAAAAAAAAGAAAAAAGAAAAAACAAGTACAATAAAAGACTCTATGAGCGAGCACTGATTGTTGTGGGCCCCAACCTATACTTGGGCCCCATTTCTTTCACGTATTTGTATCCCTTCTTTAGCATCTCACAGGTTTTGAGGGAATTCATGTTTGTGTCCATCAACATAACCTTAAAGCTCCCTTTGTACTTCACGTTGATGAGATCTTTTCTTTTTCATGCATAAATCCATGTAGTTTCATGCTCACATTCATAGAGGACAATGCATGAAGTAGGTGTGGGGGTGTTTTATGTGTGTACATAGTCGAGTCTTTTTCCTTTGATTTTGTTTTCTTTTGTGTGTATTGATAGGATCATGTTAGTGTGCTGCATTTAATATTGATATATATGTTTGTCATGATCCTTGGGTGACTTGTCGTCTTTTGCTCGCCTAGTGCTTCAAAATCTTCATGTGTTTGCGTAAGAAAATGTTTTATGGGTTTTGTGTGTGTTTAGCATGTGCAAAACCGTTGAGAGGCAAAGTAAAAAGAAAGCTCCCAAAATTGTTTCGAACTTGATGCTTTAGGATATCTAGTACAGTGGCTTTAGGACTTACCTATTCATTAGGATGCACCCCGGTTTTCCCTCGGGGGCGAGTAATCATAGGGTTTCAGTACTCAAACAATTAAAGAAGTCCACCCCGAACCTAGTGAGTCAATAATTCGTGACTGTTTATTTAAGGAAGTTTGTTGTAATCGATGACCCTTTAAATCTTGTTGTGAGACATTAAGTGTAGGGGTTTTGGTTCATGTGTGGATAAGAAATAAGTGAGTAGGTGTTCTCTCTTCTCGCACGGCTCCTATCACTTACGAAAGTAGGTCTGAGGGGACTTTGTACATGGTGCTTTCGAGTCATCTGACTTGGGATGCGTCGACCGAACTCCCGTTACACGGGTGGTAGGGATTGCCCTATGTGGAGATTTGAGGAAAGCTGTACGTGATAGTGTAAGTCCTCATAGGCAATGATGCACGAAACCTGACCCTGGGAGAATGAAACTCCAACTAGTAAGAAAAAGAAAAAGAAAACAAAAAGAAAAAAAATGGTAATGGAAATAAGAACCTTAATGGACTTTAGACTTTGTATCACTTGAGGATGTTGAGGTTGTCTATGTCTTTCACTTAAGTCCTTATTTAACTTGCACGAATGGTTCATTAGGTTAGGTGTGTGGACTAATACCTATATAGAGTCGGCTCGTAGGATTACCACGTCCAATGATCGATAAAAAATGAGTCCATCGAGTCGAGTTTCTAGATTGAATAATGCATCTGTGTTCGGATTTTGTAGGTATATCTGCTGAAAACCCTCAGGAGACAACACTCCTCCTCCTTGGAGACAAGGAGGTTTAACGGCTTGTTGCACATGCTAAGTGCAGTCGTGATTCCTACGAAAGTGAGTTAGGATTTCCATGTTTTTCGTATGCTTTTTCCTTTCTTTTATTTTTCTCTTTCTTTATTTTGCTCGAGACTAGCAAAAGTTAGGTGTGGGGGTATTTGATTGACATCATATCATGCACATATTTGTGTCTTATATCCATTATCTTGTTGCTACTAGTTTAGTGTAGTTTAGTTTAATCAATCTTTCTCTCCTTTCTTTCCCACTCGCCTTCGAACTAACCAAAGTCGACACACCTCCCTGTGGATCGACCCGTATTTGCCACCACTTCAACGCGGCCATGCACTTGCGGTTATAGTTAAAACATTCAATCAATAATCCTCAGTCAACTGACTTAAGTGTACAATAGTGTAATGTTTGGGTTGTTTCTGAACAAACAATATATACAACGATGTTCATGACATTAAACAAAGATAACCTCATTGTCGTGCTCTGATAATCAAACACATCTGAATGGGTATACTTTTCATACAGTGGTCACTTGCATGTTAACGTCATATGAGAGTCTTCTTCTCGAAAACCACAAACTCGAAAAACTATTTCACAAAGATCATCATATCGCATTTCACTTTTAACATTCATCACTGGTCTGTAACCACCCTCATATTCTAGAACATCGTCTATGAATTAAACAATGCCATCGAAAAAAACTATAACTAATATGGAGTTCATTAGTTCGGAGGTACAAAATCTACATTTGATATATCAAAATAACAATCATATATTAACTACACTTTACGGAACTTTGCTTGTCGTCGGAGGGTGAGAGTACTGGGGAGTGGAGAGTGATTTGGAGGTGGGAGTAGGAGGGGTGATTGACCCTTTCTTGTCTTTGGTGAAAACGACGTCTGTGATGCTGTTTTTGTTAATGAAAATGTCATCACAGGTGGCTTTTCCCCATCATATTTTGCTAAATAAGTTTCTCACCTTTATATTCATCCATTTTTTCCGTCATTATTTCAAAAAAAAATCCTTTTACATATATACAACATTTACAAATCAAAAATGCTTTCACGTTAATTAGAGTTAAGAGCATGTTGTTCATGTTAATTGTTTTGTCTATATAAGATTAATTTATGGTTAAACCTTCCTCCTTGTAAAACTCTGCCTTACAGGTTTGTTGATCGTAAGTAACTACAAATAGTAGTAGCAAATAGGTAAAACAATTCTTCTAGAACGTTATTCTAATTATCGATGCGCTGTTCTTTCCTTAATATTTGCTAGTAATCTATCTTAATAGTTAATGTTTTCGTCAAAACATTAACTATTAAGATAGATTACTAGCAAATATTAAGGAAAGAACAGCGCATCGATAATTAGAATAACGTTCTAGAAGAAAAATAGATAGACCATCATACGAAATGGCATCAACCAAAATTTAACTATAATAGTAACAGTACATAACAAATTAAAAGTTTTCTTTGATAACTGTAGAACAATAGTTGATGACAGCGAAACAGTGATTAAGGTAAAATATTGTTATGAAGGAAAGCAAAAGTACAGATAAGTTCGAAGGTGGTGTTGTGCATCTTACTTAATTTACAAAATCGTTTTCCATGCGACTATTAGACAAGTAATTCACATCCATCGCCGACTACGCGGAACACATTTCAAGGTGTACTGTTCCCAAAATATTTTAGGAAAATCATGAAACCAGTTGCCCATGTGACACATTTTCGAAATCCGTTAGAGCATGTGATATGACACAGAGGATTATTAGACGGAATTTTAAAAAAATAACTTTATAAATAATTTTTTTGAAAGAATACGAAATTGAAAAACTTATTTGATAAAATATGTTTATTTGATAAACTTCTTAAAAACGACACATGTGTTGTCGTTTTCATGAAGTAAAAACAACATCACATATGCCAATTTCATATCCTGTGCAAACGGCATCACACATGCCGTTTTCGTTAGAGATAAAAACATCTGTTTTTACGTTTTTGTGTTTAGAGTACTTTCTTTTGTTTGAAATTGATTTAAGTTGATTGACAAAAATTTTGATTGGTTGTGTAAGCTATATAATCTTTGAAATTTAGTTGATTGAGGATAATGTGTTAATGACGATTAAAGTATTTATAGTTGTGTACTAAGTAATCTATTTCTGGATTTTGACTAACCATCCAGTTCAATATTTGGTTAGCAAAAAAAAAATCCAAAACTTACACCACCAACAATCTCCTTCTCGCAAATTTATCTCCACTACACCTCCCCATGGTATGTCGTATGATCTTATGTATTTATAGATGGAAACCCTAGGTCGGCACGTGGAGAACACTGGCATCTATATATTGGCCGTTCTCGAGCTTGGGCTGAAGCCCACTAATCGATGTTTGTGAGTCGTCATTTACCACAGAATAATCTAAACTGTTTTGTTTCTCTTGTCTTTGATTTCAAACTGAAGGTGTAATTAGTTTGTAATAAAATATAAATTCTCGGAATTCTAATTTTCAGAATGTCTAACTCATGAGTAACTCATTTTTTTGGTTTGCTCTTTTTGAACAGTTACAAAATGTTTATTTCACACAATTCTCACGGTCTTGTGGACCTTTCAGTTATTTCAGAAGAATCATAGGTCATTTTCGATTCTAAAACCTGTAAGTATTTTGATTATCAAATTACAACACATGAGTATACTTTTTTATTAGACCTTAATTAATTAACATTTTTAAAATCCAAAAGAATAGGAGAAAAACATATCCAAATATATTTGTTCTCTGCTAAAATGACATCCATGATGTTGTTTGTACATGGTACGAAAACAATATCTGTGATGTCATTTTACTTAATTAAACTGACAGCATAATTACCCATTTTAAGAAGTATATTTTACTAAATAATTTTTTCGAAGTTCATACTCGTCCAGTATTATATTTTTACAGTATTATTTTCAACAACAAAAAAAACCCGTCGGATAAACCATATTTTCACTCTTTCACGTCACATGCACAAACGAATTTCGAAAATGTCACATGGCCAAGTGGCTTCATGATTCCCTAAAATATTTTGGGAACAGTACACCTTGAAATGTGTTCTGCGTAGTCGCAGACGGATGTGAATTACTTTTCTAATAGTCGCATGGAAAACGATTTCAAGTATAAATATACGACACCTAGTGTTTGATTTCAAGTATAAATATACGTGTGTTTTGTTGAACTTAACTCATCCCTCCTTACGATCGAACCGTACTTATTGGTTAATTATTACCAACAACTTCTCAAGATGGGTAGTGATGGTGATCAAATTGATAAATCTGAAGCTATTGCCAACCCCTTCTTCTTGGATAAGCCAAGGTTTCAACCATTGATTAGAACCGAACATGGAAATTTGAGAGTCCTTGACAAGGTGCCAAATCTTGGTCGCTATCGCTTCTCAATCCTCGTTCTTCATCCTTATGGCTTTTCTGCCCCTCATCATAATGATGCTGATGTCGTTTTCTTCATTGCAAAAGGTACTTCTTTCTAGCTTGTAACGCAAATGCCTGTGATTTTTTCATGATTTTACCGATTGCTCAGCTCGATCATGGCAACGCTACTTTGATTCTCCACGGAATTCTCCATTTTACGATAATCTATATATTAAAATTCTTTGAAAGCTACTGCAAGTTAAACACAGTCGACGTTTTTTTCCTAATTTTTGTGTTGTATCCTTAATACACTCTTAAACTTATATTTAAGTGAAAGTTTAGATCGAAACGGAAGTCGGATATGGTTGGAATTTAGTTAGTGAATTTTTGAAATTCAGTGACGCAAAGTGTTATAAAACGAAAGTTCAGGAGAGTGGTAACTGTTAACTTTGAAAATTCAGTATTGCAAAGTGACACCAAAACATAATTCAGAAAGTCAAACTGTAATTAACCCAAATTTAAAACTTGGGCTTCAAACTTTAACTGAGGTAAACTAGAGTACGAACCCAGTCAACTGACAGGTCGTAGATTTGAACTACGGAATAGTATAGCATCATCAATCATGACAGCCAAATACATTATTTAGATCTTAACAGTTCCTATGTTCCTTGCACGTTAGAGGAACCAATTTCGGGCAAGTAAATATTTCATTATTTCCACCGGGGGATTCCCCTTGAGATAATGTCTCCAACTTGTTCTAAAGAAACTCCACTTTGCATTAAATATATTTCGGATAAGTATCGCATGCAGCGACTTCTTATTTTACGACGTAAACATTTTTTATTTTCTAAACCGGCATTTTGGTTAAATAATCTCTTTGGGTCCCAAATATTTTCTGAAATGCCCTCCAATTTGCTTTCATACCCACTAACAGTTTGTCACTTTGTTGTTGTCCTAAAATACTCTTCCTGCTATTGCAGTCTACTAAAATAAAGCCTGATTTTTTTGACAATACCATCGTTCCATCCAGCATCGCATATTTTTACTACCATTTTAAGGAACATAGTATTGTACCATCATGTCACTTAACTACGTACAAATCGAATTGGCTCAACTAAATGCCTAAAAATATTGTGGTTAATATATCTACACTTTTAACATTATAAATGGTTTATTTTAGACAAGAAGACTTGAGTCTGCAATAAGCTGACTTATTGTTAAGATTACTATTTCCCTTAAACTGTAACAAAATTAAGATCAAATTGGGGCATCGATCTAGTCAATTGAGGGGCAGTAATGCAAAATGAAATACTATAGAGGGTATTTAAGTACAACGACAAATATACAAGGATATTTATGTAAATATGATAATGCGGATGTTATTTTTGCAAAAATTATGCATAGAGGGTACCTAAGAAAAAACTCTTCTAAATATCATCGCAAATCATTTCGGTAAAACAACTTTGGGCTGAATTAGTTGGTAAATTTACATGGGGTTCGGTTCGCAAAAAACGAGTGTATTGTGCACCCTTTTATCAGATCATCCCAAAGAAGGAAAAAAAATTCAAATGTCATATTGTCCTGCATGTCCCAAATCGTTTCAATATTCAGAATACCCTCTAGATTACTCAACATTGGCTCTATTTTAGCAACAGCTTGTATATTGAACGCAATGCTGATCATAATGAAATGTGTCAAGCAGGAAAGGCAACTGTAAGTTTATCTTTTGGTGACCACGAGAAGTCGACGGACCTTCACAAAGGAGACGTCTTTAGAACTCCAATCGGGACATCAGTTTACATTATTAACACTGATGGCAAAGAAGAACTCCACGTTTATAGTTTACTCCAAACTGTATCACCTTCAGGAGATTACTGTGTATATATGAACTCTATGACTGAACTTAGTTAATTTTTTCTCTATAATTTTTTATATTTTGTAGATATTTGATGTATTGAGTTCTTCAAACTGTTGATAACGTTTTGAGTTTGGTTTGTTGTAGAACTTCATTGGTGCAGCTGGTGAAGATCCATTCTCACTTTACAAAGCATTCAGCGATGACATCCTTGAGGCTATCTTCAATGTTTGTACTTTTTAATCATTTTTTCTTGTTAATTTATCACCATTTAGATACATATGTTTCCATTAATGAATACGTTTTAAATTATTGCACCTGGTAAGGTGACAAAGGAACTTGTTTTTTTGTTATTGAGCCTTTAGTTATAGTTGTATTATTTTGGAAAAATACTCTCACAAAGATAATGGCATAAATCTAATAAAACCAAAATTTTAATGGTACCACCATAAATACGCCAAAAAATGATGGGAGGAAGCCAAAACCCAAGCTAAAAAATTGTAAAGGGAGGAATTTCATAGATACCCTTAAAATAGACTGCAATATCACCAATGCCCTTCAAATGAGTGATTGTCATGTATACCCTTCAAATTTAAATTCCATTTCACCTTAATCTCAACTCTTCTTTCAAACACACCGTTTTCTCAAATCGGTAAACATATACTTGAGTTTAGTTAACTCTTAATACTTGAAATTACACTCTTACACTTGTTTCTTGTTATAAATTTCAAATATATATAATTTTTTTATTTTAAGGATAAAAAAAAGTGCAAGAAAGAATAACAATATATTTATTTTCCAATCTTCCGTAAACATTCAAGCAAGAAAACTCAAATGAAATTTTCTTCTCTTAATTTTTAATTTAATATTATCCTTGAATTTGGAATTCAAATGAATAAATAAGGGCAAACTTGGAATTCAATTCTTAAAAGTTAAATTAACCCATGTTTATGTTGTAAACTTTATTAAAATGTATAGGTGAAAGCATATTTGAAATTGAAGGGTATACACGAAAACCTATCTAATTGAAGAGTATTGGTGAATTGTAGCTTATTTGAAGGGTATTAATAAAATTCCCCTTTTGTCAAATAGTGAAGGGTTTTTAATATGTTAGTAGAGTATCCTAAGAAGCATGTGACTTTCTGGTTTATTACATTACTTTCGTCATCCTGAAAAAAATGATTTTACATCCAATCCGCAATGAAGTCAATCTACCATCTCGCACTTTAGATTTAACGAAGTTGTGGATCAATAAAATAATTAACATGGTAGGATGATAAGCCTATTTTCCTGCGAGGATCCATTCTAACCTACATTGTGCTGATATTGATACAAAAATATATTATTGAAGAATCTTGGCGATTGTTGGAAAAATGATATTACATTTCTTGGTATATGAAAAGTCTCTTAATATGCAAGTTAATAGACAAAATGAAATTTCACTAACCGAGAAATTGAATCTGACTTTTATTTGGCTCCCTTCACAAAAAAAACTTGACAGGTTAGATTGGACATCGTGGAAATGTTAACTAAACATGGTTTTTCTCGGTGTTTCATATGATTTGTAGGTTCCAATGCCAAAGATAGAGAAGGTGCTTGGAGCACAAAAGAAGGGTCCAATTCTAAAGGCAACAGAAGAGCAAGTAAAAGCCCTCAGCAACAACTCCTTAATCAACACCATGAAATGCCACAAACCTTTCAATTTGCTCAACAAAAAGCCTACTTACTCCAACAGCCACGGGAAACTTTTCGAGGCTGGTGCCGACGACTGTGATCTTCTTGGGCTCCTTGATGTCGACATCTCATACCCTGTTATAACTGTTGTAAGTAAACATGGTTAAGGCCGTCTTTGGATGCCCTAAAATAACTTTGTTTTTTCTGTTAATATACCTTTTTCAGATAATATGGTATTTCAAGCCTACGAGGTGTTTGGACAGTCTCAGATAACGGATTATAAATCAACATTTCTTTGTTGAAAATCCATTTTTCAAATAAAGAAGCAATACTTTTTCTTCTGCTTAATCATGCTATGCATCTTTTCCCTCCTGGTTTTTACGAAACATATGTGTTTTTCTTTTTGAACTGGATAGAGAAACCTATGGTTTTATAAATATTGAATTTTTTTTCGACAAACATTATTACATAAAATATTGTGTTTTCAAACTACATTAATTGAATTGGATGCCAACCCTAGAAATGAATTTTTGAAATCAAAAATTTGAAACCTTTAATTACCCAAACATAAGCCCAAATGTTCACTAAAAATTAGGATTTTTAGTGAAAATTGTTTGATAATTATGAATTTACATTTACATAAAAATACATGAATAGTTAATTTTGGATTTTAGTTTGGAAGAGCCGAATCCATATTTTCTTTTCATTTCTTTGATTTTGATGGGGCGGGCTACGATCTGACCGGTAATCCACCAAACCTGTTAGACGTGGGAGAAAGACGGGGAGCACCAGACCGAGCCACCCCAGAAACACGCCATCCACCAGGCGCACATGGACCGCCAATCAGCGGTCCCAAACCACCAATTGGCGGTTCAGAAATCGCACCTGTTGTGCGGTTTTGTCTCACATTGTTCTCCATGCTGAGGGACTTCTATTGCCATCACTAGAATCATACTTTGATCTACTAAATTGGTGGACACGAATAAAAGAAGAAAACTAACTACTTATCACTCATAAGCATAACGGGATTTGCAACAAACTCATATTTTCTTTCTTCTTTCTCACTTACATTCTCCTTTCTTTTTCTCCTTTTCACTCATTCTATGACTTGACTTGACTTATTACACATGGAGAACTCTTGTGCTTATATAGGCATTTACAAAGACTCTTCAACTTAGCCTAAAACATAAACATAACATAAACTACATAAAGATGATCATTCAAGATCATTACAACCTCTACTTAAATTGCATCATAAATAGGACGAAAATCATAGAGAAATGAAGAGACTCTTTGTCTCTTCCTTTCCTTCAACCTTTCATCTTCCAACTTGTTGAGTCATCAACTCCTAGATAACTCACTCTCCATAGATGATGTGGCTAGTGACTAGGATGCCACCTAGGATTGAGTTCAATTCTCAATACTCCTCCTCGTGGTTAACAAACAAGGTCATTCCATCACCGCGGGTGATGCATTGCATACATTGCATCATTTGTCTTTCATTTAGATTACTTTTATATCAATAAATGCTACTAAGGTATGTGTTTAGTCGTATTTACAGAATACAGGGACCTGAATGCAAATTACCCACATTCCGAGCATAAACGCGTGCAAAAGATTCATTTCTATCATAAAGACCGAGTTCAAGTTTATCGGGTTCCAAATGGAAATGCATCCAAGCAGAAAAGCATTCAAGGAAGCTAATTACAAAAAAAGGTCAAGGACTTAATTGCAAAATGCCAAGGACCTGATTGCAAAATAAAAGGACCAAGTTATTGTGGGGAGAAAGTCAAAAGAAAAATCAAATATAAATCTCCAACAATGGAAGGAATTAATCCGGAGCTCAAGACAATGGAAAGAATCAATCCAGACGCGCAAAGGAGGATCAAATCATACCATAAACGCGTGACAAAAATCCTGATTAAATCCGACCAACGTGTGAGGCGAATCCGCCGCACAATACACATGATGTGCGGCGATTCCACCGCCTATTGGTCGATCTGTGTGTCCCAATTTCGTCCAGTCGTGTATGGACACGTGTACTATCCAATTCTATACCTAAGTCCCTTGTAGCAACTATAAATAGACCCGAGAACGATGTAAATAGGGTCCTTGGTTGTTGTTCTTATTTGTGTACCTTAGTTTTATTAATAAAATTCTGTTCTTTTTATTCTTGTTTTAGTTTTCTTTTAATGTCTCTAGGATCCCTTCTTCTTCCTCCCTCCATGAGTTTCTAACTCTTTCCAAAGGGTGGAGGTGATGGAATGAGGGTTAGAGAAGATGAATTGCATGTTATTATTTTAAGTTCATGATTAGTTTATTTTGATTACTTGAGTTTATGTTAAGTCATTTATCTTGTAATGCTTCATAACTAACATGATTTACAATAAGTTTCAGTAATTCTCTGATCTAAACCTAAATCTAAACCTCCACCCAACGGATTTCTCTTCTTATTTCTTGTTTTAGTTCTAATTGCTTTTGTTTCGTACTTTAGATAATTAAATCAAAAATACCAAAAACCCAACTTATTTCTTCTCCCTTCTTCCCCTAAATCGAAATCACACTAACAACGAAATCTCTCACTCCTTGTGTTCGACCCGTACTTGCCACGTCTTCATAGACGCCGTGCACTTGCGGTATAAATAAAATTCTCATCAAGTTTTTGGCGCCGTTGCCGGGGAGGCGACGCAGATTTTGTTTATTTTTGTGTTTTCGATTTTATTCTGTTTATCTTGTGCGCGATCTAAATATTTGGATTTGTGTTTCAGGAGACAACAGAGCGCGCGGCGAAATACGAGCGCATTCTGAGCTTAAAGAGCGGCGAATCCGCCGCCCCATAAGAAGCATTTGCGGCGAAATCGCCGCACAGGTTGGCCTTCCGGTCTTCAAATTTTGAGGGCGTCGTCGGCATCTCTGGGTGGTCGCATTGAGCTACTGGAATCTCCGAGAGCGGGCGGCGAACCCGACTGAGCATTGCGGAGGTAACTTTTCTTGCCTTTCTCGTAAAATCTGAATAGTTGAAAAGTTTCCTTTCGTAGAATTGCACGTGTTAGGGTTACAATTCCATAATTGGCAATAATTCAACTCTGACCTAAAATTGGCAAAATTAGAAAGACCTTAGTGCATGCATCATATAATGTTTTGCTTGCATTATTCTTGCTAAATTCTTGCAAATTAATACTTGTTGAAGATTGCTGGAGGCAAGGTACGTATCGAGGTTTTTATCGATTGCATTAGAGCATATAATTTAGCTGCATACAACCTTGCAATTGCCCCCATTAAAAGGACCATTGTTTGACTATCTTTGCTAGATTTAAGTTAAACTATCTTAAGGGCAACTCCGTAGGAAAAGATACGGTGGGGATTTCATCACCCTCCCGTAGCCCACAAACCACAATCCTGAAGTGTCGCCTAAGCCTAAAATTAAAAATCAATTAGACATTGGCCCCTAAGGACTCGGACTCAATTAAGGAGGAGATTGGTTTGACTTGCTATGACCTGAAGCTAATTGAATTCAATTTGGTGTCTAGAAAGTGTTTTTGTGTCGACGAAAGTCTTCCAAGCGACGTGGTTGTCTAATTGGCACCGACTCTGTCGGAAGCGCCCCCACTAGCTATACACTAACTGGCCAACTTGGTTTGATTGGTGAGGGAGGTGAATCAAGCAAATCAATTCGACTCAACCAGTTAGGAGTCGTCTAGATCTAAGTGACACTAGGTCTAGGATTGTTTTGACCGTGCTTGTTCAGGAAATTTCTGACCAACCCTAATTTTTATCCTTTAGAGTTAAGTTTCCCTTCTCGTCTGAGTCTTCTTTCCCTTCTCATCCTTACCTTTCTATTGTTTGTTTCCTTTAAAAAATAAATAAAAAAATTAAAATTCAAAAATTCAAAAAAAAAAGAGTAATTAATTCTTGAAATTAAATTTGGAGTTTAAATTTCGAATTTGAATTCAAAAATTGATTCAACCCGGTGCACTCAGATTTGGATTCGGGACTTGAGTAATCGACTCTCACGAGTTCATCTAGATTCCAGTCTGGAACTTAACCCCAATCCACCTGTTGCACCACCTCACCCGGATCTAATGGGTGAGAACGTAGTGGACCCGCCTGTTGCGCAACCTATAACTTTGAGGGATCGGTGCTACCCAACGATGGCTGCTCAGCCATCGTGCATCGTCATGCCCACCATACCGGGTCGCGACTTCGAACTTAAGGCACAATACATGAGTATGCTGCCTAAGTTCACCTCTAGGGAAGACCCATATCTCTTCCTTAGAGAATTTGAAGAAATCTGCTCTCTTATGCAATACCAGCATATCCCTGAAGAGGCAGTGCGTCTGAAATTCGTGCCTCTAGGACTAAAGGACGACGCTAAGAAATGGCTATATAGTCTAGCCGAAAGATCTATTAGAAGTTGGGCCGAATTTGTTCAAGTTTTCCTAAAAAAATATTTCCCCAACCATAAGACTATGAAGATTAGGAATGAAATTGTTGCATTCGTTCAGTCTGAGAGCGAGCCGTTCTATTCCTATCTTGAGAGATTTAAGAGTGTCTTACCCAATGCCCTCATCACGGAATTCCGAAGTGGCAATTATGCCAAATTATTTATGAGGGATTGACACCCACATCTAGGGTTATGCTAGAATCTGTGAGCCAAGGGAACTTTATGTCCAAAAATGAAAATGATGCCTGGACTTTTCTTGAGGATTTAGCTGAAAATAGTATGCAATGGGACAATGCTAGAACACCCATCAACCCGAGTATTGGATCTAGAATAGCGAGTCAATCCCGACCAGGTGTCTTAGCTATAGATGCCAACATAGCGGCTGAGGCAAAACTAGTCACCCTTATGCGCAGAATGGAAAGTTTAGAGCTGCAAAACCAAACCCGACAAGCATCCCCTACCCCTTGCTCTAGATGTGGTCAGACTGGTCATTTAATGGAGGACTGTGTGAACCTGGAACATGTTAATGCCACATTTAACAATTCTAGAAATGATCCTTACGCATCAACCTATAACCCAGGTTGGCGTAATCATCCCAATTTTTCGTGGACCCAACAAGGACAACCTCCTAGACAACAACCAACCCCATATAACCAAAATAATACATCATCTGGGGGTAATAATGGAAATCATGAGGTTAGGTTGACAAAATTAGAAAATTTAATGACAACTTTTATACAAACAACCAACCAATCATTCCAAAGGCTAGAGACACAGGTCAGCCAATTAGCACAGATAATAGGTGAAAGAGAAAAGGGCCAATTTCCAAGTCAACCTGAGGTAAACCCCAGAACTAATAATCAATATCAATCCTATCAACCACCTTCAGGAAATAACAACCCTAGACCGGTTCAAATGGTTAATGAGGAAGGACCGTTCCAACAAATCAATGTTGTAGTATCATTACGGTCCGGAAGACAAATTGACAATAATGTGGTAAACCCTAGAATGACTAATCAATCTAGCCATCAAGCACCCACATATGACTTGACCATTGAACCCGACGTCCAAATTGAAAAGCCCAATCCACCTACCCAACCTGAACCTGTAGCTCAACCTGAACCTGAGCGAGTCTATGTGCCTAAAGCCCCATTTCCCAATAGACTCAAAAAGAACTCTAGTGCACAAATAGAGAAAATCTTGGAAGTATTTAAGCAAGTTAAGGTAAACATTCCACTCTTAGACATGATTCAACAAATACCTGCTTATGCTAAATTCTTAAAAGATTTGTGCACTAAGAAGAGAAAAACGAATGTACCAAAGAAGGCATTCTTAACTGCAAACATATGCTCAATTCTTTCCAACACATCTCCTATAAAATATAAGGACCCGGGGTGTCCCACAATTTCATGTTCAATAGGAGATACGTTTATCAATAAAGCCCTTCTAGACCTTGGTGCAAGCGTTAACTTGCTCCCATTTTCTGTCTACGAGCAACTCAACCTTGGTCCACTGAAACCCTCTAGGACAACCCTCCAATTCGCTGATTGTTCTGTTAAGAAACAGAGAGGTATAGTAGAGGACGTTTTGATTAAGGTTGGTGACTTCATTTATCCAGTGGATTTTGTCGTACTTGATACTGAACCTGTTGTAAATCCTAATCGACAAATCCCTGTAATTTTAGGTAGACCCTTTTTAGCCACTTCGGAAGCATTAATAAACTGTCGAAATGGGCTCATGCAATTATCTTTCGGGAACTTAAAAGCAGAATTTAATATCTTCCATATTGATAATGAGCCAGAAATAATATGCAACCCAAGTGATGTTGGGATGAGAGCACGTATTTATCAGATTTCTGAATCAAATAAATCATCACATAAGCAAAAAGGATGTAAGAAAAAAGGGAGTAATTCATTTACCCAACCACCATCACTCGAGCAAACAAGCGAACCAATTCAAGTGAGAAGAGTGGAATATTTTCCTCAAGTCAACATGGGGAACAATTCAACTGGATACATGCACCAACATGGTGTCATTCAATCCAGTTCTGATTATGGTTGACTTTGAGCAAACTCAACCCCTCTACCGCAAGCCGACGCAGGTAATAAGTGCATTTATTGTATATGTGCATACATTGAGGACAATGCATGATTTAGGTGTGGGGGGGTGTTTATATATGTACATATCTATCTATTTGATTTCCTGTTCTGCTTTATTTTATTTTTAAAAAAAAAAAATTCAATATTCTATGACATAACTTAAGATTGAATTGCCAAAACCCGTGTACAAATTGCATTAAGTTTTTGTTTCTTATTATATAGTTCTGCTTGTAGAAATTATGACATAAATCTAAGTTCCAAAGAAATAACCCATGACCCTTGTAAGACATGTATGCACTTAAATTGGATGAATCAAATCTTTGAAGTGGTTGATAAAAAGCAGAGGTTGAGGAAAATATACCGGGAAGTGTGGACTTCTAATAGCAATTAAGCCTTGAGGAAAATAAAAATAAATAAAATAAAAATAAAGTGAGGAAAACACATTTTGCGAAATGATTACAAAAAGCCCAAGCCTTCGAGTCACTGGTCCGTAGGGGTATCTTGAAACCCGGTAACTTGAGTCTGCCAGCTCGGGATTATCGACCAAACTCGCTACACGAATGCAAAAAGGGTATAAGTGTCAAAAAGAAAAGCAAATGTGTTGAATCACGGAAAAAGGATAAAAATAAATAAATACTTTAAGATACTCAAGGCCCAAAGCTAAAGGAATGATCCATGCCATGGTTGATCCAAATGATACTTCACCACCAGAGGAGGCGTGCAAAATAATTTATGTGATAACATGTGTAGAGGGGTTAGTGGTGTGAATGTTGGAGGAATAAAGACCAAGTCAAACTTTTTATAAGTTAGAACTGTATAATGAGCATGCGAGAACTTTAAGTGAGATGTATAAGGTTAAGGCAGAAATATTAAGAGCTATTAATGGAATGTTGAATTAAGACTTTGTGGGTGTGTCAACTGAAAACCCTCACGAGACAAAACTCGTCCTCTAAGGCAACCTGGAGGTTTAAAGGCTTGTTGCACATGCTAAGTGCAACCGTGATTCCTACGAAAGTGAGTTAGGATTTCCCTGCTTTCATTTTCTTATATTCTGCTTTGCTAGGGACTAGCAAAATCTAGGTGTGGGGGTATTTGATGCATTGCATACATTGCATCATTTGTCTTTCATTTAGATTACTTTTATATCAATAAATGCTACTAAGGTATGTGTTTAGTCGTATTTACAGAATACAGGGACTTGAATGCAAATTACCCACATTCCGAGCATAAACGCGTGCAAAAGATTCATTTCTATCATAAAGACCGAGTTCAAGTTTATCGGGTTCCAAATGGAAATGCATCCAAGCAGAAAAACATTCAAGGAAGCTAATTACAAAAAAAGGTCAAGGACTTAATTGCAAAATGCCAAGGACCTGATTGCAAAATAAAAGGACCAAGTTATTGTGGGGAGAAAGTCAAAAGAAAAATCAAATATAAATCTCCAACAATGGAAGGAATTAATCCGGAGCTCAAGACAATGGAAAGAATCAATCCAGACGCGCAAAGGAGGATCAAATCATACCATAAACGCGTGACAAAAATCCTGATTAAATCCGACCAACGTGTGAGGCGAATCCGCCGCACAATACACATGATGTGCGGCGATTCCGCCGCCTATTGGTCGATCTGTGTGTCCCAATTTCGTCCAGTCGTGTATGGACACGTGTACTATCCAATTCTATACCTAAGTCCCTTGTAGCAACTATAAATAGACCCGAGAACGATATAAATAGGGTCCTTGGTTGTTGTTCTTATTTGTGTACCTTAGTTTTATTAATAAAATTCTGTTCTTTTAATTCTTGTTTTAGTTTTCTTTTAATGTCTCTAGGATCCCTTCTTCTTCTTCCTCCCTCCATGAGTTTCTAACTCTTTCCAAAGGGTGGAGGTGATGGAATGAGGGTTAGAGAAGATGAATTGCATGTTATTATTTTAAGTTCATGATTAGTTTATTTTGATTACTTGAGTTTATGTTAAGTCATTTATCTTGTAATGCTTCATAACTAACATGATTTACAATAAGTTTCAGTAATTCTCTGATCTAAACCTAAATCTAAACCTCCACCCAACGGATTTCTCTTCTTATTTCTTGTTTTAGTTCTAATTGCTTTTGTTTCGTACTTTAGATAATTAAATCAAAAATACCAAAAACCCAACTTATTTCTTCTCCCTTCTTCCCCTAAATCGAAATCACACTAACAACGAAATCTCTCCCTCCTTGTGTTCGACCCGTACTTGCCACGTCTTCATAGACGCCGTGCACTTGCGGTATAAATAAAATTCTCATCAGCGGGCATCTTCCTCCTCGGCAATAAGGTTGGAACTCTCTTCCACCTTCTTCTTCGACCAACACTCACTAGCATTGTGTCATGCTTCCCACAATTGAAGCACTCAATCTCCTTCTTTGATCCACGATCACCGCGTCCACGGATGGAGCTCTCCTCCACCTTCTTTTGCGACCAACATTCTTTCGCAAAATGGCCACGCTTCCCACTCTTGAAGCACTCGAACTCCTTTTTGTTTGGACGGCCACCATAGTTACGAGTGCTTCCACGATCTACGTTGTGAGGTTTCTCCTCCTTGAGTGACATCTTCGCTGGCAATGCCTCCTCCAAGACATCTTGCCTCTTCTTCTTCTTTCTTTGCTCGTATGCCTCAACCGAGCTTGCTAGGTCGTCGACGGTCATCTTCTCGAGGTCCTTTGATTCCTCGATAGCACACACAACATTTTTGAAATCTTCGGTGAGAGAACGCAGCACCTTCTCCACCACTCTTCCTTCAGTCAACGCCTCCCCATTTCTCTTCAATTTGTTCGCCACCATGCGAACCCTCGTCATCAAATCGGCAACACCTTCTGATTCCTTCATTTTCAACGCCTCGAACTCACCTCGAAGCATTTGGAGGCGCACTTGCCTCACTCGATCAGCACCCTTGTAGCTCTTCTCAAGGGTATCCCACGCCTCCTTCGACGTCTTTGCTTCAGGGATCTTCTCAAAGCCATTCTCATCCACCGTTTGGATGAGAAGGAAGAGAGCACTCTTGTCTTTGGCTCTTCTCTCCTTTTGTGCTTTGATTTGTGCGACGGTTGCTACCCCCGTCACCGCCTCCTAGACGAAGCCGCTCTCCACAATATCTCAAGCATCATGCACACCAAGCAGGGCGCACATTTGGATACTCCAATTGTCGCACGAATTGGTGAGCACGAATGAAAGAAGGAAACTAACTACTTATCACTCAATTGGTGGGCACGAATGAAAGAAGAAAACTAACTACTTATCACTCATAAGCAAAACAGGATTTGCAACAAACTCGTCTTTTCTTTCTTCTTTCTCACTTACATTCTCCTTTCTTTTTCTCCTTGTCACTCATTCTATGACTTGACTTGACTTATTACAAATGGAGAACTCTTGTGCTTATAAAAGCACTTATAAATACTCTTCCACTTAGCCTAAAACATAAACATAACATAAACTACATAAAGATGATCATTCAAGATCATTACAAACTCTACTTAAATTGCGTCATAAAATAGGATGAAAATCATAGAAAAATGAAGAGACACTTTGTCTATTTCTTTCCTTCAACATTTCATCTTCCAACTTGTTGAGTCATCAACTCCTAGATGACTCACCCTCCATAGATGATGTAACTAGTGACTAGGATGCCACCTAGGATTAAGTTCAATTTTCAATAAAACCTTGGCGTGTTGGGTGCTATCAACCCGGCCTGTTTACCGCCCTACAACAAGATCATTAATGTATCATGGATAAATCATTATAAAATCTATTCTTAGTTTCAATTCTTATCTTTTATTAACAGTTTGTATAATATGAAAATATAGAGTTCCTTCTATACTCCGCTAGGTGGTGCCGGTGGCAAGGATTTAAAAATTCACTCTAAAGAACATCATGTATGAAGCATATATATGTGTAGTTGCGCCGCTTTGCGCGCGCAAGAACATATGTTTTATTGGGCGAATTACCATTCACATCCCTCAAAAATATAAATATCAGAAACACTTCCCATTTAATATTGGCAAACTCCTTTAATTTCATCATGAATACTATTAAATATGATGTGCCCTTTGCGTGATACTATTTTGTGCATTTGATTAATTCTAATGGAACTTTAAATTACATGAATACCTTAGGGTTCGATCATGGCACCGTTCCACAACACCAAAGCAAGCAATGTGACAATGGTGTTAGGAGGCACAGGTTACTTTGAGGTTTTGTACCCGAAGCTCACACCTCATGGGATAGTGTACGGAAAGGTTAGATCTGAGATCTCTACAGGCACTGGCTTTGTCGTTCCGGCTTGTTTTCCTGCTGTGATAGTGGCCGACGCCGGGGAGGACCTTGAGCTTCTGTCCTTTGGTTTGAATGCCAAGAACAACACCAAGTTCTATCTTGCAGGTAAAATTATCATTTGGTGCTCCGTTTTTATGGGCCCACAGGACATGTATTAGATTGTATTTGTTTTTTTGTGTGAATTTATTTTTTATATTTTCAACAAAAAAAACTAAAACCACAGGAGTAACATTGCTTATTCTTTTCTTAATCTTCTGCAAGGAAAAAACAACATATTCAACCGAATGAAGAATGAAGCCAAAGAACTATCCTTTGATGTTCCTGTACAGGAGATCAACGAAGTATTTGATGCACAAGATGAGTTCGTCTTCTTTCCGGGTCCTGCTAAGAGGACAAATTAAATGTTTCATGCTTCTTCCTATTATTCAGAGATATTTGATTAAGGAAATGTTTGTAATTCGTTCAATTAGTGGGATTCCTTGGTTGCTGTATCATTTTAACTTTGCTAGCTATTTACACGTTCTGAAGTTTTAATTTTGCATAATAATTTTTTTCTCTGCTCACTTATGTTTTCATGTCATTTTGCATCGTTCACTTAAGAAAGTCTCTTTCACTTCTAAATCAATATCAATTTATCGTGTCTATCAATGTTATGTAATCTTTTATCATCAAACAATAAAAAAGTTTGTTCCAGAATGAACGATGATCTCTGGTATCTACTCAAACAAACCAAAATATGATAAGTATATGTAGAGAGAATGCTAAACATTCTTATTCGTCATTCATACAATACCAAACATGATGTTCTTATATAGGCAAAGATTTAACAGCTACATTAAGATTTAATAGTAATAAAATTCGAACTGTTACCGTTGTTACAACCGTTCTAACCATTATGTTATTACAATAGCTACATTGTTACAACGGTAAGCCAAATAAAAATTGGACCGCTAAACGTCGTCCGCGAATTACTTATATCGCCCGCGTCAATTACCATTTTGTCATTCTCTCATTTTTACTTATTTCTGCTCCCAATATGCTCTCATCTTTTCATACCACAACAAAAAATAACCATGAAAAAATAGAGTAAGAATACGGTGGTGGCAGGGGTCGGCAGAAAACCTATTATTGATCCGTTTATTGTACTCTGGATATTGATCCGTTTATTTACGTTTTTGTTTTTTTCCACACCGTCACCACCAAAATCTTGCAACAGAACCTAAAATAATTTGAAATAACACATTATATAAAATCGAAAATTTTAAATAAAAAAATAAATTGGGGCGTCCGCAACCCCCCCCCCCAGGACGCCTCCCTCATGGGGGCATTTTTACCAGACGCCCCCCATTGTAGGGGGTATTTTTTGCAGGCGTCCTGATTATTTTATTATTTTTATAGGACATAATGGGTATTAAAAGAATGTGAATGACAAAATGATAATTAGCGCGAACGATTTAAGTAATTTGTGAACGACAAAAGTAACACCCAATAAAAACTCCAAATATTAGAGTTTATTGCCAAAATGCTGCCAAAATTTGTATTTGCCTTGATCTCATTGAGCAAAACTCATAGTTTTGATTCTACAAAACCCAAAATCTGCGTCCCTCCATTAGCTTTTTGTTGACACCGTGACAATACCATTAAATATATTATTATTTAATTTAAGATTTGGCAAAACAACCCGAACTATCTTTAACAATTTCCAAGTTATTTCTATTTGGTTGTAAATTTCTCAAAATCTAATTCTACTATCCACTTATCCCTTCTCTCTCTTCTTACTCTCTCTTTATTTTCTCTCTATATTCATATCCTTTCTCTTTCTTTCATCTCCCATCTCTCACCAAAATTATATTTTAAAAGTAAAATATAGCTAATAAAATAGTATTTATTGAATTATTTAGTGAGAAACAAAAAATTACAAAAATTAATAATGTTTTTGTATGTTATTTGTCCTCGTTCGTTTTATTACAAGTTTTAAAAGGGTTATGTAATTTTTTATTTTATGATATTTTTAATAAAATGGTATTTATATTAAATATTATTTACTATTAAAATAAATTGGAGAGAGATGAGATGAAAAAGAGAATGTGAGAGAAAGAAAGGATGTGATTGTAGAGAGAAACTAGAGAAATAGTATGAAGAGAGGAGATAAGCGAATAGTGACGTAGATTTTGAAAAAATTACAACCAAATAGAATTAATTAGTCAATGGTAGATAGTTAAAGGTTGGTTTGGCCGGTTTTGAAAAAATTTGTTAGTACTTTAACGATTTTGGAGTGACATGCAAGCAAAAAGTTTCATTTAGTATTTTCATATTTATAACACTCCCCTTAGAACTACTACGCATATCCATGTCTCGTTAAGAATTTTGTCAGGAAACCCAATGGGAGCAACTTACTAAGGAAATGAGTACATGACAAACATTATAAACATTCCAAAGCTCGTTAAAAACCTTTGGTTAAGAAAAATCTAGTGGGATAAAACATGACAATTGGAAAAAGATCACAACCATAAGCCTTTTGAAGTCTTCTAGGATACTTATCCTTCTGGAATGATAACGGCTTCGCTCCCACAAAGGAACGTAGCCGACCAAGTCTATGCCTACTGGTTCCATGTACAGGTTTCTGAAATGTGGAAGTCAGTAGGGATTAAGTAAACAAATATGCAATATTGTCACTAGTCCAAACTTGATTGATAATTATTTTACTTTTCTCTTTGTCACGTGGATAGACCTGGGTAACAGGCCATGCCGGCACAACCCGATACTATAGAGTTGTTGAGTGTTTTTTTTAAATTACTAAAATATATCCCTCTTCCCTTTATAACCCCCTCAACCACTCTCATTTTCTTCACACAAAATTCCAACTCTTCTTCTAAATCTTTCCAAATATTCTCTACTCGTTCTCTAATTGCTCTGATTTGGGTGGAAACGGGTCCAGTTTGAGCTAAAGCGTAAGCCTAAAGCTACAAGCTCCGTTGACTGTCGATTTTGTGACTCCTCCGCTCTTCATCACCAAGGATTTTCTAATCTTCTGTTGATGCATTGCATACATTGCATCATATGTCTTTCATTTAGATTACTTTTATATCAATAAATGCTATTAAGGTATGTGTTTAGTCTTATTTACAGAATACAGGGACCTGAATGCAAATTACCCACATCCCGAGCATAAACGCGTGCAAAAGACTCATTTCTATCATAAAGACCAAGCTCAAGATTATCGGGTTTCAAATGGAAATGTATCCAAACATAAAAGCATTCAAGACTTAATTGCAAAAAGACAAGGACCTAATTGCAAATTAAAGCACCAAAATATTATCTTGGAGAAAATCTAAAGAAAAATCAATGTGGATCTCCAAATATATGAAGGAATTAATCTGGAGCTCAAAAGAAGGGAAAGAATCAATCCAGACGCGCAAAGGAGGATCAAATCATACCATAAACACACAGCAAAAATCCGAATCAAATCCGACCTTATTGTGCGGCGATTTAGCCGCACATTACATGTATATTGCGGCGTTTCCGCCGCACCAGAGTCGATCCGCGTCTCCAAATTTTGTCCAGTCGTGTCTGGACACGTGTACTCTCCAATTCTATACTTAGGTCTCTTGTAACAACTATAAATAGCCCCGAGAACGATGTTAGAAGGGTCCTTGGTCCCTTAGCTTATGTTCTAGTTTTTATTCCTTAGTTTAATAAAATTCTGTCTTTTATTTCTTGTGTTTTTATGTTTTCTTTTGTAATTCCTCTAGGACCCCTTCTTCCTCCCTCTATGAGTTTCTAACTCTTTCCAAAGGGTGGAGGTGACGGATTTAGGGTGAAGAGAAGATAAATGAATGTTATTATTTTAAGTTCGTGATTAGTATATTTTGATTACTTGAGTTTATGTTAAATCATTTATCATGTAATGCTTCATAACTAACATGATTTATTATAAGTTTCTGAATTATCTAATCTAAACCCTAAATCTAAACCTCCACCCAACGGAATTCACCTCTTTGTTCTTGTTTTAGTTTTATTTGTTCTTGTTTCTTGCTTTAGATAATAAAAACCAAAAATCTCAAAAACCCAATTTATTCTTCTCTCCTTCTTTCCCCCAATCGAAATCACACTAATAACAAATCTCTCCCGCCTTGTGTTCGACCCGTATTTGTCACGTCTTCATTGACGTCGTGCACTTGCGGTATAAGTTTAGCTCTCATCAAGTTTTTGGCGCCGTTGCCGGGGAGGCGACGCAGATTTTGTTTTTTTTGTTGATTTCGATTTTATTCTGTTTATCTTGTGCGCGATCTAAGTATTTGGATTTGTGTTTCAGGAAACAACAGAGTGCGCGGAGAAATCCGGGCACATTTGGAGCTAAACGAGCGGCGAAATCGACGCACCTAAAGAACAACTTGCGGCGAATCCGCCACACACTTGGAGCTTCTGGGCTTCAAATTTTTCTGGGACGTGACTCATCTCTGGGTGGACGCGTGAAGCTACTGAAATTTCGAGAGCGGACGGTGAACCCGACTGAGCATTGCATAGGTAACCTTTGTTGCCTCTTTTCCTCGTAATTTCTATTTTCAGAAAATTTCCTTTTATTAGAATTGCACGTGTTAGTGCATGCATCATCTAGTGTTTTGTATGCATTATTCTTGCTAAATTCTTGCAAATCAATTTCTGTTGAAGAGTGCTGGAGTCAAGGTACGTATCGTGATTTTCATCGATTGCATTTAAGCATATAATCTAGTTGCATATAACCTTGCAATTGCCCCCCTCTAAAGACCATTGTTTGACTATCTTTGCTAGATCTAAGTTAAACTATCTTAAGAGCAACTCCGTAGGCAAAGATACGGTGGGGATTTCATCACCCTTCCGTGGCCCACAAATCACAATCCTAAAGTGTCACCCAAGCCTTAAATTAAAATCAATTAGACATTGACCCCTAAGGACTCGGACTCAATTAAGGAGAAGATTGGTTTGACTTGCTATGACTTGAAGCTAATCGAATTTAATTTGGTGCCTAGGAAGTGTTTTTGTGTTGACGCAAGTCTTCCAAGCGAAGTGGTTGTCTAATTGGCACCGACTCTGTCGGAAGCACCCCCACTTGCTATACATTACCTGGCCAAGTTGGTTTGATTAGTGAGGGAGGTGAATCAAGCGAATCAATTCGACTCAACCAGTTAGGAGTCGTCTAGATCTAAGCGACACTAGGTCTAGAATTGTTTGAACCGTGCTTTCTTAGGAATTTTCTGACCAACCCTCTTTCTATCTTTAGAGTTAGGTTTCCCTTCTCATCTGAGTCTTCTTTCTCTTCTCACCTAAATTCTCTAGATTAGGATTCCTTTCTCATCTTTCCCCATTCTATTGTTTGTTTCCCTTTTGAAAAAAAACACATACAAAAAAAAACGAAAATATATAAAAAAAATTGTAATTAATTCTTGAAATTAAATTTGGAATTTAAATTTCGAATTTGAATTCAAAAATTGATTCAACCCGGTGCACTTAGATTTGGATTTGGGACTTGAGTAATCGACTCTCACGAGTTCATATAGATTCCAGTCTGGAACTTAGCCCCAATCCATCTGCTGCACTACCTCACCCGGATCTAATGGGTGAGAACGTAGTGGACCCGCATGTTGTACAACCTATAACTCTGAGGGATCGATGCTATCCAGCGATGGCTGCTCAGCCATCGTGCATCGTTATGCCCACCATACCGGGTCGCGACTTCGAACTTAAGGCACAATACATGAGTATGTTGCCTAAGTTCACCTCTAGGGAAGACCCATATCTCTTCCTTAGAGAATTTGAGGAAATCTGCTCTCTTATGCAATACCAGCATATCCCTGAGGAGGCAGTGCGTCTGAAATTCGTGCCTCTAGCACTAAAGGACGATGCTAAGAAATGGCTATATAGTCTAGACGAAAGATCTATTAGGAGTTGGGCTGAGTTTGTTCAAGTATTCCTGAAAAAATATTTCCCCAACCATAAGACTATGAGGATTAGGAATGAAATTGTTGCATTCGTTCAGTCTGAGAGCGAGCCGTTCTATTCCTATCTAGAAAGATTCAAAAGTGTTCTAACCCAATGCCCTCATCATGGAATTCCAAGATGGCAATTATGCCAAATTATTTATGAGGGATTGACACCCACATCTAGGGTTATGGTAGAATCCGTAGGCCAAGGGAACTTTATGTCGAAAAATGAAAATGATGCCTGGACTTTTCTTGAGGAATTAGCTGAAAACAATATGCAATGGGACAATGCTAGAACACCGCTTAACCCGAGTATTAGATCTAGAATAGCAAATCAACCCAAACCAAGTGTCTTAGCTGTAGATGCCAACATAGCGGCTGAAGCAAAACTAGCTACCCTTATGCGCAGAATGGAAAGTTTAGAGCTACAAACCCAAACCCGAGTGAATCAACCCTCGTCTATCCCTTGCTCTAGATGTGGTCAGACTGGTCATGTAATGGAGGATTGTGCGGACTGGGAACAAGTTAATGCCATGTATAACCATGCTAGAAATGACCCATACGCATCAACCTATAACTCGGGTTGGCGTAATAATTCCAATTTCTCATCAAGCCAACAAGGTCAACCTCCTAGACAACAACCAAACCCGTATAACCAAAATAATACATCATCTGGGTTTAGTAACAATGGAGATCATGAGGTTAGGTTGACAAGCTTGGAAAATTTGATGAAAACCTTTATACAGACAACCAACCAGACCTTCCAAAGGCTAGAGACACAAGTCAGCCAACTAGCACAAATAGTAGGTGAAAGAGAAAAGGGTCGGTTTCCAAGTCAACCTGAGGTGAAGCCTAGATCTAATAATTCTTATCAATCCTATCAAGCACCTTCAGGAAATAACAACCCTAGACCGGTTCAAATGGTTAATGAGGAAGGACCGTTCCAACAAATAAATGTTGTAGTATCATTACGGTCCGGAAGATAGATTGATAATAATGTGGTAAATCCTAGAACGTCTAATCAATCTAGCCATCAAGCTACCACATATGACCTAACCATTGAACCCGACGTCCAATCTGAAACGCCCAACCAACCTACTCAACCTGAACCCATAGCTCAACCTGAACCTGAGCGAGTCTATGTACCTAAAGCCCCATTCCCTAATAGACTCAAAAAGAACTGAAGTGCACAAATAGAGAAAATCTTGGAAGTATTTAAGCAAGTTAAGGTGAACATTCCACTCTTAGACATGATTCAACAAATACCTGCTTATGCTAAATTCTTAAAAGATCTGTGCACTAAAAAGTGAAAAACGAACGTACCAAAGAAGGCATTCTTAACTGCAAACATAAGCTCTATCCTGTCAAACTCGTCTCCTATAAAATATAAGGATCCTGGATGTCCCACAATTTCATGTGCAATAGGAGATACTTTTATCAACAAAGCCCTTCTAGACCTTGGCGTTAGTGTTAACCTACTCCCATTCTCTGTCTACGAGCAACTCAACCTTGGTCCACTAAAACCCTCTAAGACAACTCTTCAATTTGCTGACTGCTCGATTAAGAAACCAAGAGGTGTAGTCGAGGACGTTTTGATCAAGGTGGGTGACTTCATTTACCCAGTGGATTTTGTCGTACTAGATACCGCACATGTTGTAAATCCTAAACAACAAATCCCTCTAATTCTAGGCAGACCATTTTTAGCCACTTCTGAAACATTAACAAACTGTCAAAATGGGCTCATGCAATTATCTTTCGGGAACTTAAAAGCTGAATTTAATATCTTTCATGTTGATAGTGAGCCAGAAATAATATGCAATCAAAGTGATATTGTGATGAGAGCACGTATCTATCAGATTTCTGAATCAAATAAATCATCACAAAATCAAAAAGGAAGTGAGAAAAGGAGGAGTAATTCTGCGACACACCCACCATCACTCGAGCAAATAAGAGAACCTATTTATGTGAGGGGCGTGGAACCTGTGACTCAAGACTCTCATTGCAACATGAGGAACAATTCAACTGGATACATGCACCAATATGGTGTCATTCAATCCAGTTCTGACTATGGTTGACTTTGAGCAAATTTCATCCTTCCACCGCAATTCACTCAGGTAATAAGTGCATTTGCTTTATATTTGCATACATTGAGGACAATGCATGATTTAGGTGTGGGGGGGGGTGTTTATGTATATATTTATCTATATATCTGTCTTTTATTTCAAAAAAATCAAAAAAAAATCAATGTTTCATGACATAGCTTTAGATTGAACTGCCAAAACCCGTGTACAAATTGCATTGAGTTTTTGTTCCTTATTATATAGTTCTGCTTGTAGAAATTATGACATAAATCGAAGTTCCAAAGAAATAACTCATTACCCTTTAAGACATGTAGGCACTTAAATTGGATGAATCAAATATTTGAAGTGGTTGATAAAAAGCAGAGGTTGAGGAAAATATACCGGGAAGTGTGGACTTCTAATAGCAATTAAGCCTTGAGGAAAATAAAAGTAAAAATAAAGGAATAAAGTGAAGAAAACACATTTTGCAAAATGATTACAAAAGCCCAAGCCTTTGAGTCACTGGTCCGTAGGGGTATCTTGAAACCCGGTAACTTGAGTCTACCAGCTCGGGATTATCGATCAAACTTGCTACACGAATGCAAAAGGGTAAAAGTGTCAAAAAGCAAATGTGTTGAATCACGGAAGAAAAGAAAAAAAATACTCAAGGCCCAAAACTAAAAGAATGATCCATGCCATGGTTGATCCGAATGATACTTCACCACCAGAGGAGGCGTGCCAAATAATTTAAGTGATATCATGTGTAGAAGGGTTAGTGGTGTGAATGTTGGAGGAACAAAGACCAAGTCATATTTTTAATGAGTTAGATTTATAAAATGAGCATGCAAGAATTCTCGGTGAGATGTATAAGGTTGAGGTAGGGATATTGAGAACTATTAATGAAATGTTGATTTAGGATTTTGTGGGTATATCCGCTGAAAACCCTCAGGACACAACACTCCTCCTCCTTGGCAACAAAGAGGTTTAACGGCTTGTTGCACATGCTAAGTGCAACCGTGATTCCTACGAAAGTGAGTTAGGATTTCCCTATTTTTATTTTTCGTATCTTCTGTTTTGCTAGGGACTAGCAAAATCTAGGTGTGGGGGTATTTGATGCATTACATACATTGCATCATATGTCTTTCATTTAGATTACTTTTATATCAATAAATGCTACTAAGGTATGTGTTTAGTCTTATTTACAGAATACAGGGACCCGAATGCAAATTACCCACATCCCGAGCATAAACGCGTGCAAAAGACTCATTTCTATCATAAAGACCAAGCTCAAGATTATCGGGTTTCAAATGGAAATGTATCCAAACATAAAAGCATTCAAGACTTAATTGCAAAAAGACAAGGACCTAATTGCAAATTAAAGCACCAAAATATTATCTTGGAGAAAATCTAAAGAAAAATCAATGTGGATCTCCAAATATATGAAGGAATTAATCTGGAGCTCAAAAGAATGGAAAGAATCAATCCAGACGCGCAAAGGAGGATCAAATCATACCATAAACACACAATAAAAATCCGAATCAAATCCGACCTTATTGTGCGGCGATTTAGCCGCACATTACATGTATATTGCGGCGTTTCCGCCGCACCAGAGTCGATCCGCGTCTCCAAATTTTGTCCAGTCGTGTCTGGACACGTGTACTCTCCAATTCTATACTTAGGTCTCTTGTAACAACTATAAATAGCCCCGAGAACGATGTTAGAAGGGTCCTTGGTCCCTTAGCTTATGTTCTAGTTTTTATTCCTTAGTTTAATAAAATTCTGTCTTTTATTTCTTGTGTTTTTATGTTTTCTTTTGTAATTCCTCTAGGACCCATTCTTCCTCCCTCTATGAGTTTCTAACTCTTTCCAAAGGGTGGAGGTGACGGATTTAGGGTGAAGAGAAGATGAATGAATGTTATTATTTTAAGTTCGTGATTAGTATATTTTGATTACTTGAGTTTATGTTAAATCATTTATCATGTAATGCTTCATAACTAACATGATTTATTATAAGTTTCTGAATTCTCTAATCTAAACCCTAAATCTAAACCTCCACCCAACGGAATTCGCCTCTTTGTTCTTGTTTTAGTTTTATTTGTTCTTGTTTCTTGCTTTAGATAATAAAAACCAAAAATCTCAAAAACCCAATTTATTCTTCTCTCCTTCTTTCCCCCAATCGAAATCACACTAATAACAAATCTCTCCCTCCTTGTGTTCGACCCGTATTTGCCACGTCTTCATTGACGCCATGCACTTGCGGTATAAATTTAATTCTCATCATCTGTAGTAGTAAATTTTAGTTCATCAATCATCTTCATGATTTTCTCATTTATGAAAAAAATCACTTTTTGTTTGCATATTTAGTAATTTTCATGCTTTTAACATCTCATTCTGAAAATAATGATAACCTTCTCCCCCTTCTGTTAATCCACCTAGACCTACGGTCAAAAGTACTAAGAAAAAAACATCACCAGTATAGGATCATTTTGAAAAAGGAAAAATTGCTGAGGGTAAACAACCTGCTAGGTGTATACACTATGGTCACGTATATTTGGCTAAGTCAAGTGGAGGAACCGATTATCTAAGTATACATTTACTTGAATGTAAAGTTAAGAATAATGCAACATTGGTAGTGGATTCCCGTCAATAGATTTTAGACACAACTAGTGAAACTTTAAATTTCAGAAGATATTGTCCAATTAAAGGTAGAGAGATAATTGTGTAGGATATAATTAGCTCTAGAATTAGTTTAAAGAGGGGTGAATAGACTAATTACACTATTATAAGCTTAAGCAAGTAATGCGCTAACACATGAACAATATAAAGGAAGAGAGTAAGAAATGCAAACCACAACACCGGTATAGAGAGGTTTGGATCCAACTATCGGATCCTAGTTCTCTCTTACGAATTGCTCCACCTCGAGCAACTTCACGTTTTCCACTAATCGTCTCCCCATTTTGGGCCGCGAGCTCTTGCCTTCACACTTCAAGCTTACGAACACCCTCGCCAAGCTTATACCACCTTCTCACAATCTGAGAAGAGCTTCATTCCAGTAGCCAATACAACACTTAGCTGGAGATTTCTTGAATTAACTTCTAATCTCAGGCACTTGAAAGATTGATGAATGCAATGAATGATTCAAGTGGGAGATTGAGCACAATGAGAAGTTTGAGAGCAATTGGAAGTAGTATGAGAGTAAGAGCTTTAGTGAAATGATTGGTAACTTTGTGAAGTTGTTCTAAGCTCTATTTATAAGCTCCAAACTTAATCTAGCCGTTAGGATTTATTTGGTAATCATTTGTGTAAGATACACAAAACAGAAAACGTTCAGAACACAAATCTGCGCACCAACAGTCGACCAGTACGGGAGAATTATTCGACTGTTTTCTTATAAATAAGAAAACGTTCGAGCTGAAGTTCAAACTGATCGAACCACTATGGCTAGAACATAAGTGAACGGTCGCACAAAGTCTAGGGGCGGTCGACCATTCTAAGGGTTCTGGCCAAAATACTAATAAGCAAATGCGGTAACGGTCGAACAAAACCAGGATTCGACCGAAAATAACAGGGAGTTTTGGAACTCGAATTGTTCTTGATCTGGTTGACCGCCGTTATTGCATTGTTCGACCGGTGGACAAAAATTAAACGGTCAAACCAAAATCAAGGTTTGGTCGACTGATTCACACACTAATCGAGACATGTGTAAGGAAATAACTGATGAAACAGAGATGGATAAGTATAAGGCAAGTATCAATTATTCAAGGGTAACAGTCGAACAAGGAAAGACAATCGGTCGAACCAACTGAATGACCATTCGATCGTCCTGTGAAATTGGTCGAACCAAATGAATGACCATTCGGCCGTTCTGGGAAAAGAATAGGAGTCTGTTACATTCGGTTGAACCAGATGGTCTACCGGTCGACCGAATGATGCAGAAATTCTGATTTTAGTGGAATTCTTATGTATAATCGGTCACCTAAGAATGTCAATTTGATATGAAATTTTGTATGAGACTTCTATAGGTTTTCTATGGATCATGAAATGTAAATCAACAAGATTTCAAGTGCCCAAGTTACAATTGAATCCTATGTGCAAGAAACATAAATCCTATACTATTCTTCAATCTAGATTTCTTGTCTTGTATCAATACTTGTCTCCTGAAATTGTTAGTAAAAACAACGATATATGTGCATATGCATATGAGGTAGAAATAGATATACATGGATTTATTGATATGTTAATTAAACATCAAAACTGGATTAATGAGTGTTAGCCAAAAAGCCAACAATCTCTCCTTTTTTGATGATGACAACCTATCAATCTAAATATATGTTAATTATCAATTTTAGCCAGAAAGCTCCCCCTATCTAATAGCTCCCCCTAGCTATATCATTAATCATGTATAAAGTTTTCTCTCCCCCTTTGGGATAACCAAAAAATAAATAATGAATTAAATATGGAATTTAATGCATGTCATGGCAGAAAGGAACAAAAGCGCAATCAATATGACAAAAAGAAACAACAATGTAATGGAGAGTCAACCACAGATATAAATACATTCAAAACAAAAATAATAACGAAACAACATTCAAAATGCCAAACGATCCAAAAGCACAAATACAAGCATCCAAACATCAACCAACTACAAACACAAAACATCAACCAAGACGCTGATCACGAAGGAAAGACGGGAGAGAATCAATCCCACTCATCACAGAATCAAAGTGAGTGTCCATGTTGGCTTCAAGACGATCACGTCGAGCGGAATTTGAAGCCTTAAACACATCAAGACGGTCAAAAAGTTGCTGAATGGAAGAAGCATCACTAGAACCAGCATGATCGGTTGTCCAATTGCCACCGTAGTTCCAAGCGTCTTCATCTCCATCACCGTAAGAGTTAGACGACTCCCTCTGAGTGTGACATGGCATCCAACGAGGGTCTGTGGGAGTTTCTTCTTCAGATTCCTCATCCGAAAGAGGTTGTTGTGACAATGAGACAATCATATTCGTTTTTGCCAAGTTGGTCTTGCAGATAGGAAACTTGTAGACCACCGAAGGAAATGGAGATAGGTTGATCTTGAGATTCTCAAAGTCAAAAGTTATCTACATCAGATATGGGAGGTACTTCCCTTTCCGATACCACATATGAAGGAATACGAATAATGGCCAATTGACCAAAATCTTCTTGTAGAGGCAATAGATGCAAATAAGTTCGGTCAAGGAAATGTCATTGTGGTGGCCTTGTTTGGTAAGTAAGTTGTACGACACTATATATGCTAAGATTAATCGAGGTAGTGGATGCATGAGTGACGTATTATGCACTACTTTCCATTTTTACTTGGTGGTGGAGTGGCATACAATGCTTCTATCATATCGGTTGTGGTGGTGTCCTCTATCACAACATATGGATGGTCTACATAAATATGAACACCAGACTAGTCTAGACCTAATACAGAGGCAATGATACTGAGGATAATTTCATAATGCATGCCACTAATCAAAGTCCTATAGATGTGTCGTTTAGGATCATTTCTAAGATTACTATAGAATTGTTGGACTACAAATGGATAATAAGGTTTGGGTAGTAGTTTGGTTATGCAATATGAAAGTTTATTTGCATCCAAGTGCTCTCGTACAAGATGATCAGAAAAATCCAATATCTCCACCTTCCAACACTGGATGAAAGGAACGGCCGAGTAACGAGTGTCCCAAGCAGATTGAACAGTGTCATCAATCGGGAAAAATGGATTTGTCGGAGGTGCAGGTGGATGGCGAACATTTGGGTCGGTGGGAGGACAATCTTGGGCCTTCTTTTTGTGAGGTTCGGAGGCAACAACGTCGGAATCGGGTGGTGGCCGGTGGCACGACATCTTCTTCCTCCCAGTCATGATGATGGAGAAGGGGAAAAAATGGACGGTGGAAGTGATAGAGAAGGAAGAAGTGGAGTGAAATATGGTTTCAAAACACTAAACCACCGGTCGGACGAGAGGTAGAGTCGACCGGAAGAGGGAAGATGGTGGTTAGGATAAAAGATGAAAGGGGAAAGTTAAAGAGAAGTGTGTGTGATTTTTACCCTATAAGCAGGAAAAATACGTCAACGGTCGACCGGACACGCACAGACAGTCGACCGAATAGTGAAATTGGGGGAAATATTTCGTCGAAAAGAGCTTGGGTTCGACTGGAAAAGATAAAGGGTCGACCGAAAAAGTGAGGCAAAAAGTGCCTGTTATTTTTGGTCGAACAAAATGGATCACCGGCTGACTGAAAATAGAGAAAAAGGGATGCATGCTAATTTTGGTCGAACGAAAAAGTAGCAACAGTTGAACAAGACACTAGGTAGAAACAAACTAAAACAATCGGTCAAACAAGAGAGATTAACTATCAAACAGACATAGTCGACTAGTGTAAAATCGGGTTGATTGGTAACTTAAGTGAACTTAAGTACCAGATCAAGAGAGGTCTAATCGGTCGAATGGAACTCATATTTCGTTCGATCGTATGGAGCTAGAAAAGAGATTTTCTCACCGGTTAAACGGAACACAAGTTCAGTCGACTGTTTGGAGCTAGAAAGGGAATTTTCTGTCCAAACACACTCCCTACCCTTCAAACACAAGAGTGACTGAAAGCAAAATCCCAATCAACATACATTTTTCGAAAATATGAGACAATATGATTGATTTATATATCATTTAAGTTGCACATGGCTAGATTGAGTCGAATGTGAGTAAATTGATCAACAATTAAGGTTTTGTGAAGATGTCTGCTAATTGACATGTGTAGGATTTCGTGCCCCATACTTGTATATATGTTTTTAGAATTTTACAGGAAATTTGGATGGGTGTTCATATCTTTCAATATTTTTTTATACAAAAGACTATGCAAAGCAATTTAATATGAATGCACTACATACAATATCAAAAAGAAAAAGAAGAATCATACCCAAAAGGATTGTCAAACCCTTTTTTATGATCCGAAGTCGAGTTGCACGTTGGATGACCTCAGAATTACCTCTAAGTGTTCACAAAACTCTAAATAAGATTAGAGAGATCAAAGCTAGTCAATCAATCACTAATTCAAGGTTAGAATCTAACTAATAACCCATTCTTTGCTCCAAAGAATTAATCTCTCGAGCACTCAATTAATAAGAAGACTTTCGGATGGAATGATGGAGAAAATATGGAGAGGAGAAGGTTTTTTCATTAATTAAACAAAGGAAGGGAGCAAGGACCTATTTATATGGTATCCTCAAACCCACATCATGAGTAAACCACTTACACATGATCCTTTGTTAATGTCTCCTCTAAACCACTTCATGTGCAAACCACTTTGCACATGATCTCTTATTTATTTCTCCTTTAATCCAACCATATTTTGCCACATCATCATCTCATAACTACCTTTGACCAAGGTGTATAAAATCCAACCATTAATCAGCAAAAATATATTTATTAATATATGAAAAAACGTGGGCAAATGGTCAGACCATTTTCACTATTTTTGACTATACCAAATTTGGATTAATATGCCACAAAATTTGGGCTTTGGGGTTTTAGCAAATTCATATGATATAATGTTGTGGATCACATTATATTATGTAATATATTGTCACATATAATGTCAAATATTATACCCCATAATATATATATATATACATACATCTCGTACAAATTTATTCATTGTTCTAACCATGTCGTTATTACGATATATTGATTTTATTATTTTACCACATGTATATTATTTCATAACACATGAAACTTAATGTTGGTTTTTTTGCCTTAATCTATGTTTTGATGATTTAGTCAACCTAATCTTTATTGTAATCAATGTAGAGTAGTACACAAAATGCATAGCATAGATATTGTATTGTGCTAACTTCTACGGGTGATCAAGACTCAAGAAAGAAAGAAAATCAAGTCAAGACATGTAATAAAGCTCAATTTCAAGACATGTAATCTTGATTTATTTTGAGTCTTAGGAACTTTGTGTAATTGAGCATACTTAAGCTAAATTAAACTTAATCACACACTACCTTCCCTATAGAAGTCACACACAAAATTTCACAACATTTCGACTTCAATAGATCACCCAAACTTAGACCGGAAAACACTTAAACCAAACTTGATATGTCAGGACCAAATCGGTCGACCAGAACGAGTTCATCGTTTGACCGATTGGGTTTGTTTATTCTATTATAGACTCTAGTGTTAAACCGGTCGACTGTTTACACATGTCACATGATCGTTAGACTTGTCGTATTCTACAACTATCAGATTTCCCAAAACCCCAATTTTACGAAACTTTCGATCGACCGAAACTTACCTAGCGGTCGACCGATGAAACAATCTTTGGTCACCCTGAACACTCTACAAGTTTTCGGTCGAACGCCTCTTAGACCTTGGTCAACCGGAACTCAATTTCTCCTTGAACCTAGAAGTGCCTGGAAGTTTCCGGTCAAACCTACCATTTGCCTTGTTCAATCGATCCTATTTTACCAAACCAAAACCCCTAGAATGGTTGCCTGATTCCCATATTTTTTGACCGTTAACTTAAGTGAACTTAAGTTTTAGCCAGATTTGACCAACCGGTCGACCGGTATCACGATTCGGTTGACCGAATTCATCTTGTATTGTAACCTGCACTTCACTGTTTTGTGTTTCTTACACAATCACTTACCCATTTAATCCCAACGGTTATAACTCACTTAGAGCTTATAAATAGGTGTTGCCATGACACATTTTCACAACTCTTATACTTCTATTTGTCATATACACCTAAGAGAAACTCCCAAGCTACAAATCTCCAATCCTACACTCTGTTGGCAATGATATTAAACATTTAAACATATGTTGGCAATATATGTTGGCAATGATATTAAACATTTAATATCATAAATTATTAGCGGTATCTAACTATACATTATAGTTACCCAAATAACAATTTTTTTTGTTCACTCGAACAGAACACGATCCATTTAGTGATATGTAATATATAACTTGTGTCTATCACTTGCCTCAAGATATTACTAATATTATACAAATTATTAATGTGTCATCTCTGTATTATATATTCGTTTTCTTAATTTTATAAACTAATTATAAATATGTAACTATACATAAATTACATTGTGCACATTGTAATTTTGCTTTATCAAGGGACCCAATAATATCATCACTCAAATGAAGATGGACAATGATAATTTTTTGACATATCATTTTTCCAACACAAGTTATGTATAATCAACTAATATCTTTATCATTATGCGTAATAATAGCCTTTGATAATAATCAAATTACTCACTTATCATGTGAAAATATATAGGTTTCATATCTTAGGATCGAAAGGCGCAATGAAAACATTAATGACACAAACATATTTACATAATATTTCATTTATTAGGTCTATTCAATATATGAAAGAAAATATTCATCATTTCATATACTCATGTTAAAATATTTGTAGAGTTTAATATCCTTTAACTAACATGACAATCTTATTTCGATAATTAATGTTCTATGTTAATTACCATGATTTTGAATTACTTTGATTTATGAAACCATTATCTTTTAGAGTTCCACGGTTAAGGACCAAGAGCCTTTTCCTTAACACTTCCAAACGACGAATACATTAATTAAGGAACAAAATATTTATACATTCAATTTATAATAAAAGACATATAAAAGAATACTTTTAGAACACACATTCCATTCAATTTGTAGGAACAAACAGAAGTTTAATATCTTCCTTAGTTGTATGGTCTCCAAGAAAATGATGTCTTACTTCGATATGCTTGGTTCTTGAATGTAAAATTGGATTTTTCGAAAGTTTGATAACATTAGTATTATCACAAAGAATCAGAGTAGTTTGAAACTCAAGTTTCAAGTTGATTGACATCATATCATGCTTATATTTGTGTCTTATATCCTCTACTTTGAACCTAAGCAATGCTACGTAACGAGTTTTATGTTTAAGTTTCACGAATAAACAGGTTTGAGAAGAAGAGACACAAAAGGACCTGAATGCAAGAAAAAGGACTGAATTGTGACACTTATGGACTGATATGCAATAGGGAAGGACCCGGATATAAACCAAAAGGACCAATAAGCAAATAGAGAAACTCCACACCAACATGATGAGTATTTTGACAATTAGATTCAGGACTAGACTCAAACAAATGTTTGGGTGCACCACGGGTGAAGAATTGAAGCCATAAAGAAAGCAACCGAAACCGGGTCCAATCCGACCAAAAGTGACCACCATTTGGCGGTTTGAGACAGACAATTTGCAGTCCCAAATGCTCCAGATCCAACCTGGCTTCCTGTGGTTGTGTAATACGTTGTTTGTATCCATTTGTAGATGTTTCATTAGTCCCACATCGGGAGATTGTCACCGATTACCTTTTTCCATGACTATAAATAGAACTTTTCTTCCTCCTTTGTAATTACCCATTTCTTGGTGGCATTCTCTCTACTTAAAGTACGCCTTGGATCAAAACTCAAGTGGAGAAGAATGCTACTTGTAATGTGAGTCATGTAAATAAAATATTTTTTAGTTTGTTTTAATGTTGTCACTTCTTTTCATTCTTGCATTTTTAGTTTTATTAGTTAGAATGTTTTCTCTTCTTAATATGCATGTTAGCCTAATAAGTAGTGAGTAGTTCCATCCACCATTGGGGGTGGAGATGATGTACAAATATGTTGTGAAGCTTGGATATTTGATGAATTTTTTATTGTGTAAACTTGCATGTTTGTATGTTCATTGGGTGGGGGTATTTTAATCATCTACATGTTTAAGGATTTTTGATGGGTTATGTCATTTAGACACTTTCAATGCTTAGTTTCCTCATGTTTATTGACTGAAATTTCCTGTTGAATATGCTACATGTTAGCTATGTGTTTGTATTTGTGGTTGTTTACTTGATTGATTGAGTTCATGGTTTTTGATGAGTCTTGCCCTATCTTTAGACACTTCTCATGCTGAGCCTAGTCTTATGTGTAGGATCGTGTGGGTTATCGGTCCACAATCTCTAATCCCCTTTTAATCCTAAACAAACTCTACTTGCAAGCCAAACGATGATGCAGCGGAATTAAAAACAAAACAAGCAAGTAAAGGGAAGGAAAATGCAAACCACAAGAAGTCGGGGGATTTTTATAGAGGTTCAGCACCCAAACCCATGTCCTAGTCCTCTCTTGCAAGCTCCGCTCGATCTCCCTCGAGCTCCACTCACGACTTCACTAACCACTCCCCGTTCCGGGCCGGGAGAGAACGCTTTTACAAGTCTTCAAGCTCGTGAACAACCATCGCCGAGCTCGGCTCCTCCTCTCACAATCTGAGAGGATCACTTCGGGCTCTCACCGAAGTCTATACTAGATGTCTTGGGCTTTCACCAAGACCCTTGCTTTCTTTCACAAAGAATGAGTGGAACAACACTCTCTAAACTTGAGCACACTTGAGTAGAATATGGAATTGATTACCAAGTATGGAAGGTTTTGGGCTTTTGAGTGTGTTGAGCTTCTCTCTAATGTTGGGGACAAATAGTAGTAGGAGAGTTGTGTTAGAATATGTTTTACAACTATTTATAAAGGAATTAGAGAGAATAAAGCCGTTGGGATTGATTGGGTATGAGTTGGTGTAAGATGCACAAAACAGAAACTTGCAGGACCCAATTCTGCCTAAAAACGGTCGACCGAAATGGGTATGTCGTTCGACCTTTTGGTCAAAATTCAGCTTTGACTTAAGTTCACTTAAGTTAACGGTCGAACGAGCTCAGGGGATTGGTCGACCGAATACGTCCAGGCACTTCTGGGAGACCAAATTGTGTTGGTTCGGTCGACCGTTAGGAAAGTTTCGGTCGACTGGATGTTTCTAATTTTGGGGTATTTGGGAATAATACGAATACGACCGTTGGGTATAATACGACGAAACAAACGGTCATGTGACACGTGTGAACGGTCGAACAAAAAGGTTTAAACGGTCGACCATTTTGGCCCAGGCAGTTCATGTATTGTTTAGGTGTTTTCCGGTTTTAGTTTGGATGATCTATTGAAGTCCAAATTATGTGAAATTTTGTGTGTGACTTCTATAGGGAACCTAGTGTGTGGTTGAGTAGTTTTTAGCTCAAGTATACTCAATTACACAAGGTTCCTAAAGACTCAAAAAAATACAAAATACATGTCTTCAAATGAGCTTGATTACATGTCTTGACTTGATTTCCTTTCTTCCTTGAGTCTTGATCACCTGTAGAGGTTAGCACAAAGCAATATACATGCAATGCAATATGTGTGCTACTCTACATGATCATAATTAAGATTAGGTTGATTAAATCATCAAAACATAGATTAAGGCCAAAAAGCCAACATTATGCTAATGAAGTAGTAATTGCCGATACGTTGTGTGAATGGATTGATAGGTTTTTCCAAATCTTTAGACACTTCCTATGCATGAAAACACACGCACGACACACACACACATACATGCTTACATGCGTCATTCATCACTTATTTCACTTCATATGTGCACACACTCCAACCCTTAGGGGGTTTTCTTCCTAAATTCCAATCTATTTGTTACCTTTTAGTTTAGTTTTAATCAATCGTTAGTTGCTTTGATTTGCATTTATTACTTACTAGTTTAGTGTAGTGTAACTTAGCATAATCAAATCACTTTCCACTTTTTCGCCACTTGGTTTCGGACAAACCAGAGGCAACTGACCTCCCCGTGGATTGACTCGTACTTGTCATCACTTCATCGCGGCTGTGCACTTGCGGTTATTAAAATGAACACATCAAGTTTTTGCGCCGTTGCCGAGGAGGTGCTCTGTCTAGATTCTGGTTTGGACGATTCGAGTGGGTTTAATCTTTTGTCCTTAGTTTCTAGTTGTATCAAGGACTTTGCAGCATCAAGTGGAGGTACCAGGAGAAGATTGGAGGCAAACATAAAGAAACAGACCGCCAACTGGCGGCCTGGTGAGATCAGCTTGCTCTCTCCCTTCTTCTAGTTGTTTCTGGTTTCAATATAGAGGTCTAGGGCTCAATTTGGCATGTTGTGACTTTTATTTTGCCCCCAGATCAATAATCAATCCCTATTTTAAGACAACTTAGACCCTAAAACTCAAAGCAAAAGACTAGATTATTTGTCATCTAGGTCATGCATCATATGTAGACCTTGTACTCATCTTGTCTTTCCTTTGCTTTAATTTCTCATTGTCGATTGCTGACGTAAGGTACGTGCACCCATTCTCTCATTCATGCATGGTTAAAGCATGCATTAGTTAGTAAGGTGCATCGGGACAAGAGTGAGGCGAGTGATAGATTGGTGAGTTGCTTGATAGATTCAGGATTCAAAACATCTTAAGGGGAACCACCTATAGTCTTCAAGTTAAGGTGAGAGATTTCATCACCCCCCCTTAGCCCCACAAGCCACACTCAAGTAAAGCCTTAATCTAAAATCAAGTAGACATTGACCAGTAGGACTCGGGCACATTAGGAGAGCGATCCGGTCACGACCGTCATAGCCTGATCGGCGTTGGCCACTTTGTCGATAGTAGGAGAGATGAGATCTCCAGATCTTGGCTCATTTGCTGGGCTTTGTGGTTTTTGTCATAGGAAGGTGAGGCGTGTTGAGACCGTGTGATCTCGCAGTTATGCATCGTCTTGCTGTAAGGACCCATAGCCAGCCTAGGCTTGTTTGAGTTGTATTTTCTAGACTACGATTCTACCCTCACCCTTTACCCACGTTAGTGTTTAGGGATTCTTCCCTTCTCCTCTGAATCATCTTCTTCTCACCTTCCTCTACGTTCTAGTCTCCTCCCCTTTACACTTTCTGTTAGCGTTTTAAGGTCGAGTTGAGCACTTTTGCGAATTTGGCCTCATGGTGGTGAGAGTGGTTGACTCGAGAGTTCTTTGTCGAGATGGGTGGTTAAATGGGTGACCATCCATTTCATTGTTGGGACCAGGACTATTCTACGTGGTATTCCAGACCAACGCAGTCTGGGGTGTCTCAGAAAAACACCCCGTATGGTTGGGACAATGTTAATTATGTGACTGAGCAATCTTCAAATTAGGGTAACATGAGAGAGGCACTGACTGCTAGACCATCATCTAGTTATGTCGGATCATATGCTGGTCAATAAATTGAGACATTACAACAAACTTCGACCTCTTTCATGCATGTGGTAGACCACATGAGTGCACCGATGGCTCCAGTAGCCGTACCGTGTGACTGTTGTGGGTGGAGTGGTCATGTTATCGGGGAATGTCCTTACGTTCCCCAGAGCCTAAGTATGAGAATATATTTTCCCAAAATACTCAATCTGACCATTATGCATGCGCGTACAACCAGAGATGGATGGATTCATGGGAGACAATACTTATTCAAATTTTTATACATCATGCCCACCCCATTATCCTCCTCCCAAATACCCATATCCCTACCAGCCACCACCCATGACCAATCATTGGACTCATTCTCAGCCCATCAACATCCAACACAACAATTTCCCAAATTCTGACTTGAGCCTCACAGTTGACCCCAAACTTGACTCCTTAGAACAAACACTCCAAATGTTCATGGAAACCACTCAAAATATGTTGAAGTCCACTCAAAATTCCTTGCAAACTATGGAAAATGCAAGTGAGTCAGATTACACAACAAATAAGTGAACGTGAGGTGTGTGGCATTTATTGTCACAATGAGGATTCATCTTTTGATATCGAACCACCACCACATCAACAAATTAAAAGAACAATCTTTCAGAGTCAAATTCCTAGTCAGTCTGAGGGACTTGAGGTTTCAATTCACGATCACTTGGTGGAGGATTTGATTCAAATTGAGAATAGCATGGACCAGCTTCATTATGAGTCGGCACAGGATTATGTCTTACCTTTTTGTCCTATGGCCCTTGAGCCACATGATCTTGTTTTTGTGCCTCTTATGGACTCACTTGTGGTGGAGCAAGAGCTCCCCAGTACCCTTAATTTCATACGACCTGATGAGAGTTTGCCTCTTACTATTGTTCCTGGTCATCTTATAAATGATGGGACATCAAACATCTACATTGTCAATGAGGGTATTGGGAGTTCCTTAGAGGATACCTTGGGTAAGAGACTCACTTTCTGTTCGCTTGTTGAGTCAGACATGTATAATGAGGTTCTTGACCTCGTTCTGACCCACCAACTTGTTGGTTTGAGAGTTTGGATTGACGATCATAACTTCAGTACCGCAACGGGAGAAACTTTTATTCCGTTGCACAATATTTCCCAAACTCTTGAGTGGTTTGAGCTATTCCAGTTGGATCCTTTGAATCATATGCTTTTGTGTCCAATTCATGAACTTCTCCTTTCATCTTGTGCTCTTTGGGAGGGGGCCCGCGCATGAGTATTTTGGCCCCGCGTGGTGTCATGTTCCCATTCCAAGTGCATTGACCCACTTTTGAGGTTCCCATTTGATGTCTTTGACAAATAAAGATGAGAACTTATTTGTGTACATAGTTATATTTCAAAAAAGAAAAACCCATAAAATACTCCACCAGTGAGCATTGATTGTTGTGGGCTCCAACCCTTGTTTATTTGGGTCACATTTGTTTCACGTATTTGTATCCATTCTTTAGTATTTCACAGGTTTTTACGGTAATTCGGGTTTGTGTCCATCAACATAACCATGAACTTCCCTTTGCGCTTCACGTAGGTGAGATCTTTTCTTTTTCATGCATAATTCCATGTAGTATCATGCTCACATTCATTGAGGACATTGCATGAAGTAAGTGTAGGGGGTGTTTTACCTGTGTACATAGTCGAGCCTTTCTCCTTTTGTTTTGTTTTCGTGTTTGTATTGATAGGGTCATGTTGGTTTGCTGCATTTAATATCGATATATCTGCTTGCCATGATCCTTGGGTGTCTTGTCTTCTTTTGCTTGTCTGATGCTTTAAAATTTTAATTTCTTTCAAAAATCTTCATGTGTTTGCGAAAGAAAATATTTTGTGGGCTTTGCGTGTGTTTAGCATGTGCAAAACGCATGTGAGGCAAAGTAAAAAGAAAGCTCCCAAAATTATCTTCAACATGATGCATTAGGATATATAGTATACTCGCTTTAGGTCTTATTGAGTCATAAGGATGCACCCCAGTTTTCCATTGGGGGGCGAGTAATCATAGGGTTTTAGTAGCTAATAAACAAAGTAGTCCCCACCCTAAACCTGGTGAGTCAAATAATTTGTGTCTGTTAGTATAAGGAATTTGTTGTAGTCATGGACCCTTAAACTCTTTTTGTGAAACCTTAAGTGTAGGGTTTTTGGTTCCCATGTAGATAATAAATAAGTGGTGTTTTCTTTTCTCGCATGACTTCAATCACTCGGGAAATTAGGTCCGATGGAACTTATTGCCTGGTGCTTTCGAGTCATCTGACTTGGGATGCACCGACCGAACTCCCGTTACACGGGTGGTAGGGATCACCCTATGTTGAGATTTGGGGGAAGGTGTACGTGATAATGTAAGTCCTCACAAGCAATGTTACACGAAACCTGACCATGGGAGAATCAAACACCAACTAGCGTAATTCATAACGCTCCAAAAAGAAGAAGAAAATGACGAAAAGAAAAGAAGAAAGAGAAGACAAATAAGACAAATAAGAACCTTAATGGACTTTACACAATGTATCACTTTAAGAAGTTTACGTCGCCCATGTCTTTCACTTAAGTCATTAATTAACTTTCACTAATTACATATATAGAGTAAGACCCTAGAATTACCGCGTCCAATGATCAACGATAATGAGTCCATCGAGTCGTGTTGCGAGGTTGAATAATGTATCTATGTTCGGATTTTGTGGGTATATCCGCTGAAAACCCTCAGGAGACACCACTCCTCCTCCTTAGCGACAAGGGGGTTTAACAGCTTGTTGCACATGCTAAGTGCAACCGTGATTGCTACAAAAATAAGTTAGGATTTCCCTATTTTTCGTATGTTTCTCATTTCTTTCATTTTTCTCTTTCTTTGTTTTGCTCAGGACTAGCAAAAACTAGGTGTAGGGGTATTTGATTGACATCATATCATGCTTATATTTGTGTCTTATATCCTCTATTTTGAACCCAAACAATGCTACGTAACAAGTTTTATGTTTAAGTTTCACGAATAAACATGTTTGAGAAGAAGAGACACAAAAAGGACCTGAATGCAAGAAAAAAGATTGAATTGTGACACTTATGGCCTGATATGCAAGAGGGAAGGACCCAAATAGAAACCAAGAGGACCAATAAGTAAATTGAGAAACTCCACACCAACATGGGGAGTATTTTGGCAATTAGTTTCGGGCCTAGACTCCAACAACTGATTCGGGTGCACCACACGTGAAAAATTGAAGTCATAAAGAAGCTAACCGAAACTGGGTCGAATCCGACCAAAAGTGACCGCCAATTGGAGGTCCCAAATGCTCAGGATCCGACACGACTTCTCGTGGTTGTGTAATATGTTGTTTTTATCCATTTGTAGAAGTTTCATTAGTCCCACATCGGGGGATTGTCCCCGATTACCTTTTTTCAAGACTATAAATAGAACTTTTCTTCCTCTTTTGTAATTACCCATTGGTTGGTGGCATTCTCTCTACTTAGAGTAAGTCTTGGAGCAAAACTCAAGTGGAGAAGAATGCTACTTATAATGTGAGCCATGTAAATAAAATAATTTTTTAGTTTGTTTTAATGTTGTCACTTCTTTTCATTCTTGCATATTTAGTTTTATTAGTTAGAATGTTTTCTCTTCTTAATATGCATGTTAGCCTAATAAGTAGTGAGAAGTTCCATCCACCTTTGGGGGTGGAGATGATGTACATTTATGTTTTGAGGTTTTGAATGTTTGACAAATTTAGATTGTGTAGACTTGAATGTTTGTATGTTCATCGGGTTTGTTTTAATCATCTACATCTTGGGGATTTTGATGGGTTTTGCCATAATATTTAGACATTTCTCATGCTTTGTTCCCTCATGTTTATTGGCTGAAATTTCCTGTTGGATATGCTATATCCTAGTCATGTGTTTGTATTAGCATTGAATTGATTGATGGATTGAAGAAACTTTGTTTTGATGAGTTTTGCCATACATTTCAGACACTTCCCATGCTTAGCTTTGTTCTTCACATGAGTTCCTGGTTTTTTAGGAGTTTTGCCATAATGTTAGACACTTCTCATGCTTAGCCTCATCTTGTGATAATCAAGTAGTAATTGCTAGTATGTTGTGTGAATGGTTTGATAAGTTTTACCACATCTTTAGACACTTCCTACGCATGAAGACACACACATGACACACACACACATGCTTACATAGGTCATTCATCACTTCTCTCACCTCATTTATGTTCACAATCTACCCCTTGGAGGATTTTATTCCTGAATTTCATCTTCCTTGTTTGTTGCTTAATAGTTTAGTGTAGTTTAGTTTAGCGTAATCACAACTTCTTCCCCTTTTTTCCCACTTGCCTTCGAACGAACCAGAGTCAACCTATCTCCCTGTGGATCGACCCATATTTTCCACGTCTTCACCGACGCCGTGAACTTGCAGTATTTAAAACGATTACATCACAAGTCTTTGAGGGTTTGCCTCATCCATAAGACTTGGGCATAATCACAACCGGTGGTGATATATTCGGCCTCAGTTGTAGACAATGCAACATTATTTTGTTTCTTACTAAACCAAGACACAAGAGATTTTCCCAAGAAATGGCAAGTACCACTAGTGCTCTTACGATCTAATATACAATCGGCATAGTCGACGTCGCTATAAACAATAAGATCGAAATCCTTTAAGATACACAAAGCATCCTTTAAGATAGTGAAAAATCCTTTTCAAAGCATTTAAGTGAGATTATTTAGGACATGCTTGAAAATGATCACACAAACACATGGCAAACATGATATTGAGGCGACTAGCAATAAGATAAATTAAAGATCCGATCATACCACAATATTTCTTGATGTCCACATTTTTTCCGTTTTCATCCATGTGCAATTTCAAGCTTGTGCTCATTGGAGTCTTGTGGGATTGCTATCTTTAAGACCAAAGCACTGAAGAAGTTCTTTTATGTATTTTGCTTAGTGTATGAAGTTCCCATCTTGAATTTGCTTGATTTGGAGTCCGAGGAAGAAATTTAGTTCCCCAATTAAACCTATATCGAACTCTCCCTGCATGGACTTAGAGAATTATTGGCACAAACAAGGGTTACTTGCACCAAAAATTAAATCGTCAACATATATTTTTATCACTAGTAAATCATGATTATGAGATTTTACAAATATAATGGTATCCAATTTACCCATTGCGAAACCTTTGTCAATCAAGAAGTTCTTCAACTTCTCATACCAAGCTTTAGGAGCTTTCTTTAGTCCATAAAGAGTCTTTTTGAGTTTAAATACATGGTTCGGGTAAGTTTCATTTACAAATCCGGGTGGTTGTCTAACATAAACTTCTTCAGAAATAAAGCTATTTAGAAAGGCACTTCTAACATCCATTTGAAAAGGTTTGATATCCATAAAAGATGCATAAGCTAAAAGATACGAATGACATCCATACGAGCAACAAGAGCATAAGTTTCATCAAAGTCTATCTCCTCATCTTAGCGGTAGCCTTGAGCAACGAGTAGCTTTGTTTCTTACTACATTCCCGTCTTCAACAAGTTTGTTTTGGAAGATCCACTTGTTCCGATAACAGTTTGATTAGTTGATTTTTCAGGAAGTTACCAAACATCATTTTGAACAAATTGATTTTGCTCTTCATGGATAGCCATTAACCAAAATTCAACATTACATGATTGCTCTACTTTCTTGGGTTCTAATTTGGAGATAAAACTCTAAAAGTCACAAACCACATGAGCACTAGAACGTGTTGTCACACCTTGAGAAACATCTCCTATCATAAGGTCCTTTTGATGATTCTTTTTATATGCCCAATCTTTAGGAAGTTTCTCTTTATCCTCTAATGGAGAACTTGGAGGCTCTTGGTAAGACTCAAGGGTGGCATCTTACGATGACACATGTCTAGTGATATCCATGTAGTCATCATAAAGAGAAAAATTATCTACACACATCAATTCATCAAAGTTGACGTGTAGAGATTCCTCAACACAACTAGTTCTTTTATTGTAGACTCTATAAGCCTTACTCCTATCAGAATACCCTAAAAAGATGGCCTTATCAGATTTAACATCAAATTTATCCAAGTTATCTTTAGTGTTGAGGACAAAATATTTTGAACCAAAAGCTTTGAAATAGGAAATCTTCGGAATGCGGTTATACCAAAGCTCAAAAGGTGTTTTCTTTAAAATTGGTCGAATGAGAACACGGTTCAAGACATAGCAAAATGTATTAACGGCTTCGTACCAAAAATACTTTGGAAGCTCTTTCTCCACAAGCATAGTTCTTGCCATTTTTTGTAGTATTCTATTCTTCTTCTTAACTACCCCATTTTGTTGAGGAGTCGAGGAAAAGAAAAGTTGTGCGCAATGTCATATTTTTCGCAAAGTTTTTGAAAAGTGTAATTTTCAAATTATCCTCCATGATTACTACAAATAATAATGATATTGGAATCCTTTTTCCCTTTGAACATGTTTGCAAAACCTTTTGAATCTTTCAAATGCATCATGTTAATTTGCTAAAAACAAAACCCAAGTAATTCGTGAAAAATCATCAACAATCATAAAAGCATAACTTTTGCCTCTTAGACTAACGGTCTGTGAATGTCCAAAAAGATCTAGGTGCAAAAGCTCAAGAGGTTTTGAAGTTGATACCACATTTAAGGATTTGAAAGATGATTTAAACTGTTTTCCAAATTGGCATGCATCACAAAACTTTTCCTTTTTGAAATCAATTTTCGGAAGCCCTCTAACTTAATTCAAGTTTGGATAATTTGTGCAATTGTGACATACTAATATGTCCCAAACTATTCTGCCATAACCAAGCTTTGTCATGTGAGACAACTAAACAAGTCTCAAGAGCCATATAATTTAGATTATCAACATGCAAGATGTAAATGTTATTAGATCTATAACCTTTGAACACGATTTTCATGTTATGTTTGGAAATGATATAGCAAGTAGTCTTATAAAAACAACTAAGTATTTTTTATCTGTTAATTGACTAACACTAAGCAAACTATATTTCAAACCTTCTACTAGTAATACTTTCTCAAAATATGACCTTTAGTGTTATCTCCAAATGTGACAATTCCTCCATTCTTAGGCTTTAAGCTTGATAGGACATGGGAGTCTTCCGTCATTTGTCTCGAACATCTACTATCAATTTGCCCTTTCTCCTTGCTTTTTATCTATAAACAAGGAAACACGTGAAGACTTTGGTACCCAAATTTGTTTGGGTCCTTGAGGGTTATCTTTTGGTACCCAAACTTGAGTAGTCTTAATTATCCTAATATTTGAATGATTAACTTTCTTAACAAGTGAGTTGTTCAATTTAACAAAGTATGATGTAGATTTCTTTTATTTCTCTCCCTTGTATCCTAAGTCATGCTTTGTTAGAGATTGAGTTTGGGTGCCAAGAAGCATGTCAAGCATTTTTCTTCTCAATGTGAATTTCTCTAAATCTTTTGTAAGTTGTTTATTCTAGGCAACAAAGATCTTCATTAGTATTACAAACATTGGTAGATTTTAAGGTTTTTATCTCATAATTAAGCAATTCATCTTCTTTAACTAAAGCTTCGTATTTGATGGAAAAATCTAGATGCACTTTTCTTCCTAACTTGTTCTTATGACAAATTATTTCACATCGCTCAGCAAGTTCATGAAATGCATCTAACAAGTCATCAGAAGAAGATGTTTCATGAGAGGATACCTCATCGTCATCAATTTCCACCACTTGAGGTTGATCACCCTTCTCTTGAGATGAAGAATTGCTTGAATCTGAATCCTCAATAGCAGCCATGAAACATATGTCTGCTCCTTCATCTTGAGAGTACTCGGAACCGGAAGCCATCGATGAGCTTGAATCATCCCAAGTAGCCTTCAGAGCCCAACCATCTTCCCATCCTTCTCGTGATGGTCTCTTCTTTTGTGATCATCTCGCTCTCGTCTTCTAGGTCTCTCGTCTTTGCTTCTTGAGAACCTTTTCCTCTCTATCTCTCCTTGGTGTCTCCTCCGTTCCTCTTCTAGGAGGGTATCTCTTTTCTTCTCTTCTTTCACGATCTCTGAGCCTAAGCAAGCGACAATCCTTCTTCATGTGGCCGGTTTTGTTGCTCTCATAGCATGTGAGACCTCGAGATGATTCTTCGTTTCCCTTTGTGAATTTTCCCTTTGCGAGAAATTCCGTGATTTTTTGAGTTAGGAAAACAACGTCTTCATCAGTGTCCTCATCTTCGTACAATTCCGAATCTGAGGTTACTTATAGGGCAATTGTCTTCTCTTTCCTTCTTGAACTTTCCTGCTCCTTTTCCTTCTCCCTCATTTCTTCCATTTGTATCTCATAAGCCATGAGGCTTTCTATGAGATCCCCCATCTTCAATTTGGAGAGGTCTTTGGCTTCTTCAATCGCCGTAGTCTTTTTATCTCGTTTTATGGATAGTGATCTAAGAAACTTCTACACCCTGTCACTTTCAAGCAAGACCTTACTGAGGTTCTTCAAAGAGTTTAATATGGATAAAGCGAGTATGCATCTCTCTTATGGTTTCATTGGGTTTCATACTAAACATTTCATATTTTTACATGAATGAATCTATCATAGTTTTCTTAACGGGTGATCTTCCCTCAAAGTGAGATTCAACCGTGCACCAAGCCTCAAATGCGGAGTCACAATCATTAGTCCTACCATATTCTTCCACTATTAAACCACACATGAGGATGTTTATAAGTCTGGCATTCATTTGAGCCATTTCGAGCTCATCATCCATCATGGGTTCAAGTTCCTTAGCTTTAACGTATGGAATTTGAAGAAACACCCACAACTTTATATCATATGATTGAATAAAAGTGATCATGTGTTTCTTCCAATAACCATAGTTAACTCCATTAAACAAGGGAGGTCTATCAGTGTGGAATCCCTCACATTGTTGGGTCATTGCTACAAAGGTTAATTTGTTTAAATACAATATACTAGGCTCTAATACCAAATGTAAGATCTAATTAGTCTAAAGATGGGTGAATAGACTAATTACACTATTAAAAGCTTAAGCAAGTAATGTGCTAAAATAGGAACAATATAAAGGAAGAGAGTAAGAAATGCAAACCACAACACCGATATAAAGAGGTTCGGATCCAACCACCACATCCTATTCCTTTCTTACGAATTGTTCATCTTCGAGCAACTTCGTGTTTTCCACTATTGTCTTCTCGTTCCGGGCTGGGAGATTTTGCATTTACACTTCAAGCTTGTGAACACCCTCGCCTAGCTTGGATCACCTTCTCACAATCCGAGAAGAGCTTCACTCCGGAAGTCAATACAACACTTTGCTGGAGATTTCTTGAATCAACTTCTAATCTCAGGCAATTGAAAGATTGATGAATGCAATGAATGATTCAAGTGGGAGATTGAGCACAATGAGAAGTTTGAGAGCAATTGGAAGTAGTATGAGAGTAAAATCTTTAGAGAGATGATTGGTAACTTTGTGAAGTTGTTCTAAGCTCTATTTATAAGCTCCAAACTTAATCTAGCCGTTGGGATTGATTTGGTAATGATTTGTGTAAGATACACAAAATAGAAAAAGTTCAGAACACAAATCTGTGCACCAACATTCGACCGGTACAGGAGAATTGTTTGACATTTTTCTAATAAAAAAGAAAACGTTCGAGCTGAAGTTCCAACCGGTCGAACCATTAAGGATAGAACATAAGTGAACGATCAAACCAAGTCTAGGGGTGGTCGACTGTTCTGAGGGTTTTGGCTAGAATAGTAATAAGCAAATGAGGTAATGGTCGAACCAAACAAGGATCTAGTCCGACCGAAAATAACAGGGAGTTTTGGAACTCGAATTGTTCTTGATCCAGTCGACCATCGTTATGGCATTGTTCTACCAGTGGCCAAAAATACGAATTGGGTTAATTGAAGTATGTGTATACGACCATTGTATAATGCGAAAAGTATAACAGTCATATTAAAAACAAATACGAAGTGTCAAATAGTCGAACCAAAATCAAGTTTTGATCGACCGGTTCGCACATTAACTGAGACATGTGTAAGGAAATAACCGATGAAATAGAGAAGGATAAGCCTAAGGTAACGGTCGAACAAGGGAAAAAATCGGACGACCGTTTTGGACAGGGCAAGAGCCTGTTAAAATTGGTTGAACCAGATGAACAACCGTTCGACCGTTTTGGGAAAAGAATAGGAGTATGTTACATTTGCTTGAACCAGATGGTTTACCGGTCGACCGAATGATGCAGAAATTCTGATTCAAGTGGAATTTTTATGTGTAATCGGTCACCTAAGAATGTCGGTTTGATATGAAATTTTGTATGAGACTTCTATAAGTTTTCTATGGATCATGCAATGCAAATCAACAAGATTTCAAGTGCCCAAGTTACAATTGAATCCTAAGTGCAAGAAACATAAATCCTATACTATTCTTGAATCTTGATTTGTTGTCTTGTATCAATCCTTATCTCCTGAAATTGTTAGTAAAACCAACGATATATGTGCATATGCATATGAGGTAGAAATAGATATACATGGATTTATTGATATGTTAATTAATTATCAAAACAATATTAACGAGTGTTAGAAAAAAGTCAACAAATGTTGAGTTCGTAATTAGAGATGAACTACCATTTTAGCACATGTGAATCTAAAGGCCGTAGGGAAGCAATTCCCTATCATAATCTGCAATTTAAACAATTTTCTAGAAGAACACTTAAAAAATTGCATTTGATAAATTTGGTAAATAAAGAGAATGCATGATTAGTTATTTTTTATCAATGAACAATAATGTAGCATTAACTAGTAATGTTTGGATCGGTCCAAAAAATTATCCTTACTATTGCGTAATTGCTTATTATCTTGATGATTCGTGGTGTTTAATTAAAAAAATCACTTCTTTTTTACCTATTTTGCATCAACACACTACCAAGATTATATTTGATCATATTAAAGATGTCATTGTAGCTAATAATCTTGAAAATAAAGTTTCTTAAATTGGATATGATAACGCTATTAATAACAGTTCAGCAATACAAATGCTTATAAATTATTGTCATCCACCTGTAGATGATTTACTCTTTCATATCAGATGTGTTTGTAATACTTTGAACTTGGTAGTACAAAATGAACTTACCATAATTAAACATTCGTTAGAAAATATTAGGAATGCAGTTGCTAATGTAGGTTGCAGTAGTACATCTAGATATCAGGAATTTAGAGAATTTTATGCATAATGAAATTAAATCTAAGAAGTTTAAATTAGATGTCCCCCCATAGATGAAATTCTACATATGAAATGTTAAAATGTTGTTATCATTATAATATTGCAATTACAACCTTTTATAATGAAAACAAAATGAGAATGAGTTAACCCCCGTCCCCCGTAGATTGGAATAATTGTAAAATTATGTTAGATTTTTTAGAACTTTTTCTCACCTTCACTACTAGATTAAGTGGACAATATTTCCATACTTCTAACAAATTTATATATGAATTACTTCAAATTACTAGAGTATTTGCAAAATATATGTAACATGGTGGTTTTGTTGAAATTTTAAATGTAATGGAGGCTAAGTTTAATAAATATTGGAATTTTTCTTCATTTAGTTTTTCTTTAGCTTTTATTATGGATCCAAGATTTAAGATAGTGGTTTACAAGTTTTGTGGGAAGCAAATTTTTCAAATATAAATTATGAAAATTTTCAAAATCATATAAATAGTTGTAAGTCTTTTTAATCAAATATTTTGAAAAATATGAAAGACAACATAAGGTAAATCAAATAGGTTCAAATGTTGCTAGTTCATTGTCACACCCATCTGCAATTGCAATGGATCCAAATGATGACTCCCAATGGAATTGGATAAGTCAAAAAAGTCAAAATTGGTGCAAACTAACATATAAAATGAATTAACTGGTTATTTAAGCACTGAAATGTACTTAAGTACTACTGAGTTAAAATCTTTGGATGTTTTTAGACTGGTGGAGAAAGAACTCAGGTAAGTTTCCACTTTTCTTCTAGATGACACAAGACTTATTATGTCCTCGGATGTAAACTTTGGCGTCAGAGTCTACTTTTAGTGCTAGTAAACGTATCTTGTCAAAAGACAAGAGACAAAACTTGTCCGACAAGTCAATCGAGATGAGCGTATGCCTTAAGGACTGGATAGACTCTACGGATATAATGCAAAACATGAATCTTCACGACAACAACGACGATAAAGATTGAAGACGAATTAAATAAACCATTCTCTTAAAGAAGTAATTTTTTCCTAATACCCCTTAGTTTTCTTCATTACTCCTTAGGTTTAGCTAGCCTCTGAGCTTTTTTAATATGTAACAAATTATGTATTTACATTGTTTCTAAATTTGAGTCAATAATTATTAATAAATAAATTGGTTACTTTGGGAAAAATATAATGTGCTTGTGTTTGTTAATTCAATTGTAATTGTATACTTACTTCAAATTAAACAAAAACAAAAAAAATCAAAATCCAACTCGACCAAGAAAATTCTAACCCGACCGAATCCAGCACGATCCTTTGTGCCACGGACCGTGCCGTGCCGGGGACCCGACTATCGTGCGGTGCCAGCATGACACGGCTGACTGTCGGTGGCACGATACAAGTCTACGCGTGGATAAAAGAATTGAGGAGAAATACGTGGTCTTATCACTTTAACACAAATATATGGTCTTCGTCGCTTTAGAAAATTGTGACCGTACATAAAGTCAAACCGATCGAACGACTAAAGTGGCGTGATCGGAGACGTTTCTGAGCGTTGCTCCCCTCCCCATCCAACCATTGCATCTTTATTCTCACCGCAATACTTTTACATCCCCACCCTAACTCCACTCCGTACCACGGCCTCAAGAACCAATTTTCCCGTGCAGTTCCAAAATTCTTGAAGAATGTCCGTGACGTGATATAGGAGAATAGTATTTTTGACGATGTGCTATTATAACTCTGTGTCTGTGGTTGGATTCTTTTGTGTTCTTTGCATGAGTTTTGATTCTTCCTTCTGAAATTATTGTTTGGTTTTGGGTCCTCTTTTGTTGGGATATTTACAACATTGAAATTACAGAAATACACCCTAAAAGTTTGAATTTACAATGGTGCAATCGAACAACTTATGAAATTACAACAGTGCACCCATAACTGACGTCGTTAGCCTCCGTCACATTTAAGTTTGACAGACGTTTGATTACACCCTTTAATTATCCTTTGATCAAAGGGATATTTACAGTAGTGCACTCGGAAAATATCAAAATTATGGGAATACACTCCAGAAGTTTGAATTGATAGTGGTGTACTCGAAAAACTTATGGAATTACAATGGTGCACTCATAACTGACGTTGTTCGCCTCCGTCACGTTTCTGTTTGACGAACATTTGATTACACCCATTAATTAACCTCAACCCATTTAATTACCCCAAATCCAATTCCATCAACTTCACTTCCATCACCCCAAACCCCAACCTCCCACTTCCATAGCTCTCGAACCCCCCATCCACCACCACTTACATCACCCCAAACCCCAACCTCTCACTTTCATTCATCTCCCACTTCCACCTCCCACCTCCCACATGTCCATTAATTATTGCAATGATGCGTGTTTGGGATTGGGGTTTGTACTTCTGTGTCGATCAAATGTTTGGAAATTGGCAATGTACGCATGGTTCTGTGAAAATTAGACGTGTACCTATCAAATAAATTTGTAATTGATGTCATACCTATCTGTAACAGTGCGTCCCACAATCGTGTGCCTCCGTTTACGTCTCCAGTAAAGGACCGTTATTTTTCATCGGGGTTTTTTTCTTCCGTACCGATCAAAAGTTTGGAAATTAGCGACGTAATCATGGTACTGTGAAAATTGGATGTGTACCTTTCAAATAAACTTGTACTATCATATTTTAACATGCATTATCACTGAATTATTCTTGAATTTAGTACTCATTCTTGGCTGCAATTTGTGCTAAATTCATAAGTTATTTTTGGTTAAAGATTGACCGCAATTTGGCTCATTTTGGATGCATTTTAGGGCTCATTCTTGGTTGCACTTTGATGTGCATTATCTCTGATTTTTACTAGAATTTTACTCTTCATTCTTGGCTGCCATTTGGGCTAAATTCTTAAGTTGTTTTTGGTTGACGATTGATTGCAATTTGGCTCAATCTTGGATGCATTTTAGGGCTCAATCTTGGCTGCACTTTGTCCTACATTATCTCTGAATTTTTCTTCAATTTTACTGCTCATTCTTGGCTACAATTTGGGCTAAATTCTTAAGTTTGTTTTGGTTGAAGATTGTCTACAATTTGACTCAATTTTTGATAGGTACATGTTCAATTTTTGAGTCGGAGGTGGATGAGAGATTCAAGAGCGATGGAAGTTGGAGGTTGGGGTTTGGGGTGATGGAAATGGGGGGTGGATGGAATTGAATTTGGGGTAATTAAACGGGTTGGGTTTAATTCAGTGATAATGCATGTTAAAATAATTCAGTGATAATGCATGTTAAAATATGATAGTACAAGTTTATTTGAAAGGTACACATCCAATTTTCACAGTACGATGATTACGTCGCTAATTTCCAAAGTTTTGATCGGTATGGAAGAAAAAAACCGATGAAAAATAACGGTCCATTACTAGAGACGTAAACGGAGGCACACGATTGTGGGACGCACTGTTACAGATAGGTATGAGGTCAATTACAAATTTATTTGATAGGTACACGTCTAATTTTCGCAGAACCATGCGTACATTGCCAATTTCCAAACATTTGATCGACACAGAAGTACAAACCCCAATCCCAAACACGCACCATTGCAATAATTAATGGACATGTGGGAGGTGGAAGTTAGAGATGAATGAAAGTGAGAGGTTGGGGTTTGTGGTGATGTAACTGGGTGGTGGATGGGGGTTCGAGAGCGATGGAAGTGGGAGGTTGGGGTTTGGGGTGATGGAAGTGAAGTTGATGGAATTGGATTTTGGGTAATTAAATGGGTTGAGGTTAATTAATGGGTGTAATCAAATGTTCGTCAAACAGAAATGTGACGGAGGCGAACAACGTCAGTTATGAGTGCACCATTGTAATTCCATAAGTTTTTTGAGTACACCACTGTAAATTCAAACTTTTGGGGTGTATTCCTATAATTTTGATATTTTCCGAGTGCACTACTGTAAAAATCACTTTAATTAAAAGGGTAATTAAAGGTTGTAATCAAACATCCATCAAACTTAAATGTGACGGAGGCTAACAACGTCAGTTACAGGTGCACCATTGTAATTTCATAAGTTTTTCGAGTGCACCACTGTAAATTCAGACTTTTTGGGTTGTATTTCCTTAATTTCGATGTTTTCCGAGTGTACCACCGTAAATATCCTTTTTTTGTTTTGTCCATGGAAGAAATGTGGGAATATTTTCTTCCGAATGTGTTAGGTTGGTCTCAAGTTTGAGGTTTTGAATTTTGTAGGTTTTCCTGAAAGTTCATTGGTTTTGGGTCTTCCATGTTACTTCTATCAATATTAATTGCATTATTCTTCCAAAAAAATTTAAAAAACTAATTTGAGATCTAGGAAAGTCAAGGAAAGCGTCTGAGACCATTCTTAACGTGGAAGGAAACATGAGTGGGGTGGGAAAATGGGAGGTCGGGTCCCAACCTGGGTCGGCGACCCGGGTTGGTTTTTTTTAAATAAACGATTAAAAATTAATTTTTTATATGTTTAATAAATTTTTATTGATATATATATATATATATATTTTATATAATTATAATTATTTTTTGAAAATTAAAACAAATAACCAAATACCCTACATTCTCTCCCCTTACGTAATTTGGAGATCATTTTTTGGTAAAAAAAATAATTTTAAATTTTTTTAAAAAATAAAAACATATTTCCAGAAAAAAATGACTTTAAAATAAATATATTAACACTATTAACTATTATCAATATTTTAAAATTTAGATAAATTATTTAATTGATGTGTATATTATTTTATATAATTAGAATTAATTTCTGAGAATTAAAATAAATGAAAATTAATAAGATAAAATAGTTGTAAAAATAATTTATTTAACGGTTTGTGTATTTTTTGGTGGAATAAAAAATGATGTAAAAGGAAATGATTTGAAGTAGAGAGTTTGATGAAAGTGGGGTTGAGATTAAGAGGTGAAAAATGAGTTGGGTTGGGTTGTATAATATTTTCTACGATGATGGAGAGAGAAACTTGATTTGGGGGTGGGGCCGGATATTTGGGTTGCGTTAACGGTGCTCTGAGGTAAGCTACCATTCTCTTTTTCTTAACTTGGTGCGGATGAGAGGTTTCATCAGGTTGATTTTTGTGTCGATGATGCGGACGATTTCGGGGTTTCATACCCCGAAATCCCCGGAAGTCTTCTGCTCCATGCAAACTCTGCTCAGACGACGACAACCCAGATTTTGGACGGAACGGGACGAGTTATGGCTCAGTACGAAATGCGTGAATGTGTTTACTCCCAAATGAAGCCCCCAACGTTGTTCATGTGTCGTTCCCAGTTTGACTGAGGAAGGTGGTCAAGAAGAAGCAGAAGTTAAGGAGGCGAGGTATAGATGGAATGAGATTTTGGGGAGGAGGCAAAGGTTACTATGAGTTCTATTTTTATAAACACGTCTTAACTGAAAAAAAGATTATTAATTTTTCACCTCCACATTGCAAATTTGCAATGGTTCCCCAAGTCATCTTTACTAATTTAAAATTTTGCTTTTGATGTTTCTCATCTTATAAAGCTGCATGGCAGTTGACAACGGAGTGGGGAATAGGGGCTTCTACATCAAGCAAGCGGTGTCAAAACCATGCTTCAGGATATTTGTACGTTTCTTCTATGAAACCCATCGAACAATAATGAAAAAACGATAACGTCATTGTTCTCTTTTAGTATGATTTGATTATGTCAAAAAGTTGGCTTTGGGATGTTTTTCTTGCAGTGTTTATGTTTAAATATTTTCACACCAGTTTTTCAACATAATATATTTGAAGTTACTCTTGGGAGTTTGGGTTGGATATCAAAGATAGGGAGGAGAGAATTTCAATCCCATGATGTGCTAACTGGAATTACATACCACGAGTACATTTATGAATAAGGATGAGGAATGCTATTTGAGTTTGATTTGTGGAGCATGTAGATTAGTATTTATTTATGGTGGAATTCAAATTTAAAGTCTATTGCTTAGCCAACACCAGGCATGTGATATGAGTTATGTTGGCTAGATTATTATTACGTCTCAAACCAAACTTAGTGATCTTATAATTAATTTATTATTACGCCTCAAACCAAAAGTCAGGGATCTAACTATGTTGGTAGTTTATTGATGTATTTTGGTGTTTTATTTTTTGAGAATCAAACGTTTTCTTCTGTCCTATATGGTAATTTGAGATTTTGGTTGCTTCAAAGTAGTTCTCTACTGCTTTTTCTATATTGATTATCGCAAACTGTGTTATGGTTGTAGTATTTTTGCTCACAAGTAGTTAATTATTAGGGGGTTGTATGTTATATTGTAACATTCCGAAACAACGGAAATTTAAAAAATTAAACAATCAAGAAATTACTCAGATAAAATCATCAACGGGAATGTTACTCATATAAATCAACAGTCGGTGCACCAATAATACAACAGAGTTTGTCAAAAGACGTGATTACAACAATACAATGAAAAGACATGTAAAACAATCATGACGACCTCGAAGAGTCCGATGAGGATCCTGACACCAAAATGTGTGCGCCCGCTGTCACCACCCGACAGAACCTACTGCGGTCCTGAAACATGAATCAAACAACGATGTCTGAGTTTCCCATTAGGAAACCCCGTATGCCAAGCTCACATATATGCATGCAATAGTACGGTAAAAGAACCTATCATACTAGTAGCATGTCATGTCACATCTGCAATGCATCAAGTCCCTCAACATGGTAAACGGGACCTCAGTCCAACAACAACGACCCTCAACAGGTTCCACAAGGACATTCGTCCAGCAACAACAACAGGTCTCCCTCGGAAACCTACCATATGCACATACGGTCTTACGGACAGTACGCGACGCGTCCCCCCACACGCGACTACACGAGCCTAAGGGATCGGTGAGGAGCGTCCACACTTCCGCGCAAGGAACCACGTGGTCTACACCACCTTCGACGGAGCCGTAGCCCGGTCGGTCAACATCCCAGGATAGGTGCCCAATCAGGGATCATCGCTAGCACAACATCAGCGGCATCGCCGGCACAACATCGGTGGTACAACATACGTCCGACACAACAATAGACGGCACAACCACAAGCCGGAACATCGTTGGCATCATCATCGCCGGCAAAAACCTCGGCGGTACAACATACGGCCGGCACAACATCGGACGGGTCCAAATCGTAGTCTGCAGGGTCATCATGCTCCACGAGCCATGCGTCACACGCATTGGGATCCGTGATCCCTCAGGTCTACTACTCATCAAAGAGTAAGGCAACAACACGTCACACTACGTCCAACACGGAGGTGGCGCGACACAAGCATCCACACACTTCCACACGGCGGTCCCTGGGCAGTACGAGCACGTACCAGCCGTCACCTCCCGGCTCACGCTCTAAGCGAGGACACGGGTTTTCGTGGACAGAGTTGACACAACCACAAGACCAGGAATTCAGTTCTGCACACAAACGGTCGACCAAAAAGCCTAACCGGCCGACCGTCCTCAATAGGTTCGGTCGACCAAAGTCTACAACGGTCGAACTATTCTGCGCGTCACTTAAGTCCAAACGGTCGAACAGAAGTCTAAAACCGGTCGACCGAATACGAGGTCAAAATCCGGAGTTGGTCAAAGTCAACAAGTCTATTCGGTCGACCGACTCAGGGGTCCCGGTAGACCAAAAACTACCAGGGTCATCCTAATAGTCTACGTCATATAACGGTCGAACGATATATCAAAAACGGTCGAACAACATGCAAAAATCATCAAGTACACTTAAGTTCCGGTCGACCCCAAAACAAGCGACGGTCGACCGAAAACTGACAGGCAATCCCAACTCACCAGCAAAACGCACTACCGGTCGACTGCCACAAGGCATCGTTCGACCGGTGAAGGTTAAAGTCGGGTAAAAATACTACATCGGTCGACCGCCCGAAGGAACCCTGTCGACCGTTTGTCGTCTTCAACCTCGCGCCAGCCGAGGATTTATGTCATTCTCGTCGTCGGGGAGGTCTCCGACCTCCCCCGACCGACCAACCAAACCCTCCCACGAGGGTTAGCAACAACAAACACACTAAAAGCCGGCATACCTCAAAAGAACGACGAAATACGCCAGAGCTCCGCTCGCGCACGCCGTCTCCACACCTCCTCGCACGATCGCCTCCAGACGCTTCACACCGGAGCCTCCTCCTCTACTACGTCGGAAATGGAAGAGAATGAGAGTGAGAGAGTGCAAGTGAGTGAGAGAGAGAGAAACAGATTTCTCTTCTAAACCCAAACCAAACCCATCATCACACCACCCCTACTCCATCACCCTACACCTCATCTACAGTACTCGCCACTTCTTCCCTTCCCCATGCAAACCCACACACTAATCACCATTAGCTCCTAATCAAAGGTTAGGGACATAACATATATAGAATGAAATCATACTTTCGTATGTACTGTTTTTTAATTTCGTTGTCTCAAATCAACAGGAACAAGATATCCAAGGTGCCATTTTTATGGCTTCTTAAATGCAACATTCAGCGGTACATAAGTCAAAGAAGTGGAGAAGCGTGTTATGAATTTGTAGTTTATCCCAAATGATTATTTTATAGATCCATTTGTTAATTGGCAAGGTGATAACTTTTGATCTGCACACTTTATTTGATGCTCCTGTTTTTTGTGCTTTTACTGAGTTTGTTAGAACCCTAACCCTTGATTTAGGGTTAATCTTGGATTAGAGTTGGCTTTGCATGGGGAGTTGGGTTGCATAGTGTGTGCATGGGGAAGAGGAGGAGGCGAGTACTGTAGACGTGAGGGGAGGGTGATGGCTGGGTGTGTAGTGCACTGTTGGTGGAGTTGTGTTGGGTTATAATTGAGTTTCTCCCTCTCTCCTTCCTCTCTCGTTTGATCTTTGCTCTCATTTTCTTCCTTTTCTTTCCCTTGCGTGCGTGTTGGTGGAGCAGCTGCGGAGACGTCGGGCGTGGAAGGTGTCCGGCCGGGAGAGGCGCGACGCGTGATCGAGGTCTACCGGAGGCGAGGCGTAGGAGCTCCGGCATCGTCGACTTCACGCGGGTGAAAGGTATGCCGCTCTCTAGTGTGATTTTGTGGTTTCTAACCCTCGTGGGAGGGTTGTGTTGGTCGGACGGGGAGGTCGGAGACCTCTCCAGCGTTGTTTCTTCGTAAAACCTCGACTGGCGCGAGGTTGAAGACGACCAACGGTCGACCGGGTCCTTCGGGCGGTCAACCGATTTAGCATTATTTGCCCGACTTTAACCTTCACCGGTCGAACGACGCCTTTTGGCGGTCGATCGGTAGTGCATATTGTTGGTGAGTTGGGACTGCCTGTTGGTTTTCGGTCGACCGTTCCTTGCTTTTGGGTCGACCGGAACTTAACTGTACTGTATGCATGTTGTTCGACCGTTTTTATGTGTTCGGTTGACCGTTTTATGACATAGAATAATAGGTTGACCCTGTTAGTTTTCGGTCGACCGAGACACCTGAGTTTGTCGACCGATAGATTTGAATTTGATGTTGACCAGACTCCGGATTTTGACCTTGTTCGGTCGACCGATAGGATTGACATGATCGCGGATCCCAATGTTTGATGTTTGTGCGGGCACGCAACTGGCGTCGGGTGAGGTGACTACCGGCCTACGGGCTACGGAGGTCGCTGCTCTGCTTTTATAGCGGCACGGTTGGTGTTTGCGGCTCGTGGAGCCTGATGACCTGGCAGACTTCGATTTGGATATGTCCGATGTTGTGCCGGACGTTTGTGATGGACCACCGATGTTGTGCCGGTGATGCCGCCGAGGTTGTGCCGGCGATGATGATTGTTGGGCCGAGGCTGTTCCGGCTATGTTGATTCCTCGACTGGGCACCTATCGAGATGATGTTGTTATACCTTCCGGGTGACGGCCCTGTTGGTCCCCAGTGGCTCCGACCACAGAGACTTGCAGATCTGTATTCTATCGGCCTGCAGGCGTGACAGAGGCTCCCTGCCGAATCCTTGACTAGGGTAGCTGCGTGTGGGGGGTGCGATGTCGCGTGCTGTAAGACTGCATGTGCCTGCAGTAGGTCTCCTCGGGAGAACCGATGTTGACTGTCGGACTGATGTCCTGTTTTACCCTTTGGGAGAACTGTTTTCCTTTCTGTCGATGCCATGACATGCTACTAGTATGATAGGTTCATTTGTGTAATGCATGCATATAGGTGAGTTGGCATACGAGGTTTCCTTCTGGAAACTCAGGCATTGTTGTTATATATTTTTCAGGACCGCAGTAGGTCCAGTTGGGTGGTGATCGGTGGACACGCGCATTTTGGAGTCAGATCCTCTACTCAGACCACTGAGGTCAACATGATTATGTTTTATCTTCTTTTGTCGTTTTGTTGTAATCATGTATCATTTTGGCAAACTCTGATGTAATTTGGTGCACCGCTATTTGTTTTATGAGAAGTAACAGTCCCGTCTTTGATTATTAGCCTTTATTGTTGTGATTATGAATTTTCAAAATTTCCGCTGTTTCGGGATGTTACAATTTGGTATCAGAGCGGTCGATTCCTATGTGGTTCCCAATGAAATCACCCTTGTAGTAATAAGGCTCATGCATTTTATATTTTTGACATGCATTCATGGCTGAAGTTTGTGATTGTTTCTTCTGTCATATGGCACCTAGGCGCGTGAGGAGTTCTTCACGCGATCGTGGTTCCAGTGGCGACACTGAGGGCGCTCATTGGGACCGGTTGGGCGAGTTTCTGGAGCGTCAAGCAGCTCAGAATGCGCAGGGTGGGGTGGGAGCTGAGCACGATCGTTTCATGCGTCACCACCCACCGACTTTTGATGGCAGGAAGACCCCGGAGGTTTCGGAGGATTGGATCTTCAGGATGGAGAAGATCTTCCGCGCGATTGGAGTAGCATCAGAGAGGATGGTGGAGCTGGCCACCTATGTGTTCGATGGCGAGGCCGCCAACTGGTGGAGGTCCACATCCACGGTGTTGTTTGACGACCGTGTGGATGTCAGCTGGGAGGAGTTCTTAGAGGTGTTCCATGAGCAGTACTTTCCCCAGCAAGTCAGGGATCAGAAGCGGGAGGAGTTCATGTCGCTGGAGCAGAAGGAGATGACTCTGGCAAGCTACATCAGCAGGTTCAATGCGTTGGAGCGTTACTGCCCTGAGATATATGTGGCCCCTGAGCAGCGGGTGAGGAAGTTCGTGAAGGGACTGAGGCAACCGCTCCGATCTCGGGTGATCAACAGCATGCCGCGGACCCTTGCAGATGCGGTGAAGCGTGCTACTATCATCGAGCAGGACCAGAGGGAGTGTCTTCAGGAGGTGAGGAAGGCACCAGTGAGCACCGGTAGCCGTGTAGCCGGTCGTGGAGGGGCAAACCCGGGCAAGAGGCCCAGGTTTGATGGAGGAGGAGCACGCCAGTCAGGAGCGTGCACTTACTGCGGGAGGTTTCATCCAGGACAGGAGTGTCCCCGTCGGACTGGAGCGTGTATGGGTTGCGGTCAGATGGGACATTTCACCCGTGATTGTCCTCAGAGGCAGGGGGAGCCGAGCAGGAGGCCAGGACCACCAGCAGTAGGCAGAGGCGGAGGCAGCCGATCAGTTGTTTCACCGGGCCAGGGCAGGAAGACTGGGCGAGTCTTCACTATTCAGGCTGAGGAGGCGAGGGACTACAACACCGTCGTGGAAGGTACACTTTCTGTTTCTGGTTTGGTAGCGCGTGTGTTGTTTGATTGTGGCGCCACTCACTCTTTCATTTCGGAGAAGTTTGCTGGCGAGTTGGGTCGGACCCCTGTGCTGCTGACTGAGGTTTTAGAGGTCACCACGCCCATGGGTGAGGTGGGCACTATGGGGAGCTTTTTCCCCGGCACCACAGTTGCATCGGGAGACCATGACTTTCCGGCTCATCTGGTCTTGTTACCGATGGAGGACTTCGACGTCATACTGGGGATAGATTGGCTGTCACAGTACGACGTGCGGGTCTTCGACGTCATACCCTAACCATTGATTTAGGGTTAATCTTGGATTAGAGTTGGCTTTGCATGGGGAGTTGGGTTGCATAGTGTGTGCATGGGGAAGAGGAGGAGGCGAGTACTGTAGATGTGAGGGGAGGGTGATGGCTGGGTGTGTAGTGCACTGTTGGTGGAGTTGTGTTGGGTTATAAACGAGTTTCTCCATCTCTCTCCTTCCTCTCTCGTTTGATCTTTGCTCTCATTTTCTTCCTTTTCTTTCCCTTGCGTGCGCGTTGGTGGAGCAGCTGCGGAGACGTCGGGCGTGGAAGGTGTCCGGCCGGGAGAGGCGCGGCGCGTGATCGAGGTTTACCGGAGGCGAGGCGTAGGAGCTCCGGCACCGTCGACTTCACGCGGGTGAAAGGTATGCCGCTCTCTAGTGTGATTTTGTGGTTTCTAACCCTCGTGGGAGGGTTGTGTTGGTCGGACGGGGAGGTCGGAGACCTCTCCGGCGTTGTTTCTTCGTAAAACCTCGGCTGGCGCGAGGTTGAAGACGACCAACGGTCGACCGGGTCCTTCGGGCGGTCGACCGATTTAGCACTATTTGCCCGACTTTATCCTTCACCGGTCGAACGACGCCTTTTGGCGGTCGACCGGTAGTGCATATTGCTGGTGAGTTGGGACTGCCTGTTGGTTTTCGGTCGACCGTTCCTTGCTTTTGGGTCGACCAAAACTTAAGTGTACTGGTTTTTGTATGCATGTTGTTCGACCGTTTTTATGTGTTTGGTCGACCGTTTTATGACATAGAATAATAGGTTGACCCTGTTAGTTTTCGGTGGACCGAGACCCCTGAGTCGGTCGACCGATAGATTTGAATTTGATGTTGACCAGACTCTGGATTTTGACCTCGTTCGGTCGACCGGTTTTAGACCTTTGTTCGACCGTTGGGGATTATGTTTTGAGCGCAGCGGTAGACCGTGTTAGGAGTACGGTCGACCGATTCCTTTTTGGAAACGGTCGACCGAATAACCTTTGTCGGTCGACCGTTTGGGCCCAGGACAGAATTCCTGGTTCCTTTTGAATACCAACTTTGTCCACGAAAACCCGTGTCCTCGACTTGTGCGTGAGCCGGGAGGTGACGGTGGGCGCGTTACGCGTGCCTGCCCAGGGACCGCCGTGTGGAAAAGTGTGGGTGTTCGGGACGCGTCACCTCCATGTATGGACCGCGACTAAGTTGGTGGATTGATTGGACTCATTGTAGTATAGCATGTCTGAGGGATCGCGGATCCCAATGTTTGATGTTTGTGCGGGCACGCAATTGGCGTTGGGTGAGGTGACTACCGGCCTACGGGCTACGGAGGTTGCTGTCCTGCTTTTATAGTGGCGCGGTTGGTGTTTGCGGCTCGTGGAGCCTGATGACCTGGCAGACTTCGGTTGGGATCTGTCCGATGCTGTGTCGGACGTTTGTGATGGACCACCGATGTTGTGCAGGTGATGCCGCCGAGGTTGTGCCGACGATGATGATTGTTGGGCCGAGGTTGTTCCGGCTATGTTGATTCCTCGACTGGGCACCTATCAAGATGATGTTGTTATACCTTCCGGGCGACGGCCCCGTTGGTCCCCAGTGGCTCCGACCACAGAGACTTGCAGAACTGTATTCTATCGGCCCGCAGGCGTGACAGAGGCTCCCTGCTGAACCCTTGACTAACGTAGCCACGTGTGGGGGGTGCGATGTCGCGTGCTGTAAGATTGCATGTGCCTGCAGTAGGTCTCCCTGGGAGACCCGATGTTGATTGTCGGACGGATGTCTTGTTTTACCCTTCGGGGGAACTGTTTTCCTTTCTGTCGATGTCATGACATGCTACTAGTATCATATGTTCATTTGTGTAATGCATGCATATAGGTGAGTTGGCATACAAGGTTTCCTTCTGGAAACTTAGGCATTGTTGTTATATATTTTTCAGGACCGCAGTAGGTCCAGTTGGGTGGTGATCGGCGGGCACGCGCATTTTGGAGTCGGATCCTTTACTCAGACCACTGAGGTTAACATGATTACATTTTATCTTCTTTTGTCGTTTTGTTGTAATCATGTATCATTTTGACAAACTATGATGTAATTTGGTGCACCGCTATTTGTTTTATGAGAAGTAACAATCCCGTCTTTGATTATTAGTCTTTATTTTTGTGATTATGAATTTTCAAAATTTCCGCTATTTCGGGATGTTAAAGAGTTCATTGGGTTTTTCCCCATTCTTTACTCATGGCATGTTTTTTCCCGATTAATTATATTGTTTAAAGTAGTATTATCAGTCACCCCCCAAACATATATCATGTTAGGATTTAATGGCACATCAAAAAAAGTTCGTGCCAATTTAACATCAACGTTTTATTTGAATTTTTTATTTCGTTAACTTTGATTCACCCTTTTGACTTAAGGTGTACCCAGGGCCGTCTCAGAAATTTTTGAGGCCCTGTGCGAAAATAAACAACGAGACTCCTAAATTTGAAAAAAATTGTCCACCTAGTTTAAATAATAAAAATTTCACTAACTTAATAAAATATTAATTGATTTTTTTGCCTTCTTAGCAATATTTGAGACAAATTTATCAATGTTTATGTGTTATTCATGTGTTAACACTAATTTTATTTGCAACCCAATAAGCTCATGTAATTTTTTTTTGAGGCCCTTCAAAATGAGGCCCGGAGCAGGAGCTCACCCTGCTCCTGCTATTGGGCCGGGTCTGGGTGTACCTATCTGTTTCCTCATATTATCGTCTTTTTGAAATGATCAAGTGGGCTTATTTCATTTACTGATTACAACAAGATGAAACTAAAATCATCAAAATTTCTTTGTAGATTTGCGGCTCAAATTCTGTTAGTCAAACTTATTTGTGAACTTAATGTAGGTTTCATGAATATCATAGTATGCATTTCAAATAGGAAAGACAATCCAAACCAATATATAGCTTACACCCTCCTCTGAAATCATGTCAATCCTTTATTAATGATGATACGATCAAACTTAAAGCTGATTTCCACATTCAGATGAGATTAGATAACCACTACGAAGAAATGTTCTTGTACTTATTTTTGTATATACTGTTTTTTAAATTCTTTGTCTAAATATCAGCAAGAACTTGATATCCAAGGCTCGAAGTTGCAATTCATCTGAGCTTCTGGAATGCAATAACTACTGTATAGGTCAAAGAAGTGGAGAAACGTTGTATGAATATGTAATTATGCTGAAATGATTATTTCGTAGAACCATTTGACATTAGGCTAGGTTATAATTTTAGATTTTTGTTAGGTGAGACTGTAACATCCCGAAACAGCGGAAATTTTAAAAAAAATAATAATCAAGACAATCAACTCAATAATCAAAGGCGGGACTGTTACTTCTCATAAATCATAAAAGTGGTGCACCAAAATACATCAGAGTTTATCAAAAGATACATGATTACAGCAAAACGACAACAGAGGATAAAAAGTAATCATGTCGACCTCAGCGGCCCGAGAAGAGGATCCAACTCCAAAATGCGCGTCCCCGCCGATCACCACCCAACTGGACCTACTGCGGTCCTGAAAAATATATAACAACGATGCCTGAGTTTCCAGAAGGAAACCCCGTATGCCAACTCACCTATATGCATGCATCACATAATGAACCTATCATACTAGTGGCATGTCATGGCATCAACAGAAAGTAAAACAGTTCCCCCGAAGGGTAAAACAGGACATCAGTCCGACAATCAATCATCGGGTCTCCCGAGGAGACCTACTGCAGGCACATGCAGTCTAGTAGCCCGCAACATCGCACCCCCCACACGCAGCTACACTACTCAAGGGTTCGGCAGGGAGCCTCTGTCACGTCTACGCGCCGATAGAAACAGATCTGTAAATCTCAGTGGTCGGGGCCACAGGGACCAACGGGGCCGTCGCCCGGAAGGTATAACAACATCATCTCGGTAGGTGCCCAGCCGAGGAAAACAACATAGCCGGAACAGCCTCGGCTCAACAATCACCATCGCCGGCACAACCTCGGCGGCATCACCGGCACAGCATCGGTGGTCCATCACAACAGTCCGGCACAGCATCGGACAAAACCAGACCGAAGTCTGCCAGGTCATCAGGCTCCTCGAGCCGCGAACACCAACCGCGCCGCTATAAAAGCAGGGCAGCGACCTCCGTAGCCCGTGGGCCGGTAGTCACCTCACCCAACGCCAGTTGCGTGCCCGCACAACATCAACACTGGGATCCGTGATCCCTCAGGCCTGCTATACTACAAGGTGCCAACAATCAACTCAAGGTCACGGTCCATACATGGAGGTGACGCGTCCCGAACACCCACACTCTTCCCAACGGCGGTCCCTGGGCAGGCACGCATCACGCGCCCACCGTCACCTCCCGGCTCACGCCCAAGGCGAGGACACGGGTTTCCGTGGACAAAGTTGGCGTTCAAAAGGGAACCAGGAATTCTGTCCTGGGCCCAAACGGTCGACCGGAAGAGGTGATTCGGTCGACCGGTTCCAGGAAGGAATCGGTCGACCGTACTCCTAAAACGGTCTACCGTTGCGCTCAAAACAGAACCCCTAACGGTCGAACAAGGGTCTAAAACCGGTCGACCGAACGAGGTCAAAATCCGGAGTCTGGTCAACATTAAATTCCACTCTATCGGTCGACCGACTCAGGGGTCTCGGTCGACCGAAAACAGACAGGGTCAACCTAGTATTCTACGTCATCAAACGGTCGAACGTAAACATACTACCGGTCGAACAAACATGCAATCGGTCGAACGCAATATAAATCGGTCGAACAATTCATACAATAATAACAGGTACACTTAAGTTCCGGTCGAACACAACAAGGACCGGTCGACCGATAACAGGCAGAAAATCCCAACTCACCAGCAATAATGCACTACCGGTCGACCGCCACAAGGCATCGTTCGACCGGTGAAGGTTAAAGTCGGGCAAACAGTGCTAAAACGGTCGACCGCCCGAAGGATCCGGTCGACCGTTGGTCGTCTTCAACCTCGCGCCAGCCGAGGTTTTTAGAAGAAACGCGTCGCCGGAGAGGTCTCCGACCTCCCCCGACTCGACCAACGCATCCCTCACATGAGGGTAATAAACAAACCACACTAAGGAGCGGCATACCTCAAATGAAGACGACGAAACGCCGGAGCAAGCTCACGCCTCCGTCCTCCTCACGCGCGTCCTCCTCCCCGCGACGACCTCCTCACGCCGGAACCTCCGAGCCTTCTTCCTCCTCTGGTCGCCGGATAGAAAAATGGAGAGGGAGTGAGAGAGTGCAAGTAAGGAAAAGAGAGAGAGAGAGAGAGAGAAACACTTAAATAACCCTACACCCCATCACCTCTCCCTCACCCTACACCATCACCCTACACCCCAACCCATACTTCCCATCACATCCACCACTCCTTCCTCCATCCCTATGCAAACCCCTCTTCTAACCCAAATTAACCCTAATCCAATCCTAATCCGGTTTAGGGACATAACAATCCACCCAACTTAAAAGGATTTCGTCCCGAAATCAAGCAAACACTCACCGAAAAGATCTGGATACTACCTTCTGACATCCTCCTCGATCTCCCAAGTGGCCTCGCGCTCGCTGTGATGCTGCCACCTGACTTTAACCATTGGAATGGTCCTCCTCCTGAGCTGATGATCCATGCGATCAACAATCTCGACTGGCCTCTCCTCGAGCGACAAGTCCTGCTGAATCTCCGGCACCGTTATCTCAATAACGTGTGACGGATCTGCCACATACTTCCTCAACATCGACACATGGAAAACATTATGCAGACCCGAAAACTGTGGCGGCAAGGCGATCCGGTAGGCAACCTCTCCAACTCGGTCGAGGATCTCAAACGGTCCAACATACCTCGGACTGAGCTTCCCCTTCTTCCCAAACCTCATCACACCTCTGGCTGGGGAAATCTTCAGAAACACATGGTCGCCTACCTCGAAACTCAACTCACGTCTGCGTCGATCAGCATAACTCTTCTGCCTGCTCTGTGCTGTGGCCAGCCTCCTCCTGATCACATCCACCTTCTCTGAGTACATCTCCTCCTGATCACATCCACCTTCTCTGAGTACATCTGCACAAGCTCTGGCCCCACTAACTGCCTCTCGCCCACATCAGTCCAGCATACCGGTGATCTGCAAGGCCTCCCGTACAACGCCTCGTACGGTGCCATCCCAATACTCGAGTGGTAGCTGTTGTTGTAGGCGAACTCTATCAGTGGCAGGTGCTCATCCCAGTGTCCTGCCCAATCCAACGTGCATGCTCTCAGCATATCCTCCAAGGTCTGAATCGTCCTCTCTGACTGACCATCTGTCTGCGGATGGAACGCTGTACTGAACCTCAGACGCGTCCCCAAAGCCTGCTGCAGACTCCCCCAAAATCTGGAAGTGAAACGAGGATCTCGATCTGAGATGATGCTCACCGGCACTCCATGCAACCTGACTATCTCCTCCACGTACAACTTAGCTAGACCCTCCAAAGGCAACATGGTCCTGATCGCTAAGAAATGCGCCGACTTGGTTAGTCGATCGACTATCACCCAAATCGCGTCGTGGAATCTCCTCGTCTTCGGCAATCCCGTGACAAAATCCATCGTCACGTGCTCCCACTTCCACCCAGGAAGCTCAATACACTGCATCGGTCCTGCTGGCCTCTGATGCTCAATCTTCACCTGCTGGCAGACCAAGCATCGCTCCACAAACTCTGCAATATCCTTCTTCATGCCCTTCCACCAGAAGTTCCGCTGCAGGTCCTTATACATCTTCGTGCTCCCCGGGTGAATGGTGTATCTGGCTCTGTGTGCCTCCTCCATGATGTCATCTCTCAGCCCATCAACCTTCGGCACCCAAATCCGACTCCTGAACCTCAGACCACCATCAACCCCCACACTGAAATCTGATCCATCTCTGGAAGCCAACTGTAGCAGACCAGCTAACTCCTCATCCCCCTGCTGAGCCTGAACCAACCGTGAGACAGTCTGCGGCTCCACCCGAAGCCCAGCAATCACTGCTCCCTCTGAGCCCTCTGTGAACGGTCTCCACTCTGACAAAGCCTCGAGTAACCTCCACTCCTGGATGCACAGACTCGCAACTGAAACCTCCACCTTCCTGCTCAGCGCATCTGCAACCGAATTCGCCTTCCCCGGATGATAGGAAATGGTGAAGTCGTAGTCCTTAATGAACTCGAGCCATCTGCGCTGCCTCATATTCAGCTCCTTCTGCGAGAACAAGTACTTCAGACTCTGATGGTCGGTGAAGACCTCGAACTGCTCGCCATACAGATAGTGCCGCCAGGTCTTCAACGCGTGAACTACTGCTGCTAACTCCAGATCGTGAGTAGGGTAGTTCTTCTCGTGCACCTTCAGCTGCCTCGAAGCGTACGCGACCACCTTCCCATGCTGCATCAGAACACAACCCAAGCCTATCCCTGATGCATCGCTGTAAATCACGTAGCCTCCACTGCCACTCGGTAGCGTCAGAATAGGTGCTGTCGTCAATCGCCTCTTCAGCTCCTGAAAGCTGTCCTCGCACTTCTGGGACCAAACGAACTTGACGCCTTTCTGCGTCAATGCTGTCAGCGGCGATGCAAGTCTGGAGAAATCCTGGATAAATCGTCTGTAATATCCTGCCAGACCTACGAAACTCCTGATCTCCGTCACGCTCGTCGGGGCTCTCCACTGAGTCACTGCCTCGACCTTCGCCGGATCCACTGAAATCCCATCTGCTGACACAATATGCCCCAGAAAAGCCACCTGATCCAACCAAAACTCGCACTTCGTGTACTTGGCATATAGCTGCTGATCCCTCAAGATGCCAAGCACAATCCTCAGGTGCTCTCGATGCTGCTCCCTGTCAGGCGAGTATATCAAAATGTCGTCTACGAATACAACGACAAATCTGTCGAGGTACGGCTGGAAGGTCCTATTCATCAGATCCATGAATGCTGCAGGCGCATTCGTCAGTCCAAATGGCATCACCAAGAACTCGTAGTGGCCGTACCGCGTCCTGAAGGCTGTCTTCTGAACATCTGCCTCCCTGATCCGCAACTGATGATAACCCGAACGCAGATCGATCTTCGAGAACACTCTCGCCGTCTGCAACTGATCAAACAAATCATCAATCCTGGGCAAAGGGTACCGGTTCCGAACGGTAACCTTATTCAGCATCCTGTAGTCGATGCACATCCGCAACGATCCATCCTTCTTCTTCACGAAGAGCACAGGCGCTCCCCATGGAGAAACACTCGGTCGAATGAACCCGGACTCCATCAACTCCTGCAATTGCTTCTTCAGCTCTGTCAACTCTGCAGGTGCCATACGATACGGTGCCTTCGACTGAGGTGTCGTACCCGCTACCAGCTCGATGCCGAACTCGATCTCTCGGTGCGGCGGTAACGCTGGAATCTCCGCTGGAAACACATCCGGGAACTCCTGCACAATCTCTATGTCCTCCAGCCTCCTCGTCTCAGGATCAGGAACTACCAGCGTGGCCACAAACGCTCTGCCTCCCTGCTGTATCAGTCTCTGTGCCTTAACCGCAGACACAATCAGACGACCCCCTCTGCTCCTCGCACCTCTGATCAGAACATCTGGCAAACCCTCCATCGGAATCAGGATCTTCTTCTCACGGCAAAAGACCCGCACGTCGTACCGGGACAGCCAGTCCATCCCCAGTATGACGTCGAAGTCTACCATCGGTAACAAGACCAGATCTGCCGGAAAATCGTGGTCTCCCGAAGCAACGGTGGTGCCGGGGAAAAAGCTCCCCACAGTGCCCACCTCACCCATGGGCGTGCTGACCTCCAAAACATCAGTCAGCAGCACAGGGGTCCGACCCAACTCGCCAGCAAACTTCTCCGAAATGAAGGAGTGAGTGGCGCCGCAATCAAACAACACACGCGCTACTGAACCAGAAACTGAAAGCGTACCTTCCACGACGGTGTTGGAGTCCCTCGCCTCCTCAGCCTGAATAGTAAAGACTCGCCCAGTCCTCCTGCTCTGCCCCGGTGCCACAACTGATCGGCTGCCTCCGCCTCTGCCTACTGCTGGTGGTCCTGGCCTCCTGCTCGGCTCGCCCTGCCTCTGAGGACAGTCACGGACAAAGTGTCCCATCTGACCACAACCCATGCACGCTCCAGTCCGACGGGGACACTCCTGCCCTGGATGGAACCTCCCGCAGTAAGTGCACGCTCCTGACTGACGTGCTCCTCCTCCATCGAACCTGGGCCTCTTGCCCGGTCTTCCTGCCCCACGATCAGCTACTCTGCTAACGGTGCTCACTGGCGCCTTCCGCGCCTCCTGATTACACTCCCTCTGGTCCTGCTCGATGATCGTAGCATGCTTCACCGCATCAGCAAGGGTCCGCGGCATGCTGTTGATCACCCGAGATCGAAGCGGCTGCCTCAGTCCCTTCACGAACTTCCTCGCCCGCTGCTCTGGGGTCACACAAATCTCAGGGCAGTAACGCTCCAAAGCGTTGAACCTGCTGATGTAGCTCGTCAGTGTCATGTCCTTCTGCTCTAGCGACATGAACTCCTCCCTCTTCTGATCCCTGACATGCTGGGGGATGTACTGCTCATGAAACACCTCCAAGAACTCCTCCCAGCTCACATCCACACGATCATCAAACAACACCGTGGACGTAGATCTCCACCAGTTGGCAGCCTCGCCATCGAACACGTAGGTGGCCAGCTCCACCATCCTCTCAGGTGCTACACCAATAGCACGGAAAATCTTCTCCATCCGGAAGACCCAGTCCTCTGCAACCTCTGGGGCCCTCCTGCCATCAAAAGTCGGCGGGTGCTGACGCATGAACCGATCGTGCTCAGCTCCCACCCCGCTCTGAGCGCTCTGAGCAGCCTGTCGCTCCAGAAACTCGCCCAGCCTGTCCCACTGAGCACCCGAAGTGTCGTCACTGGGATCACGATCGCGTGGAGAACTCCTCACGCGCCTAGGTGCCATCTGTCACCACAACAATCAACAGATAAGCAACAATGCATGCATGAGCTACGAAATTAATGCATGCCTCTAGCACTACTCCTAAGGGTGGTTCTTTAGACGAAGACACAGGAATCGACCGCTCTGATACCAAGTTGTAACATCCCGAAACAGCGGAAATTTTAAAAAAAATAATAATCAAGACAATCAACTCAATAATCAAAGGCGGGACTGTTACTTCTCATAAATCATAAAAGTGGTGCACCAAAATACATCAGAGTTTATCAAAAGATACATGATTACAGCAAAACGACAACAGAGGATAAAAAGTAATCATGTCGACCTCAGCGGCCCGAGAAGAGGATCCAACTCCAAAATGCGCGTCCCCGCCAATCACCACCCAACTGGACCTACTGCGGTCCTGAAAAATATATAACAACGATGCCTGAGTTTCCAGAAGGAAACCCCGTATGCCAACTCACCTATATGCATGCATCACATAATGAACCTATCATACTAGTGGCATGTCATGGCATCAACAGAAAGTAAAACAGTTCCCCCGAAGGGTAAAACAGGACATCAGTCCGACAATCAATCATCGGGTCTCCCGAGGAGACCTACTGCAGGCACATGCAGTCTAGTAGCCCGCAACATCGCACCCCCCACACGCAGCTACACTACTCAAGGGTTCGGCAGGGAGCCTCTGTCACGTCTACGCGCCGATAGAAACAGATCTGTAAATCTCAGTGGTCGGGGCCACAGGGACCAACGGGGCCGTCGCCCGGAAGGTATAACAACATCATCTCGGTAGGTGCCCAGCCGAGGAAAACAACATAGCCGGAACAGCCTCGGCTCAACAATCACCATCGCCGGCACAACCTCGGCGGCATCACCGGCACAGCATCGGTGGTCCATCACAACAGTCCGGCACAGCATCGGACAAAACCAGACCGAAGTCTGCCAGGTCATCAGGCTCCTCGAGCCGCGAACACCAACCGCGCCGCTATAAAAGCAGGGCAGCGACCTCCGTAGCCCGTGGGCCGGTAGTCACCTCACCCAACGCCAGTTGCGTGCCCGCACAACATCAACACTGGGATCCGTGATCCCTCAGGCCTGCTATACTACAAGGTGCCAACAATCAACTCAAGGTCACGGTCCATACATGGAGGTGACGCGTCCCGAACACCCACACTCTTCCCAACGGCGGTCCCTGGGCAGGCACGCATCACGCGCCCACCGTCACCTCCCGGCTCACGCCCAAGGCGAGGACACGGGTTTCCGTGGACAAAGTTGGCGTTCAAAAGGGAACCAGGAATTCTGTCCTGGGCCCAAACGGTCGACCGGAAGAGGTGATTCGGTCGACCGGTTCCAGGAAGGAATCGGTCGACCGTACTCCTAAAACGGTCTACCGTTGCGCTCAAAACAGAACCCCTAACGGTCGAACAAGGGTCTAAAACCGGTCGACCGAACGAGGTCAAAATCCGGAGTCTGGTCAACATTAAATTCCACTCTATCGGTCGACCGACTCAGGGGTCTCGGTCGACCGAAAACAGACAGGGTCAACCTAGTATTCTACGTCATCAAACGGTCGAACGTAAACATACTACCGGTCGAACAAACATGCAATCGGTCGAACGCAATATAAATCGGTCGAACAATTCATACAATAATAACAGGTACACTTAAGTTCCGGTCGAACACAACAAGGACCGGTCGACCGATAACAGGCAGAAAATCCCAACTCACCAGCAATAATGCACTACCGGTCGACCGCCACAAGGCATCGTTCGACCGGTGAAGGTTAAAGTCGGGCAAACAGTGCTAAAACGGTCGACCGCCCGAAGGATCCGGTCGACCGTTGGTCGTCTTCAACCTCGCGCCAGCCGAGGTTTTTAGAAGAAACGCGTCGCCGGAGAGGTCTCCGACCTCCCCCGACTCGACCAACGCATCCCTCACATGAGGGTAATAAACAAACCACACTAAGGAGCGGCATACCTCAAATGAAGACGACGAAACGCCGGAGCAAGCTCACGCCTCCGTCCTCCTCACGCGCGTCCTCCTCCCCGCGACGACCTCCTCACGCCGGAACCTCCGAGCCTTCTTCCTCCTCTGGTCGCCGGATAGAAAAATGGAGAGGGAGTGAGAGAGTGCAAGTAAGGAAAAGAGAGAGAGAGAGAGAGAGAAACACTTAAATAACCCTACACCCCATCACCTCTCCCTCACCCTACACCATCACCCTACACCCCAACCCATACTTCCCATCACATCCACCACTCCTTCCTCCATCCCTATGCAAACCCCTCTTCTAACCCAAATTAACCCTAATCCAATCCTAATCCGGTTTAGGGACATAACAGAGACAATCCGAACAAATTAAAAGTTGATTTTGACATTCATATGGGGTAAAATAACTACTGCGAACCTATATATAAATAGTAGAATGTTTTAATTTTCTTCTCACGTTCTCAGGAGCCAAACATGCAGCATGAAGATGTCAGGATCACGTAGTTATGACAACCAAGAGGCAATCATTTGCCTCATGGCTTTGTGATTTAATCGAAGGTTTACCTTATTAATTTAATTTGATCAGGTAAATGTTTATGATTAATATTTCATAGGGACTTGAGTATCTAAAATATGACAACACAATCAGTGGCAATCCCACACTTGGAGAATTTTTTTGTCAAATCTTTTGACAATGAAAGAATTGTGTAATTTGTCTGTCACTAATGAGATAATTGGTGAACATGTTGTTGGTTACCACTCATTTTTCCTAATACTTACTCATTTGACAACAATTGGTCCTTTTTCTTTTCTAACGTTAATCTATATCAAATTCTTTTGGTCACTAATGAGAAGTTTTGTTTGAGTTACTCATCTGCCAGTAAGGACTTAATGCTGTAATTATTGAACATGTTTATAGGTCACTGGCCACCATCACACTTAATTCCGACCATCACTTGCGTGATTTCTTCCTAAAGGTCAACTTCCTGGGTTCTTGCGTTGTGGTTATCGCTTTTTGGATTGGTTTAGCTCTTATGTACTGTTGTAAATAAGTTGGAGAGAGGAAGGAAATGGATTCTACCGTTTAGGTTCCATTGTGGTGTGCTTTGGTCTATTGATATTATATAGTGGCATGAGATGTACATTATTTTTGTGAGTAATAAATTGGAGGTTTAATTTTCGTAACTCTTATGAAGTTGCAGGCAATGTCTATAAAATGTTTACTCATTCACCGTAACAGCTACTCCTAAAAATTACAAAGACGTACTAGAAAATAGTTACACTACTATTGGGGGTATATGTAACTACAAGTGAAATTCCAAAACAAGGAGAACTAGCTCCATCCAACTAAAACATTTCTTCGCAAGGCGAACGATAACAAAACGTTTACACTTTTGACTATTGATTATTAGTATGACAATGCGAGCTATTACCATGTTAAACAATATCATTGATAAATTTATTATTGTCATGTATATTCAATATGTTTATTAGTTGAATGAGATTTTTTTGAATGTTTTTCCTGTAATTTATTTTAGGAAAAAAATGAGTTCTCGAATGTCTTTCAAGTTGATTGATCTACAGTAGATCGCCTCCGTGAACACTGTATCTACTTGATAATGATCTAGTGGATTAGTTGGTGGTAGACTAGTCAACAGGAGAGGTCTTTAAAATCCACTTGTGTACCACCAACCAATCTAAATCGCAGTCAAACTCAATTATATTATGAAATATGAATTATCCCTCATCCACCAACCCATTCTCATTCGTTCATTTGCGCTTCCCTTCTTTGACTCATCGCATATTCCCATATTCTAGTTGATTTACCGCTTCCTCTCTTTGACTCATCTCATATTCTCATCCCACCAAACCAAACCAAACTCTTCTTCTTCCTACAAAACCCCCACTCACCCATTGCTTCTTCTCCATAAAGATTGCATCTTTCGACTGAGGTTGTTTCCATCTTTAACTCTTCTAACTGAGGTTGTTTCTGGTTGGAAGGATTTCATCTTTCTCAGATTTTCGGCAATGATGATGATGAGGAGCTGCGGTGGTATCTGCTCTGAGAATGCCACTTTGCCCTTCAACCTTCTTACAACTCGTCCAACTGCTTCCAACAGGTGGTTCGTTCGTTTTTTTTCCTTTAATTTGTAACAATTAACTTATACGTATGTTGTTTTATTGATACTTGATAGGATACTTTGTTGTTTTATAATGTTTCTCAAATCTACTTTGCTCAAATGACTGATGAATATGTATAGATTATAAATTGGCTACTTGATCTGATTAATTTGTTGTGGTTGATGGATGTGTTTAGGAGCAGAAAATGGACCTCTCCTGTTTCTGCTGTAATTCCTTTTCATCTCCCAATGCGCAGTCATCAAGTTAAAAACAGGTAATCTTTTTCTATTGAAAGATCACAACACACCAACTTTGAGATTCTAATCAAACTATGAAACCATTTTAAGGATATCATTATGTTTCTTGATTTACTCGATAACATAATATATAATATGTCACACATGCATACTCATGAAAATGCATTTGAAGTTGTTTTATCTTCTATATCTATATGTGTATGCATGCATATATATAAGCATGTGTAAATGCAGTAGCTAGTTTCTGAGATGACTGACACAGTTGAATTGATGGCTAGCTATGAAAGTAAAGGGGGTGCAAATTAGTTGGTGTAGTCGATCAGGTTAACCCGGCCCCTTTTGAAACTGGTGGACCGATCGACCTGAGCTGAAATGATTAATTGATGTGTTGATATTCATTTTGTAATAAAAATTTCTTCTGCATTTTAATTAATTATATATCAATATCACAGGATTTTAGTTGATGATATAAAGAAACTCTGTTTGATGACGGCCATAAAAACGCCATATCTACCGGATGGACGTTTGGACGTTGACGCTTATGACTCCCTGATAAACATGCAAATCGAAAAGGGTGTTGAAGGTGTGATCGTGGGTGGTACAACTGGAGAAGGGCACTTGTTGAGTTGGGACGAACATATCATGCTCATCGGGCGTACAGTCAATTGCTTTGGCTCGTCAATTAAAGTGATTGGAAACACTGGAAGCAACTCCACGAGGGAGGCCATCCACGCAACTGAACAGGGTTTTGCGGTGGGCATGCACGGAGCACTGCACGTCAATCCCTATTACGGGAAGACATCAATGGAAGGACTTGTGTCCCATTTCGAGTCCGTTCTGTCCATGGGTCCAACCATCATATACAACGTACCCTCTCGGACAGGGCAAGATATCCCTCCTTATGTGATCCGCCAACTTGCGCAAAATGGGAACATGGCAGGAGTCAAGGAATGTGTAGGAAATGACCGGGTTAGCCAATACACTGATAATGGTGAAGAAGGTGGTGGTATTGTCGTATGGAGTGGCAACGACGACCAGTGTCATGATGCTAAATGGATGCACGGTGCTGCTGGGGTTATATCAGTGGTTAGTAACCTCGTTCCAGGTTTGATGCACCAGCTTTTGACGCGTGGACACAATCCAACTCTAAACAACAAGTTGGTGCCGTTGATCGACTGGTTGTTTTGCGAGCCCAACCCCATTGGGCTCAACACTGCCCTCGCTCAACTTGGGGTCATAAGGCCGGTCTTCAGGTCCCCGTATCTTCCACTTTCGCTCGCTAAAAGGCTCGAGTTCGTCGATATAGTGAACAAGCTTGGAAGGGAGCATTTCGTTGGGCATAAAGATGTCCAACTTCTCGACGATGACGACTTCATCGTCTTGCACCGTTACTAATATCCCTTCCACTACTCCCAACTGTATTAGTTGTTGGGACTCCCGCCAATGAAAATTCTTTGGTAGCTGTAAACAAATCTCAATTGTGGTAGTTGAAGATTGCTAGTCTTAGATATTTTCCCTAAGTTATGGGTTTTAATTGATTGTTACATTTCAAAATTTGGTGTTCTAAATCTTAAGTTTTTTCATATTCAGAATTATATCAAACACACAAGAACCTCATTCACACCTCTATATCTTTTTTGTTGGAAATCAAACTACAAACAAGCAACGGTGATGTCCATTGCCTTAATTCCTTGAACTACAAATAACTTGTGGTCTCTCATAAGACTTTGAGGCAAGATAGGTAACACAACCATTTCCTAGTAAGACAACTACTACCATCGAATTGCTGCCACTTTCATGATTCAATCAAGTAAGAACCGCAATAATTTTTCAATCCCAACGAAATCGTTCCAACGTAACCCAACAACACAAGCAACCACAAAATCTTAAAACAACAAGGTTTCCCCTGCAGAAAGCCCAACAAGTGTTCTTCATGGTCAGTGCCTGTAACGCCCCGAGCCCGGACAACTGATCACCCGCCCGAACTCGGTGCGTTAAGATACGATCCACGATCCTGACCGCTGCGCACTCTGATATTTAAATCCATCTGATAGGCCCATAATTAATCTGAAAAATATAATCAACAATTTGTGAGCTCGACAGCCCGCAAGTACCAACCATCAATCAATCAGAATCATAATCATGTGGAAAATAATACAGAATATGACATTCAGTCAATAAGCACAATCAAAAGACATGCATCACAAATAAAATGCATGCATATCAATTTGAAACCCCATTCAGATTTGACCACATCCTGTGCTTCTGAAATCTATCAATCTGTCAGACGCACACTTGGTAGCTCCACACTAACGACATGCAGCCCTTTCCTCTCTCGGGTGGCTCCACGCTGTCCGTTAGGCAGCTCTTTCCTAAGTTGCTCTGCTAGAAACATACACAAAGCCACAGGACATGTCGACCGAAACACCACCATGCAATCATATGCATATCCATAAAATCAATATTAATGCTCAACATGCATGCAACTACGAATATCAAGAGAGACAGACATGATATGAAACTGAAGAATAACGAATCAGTACTTGCCTCAAAATCTCCATCTTTTTCTTCTCAATATTCTTCTCAAAATTCCATCTTCTCCTAAAACCACACAATCATCCAAGAATTTTTTAGTTGAGGTAATAATCAAATATCTTAATGGACTAATTAAGATTGTTGGATGATTGTGTGGTTTTAGGAGAAGATGAAATTTTGAGAAGAATATTGAGAAGAAAAAGATGGAGATTTTGAGGCAAGTACTGATTCGTTATTCTTCAGTTTCATATCATGTCTGTTTCTCTTGATATTCGTAGTTGCATGCATGTTGAGCATTAATATTGATTTTATGGATATGCATATGATTGCATGGTGGTGTTTCGGTCGACATGTCCTGTGGCTGTGTGTATGTTTCTAGCAGAGCAACTTAGGAAAAAGCTGCCTAACGGACAGCGTGGAGCCACCCGAGAGAGGAAAGGGCTGCCTGTCGTTAGTGTGGAGCTACCAGGTGTGCGTCTGACAGATTGATAGATTTCAGAAGCACAGGATGTGGTCGAATCTGAATGGGGGTTTCAAATTGATATGCATGCATTTTATTTGTGATGCATGTCTCTTGATTGTGCTTATTGACTGAATGTCATATTCTGTACTATTTTCCACATGATTATGATTCTGATTGATTGATAGTTGGTACTTACGGGCTGTCGAGCTCACAAATTGTTGATTATATTTTTCAGATTAATTATGGGCCTATCAGATGGATTTAAATATCAGAGTGCGCAGCGGTCAGGATCGTGAATCGTATCTTAACGCACCGGGTTCGGGCGGGTGAGCAGTTGTCCGGGCTCGGGGCGTTACAGTGCCATCACTCGACTTCCAATTGCCACGTCGCACTTAAATCCAATTAGATCATGTCACATCAGCATCGAGCCCCACCACAACTCCCCTTTCCTCCCACTTTTTCAACACTACCCAAAATCCCAAAAAACATATTTTCCTCCAAATATCTTTAAAAGGTAAAAATAAAAAATAACATCTCGTTTAGGGTTTTACGTCGTCTCGGGTTGAAAATTGGGACATATTGCGAATTTTTGGGGAACTTTGTGATTTGGAGACTTGCATTTAGGGTTTAGCTTTGTTTAGGTGTTGCTTTCACGTAAAAGTCGCATCTTTGTAGGTTTCCCTGTTGTTTTTTGGTTAAATTTGGGCAAATTTAGGGTTTTAAGAGGGAAAGATGCATCTTAGCGGTTGCCTTCTTGTTTCGGGGTCTAATTTGGAGGTGTTTACAATTTTGGGTGGGAAAGATTGAATCTTTTTGGGGAGTTGGGGGTTTAGTGGGGAATGGTGGTGGTTATTGTCAGGGTATTGTTTACTCTATTGTTTAGGGTTTCTTTCTTTGGGCTTTAATTCACAGCTTTTTTGGGAATTCAAGGGTTTTGGGTGAAGTTTTTGTTTTAATTGCTTCAAGGAATGATCACATTTTGATGGGTGAGTTTAAATTTGAGGAAAGATTGCAGTTTTGTTGTGATTGTTTTCGCGACTTTTGGAGGAATTCAAGGGTTTAAGTGAAGTTTGCTTGTAATTGCTTCAAGGAATGATCTCATTTTGCTGGGTCAGTTTAAGTTTGAGGAAAGATTGAAGCTTTGTTGATATTATTTTCGAGGCTTTTCCGGGAATCAAGAGTTTTTAGTGAAGTTTTGCTTATTTGATATATCAATTGTTTATTTGTGCAATGCAAGTTGCATTGTCCTTAAATGGTTATGTGGGGATATTATTAATTGAGGATATACCACACAAAACACGAATTTGTTGTTTCAAGATCTTAACCATATACATTCTCAAATAGTCTCATACAATGATCTCAGAGTAGTTCAAGGAGGCAACAACTAAACTTTACTTTACGGACCACCAAGAAATTGTAGTGCATACACAACGGAAGACATAACCAATCTGTGATCTGTCATTATGTAAACCAGATATGTTATATCCCTAAACCTATTTAGGGTGCTAATGAGGGTTTAGGAGGAGAGAGGAGGCTTTGCATTGGGAAGGGAAGAGGGGGCGTGCACTGTTGGTGGGTGTAGGGTGATGGAGAGGTGTTGTTGTGGGGTTCTTAAACGTAAATCTCTCTCTCTCTCTCACTTGCACTCTCGCACTCTCACTCTCTTCCATTTCCGGCACAGTAGAGGAGAAGGCTCTGGTGTGAAGCGTCTGGAGGCGATCGTGCGAGGAGGTGGACGCGCGAGGAGGTGCGGAGACGACGTGTGCGAGCGGAGCTCCGACGTATTTCGTCGTTCTCTTGAGGTATGGCGCTCCTTAGTGTGATTTTGTTGTTAACCCTCGTGGGAGGGTTGTGTTGGTCGGTCGGGGGAGGTCGGAGCGAGGTTGAAGACGACCAACGGTCGACCGTTATATGACTTAGAAGTTTTGGTGTAAAACCTCGGCTGACGCAAGGTTGAAGACGACCAACGGTCGACCGGGCCCTTCGGGCGGTCGACCGATGTAGTGTATTTTTGACTACCTGTTGTGTTTCGGTCGACCGGTTCCTTAGGTCGGTCGACCGGAACTAAAGTGTACTGGACCTTTGATGCATGTTTGCGGTCGACCGTTATATGACTTAGAAGTAATAGGATGCCCTGGTAGTTTTCGGTCGACCGAGACCCCTGAGTTGGTCGACCGATAGTTTTGATTTGATGTTGACAAGACTCCGGATTTTGACCTCGTATCGGTTGACTAGTTTTAGACTTTCGGTAGACCATTGGGACTTAAGTTTCGCACAAATAGTTCGACAGATCCAGACTTTCGGTCGACCGATTCCCTTGAGGAAACGGTCGACCGGGTAGCGTCCTACGGTCGACCGTTTTTGCACATGATTGAATTCCTGGTTCCCTTTTTGAATGCCAACTCTGTCCACGGAAACCCGTGTCCTCGCCTTGTGCGTAAGCCGGGAGGTGACGGTGGGCGCGTTCCGCTTCCTGCCCAAGGACCGCCGTGTGGAAGAGTGTGGGTGTTTGGGATGCGTTTAACCGAAACCAAAATATCACAGTATCTTTGGGAGCGTGTCGGGTTTCATGGTCCAACCGAAACCACGATTAATTGTCAATCGGTCGACCGGTTGGTTAATTTCGGTCGACCGTTCGGCACAATTCTGCCTTGAATTGTTAAGAGATTAGTGTTGATCATGTGTTGGATTTATTTCAATTATGGTCAACGGTTTTGAGGATCATTATGTGTCAATTTGTGATTGGTTTTAGGGAGAGAAAAGCAAGGGATCATGGGTTAGTGGTTAACCCAGGACATGGGTGGTGGGAGAGTCTATAAATAGGTTCCCTGATTAGTAGCATATCATGCATCATATTCATACTATATATCCTTTATTTTACCCCAATATTATTATACTCGAGTTGTTGTTTGTAGTGTTTCAGGAGTTAGGTAATAAAGAAGAGAAAATGAGCAAAAAAGACCTAAAGGTAGCATGGACTGATTTGGAATGTTCTGGACCTATTTGTAATGCACAAGGATTGGATCGCAAATCAGGAAGGACCCATGTGAAAACTCGGAAGGACCTGATTGTGAAATGCAAAGTATTGTGACACATGACTTGAACTAAATCAATATTTCGCCAATTAAACTCAAATCGGTTCAAACCAGCAGACCAGGACTTCACCCCATGTTCCAAATGACAAAAATCAAGCGCGACACAAAATTTCAGCCCGATCAGAGTCATTTGATACTCCAGTGGCGGATTTGGATCCGCCACTGGCGGATCAAAATTGTCCAAATAAGTTGAAATGTCGGTCGTGGGTCGGGTCTTCGGTTTAAAGCACTCCTGGACTATCAGATATAATTTAGAGTCGTCTGATTATTTCCAGATTTATCATAACCATGTATTAGTCTATATATACCATTGTAATCCCTCCTCTCCACCTCTTCTTCCTCCTTCCCGCATTAAAGTAGGTTTTAGTTTCTGAATTGCTAAACATCGCCCCAAAAGGTTGAGGCGTCTTAGCGAGACGCTTACACCATGGTATAGGCATCTGGCTAAGACGCCTGTACCATCGTGGAGGCGTCTGGCTAAGACGCCTCAACCTTGGTGGAGGCGTCTTAGCCAGACGCCTCCACGATGGTGCAGGCGTCTTAGCCAGACGTCCGAGTCGGAAAAAAAAATCTGTCTCCGTTACTTCGCCTGATCTAGGTGTTTCGCCAGACATTTTCGTGGTGTTGGTACTAGGAATGTTAGTAAAACTGAGTCAAAAACCTTGTTTAAAGACACGGGACGATATGGGTATTAAATATATTGTTAAAGGCAATTTGGTAATTTCAAGGGGCGATTGAAGTAGTTTTGGGGCGACGTTTAGTAGTTCCCTTTAGTTTCATGTTTTAGTAGTGTAATAAGAGGGTTGGAGAGGAGCAAACTTTGTGTTTTCGTTTCTTAATCTAGTTTTGTTCTTGTTCTACACTTTAGTGTCTTTACTTAGATGTTGGAAACATAAGCCATGAGCCATGAGGTTTCCAATTAAGTCCTCCATCTTTAGTTGGGAAAGGTCAAGTGCCTCTTGAATTGCAACGAACTTGTCTTTCCATTAGTTGTCGAGCGATCAGAGGAGCTTTCTGGCCATGTCACCCTCACTGAATTTTTTTCAAGAACTTTGAGAGGGTTAGTAATATCGACAAAGCGAGTGTCCATCTCGCTTATGTTTTCACCGGGTTGCATAGTGAAAATTTCATATTTATGCATGAGGAAACTAATTGTTGTTTGTTTAGTTTTACTACCTCCCTCATGATGCATTTGAAGTCTATACAAAATCTCATGTGCGCTATCATAACCTTTAATCCTATTATATTCACTCTCATTTAAGATATAATAAAGAATGTTCATGATGCTAGAGTTCATTTCATATTCTTTTATTTTGACTCTAGTTACTGTGGCTAGATCTTTTTCCTTAGGAAAAGGTGTATAAGGGTTTTGAATAAACATCCAATACTTTAGGTCACTAGATATCAAGAATATTTTCTTTCTATTCTTCCAATAATCGTAAATTAACCCATTTAGCAAAGGTGGTCTAGTTGTGCACAAGCCCTCTACATGATTAGATGATGTCATGCTAAAATACGGTTAAGTATATTAAATTTAGTACCTATGCTCTGATAACAAATGTGGGATCGTATGACCCCTAATTAATATAATCAAATTCTTAATTCTCTTCTAAATTCAATCAAAGATACAATTGAAACTATAAATCAGACAAGTAGAAAATAAGCAAACCACAAGTGAACACGAGGCATTTTTTATAAAGGTTCGCCCACCCACCTATTTCCTCTCTTGCAACCTCCGCTCGATTCCACGAGCTCCGCCTACGTCTTCACTATCCAATCTCGTTCCGGGCCGAGATTAAGCCTTTACACTTCAAACCTGCAAACACCCTTGCCAAGCTTGGATCCTCCTCTCACAATCCGAGAGGGACGATTCGGGATTTCACCGAAACCTATGCTTCTTGACAACTGAATTGAGTGGATCAAACACTCTCTAACTTGAGCACACTTTTGAGTAAGATGTGGAATTGATCAAAGATGTGAAGTTTAGGCTCTTTAGTGTAGGATTGGGATTTTAGGAGTTGGAGGATTCTCTCTAAGGTATGTTTGAGTTTGATGTTGGAGGGATTTGTGAATAAGGTGTGTGAACCTCTATTTAGGTTAATGACTATGCATGAAGAGTTAAACCAACTTACTTGTAATGATGTTTTGGAACTTATTGCAAACTCCAATGATCAAATGGTAAATGGAACCACGTGGCTTTCTCAATACACACTTGATGAACAATGGCAATGGGTTACAAACAAAGCTCGACTTGTGGGTTAAGGTTATAACCAAGAGGAAGGAATCGACTTTTATGAAACCATGCCCTAGTAGCTCGCCTAGAAGTATTACAATGTTATTAATTAGCATATGTATCATACATGGATTTCATACTATTTAAAATGGATGTTAAAAGTCAATTTTTGAATTGTTTGATTAAGGAAGAAGTTGATGTTAAGAAAGCACCCTGTTTGTGAATAAAACTTACCTGGGTCATGTATTCTAGTAATCATGTATTCTAGCAACAACTTGCTACAATAAATTCTTTACTCTTGGGAGCGTCGTTCACTGTATCTTCCCGACTAAGAACGAGTTTCCAATTTTCCTAGTAATCATACAAAAAACACATATATCTTCCCATTTATATTTTGGAAAATTTGAGAGTGACGTTCTTGGTACACAGTTGAACAAAAGAAATCTTATCTGGCCAGTAATATTTTCGTAACCACTTCTCTCTGACCAACTTTATTGCCTTCTACAATACTGACATCCTTTGAAGATACTTGAGAAGAAAATTCATGAAAAACATATTAAAGTGTGGGCAGACAACTCAATAGCACTTGGTAGTGAGTGAGACTCCGTGTTATAACCCAAAAGAACGTCCCTAAAAATGACTATTTTCTAACAAAACAATGCATTCCTAGTTATTAATTTAAAAAATAATGCAGTTATTTATTATATGATAAACAACCACAATGTCTATTGAATTGCCTCTTGGTCAAGCGACGTGAGCTTATCTCACAACTTCGAGATTTAGCTTAGTGACGTAACAAAATTGAGATTAAGGATTCCATAGAATTATCGAAGAAGATAAGTGAAGGTTTCTACCAGCGAAGGGATTGAATTAGCAGATTATTGAACTCGTCTTTAAGTTAGCATGTCGCATAATGACCAAATGTACGAGCAATAAATTCGCAGATATTATAGTTGATATGATCATACTATCTTACTTGTAATTATTTTATTTAACTGAATTGCGACCAATATTAAGTAATGCGGCCACATATGGAGATGTGGACTGGCTGCAGGGCAGATGTGCATCCCATCTCCAGGATGCGGTTTGCATCCTTACCCGCATATGCGGCTGAATCTCAAAACACTCATTTTTTATTTTTTTACGCTAATTTGTTTAATATTGAATTATTGATCTTAAAAATTACTAAAAAAATACCTCATTTTTTAGTTACATGTATGTAATTTATAATTATTATATTTATATTATATTATTTAGTTATTAAATCGCAAACCGCATATCCACCCACATTGCATTTGGCTCTCGCATATGTCGGATGTGGTGTCTCGCCGCATCGAATCTGCGTCACATTTTTGAACCTTGATTGCGACCAATGACAGACTTCCAATTGATCTTTATCACCATACCTTAAATTGCCATAACGATTTGAAAATTTACCCATGGAAATTATTTCTATTATAGTCCTATATGTATGTCAAATATTAGAAATTAAAGTAAAACATGTTTTCAAGCGATTTAAAATTAACATTCTGCACCCTAACTCATCTTTAGTTATCCAAAAAAGAGATTAGCGATTGAAAATTTAGCTATATATTATAATACACTATCCGCCGTCCCCGCCGGAGAGATTGGTTAAGATATCAATAAACTAAATCTTCCATATTATAAGGGAATCGTAGAGGATTGTCATCTACATCCCAGATACACCCAATGTGCAAGTTTAAGTTCCTGTCCTGTTTGCTTTTCTTTTTAAATGGGTCAGTTGATCAATGGATTAAAATATTAGACATGTTTTCCACGAGATTCTCCGTCCGACAATGAGTTTGCATTAGAATACCGACAACGTTGGAAGTAGGGTATCGTGGGGGATTGGATATAATTTTTTTATTTAATAAAAAAAATATCCAAAATTCGAAATTTAGGGAAAAAAAAATTCCAAAACTAACTCATCTTTAGTTATCACGTCATAAATAATATAAAACATAGTTAAAATGATTTGTAAAAAAACAAAACATAAAATCAAAAATAATAAAAGAAAATAAAAAAAGTCCCTGGATTTTAGTCGTAGTGTTTTATGTTTCGATTTTTTTAAAATCGTTTTAACTATGTTTTTTATTATATTTGTTTTCATAATATGTTTTGTAATTGTTATTAATTTTTAAAAAAATTTAACTGTGTTTTTAATTTTTTGCTGTATCGACCTCCAAAATGTTTGTAATGTGTGTACACCTTACGAATTTTTGACAACGTTACCAATTTTTTGTTTTAATTAGTTTTATGGTTTGTTTAATATTCAGTTGTAAATAATTTATTATTCTAACTAAGAAAATTTGTTTTTATATTGTATAAAATACCCTAACAATTCAATACAGGTCGGGTATCAATGTGATTTGGAGGTCGATTCTTGAAAAAATTAAAAACAAAATTAAATTTTTTGAATAAATAAAAATATTTGAAAAAATAATAAGAACTAGAAGACTTATTTTCAAAAACAAATATATTAAAAAACAGATTAAAAAAAATTAAAATATCAAAAACATAAAATCAAAAACAATAAAAGAAAATTAAAAAGTCACGGATTTTAGTCGTAGTGTTTTATGTTTTGATTTTTTTAAAATCATTTTAACTATGTTTTTTATTATATTTGTTTTCAAAATATGTTTTGTAATTGTTATTATTTTTTAAAATTTTTTAATTGTGTTTTTAATTTTTTGCCGTATGGACCTCCAAAAATATTTGCAATGTGTGTACACCCTACTAATTTTTGATAACGTTTCCAATTTTTTGTTTTAATTAGTTTTAGTGTTTGTTTAATATTCAGTTGTAAATAATTTATTAATCTGGCTAAAAAAATTTGTTTTTTTATTGTATAAAATACCCTAACATTTCAATACGCGGGTTATCGACGTGATTTGGAGGTCGATTATTGGAAAAATTAAAAATAATTTTATAAAAATTAGAAAAATAATATAATTTAGAAAATATATTTTGAAAAAAAAAGATTTAAAAAAAGATTACGAATAATTACAATAAAAAATAAAAACAAAAAAGAAAAACAAAAACAGAAAATCGAAAAAAAAAAATAATTTTTTTTTGGCGGGGAACGGATCTCCGTGGACGAATCGCGGATCACACCCGCGATCCAAGTAGTTTTGGAAAAAAAATTCCTAAATTTCAAATTTTGGATTTTTTTATTAAATAAAAAAATTACGGTTCGAATGCACGATAGAGTTTCTTTTTTTAAATTTTGTTTATTTTTTAATAGTGCGGGACCACTTTCATTTTATAATTAATATAATTAAGAAAAAGAATTGCATTTATTAAATTGGAGACACTTTAGAAAATAAAAATAATAAAAATTTAAAAAAAATCACCTAATTTTCTATCTTCCCATATTCCACGGAGAAACACCCATGATGCTATTTAAATATTGCGTTTTTGAAACGGTTGTAACGTTTATATTCTTAGTTGGGACAATCACTGAAGTTGAAATGGTTGTAACGGTTAGATCCCACTGTCCTTGTGTTCAAACGGGATAATTACTGACGTTGAAACAGTTACATTCTTTTATGACACTATTCAAACTAATTATTTTTCCAACGTTTGTCCAACAATTATTTTAAAAAAATAAAAGTGACAAAAATTGAGATCAATATTTATTAATAATTCATAATTAAAAGAGATAAATAATAATATATTTATTTATTCATAAATTATAAGAAATGAGTCGGAGGAAACAGAATATATGATTTAATAGCATGGCCTTTTTATAAAGCTAAGGGTTAGAATATGAAACGGAAAGAACCGTGAAGTGAAGTGGATAAATGTTGTGAAGTGGAAAACTACCGTGACAGAAGAGAAAAATCGGATGATCGTTTTTAAAGGAATGTGTTCTAAAAGTTTTACTTTTATATGTCAATTATTATGAATTGGATGTGCAAACAATTTATTCATTGGTTAATGTATTCGTCTTTTAGAAGTGTTAAGGAAGAAACTCTTGGTCTTTAACTGTAGAATTTTAAAAGATAATGGTTTACAAAAATCAAAAGTTATTCGCAGTCATGGTAATTAACATAGAACATTAATTACCGAGATAAGATTGTCGTGTTGGTCATCGATTATTGTAGCACTACAAATATTTGTTAACACGAGTATATAAAAAAGGAAAATTGTTTTTTTTATATATTGAATGGACCTAGCAAGTGAAACATTATAAATTTGTGTTATGTGTCATAAATGTTTTCACTGTGTCTTGAATCCTAAGATATGAGACCTATACCTTTTCACATAAAAAGTGTTTGATTTGATAAGTGTCAAAAGCTATCAATGAGTATAGTGATAAATGCAATAGTTGGTCGAACATGACTTATGCTGGAAAAGATAGTTAGTCAAAAGATTATCATTATCCCTCTAAGTGTCAGTGTGATATTAGTGTGCCCTTAATAAACTGGAATTTTAATGTGCACAATGTGACTTGAGTTAAGTTACATATTTATAATTAGCTTAAGAGATCAAGAAATGAATATATGATACAAAGGTGACACATTTCTATTTTGTATATATTCTTTATATCCTGAGGTAAGGAATAGACACAAGTGATGTTCTTACATCACTTAATGGATCGTGTTTAGTTCGAGTGAACAAGACATCTATGCTAATTGGGTAACTATAATGTGTAGTTAGATACCGCTTATAGTTTATGATATTAAGTGTTTAATATCAGTGCAAATCTAGCTTAGATCCTCTTATGGGTCACACCTTAAAACTGAGAAACAAGAAGCTTGATTTTGAGTTCATATGATGTGTCAGGTTTCGTGTGAATGTGATACATGTGGTGAATCAATAAAATCAATATGTGGTGAAAATGACATAATTAGAATCATGAATAAATTCTTATGAGATGTATGTATTATGGGATGTAATAGTTGTTAGGATCTAAGTCCCTGTAATCACTAGATAAATGGGGAATTAAAATTAATAATCGAAAGATTAAGGGAAGAGAATAATGCAAACCACAAAATTGACGACACCGGAGTTTAAAGAGGTTTGTCACCCACACCCGGGTCTTAGTCCTCCTCGCAAGCCTCGCTCGATCCTCTGAGCCTCGCTTACGGTTCCACTAACCGATCTCCTTTTCGGGCTAAGATCAACACCGTTTATAACCATCGAGCCTCGCGAACAACCTCGCCTCGCTCGTGTCTCCTCTCACAACCCGAGAGGGAGCTTCCTCGAAGCTTTACAACTCTTTGGTGATTCTTGAATATGGAGACAGAATGACAATCTAACTAACACTCTATACTTGAGCACACTTGGATATTGATATGGCATTGGATACGCAAGTGGTGAAGTTTTGGCTTGAGTGTTGAGGATTGAGAGCTTGAAGATGAAGAGGATTTGGCTTTGAGTATTGGATTGATAGAGAGTGTTACAGAGTCTCAAAACAAACAAAGGGGTCCTATTTATAAGCATTCAAGCTCTACTAGCCATTTTGGAGTTGGTGGGGAAATGAACCAATAGGAATGCAAGATGTGACTTAAGCTCGGGCATATTTCTATGCGGATTCGGTAGACCGTTAATAGAATGGTAGTCCGAAGGATTTGTCTGAATTAAGCATACACTTGACCTAATAAGGTTCGGATCACCGTTCACCATCTTCCAATAGCTTTTAACAATTTAGCTCTAATTAAGTTCGGTTGACCAAATTCTATTCGGTTCACCATTCCAAGGTGGACAGTAATATTGGTTGGGCTCTGATCTACTCAAGTTCGGTTGACCGTGTACACTTCGGTAGATTGAAGTTGGCGTGCGTTTTGCGCTGACAGTTATAGCTCAAATAGTTGTTGGGTACATCGGTCAAGTGTCACGTGTAAATAGCCGTTAGGCGCCTAAAGCCAAGAAGGACTCGGTTGACCGATAGGTATTCGGTCGTCAGAATTAGGACAAATCAATTGGGCTCTAGGGATTTGATTCAAAAGCAACCGTTGGAGCAAAGTCCAAAACCTGTCCAAGGCTATTCAGTTGACCGAAGGTGGTTCGGTCTTCCGTCGGGGCAATTCCAGATGACACCTCAGTTTTGTAGGATCGTGTGGGTTATGGGTTCACTAATCACTTTTAATCTAATCACCTACTTGTTTAAGCAATCGATATGCGCAGCGGAAATTAAAAACAAAACAAGCAAGTGTAGGAAAATGCAAACCACAAGAAGACGTGTTGTTTTTATAGAGGTTCGGCACCCCACCCGGGTCCTAGTCCTCTCTTGCAAGCTCCGCTCGGATCACCGAGGTCCGCCTACGACTTCACTATCCGCTCCCCGTTCCGGGCCGGGAGACAACGCCTTACAACCGTCAAACTCGCGAACAACTCTCGCCGAGCTTGGAATCTTCCTCTCACAATCCGAGAGGGACACTTCGGGCTTTCACCGAAGTCCTTGCTTCCTTTTACAACAATTGTAACCTTGAGTGGAACAACACTCTCTAAACTTTGAGCACACTTGAGTAGGATGAAGAAATGATCACTAAGTGTGGAAGGTTTGTAGCTTTGAGTGTTTGGAATTCTCTCTAAAGTTTGGGACAAGTTTGTAGTGGGAGAGTTGTGTTAAAATGTGTTTTACAACTCTATTTATAAGCATTAGAGAGAATAGATCCGTTGGGACAAGATTTGGTTGGATATTGTGCAAAGAACACAAAGCAGAAAATCGGGCTGCAAATCTGTCCAGAAACGGTCGACCGAAAAGGTGCCACGGTCGACCGAACGCTTGGGTTCGATAGGGATACGGTCGACCGAAATATGAATAGATCGACCGAACACTTAAGTCTATTAAGAACACGGTCGACCGAACATGGTTACCGGTCGACCGAAGAAGCGTTTCGGTAGAGGGAAAATTGGATCGGTCGAACGAAATCGTATCGACCGATAGCAGGGAATTTTTGACAAGGTTAAACGGTCGACCGAACTTGGCACCTGGTTCGACCGTTTGGTTAAGTATATGGAGGTGTATATAGTTTTAATACGAATACGACCGTTGGGCATATACGACAAGAATAACGGTCGGAACAGTAAGTTCAAACGGTCGACCGAAAGATGTGGTGCGGTCGACCGAAACTAGGCAGGAAAACACAAACTGGATAACTTGATCATCCGGTCGACTGAACGGCATGTGGCGGTCGACCGAATGTGGGCAGACAGTTAGGGTTCAGATTTAGTGTTTTCCGATCTAAGTTTGGGTGATCTATTGATGTCCAAATAATGTGAAATTTCGTGTGTGACTTCTATAGGGAACCTAGTGTGTGATTAAGTTGATTTTAGCTCAAGTATGCTCAATTACACTTTGTTCCTAAGACTCAAAAGAAATCAAGATTACATGTCTTCGATTAAGCTTTAATTACATGTCTTGACTTCATTTCCTTCTTTCTTGAGTCTTGATCACCTGTAGAGGTTAGCACAATACAATATATATGCAATGCATAGTGTGTGCTATCCTAATTAGGATTCGGTTGATTAAATCATCAAAACATAAGATTAAGGCCAAAAAGCCAACAATCTCCCCCTTTTTGATGATGGCAACCGATATCTTAATACTTGAAAATTTTATATGTAAACTATGCATATAGATGCTCCCCCTATGGATGTGCATAGTTTTTTTGTTCAAGTTTTATCAAGTTTTTCAAGTTACCCCCTTAATTATCTCTCCCCCTTTGACATCCATCAAAAATAATAATTATTTAAGACTTTAAGCATAGAATGTGGATGTCTTGTAATGAAGTTGCTCCCCCTAAATTTTGCACTTCATTACTCTAATTAAAAGATATAACATTTAAGCTCCCCCTATCAATAAGGCTAAATTGAAACAATGAGTATGAAGAAATTTAAGTTCAATTAAGTTTCTTCTTAAGCCTTATTCTAACATCCATTTAGAATTGATATTTAAAATCAATGGATGTGATAAATGATTTGCAATGAATAGGGTATATGATTTGCAATGAATTAAACATCTAAGGATATGACAATTAAGCATATTAACTAGATTAGAGCTAATTTTTCAGAAAATTCAAAGATAGAAATTTTATACCAAACTTGAATTTGATTAGCTCCAATCTTGACTTGGTGATGCAACCGGATTTGAATTTGACTCTTGAGCTCACCCGGTCACCACCAATTTCCTCCTCAAGCTCCTACAAGTGTATACTTAGGTACCCAAACAACTTTGGGTCCTTGAACATTAGCTTTTGGGATCCAAACCATTTTGGTTTTGGGTGCCCACACACTTGAGGAACTAGATTTAACAAATAAATGCTTGCCATTTAAAGTAGTATGAGATACATGGTTTTTCAAATGCACATTGTATCCTAAACCATGTTTAGCTAATGATTGTCTTTGACTACTCAAAAGCATATCAAGCATTTTTGTTCCTTTAGTGAACATTTCAAGATCTTTTCTTAATTGCATATTTGAAGCTTTAAGATCTACATGTTCATCAATAATGGGTGTTTTACTTAGACTAGCAAGTGATGATTCATTTGATTCAAGTCTAGCAATCACCTCATTCTTTTCATTCATGATTAATTCAATTTGGCATTTGAGATCATTTATAGTTTTTCTAGCATTTTTGTTCTTTTCACAAATGATCTCATATTGTTTAACTAAATCATGAAATGCATTTTGTAGCTCATCATGTGTATAAGATTCATCATTAGCATTAGAATTGGAGCTATCACTAGAATATGATTTACTTGAACATGAATTACTTCTAGTGGAATAAGATTTGGAGGAGTTGGAAGCTACCTCACTTTGTTCATCTTCAATGGCCATGAAGCATGAATGTGCAACCTCTCTTCTACTTTGCAAGGAAGAAGATGATGATGATGGAGATGAAGAATCATCCCATGTAGCCTTGTGTGCTTCCTCCTTCCTTTCTCTTCTCTTGCTCTTCTCCTTTTCTTTTCTCCTCTCCCTTCTCTCCTTTTTCTTCTCCCCTTCTCTTCTCTCATTTTCACTCTCCTCCTTCTCCTTCTTTTCTCTCTTTTCACTTCTTCTCTCCCTCCTCTCATTTTTCTCTTCTTTATCCTTCTTGAGGTATTTGAAGAAGTCTTTTGCTAGGACTTCAATGTCCTCATCTTCTACACTCCTCCTTGGTTCATCTAAATTTGCATGTAATGCCAAGGTGGATTTCTTCTTGGTGGCTTCCTTCTCCTTCCGATGGTTGATTTGAAGTTCATAAGCCATCAAGTTTCCAATGAGCTCCTCCATCTTTAATTTTGAAAGATCATGCGCCTCTTCAATTGCGACGACTTTATCTTCCCAATCGATGCTAAGTGACCGGAGGAACTTCCTTGTCATCTCTCCTTCATTGATTTTTCTTCCAAGAACCAAAAGAGAGTTAGTGATATCGGTGAAGCGAGTGTTCATTTCGCTTATGTTTTCACCGATTTGCATAGAAAAAATCTCATATTTATGCATGAGGAGACTAATGCGGGTTTCCTTAGTTTTACTATCCCCCTCATGATGCATTTGTAGTCTATGCCATATCTCATGTGCACTAACACACCCTCTAATTCTATTATATTCACCCTCATTTAGCCCACAATATAGAATGTTCATGATTTTTGAGTTCATCTCAATTTCTTTCATTTTGGGCCTAGTGAGTGAATCTAATTCATCTTCATTTGGTGGTGTGTATGGATTTTGGAGAAACATCCAATACTTAAGGTCATTAGAAATTAGGAAAATCTTCATCCTATTCTTCCAATAATCATAATTTGACGCATTAAGCAAAGGAGGTCTAGTGGTGCATAATCCCTCTACATGATTAGATGTGCTAGCCATGCTAAAAATACGATTAAGTATAGAATTTAGCTAACAAGGCTCTGATACCAAATGTAGGATCGTGTGGGTTATGGGTTCACTAATCACTTTTAATCTAATCACCTACTTGTTTAAGCAATCGATATGCGCAGCGGAAATTAAAAACAAAACAAGCAAGTGTAGGAAAATGCAAACCACAAGAAGACGTGTCGTTTTTATAGAGGTTCGGCACCCCACCCGGGTCCTAGTCCTCTCTTGCAAGCTCCGCTCGGATCACCGAGCTCCGCCTACGACTTCACTATCCGCTCCCCGTTCCGAGCCGGGAGACAACGCCTTACAACCGTCAAACTCGCGAACAACCCTCGCCGAGCTTGGAATCTTCCTCTCACAATCCGAGAGGGACACTTCGGGCTTTCACCGAAGTCCTTGCTTCCTTTTACAACAATTGTAACCTTGAGTGGAACAACACTCTCTAAACTTTGAGCACACTTGAGTAGGATGAAGAAATGATCACTAAGTGTGGAAGGTTTGTAGCTTTGAGTGTTTGGAATTCTCTCTAAAGTTTGGGACAAGTTTGTAGTGGGAGAGTTGTGTTAAAATGTGTTTTACAACTCTATTTATAAGCATTAGAGAGAATAGATCCGTTGGGACAAGATTTGGTTGGATATTGTGCAAAGAACACAAAGCAGAAAAATCGGGCTGCAAATCTGTCCAGAAACGGTCGACCGAAAAGGTGCCACGGTCGACCGAACGCTTGGGTTCGATAGGGATACGGTCGACCGAAATATGAATAGATCGACCGAACACTTAAGTCTATTAAGAACACGGTCGACCGAACATGGTTACCGGTCGACCGAAGAAGCGTTTCGGTAGAGGGAAAATTGGATCGGTCGAACGAAATCGTATCGACCGATAGCAGGGAATTTTTGACAAGGTTAAACGGTCGACCGAACTTGGCACCTGGTTCGACCGTTTGGTTAAGTATATGGAGGTGTATATAGTTTTAATACGAATACGACTGTTGGGCATATACGACAAGAATAACGGTCGGAACAGTAAGTTCAAACGGTCGACCGAAAGATGTGGTGCGGTCGACCGAAACTAGGCAGGAAAACACAAACTGGATAACTTGATCATCCGGTCGACCGAACGGCATGTTGCGGTCGACCGAATGTGGGCAGACAGTTAGGGTTCAGATTTAGTGTTTTCCGATCTAAGTTTGGGTGATCTATTGAAGTCCAAATAATGTGAAATTTCGTGTGTGACTTCTATAGGGAACCTAGTGTGTGATTAAGTTGATTTTAGCTCAAGTATGCTCAATTACACTTTGTTCCTAAGACTCAAAAGAAATCAAGATTACATGTCTTCGATTTAGCTTTAATTACATGTCTTGACTTCATTTCCTTCTTTCTTGAGTCTTGATCACCTGTAGAGGTTAACACAATACAATATATATGCAATGCATAGTGTGTGCTATCCTAATTAGGATTCGGTTGATTAAATCATCAAAACATAAGATTAAGGCCAAAAAGCCAACAAGTTTTACTGGTGGGAAGAATTCGGGTAACCGATAGGTGTTCAGTGGACCGAACTACAAGGTTTCGGTTGACCGTCTGGGGTTCGGTTTACCGAATCTTGACGGGACAGAATCCTAGTGCTCAAGTTTACATTAACCCTTATGGACTCAATAAATACAAAATTACATGTCTTGATCCAAAGTTTTGATTACAAGTCTTGAGTCTTGATGTCTTTGTCCCAATGCCCATTTCCTTGATTGTCTTGATCAACCTATTAAGATGATTGCAAGTATACAAGTATATTTGCAATGCATGTAATTGTGTTTGCTCACTTTGGTTGATTAGGTTGATTTATTAACATTAGTTTGATTAATCATGAAAACTAATATAGATTAAGGCCAAAAGTTTTAGAGAAACTTTGGGTATGATCCTCTTATATTTGTTTTAATATATATATATGTAGTTTATATGATATTAGAATAACTATAAAACAATGTACATGAAATCATCAAAAATATGGAAATCGATCTTGTATGCATGTATAATTTTTTTATAAAGATCATGGTTGCAGATGCTCTTATATATATTTGTCAAGGAAGTAACTAATATCTTGGTTCCTATATTTATCCTCTTTGGTACATTTTAAAGGTTGACATGTGTTTTGTACGTCCAAATATATTTTCTGCAAGAATAAATATAAAGGTATCATAAAATTTTAAAGTAGTTTGGTACCAACTTTTTGTCTGATTTTTTGAAAAATTAAAGTACATTTCTCTCCACAAAAAAATTTTGAAACCCTTGAATTTTTATTGTTACCCCTTGAATTTTTTGTTTTGCCCTCATTATTCTTACAAGGAATATTATTTTAAATACTGATAATTTGTAATAATACGAAGCAATTTTATTCTATATATAAATATTATCTAATTATAGATTATACACGGTAGAATTTGTAAATTATACACTTAAATATTAAATACTGATAATTTGTAATAATACGAAGCAATTTTATTATGCTAATATTAGCTAATAAAATCAATTTAAAAGAGGATAAAAATGAGAAGGGAGAGAGAGATGAGAGTTTAAAATAAATTTATTAGATTATACACGGTAGAATTTGTAAATTATACACTTAAATATTAATATAGTTAACACCATCGATTAGAAGTGAACACGGTTAACAGAAAATGTTAATAGAGTGGCGGTTATGAAAAAATAATGATATTAGGGATACCAAGTCTGTTTTCGAGTGGTATATGGCAAATATGCGTGGAGTGGTGGTTGTTGGGAATTACAATGTTTTGTAATGACATGTAAGCAAAACATGAAAGCAATGTGTGTTCTAAAAGTATTCTTTTATATGTCTTTTATTATGAATTGAATGTATAAATCCATTGTTCATTGATTAATGTATTCGTGTTTTAGAAGAGTTAAGGAAGATGCTCTTGGTTCTTAATCGTAGAGCTCTAAAAGATAATGGTTTACATAAATCAAAAGTAATTCACAATCATGGAGATTAACATTGGACATTAATTACCGAGATAAGATTGTCATGTTAGTTAAAAAGTATTGTAGCTCTACAAATATTTTAACGACATGAGTATATGAAATAGGAAATGTTTTCTTTTATATATTGAATAGACATAATAAATGAAACATTATGGAATTGTGTTTGTGTAATTAATGTTTTCATTGTGTCTTTGAATCCAAAGATATGAGACTTATATCTTTTCACATGTGAAATGTATAATTTGATTATTATCAATAACTATCATTACGTATAGTGATAAAGATATTGGTTGGTTATATATGACTTGTGCCGGAAAAGATCATATGTCGAAAGATTATCATTGCCCCTCTTGACTTGAGTGATGATTTTATTGGGCCCATTGATGAAGCAAAATTATAATGTGCACAATGTGATTTATGTATAGTTACATATTTATAATTAGCTTAAAAGATGAAGATAAGAATTTATAATACAATAATGACAACTTCCTTCTTTGTATAATATTCCTAATAGCATGTGGAAAGGGATAGACACAAGTGATATTATTACATATCACTAAATGAATCGTGTTCTGTTCTAGATAACAAAATATCTTTGTTATTTGGATAACTATAATGTGTAGTTAGATACCTCTTATAGTTTATGATATAAAGTGTTTTATATCATTGTCAACATAACTTAGATACTCCCATAGGTCACACCACAAAACTGAGAAACAATAAATTTGATTTTACATTTTATGTGATGTATTAAATGATGTACATATTGTGAAGTGATAAAATCAATATCTCGTAATAACGGTTAGAATAACAAATATATTTGTTTGAGATGTGTATATATCATGTGGTATAATGTTTGACATTATATATGATAATATATTACATAATATAATGTAATCCACAACATTATAACATATAGATTTGTCAAAACCCCAAAGCTCAAATTTTGTTGGATATTGATCTAAAAATTGATAGAGGCAAAAATAGAGAAAAACTGTTGAAAGTTTTTTGGAAACCGGTTGACCGAATTCAACAATAACTTTTGAGTTCGAAAATAGTCGACCGTATGGACAAGGGTTGGACATGCGGTTTGACCGAATTTATCCAGAGCTTCCCTGGTAAGGGAACAGTTGACCGATGTATTTCGTGGTTCGACAAAAAATATCAGGAGCGTTCTTCATAAGGGATCGATCAACCGTCGTGAAACACAATCCGACCAAAATTATCAGTGACTTTTCTTGGTAACTAGATGGGCGGTTGGTCGATCGTTTTCGCTGCATTTTTTATTTTAGTGATTTATTAATTTAGAGGTGGTCGCTAAATTAATGGGTGGATTCAACCCAAGTAATGGGTTGCAAGATGATGTGTCAAAATGTGATTGGTGCAGCTAAAAACTACTATGGATCATTGGAGGTAATTATGGGGTTTCCTATATAAACCACTCCTTCCTTTCTCACATATGCAACAGCTTAAAAAATATAGCTTTTTCTATCTTCTCTACATCCATCCTATCTCTCTTAATTAATTGAGTGTTTGAGAGATTCAATCCTTGGTGGCATTGAAGGGGTTATTAGCTAGATTCTAACCTTGTATTAGATTTGATTGGCTAGCTTCAATCACTCTAATCTTGTTTAGAGTTTTGTGAACACTTGGAGAAAATTCTGGGCGATTCAGGATGAAATTCGACTTCTGATGATTGAAAAGGGTTTGACAATCCTTTTAGGTACGATTTTATATTTCCATTTCAATGTTATGTAGTATACATCTTATTGAAATGCCATAAGTGAGTTTTGTACATAATTATTGGACAACTATGAAAAAGGATCTTGCTTGCATATAAAAATATATATACCCAAGCATGGGCACGAAATCGTATAAAAAACCATTAATAAAACAATCAAATTTGGATATAAGGAGAAGTCACAACCTACAAAATAAACATAGGATAATTATTCTTATAATTGGTTGCACAAATACCCTAGGGAAACAATAAGCCAAAAACATGGAATAATGATACAAATCGAAATGACAACAATTGAGAAAGTAGAAATAAAAAAGAATAAACAAACCAAGAAGCAACAAACACATAAAATACCAATTATACGTGTGATGCATTGCATACATTGCATCATATGTCTTTCATTTAGATTACTTTTACATCAATAAATGCTACTAAGGTATGTGTTTAGTCTTATTTACAGAATACAGGGACCTGAATGCAATTTACCCACATCTCGAGCATAAACGCGTGCAAAAGACTCATTTCTATCATAAAGACCAAGTTCAAGTTTATCAGGTTACAAATGGAAATGTATCCAAGCATAAAAGCATTCAAGATCTAATTACAAAAAAGAACAAAGACTTAAGCACAAAAGTAGCCGGGGACTTAATTGCAAAAAGTCAAGGACCTAATTGCAAATCACGAGTAGCTTTTATTATTATGGAGAAAATCTAAAGAAAAATCAATGTGAATCTCCATATATATAAAGGAATTAATCCGGAGCTCAAAAGAATGGAAAGAATCAATCCAGACGCGCAAAGGAGGATCAAATCATACCATAAACACACAGGAAAAATCTGGATCGAATCCGAGCCAAAAAGGTGGCGATTCCGCCGCACCTCATGTACAAATTGCGGCGATTTAGCCGCACAAAAGTCGATCCGTGTGCTCAATTTTTTACCAATGCTGTATTGACGCGTGTACGTTCCATTTATATATTGGGATCCCTTGTATCGGCTATAAATAGCCCCGAGAACGATGGTAGAAGGGTCCTTGGCCTTAGACCTAGTTTTTAGTTGTTTTTATTTTCAGTTTTGTACTCTTCACTTTAGTAATAAAATTCTGTCTTTTATTTCTTGTTTTTACTTTTCTTTTGTAATGTCTCTAGGACCCCTTCTTCCTCCCTCTATGAGTTTCTAACTCCTTCCAAAGGGTGGAGGTGACGGATTTAGGGTGAAGAGAAGATGAATGAATGTTATTATTTTAATTTCGTGTTAGTATATTTTGATTACTTGAGTTTATGTTAAATCATTTATCATGTAATGCTTTATAACTAATATGATTTATTATAAGTTTCTGAATTCTCTAATCTAAACCTTAAATCTAAACCTCCACCCAACGGAATTCACCTCTTTGTTCTTGTTTTAGTTTTAATTGTTCTTGTTTCTTGCTTTAGATAATTAAAAATCAAAAAAAATCTCAAAACCAACATATTTCTTCTCTCCTTCTTTCCCCCAATCGAAATTACATTAATAACAAGTCTCTCCCTCCTTGTGTTCGACCCGTATTTGCCACGTCTCCATTGACGCCGTGCACTTGCGGTATAAATTTAATTCACATCAACGTGGAAACCTAAATTGGGAAAAACTACGTGCAAAGATAGTTGATGTTTCACTATGGAGAACTGGTAAGACAACAACGAAGTGAAGCTCTGAAGAAGGATTGGGGCCTGGATGGTTGAATTCTCCAAGAGAAATAAATCCTCAATCTCCAAAACCCTAAGAAAGATGGTGGCTAACCCTAATCTCGATTTCTTAAACATCCTTATGCTCCAATAAATAAGGTTTATATATATACTAGGCTAAAGACTCAACATTTTGCTTAGAAATTTCACAAAATAGACAACAAGAACACGAATCAACCATCACCCTAGAATTCCAAAAGGAAAAGTGCCTGTATTTGATTAACCGAAGCCAAATTCAATCACACACCAAAATTTCCAGGAAAAAAACTGCCCATCATCTGATTGACTGCTTGCCAAATTTGAATGACCATTTTGGATTGCTCTAGATGCAAGAATAACATAAACTTTTTGAGCGCATTTAACAGTCGACTAGTATGCAATTAGATCAACTAGTTGACCACTTGAGAATTTTGTTTTGAAGATAAAAACTTTCAAATGGATGAAAACAAAAAGGAATATATAAGCGTATCGCTTTTTAGATATGTTTTCTTAAGTGTTTAACATAGGAAAAAAATTAAATAATTATGGAAAATAAAAAGTGGAAGAATATAAAGCTAGTAAACTTATTTGTCAAAATATGAGGGAACCCCGACATTTGTGTTGTTGTTTTTAACAATATAAAATGGCACCACGAATGCTCTTTTTATCATTAATGAAAACAACATGGATGTCGTTTCCGTTCTAGGTGAAAAATGGCATCCGAGATGCCATTTTTCAGTATCGCATAAAGAGTGCCGGCAACCCCCTCTTCCCCCCACTTCTTCCTATAATCGCCAACCCCTCTCATCCTCCCTCTCTCCGGCAATTTTCGACCTCTCGGTGCCGATTTCACGTGTTTGATTCGTTTGTAGGTACATTTAGGTTATTTTTTGTTAACATTTGGTTTGATTGGTGTGGATTAGTTTGAATCACTTGTTTATATTTAAAAATTGATTGAGGTTGATTGAGACTTGTGTGGATTGGTGTGGATTACTTGTTTGTGTTTAGAAATTGATTTGAGTCTCACTTTGCATAGAAGTCTACAAATAGAAACATACATGTCGAGTATAATTAGTTGTTGTTGGGTAGTGTTCAATGAATCAATGCATGTGTGAGGTTTAAAGTTGCCCAACTTTTATTGGGAATAGATAGATGTGTTCCTTGTGTTCCATCTCTCAATGAATCTCTTTGATTTGGTTAGTTGTGTTTAGGGTTTGGTTAGTCCGACGTTTGCATGTGTGCATTTCACATTATATAGAAAGGGAACAATCAAAGGAGGAAGTGAGGAGGAAAGTAGGATGAAGTCATCATAGCAACATATTATTGCTTGGGATGTACGACATAGTTTATTGTGATATATACGTAGATGTAGGATGTAAGATTAGAAGGTTATTGCTATCTTTTTTCAACATAGATTACAAGGTTATGAATAAGTTTTAGATTAAGTACTGTTAAAATTCACATGATTTTTAAAATTTCATGATATTGTTAAATATTCTACATGTTTGATGTCACACTTATGTTGATACTTGTGTTGTTTTAAAGAAATGATGATTTTCATGTGTTTGATGTTTGTTTTCTCGCTTGTTCTTATTGATTTGTTTGTTCTTTTGATTTTTTTGGTTTGTTCTTTTTTAACATTTGTAAAATATCTACTTCACACGATTCTCACGAAACTGTGGATCATTCAGTGCTAGTGTTACAGAAGAATCATAGATCATCTTCGATTCTCAAAAATGTAAGTGTTTTGATTATGAAATTAAAAATTATGTGTATTGTTTTTTATTAGACCTTTAAGTAATTAATTTCTTTTTTAGGAGCAATTTCCGGATATTAGGCCGGTGTATGAAGCACAATATTCAGTTCAACACGTGGACTGTGGAAGATGATAGGGTATGGGATTTTTGTTAGGCTTGCTATAGTTTCTCATTTGCCTTGACTGCAACTCGACTGAAATTTGATCCGTGTTGTGGTTGAGAGGTGGAGATCGGAAACTCACACCTTCCATTCTAGACATGGGGAGATGACAATCACACTACAAGACTTAGCTATTCTTAGTTGTCTTCGTATTAACGGTCTGGCTGTGTGTACAATCTTAGTTTATGATTGGACTAAGGTTTGCTGAAGAAGAAGAAGAAGAGGCAACGACTGCAGTGAAAGGGGGATATTTGTCGTTGCAATGGTTGCAGCAAAATTACCGTGTCATGGTACCATATGCAACATATAACCAATTGTTGTAGCACACTAGAGCCTTCATTTTGTTTCATTTAGGTTCTGTGATATTAGGAGATAAGTGTGGAAAGAAAATCCACCTCAAATATTTTCTTTTGCTAGCGGATCTAACTGAATGAGGAAACTACAGTTGGGGAGCTGCGTCTTTGGTTGTGTTGTACAATTATTTGGATCAAGCCTACTTGAAATATGGGAAACAAATTGTTGGGTTCCTGACGTTGGTGTTGGGAACCTCTTTACGTCGGGAGACCTTCAAAGGTTCTAATCAATTTCTCCTAATCTCTATTTAATATGTAGCGGAAACGATAATCAAAATAGTAGGAAAAAGCAATGTAAACCACAAAGAAGACTCTGCGATTTATAGAGGTTCGTCACCCCACCTGGGTCCTACTTCCTCTCTTGCAAGCTCTTCTTAATCCCATGAGCTCTGCCTACGTCTTCACTATACAATCTCGTTCCGAGCCGAGATCAAGCCTTTACACTTCAAGCTCACGAACAATCCTTGCCGAGCTCGGTTCCTCCTCTCACAGCCCGAGATGGATGCTTCGGGATTTCACCGAAACCATTAACTTTGACTGCAACTGGACAAGAGTATCAACACTCAAACTTTGAACACACTTTGAGTATGATTAGGATTGAGATCAAGGTGTGGAAGTTTAAGCTCTTGAGTGTATAGAATTTTAGGAGTAGGAGGATTCTCTCTAAAGTATGTGTGAATTTGGAGTAGTAGAGTTGTGTAAATAATGTGTGAACATCTATTTATAAGCTCCTAAAGTATTATAGCTGATGGGAAATATTTGGTTGAGATTTGTGCAAGATACATGATGTGTTCATTTTAAATACCGCATGTGCACGACGTCGATGAAGACGTGACAAATATGGGTCAATACACAAGGAGGTGTGTCGACTCTGGTTCGTTCGAGGGCAAGTGGGAAAAGAGAGGAGAAGAAGATGATTAGGCTAAACTAGACTAAACTAAACAAGTAAGCACAAACAAGGAAATGAAAACACGCAACAATGAAACTAATCTAACTAAGACAACAAGCTGGAATTCAGGAATGGAAACCCTTAATGGGTGGAGTGTGTGCACATATGAAGTCAAATAAGTGATGAATGACGCATGTAAACATGTATGTGTGTGTCATGTGTGTGTCTTCATGCATAGGAAGTGTCTAAATATTTGGCAAAACCTATCAATCCATTCACACAACGTAGCGGCAATTACTACTTGAATAGCATAAGACTAGGCTCAACATGAGAAGTGTCTAAAGATATGGCAAGACTCATGAAAAACCATGAACTCATGTGAAGAACAAAGCTAAGCATGGGAGGTGTCTAAATCTTATGGCACAACCCATCCAAACAAAGTTTCTTCAATCAAGCAAGCAAACAAACACAAATACAAACACATAACTAACATGTACCATATTCAACAGGAAATTTCAGTCAATAAATATGAGGAAACTAAGCATGGAAGGTATCTAAATCTTATGGCAAAACCCATCAAAAATTCCCCAACATGTAGATGATTAAAACACCCCCGATGAACATATAAACATGCAAGTCTACACAATCAAAAATTCATCAAACGTCCAAACTTCACAACATATATGTACATCATCTCCACCCCCCAAAGGGGGATGTAACACTCACTACACATTAAGAAAAGAAGACAAAACGAAATTAAATAAAACATGCAAGAATTAAAAGAGAAGACAAAAACAAACTAAGAAAAAATATTTTATTTACATGACTCACATTACAAGTAGCATTCTTTTCCACTTGAGTTTTGCTCCAAGACTTACTCTAAGTAGAGAGAATGCCACTAAGTAATGGGTGAATACAAATCAGGAGGAAGAATTCTATTTATAGTCATAGAAAAAGGTAACCGGGAATAATCCTCCAGTATGGGACTAAACGCATACCATAAATGGACTAAATACACATTAATACATCACCCGACTGAGGCTTATCAGGTTTGCATCCAAATGGACAGCCAATTGGTGGTTTGGGACAGCCAATTGGCGGTCTGGGTTGGGCTGATCGGGTAGTACTTTGGTGGAGACTTTTGTGGATCGATTTCTTCATGTTTGGTGCATCGAATGATTGTTGGAGCTAAGACCTGGATCTAAATGCCAAAATACTCCTCATGATGGTGTTGAGCTTCTTGATTTGCTCTTTGGTCCTTTTGGTTTTACATCCGGGTCCTTCTCTATTGCATTTCAGTCCATAAGTCTTGCAACTTAGTCATTTTCCTTGCTTTTAAGTCCTTTTGGAGTCTATTCTTCTGAAACATGTTTATTCCTAAAACTTAAACATAAAACTCATTATGTAGCATTGCTTAGGCTAAAAATAAAGGATATATGACACAATTATATGCATGATATGATGTCAATCAAATACCCCCACACCTAACTTTTGCTAGTCCCGTGCAAAACAAAGAAAGGAAAAAATGAAAGAAAGGAAAAAACATACGTAAAAACAGGGAAATCTTAACTCACTTTCGTTGGAATCACAGTTGCACTTAACATCTGAAACAAACCGTTAAACCTCCTTGTCGCCAAGCAGGAGTAGTGTTGTCTCCTGACACTAGTGCAGAAGGCACAATAGACATCACCAAATAGACGTCACATATAAAAACATCCGACGTCTATAGGTATAGACGTCGGATATTTGGACATCCGACATCTATAGGTTTATATAAATGTCGATTTTTTCGTATAATCGATGTCTATACCTCCTAAAAGAAGAAAAATATTTTTTGTTTATTTTTTTGGATTTATTTCGTATAAGAATTTATGTGGATTTATTTTGGGATTTATTTCGTGTAATAATTTGTGGATTTATTTTTTGCGATTTACTTCGTGTAAGAATTTATGTGGATTTATTTTGTATAATAATAATGTGAATTATTTAGATTGTTTTAAAAATAGTTACTTCAACGTAACTCATATGCATGTGTGTTGTACACATGTGTGTGTGGTCATATGTATTGAAGTTTAGTCCCACATTGGAGAAAATTTTGTTGCTGGTGGAGTTGAAGTACTCCAGCACTCCTTTACTTCTAAATGGGAGTTTGGTACCACACTACAAAATGCAAGTGAAATATATATATATATATATATTTAATGGTTGTAATTGTTTTTTTACTATTTACCGGTGTATAGACATCGGATGTATTGAATGACCGACGTCTATAGGACGTAAATTTTTTATTATTGTTATTTAAATGTATAGACATCGGATGTATGGCGTGCCCGACGTCTATAGGTCGTACTGTATGTATAGACGCCGATCACCCCATATATCCGACGTTTATAGGACGTACTGTATGTATAGACGTCGGTCACCACATATATCTGACGATCTCAAGAAGAGGTATGCCCAGTTCTTTAGTTTTACTCACACAAGGCGTGTGAGGAGTTTGGACTTGTTGCCTGAGACTGGAGGCCTCGCCGGCGATGAGGGTGGTTGAAGGACCGGGCACTGACAGCACGGTGAGGCAATGCCCAGGCGTTGTCTGACGTAGCTCAAGCTTTGCCTAGGCACCAATCGACCAATGCCTTTGGGCGGTCGACCGAGAGTTGTTAGATGCGGGGCTTGAGAAGTCTCTATTATTTTTGGTAGGACGGGAGCCCTTTGGTGGTCGACCCTTGCATCGTTTGTTTAGTTTATTCCTGGCTAGGACCTTCTAAACGGTTGAACGCCACAGACCTTTGGTTTGATCGATAACTTAAGTTCTTAGTTCTAGTGTTCGATCGGCTTGTGTTTCTATTCGAACATTTCCCTATTCATAAGGAAACAATCGGCCACTGTGCCGATTTCGATCAACCGTTGGTGCCTAGAAAAGGGTTCTTGCCTTTTCGTGTTGTGTCGAACTGTTTCCTCAGAAACCCTTGTCCTCACCTTGTACGTGAGCCCGAATGTGACAGTGGGTGTGGTGATCGGGCCTGCCCAAGGACGACCGAGCAAAAGAGTACATATACTCGGTACACGTGTCAATGTTGTACGTATGAGCTTTGTATGGAATTTTGCATTTCATTGTCACTCCCTATGGAGTAGACCTAAGGTATCTCGGATCCCAATGCATTGCATTATTACCCAGCTCCACAAAGTAAGATGACTGACTAGTCTATGCGGCGGCGGAGATGACCGACCGATGATTATACCGACGGAGATGATCGCCCAGCTATGGCACAGCCCAATGAGTACGATCGACTAGAGCGACGGCTTTAGCGGATGTGCCATTGTACACGAGATCATATCAGTATTTATGACGTGGAAGTGTGTGCGACCCTCACTGAACCCTCATGATTAGTATAGTCACGATTTGGGTGACTCGCGTACTCTCTGTAAGGCCTCATGTGCCTGAGGTAGGTACCCTTGGGGAACCCGATGTTGTTGGTGGGTTTGTTGTCCCTTATTGCCCCTAGATGGGGACGATTTTACTTTACATTATTTATGCCTTAATATATTAATATGATAGGGTCATTATATGTTAATTCATACATGTTTAGGAGGACTTGGTATACAAGGTTTTCGTTATGAAAATTCAGGTAATTTATCATGTTTGCATTTCAGGGCCTTGAGGGTTGCCGAGTGGATGGCGACCGAGGACTAGTACACCTGATACTGGATCCTCCACTCTTATATCCTAGGTTGTTATTGTTATATTTATTATGTACTCCATTTTATTCAATGTAATCATACTTTGAACCTCTGTGTAATGGTGCACCCTGTTTGACAATTTATGAGTATTGTCTTGTTATTTCTGGTCTTATGTCATCTTGATATTCGGTTAAATTTTCTGCTTTTTTGGGGGCGTTACAGCTTGGTATCATAGCATGCCAGTTCCAGTGTACTCATCTAAAGAAACCACCCTTAGGAGTAGTTGGGTAAAATTTTGCATTTCTTTTCAGTAAATCATGCATGCATAGTTGAATTGATACAATTTTCTTGGTTGTTGTGCTAGATGCCTCCAAGACGCGTGAGACCTCCACCATACGAGCGTAGCGCTAGTGACACAACTGGGTTGAGCAACGTGGGAGGAGGAGCAGGGGACGCACTATGGGACTGTTGAGAGGCTTGGCGAGTTCCTGGAGCGTCAGACGACCCGTAATGAGCATGCAGGGGTGGGTGTGATGCACGAGCGATTTATGCGCCATCATCTGCTTAATCTTGAGGACTGGATCTTCAAGATCCAGAGGATTTTCTGAGAGATCGGATGTTTCCCAGAAATGAAGGTGGATCTGACCACCTATGTGCTGGGCGGTTCATCGTCCAACTGGTGGACAACCACATCCACTATGGTGTTAAGCAACAGGGAGGACGTGAGATGGGAGGAGTTCCTGGAGGAGTTTAACCAGAAGTACTTTCCATAGCACGTTATGGATACGAAGCAAGAGGAGTTCCTAGCACTGGAGCAGAAGGAGTTGACGCTGGAGAGCTACGTCAACAAGTTTAACACCCTGGAGCGCTATTGTCCAGAGAACTATGTCACTCAGGAGTGGAGGATGATGAAGTTCACGTGGGGACTTCGAAAGCAACTCAGGACCCGTGTGCTCACTAGCATGCCGCAGACCCTGGTGGTTACTATAAAGTACGCGACGATCCTAGACAAGGATTACAAGGAGTCCAGGAGACCGTAAGGGAATGTTGGTGGACATGCAGCTAGCCATTTCACAGGGAATCCAGGCAGGTGTGTGGCAGGTGGTGGTACACGTCGACCAGAGATCTACGTCTCGGTGTGTCGCAGGGTTCACTCTGGATGGGAATGTTTTTTATGTGTTGGGGAGTGCCCCAACAGGTAGGGCGAGCCCAGAAGGTGTCCAGGACCACCAATTGAGGGAGAGGCAGAGTCAGTCAATCTGTTGCACCACCAAAATGCATGTCGTCCAAATGCTCTATTACAACATAAAAGAAGAAGAAAAATCATTTAAAGGCAGAAACAAAGAACCAAATGTAAAAATGACTTTTTTATTATGTTAGACAGTATACAGAAAGACTGACATACTAAGACCTTCAACTTCAAAGGAAGCACTCACACAGGGCTATAACCAAAATGGTGATACTAACTTTGAATGTTGAGTTTCCTTCTTCTGGATGTTGCCAAGCTAATTTAGGGACAAAAAGATAGTGGGACCCTGCAGCAATAAAATGTTGAGCATCAATGTTGATCAGTTTCCTTCTTCCAGGATTTTGTATACTATAGAAACAGTTAAGGTAGATTAAAGGAAGGGAAAACATGTCCCCATAAGCCATACAATGCCTTAAAGAGCTTAAGCTTTGCTCATGTTTAGTAAGCTTCACCAATGTTTTGGCGATAACACACAAATATAGCAACCTGATTAGTAGCATATCATACATCGCATTCATGTTATATATCCTTTACTGTACCCCCAAAATTGTGCTACTCATGTGTTGTTGTAGTGTTTCAGGTGTTAGGTAATAAAGAAGAGAAAATGGAACAAAAAGGACCTGAATGCAACAAGAATGAACTGAATTGAAGACTTATGGACCCATTTGTAATGCCCAAGGACTGGATCGCAAATCAGGAAGGACCCAAGTGAAAATACGGAGGGACCTGATTGTGAAATGCAAAGTATTGTGACACATGACTTGAACCAGATCAGTATTTCGCCAATAAACTCAAATCGGTTCAAGACAGTAGACCAGGGCTTCACCCAATGTGCAAAATACAACATTTAAACTCTTGGAAGAAATCGGGACCGATTGGGCGAAAATACACAATATGGTAGAATTGGTTCCTAATTTCTCCCGTGGCTCGGACTTAATTAATTGGGTGCACCAGAGTATAGAGAAAGTTATGACAGCCGTCAGATTGCTCTCAGATCCATCTAAACCTTTTTTTCTTCTATAAATATCATTATAATCCCTCCTCTCCACCTCTTCTTCCTCCTTCCCCCATTAGAGTAGGTTTTAGTTTACTGTTACTAATGTAAATAAGTGGGTTGGAGATGAGCAAACTTTGTACTTTTATTTCTTAATCTAGTTTAGTTCTTGTTCTTTATGTTGATGTCTTTACTTTGTTGCAATTTCTTTGATGTTGTTGTTTGCTTAATCTTGTTTTTCTCCATATCCATGATGGGTTTATGTTGTTTTTATTCTTTCTTTTAGTTTAGAGATGAGTAGAGAGTAGTTCATCCCCATTTGAGGGTGGAGGGGAAGGTGATGTGATTATGTGATGTATTAGGTGTGTGTGTGTTAATCTTAATCCTTTGAACCTTACATGATTTCCATAACCATCCAATGGAGTTTTACTCTTATCTTTGATGTGCTAATGCTCTTGAGTGATGCTTAGCACATGCTTAGATTAGTGGGCCTATTTTATGGGGAATGATGAGGTTAGGATAAGGATGGAGTGGAAGAAGGAAACAAGACATGTGCATGCATGTGCTCATGTTGGCTTTATCCTAATTAATGTCTTGTATGTTTTAGTGATTGTGATAAATCTTATTTCATGTGGAGACATAGTTGGATTTGAGTCATGATGCATGTGAACATATTAACGTCATTTCAATTATTGTCTTGTATGTTTTAATGATGAGGTTTTATCTTATTTCATGTGGAGGCAAAGTTGGAGTTGAGTTTTATGGATTTCATGTATGACATGTTTTGATGAACACATTTGAAGACACATACACATATTTTCGTATTCTCTTTCTCTCTCTACCCCCTAAGGGGTTTAGTTTTTATTGTGTTGTTTTCCAATTTCCTACGCATCGTAGTGTAATTTCGGTCACATCTCGCTCCTTCTTCTTATCCCCTACTCGAGTATAGTGAATCCGACTCGCGCGTGCTACCTGTGGACCGACCCGTACTTGCCACTGATTCAATCACAACCCACAACATGTTCAAATGATCCTATTAAACAAGGAGAAGTCATTACTCAAAACAAGCATGTAAGGAAGGATCACAAAAACATGCTTACACAACTCCAACATCGTTTAGAATTTCCTCTAAGACACACTCAATCAGTATTGGATGCACAAGGACTATCAATTTCATTTTTTAAGTAGACATAGCACAATCAGACTACTCCAGAATAGTATTGACAATTGAATAAAATTAGGTATGTTGATAATGAGGTTGTCTAGCTATATTTGGTGCTTCGTACTCAACTTCCTATAACATCACACTACTACAGAAAAGGGAATATACGTCGGATGTACGGGGCTATACATGTCGGATATAAGCACACCCCTATCTGACGTCTATGTGTGCGTCGTCTATACATAGACGTCGGCCATAGTATAGACGACGTCTATACTTAACGAATATACGTCGGCTGTAATTAGACACCGACGTGTATTCGTTAACGTATAGACGTCGGTCTATACGGTGACCGACGTCTATACTTTAGAGATAGACGTCGGTTAACTTATATACGACGTCTATACTTTAGGGTTAGATGTCGGTTAACTTATATACGACGCCTATACTTTAGGGATAGACGTCGGTTAACTAATATACGACGTCTATACTTTAGGGATCGACGTCGGATTCCATATAAAGCCGACGTCTATTCCTTTCTTCAGAGGAAATAGACGTCGGCTAATAGAAACAGCCGTCGTCTATTCCTAAACCTGCACACAAAAAAAAATAGCATCCGACGAAATTGTTTTTAGTCATCATATTCGTGTACATACAACTGCACCCAATTCGTTCACCTATAAATTTGTTCACAAATACTCACAATTTCATCCATATATACATACAAGCACAAACAAACAAGCATACATGCACAAACACAAACACAAACATACAACCATACATGCACAAACATACAAAGCATACACAATTGACATTTAACACATTTTCAATTAATTCATTCTAAAATTAAGGCGATTATATTAAGGCATAAAGTGTAGGTTTGTAATACAAGTGCACTTGTTAACTAAATTACAAAAAATACTATTGGCAGGAGAACCTCTTAGTTCGTCAGCATGTTTCTGATGAAATAGCGAGCTCATCGGTCGCGAGTTTCATCGAGCTCCTGTTGCGAGAAGGGATCACTACTTTATGGGAAAACCTATCAAAAAAATACAAGTGTGTTGAATATTAATAACTAAATATTGAAACTACACAACTATACAATTGAATAACGATCTACATTACCTCGGATAGGCATACGTCTTGAGTTGCCAATTCGAGGATTTCCTCCATGTATCTCATAACGTAGTAACCGCATTTCGTATTTCCAACCTGCTTCCGGTACTACAAACATAGGAATTCGCTAAATATTTGTTCCTAACTTAATTAACAAAAATGGGATAGAACGTACTCTCATTCCATGTCATGTTATTCCTGCTTTTGTTGTTGTTCTCCTACCACCTAAAGCTCTGTAAACCTTAATTGCCCTGAGTAGCACAAGTTAAAATATCATTCAATAATACTAATAAAAATCCACGAATTACTTTATTCACGACTAAACGAACTTACATATTTAGAAGTTTCTTTATTGAGTCCCTTGGTTTATTCGACCCCAACGGATCAAACCAATATGCCGAATTAGTCGTGCGGCATACAACGACAAGCATCCAATGAGCCCTGTGTTATATATATAATTAGAAGCTTATTACAAATAAAATTTCACTTTGAATTACAAAGTTTACGTCTCATGATAAGGGAACAGATAATATCTTTTGTCTTCTTTAAAGAATGTTCCAAGTTGACCCGATTTATCGTCATTCCCGTATATATATGTAGATGGACTGATAAATCCAAATACTTGATCCTCGGGAAAGATTGAGCTTCTGGCGTCGTAAAGATGTCTACAAGTATAAAAATTATAATTTATTACATTTTTGATAAAATTATTCAATACTTTTCATTGTATACAAAAAAACACTTACTTCACTTGCACGTCGATAATCATGATACACAACGAATCCATCGCCATGAACTGCATGATATCCTCTTTGGTGACGTACAAAGCGGGAGGCAACCCTTTATCCCCCTCCAACTCCCATGTACTTAAGGATTGTGGTTCTCTACCTACCATACATTGATACAACATTTTGCACCTACTTGGAATCGAATTAATGTTGATCGGAGATTGGTTGTTTGACCCTTTGCTCCGGGGGCTTTACACCTTACAGATATGTATACAACCGTTAAAATACAATTGTTAACAAATTTGAAGTTTAAAGTCTTTCAAAGTTAAACTATACCTCATGTTTCTCGTTTAGCTCTACTAAATAACTAGGCCACCGCACGAACCCACCGATAGCATCGCCGAGAGTAACAATCTCTTCTTCCGGAAATGGCACAAAAGCACCAGGATCTAAGCAACTCTCAACTGCAACCTTCAATTCTCCCTCTCCTACCTCTATGAAGTGGTGTCTGGAGATGTTATAAACTTTCCCGTGTCCCACCAATCTTCGATCAGGGTCTTCGACAAATAAAGCACATCTAGATCCATCCGCGAACTTTCCAAACGAGGGACCGTCGACGAGAGCCAATTCTCGAGAATGAGACACGAAATCATCTTGTCGATCAGGGTCGAACACTTGCGGAACTGGAGTAGTCTCCGCGGAAGAACCGGTCTTACGACAGGTAGGAGAAGTAGGCAAATGATCCAATCTCTCCAAAACAAGTTGCAACGTATTCTTCAAATCTGCGATCTCTTGCTGGCATTTGGTATGACCAGTCGTCTAAGTAGACCGTTGAGTCTTCCCATAATATTGTCGAAGTCCAACTCTACTCCCTACCCCTCGCACACGACCGGGATGTTCGTCGTTTCCCAAGGCCTCGCGTAGAATATCATTCCGACCATCGGAAGCAAATTCGCCTTGAAATTCTCTCAACTTCAGAGAGTCCTAAGTTTAAAACAATATTTACTATCATTTGAAAAATATAAAATTAATGATTCTGAATTAATAACATATATATAAGTGATGCAACTTACTATCTTCGAGCTGATAGCTTGCGACTCGTCTGTGACGTACTCCCCTCTGGAGTTTACTCTCGCTCTCTTCCAAGAATCACAACGAGCTACGGGAGAAGGAGGAGATAGGTTACTTGCTTGCTCCTCACTCATACCGGAGTCAATTGCCTCCTGTTTCTTCTGAGCAATTTTTTCAGCCATCATTTGTGCTTCTAACTTGTGGTACCCCGCTCGAGACATACGATGGGTATACTTGTTAGAAGATCTAATCTTTTGGTTTTTTGCTCGGATGGCCTAAAATCAAGTTTATTAGATTGTCACTAAAATCAATAACTAACAAGTTTGTTTTGAAACTCGGTTACTATATTATACATTAAACTCAGTTACCTCAAACTCCGGGCATCATAAGTTCTATCTGGCAACTCATTATCATCTGGAAGCATCTCTTTCACTAACTTCAACATTGATGTGAAACTCACATCGGACCAACCATTTCCAGCTTTTAAATTGTACAACTTCAACACCGCTGACAATCTAGTGAATTTGGTACAATTATTATACAACGGCTTCTCATTGTCACTCAACAAATTACCAAGTAAATCAGGGTTGGACGAAAACTTTTGAACCATATCCTGAACCATTTCCTCTAAGTGATCTTCCACACTAACATCTTCTCCATCATTCTTGGAACGACTAAATGATTCATTTTCGTCGTGCCATATCCACCATCTATAATTTGGGTTGAAACCTTTCTCAAACAAATGATCTTTCATTTTCCGAAAAGTCAACACTGACATATTATGACACTTATTGCACGGACAATACGCCATGTCGCTGTCTTTCATTTTCTTAGAATGTTTTTTGGCAACCTCTAAGAACATATTCACTCCGTTCTCATACTCATCACTCAATCTATTTGAAACAATCCACTCTCGATCCATTTCAATCTAAACAAAGGCAAAAATGATAGTTATTATTGCAGAAAATAAATAAAATTTCAATTTAAAAGAATGTGTTCGTAGATGAGAAGATTCGGAGACATTAAGATGAGAAAAGAATGACTCAGAGGAAAGAGATGAAGTCCTTAATCTAGCGTGGAATAAGGAAGGTTAGAAATGTAACTAAGCAATCAAGCCCAAAACAAACCTAAAGTCCACTATAGGTCCTTAGTAATAGACGAAGCCTAACTTCGAGGTCCCACTGAGGACCACTAGTATGTAGGAAATCAAGAACCCGGAGGTCCCTAATATCTCAAGGAGACTAGATGGGCAACGACGTTCAGGCCGAAACGGTCTTAAACATCGAGGACCACTAATCTATAGGAAATCAAGAACCCGGAGGTTCCTAAAATCTCAGGGAGACTAGATGGGCAACGACATTCAGGCCATAACGGTCTTAAACGGTTTCCTCTCCTTAATGCGTCCGAAAATCCTAGGGACCAACGTCTAATTGATTTTATTAAGGCTCTTTTATTAAGTGGTTTCTGGGCCAAGGAAAGGGTGATGAAATCCCCCACCTCATCTCCTATAGATGACTATCCCGTAAGTGTTTTTCATACCTTAATCTAACAAACAACACACCAAACAAACACTCACCTCACTCTTGTTCCAATGCAAGTCCTACTAACTAATGCGTGCTTTCTAATGAATGATGAGTGAAAGATAGTACGTACCTTACACCAGCAATCTACGACAGAAATCGTAAATAATAGAAAAATACGATGCATGCAAATCCTATATGATGAATGACTTAGCAAATATTGTCTAATCTTTTGCTTTGGGTTATTAAAGGCCAAGTTGTTTAAGGGGGCAATGAGTTATTATCATAATATTAAAAATTCAAAAAATTAAGGCAATAAACATTTAAAATATTAAAAGCAAGTATTAAAAATAATTACTTGAATTGACAGAAAAACATTTTAAACACGAACTATCATGTTATTAATAATAATTGGGAATAAAATTTTATTGAAATTTTGGCAGAACCTCCACTTAAAATTTGATATGTAAAATTCTTCAAATCCTGAAATTAACAAGAAAAATGTATATCTAGTTATCTACTCACATTCACATCATGTATTTCTCTACTCAATCCAAACCAAATTTTTAACATAATCCAAACCAAATCAATCCAATGAAAACAAAGTTTGGTTAAATCATCCAACCAACCCAACTCAATCCAAACCAAATCAATCCAATGAATGAGTCAAATCAAATGAATTACCCACACATTTCCCACACATTTCTGCTTAGAAGAGGTTGGGGTGCACCTTTTCTTAACATGTATAAGGGTAGAGTTACTAGGGTAGGTCTTTTAACATATTTAACGTAGGTTCGGCCATGAGAAGAATAGTGCTACATTAGTTTGATATGTTTATCAAATATCAACACATAACACACTAGATATACTAACCTACCGGTGTCAGTTTCGTTGCAAAAAAAGTCGATTTTCAATCTTAAGGTGAATTTAAACTCACGGCTTACTGTAGGTTTTCAAGTTTGTTTTTCCACGAAATATTACATATTATTTCAATTAAATCTCAACAAGTAACCAACATACATGCATGTTGGCGTTGGATTCTTGGTCTAAACTAATCCAAAATTAAGGATCTAAAATTGAGCACGAACTAGAGGAGGGAAAAGTTGTGACGCCGGAGGAGGTCTTTGTGGTTCCCGAAGACGTCGCGGAGGTGGTGCGGTGACGGCTGTATGTGGAGAAAGACGGAGATGAAGGCTAACTTAGAAAGAATATGTGGAGAAAGACGGAGGAAGACGAACTTAAAACAACCAAAAACGAACTTAAAACTTACATGTGGAGAGAGACGGAGGAAGAAGGAGAAGAGGGCCGGAGAAGTGGAGGAGAGCTTGGGAGCTCGCTGCGGTGCCGGAGACGGTGTGGATCGGTCGGAGGATGGTCGCGGAGGAGAGTTCGGTCGCGGGACGACTAGGGTTTGGGTGGGTTTCGTCTAAAATGAATGAAAGAAAACGCGTTTGTCTGATTTCTTTAAGACCTATATACGTCGGATGTTACATAACGACGACGTCTATACCTCGACGCCTATATGGTTGGAGTATAGACGTCGGTCGTATAGTATATACGACGTCTATACCCTATAGACGTCGGCTAAACGTGTTATTCCCAAACCCGACGTCTATAGTACCACATAGACGTCGGCCTCAATGAAGACTGACGTCCATTCTGTCCTCTCCCCACTAGACGTCAGTGGTTATAACGGCCGACGTCTATTGGGCGACGAGTAAAGCCTATTGTGCACTAGTGTCAGCTTGACAAAGCGATATTGATTCAAGAAGATTCCACCAAACAAACTATCCTAGGTAGTTTAAAATGACTCCTCCTAATATCTTTGTTGGTATCTTTTACCTCACATATTGTCCAAGATGTTTCTTTCTTTCTCAAGGTTATAACTACGATGTACACATCATCTATGTTCTGCAACAAGCATCCATGTCCACCATATCTATAACGAATAGGTTAGGGATCTTTACACTTTCTACAAGCAAGCAGAGGTATAAAACTAACCAAAATATGAATGAAGTACTTAATTATATATTAGTTACAATCTTGTTATGTTGCTTATAGCTTCCATATTTTTGTTATTGTCAGGAGACTCCTAATATTTATACACTAAATTTGTTATCCATGTCCACAGCTAATTCGTTGTTGGCAACAGGTGCATCGATGTCACGACTGCTGCAGGTTTCCTGTAGAAAGTGTAAAGATCCCAAACAACAATTAAACTTTATTTAACAAAAATATAATAAGGATAACATAAAACAACACAAAAACTACCTTGCTTCTAGCAGTGAGTCAAGAGGTGAGACCGGGCAAACTCTTGAGTGATTAATTTCTTCAACACGGATGACAAAGCAACATCGATGACTATTGGGAAAATAAAGTTCAAAACCGCAAGTATGGGTCATGTCCACAAGGAGCGAGTGTAGGTCGTCATTGACCATACTCGAGTGGAGAAGAAAAATGGAGAATGAGGAAATTTAAACTAAGTGACTAACGCAACACGAAACAACAACAATTTTTCAAAAACTAGTCTCGTAGGAGGTGGAGAATGAATGCAAAGGTGTAGATGTTTGATGCATGTGTGTGTACAATTAAGCGCTAAAGACATGCATAACATGGAAATCTTGTAATGACACAATCCTAAGTGTGTCTCTATAAGGATTAAGATTTAACATTATCATTAAAACATACAGGACATTAATTTATAATATGAGGCCAACAAGAGCACATGTTGCCACATGCCATCATTATCTCTTTACCTACTCCACCCTTATCCTCACCTCATAATTCTCCATAAAGTGGACCCACTAGCCAAAGCATGTAATAAGCATCAATTAAGACGATTAACACATCAAAGGCATGAGTGAGGAACCAACAAAATGGTTATGGAAATAATGTGAAGCTCCAAGATTAAGATTGAAATACAAACAAATATCACAACATTCACACTTCACATCATTCTCCACCTCCTAATGGGGATCAATTACTCACTAATCAACATACTAACCAAAGAAGCAACAACATAAAAACAACACATAACAAGTAAAGAAGACTAAATCTAACCAAAGCAATGGAATAAAAATTACATCAAATGAAAGACAAGAACATAAATAATATGAAACTAAAACTTGATTAAGAAAGAAGATAACAAAGTTACTCATCTTCTCCTCCACAACACAACTAACCAAGAAACTAAAACCTACTCTAATAAACAAGAAATAAAACCTACTCTACTATACAAGAAAGGAAACTAACCTAAGGAGGAGAGGAAGGAACAAAAGGGGGCATGAAGGATTACAAGTGTACTTATACAAGATCAGAGGGTCTGAATGATTCTGGGCACGATCGGAAGGTCGTAAATCAGATCTGGATGTTGCATTTTGCTCTAACCCAAGCACTCGACCCACCAAAGAAATTTGGTGTCGAACCGACCAACTGGATCCGCCAATGGTGGATTTTAATCCGCCATTTGTGGATCATTTGGGTCGGATCGACCTCTAATTTCACCAGTTGCTTTATTGTACCATTTTAGCATGTGGGGGTACACCCAGAGTCGTTCGTTCAAATCCGTTTGGTTTTAATTGTTAAATTACGGCTGAGGTTCAGGAGATTCTGGAATTTTGCAACCAACATATTTTCCTTTACACTTAGGTCCCTCCAGGTTTTCACTTGGGTCCTTCTTGAGTTACAATTTGGTCCTTGGGCATTACAAATAGGTCTAGAAACCTTCCAAATCAGTCCATTCTTCTTTATTGCCTAAACCCTGAAACACATCAAATAAACACCCGAGTAGCACAAATATGGGGTAAAATAAAGGATATATAGCATGAATGCAATGTATGATATGCTACTAATCAATGACTTACACGGATTTGGACTTATTAGCGACATGTCAACTTTCACTTGTTTGTTCTGCATAAGTAATTGTTTTGGTATCAGTAAATAACAAACAAAAAAGGAACCACAAAGAACAAGTCAGAAACAAAAACAATTGTGAAAGTTTTAAGTGAGACAAGTTTTCCTGGTCGGGTTTATTTACACTTTTCCTGTAATATGTTTGTCCCCACCATGGTTTCTGATGTTGTCGAGGACTTTTCGATTAAATCTGAGTAAAGCACCTGTTGTAACGTCCCCAAAAATGCGAAAAATTTAAAATGAATTATCAAAGGTAAGATTAGAGTGAAAAAGATATATTACTCATAAAATTCACAAAATACGGTGCACCATCACACGGAATTTCAAAAATATGATTACATCAAATACAAGAAAGTAAAAATACAGGTAATCATAACAACCTTGAAGATACGACTGGAGGATCCAGTACATGTGTGCACTCGTCCTCGGTCGCCACCCGCTCAGCACGTAACGAGGCCCTGAAATGCAAATGTGATAAAATGACTGAGTTTTCATAACGAAAACCCTATATGTCAAGCCCACTTAAAATGCATGAATGCACAGTACTATGACCTCTCACACTAGTATAACATGGTACAAGAGAATGCAACTAGTAACACTTTCCTCATCCAAGGGTAATAAGGAACAACAGTCCCACCAACAACATCGGGTCCCCCAAAGGGACCTACACACATGCGGTCTTATAGAAGTATGCGATTAATCCTCACTCGCGACTATACTAATCATGAGGATTCGGTGAGGGTCGCACACACATCCACATAATAGATACATATCTGATCTTGTGGCAAATGCCACACCGCCGGAGTCGTCGCTCACTAGACGGTCAACGAGCCGGCTGTGCCACAGCCAGGCTACCAGTCGGAATACATCGACAATTATTCATCCTCATGGTCATCAAGGTCTCACAGTCATCTCTGTCACCATCAAGGTCCAGTCATCTCCGCCACCACACAGGTCGGACGGTCCTCTCCGTCGCCATCAGGCCGGTCAGACGTCTCGCTCTTTATAGCTGGGTAACAATGCAATGCATTGGGATCCATGATCCCTCAGGTCTACTATGTAGGGTGTGGAATGCAACATGGTGCGAAAGCATAAGACACGATGGTGGTACATGTGCCAAACATCCCCTCTCCATCGCTCGACAGTCCCTGGGCAGGCACGATCATCGCACCTACAGTCACCTCCCGGCTCACGCTCGAAGAGAGGACACGAGTTTCTGAGGAAACACAATGACACATAACAAATGGCAAAGACCCAATTCTGGGCACCAGTGGTCCGAAATCGACATACTGGTCAATCGTTTCCTTATGAAAAGCAACGTTGGAACATAGGCGTAATCGGTCAAACACTGGGCAACAACTTAAGTCAACAATCGAACTAAGGTCTACAGCCGGTCGACCGTTTGGAAGGTCTAGGCCTGGGAAAACATTAAATAACAATGCAATGGTCAAACGACAAAAGGGTCACGTCTGACCGAAAATAACAGGAACTTCATGAGTCCAAAAATCACTACATCCGGTCGAACAACATCTACAGTGGTTGACCATTTAGAAGGTCTAGACCCGTGTAAAACAAATCAATAAGGCAATGGTCGAACAACAAAGGGGTCACGTCCAACCGAAGATAACAGAGCCTTTCCACGCCCAAGAATGATTCACAACCGGTCGACTGCCGACAGACATTGTTCGACTGGTGCTAGGAAAAATCTAGGTTTTTCTACTACAACCGGTCAACCACCAACAACATCAGTCGACCATCTCACGGTAGATGCTTGGCTACTCCTGGCATGCCTGATTGCCCCCTCGTCACCGACGAGGCCTCCGGCGACGAGCAAAACCCCTCACACACCTTGTGTGAGCAACCTAATTGAAACTTGGCATACCTTTCTTCGAGTTTGTCGGAGTTCCTCAATGTCGGTTGTCACCACCTTGCCTCCTTGCACCACCGGTCAAGATTTTTGTCGCATCCTTGCTCGTTACCACTGCCGTCTACCGGAGCTCTGACTACCTCTGTCGCTGGTAGAAGAAAGGGACCGAGGGAAAGGGAAGAGTGGAGTGAGTGAGTGAGTGAGTGAGGGAGATGGGTGAGTGTTTCTCTTAACGAACACACACAATACCCAAGTATGGGCACCCATGCCTCAACACTCCCCATCATACCCACCATCACCTCTACCCATCCCACCCCATACCCCTAAAGGACAAAGCACACATTAACCTAATCACTCCTCTAAACACACATAGTCCCAAAGCAAAAGGTTAGGATCTAACACCTGCATTTGAAAAGATTTGATTATACTAGAATGAGGGAGAAATAATTCATATTATTAAAGAAGAGCTTCACTTATAAAGGATAAATTGTATGAATAACAACAATAACAAAGCTGAAATCTTATAAATAACAGATGCTAAGAAAACTCATAACCAATACAGCATTAGAGGAAGTTGCAGCGAATCTTCTAAGCCACATATTGTAAGTAAAACAATTACAGATGGAGCATTTGGAAGAACCAAAATTCCAAACAACAAGAAAACTCAAATTAGAACACCAAAACCAACTCAAAGTAAACTACAAACCAAAAAATAGACCACTCCAACAACAAAAATCAAGATCCAATTCAAAAATAGCAAATCTCCAAAAATCAAAACAAAAACCAAAATATAACACTCTCTAAACAAAAAATAACACAATCAAAACAACGATTCAAAGTGGGAAATAACGGTGGAAGAAGAGATTATTATGCTACTAGTAAAAAAGACAATTACACTAGAATGCAAAAAAAAACTAGATTACGATGCAAATGAAAACTAAAGAAATGCAGCAAACGATATGGAATGAAATATAGATGAACCCCTAAGGGGTGGAGTGTGAACACATATGAGGTAAGAGAAGTAATGAATGACTCATGTAAGCATGTAAGTGTATGTGTGTCATGTGTGTTTCTTCATACATAGAAAGTGTCTAAAGATTTGGAAAGATCTATCATAAGACAATGACTACTTGATTATCATAAGACACCATATATAGCAATGACTACTTGATTATCATAAGACAATGCTCAGCATGAGAAATAACTAAAATTATGGCAAAACTCATCAGAAACCAGGAACTCATGTGAAGAACAAAGCTAAGAATGGGAGGTGCCTGAAATTTATGGCAAAACCCATCTAAACAAAGTTTCTTCAATCAATCAAGAAATTAAACGCTAATACAAACACACGACTAAAATGTAGCATATCCAATAGGAAGTGTCAGCCAATAAACATGAGGAAACCAAGCATGGGAAGTGTCTAAAATTATGGCAAAACCCATAAAAAATCCCCCAACATGTAGATAAATAAATCAAACCCGATGAACATACAAACATTCAAGTCTACACAATCTAAATTTATCAAACATTCAAAACCTTAAAACATAAATGAACATCATCTCCACCCCTCAAAGGGGGATGAAACTACTCACTACTCATTAAGCTAACATTTATATTAAGAAAAGAAAGCATTCTAACTAATTATACTAAGATTACTAAACCAAGATTAAGCTAACCATGCAAGAATTAAAAGACACAACATTAAACTAACAAAGACTTATTTTATTACTCATTCACATTACAGGTAACATCTCTTTACAAGAGTTTTGCTTCAAGATTTTACTCCAAAAGTAGAGAGAATGACCACCAAGCAAGGAGTAATTACAATGGCTGAAGAAGAGTTCTATTTATAGCCATGAAAAAAGTAACCAGGGACAATCCCCCGATGTGGGACTAATGGCACCTACTAAACATACCTATAAATGACATAACAAAAAATCGACATAAATTAGATCGAATCCTGGCCGGGTTGGACCGCCAATTGGCGGTCTGAATTGGTCAGATCGAGTCCAAATTTTGTAGCCATATTTAGTGTTGTAATTAGCCATGTGGGGTGCACCATATCCGGTCGTACAAGTCTAGCCCTGAATCTAATTGCCAAAATTCTCTTGTGGGTGTTGAGTTTCTCAATTTGCTAATTGGTCCTCTTGGCTTGCATCCAGGTCCTTCCTTCTTGCAGATCGGTCCATAAGTCTCACCGATCAGTCATTTTCTCACATTTTGGTCCTTTTTGTGTCTTTTTTTCCTCAAACTTCTTTATTCCTGAAACTTAAACATAAAACTCGTTACATAGCATTACTTAGATTCAAAATAGAGGATATAAGACACAAATATATACATGACATGATGTCAATCAGTACCCATAGCGACAAAAAGACTACCCCAGAACCTGCCAAACAAATGAGTCCCATCAATAGTCAGCACAAGTGTGCAATACTGAAACTTTCAATGGATGTGGCGAAAGACCAGAAAGTTCTTTGAAACTGCTCAATGTTTTGCTTTATCCTCTTCGTCTAAATCTCGACTATGGTGGTGGTGCAAATATTAGACATAAAGCGTCTTAAGTTACAATAAGATGCCTTATCCACTCCGTAAACCTTTTCTAGTGCTTTCTTCCGAGCGTACCAAGCTTTATCGTATTTCACGTCTATGAAATAATGAGTCTTCACTAGCACTTAAATTTTTGCAGGAGTGACAATGATGTTTGTTCGAATGGTGGAAAGAATAATGTTGGAAATTAAACTAACATCACATTGCACATGGTCATGAAAAAGACTCTCATTACTACAGTTGTGTTCAGCCATGTACCTCTTCACTTGAAAACATTCTTTACTTTCACTGTAGGGGGCATGTATACTCCAATCGCACTCTTTCTTCAAAGAAACAACTATAAATAACCTTTTCCCAGACACTAACACTTTGAATTGGATATTTTTTCGCAAGTATCATTCCTTCAACTGATGCAACAGATCTAGTTTTGTGGTGAAAGTTCTAAGCAACAAATAACTTTGCCCATCTTGAAAGTTATCATGTACATTGTATGTAGCAATTTGGCGATCTGCATTTCCAATGACTGAATTTTCATTAGGATCTACGTCTGGTAAGTGTCTCAAATCTGGTAGGCAATGACGACAATTCATTACTAATGATGGTTTCATGTATATATGCTCATCTCCTGATCATCCATCTGACATTTTGTTTCACCATTGATTGACATCATTTCATGCCTACATTTATGTCTTATATATATTATCTTTCACCCAAACAATGCTATGTAACGAGTTTAATGTTTAAGTTTCAGGAATAAATAGGTTTGAGAAGGAGAGACTCTAAAAGGACCTAAAAGCATGAAAAAGGACTGAGTGGAGAGACTCGAGGACTAAGATGCAAGATCAAAGGACTTGAATGTAAGATCGACGGACCAATGAGCAAACAAGAATACTCCACACCATCATGGGGAGTATTTTGGCAATTCTATTCGGGTCGGAGCTCCAATAAGCAAAGTAGATGCATCAAAGACAAACAAAGCTATCCAGGAAAGTAGGACCGCTGATTGGCGGTTTGGGTTGCTCCGGATCCACTAAGTTTTCTTTGGGTCGTGTATTAGAGTGTATTTAGTCTATTTCTGGTATATGTTTAGTCTCATACTGGGGGATTGTCCCGGATTACCTTTTTCTATGGCTATAAATAGAACTCTCCCTCCTCTCTTGTAATCATCACTCTCTTGGTGGCCATCCTCTCTACTAGGAGTAAAAGCCTTGAAGAAAAATCCCCTGGTGGAGAGAGGCTACTTGTAATTCAGTGAGTAATAATAGATGTTTTCCTTTAGTTATGTTGTTTCTTTCTTAGTTTAATTTCCTTTCATATGTCTTGCATGCTTCTTTAGTTTTATGTCTTTTTAGCTTCTTTAATATTTCTTGCTTGCTTAGTTTAATTTCCTTTCAGTAGAATGTCTCATTTTAATGTAGGTTGTAGTTTAAATATGAGTAAGTAGTTCCATCCCCATTTGGGGGGTGGAGAAATATGTGATATGATTATGTGATGTATTACGTGTGCGTTATCTTAATCCCGTGAACCTTACATTATTTCCATAACCATCTAATGGGATTTCACTCTTGTCTTTGATATGCTAATGCTCTTGAATTAAACTTAGCATATGCTCAGATTAGTGGACCTACTTTATGAGGAATAATAAGGTGAGGATATGGATGGAATTGATGAAGGAAACATGATTTGTAGTTACATGTACTCTTGTTGCCTTTACCATGGTTAATGTCTTGTATGTTTTAATGATGTGTAAATCTTAATTCATGTGGAGGCATAGTGAGGGTTGGTCATTATACATGAGTTCATTTTGCTTCATTCCAATTATTTTCTTGTATGTTTTAATGATATTGTGTTATCTTAATTCATGTGGAGGCAAAGTTGGATTTAGTTTTATGATTTTAACACACTACATGTTGTGATGCGCTTAATTGAACACACACACATACACATATATTTGTATTCACATTCTTTCTCTACCCCCTATGGGGTTTAGTTTTATTACGTATTTTTCATTCCTTTCGCATTGTAGTGTAGTTTAGATCATAACTCCTTTCTCTCCTTTCTTTCCCACACACCTTCGAACAAACTAAAGTCGACACACCTCCCTGTGGATCGACCCATATTTTCTACCGCTTCAACGTGGTCGTGCACTTGCGGTTATAATTAAAACGTATCAATCAACCATCATTTGTCTCGCCACTATTTGTGTCTTCAACCCGTCTGTCTTGAGAATGTAACTAAATTGTGACTGCTTCGTAATTATTAATATCCATTGTTGTGTGATCAGATGACTCAAACACTGACTAAGGAATTGCAAAAGATGGACATGCTTCATATTGGCTACATGTTTGTGGTATACTTGATAATTGATCTACATCATATCATGCATATATTTGTGTCTTATATCCATTATCTTGAACCTTAACAATACTACGTAACGAGTTTTATGTTTGAGTTTTAGCAATAAACATGATTGAGGAGAAGAGGCATAAAAGGACCTAGAAGCAAGGAAAATGACTGAGTTGCAAGACTTGGGGACTGAGATGCAAGATGGAAGGAACCAGATGTAAGCCTAAAGGACCAATGAGCAAATTAAGAAACTCCACACCATCATGAGGAGTATTTTTGCAATTCAATTCGGTCCTGAGCTCCAACAACCTACTCGAATGCATCAAACATGAAGAAATGAAGCCAGACAACCACACACAAAAACCTGGCTAGATTCAGAAAATATAGACCACTAATTGGCGCTCCAAGACCGATAATTGGCGGTCGGTTTTGATCCGGATCCGCTAAGACATTGGCGGGTCATGTATTAGATTGTGTTTAGTCTATTTTTGGTATACATTTAGTCCCATACCAGGGGATTGTCCCGGATTACCTTTTCTATGGCTATAAATAGAACTCTTCCTCCTCATTTGTAATCACCCATTGCTTAGTGGCATTCTCTCTAATTGGAGTAAAAGCCTTGACGCAAAAACTGAAGGTGGAGAAGAATGTCACTTACAATGTAAGTCATGTTAATAAAATAAATTTTCTTAGTTTCTTTTAATATTGTATTGTCTTTTAATTCTTGCATGCTTCTTTAGTTTAATTTCCTTTCATTTAGCTTCTTTAGTATTTCTTGTTTGCTTAGTTTAATTGCCTTTCATTGGAATGTTTTGTTTTGTTAATGTAATTTGTAGTGTAATGATTAGTGAGTAGTTCCATCCCCTTTGGGGGTGGAGTAGATGTTTATACATGTTATGTAGATGGAATGAATGCTAAACATTGTTGTATGTGAGAAATGTTAGTATGCTTGTTTGAATTAATGAGAACACAACTTGAGGGTTTCTGCCATAATGTTTAGGTACATTCGATGCTTGCTTAGGTTCTTAATAACAAACTTGTCGTGCTCATATTAATCATTTAGGTTAGTGCTTTGAATGATAGGTCTTGCCATGTGGTACTTCTTATGCATTACAAACACTAACTACACTTGAGCTTATGCATTCATCACTTCTTATTTCAAGTGTACACACACTCCACCCCTTAGCGGTTTTCCATTCTTGATTTCTATCTTCTTTTATTAGTCGCTTAGTTTTAGTTCATTTTGTGCTTTCATTTCCTTCCTTGTTGCTACTAGTTTAGTGTAGTTTAGTTTAATCAATCTTTCTCTCCTTTCTTTCCCACTCGCCTTCGAACTAACCAAAGTCGACACACCTCCCTGTGGATCAACCCGTATTTTCCACCGCTTCAACACGGCCGTGCACTTGCGGTTATAAGTAAAACATATCAATCAAGTTTTTGGCGCCGTTGCCGAGGAGGTGCTCTTTCCAAATTTTGGTTTGGACAATTCGAGTGGCTTTAATTTTTTGTTTTTGGTTTTTGTTTGTTTCACGGATATCTTGGCATCAAGGGGAGGCAACTGGAGAAATTAGAGGAAGAAGGACACCAAAGTGACCACCAATTGGCGGCCTGGTGCGCTGACTTTGCTCGAAATTTTGTTCTGGTTGTTTGTTTCGTCAATTTAGTAGCCTGGTAGTTCAATTTTGCATGTTTCAACCTGTAGTTAGCTCCCATATTAATCAATTCCCCTTTTAAGACAACTTGGACCATAAAACTCAAATCAAAATATTAGACTTCTTGTCATCTAGGTCATGCATCATTTGTAGACTTTGCACGCATTTGTCTTTTCTTTTCTTTACATTCTTGTTGTCGATGGCTGACGTGAGGTACGTGCACCCATTCTCTCATTCATGCATGGTTAAAGCATGCATTAGTTAGTAAGGTGCATCGAGACAAGAGTGTGGTGAGTGCTTGTTTGGTGAGTTGCTTGCTATCTTTTTAAGATTTCAAAACATCTTTAAGGGGCATCACCTATAGTCTTCAAAGAAAAGGTGGGGTATTTCATCACCACTCCCTTAGCCCAAAAAAGCACACTCAAGTAAAGTCTTAATCTAAAAGCAAGTAGACTTTGGCCTAAGGAATTCAAACGCACTAGGAGAGTGATCGAGTTGAGACTGTCATGACCTAATCGACGTCGCCTACCTTATCGATAGTAGGAGGTACCGGATCTCCGGATTTGGTATCACTTACTGGGCATTATGGTTTTCGTTGTAAGGAGGTGAGGCGTGTCGAGACTAGTGACCTTGAAGTTAGGCGTCGTCTAGCCTAAGGACCCATAGTCAAAAGTTGTTTGAGCCGTGCTTGCTAGATTAGGCTTCTACCCTCTCCCACTACCCACGCTAGTTTCTAGGGATTCTTCCCTTCTCCTCTGAGTCATCTTCTTCTCACCTACTTCTACGTTCTAGTCTCCTCCCCTTTACACTCTCTGGTAGCACTTTAGGGTCGAGTCGAGCACTTTTTGCGAGCTTAGCCTCGTGGTGGTGAGAGTGGTCGACTCGAGAGTTTTTTGTTGTTGAGATGGATGTTACATGGGCGACCATCCATATCATTGTTGGGACCAGGAAATTTCTCCCTGGTATTTCAGACCCATGCAACCTGGGGTGGCTCACACTAACACCCCGTATGGTTGGGACATTCTCAATTGTGTGGCTGGGCAATCTTCAGATTGGGATAATATGAGAGAAACACTGACTACTAGACCACCATCTAGTTATGTTGGATCATATGCTAGTCAACAAACTGAGACATTACAACAAACTTTGGCCTCTTTCATACGTGCAGTAGACGACATGAGTGCACCGGTGGCTCCAGTAGTCATACCGTGCGACTGTTGTGGGTCGAGTGGTCATGTTATCGGGGAATGTCCTTATGTTCCCCCAGAGCCTGAGTATGAGCATACCTTTTCCCAAAATGCTCAATATGACCATTACACATCCACGTACAACCCCAGAGGGATCGATTCATGGGGAGACCATTCTTATTCAAATTTTTATACATCATGCCCACACCAGTATCCTCCTCTCGAATACTCAGAATTCTACCAGCCACCACCCACGACCAATCATTTGACTCATTCTCACCCCATAAACACCCAACCCATCCATTTCCCAAATTCTAACATCAACCTCACTGTTGACCCCAAACTTGATTCCTTAAAACAAACCCTCCAAACGTGCATGGAAACCACTCAAACTTTATTGAAGTCCAATTTGAATTCCTTGCAAACTAGGAAAATGCAAGTGAGTCAAATGACACAACAATTCCGTGAACGTGAGGAGTGTAACTTTTCTTGTCAACATGAGGATTTATCTTCTGATATCGAACCACCTCAAAACATCCACAAATTCAAAGCACAATCTTTCAAAGTCAAATTCCTAGTCAGTCTGAGGGACTTGGGGTTTAAATTCACGATCACATGGTGGGGGATTCGATCCAAATTGAGAATAATATGGACCACCTTCATTATGAGTTGGCACAGGATTGTGTCGTATCTTTTTGTCCTATGGCCCTTGAGCCATATGATCTTCATGTTGTGCCTCTTAAGGACTCACATCTGGTGGAGCAAGAGCTCCCTAGTACCCTTAATTTTAAACAACCTGATGGGAGTTTGCCTCTCACTATTGTTCCTGATCATCTTGGCAATGATGGAACATCAAACAACTACATTGCTAATGAGGGTATTAGGAGTTTCTTGGAGGATACCTTGGGTAAGAGACCCTCTTTCTGTTCGCTTGGTGAGTCGGACATGCCTAACGAGGTTCTTGACCTCGTTCCGACCCACCAGCCTGTTGGTTGGAGAGTTTGGATTGACGATCATAACTTCAATACCGTAATAGGAGAAACTCTTCTTCCGTTGCCCCTTATTTCCAAACTCTTGAGAAGTTCAAGCTCTTTCAGTTTGATCCTTTGAATGAGACGCATTTGCGTCTAATTCATGAACCTCTCTGTTCATCTTGTGTTCTTTGTGAGAGGGGCCCAAAAATGAGTTTTCTGGCTCCGTGTGGTGTCATGTTCCCTTTCCAAGTTCATTGACCCACTTTTGAGGTTCTCATTTGATGTCCTTTGACAAATGAAGATGGGAACTTATTTTTTGTACATATTTATATTTAAAAAAAAGTAAAATAAAAAAAAGAAAAAAGAAAAAACAAGTACAATAAAAGACTCTATGAGCGAGCACTGATTGTTGTGGGCCCCAACCTGTACTTGGGCCCCATTTCTTTCACGTATTTTTATCCCTTCTTTAGCATCTCACAGGTTTTGAGGGAATTCATGTTTGTGTCCATCAACATAACCTTAAAGCTCCCTTTGTACTTCACGTTGGTGAGATCTTTTCTTTTTCATGCATAAATCCATGTAGTTTCATGCTCACATTCATAGAGGACAATGCATGAAGTAGGTGTGGGGGGTGTTTTATGTGTGTACATAGTCGAGTCTTTTTCCTTTGATTTTGTTTTCTTTTGTGTGTATTGATAGGATCATGTTAGTGTGCTGCATTTAATATTGATATATATGTTTGTCATGATCCTTGGGTGACTTGTCGTCTTTTGCTCGCCTAGTGCTTCAAAATCTCCATGTGTTTGCGTAAGAAAATGTTTTATGGGTTTTGTGTGTGTTTAGCATGTGCAAAACCGTTGAGAGGCAAAGTAAAAAGAAAGCTCCCAAAATTGTTTTGAACTTGATGCATTAGGATATCTAGTACAGTGGCTTTAGGACTTACCTATTCGTTAGGATGCACCCCGGTTTTCCCTCGGGGGCGAGTAATCATAGGGTTTTAGTACTCAAACAATTAAAGAAGTCCACCCCGAACCTAGTGAGTCAATAATTCGTGACTGTTTATTTAAGGAAGTTTGTTGTAGTCGATGACCCTTTAAATCTTGTTGTGAGACATTAAGTGTAGGGGTTTTGGTTCATGTGTGGATAAGAAATAAGTGAGTAGGTGTTCTCTCTTCTCGCACGGCTCCTATCACTTACGAAAGTAGGTTTGAGGGGACTTTGTGCATGGTGCTTTCGAGTCATCTGACTTAGGATGCGTCGACCGAACTCCCATTACACGGGTGGTAGGGATGGCCCTATGTGGAGATTTGAGGAAAGGTGTACGTGATAGTGTAAGTCCTCATAGGCAATGATGCATGAAACCTGACCCTGGCTGGGAGAATGAAACTCCAACTAGTAAGAAAAAGAAAAAGAACACAAAAAGAAAAAAATGGTAATGGAAATAAGAACCGTAATGGACTTTAGACTTTGTATCACTTGAGGATGTTGAGGTTGTCCATGTCTTTCACTTAAGTCCTTATTTAACTTGCAAGAATGGTTCATTAGGTTAGGTGTGTGGACTAATACCAATATAGAGTCGGCTCGTAGGATTACCACGTCCAATGATCGATAAAAATGAGTCCATCGAGTCGAGTTTCTAGATTGAATAATGCACCTGTGTTCGGATTTTGTGGGTATATCTGCTGAAAACCCTCAGGAGACAACACTCCTCCTCCTTGGAGATAAGGAGGTTTAACGGCTTGTTGCACGTGCTAAGTGCAGCCGTGATTCCTACGAAAGTGAGTTAGGATTTCCATGTTTTTCGTATGCTTTTTCCTTTCTTTTATTTTTCTCTTTCTTTATTTTTCTCGAGACTAGCAAAAGTTAGGTGTGGGAGTATTTGATTGACATCATATCATGCATATATTTGTGTCTTATATCCATTATCTTGTTGCTACTAGTTTAGTGTAGTTTAGTTTAATCAATCTCTCTCTCCTTTCTTTCCCACTCGCCTTCAAACTAACCAAAGTCGACACACCTCCCTGTGGATCGACCCGTATTTGCCACCACTTCAACGCGGTCGTGCACTTGCGGTTATAATTAAAACATTCAATCAATAATCCTCAGTCAACTGACTTAAGTGTACAATAGTGTAATGTTTGGGTTGTTTCTGAACAAACAATATATACAACGATGTTCATGACATTAAACAAAACCTCATTGTCGTGCTCTGATAATCAAACACATCTGAATGGGTATACTTTTCATACAGTGGTCACCTGCATGTTAACGTCATATCAGAGTCTTCTTCTCGAAAACCACAAACTCGACAAACTATTTTACAAAGATCATCATATCGCATTTCACTTTTAACATTCATCATCGGTCTGTAACCACCCTCATATTCTAGAACATCGTCTATGAATTAAACAATGCCATCGAAAAAAACTATAACTAATATGGAGTTCATTACTTCGGAGGTACAAAATCTACATTTGATACATCAAAATAACAATCATATATTAACTACACGTTACGGAACTTTGCTTGTCGTCGGAGGGTGAGAGTAATGGGGAGTGGAGAGTGATTTGGAGGTGGGAGTAGGAGGGGTGATTGACCCTTTCTTGTCTTTGGTGAAAATGACGTCTGTGATGTTGTTTTTGTCAATGAAAATGCCATCACAGGTGTCTTTTCCCCATAATATTTTGCTAAATAAGTTTCTCACCTTTATATTCATCCATTTTTTCCGTCATTATTTCAAAAAATATTCCTTTTACATATATACAACATTTACAAATAAAAAATGCTTTCACGTTAATTAGAGTTAAGAGCATGTTGTTCATGTTAATTGTTTTGTCTATATAAGATTAATTTATGGTTAAACCTTCCTCCTTGTAAAACTCTGCCTTACAGGACTCACAGTTGCCCTTGAGCCATATGATCTTCATGTTGTGCCTCTTAAGGACTCACATTTGGTGGAGCAAGAGCTCCCTAGTACCCTTAATTTTAAACAACCTGATGGGGTTTGCCTCTCACTATTGTTCTTGATCATCTTGGCAATGATGGAACATCAAACAACTACATTGCTAATGAGGGTATTAGGAGTTTCTTGGAGGATACCTTGGGTAAGAGACCCGCTTTCTGTTCGCTTGGTGAGTCAGACATGCCTAACGAGATTCTTGACCTCGTTCCGACCCACCAGCCTGTTGGTTGGAGAGTTTGGATTGACGATCATAACTTCAGTACCGTAATAGGAGAAACTCTTCTTCCGTTGCCCCTTATTTCCAAACTCTTGAGAAGTTCAAGCTCTTTCAGTTTGATCCTTTGAATGAGACGCATTTGCGTCTAATTCATGAACCTCTCTGTTTATCTTGTGCTCTTTGTGAGGGGGGCCCAAACATGAGTTTTCTGGCTCCGTGTGGTGTCATGTTCCCTTTCCAAGTTCATTGACCCACTTTTGAGGTTCTCATTTGATGTCCTTTGACAAATGAAGATGGGAACTTATTTTTTGTACATATTTATATTTAAAAAAAAAGTAAAATAAAAAAAAGAAAAAAGAAAAAACAAGTACAATAAAAGACTCTATGAGCGAGCACTGATTGTTGTGGGCCCCAACCTGTACTTGGGCCCTATTTCTTTATTTGTATCCCTTCCTTAGCATCTCACAGGTTTTGAGGGAATTCATGTTTGTGTCCATCAACATAACCTTAAAGCTCCCTTTGTACTTCACGTTGGTGAGATCTTTTCTTTTTCATGCATAAATCCATGTAGTTTCATGCTCACATTCATAGAGGACAATGCATGAAGTAGGTGTGGGGGGTGTTTTATGTGTGTGCATAGTCGAGTCTTTTTCTTTTGATTTTGTTTTCTTTTGTGTGTATTGATAGGATCATGTTAGTGTGCTGCATTTAATATTGATATATATGTTTGTCATGATCCTTGGGTGACTTGTCGTCTTTTGCTCGCCTAGTGCTTCAAAATCTCCATGTGTTTGCGTAAGAAAATGTTTTATGGGTTTTGTGTGTGTTTAGCATGTGCAAAACCGTTGAGAGGCAAAGTAAAAAGAAAGATCCCAAAATTGTTTTGAACTTGATGCATTAGGATATCTAGTACAGTGGCTTTAGGACTTACCTATACGTTAGGATGCACCCCGGTTTTCCCTCGGGGGCGAGTAATCATAGGGTTTTAGTACTCAAACAATTAAAGAAGTCCACCCCGAACCTAGTGAGTCAATAATTCGTGACTGTTTATTTAAGGAAGTTTGTTGTAGTCGATGACCCTTTAAATCTTGTTGTGAGACATTAAGTGTAGGGGTTTTGGTTCATGTGTGGATAAGAAATGAGTGAGTAGGTGTTCTCTCTTCTCGCACGGCTCCTATCACTTACGAAAGTAGGTCTGAGGGGACTTTGTGCATGGTGCTTTCGAGTCATCTGACTTGGGATGCGTCGACCGAACTCCCGTTACACGGGTGGTAGGGATTGCCCTATGTGGAGATTTGAGGAAAGCTGTACGTGATAGTGTAAGTCCTCATAGGCAATGATGCACGAAACCTGACCCTGGGAGAATGAAACTCCAACTAGTAAGAAAAAGAAAAAGAAAACAAAAAGAAAAAAATTGGTAATGGAAATAAGAACCTTAATGGACTTTAGACTTTGTATCACTTGAGGATGTTGAGGTTGTCTATGTCTTTCACTTAAGTCCTTATTTAACTTGCACGAATGGTTCATTAGGTTAGGTGTGTGGACTAATACCTATATAGAGTCGGCTCGTAGGATTACCACGTCCAATGATCGATAAAAAATGAGTCCATCGAGTCGAGTTTCTAGATTGAATAATGCATCTGTGTTCGGATTTTGTAGGTATATCTGCTGAAAACCCTCAGGAGACAACACTCCTCCTCCTTGGAGACAAGGAGGTTTAACGGCTTGTTGCACATGCTAAGTGCAGTCGTGATTCCTACGAAAGTGAGTTAGGATTTCCATGTTTTTCGTATGCTTTTTCCTTTCTTTTATTTTTCTCTTTCTTTATTTTGCTCGAGACTAGCAAAAGTTAGGTGTGGGGGTATTTGATTGACATCATATCATGCACATATTTGTGTCTTATATCCATTATCTTGTTGCTACTAGTTTAGTGTAGTTTAGTTTAATCAATCTTTCTCTCCTTTCTTTCCCACTCGCCTTCGAACTAACCAAAGTCGACACACCTCCCTGTGGATCGACCCGTATTTGCCACCACTTCAACGCGGACATGCACTTGCGGTTATAGTTAAAATATTCAATCAATAATCCTCAGTCAACTGACTTAAGTGTACAATAGTGTAATGTTTGGGTTGTTTCTGAACAAACAATATATACAACGATGTTCATGACATTAAACAAAGATAACCTCATTGTCGTGCTTTGATAATCAAACACATCCGAATGGGTATACTTTTCATACAGTGGTCACTTGCATGTTAACGTCATATCAGAGTCTTCTTCTCGAAAACCACAAACTCGAAAAACTATTTCACAAAGATCATCATATCGCATTTCACTTTTAACATTCATCACCGGTGTGTAACCACCCTCATATTCTAGAACATCGTCTATGAATTAAACAATGCCATCGAAAAAAACTATAACTAATATGGAGTTCATTAGTTCGGAGGTACAAAATCTACATTTGATATATCAAAATAACAATCATATATTAACTACACGTTACGGAACTTTGCTTGTCGTCGGAGGGTGAGAGTACTGGGGAGTGGAGAGTGATTTGGAGGTGGGAGTAGGAGGGGTGATTGACCCTTTCTTGTCTTTGGTGAAAACGACGTCTGTGATGCTGTTTTTGTTAATGAAAATGTCATCACAGGTGTCTTTTACCCATCATATTTTGCTAAATAAGTTTCTCACCTTTATATTCATCCATTTTTTCCGTCATTATTTCAAAAAAAATTCCTTTTACATATATACAACATTTACAAATCAAAAATGCTTTCACGTTAATTAGAGTTAAGAGCATGTTGTTCATGTTAATTGTTTTGTCTATATAAGATTAATTTATGGTTAAACCTTCCTCCTTGTAAAACTCTGCCTTACAGGTTTGTTGATCGTAAGTAACTACAAATAGTAGTAGCAAATAGGTAAAACAATTCTTCTAGAACGTTATTCTAATTATCGATGCGCTGTTCTTTCCTTAATATTTGCTAGTAATCTATCTTAATAGTTAATGTTTTGACGAAAACATAACTATTAAGATAGATTACTAGCAAATATTAAGGAAAGAACAGCGCATCGATAATTAGAATAACGTTCTAGAAGAAAAATAGATAGACCATCATACGAAATGGCATCAACCAAAATTAAACTATAATAGTAACAGTACATAACAAATTAAAAGTTTTCTTTGATAACTGTAGAACAATAGCTGATGACAATGAAACAGTGATTAAGGTAAAATATTGTTATGAAGGAAAGCAAAAGTACAGATAAGTTCGAAGGTGGTGTTGTGCATCTTACTTAATTTACAAAATCGTTTTCCATGCGACTATTAGACAAGTAATTCACATCCATCGCCGACTACGCGGAACACATTTGAAGGTGTACTGTTCCCAAAATATTTTAGGAAAATCATGAAACCAGTTGCTCATGTGACACATTTTCGAAATCCGTTAGAGCATGTGATATGACACAGAGGATTATTAGACGGAATTTTAAAAAAATAACTTTATAAATAATTTTTTTGAAAGAATACGAAATTGAAAAACTTATTTGATAAAATATGTTTATTTGATAAACTTCTTAAAAACGACACATGTGTTGTCGTTTTCATGAAGTAAAAACAACATCACATATGCCAATTTCATATCCTGTGCAAACGGCATCACACTTGCCGTTTTCGTTAGAGATAAAAACATCTGTTTTTACGTTTTTGTGTTTAGAGTACTTTCTTTTGTTTGAAATTGATTTAAGTTGATTGACAAAAAATTTGATTGGTTGTGTAAGCTATATAATCTTTGAAATTTAGTTGATTGAGGATAATGTGTTAATGACGATTAAAGTATTTATAGTTGTGTACTAAGTAATCTATTTCTGGATTTTGACTAACCATCCAGTTCAATATTTGGTTAGCAAAAAAAAATCCAAAACTTACACCACCAACAATCTCCTTCTCGCAAATTTATCTCCACTACACCTCCCCATGGTATGTCGTATGATCTTATGTATTTATAGATGGAAACCCTAGGTCGGCACGTGGAGAACACTGGCATCTATATATTGGCCGTTCTCGAGCTTGGGCTGAAGCCCACTAATCGATGTTTGTGAGTCGTCATTTACCACAGAATAATCTAGACTGTTTTGTTTCTCTTGTCTTTGATTTCAAACTGAAGGTGTAATTAGTTTGTAATAAAATATAAATTCTCGGAATTCTAATTTTCAGAATGTCTAACTCATGAGTAACTCATTTTTTTGGTTTGCTCTTTTTGAACAGTTACAAAATGTTTATTTCACACAATTCTCACGGTCTTGTGGACCTTTCAGTTATTTCAGAAGAATCATAGGTCATTTTCGATTCTAAAACCTGTAAGTATTTTGATTATCAAATTACAACACATGAGTATACTTTTTTATTAGACCTTAATTAATTAACATTTTTAAAATCCAAAAGAATAGGAGAAAAACATATCCAAATATATTTGTTCTCTGCTAAAATGACATCCATGATGTTGTTTGTACATGGTACGAAAACAATATCTGTGATGTCATTTTACTTAATTAAACTGACAGCATAATTACCCATTTTAAGAAGTATATTTTACTAAATAATTTTTTCGAAGTTCATACTCGTCCAGTATTATATTTTTACAGTATTATTTTCAACAACAAAAAAAACCCGTCGGATAAACCATATTTTCACTCTTTCACGTCACATGCACAAACGAATTTCGAAAATGTCACATGGCCAAGTGGTTTCATGATTCCCTAAAATATTTTGGGAACAGTACACCTTGAAATGTTTTCTGCGTAGTCGCAGACGGATGTGAATTACTTTTCTAATAGTCGCATGGAAAACGATTTCAAGTATAAATATACGACACCTAGTGTTTGATTTCAAGTATAAATATACGTGTGTTTTGTTGAACTTAACTCATCCCTCCTTACGATCGAACCGTACTTATTGGTTAATTATTACCAACAACTTCTCAAGATGGGTAGTGATGGTGATCAAATTGATAAATCTGAAGCTATTGCCAACCCCTTCTTCTTGGATAAGCCAAGGTTTCAACCATTGATTAGAACCGAACATGGAAATTTGAGAGTCCTTGACAAGGTGCCAAATCTTGGTCGCTATCGCTTCTCAATCCTCGTTCTTCATCCGTATGGCTTTTCTGCCCCTCATCATAATGATGCTGATGTCGTTTTCTTCATTGCAAAAGGTACTTCTTTCTAGCTTGTAACGCAAATGCTTGTGATTTTTTCATGATTTTACCGATTGCTCAGCTCATGGCAACGCTACTTTGATTCTCCACGGAATTCTCCATTTTACGATAATCTATATATTAAAATTCTTTGAAAGCTACTGCAAGTTAAACACAGTCGACGTTTTTTTCCTAATTTTTGTGTTGTATCCTTAATACACTCTTAAACTTATATTTAAGTGAAAGTTTGGATCGAAACGGAAGTCGGATATGGTTGGAATTTAGTTAGTGAATTTTTGAAATTCAGTGACGCAAAGTGTTATAAAACGAAAGTTCAGGAGAATGGTAACTGTTAACTTTGAAAATTCAGGATTACAAAGTGACACCAAAACATAATTCAGAAAGTCAAACTGTAATTAACCCAAATTTAAAACTTGGGCTTCAAACTTTAACTGAGGTAAACTAGAGTACCAACCCAGTCAACTGACAGGTCGTAGATTTGAACTACGGAATAGTATAGCATCATCAATCATGACAGCCAAATACATTATTTAGATCTTAACAGGTCCTATGTTCCTTGCACGTTAGAGGAACCAATTTCGGGCAAGTAAATATTTCATTATTTCCACCGGGGGATTCCCCTTGAGATAATGTCTCCAACTTGTTCTAAAGAAACTCCACTTTGCATTAAATATATTTCGGATAAGTATCGCATGCAGCGACTTCTTATTTTACGACGTAAACATTTTTTATTTTCTAAACCGGCATTTTGGTTAAATAATCTCTTTGGGTCCCAAATATTTTCTGAAATGCCCTCCAATTTGCTTTCATTCCCACTAACAGTTTGTCACTTTGTTGTTGTCCTAAAATACTCTTCCTGCTATTGCAGTCTACTAAAATAAAGCCTGATTTTTTTGACAATACCATCGTTCCATCCAGCATCGCATATTTTTACTACCATTTTAAGGAACATAGTATTGTACCATCATGTCACTTAACTACGTACAAATCGAATTGGCTCAACTAAATGCCTAAAAATATTGTGGTTAATATATCTACACTTTTAACATTATAAATGGTTTATTTTAGACAAGAAGACTTGAGTCTGCGATAAGCTGACTTATTGTTAAGATTACTATTTCCCTTAAACTGTAACAAAATTAAGATCAAATTGGGGCATCGATCTAGTCAATTGAGGGGCAGTAATGCAAAATGAAATACTATAGAGGGTATTTAAGTACAACGACAAATATACAAGGATATTTATGTAAATATGATAATGCGGATGTTATTTTTGCAAAAATTATGCATAGAGGGTACCTAAGAAAAAACTCTTCTAAATATCATCGCAAATCATTTCGGTAAAACAACTTTGGGCTGAATTAGTTGGTAAATTTACATGGGGTTCGGTTCGCAAAAAACGAGTGTATTGTGCACCCTTTTATCAGATCATCCCAAAGAAGGAAAAAAAATTCAAATGTCATATTGTCCTGCATGTCCCAAATCGTTTCAATATTCAGAATACCCTCTAGATTACTCAACATTGGCTCTATTTTAGCAACAGCTTGTATATTGAACGCAATGCTGATCATAATGAAATGTGTCAAGCAGGAAAGGCAACTGTAAGTTTATCTTTTGGTGACCACGAGAAGTCGACGGACCTTCACAAAGGAGACGTCTTTAGAACTCCAATCGGGACATCAGTTTACATTATTAACACTGATGGCAAAGAAGAACTCCACGTTTATAGTTTACTCCAAACTGTATCACCTTCAGGAGATTACTGTGTATATATGAACTCTATGACTGAACTTAGTTAATTTTTTCTCTATAATTTTTTATATTTTGTAGATATTTGATGTATTGAGTTCTTCAAACTGATGATAACGTTTTGAGTTTGGTTTGTTGTAGAACTTCATTGGTGCAGCTGGTGAAGATCCATTCTCACTTTACAAAGCATTCAGCGATGACATCCTTGAGGCTATCTTCAATGTTTGTACTTTTTAATCATTTTTTCTTGTTAATTTATCACCATTTAGATACATATGTTTCCATTAATGAATACGTTTTGAATTATTGCACCTGGTAAGGTGACAAAGGAACTTGTTTGTTTGTTATTGAGCCTTTAGTTATAGTTGTATTATTTTGGAAAAATACTCTCACAAAGATAATGGTATAAATCTAATAAAACCAAAATTTTAATGGTACCACCATAAATACGCCAAAAAATGATGGGAGGAAGCCAAAACCCAAGCTAAAAAATTGTGAAGGGAGGAATTTCATAGATACCCTTAAAATAGACTGCAATATCACCAATGCCCTTCAAATGAGTGATTGTCATGTATACCCTTCAAATTTAAATTCCATTTCACCTTAATCTCAACTCTTCTTTCAAACACACCGTTTTCTCAAATCGGTAAACATATACTTGAGTTTAGTTAACTCTTAATACTTGAAATTACACTCTTACACTTGTTTCTTGTTATAAATTTCAAATATATATAATTTTTTTATTTTAAGGATAAAAAAAAGTGCAAGAAAGAATAACAATATATTTATTTTCCAATCTTCCGTAAACATTCAAGCAAGAAAACTCAAATGAAATTTTCTTCTCTTAATTTTTAATTTAATATTATCCTTGAATTTGGAATTCAAATGAATAAATAAGGGCAAACTTGGAATTCAATTCTTAAAAGTTAAATTAACCCATGTTTATGTTGTAAACTTTATTAAAATGTATAGGTGAAAGCATATTTGAAATTGAAGGGTATACACGAAAACCTATCTAATTGAAGAGTATTGGTGAATTGTAGCTTATTTGAAGGGTATTAATAAAATTCCCCTTTTGTCAAATAGTGAAGGGTTTTTAATATGTTAGTAGAGTATTCTAAGAAGCATGTGACTTTCTGGTTTATTACATTACTTTCGTCATCCTGAAAAAAATGATTTTACATCCAATCCGCAATGAAGTCAATCTACCATCTCGCACTTTAGATTTAACGAAGTTGTGGATCAATAAAATAATTAACATGGTAGGATGATAAGCCTATTTTCCTGCAAGGATCCATTCTAACCTACATTGCGCTGATATTGATACAAAAATATATTATTGAAGAATCTTGGCGATTGTTGGAAAAATGATATTACATTTCTTGGTATATGAAAAGTCTCTTAATATGCAAGTTAATAGACAAAATGAAATTTCACTAACCGAGAAATTGAATCTGACTTTTATTTGGCTCCCTTCACAAAAAAAACTTGACAGGTTAGATTGGACATCGTGGAAATGTTAACTAAACATGGTTTTTCTCGGTGTTTCATATGATTTGTAGGTTCCAATGCCAAAGATAGAGAAGGTGCTTGGAGCACAAAAGAAGGGTCCAATTCTAAAGGCAACAGAAGAGCAAGTAAAAGCCCTCAGCAACAACTCCTTAATCAACACCATGAAATGCCACAAACCTTTCAATTTGCTCAACAAAAAGCCTACTTACTCCAACAGCCACGGGAAACTTTTCGAGGCTGGTGCCGACGACTGTGATCTTCTTGGGCTCCTTGATGTCGACATCTCCTACACTGTTATAACTGTTGTAAGTAAACATGGTTAAGGCCGTCTTTGGATGCCCTAAAATAACTTTGTTTTTTCTGTTAATATACCTTTTTCAGATAATATGGTATTTCAAGCCTACGAGGTGTTTGGACAGTCTCAGATAACGGATTATAAATCAACATTTCTTTGTTGAAAATCCATTTTTCAAATAAAGAAGCAATACTTTTTTCTTCTGCTTAATCATGCTATGCATCTTTTCCCTCCTGGTTTTTACGAAACATATGTGTTTTTCTTTATGAACTGGATAGAGAAACCTATGGTTTTATAAGTATTGAATTTTTTTTCGACAAACATTATTACATAAAATATTGTGTTTTCAAACTACATTAATTGAATTGGATGCCAACCCTAGAAATGAATTTTTGAAATCAAAAATTTGAAACCTTTAATTACCCAAACATAAGCCCAAATGTTCACTAAAAATTAGGATTTTTAGTGAAAATTGTTTGATAATTATGAATTTACATTTACATAAAAATACATGAATAGTTAATTATGGATTTTAGTTTGGAAGAGCCGAATCCATATTTTCTTTTCATTTCTTTGATTTTGATGGGGCGGGCTACGATCTGACCGGTAATCCACCAAACCTGTTAGACGTGGGAGAAAGACGGGGAGCACCAGACCGAGCCACCCCAGAAACACGCCATCCACCAGGCGCACATGGACCGCCAATCAGCGGTCCCAAACCGCCAATTGGCGGTTCAGAAATCGCACCTGTTGTGCGGTTTTGTCTCGCATTGTTCTCCATGCTGAGGGACTTCTATTGCCATCACTAGAATCATACTTTGATCTACTCAATTGGTGGGCACGAATAAAAGAAGAAAACTAACTACTTATCACTCATAAGCATAACGGGATTTGCAACAAACTCATATTTTCTTTCTTCTTTCTCACTTACATTCTCCTTTCTTTTTCTCCTTTTCACTCATTCTATGACTTGACTTGACTTATTACACATGGAGAACTCTTGTGCTTATATAGGCATTTACAAAGACTCTTCAACTTAGCCTAAAACATAAACTACATAAAGATGATCATTCAAGATCATTACAACCTCTACTTAAATTGCATCATAAATAGGACGAAAATCATAGAGAAATGAAGAGACTCTTTGTCTCTTCCTTTCCTTCAACCTTTCATCTTCCAACTTGTTGAGTCATCAACTCCTAGATAACTCACTCTCCATAGATGATGTGGCTAGTGACTAGGATGCCACCTAGGATTGAGTTCAATTCTCAATACTCCTCCTCGTGGTTAACAAACAAGGTCATTCCATCACCGCGGGCATCTTCCTCCTCGGCAATAAGGTTGGAACTCTCTTCCACCTTCTTCTTCGACCAACACTCACTAGCATTGTGTCATGCTTCCCACAATTGAAGCACTCAATCTCCTTCTTTGATCCACGATCACCACGTCCACGGATGGAGCTCTCCTCCACCTTCTTTTGCGACCAACATTCTTTCGCAAAATGGCCACGCTTCCCACTCTTGAAGCACTCGAACTCCTTTTTGTTTGGACGGCCACCATAGTTACGAGTGCTTCCACGATCTACGTTGCGAGGTTTCTCCTCCTTGAGCGACATCTTCGCTGGCAACGCCTCCTCCAAGACATCTTGCCTCTTCTTCTTCTTTCTTTGCTCGTATGCCTCAACCGAGCTTGCTAGGTCGTCGACGGTCATCTTCTCGAGGTCCTTTGATTCCTCGATAGCACACACAACATTTTTGAAATCTTCGGTGAGAGAATGCAACACCTTCTCCACCACTCTTCCTTCAGTCAACGCCTCCCCATTTCTCTTCAATTTGTTCGCCACCATGCGAACCCTCGTCATGAAATCGGCAACACCTTCTGATTCCTTCATTTTCAACGCCTCGAACTCACCTCGAAGCATTTGGAGGCGCACTTGCCTCACTCGATCAGCACCCTTGTAGCTCTTCTCAAGGGTATCCCATGCCTCCTTCGATGTCTTGGCTTCAGGGATCTTCTCAAAGCCATTCTCATCCGCCGTTTGGATGAGAAGGAAGAGAGCACTCTTGTCTTTGACTCTTCTCTCCTTTTGTGCTTTGATTTGTGTGACGGTTGCTACCCCCGTCACCGCCTCCTAGACGAAGCCGCTCTCCACAATATCTCAAGCATCATGCACACCAAGCAGGGCGCACATTTGGATACTCCAATTGTCGCACGAATTGGTGAGCACGAATGAAAGAAGGAAACTAACTACTTATCACTCAATTGGTGGGCACGAATGAAAGAAGAAAACTAACTACTTATCACTCATAAGCAAAACAGGATTTGCAACAAACTCGTCTTTTCTTTCTTCTTTCTCACTTACATTCTCCTTTCTTTTTCTCCTTGTCACTCATTCTATGACTTGACTTGACTTATTACAAATGGAGAACTCTTGTGCTTATAAAGGCACTTATAAATACTCTTCCACTTAGCCTAAAACATAAACATAACATAAACTACATAAAGATGATCATTCAAGATCATTACAAACTCTACTTAAATTGCGTCATAAAATAGGATGAAAATCATAGAAAAATGAAGAGACACTTTGTCTATTTCTTTCCTTCAACATTTCATCTTCCAACTTGTTGAGTCATCAACTCCTAGATGACTCACCCTCCATAGATGATGTAACTAGTGACTAGGATGCCACCTAGGATTAAGTTCAATTTTCAATAAAACCTTGGCGTGTTGGGTGCTATCAACCCGGCCTGTTTACCGCCCTACAACAAGATCATTAATGTATCATGGATAAATCATTATAAAATCTATTCTTAGTTTCAATTCTTATCTTTTATTAACACTTTGTATAATATGAAAATATAGAGTTCCTTCTATACTCCGCTAGGTGGTGCCGGTGGCAAGGATTTAAAAATTCACTCTAAAGAACATCATGTATGAAGCATATATATGTGTAGTTGCGCCGCTTTGCGCGCGCAAGAACATATGTTTTATTGGGCGAATTACCATTCACATCCCTCAAAAATATAAATATCAGAAACACTTTCCATTTAATATTGGCAAACTCCTTTAATTTCATCATGAATACTATTAAATATGATGTGCCCTTTGCGTGATACTATTTTGTGCATTTGATTAATTCTAATGGAACTTTAAATTACATGAATACCTTAGGGTTCGATCATGGCACCGTTCCACAACACCAAAGCAAGCAGTGTGACAATGGTGTTAGGAGGCACAGGTTACTTTGAGGTTTTGTACCCGAAGCTCACACCTCATGGGATAGTGTACGGAAAGGTTAGATCTGAGATCTCTACAGGCACTGGCTTTGTCGTTCCAGCTTGTTTTCCTGTTGTGATAGTGGCCGACGCCGGGGAGGACCTTGACCTTCTGTCCTTTGGTTTGAATGCCAAGAACAACACCAAGTTCTATCTTGCAGGTAAAATTATCATTTGGTGCTCCATTTTTTATGGGCCCACAGGACATGTATTAGATTGTATTTGTTTTTTTGTGTGAATTTATTTTTTATATTTTCAACAAAAAAAACTAAAACCACAGGAGTAACATTGCTTATTCTTTTCTTAATCTTCTGCAAGGAAAAAACAACATATTCAACCGAATGAAGAATGAAGCCAAAGAACTATCCTTTGATGTTCCTGTACAGGAGATCAACGAAGTATTTGATGCACAAGATGAGTTCGTCTTCTTTCCGGGTCCTGCTAAGAGGACAAATTAAATGTTTCATGCTTCTTCCTATTATTCAGAGATATTTGATTAAGGAAATGTTTGTAATTCGTTCAATTAGTGGGATTCCTTGGTTGCTGTATCATTTTAACTTTGCTAGCTATTTACACGTTCTGAAGTTTTAATTTTGCATAATAATTTTTTTCTCTGCTCACTTATGTTTTCATGTCATTTTGCATCGTTCACTTAAGAAAGTCTCTTTCACTTCTAAATCAATATCAATTTATCGTGTCTATCAATGTTATGTAATCTTTTATCATCAAACAATAAAAAAGTTTGTTCCAGAATGAACGACGATCTCTGGTATCTACTCAAACAAACCAAAATATGATAAGTATATGTAGAGAGAATGCTAAACATTCTTATTCGTCATTCATACAATACCAAACATGATGTCCTTATATAGGCAAAGATTTAACAACTACATTAAGTTTTAATAGTAATAAAATTCGAACTGTTACCGTTGTTACAACCATTCTAACCATTATGTTATTACAATAGCTACATTGTTACAACGGTAAGCCAAATAAAAATTGGACCGCTAAACGTCGTCCGCGAATTACTTATATCGCCCGCGTCAATTACCATTTTGTCATTCTCTCATTTTTACTTATTTCTGCTCCCAATATGCTCTCATCTTTTCATACCACAACAAAAAATAACCATGAAAAAATAGAGTAAGAATACGGTGGTGGCAGGGGGCGGCAGAAAACCTATTATTGATCCGTTTATTGTACTCTGGATATTGATCCGTTTATTTACGTTTTTGTTTTTTTTCCACACCGTCACCACCAAAATCTTGCAACAGAACCTAAAATAATTTGAAATAACACATTATATAAAATCGAAAATTTTAAATAAAAAAATAAATTGGGGCGTCCGCAACCCCCCCCCCCCCCCCCCCCCCCCCAGGACGCCTCCCTCATGGGGGCATTTTTACGAGACGCCCCCCATTGTAGGGGGTATTTTTTGCAGGCGTCCTGATTATTTTATTATTTTTATAGGACATAATGGGTATTAAAAGAATGTGAATGACAAAATGATAATTAGCGTGAACGATTTAAGTAATTTGTGAACGACAAAAGTAACACCCAATAAAAACTCCAAATATTAGAGTTTATTGCCAAAATGCTGCCAAAATTTGTATTTGCTTTGATCTCATTGAGCAAAACTCATAGTTTTGATTCTACAAAACCCAAAATCTGCGTCCCTCCATTAGCTTTTTGTTGACACCGTGACAATACCATTAAATATATTATTATTTAATTTAAGATTTGGCAAAACAACCCGAACTATCTTTAACAATTTCCAAGTTATTTCTATTTGGTTGTAAATTTCTCAAAATCTAATTCTACTATCCACTTATCCCTTCTCTCTCTTCTTACTCTCTCTTTATTTTCTCTCTATATTCATATCCTTTCTCTTTCTTTCATCTCCCATCTCTCACCAAAATTATATTTTAAAAGTAAAATATAGCTAATAAAAATAGTATTTATTGAATTATTTAGTGAGAAACAAAAAATTACAAAAATTAATAATGTTTTTGTATGTTATTTGTCCTCGTTCGTTTTATTACAAGTTTTAAAAGGGTTATGTAATTTTTTATTTTATGATATTTTTAATAAAATGGTATTTATATTAAATATTATTTACTATTAAAATAATTTGGAGAGAGATGAGATGAAAAAGAGAATGTGAGAGAAAGAAAGGATGTGAATGTAGAGAGAAACTAGAGAAATAGTATGAAGAGAGGAGATAAGCGAATAGTGACGTAGATTTTGAAAAAATTACAACCAAATAGAATTAATTAGTCAATGGTAGATAGTTAAAGGTTGGTTTGGCCGGTTTTGAAAAACTTTGTTAGTACTTTAACGATTTTGGAGTGACATGCAAGCAAAAAGTTTCATTTAGTATTTTCATATTTATAACACCCCCCTTAGAACTACTACGTATATCCATGTCTCGTTAAGAATTTTGTCAGGAAACCCAATGGGAGCAACTTACTAAGGAAATGAGTACATGACAAACACTATAAACATTCCAAAGCTCGTTAAAAACCTTTGGTTAAGAAAAATCTAGTGGGATAAAACATGACAATTGGAAAAAGATCACAACCATAAGCCTTTTGAAGTCTTCTAGGATACTTATCCTTCTGGAATGATAATGGCTTCGCTCCCACAAAGGAACGTAGCCGACCAAGTCTATGCCTACTGGTTCCATGTACAGGTTTCTGAAATGTGGAAGTCAGTAGGGATTAAGTAAACAAATATGCAATATTGTCACTAGTCCAAACTTGATTGATAATTATTTTACTTTTCTCTTTGTCACGTGGATAGACCTGGGTAACAGGCCATGCCGACACAACACGATACTATAGAGTTGTTGAGTGTTTTTTTTAAATTACTAAAATATATCCCTCTTCCCTTTATAACCCCCTCAACCACTCTCATTTTCTTCACACAAAATTCCAACTCTTCTTCTAAATCTTTCCAAATATTCTCTACTCTTTCTCTAATTGCTCTGATTTGGGTGGAAACGGGTCCAGTTTGAGCTAAAGCGTAAGCCTAAAGCTACAAGCTCCGTTGACTGCCGATTTTGTGACTCCTCCGCTCTTCATCTCCAAGGATTTTCTAATCTTCTGTTGATGCATTGCATACATTGCATCATATGTCTTTCATTTAGATTACTTTTATATCAATAAATGCTACTAAGGTATGTGTTTAGTCTTATTTACAGAATACAGGGACCTGAATGCAAATTACCCACATCCCGAGCATAAACGCGTGCAAAAGACTCATTTCTATCATAAAGACCAAGCTCAAGATTATCGGGTTTCAAATGGAAATGTATCCAAACATAAAAGCATTCAAGACTTAATTGCAAAAAGACAAGGACCTAATTCCAAATTAAAGCACCAAAATATTATCTTGGAGAAAATCTAAAGAAAAATCAAGGTGAATCTCCAAATATATGAAGGAATTAATCTGGAGCTCAAAAGAAGGGAAAGAATCAATCCAGACGCGCAAAGGAGGATTAAATCATACCATAAACACACAGCAAAAATCCGAATCAAATCCGACCTTATTGTGCGGCGATTTAGCTGCACATTACATGTATATTGCGGCATTTCCGCCGCACCAGAGTCGATCCGCGTCTCCAAATTTTGTCCAGTCGTGTCTGGACACGTGTACTCTCCAATTCTATACTTAGGTCTCTTGTAACAACTATAAATAGCCCCGAGAACGATGTTAGAAGGGTCCTTGGTCCCTTAGCTTATGTTCTAGTTTTTATTCCTTAGTTTAATAAAATTCTGTCTTTTATTTCTTGTGTTTTTATGTTTTCTTTTGTAATTCCTCTAGGACCCATTCTTCCTCCCTCTATGAGTTTCTAACTCTTTCCAAAGGGTGGAGGTGACGGATTTAGGGTGAAGAGAAGATGAATGAATGTTATTATTTTAAGTTCGTGATTAGTATATTTTGATTACTTGAGTTTATGTTAAATCATTTATCATGTAATGCTTCATAACTAACATGATTTATTATAAGTTTCTGAATTCTCTAATCTAAACCCTAAATCTAAACCTCCACCCAACGGAATTCACCTCTTTGTTCTTGTTTTAGTTTTATTTGTTCTTGTTTCTTGCTTTAGATAATAAAAACCAAAAATCTCAAAAACCCAATTTATTCTTCTCTCCTTCTTTCCCCCAATCGAAATCACACTAATAACAAATCTCTCCCGCATTGTCTTCGACCCGTATTTGTCACGTCTTCATTGACGCCGTGCACTTGCGGTATAAGTTTAGCTCTCATCAAGTTTTTGGCGCCGTTGCCGGGGAGGCGACGCAGATTTTGTTTTTTTTTGTTGATTTCAATTTTATTCTGTTTATCTTGTGCGCGATCTAAGTATTTGGATTTGTGTTTCAGGAAACAACAGAGTGCGTGGAGAAATCCGGGCACATTTGGAGCTAAACGAGCGGCGAAATCGACGCACCTAAAGAACAACTTGCGGCGAATCCGCCACACACTTGGAGCTTCTGGGCTTCAAATTTTTCTGGGACGTGACTCATCTCTAGGTGGACGCGTGAAGCTACTGAAATTTCGAGAGCGGACGGTGAACCCGACTGAGCATTGCATAGGTAACCTTTGTTGCCTCTTTTCCTCGTAATTTCTATTTTCAGAAAATTTCCTTTTATTAGAATTGCACGTGTTAGGGCAAAAATTCCATAATTGGCAATAATTCAACTCTGACCTAAAATTGGCAAAATTAGAAAGGCCTTAGTGCATGCATCATCTAGTGTTTTGTATGCATTATTCTTGCTAAATTCTTGCAAATCAATTTCTGTTGAAGAGTGCTGGAGTCAAGGTACGTATCGTGATTTTCATCGATTGCATTTAAGCATATAATCTAGTTGCATATAACCTTGCAATTGACCCCCTCTAAAGACCATTGTTTGACTATCTTTGTTAGATCTAAGTTAAACTATCTTAAGGGCAACTCCGTAGGCAAAGATACGGTGGGGATTTCATCACCCTTCCGTGGCCCACAAATCACAATCCCAAAGTGTCACCCAAGCCTTAAATTAAAATCAATTAGACATTGACCCCTAAGGACTCGGACTCAATTAAGGAGAAGATTGGTTTGACTTGCTATGACTTGAAGCTAATCGAATTTAATTTGGTGCCTAGGAAGTGTTTTTGTGTTGACGCAAGTCTTCCAAGCGAAGTGGTTGTCTAATTGGCACCGACTCTGTCGGAAGCGCCCCCACTAGCTATACATTACCTGGCCAAGTTGGTTTGATTAGTGAGGGAGGTGAATCAAGCGAATCAATTCGACTCAACCAGTTAGGAGTCGTCTAGATCTAAGCGACACTAGGTCTAGGATTGTTTGAACCGTGCTTTCTTAGGAATTTTCTGACCAACCCTCTTTCTATCTTTAGAGTTAGGTTTCCCTTCTCATCTGAGTCTTCTTTCTCTTCTCACCTAAATTCTCTAGATTAGGATTCCTTTCTCATCTTTCCCCATTCTATTGTTTGTTTCCCTTTTGAAAAAAAACACATACAAAAAAAACGAAAATATAAAAAAATTGTAATTAATTCTTGAAATTAAATTTGGAATTTAAATTTCGAATTTGAATTCAAAAATTGATTCAACCCGGTGCACTTAGATTTGGATTTGGGACTTGAGTAATCGACTCTCACGAGTTCATCTAGATTCCAGTCTGGAACTTAGCGCCAATCCATCTGCTGCACTACCTCACCCGGATCTAATGGGTGAGAACGTAGTGGACCCGCATGTTGCACAACCTATAACTCTGAGGGATCGATGCTATCCAGCGATGGCTGCTCAGCCATCGTGCATCGTTATGCCCACCATACCGGGTCGCGACTTCGAACTTAAGGCACAATACATGAGTATGTTGCCTAAGTTCACCTCTAGGGAAGACCCATATCTCTTCCTTAGAGAATTCGAGGAAATCTGCTCTCTTATGCAATACCAGCATATCCCTGAGGAGGCAGTGCGTCTGAAATTCGTGCCTCTAGCACTAAAGGACGACGCTAAGAAATGGCTATATAGTCTAGCCGAAAGATCTATTAGGAGTTGGGCTGAGTTTGTTCAAGTATTCCTGAAAAAATATTTCCCCAACCATAAGACTATGAGGATTAGGAATGAAATTGTTGCATTCGTTCAGTCTGAGAGCGAGCCGTTCTATTCCTATCTAGAAAGATTCAAAAGTGTTCTAACCCAATGCCCTCATCATGGAATTCCAAGATGGCAATTATGCCAAATTATTTATGAGGGATTGACACCCACATCTAGGGTTATGGTAGAATCCGTAAGCCAAGGGAACTTTATGTCGAAAAATGAAAATGATGCCTGGACTTTTCTTGAGGAATTAGCTGAAAACAGTATGCAATGGGACAATGCTAGAACACCGCTTAACCCGAGTATTGGATCTAGAATAGCAAATCAACCCAAACCAAGTGTCTTAGCTGTAGATGCCAACATAGCGGCTGAAGCAAAACTAGCTACCCTTATCCGCAGAATGGAAAGTTTAGAGCTACAAACCCAAACCCGAGTGAATCAATCCTCGTCTATCCCTTGCTCTAGATGTGGTCAGACTGGTCATGTAATGGAGGATTGTGCGGACTGGGAACAAGTTAATGCCATGTATAACCATGCTAGAAATGACCCATACGCATCAACCTATAACTCGGGTTGGCGTAATAATTCCAATTTCTCATCAAGCCAACAAGGTCAACCTCCTAGACAACAACCAAACCCGTATAACCAAAATAATACATCATCTGGGTTTAGTAACAATGGAGATCATGAGGTTAGGTTGACAAGCTTGGAAAATTTGATGAAAACCTTTATACAGACAACCAACCAGACCTTCCAAAGGCTAGAGACACAAGTCAGCCAACTAGCACAAATAGTAGGTGAAAGAGAAAAGGGTCTGTTTCCAAGTCAACCTGAGGTGAAGCCTAGATCTAATAATTCTTATCAATCCTATCAAGCACCTTCAGGAAATAACAACCCTAGACCGGTTCAAATGGTTAATGAGGAAGGACCGTTCCAACAAATAAATGTTGTAGTATCATTACGGTCCGGAAGATAGATTGATAATAATGTGGTAAATCCTAGAACGTCTAATCAATCTAGACATCAAGCTACCACATATGACCTAACCATTGAACCCGACGTCCAATCTGAAACGCCCAACCCACCTACTCAACCTGAACCCATAGCTCAACCTGAACCTGAGCGAGTCTATGTTCCTAAAGCCCCATTCCCTAATAGACTCAAAAAGAACTGAAGTGCACAAATAGAGAAAATCTTGGAAGTATTTAAGCAAGTTAAGGTGAACATTCCACTCTTAGACATGATTCAACAAATACCTGCTTATGCTAAATTCTTAAAAGATCTGTGCACTAAAAAGTGAAAAACGAACGTACCAAAGAAGGCATTCTTAACTGCAAACATAAGCTCTATCTTGTCAAACTCGTCTCCTATAAAATATAAGGATCCTGGATGTCCCACAATTTCATGTGCAATAGGAGATACTTTTATCAACAAAGCCCTTCTAGACCTTGGCGCTAGTGTTAACCTACTCCCATTCTCTGTCTACGAGCAACTCAACCTTGGTCCACTAAAACCCTCTAAGACAACTCTTCAATTTGCTGACTGCTCGATTAAGAAACCAAGAGGTGTAGTCGAGGACGTTTTGATCAAGGTGGGTGACTTCATTTACCCAGTGGATTTTGTCGTACTAGATACCGCACATGTTGTAAATCCTAAACAACAAATCCCTGTAATTCTAGGCATACCATTTTTAGCCACTTCTGAAACATTAACAAACTGTCGAAATGAGCTCATGCAATTATCTTTCGGGAACTTAAAAGCTGAATTTAATATCTTTCATGTTGATAGTGAGCCAGAAATAATATGCAATCAAAGTGATGTTGTGATGAGAGCACGTATCTATCAGATTTCTGAATCAAATAAATCATCACAAAATCAAAAAGGAAGTGAGAAAAGGAGGAGTAATTCTGCGACACACCCACCATCACTCGAGCAAATAAGAGAACCTATTTATGTGAGGGGTGTGGAACCTGTGACTCAGGACTCTCATTGCAACATGGGGAACAATTCAACTGGATACATGCACCAATATGGTGTCATTCAATCCAGTTCTGACTATGGTTGACTTTGAGCAAATTTCATCCTTCCACCGCAATTCACTCAGGTAATAAGTGCATTTGCTTTATATTTGCATACATTGAGGACAATGCATGATTTAGGTGTGGGGGGGGGGGGGGTGTTTATGTATATATTTATCTATATATCTGTCTTTTATTTCAAAAAAAATCAAAAAAAAATCAATGTTTCATGACATAGCTTAAGATTGAACTGCCAAAACCCGTGTACAAATTGCATTGAGTTTTTGTTCCTTGTTATATAGTTCTGCTTGTAGAAATTATGACATAAATCGAAGTTCCAAAGAAATAACTCATTACCCTTTAAGACGTGTAGGCACTTAAATTGGATGAATCAAATATTTGAAGTGGTTGATAAAAAGCAGAGGTTGAGGAAAATATACCGGGAAGTGTGGACTTCTAATAGCAATTAAGCCTTGAGGAAAATAAAAGTAAAAATAAAGGAATAAAGTGAAGAAAACACATTTTGCAAAATGATTACAAAAGCCCAAGCCTTTGAGTCACTGGTCCGTAGGGGTATCTTGAAACCCGGTAAATTGAGTCTACCAGCTCGGGATTATCGATCAAACTCGCTACACGAATGCAAAAGGGTAAAAGTGTCAAAAAGCAAATGTGTTGAATCACGGAAGAAAAGAAAAAAAAATACTCAAGGCCCAAAGCTAAAAGAATGATCCATGCCATGGTTGATCCGAATGATACTTCACCACCAGAGGAGGCGTGCAAAATAATTTAAGTGATATCATGTGTAGAAGGGTTAGTGGTGTGAATGTTGGAGGAACAAAGACCAAGTCATATTTTTAATGAGTTAGATTTATAAAATGAGCATGCAAGAATTCTCGGTGAGATGTATAAGGTTGAGGTAGGGATATTGAGAACTATTAATGAAATGTTGATTTAGGATTTTGTGGTTATATCCGCTGAAAACCCTCAGGAGACAACACTCCTCCTCCTTGGCAACAAAGAGGTTTAACGGCTTGTTGCACATGCTAAGTGCAACCGTGATTCCTGCGAAAGTGAGTTAGGATTTCCCTGTTTTTATTTTTCGTATCTTTTGTTTTGCTAGGGACTAGCAAAATCTAGGTGTGGGGGTATTTGATGCATTACATACATTGCATCATATGTCTTTCATTTAGATTACTTTTATATCAATAAATGCTACTAAGGTATGTGTTTATTCTTATTTACAGAATACAGGGACCCGAATGCAAATTACCCACATCCCGAGCATAAACGCATGCAAAAGACTCATTTCTATCATAAAGACCAAGCTCAAGATTATCGGGTTTCAAATGGAAATGTATCCAAACATAAAAGCATTCAAGACTTAATTGCAAAAAGACAAGGACCTAATTGCAAATTAAAGCACCAAAATATTATCTTGGAGAAAATCTAAAGAAAAATCAATGTGGATCTCCAAATATATGAAGGAATTAATCTGGAGCTCAAAAGAATGGAAAGAATCAATCCAGACGCGCAAAGGAGGATCAAATCATACCATAAACACACAACAAAAATCCGAATCAAATCCGACCTTATTGTGCGGCGATTTAGCCGCACATTACATGTATATTGCGGCGTTTCCGCCGCACCAGAGTCAATCCGCGTCTCCAAATTTTGTCCAGTCGTGTCTGGACACGTGTACTCTCCAATTCTATACTTAGGTCTCTTGTAACAACTATAAATAGCCCCGAGAACGATGTTAGAAGGGTCCTTGGTCCCTTAGCTTATGTTCTAGTTTTTATTCCTTAGTTTAATAAAATTCTGTCTTTTATTTCTTGTGTTTTTATGTTTTCTTTTGTAATTCCTCTAGGACCCATTCTTCCTCCCTCTATGAGTTTCTAACTCTTTCCAAAGGGTGGAGGTGACGGATTTAGGGTGAAGAGAAGATGAATGAATGTTATTATTTTAAGTTCGTGATTAGTATATTTTGATTACTTGAGTTTATGTTAAATCATTTATCATGTAATGCTTCATAACTAACATGATTTATTATAAGTTTCTGAATTCTCTAATCTAAACCCTAAATCTAAACCTCCACCCAACGGAATTCGCCTCTTTGTTCTTGTTTTAGTTTTATTTGTTCTTGTTTCTTGCTTTAGATAATAAAAACCAAAAATCTCAAAAACCCAATTTATTCTTCTCTCCTTCTTTCCCCCAATCGAAATCACACTAATAACAAATCGCCCCCTCCTTGTGTTCGACCCGTATTTGCCACGTCTTCATTGACGTCGTGCACTTGCGGTATAAATTTAATTCTCATCATCTGTAGTAGTAAATTTTAGTTCATCAATCATCTTCATGATTTTCTCATTTATGAAAAAAATCACTTTTTGTTTGCGAATTTAGTAATTTTCATGCTTTTAACATCTCATTCTGAAAATAATGATAACCTTCTCCCCCTTCTGTTAATCCACCTAGACCTACGGTCAAAAGTACTAAGAAAAAAACATCACCAGTATAGGATCATTTTGAAAAAGGAAAAATTGCTGAGGGTAAACAACCTGCTAGGTGTATACACTATGGTCACGTATATTTGGCTAAGTCAAGTGGAGGAACCGATTATCTAAGTATACATTTACTTGAATGTAAAGTTAAGAATAATGCAACATTGGTAGTGGATTCCCGTCAATAGATTTTAGACACAACTAGTGAAACTTTAAATTTTAGAAGATATTGTCCAATTAAAGGTAGAGAGATAATTGTGTAGGATATAATTAGTTTAAAGAGGGGTGAATAGACTAATTACACTATTATAAGCTTAAGCAAGTAATGCGCTAACACATGAACAATATAAAGGAAGAGAGTAAGAAATGCAAACCACAACACCGGTATAGAGAGGTTTGGATCCAACTATCGGATCCTAGTTCTCTCTTACGAATTGCTCCACCTCGAGCAACTTCACGTTTTCCACTAATCGTCTCCCCGTTTTGGGCCGCGAGCTCTTGCCTTCACACTTCAAGCTTACGAACACCCTCGCCAAGCTTATACCACCTTCTCACAATCTGAGAAGAGCTTCATTCCAGTAGCCAATACAACACTTAGCTGGAGATTTCTTGAATTAACTTCTAATCTCAGGCACTTGAAAGATTGATGAATGCAATGAATGATTCAAGTGGGAGATTGAGCACAATGAGAAGTTTGAGAGCAATTGGAAGTAGTATGAGAGTAAGAGCTTTAGTGAAATGATTGGTAACTTTGTGAAGTTGTTCTAAGCTCTATTTATAAGCTCCAAACTTAATCTAGCCGTTAGGATTTATTTGGTAATCATTTGTGTAAGATACACAAAACAGAAAACGTTCAGAACACAAATCTGCGCACCAACAGTCGACCAGTACGGGAGAATTATTCGACTGTTTTCTTATAAATAAGAAAACGTTCGAGCTGAAGTTCAAACTGATCGAACCACTATGGCTAGAACATAAGTGAACGGTCGCACAAAGTCTAGGGGCGGTCGACCATTCTAAGGGTTCTGGCCAAAATACTAATAAACAAATGCGGTAACGGTCGAACAAAACCAGGATTCGACCGAAAATAACAGGGAGTTTTGGAACTCGAATTGTTCTTGATCTGGTTGACCGCCGTTATTGCATTGTTCGACCGGTGGACAAAAATTAAACGGTCAAACCAAAATCAAGGTTTGGTCGACTGATTCGCACACTAATCGAGACATGTGTAAGGAAATAACTGATGAAACAGAGATGGATAAGTATAAGGCAAGTATCAATTATTCAAGGGTAACAGTCGAACAAGGAAAGACAATCGGTCGAACCAACTGAATGACCATTCGATCGTTCTGTGAAATTGGTCGAACCAAATGAATGACCATTCGGCCGTTCTGGGAAAAGAATAGGAATCTGTTACATTCGGTTGAACCAGATGGTCTACCGGTCGACCGAATGATGCAGAAATTCTGATTTTAGTGGAATTCTTATGTATAATCGGTCACCTAAGAATGTCAGTTTGATATGAAATTTTGTATGAGACTTCTATAGGTTTTCTATGGATCATGAAATGTAAATCAACAAGATTTCAAGTGCCCAAGTTACAATTGAATCCTATGTGCAAGAAACATAAATCCTATACTATTCTTCAATCTAGATTTCTTGTCTTGTATCAATACTTGTCTCCTGAAATTATTAGTAAAAACAACGATATATGTGCATATGCATATGAGGTAGAAATAGATATACATGGATTTATTGATATGTTAATTAAACATCAAAACTGGATTAATGAGTGTTAGCCAAAAAGCCAACAATCTCTCCTTTTTTGATGATGACAACCTATCAATCTAAATATATGTTAATTATCAATTTTAGCAAGAAAGCTCCCCCTATCTAATAGCTCCCCCTAGCTATATCATTAATCATGTATAAAGTTTTCTCTCCCCCTTTGGCATAACCAAAAAATAAATAATGAATTAAATATGGAATTTAATGCATGTCATGGCAGAAAGGAACAAAAGCGCAATCAATATGACAAAAAGAAACAACAATGTAATGGAGAGTCAACCACAGATATAAATACATTCAAAACAAAAATAATAACGAAACAACATTCAAAATGCCAAACGATCCAAAAGCACAAATACAAGCATCCAAACATCAACCAACTACAAACACAAAACATCAACCAAGACGCTGATCACGAAGGAAAGACGGGAGAGAATCAATCCCACTCATCACAGAATCAAAGTGAGTGTCCATGTTGGCTTCAAGACGATCACGTCGAGCGGAATTTGAAGCCTTAAACACATCAAGACGGTCAAAAAGTTGCTGAATGGAAGAAGCATCACTAGAACCAGCATGATCGGTTGTCCAATTGCCACCGTAGTTCCAAGCGTCTTCATCTCCATCACCTTAAGAGTTAGACGACTCTCTCTGAGTGTGACATGGCATCCAACGAGGGTCTGTGGGAGTTTCTTCTTCAGATTCCTCATCCGAAAGAGGTTGTTGTGACAATGAGACAATCATATTCGTTTTTGCCAAGTTGGTCTTGCAGATAGGAAACTTGTAGACCACCGAAGGAAATGGAGATAGGTTGATCTTGAGATTCTCAAAGTCAAAAGTTATCTACATCAGATATGGGAGGTACTTCCCTTTCCGATACCACATATGAAGGAATACGAATAATGGCCAATTGACCAAAATCTTCTTGTAGAGGCAATAGATGCAAATAAGTTCGGTCAAGGAAATGTCATTGTGGTGGCCTTGTTTGGTAAGTAAGTTGTACGACACTATATATGCTAAGATTAATCGAGGTAGTGGATGCATGAGTGACGTATTATGCACTACTTTCCATTTTTACTTGGTGGTGGAGTGGCATACAATGCTTCTATCATATCGGTTGTGGTGGTGTCCTCTATCACAACATATGGATGGTCTACATAAATATGAACACCAGACTAGTCTAGACCTAATACAGAGGCAATGATACTGAGGATAATTTCATAATGCATGCCACTAATCAAAGTCCTATAGATGTGTCGTTTAGGATCATTTCTAAGATTACTATAGAATTGTTGGACTACAAATGGATAATAAGGTTTGGGTAGTAGTTTGGTTATGCAATATGAAAGTTTATTTGCATCCAAGTGCTCTCGTACAAGATGATCAGAAAAATCCAATATCTCCACCTTCCAACACTGGATGAAAGGAACGGCCGAGTAACGAGTGTCCCAAGCAGATTGAACAGTGTCATCAATCGGGAAAAATGGATTTGTCGGAGGTGCAGGTGGATGGCGAACATTTGGGTCGGTGGGAGGACAATCTTGGGCCTTCTTTTTGTGAGGTTCGGAGGCAACAACGTCGAAATCGGGTGGTGGCCGGTGGCACGACATCTTCTTCCTCCCAGTCATGATGATGGAGAAGGGGAAAAAATGGACGGTGGAAGTGATAGAGAAGGAAGAAGTGGAGTGAAATATGGTTTCAAAACACTAAACCACCGGTCGGACGAGAGGTAGAGTCGACCGGAAGAGGGAAGATGGTGGTTAGGATAAAAGATGAAAGGGGAAAGTTAAAGAGAAGTGTGTGTGATTTTTACCCTATAAGCAGGAAAAATGCGTCAACGGTCGACCGGACACGCACAGACAGTCGACCGAATAGTGAAATTGGGGGAAATATTTCGTTGAAAAGAGCTTGGGTTCGACTGGAAAAGATAAAGGGTCGACCGAAAAAGTGAGGCAAAAAGTGCCTGTTATTTTTGGTCGAACAAAATGGATCACCGGCTGACTGAAAATAGAGAAAAAGGGATGCCTGCTAATTTTGGTCGAACGAAAAAGTAGCAACAGTTGAACAAGACACTAGGTAGAAACAAACTAAAACAATCGGTCAAACAAGAGAGATTAACTATCAAACAGACATAGTCGACTAGTGTAAAATCGGTTTGATTGGTAACTTAAGTGAACTTAAGTACCAGATCAAGAGAGGTCTAATCGGTCGAATGGAACTCATATTTCGTTCGATCGTATGGAGCTAGAAAAGAGATTTTCTCACCGGTTAAACGGAACACAAGTTCAGTCGACTGTTTGGAGCTAGAAAGGGAATTTTCTGTCCAAACACACTCCCTACCCTTCAAACACAAGAGTGACTGAAAGCAAAATCCCAATCAACATACATTTTTCGAAAATATGAGACAATATGATTGATTTATATATCATTTAAGTTGCACATGGCTAGATTGAGTCGAATGTGAGTAAATTGATCAACAATTAAGGTTTTGTGAAGATGTCTGCTAATTGACATTTGTGTAGGATTTTGTGCCCCATACTTGTATATATGTTTTTAGAATTTTACAGGCAATTTGGATGGGTGTTCATATCTTTCAATATTTTTTTATACAAAAGACTATGCAAAGCAATTTAATATGAATGCACTACATACAATATCAAAAAGAAAAAGAAGAATCATACCCAAAAGGATTGTCAAACCCTTTTTTATGATCCGAAGTCGAGTTGCACGTTGGATGACCTCAGAATTACCTCTAAGTGTTCACAAAACTCTAAATAAGATTAGAGAGATCGAAGCTAGTCAATCAATCACTAATTCAAGGTTAGAATCTAACTAATAACCCATTCTTTGCTCCAAAGAATTAATCTCTCGAGCACTCAATTAATAAGAAGACTTTCGGATGGAATGATGGAGAAAATATGGAGAGGAGAAGGTTTTTTCATTAATTAAACAAAGGAAGGGAGCAAGGACCTATTTATATGGTATCCTCAAACCCACATCATGAGTAAACCACTTACACATGATCCTTTGTTAATGGCTCCTCTAAACCACTTCATGTGCAAACCACTTTGCACATGATCTCTTATTTATTTCTCCTTTAATCCAACCATATTTTGCCACATCATCATCTCATAACTACCTTTGACCAAGGTGTATAAAATCCAACCATTAATCAGCAAAAATATATTTATTAATATATGAAAAAACGTGGGCAAATGGTCAGACCATTTTTCACTATTTTTGACTATACCAAATTTGGATTAATATGCCACAAAATTTGGGCTTTGGGGTTTTAGCAAATTCATATGATATAATGTTGTGGATCACATTATATTATGTAATATATTGTCACATATAATGTCAAATATTATACCCCATAATATATATATATACATACATCTCGTACAAATTTATTCATTGTTCTAACCATGTCGTTATTACGATATATTGATTTTATTATTTTACCACATGTATATTATTTCATAACACATGAAACTTAATGTTGGTTTTTTTGCCTTAATCTATGTTTTGATGATTTAATCAACCTAATCTTTATTGTAATCAATGTAGAGTAGCACACAAAATGCATAGCATAGATATTGTATTGTGCTAACTTCTACGGGTGATCAAGACTCAAGAAAGAAAGAAAATCAAGTCAAGACATGTAATAAAGCTCAATTTCAAGACATGTAATCTTGATTTATTTTGAGTCTTAGGAACTTTGTGTAATTGAGCATACTTAAGCTAAATTAAACTTAATCACACACTACCTTCCCTATAGAAGTCACACACAAAATTTCACAACATTTCGACTTCAATAGATCACCCAAACTTAGACCGGAAAACACTTAAACCAAACTTGATATGTCAGGACCAAATCGGTCGACCGGAACGAGTTCATCGTTTGACCGATTGGGTTTGTTTATTCTATTATAGACTCTAGTGTTAAACCTGTCGACTGTTTACACATGTCACATGACCGTTAGACTTGTCGTATTCTACAACTATCAGATTTCCCAAAACCCCAATTTTACGAAACTTTCGATCGACCGAAACTTACCTAGCGGTCGACCGATGAAACAATCTTTGGTCACCCTGAACACTCTACAAGTTTTCGGTCGAACGCCTCTTAGACCTTGGTCAACCGGAACTCAATTTCTCCTTGAACCTAGAAGTGCCTGGAAGTTTCCGGTCAAACCTACCACTTGCCTTGTTCAATCGATCCTATTTTACCAAACCAAAACCCCTAGAATGGTTGCCCGATTCCCATATTTTTTGACCGTTAACTTAAGTGAACTTAAGTTTTAGCCAGATTTGACCAACCGGTCGACCGGTATCACGATTCGGTTGACCGAATTCATCTTGTATTGTAACCTGCACTTCACTATTTTGTGTTTCTTACACGATCACTTACCCATTTAATCCCAACGGTTATAACTCACATAGAGCTTATAAATAGCTGTTGCCATGACACATTTTCACAACTCTTATACTTCTATTTGTCATATACACCTAAGAGAAACTCCCAAGCTACAAATCTCCAATCCTACACTCTGTTGGCAATGATATTAAACATTTAAACATATGTTGGCAATATATGTTGGCAATGATATTAAACATTTAATATCATAAATTATAAGTGGTATCTAACTATATATTATAGTTACCCAAATAACAAAAAAAATTTGTTCACTCGAACAGAACACGATCCATTTAGTGATATGTAATATATAACTTGTGTCTATCACTTGCCTCAAGATATTACTAATATTATACAAATTATGAATGTGTCATCTCTGTATTATATATTCGTTTTCTTAATTTTATAAACTAATTATAAATATGTAACTATACATAAATTACATTGTGCATATTGTAATTTTGCTTTATCAAGGGACCCAATAATATCATCACTCAAATGAAGATGGACAATGATAATTTTTTGACATATCATTTTTCCAACACAAGTTATGTATAATCAACTAATATCTTTATCATTATGCGTAATAATAGCCTTTGATAATAATCAAATTACTCACTTATCATGTGAAAATATATAGGTTTCATATCTTAGGATCGAAAGGCGCAATGAAAACATTAATGACACAAACATATTTATATAATATTTCATTTATTAGGTCTATTCAATATATGAAAGAAAATATTCATCATTTCATATACTCATGTTAAAATATTTGTAGAGTTTAATATCCTTTAACTAACATGACAATCTTATTTCGATAATTAATGTTCTATGTTAATTACCATGATTTTGAATTACTTTGATTTATGAAACCATTATCTTTTAGAGTTCCACGGTTAAGGACCAAGAGCCTTTTCCTTAACACTTCCAAACGACGAATACATTAATTAAGGAACAAAATATTTATACATTCAATTTATAATAAAAGACATATAAAAGAATACTTTTAGAACACACATTCCTTTCAATTTGTAGGAACAAACAGAAGTTTAATATCTTCCTTAGTTGTATGGTCTCCAAGAAAATGATGTCTTACTTCGATATGCTTGGTTCTTGAATGTAAAATTGGATTTTTCGAAAGTTTGATAGCATTAGTATTATCACAAAGAATCAGAGTAGTTTGAAACTCAAGTTTCAAGTTGATTGACATCATATCATGCTTATATTTGTGTCTTATATCCTCTACTTTGAACCTAAGCAATGCTACGTAACGAGTTTTATGTTTAAGTGTCACGAATAAACAAGTTTGAGAAGAAGAGACACAAAAGGACCTGAATGCAAGAAAAAGGACTGAATTGTGACACTTATGGACTGATATGCAATAGGGAAGGACCCGGATATAAACCAAAAGGACCAATAAGCAAATAGAGAAACTCCACACCAACATGATGAGTATTTTGACAATTAGATACGGGACTAGACTCAAACAAATGTTTGGGTGCACCACGGGTGAAGAATTGAAGCCATAAAGAAAGCAACCGAAACCGGGTCCAATCCGACCAAAAGTGACCACCATTTGGCGGTTTGAGACAGACAATTTGTGGTCCCAAATGCTCCAGATCCAACCCGGCTTCCCGTGGTTGTGTAATACGTTGTTTGTATCCATTTGTAGATGTTTCATTAGTCCCACATCGGGAGATTGTCACCGATTACCTTTTTCCATGACTATAAATAGAACTTTTCTTCCTCCTTTGTAATTACCCATTTCTTGGTGGCATTCTCTCTACTTAAAGTACGCCTTGGATCAAAACTCAAGTGGAGAAGAATGCTACTTGTAATGTGAGTCATGTAAATAAAATATTTTTTAGTTTGTTTTAATGTTGTAACTTCTTTTCATTCTTGCATTTTTAGTTTTATTAGTTAGAATGTTTTCTCTTCTTAATATGCATGTTAGCCTAATAAGTAGTGAGTAGTTCCATCCACCATTGGGGGTGGAGATGATGTACAAATATGTTGTGAAGCTTGGATATTTGATGAATTTTTTATTGTGTAAACTTACATGTTTGTATGTTCATTGGGTGGGGGTATTTTAATCATCTACATGTTTAGGGATTTTTGATGGGTTATGTCATTTAGACACTTTCAATGCTTAGTTTCCTCATGTTTATTGACTGAAATTTCCTGTTGAATATGCTACATGTTAGCTATGTGTTTGTATTTGTGGTTGTTTACTTGATTGATTGAGTTCATGGTTTTTGATGAGTCTTGCCCTATCTTTAGACACTTCTCATGCTGAGCCTAGTCTTATGTGTAGGATCGTGTGGGTTATGGGTCCACAATCTCTAATCCCCTTTTAATCCTAAACAAACTCTACTTGCAAGCCAAACGATGATGCAGCGGAATTAAAAACAAAACAAGCAAGTAAAGCGAAGGAAAATGCAAACCACAAGAAGTCGGGGGATTTTTATAGAGGTTCAGCACCCAAACCCATGTCCTAGTCCTCTCTTGCAAGCTCCGCTCGATCTCCCTCGAGCTCCACTCACGACTTCACTAACCACTCCCCGTTTCGGGCCGGGAGAGAACGCTTTTACAAGTCTTCAAGCTCGTGAACAACCATCGCCGAGCTCGGCTCCTCCTCTCACAATCTGAGAGGATCACTTCGGGCTCTCACCGAAGTCTATACTAGATGTCTTGGGCTTTCACCAAGACCCTTGCTTTCTTTCACAAAGAATGAGTGGAACAACACTCTCTAAACTTGAGCACACTTGAGTAGAATATGGAATTGATTACCAAGTATGGAAGGTTTTGGGCTTTTGAGTGTGTGGAGCTTCTCTCTAATGTTGGGGACAAATAGTAGTAGGAGAGTTGTGTTAGAATGTGTTTTACAACTCTTTATAAAGGCATTAGAGAGAATAAAGCCGTTGGGATTGATTGGGTATGAGTTGGTGTAAGATGCACAAAACAGAAACTTGTAGGACCCAATTCTGCCTAAAAACGGTCGACCGAAATGGGTATGTCGTTCGACCGTTTGGTCAAAATTCAGCTTTGACTTAAGTTCACTTAAGTTAACGGTCGAACGAGCTCAGGGGATTGGTCGACCGAATACGTCCAGGCACTTCTGGGAGACCAAATTGTGTTGGTTCGGTCGACCGTTAGGAAAGTTTCGGTCGACTGGATGTTTGGTAATTTTGGGGTATTTGGGAATAATACGAATACGACCGTTGGGTATAATATGACGAAACAAACGGTCATGTGACACGTGTGAACGGTCTAACAAAAAGGTTTAAACGGTCGACCATTTTGGTCCAGGCAGTTCATGTATTGTTTAGGTGTTTTCCGGTTTTAGTTTGGATGATCTATTGAAGTCCAAATTATGTGAAATTTTGTGTGTGACTTCTATAGGGAACCTAGTGTGTGGTTGAGTAGTTTTTAGCTCAATTATACTCAATTACACAAGGTTCCTAAAGACTCAAAAAAATACAAAATACATGTCTTCAAATGAGCTTGATTACATGTCTTGACTTGATTTCCTTTCTTCCTTGAGTCTTGATCACCTATAGAGGTTAGCACAAAGCAATATACATGCAATGCAATATGTGTGCTACTCTACATGATCATAATTAAGATTAGGTTGATTAAATCATCAAAACATAGATTAAGGCCAAAAAGCCAACATTATGCTAATCAAGTAGTAATTGCCGATACGTTGTGTGAATGGATTGATATTTTTTCTTTAGACACTTCCTATGCATGAAAACACACGCACGACACACACACACACATACATGCTTATATGCGTCATTCATCACTTATTTCACTTCATATGTGCACACACTCCAACCCTTAGGGGGTTTTCTTCCTAAATTCCAATCTATTTGTTACCTTTTAGTTTAGTTTTAATCAATCGTTAGTTGCTTTGATTTGCATTTATTACTTACTAGTTTAGTGTAGTGTAACTTAGCATAATCAAATCACTTTCCACTTTTTCGCCACTTGGTTTCGGACAAACCAGAGGCAACTGACCTCCCCGTGGATTTACTCGTACTTGTCATCACTTCATCGCGGCTGTGCACTTGCGGTTATTAAAATGAACACATCAAGTTTTTGCGCCGTTGCCGAGGAGGTGCTCTGTCTAGATTCTGGTTTGGACGATTCGAGTGGGTTTAATCTTTTGTCCTTAGTTTCTAGTTGTATCAAGGACTTTGCAGCATCAAGTGGAGGTACCAGGAGAAGATTGGAGGCAAACATAAAGAAACAGACCGCCAACTGGCGGCCTGGTGAGATCAGCTTACCCACGTTAGTGTTTAGGGATTCTTCCCTTCTCCTCTGAATCATCTTCTTCTCACCTTCCTCTACGTTCTAGTCTCCTCCCCTTTACACTTTCTGTTAGCGTTTTAAGGTCGAGTTGAGCACTTTTGCGAATTTGGCCTCATGGTGGTGAGAGTGGTTGACTCGAGAGTTCTTTGTCGAGATGGGTGGTTAAATGGGTGACCATCCATTTCATTGTTGGGACCAGGACTATTCTACGTGGTATTCCAGACCAATGCAGTCTGGGGTGTCTCAGACAAACACCCCGTATGGTTGGGACAATGTTAATTATGTGACTGAGCAATCTTCAAATTAGGATAACATGAGAGAGGCACTGACTACTAGACCATCATCTAGTTATGTCGGATCATATGCTGGTCAATAAATTGAGACATTACAACAAACTTCGACCTCTTTCATGCATGCGGTAGACCACATGAGTGCACCGATGGCTCCAGTAGCTGTACCGTGTGACTGTTGTGGGTGGAGTGGTCATGTTATCGGGGAATGTCCTTACGTTCCCCCAGAGCCTAAGTATGAGAATATATTTTCCCAAAATACTCAATCTGACCATTATGCATGCGCGTACAACCAGAGATGGATGGATTCATGGGAGACAATACTTATTCAAATTTTTATACATCATGCCCACCTCATTATCCTCCTCCCAAATACCCATATCCCTACCAGCCACCACTCATGACCAATCATTGGACTCATTCTCAGCCCATCAACATCCAACACAACAATTTCCCAAATTCTGACTTGAGCCTCACAGTTGACCCCAAACTTGACTCCTTAGAACAAACACTCCAAATGTTCATGGAAACCACTCAAAATATGTTGAAGTCCACTCAAAATTCCTTGCAAACTATGGAAAATGCAAGTAAGTCAGATTACACAACAAATAAGTGAACGTGAGGTGTGTGGCATTTATTGTCACAATGAGGATTCATCTTTTGATATCGAACCACCACCACATCAACAAATTAAAAGAACAATCTTTCAGAGTCAAATTCCTAGTCAGTCTGAGGGACTTGAGATTTCAATTCACGATCACTTGGTGGAGGATTCGATTCAAATTGAGAATAGCATGGACCAGCTTCATTATGAGTCGGCACCGGATTATGTCTTACCTTTTTGTCCTATGGCCCTTGAGCCACATGATCTTGTTTTTGTGCCTCTTATGGACTCACTTGTGGTGGAGCAAGAGCTCCTCAGTACCCTTAATTTCATACGACCTGATGAGAGTTTGCCTCTTACTATTGTTCCTGGTCATCTTATAAATGATGGGACATCAAACATCTACATTGTCAATGAGGGTATTGGGAGTTACTTAGAGGATACCTTGGGTAAGAGACTCACTTTCTGTTCGCTTGTTGAGTCAGACATGTATAATGAGGTTCTTGACCTCGTTCTGACCCACCAACTTGTTGGTTTGAGAGTTTGGATTGACGATCATAACTTCAGTACCGCAACGGGAGAAACTTTTATTCCGTTGCACAATATTTCCCAAACTCTTGAGTGGTTTGAGCTCTTCCAGTTGGATCCTTTGAATCATATGCTTTTGCGTCCAATTCATGAACTTCTCCTTTCATCTTGTGCTCTTTGGGAGGGGGCCCGCGCATGAGTATTTTGGCCCCGCGTGGTGTCATGTTCCCATTCCAAGTGCATTGACCCACTTTTGAGGTTCCCATTTGATGTCTTTGACAAATAAAGATGAGAACTTATTTGTGTACATAGTTATATTTCAAAAAAGAAAAACCCATAAAATACTCCACCAGTGAGCATTGATTGTTGTGGGCTCCAACCCTTGTTTATTTGGGTCACATTTGTTTCACGTATTTGTATCCATTCTTTAGTATTTCACAGTTTTTTACGGTAATTCGGGTTTGTGTCCATCAACATAACCATGAACTTCCCTTTGCGCTTCACGTAGGTGAGATCTTTTCTTTTTCATGCATAATTCCATGTAGTATCATGCTCACATTCATTGAGGACAATGCATGAAGTAAGTGTAGGGGGTGTTTTACCTGTGTACATAGTCGAGCCTTTCTCCTTTTGTTTTGTTTTCTTGTTTGTATTGATAGGGTCATGTTGGTTTGCTGCATTTAATATCGATATATCTGCTTGCCATGATCCTTGGGTGTCTTGTCTTCTTTTGCATGCCTGACGCTTTAAAATTTTAATTTCTTTCAAAAATCTTCATGTGTTTGCGAAAGAAAATATTTTGTGGGCTTTGCGTGTGTTTAGCATGTGCAAAACACATGTGAGGCAAAGTAAAAAGAAAGCTCCCAAAATTATCTTCAACATGATGCATTAGGATATATAGTATACTCGTTTTAGGTCTTATTGAGTCATAAGGATGCACCCCAGTTTTCCATTGGGGGGCGAGTAATCATTGGGTTTTAGTAGCTAATAAACAAAGTAGTCCCCACCCTAAACCTGGTGAGTCAAATAATTTGTGTCTGTTAGTATAAGGAATTTGTTGTAGTCATGGACCCTTAAACTCTTTTTGTGAAACCTTAAGTGTAGGGTTTTTGGTTCCCATGTAGATAATAAATAAGTGGTGTTTTCTTTTCTCGCATGACTTCAATCACTCGGGAAATTAGGTCTGATGGAACTTATTGCCTGGTGCTTTCGAGTCATCTGACTTGGGATGCACCGACCGAACTCCCGTTACACGGGTGGTAGGGATCACCCTATGTTGAGATTTGGGGGAAGGTGTACGTGATAATGTAAGTCCTCACAAGCAATGTTACACGAAACCTGACCATGGGAGAATCAAACACCAACTAGCGTAATTCATAACGCTCCAAAAAGAAGAAGAAAATGACGAAAAGAAAAGAAGAAAGAGAAGACAAATAAGAACCTTAATGGACTTTACACAATGTATCACTTTAAGAAGTTTACGTCGCCCATGTCTTTCACTTAAGTCATTAATTAACTTTCACTAATTACATATATAGAGTAAGACCCTAGAATTACCGCGTCCAATGATCAACGATAATGAGTCCATCGAGTCGTGTTGAGAGGTTGAATAATGTATCTATGTTCGGATTTTGTGGGTATATCCGCTGAAAACCCTCAGGAGACACCACTCCTCCTCCTTAGCGACAAGGGGGTTTAACGGCTTGTTGCACATGCTAAGTCCAACCGTGATTGCTACAAAAATTAGTTAGGATTTCCCTATTTTTCGTATGTTTCTCATTTCTTTCATTTTTCTCTTTCTTTGTTTTGCTCAGGACTAGCAAAAACTAGGTGTAGGGGTATTTGATTGACATCATATCATGCTTATATTTGTGTCTTATATCCTCTATTTTGAACCCAAACAATGCTACGTAACAAGTTTTATGTTTAAGTTTCACGAATAAACATGTTTGAGAAGAAGAGACACAAAAAGGACCTGAATGCAAGAAAAATGATTGAATTGTGACACTTATGGCCTGATATGCAAGAGGGAAGGACCCAAATAGAAACCAAGAGGACCAATAAGTAAATTGAGAAACTCCACACCAACATGGGGAGTATTTTGGCAATTAGATTCGGGCCTAGACTCCAACAACTGATTCGGGTGCACCACACGTGAAAAATTGAAGTCATAAAGAAGCTAACCGAAACTGGGTCGAATCCGACCAAAAGTGACCGCCAATTGGAGGTCCCAAATGCTCAGGATCCGACACGACTTCTCGTGGTTGTGTAATATGTTGTTTTTATCCATTTGTAGAAGTTTCATTGGTCCCACATCGGGGGATTGTCCCCGATTACCTTTTTTCAAGACTATAAATAGAACTTTTCTTCCTCTTTTGTAATTACCCATTGGTTGGTGGCATTCTCTCTACTTAGAGTAAGTCTTGGAGCAAAACTCAAGTGGAGAAGAATGCTACTTATAATGTGAGCCATGTAAATAAAATAATTTTTTAGTTTGTTTTAATGTTGTCACTTCTTTTCATTCTTGCATATTTAGTTTTATTAGTTAGAATGTTTTCTCTTCTTAATATGCATGTTAGCCTAATAAGTAGTGAGAAGTTCCATCCACCTTTGGGGGTGGAGATGATGTACATTTATGTTTTGAGGTTTTGAATGTTTGACAAATTTAGATTGTGTAGACTTGAATGTTTGTATGTTCATCCGGTTTGTTTTAATCATCTACATCTTGGGGGATTTTGATGGGTTTTGCCATAATATTTAGACATTTCTCATGCTTTGTTTCCTCATGTTTATTGGCTGAAATTTCCTGTTGGATATGCTATATCCTAGTCATGTGTTTGTATTACCATTGAATTGATTGATGGATTGAAGAAACTTTGTTTTGATGAGTTTTGCCATACATTTCAGACACTTCCCATGCTTAGCTTTGTTCTTCACATGAGTTCCTAGTTTTTTAGGAGTTTTGTCATAATGTTAGACACTTCTCATGCTTAGCCTCACCTTGTGATAATCAAGTAGTAATTGCTAGTATGTTGTGTGAATGGTTCGATAAGTTTTACCACATCTTTAGACACTTCCTATGCATGAAGACACACACATGACACACACACACATGCTTACATAGGTCATTCATCACTTCTCTCACCTCATTTATGTTCACAATCTACCCCTTGGAGGATTTTATTCCTGAATTTCATCTTCCTTGTTTGTTGCTTAATAGTTTAGTGTAGTTTAGTTTAGCGTAATCACAACTTCTTCCCCTCTTTTCCCACTTGCGTTCGAACGAACCAGAGTCAACCTATCTCCCTGTGGATCGACCCATATTTTCCACGTCTTCACCGACGCCGTGAACTTGCAGTATTTAAAACGATTACATCACAAGTCTTTGAGGGTTTACCTCATCCATAAGACTTGGGCATAATCACAACCGGTGGTGATATATTCGGCCTCAGTTGTAGACAATGCAACATTATTTTGTTTCTTACTAAACCAAGACACAAGAGATTTTCCCAAGAAATGGCAAGTACCACTAGTGCTCTTACGATCTAATATACAATCGGCATAGTCGACGTCGCTATAAACAATAAGATCGAAATCCTTTAAGATACACAAAGCATCCTTTAAGATAGTGAAAAATCCTTTTCAAAGCATTTAAGTGAGATTATTTAGGACATGCTTGAAAATGATCACACAAACACATGGCAAACATGATATTGAGGTGACTAGCAATAAGATAAATTAAAGATCCGATCATACCACAATATTTCTTGATGTCCACATTTTTTCCGTTTTCATCCATGTGCAATTTCAAGCTTGTGCTCATTGGAGTCTTGTGGGATTGCTATCTTTAAGACCAAAGCACTGAAGAAGTTCTTTTATGTATTTTGCTTAGTGTATGAAGTTCCCATCTTGAATTTGCTTGATTTGGAATCCGAGGAAGAAATTTAGTTCCCCAATTAAACCTATATCGAACTCTCCCTGCATGGACTTAGAGAATTATTGGCACAAACAAGGGTTACTTGCACCAAAAATTAAATCGTCAACATATATTTTTACCACTAGTAAATCATGATTATGAGATTTTACAAATATAATGGTATCCAATTTACCCATTGCGAAACCTTTGTCAATCAAGAAGTTCTTCAACTTCTCATACCAAGCTTTAGGAGCTTTCTTTAGTCCATAAAGAGTCTTTTTGAGTTTAAATACATGGTTCGGGTAAGTTTCATTTACAAATCCGGGTGGTTGTCTAACATAAACTTCTTCAGAAATAAAGCTATTTAGAAAGGCACTTCTAACATCCATTTGAAAAGGTTTGATATCCATAAAAGATGCATAAGCTAAAAGATACGAATGACATCCATACGGGCAACAAGAGCATAAGTTTCATCAAAGTCTATCTCCTCATCTTTGCGGTAGCCTTGAGCAACGAGTAGCTTTGTTTCTTACTACATTCCCGTCTTCAACAAGTTTGTTTTGGAAGATCCACTTGTTCCGATAATAGTTTGATTAGTTGATTTTTCAGGAAGTTACCAAACATCATTTTGAACAAATTGATTTTGCTCTTCATGGATAGCCATTAACCAAAATTCATCATTACATGATTGCTCTACTTTCTTGGGTTCTAATTTGGAGATAAAACTCTAAAAGTCACAAACTACATGAGCACTAGAACGTGTTGTCACACCTTGAGAAACATCTCCTATCATAAGGTCCTTTTGATGATTCTTTTTATATGCCCAATCTTTAGGAAGTTTCTCTTTATCCTCTAATGGAGAACTTGGAGGCTCTTGGTAAGACTCAAGGGTGGCATCTTACGATGACACATGTCTAGTGATATCCATGTAGTCATCCTAAAGAGAAAAATTATCTACACACATCAATTCATCAAAGTTGACGTGTAGAGATTCCTCAACACAACTAGTTCTTTTATTGTAGACTCTATAAGCCTTACTCCTATCAGAATACCCTAAAAAGATGGCCTTATCAGATTTAACATCAAATTTATCCAAGTTATCTTTAGTGTTGAGGACAAAATATTTTGAACCAAAAGCTTTGAAATAGGAAATCTTCGAAATGCGGTTATACCAAAGCTCAAAAGGTGTTTTCTTTAAAATTGGTCGAATGAGAACACGGTTCAAGACATAGCAAAATGTATTAACGGCTTCGTACCAAAAATACTTTGGAAGCTCTTTCTCCACAAGCATAGTTCTTGCCATTTTTTGTAGTATTCTATTCTTCTTCTTAACTACCCCATTTTGTTGAGGAGTCGAGGAAAAGAAAAGTTGTGCGCAATGTCATATTTTTAGCAAAGTTTTTGAAAAGTGTCATTTTCAAATTATCCTCCATGATTACTACAAATAATAATTATATTGGAATCCTTTTTCCCTTTGAACACGTTTGCAAAACCTTTTGAATCTTTCAAATGCATCATGTTAATTTGCTAAAAACAAAACCCAAGTAATTCGTGAAAAATCATCAACAATCATAAAAGCATAACTTTTGCCTCTTAGACTAACGGTCTGTGAAGGTCCAAAAAGATCTAGGTGCAAAAGCTCAAGAGGTTTTGAAGTTGATACCACATTTAAGGATTTGAAAGATGATTTAAACTGTTTTCCAAATTGGCATGCATCACAAAACTTTTACTTTTTGAAATCAATTTTCGGAAGCCCTCTAACTAATTCAAGTTTGGATAATTTGTGCAATTGTGACATACTAATATGTCCCAAACTATTCTGCCATAACCAAGCTTTGTCATGTGAGACAACTAAACAAGTCTCAAGAGCCATATAATTTAGATTATCAACATGCAAGATGTAAATGTTATTAGATCTATAACCTTTGAACACGATTTTCATGTTATGTTTGGAAATGATATAGCAAGTAGTCTTATAAAAACAACTAAGTATTTTTTATCTGTTAATTGACTAACACTAAGCAAACTATATTTCAAACCTTCTACTAGTAATACTTTCTCAAAATATGACCTTTAGTGTTATCTCCAAATGTGACAATTCCTCCATTCTTAGGCTTTAAGATTGATAGGACATGGGAGTCTTCCGTCATTTGTCTCGAACATCTACTATCAATTTGCCCTTTCTCCTTGCTTTATCTATAAACAAGGAAACACGTGAAGACTTTGGTACCCAAATTTGTTTGGGTCCTTGAGGGTTATCTTTTGGTACCCAAACTTGAGTAGTCTTAGTTATCCTAATATTTGAATGATTAACTTTCTTAACAAGTGAGTTGTTCAATTTAACAAAGTATGATGTAGATTTCTTTTATTTCTCTCCCTTGTATCCTAAGTCATGCTTTGTTAGAGATTGAGTTTGGGTGCCAAGAAGCATGTCAAGCATTTTTCTTCTCAATGTGAATTTCTCTAAATCTTTTGTAAGTTGTTTATTCTAGGCAACAAAGATCTTCATTAGTATTACAAACATTGGTAGATTTTAAGGTTTTTATCTCATAATTAAGCAATTCATCTTCTTTAACTAAAGCTTCGTATTTGATGGAAAAATCTAGATGCACTTTTCTTCCTAACTTGTTCTTATGACAAATTATTTCACATCGCTCAGCAAGTTCATGAAATGCATCTAACAAGTCATCAGAAGAAGATGTTTCATGAGAGGATACCTCATCGTCATCAATTTCCACCACTTGAGGTTGATCACCCTTCTCTTGAGATGAAGAATTGCTTGAATCTGAATCCTCAATAGCAGCCATGAAACATATGTCTGCTCCTTCATCTTGAGAGTACTCGGAACCGGAAGCCATCGATGAGCTTGAATCATCCCAAGTAGCCTTCAGAGCCCAACCATCTTCCCATCCTTCTCGTGATGGTCTCTTCTTTTGTGATCATCTCGCTCTCGTCTTCTAGGTCTCTCCTCTTTGCTTCTTGAGAACCTTTTCCTCTCTATCTCTCCTTGGTGTCTCCTCCATTCCTCTTCTAGGAGGGTATCTCTTTTCTTCTCTTCTTTCACGATATCTGAGCCTAAGCAAGCGACAATCCTTCTTCATGTGGCCGGTTTTGTTGCTCTCATAGCATGTGAGACCTCGAGATGATTCTTCGTTTCCCTTTGTGAATTTTCCCTTTGCGAGAAATTCCGTGAATTTTTGAGTTAGGAAAACAACGTCTTCATCAGTGTCCTCATCTTCGTACAATTCCGAATCTGAGGTTACTTATAGGGCAATTGTCTTCTCTTTCCTTCTTGAACTTTCCTGCTCCTTTTCCTTCTCCCTCATTTCTTCCATTTGTATCTCATAAGCCATGAGGCTTTCTATGAGATCCCCCATCTTCAATTTGGAGAGGTCTTTGGCTTCTTCAATCGCCGTAGTCTTTTTATCTCGTTTTATGGATAGTGATCTAAGAAACATCTGCACCCTGTCACTTTCAAGCAAGACCTTACTGAGGTTCTTCAAAGAGTTTAATATGGATAAAGCGAGTATGCATCTCTCTTATGGTTTCATTGGGTTTCATACTAAACATTTCATACTTTTACATGAATGAATCTATCATAGTTTTCTTAACGGGTGATCTTCCCTCAAAGTGAGATTCAACCATGCACCAAGCCTCAAATGCGGAGTCACAATCATTAGTCCTACCATATTCTTCCACTATTAAACCACACATGAGGATGTTTATAAGCCTGGCATTCATTTGAGCCATTTCGAGCTCATCATCCATCATGGGTTCAAGTTCCTTAGCTTTAACGTATGGAATTTGAAGAAACACCCACAACTTTATATCATATGATTGAATAAAAGTGATCATGTGTTTCTTCCAATAACCATAGTTAACTCCATTAAACAAGGGAGGTCTATCAGTGTGGAATCCCTCACATTGTTGGGTCATTGCTACAAAGGTTAATTTGTTTAAATACAATATACTAGGCTCTAATATCAAATGTAAGATCTAATTAGTCTAAAGATGGGTGAATAGACTAATTACACTATTAAAAGCTTAAGCAAGTAATGTGCTAAAATAGGAACAATATAAAGGAAGAGAGTAAGAAATGCAAACCACAACACCGATATAAAGAGGTTCGGATCCAACCACCAGATCCTATTCCTTTCTTACGAATTGTTCATCTTCGAGCAACTTCGTGTTTTCCACTATTGTCTTCTCGTTCCGGGCTGGGAGATTTTGCATTTACACTTCAAGCTTGTGAACACCCTCGCCTAGCTTGGATCACCTTCTCACAATCCAAGAAGAGCTTCACTCCGGAAGTCAATACAACACTTTGCTGGAGATTTCTTGAATCAACTTCTAATCTCAGGCAATTGAAAGATTGATGAATGCAATGAATGATTCAAGTGGGAGATTGAGCACAATGAGAAGTTTGAGAGCAATTGGAAGTAGTATGAGAGTAAAATCTTTAGAGAGATGATTGGTAACTTTGTGAAGTTGTTCTAAGCTCTATTTATAAGCTCCAAACTTAATCTAGCCGTTGGGATTGATTTGGTAATGATTTGTGTAAGATACACAAAATAGAAAAAGTTCAGAACATAAATCTGTGCACCAACATTCGACCGGTACAAGAGAATTGTGTGACATTTTTCTAATAAATAAGAAAACGTTCGAGCTGAAGTTCCAACCGGTCGAACCATTAAGGCTAGAACATAAGTGAACGATCAAACCAAGTCTAGGGGTGGTCGACTGTTCTGAGGGTTTTGGCTAGAATAGTAATAAGCAAATGAGGTAATGGTCGAACCAAACAAGGATCCAGTCCGACCGAAAATAATAGGGAGTTTTGGAACTCGAATTGTTCTTGATCCAGTCGACCACCGTTATGGCATTGTTCTACCAGTGGCCAAAAATACGAATTGGGTTAATTGAAGTATGTGTATACGACCATTGTATAATGCGAAAAGTATAACAGTCATATTAAAAACAAATACGAAGTGTCAAATAGTCGAACCAAAATCAAGTTTTGATCGACCGGTTCGCACATTAGCTGAGACATGTGTAAGGAAATAACCGATGAAATAGAGAAGGATAAGCCTAAGGTAACGGTCGAACAAGGGAAAAAATCGGACGACCGTTTTGGACAGGGCAAGAGCCTGTTAAAATTGGTTGAACCAGATGAACAACCGTTCGACCGTTTTGGGAAAAGAATAGGAGTATGTTACATTTGCTTGAACCAGATGGTTTACCGGTCGACCGAATGATGCAGAAATTCTGATTCAAGTGGAATTTTTATGTGTAATCGGTCACCTAAGAATGTCGGTTTGATATGAAATTTTGTATGAGACTTCTATAAGTTTTCTATGGATCATGCTATGCAAATCAACAAGATTTCAAATGCCCAAGTTACAATTGAATCCTAAGTGCAAGAAACATAAATCCTATACTATTCTTGAATCTTGATTTCTTGTCTTGTATCAATCCTTATCTCCTGAAATTGTTAGTAAAACCAACGATATATGTGCATATGCATATGAGGTAGAAATAGATATACATGGATTTATTGATATGTTAATTAATTATCAAAACAAGATTAACGAGTGTTAGAAAAAAGTCAACAAATGTTGAGTTCGTAATTAGAGATGAACTACCATTTTAGCACATGTGAATCTAAAGGCCGTAGGGAAGCAATTCCCTATCATAATCTGCAATTTAAACAATTTTCTAGAAGAACACTTAAAAAATTGCATTTGATAAATTTGGTAAATAAAGAGAATGCATGATTAGTTATTTTTTATCAATGAACAATAATGTAGCATTAACTAGTAATGTTTGGATCGGTCCAAAAAATTATCCTTACTATTGCGTAATTGCTTATTATCTTGATGATTCGTGGTGTTTAATTAAAAAAATCACTTTTTTTTTACCTATTTTGCATCAACACACTACCAAGATTATATTTGATCATATTAAAGATGTCATTGTAGCTAATAATCTTGAAAATAAAGTTTGTTAAATTGGATATGATAACGCTATTAATAACAGTTCAGCAATACAAATGCTTATAAATTATTGTCATCCACCTGTAGATGATTTACTCTTTCATATCAGATGTGTTTGTAATACTTTGAACTTGGTAGTACAAAATGAACTTACCATAATTAAACATTCGTTAGAAAATATTAGGAATGCAGTTGCTAATGTAGGTTGCAGTAGTATCTAGATATCATGAATTTAGAGAATTTTATGCATAATGAAATTAAATCTAAGAAGTTTAAATTAGATGTCCCCCCATAGATGAAATTCTACATATGAAATGTTAAAATGTTGTTATCATTATAATATTGCAATTACAACCTTTTATAATGAAAACAAAATGAGAATGAGTTAACCCCGTCCCCCGTAGATTGGAATAATTGTAAAATTATGTTAGATTTTTTAGAACTTTTTCTCACCTTCACTACTAGATTAAGTGGACAATATTTCCATACTTCTAACAAATTTATATATGAATTACTTCAAATTACTAGAGTATTTGCAAAATATATGTAACATGGTGGTTTTGTTGAAATTTTAAATGTAATGGAGGCTAAGTTTAATAAATATTGGAATTTTTCTTCATTTAGTTTTTCTTTAGCTTTTATTATGGATCCAAGATTTAAGATAGTGGTTTACAAGTTTTGTGGGAAGCAAATTTTTCAAATATAAATTATGAAAATTTTCAAAATCATATAAATAGTTGTAAGTCTTTTTAATCAAATATTTTGAAAAATATGAAAGACAACATAAGGTAAATCAAATAGGTTCAAATGTTGCTAGTTCATTGTCACACCCATCTGCAATTGCAATGGATCCAAATGATGACTCCCAATGGAATTGGATAAGTCAAAAAAGTCAAAATTGGTGCAAACTAACATATAAAATGAATTAACTGGATATTTAAACACTGAAATGTACTTAAGTACTACTGAGTTAAAATCTTTGGATGTTTTTAGACTGGTGGAGAAAGAACTCAGGTAAGTTTCCACTTTTCTTCTAGATGACACAAGACTTATTATGTCCTCGGATGTAAACTTTGGCGTCAGAGTCTACTTTTAGTGCTAGTAAACGTATCTTGTCAAAAGACAAGAGACAAAACTTGTCCGACAAGTCAATCGAGATGAGCGTATGCCTTAAGGACTGGATAGACTCTACGGATATAATGCAAAACATGAATCTTCACGACAACAATGACGATAAAGATTGAAGACGAATTAAATAAACCATTCTCTTAAAGAAGTAATGTTTTCCTAATACCCCTTAGTTTTCTTCATTACTCCTTAGGTTTAGCTAGCCTCTGAGCTTTTTTAATATGTAACAAATTATGTATTTACATTGTTTCTAAATTTGAGTCAATAATTATTAATAAATAAATTGGTTACTTTGGGAAAAATATAATGTGCTTGTGTTTGTTAATTCAATTGTAATTGTATACTTACTTCAAATTAAACAAAAACAAAAAAAATCAAAATCCAACTCGACCAACAAAATTCTAACCCGACCGAATCCAGCACGATCCTTTGTGCCACGGACCGTGCCGTGCCGGGGACCCGACTATCGTGCGGTGCCAGCATGACACGGCTGACTGTCGGTGGCACGATACAAGTCTACGCGTGGATAAAAGAATTGAGGAGAAATACGTGGTCTTATCACTTTAACACAAATATATGGTCTTCGTCGCTTTAGAAAATTGTGACCGTACATAAAGTCAAACCGATCGAACGACTAAAGTGGCGTGATCGGAGACGTTTCTGAGCGTTGCTCCCCTCCCCATCCAACCATTGCATCTTTATTCTCACCGCAATACTTTTACATCCCCACCCTAACTCCACTCCATACCACGGCCTCAAGAACCAATTTTCCCGTGCAGTTCCAAAATTCTTGAAGAATGTCCGTGACGTGATATAGGAGAATAGTATTTTTGACGATGTGCTATTATAACTCTGTGTCTGTGGTTGGATTCTTTTGTGTTCTTTGCATGAGTTTTGATTCTTCCTTCTGAAATTATTGTTTGGTTTTGGGTCCTCTTTTGTTGGGATATTTACAACATTGAAATTACAGAAATACACCCTAAAAGTTTGAATTTACAATGGTGCAATCGAACAACTTATGAAATTACAACAGTGCACCCATAACTGACGTCGTTAGCCTCCGTCACATTTAAGTTTGACAGACGTTTGATTACACCCTTTAATTATCCTTTGATCAAAGGGATATTTACAGTAGTGCACTCGGAAAATATCAAAATTATGGGAATACACTCCAGAAGTTTGAATTGATAGTGGTGTACTCGAAAAACTTATGGAATTACAATGGTGCACTCATAACTGACGTTGTTCGCCTCCGTCACGTTTCTGTTTGACGAACATTTGATTACACCCATTAATTAACCTCAACCCATTTAATTACCCCAAATCCAATTCCATCAACTTCACTTCCATCACCCCAAACCCCAACCTCCCACTTCCATAGCTCTCGAACCCCCCATCCACCACCACTTACATCACCCCAAACCCCAACCTCTCACTTTCATTCATCTCCCACTTCCACCTCCCACCTCCCACATGTCCATTAATTATTGCAATGATGCGTGTTTGGGATTGGGGTTTGTACTTCTGTGTCAATCAAATGTTTGGAAATTGGCAATGTACGCATGGTTCTGTGAAAATTAGACGTGTACCTATCAAATAAATTTGTAATTGATGTCATACCTATCTGTAACAGTGCGTCCCACAATCGTGTGCCTCCGTTTACGTCTCCAGTAAAGGACCGTTATTTTTCATCGGGGTTTTTTTCTTCCGTACCGATCAAAAGTTTGGAAATTAGCGACGTAATCATGGTACTGTGAAAATTGGATGTGTACCTTTCAAATAAACTTGTACTATCATATTTTAACATGCATTATCACTGAATTATTCTTGAATTTAGTACTCATTCTTGGCTGCAATTTGTGCTAAATTCATAAGTTATTTTTGGTTAAAGATTGACCGCAATTTGGCTCATTTTGGATGCATTTTAGGGCTCATTCTTGGTTGCACTTTGATGTGCATTATCTCTGATTTTTACTAGAATTTTACTCTTCATTCTTGGCTGCCATTTGGGCTAAATTCTTAAGTTGTTTTTGGTTGACGATTGATTGCAATTTGGCTCAATCTTGGATGCATTTTAGGGCTCAATCTTGGCTGCACTTTGTCCTACATTATCTCTGAATTTTTCTTCAATTTTACTGCTCATTCTTGGCTACAATTTGGGCTAAATTCTTAAGTTTGTTTTGGTTGAAGATTGTCTACAATTTGACTCAATTTTTGATAGGTACATGTTCAATTTTTGAGTCGGAGGTGGATGAGAGATTCAAGAGCGATGGAAGTTGGAGGTTGGGGTTTGGGGTGATGGAAATGGGGGGTGGATGGAATTGAATTTGGGGTAATTAAACGGGTTGGGTTTAATTCAGTGATAATGCATGTTAAAATAATTCAGTGATAATGCATGTTAAAATATGATAGTACAAGTTTATTTGAAAGGTACACATCCAATTTTCACAGTACGATGATTACGTCGCTAATTTCCAAAGTTTTGATCGGTATGGAAGAAAAAAACCGATGAAAAATAACGGTCCATTACTAGAGACGTAAACGGAGGCACACGATTGTGGGACGCACTGTTACAGATAGGTATGAGGTCAATTACAAATTTATTTGATAGGTACACGTCTAATTTTCGCAGAACCATGCGTACATTGCCAATTTCCAAACATTTGATCGACACAGAAGTACAAACCCCAATCCCAAACACGCACCATTGCAATAATTAATGGACATGTGGGAGGTGGAAGTTAGAGATGAATGAAAGTGAGAGGTTGGGGTTTGTGGTGATGTAACTGGGTGGTGGATAGGGGTTCGAGAGCGATGGAAGTGGGAGGTTGGGGTTTGGGGTGATGGAAGTGAAGTTGATGGAATTGGATTTTGGGTAATTAAATGGGTTGAGGTTAATTAATGGGTGTAATCAAATGTTCGTCAAACAGAAATGTGACGGAGGCGAACAACGTCAGTTATGAGTGCACCATTGTAATTCCATAAGTTTTTCGAGTACACCACTGTAAATTCAAACTTTTGGGGTGTATTCCTATAATTTTGATATTTTCCGAGTGCACTACTGTAAAAATCACTTTAATTAAAAGGGTAATTAAAGGTTGTAATCAAACATCCATCAAACTTAAATGTGACGGAGGCTAACAACGTCAGTTACAGGTGCACCATTGTAATTTCATAAGTTTTTCGAATGCACCACTGTAAATTCAGACTTTTTGGGTTGTATTTCCTTAATTTCGATGTTTTCCGAGTGTACCACCGTAAATATCCTTTTTTTGTTTTGTCCATGGAAGAAATGTGGGAATATTTTCTTCCCAATGTGTTAGGTTGGTCTCAAGTTTGAGGTTTTGAATTTTGTAGGTTTTCCTGAAAGTTCATTGGTTTTGGGTCTTCCATGTTACTTCTATCAATATTAATTGCATTATTCTTCCAAAAAAAATTAAAAAACTATTTTGAGATCTAGGAAAGTCAAGGAAAGCGTCTGAGACCATTCTTAACGCGGAAGGAAACATGAGTGGGGTGGGAAAATGGGAGGTCGGGTCCCAACCTGGGTCGGCGACCTGGGTTGGTTTTTTTTAAATAAACGATTAAAAATTAATTTTTTATATGTTTAATAAATTTTTATTGATATATATATATATTTTATATAATTATAATTATTTTTTGAAAATTAAAACAAATAACCAAATACCCTACATTCTCTCCCCTTACGTAATTTGGAGATCATTTTTTGGTAAAAAAAATAATTTTAAATTCTTTTAAAAAATAAAAACATATTTCCAGAAAAAAATGACTTTAAAATAAATATATTAACATTATTAACTATTATCAATATTTTAAAATTTAGATAAATTATTTAATTGATGTGTATATTATTTTATATAATTAGAATTAATTTCTGAGAATTAAAATAAATGAAAATTAATAAGATAAAATAGTTGTAAAAATAATTTATTTAACGGTTTGTGTATTTTTTTGGTGGAATAAAAAATGATGTAAAAGGAAATGATTTGAAGTAGAGAGTTTGATGAAAGTGGGGTTGAGATTAAGAGGTGAAAAATGAGTTGGGTTGGGTTGTATAGTATTTTTCTATGATGGTGGAGAGAGAAACTTGATTTGGGGGTGGGGCCGGATATTTGGGTTGCGTTAACGGTGCTCTGAGGTAAGCTACCATTCTCTTTTTCTTAACTTGGTGCGGATGAGAGGTTTCATCAGGTTGATTTTTGTGTCGATGATGCGGATGATTTCGGGGTTTCATACCCCGAAATCCCCGGAAGTCTTCTGCTCCATGCAAACTCTGCTCAGACGACGACAACCCAGATTTTGGACGGAACGGGACGAGTTATGGCTCAGTACGAAATGCGTGAATGTGTTTACTCCCAAATGAAGCCCCCAACGTTGTTCCTGTGTCGTTCCCAGTTTGACTGAGGAAGGTGGTCAAGAAGAAGCAGAAGTTAAGGAGGCGAGGTATAGATGGAATGAGATTTTGGGGAGGAGGCAAAGGTTACTATGAGTTATATTTTTATAAACACGTCTTAACTGAAAAAAAGATTATTAATTTTTCACCTCCACATTGCAAATTTGCAATGGTTCCCCAAGTCATCTTTACTAATTTAAAATTTTGCTTTTGATGTTTCTCATCTTATAAAGCTGCATGGCAGTTGACAACGGAGTGGGGAATAGGGGCTTCTACATCAAGCAAGCGGTGTCAAAACCATGCTTCAGGATATTTGTACGTTTCTTCTATGAAACCCATCGAACAATAATGAAAAAACGATAACGTCATTGTTCTCTTTTAGTATGATTTGATTATGTCAAAAAGTTGGCTTTGGGATGTTTTTCTTGCAGTGTTTATGTTTAAATATTTTCACACCAGTTTTTCAACATAATATATTTGAAGTTACTCTTGGGAGTTTGGGTTGGATATCAAAGATAGGGAGGAGAGAATTTCAATCCCATGATGTGCTAACTGGAATTACATACCACGAGTACATTTATGAATAAGGATGAGGAATGCTATTTGAGTTTGATTTGTGGAGCATGTAGATTAGTATTTATTTATGGTGGAATTCAAATTTAAAGTCTATTGCTTAGCCAACACCAGGCATGTGATATGAGTTATGTTGGCTAGATTATTATTACGTCTCAAACCAAACTTAGTGATCTTATAATTAATTTATTATTACGCCTCAAACCAAAAGTCAGGGATCTAACTATGTTGGTAGTTTATTGATGTATTTTGGTGTTTTATTTTTTGAGAATCAAACGTTTTCTTCTGTCCTATATGGTAATTTGAGATTTTGGTTGCTTCAAAGTAGTTCTCTACTGCTTTTTCTATATTGATTATCGCAAATTGTGTTATGGTTGTAGTATTTTTGCTCACAAGTAGTTAATTATTAGGGGGTTGTATGTTATATTGTAACATTCCGAAACAGCGGAAATTTAAAAATTTAAACAATCAAGAAATTACTCAGATAAAATCATCAACGGGAATGTTACTCATATAAATCAACAGCCGGTGCACCAATAATACAACAGAGTTTGTCAAAAGACGTGATTACAATAATACAATGAAAAGACATGTAAAACAATCACGACGACCTCGAAGAGTCCGATGAGGATCCTGACACCAAAATGTGTGCACCCGCTGTCACCACCCGACAGAACCTACTGCGGTCCTGAAACATGAATCAAACAACGATGCCTGAGTTTCCCATTAGGAAACCCCGTATGCCAAGCTCACATATATGCATGCAATAGTACGGTAAAAGAACCTATCATACTAGTAGCATGTCATGTCACATCTGCAATGCATCAAGTCCCTCAACATGGTAAACGGGACCTCAGTCCAACAACAACGACCCTCAACAGGTTCCACAAGGACATCCGTCCAGCAACAACAACAGGTCTCCCTCGGAAACCTACCGTATGCACATACGGTCTTACGGACAGTACGCGACGCGTCCCCCCACACGCGACTACACGAGCCTAAGGGATCGGTGAGGAGCGTCCACACTTCTGCGCAAGGAACCACGTGGTCTACACCACCTTCGACGGAGCCGTAGCCCGGTCGGTCAACATCCCAGGATAGGTGCCCAATCAGGGATCATCGCTGGCACAACATCAGCTGCATCGTCGGCACAACATCAGTCGTACAACATACGTCCGACACAACAATAGACGGCACAACCACAGGCCGGAACATCGTTGGCATCATCATCGCCGGCAAAAACCTCGGCGGTACAACATACGGCCGGCACAACATCGGACGGGTCCAAATCGTAGTCTGCAGGGTCATCATGCTCCACGAGCCATGCGTCACACGCATTGGGATCCGTGATCCCTCAGGTCTGCTACTCATCAAAGAGTAAGGCAACAACACGTCACACTACGTCCAACACGGAGGTGGCGCGACACAAGCATCCACACACTTCCACACGGCGGTCCCTGGGCAGTACGAGCACGTACCAGCCGTCACCTCCCGGCTCACGCTCTAAGCGAGGACACGGGTTTTCGTGGACAAAGTTGACATAACCACAAGACCAGGAATTCAGTTCTGCACACAAACGGTCGACCAAAAAAGCCTAACCGGTCGACCGTCCTCAATAGGTTCGGTCGACCGAAGTCTACAACGGTCGAACTATTCTGCGTGTCACTTAAGTCCAAAAGGTCGAACAGAAGTCTAAAACCGGTCGACCGAATACGAGGTCAAAATCCGGAGTTGGTCAAAGTCAACAAGTCTATTCGGTCGACCGACTCAGGGGTCCCGGTAGACCGAAAACTACCAGGGTCATCCTAATAGTCTACGTCATATAACGGTCGAACGATATATCGAAAACGGTCGAACAACATGCAAAAATCATCAAGTACACTTAAGTTCCGGTCGACCCCAAAACAAGCGACGGTCGACCGAAAACCGACAGGCAATCCCAACTCACCAGCAAAACGCACTACCGGTCGACCGCCCCAAGGCATCGTTCGACCGGTGAAGGTTAAAGTCGGGTAAAAATACTACATCGGTCGACCGCCCGAAGGAACCCGGTCGACCGTTGGTCGTCTTCAACCTCGCGCCAGCCGAGGATTTATGTCGTTCTCGTCGTCGGGGAGGTCTCCGACCTCCCCCGACCGACCAACCAAACCCTCCCACGAGGGTTAGCAACAACAAACACACTAAAAGCCGGCATACCTCAAAAGAACGACGAAATACGCCAGAGCTCCGCTCGCACACGCCGTCTCCGCACCTCCTCGCACGATCGCCTCCAGACGCTTCACACCGGAGCCTCCTCCTCTACTACGCCGGAAATGGAAGAGAATGAGAGTGAGAGAGTGCAAGTGAGTGAGAGAGAGAGAGAAACATATTTCTCTTCTAAACCCAAACCAAACCCATCATCACACCACCCCTACTCCATCACCCTACACCTCATCTACAGTACTCGCCACTTCTTCCCTTCCCCATGCAAACCCACACACTAATCACCATTAGCTCCTAATCAAAGGTTAGGGACATAACATATATAGAATGAAATCATACTTTCGTATGTACTGTTTTTTAATTTCGTTGTCTCAAATCAACAGGAACAAGATATCCAAGGTGCCATTTTTATGGCTTCTTTAAATGCAACATTCAGCGGTACATAAGTCAAAGAAGTGGAGAAGCGTGTTATGAATTTGTAGTTTATCCCAAATGATTATTTTATAGATCCATTTGTTAATTGGCAAGGTGATAACTTTTGATCTGCACACTTTATTTGATGCTCCTGTTTTTTGTGCTTTTACTGAATTTGTTAGAACCCTAACCCTTGATTTAGGGTTAATCTTGGATTAGAGTTGGCTTTGCAGGGGGAGTTGGGTTGCATAGTGTGTGCATGGGGAAGAGGAGGAGGCGAGTACTGTAGACGTGAGGGGAGGGTGATGGCTGGGTGTGTAGTGCACTGTTGGTGGAGTTGTGTTGGGTTATAATCGAGTTTCTCCCTCTCTCCTTCCTCTCTCGTTTGATCTTTGCTCTCATTTTCTTCCTTTTCTTTCCCTTGCGTGCGTGTTGGTGGAGCAGCTGCGGAGACGTCGGACGTGGAAGGTGTCCGGCCGAGAGAGGCGCGACGCGTGATCGAGGTCTACCGGAGGCGAGGCGTAGGAGCTCTGGCACCGTCGACTTCACGCGGGTGAAAGGTATGCCGCTCTCTAGTGTGATTTTGTGGTTTCTAACCCTCGTGGGAGGGTTGTGTTGGTCGGACGGGGAGGTCGGAGACCTCTCCGGCGTTGTTTCTTCGTAAACCCTCGGCTCGCGCGAGGTTGAAGACGACCAACGGTCGACCGGGTCCTTCGGGCGGTCGACCGATTTAGCATTATTTGCCCGACTTTAACCTTCACCGGTCGAACGACGCCTTTTGGAGGTCGACCGGTAGTGCATATTGTTGGTGAGTTGGGACTGCCTGTTGGTTTTCGGTCGACCGTTCCTTGCTTTTGGGTCGACCGGAACTTAACTGTACTGTATGCATGTTGTTCGACCGTTTTTATGTGTTCGGTTGACCGTTTTATGACATAGAATAATAGGTTGACCCTGTTAGTTTTCGGTCGACCGAGGTACCTGAGTTTGTCGACCGATAGATTTGAATTTGATGTTGAACAGACTCTGGATTTTGACCTCGTTCGGTCGACCGATAGGATTGACATGATCGCGGATCCCAATGTTTGATGTTTGTACGGGCACGCAACTGGCGTCGGGTGAGGTGACTACCGGCCTACGGGCTACGGAGGTCGCTGCCCTGCTTTTATAGCGGCACAATTGGTGTTTGCGGCTCGTGGAGCCTGATGACCTGGCAGACTTCGGTTTGGATCTGTCCGATGTTGTGCCGGACGTTTGTGATGGACCACCGATGTTGTGCCGGTGATGCCGCCGAGGTTGTGCCGGCGATGATGATTGTTGGGCCGAGGCTGTTCCGGCTATGTTGATTCCTCGACTGGGCACCTATCGAGATGATGTTGTTATACCTTCCGGGTGACGGCCCTGTTGGTCCCCAGTGGCTCCGACCACAGAGACTTGCAGATCTGTATTCTATCGGCCCGCAGGCGTGACAGAGGCTCCCTGCCGAACCCTTGACTAGGGTAGCTGCGTGTGGGGGGGTGCGATGTCGCGTGCTGTAAGACTGCATGTGCCTGCAGTAGGTCTCCTCGGGAGAACCGATGTTGACTGTCGGACTGATGTCCTGTTTTACCCTTTGGGAGAACTATTTTCCTTTCTGTCGATGCCATGACATGCTACTAGTATGATAGGTTCATTTGTGTAATGCATGCATATAGGTGAGTTGGCATACGGGGTTTCCTTCTGGAAACTCAGGCATTGTTGTTATATATTTTTCAGGACCGCAGTAGGTCCAGTTGGGTGGTGATCGGTGGACACGCGCATTTTGGAGTCAGATCCTCTACTCAGACCACTGAGGTCAACATGATTATGTTTTATCTTCTTTTGTCGTTTTGTTGTAATCATGTATCATTTTGGCAAACTCTGATGTAATTTGGTGCACCGCTATTTGTTTTATGAGAAGTAACAGTCCCGTCTTTGATTATTAGCCTTTATTGTTGTGATTATGAATTTTCAAAATTTCCGCTGTTTCGGGATGTTACAATTTGGTATCAGAGCGGTCGATTCCTATGTGGTTCCCAATGAAATCACCCTTGTAGTAATAAGGCTCATGCATTTTATATTTTTGGCATGCATTCATGGCTGAAGTTTGTGATTGTTTCTTCTGTCATATGGCACCTAGGCGCGTGAGGAGTTCTTCACGCGATCGTGGTTCCAGTGGCGACACTGAGGGCGCTCATTGGGACCAGTTGGGCGAGTTTCTGGAGCGTCAGGCAGCTCAGAATGCGCAGGGTGGGGTGGGAGCTGAGCACGATCGTTTCATGCGTCAGCACCCACCGACTTTTGATGGCAGGAAGACCCCGAAGGTTTTGGAGGATTGGATCTTCAGGATGGAGAAGATCTTCCGCGCGATTGGAGTAGCATCAGAGAGGATGGTGGAGCTGGCCACCTATGTGTTCGATGGCGAGGCCGCCAACTGGTGGAGGTCCACATCCACGGTGTTGTTTGACGACCGTGTGGATGTCAGCTGGGAGGAGTTCTTAGAGGTGTTCCATGAGCAGTACTTTCCCCAGCAAGTCAGGGATCAGAAGCGGGAGGAGTTCATGTCGCTGGAGCAGAAGGAGATGACTCTGGCGAGCTACATCAGCAGGTTCAATGCGTTGGAGCGTTACTGCCCTGAGATATATGTGGCCCCTGAGCAGCGGGCGAGGAAGTTCGTGAAGGGACTGAGGCAACCGCTCCGATCTCGGGTGATCAACAGCATGCCGCGGACCCTTGCAGATGCGGTGAAGCATGCTACTATCATCGAGCAGGACCAGAGGGAGTGTCTTCAGGAGGTGAGGAAGGCACCAGTGAGCACCGGTAGCCGTGTAGTCGGTCGTGGAGCAGGAAACCCGGGCAAGAGGCCCAGGTTTGATGGAGGAGGAGCACGCCAGTCAGGAGCGTGCACTTACTGCGGGAGGTTTCATCCAGGACAGGAGTGTCCCCGTCGGACTGGAGTGTGTATGGGTTGCGGTCAGATGGGACATTTCATCCGTGATTGTCCTCAGAGGCAGGGGGAGCCAAGCAGGAGGCCAGGACCACCAGCAGTAGGCAGAGGCGGAGGCAGCCGATCAGTTGTTTCACCGGGCCAGGGCAGGAAGACCGGGCGAGTCTTCACTATTCAGGCTGAGGAGGCGAGGGACTACAACACCGTCGTGGAAGGTACACTTTCTATTTCTGGTTTGGTAGCGCGTGTGTTGTTTGATTGTGGCGCCACTCACTCTTTCATTTTGGAGAAGTTTGCTGGCGAGTTGGGTCGGACCCCTGTGCTGCTGACTAAGGTTTTGGAGGTCAGCACGCCCATGGGTGAGGTGGGCACTGTGGGGAGCTTTTTCCCCGACACCATAGTTGCATCGGGAGACCATGACTTTCCGGCTGATCTGGTCTTGTTACCGATGGAGGACTTCGACGTCATACTGGGGATAGATTGGCTGTCACAGTACGACGTGCGGGTCTTCGACGTCATACCCTAACCATTGATTTAGGGTTAATCTTGGATTAGAGTTGGCTTTGCATGGGGAGTTGGGTTGCATAGTGTGTGCATGGGGAAGAGGAGGAGGCGAGTACTGTAGATGTGAGGGGAGGGTGATGGCTGGGTGTGTAGTGCACTGTTGGTGGAGTTGTGTTGGGTTATAAACGAGTTTCTCCCTCTCTCTCCTTCCTCTCTCGTTTGATCTTTGCTCTCATTTTCTTCCTTTTCTTTCCCTTGCGTGCGCGTTGGTGGAGCAGCTGCGGAGACGTCGGGCGTGGAAGGTGTCTGGTCGGGAGTGGCGCGGCGCGTGATCGAGGTCTACCGGAGGCGAGGCGTAGGAGCTCCGGCACCGTCGACTTCACGCGGGTGAAAGGTATGCCGCTCTCTAGTGTGATTTTGTGGTTTCTAACCCTCGTGGGAGGGTTGTGTTGGTCGGACGGGGAGGTCGGAGACCTCTCCGGCGTTGTTTCTTCGTAAAACCTCGGCTGGCGCGAGGTTGAAGACGACCAACGGTCGACCGGGTCCTTCGGGCGGTCGACCGATTTAGCACTATTTGCCCGACTTTATCCTTCACCGGTCGAACGACGCCTTTTGGCGGTCGACCGGTAGTGCATATTGCTGGTGAGTTGGGACTGCCTGTTGGTTTTCGGTCGACCGTTCCTTGCTTTTGGGTCGACCAGAACTTAAGTGTACTGGTTTTTGTATGCATGTTGTTCGACCGTTTTTATGTGTTCGGTCGACCGTTTTATGACATAGAATAATAGGTTGACCCTGTTAGTTTTCGGTGGACCGAGACCCCTGAGTCGGTCGACCGATAGATTTGAATTTGATGTTGACCAGACTCTGGATTTTGACCTCGTTCGGTCGACCGGTTTTAGACCTTTGTTCGACCGTTGAGGATTATGTTTTGAGCGCAGCGGTAGACCGTGTTAGGAGTACGGTCGACCGATTCCTTTTTGGAAACGGTCGACCGAATAACCTTTGTCGGTCGACCGTTTGGGCCCAGGACAGAATTCCTGGTTCCTTTTGAATACCAACTTTGTCCACGAAAACCCGTGTCCTCGACTTGTGCGTGAGCCGGGAGGTGACGGTGAGCGCGTTACGCGTGCCTGCCCAGGGACCGCCGTGTGGAAAAGTGTGGGTGTTCGGGACGCGTCACCTCCATGTATGGACCGCGACTAAGTTGGTGGATTGATTGGACTCATTGTAGTATAGCATGTCTGAGGGATCGTGGATCCCAATGTTTGATGTTTGTGCGGGCACGCAACTGGCGTTGGGTGAGGTGACTACCGGCCTATGGGCTACGGAGGTCGCTGCCCTGCTTTTATAGTGGCGCGGTTGGTGTTTGCGGCTCGTGGAGCCTGATGACCTGGCAGACTTCGGTCGGGATCTGTCCGATGCTGTGTCGGACGTTTGTGATGGACCACCGATGTTGTGCCGGTGATGCCGCCGAGGTTGTGCCGGCGATGATGATTGTTGGGCCGAGGCTGTTCCGGCTATGTTGATTCCTCGACTGGGCACCTATCCAGATGATGTTGTTATACCTTCCGGGCGACGGCCCCGTTGGTCCACAGTGGCTCCGACCACAGAGACTTGCAGAACTGTATTCTATCGGCCCGCAGGCGTGACAGAGGCTCCCTGCCGAACCCTTGACTAACGTAGCCACGTGTGGGGGGTGCGATGTCGCGTGCTGTAAGATTTCATGTGCCTGCAGTAGGTCTCCTTGGGAGACCCGATGTTGATTGTCGGACTGATGTCTTGTTTTACCCTTCGGGGGAACTGTTTTCCTTTCTGTCGATGTCATGACATGCTACTAGTATCATATGTTCATTTGTGTAATGCATGCATATAGGTGAGTTGGCATACAGGGTTTCCTTCTGGAAACTCAGGCATTGTTGTTATATATTTTTCAGGACCGCAGTAGGTCCAGTTGGGTGGTGATCGGCGGGCACGCGTATTTTGGAGTCGGATCCTCTACTCAGACCACTGAGGTTAACATGATTACATTTTATCTTCTTTTGTCGTTTTGTTGTAATCATGTATCATTTTGACAAACTCTGATGTAATTTGGTGCACCGCTATTTATTTTATGAGAAGTAACAATCCCGTCTTTGATTATTAGTCTTTATTTTTGTGATTATGAATTTTCAAAATTTCCGCTATTTCGGGATGTTAAAGAGTTCATTGGGTTTTTCCCCGTTCTTTACTCATGGCATGTTTTTTCCCGATTAATTATATTGTTTAAAGTAGTATTATTAGCCACCCCCCAAACATATATCATGTTAGGATTTAATGGCACATCAAAACAAGTTCGTGCCAATTTAACATCAACGTTTTATTTGAATTTTTTATTTCGTTAACGTTGATTCACCCTTTTGACTTAAGGTGTACCTATCTGTTTCCTCATATTATCGTCTTTTTGAAATGATCAAGTGGGCTTATTTCATTTACTGATTACAACAAGATGAAACTAAAATCATCAAAATTTCTTTGTAGATTTGCGGCTCAAATTCTGTTAGTCAAACTTATTTGTGAACTTAATGTAGGTTTCATGAATATCATAGTATGCATTTCAAATAGGAAAGACAATCCAAACCAATATATAGCTTACACCCTCCTCTGAAATCATGTCAATCCTTTATTAATGATGATACGATCAAACTTAAAGCTGATTTCCACATTCAGATGAGATTAGATAACCACTACGAAGAAATATTCTTGTACTTATTTTTGTATATACTGTTTTTTAAATTCTTTGTCTAAATATCAGCAAGAACTTGATATCCAAGGCTCGAAGTTGCAATTCATCTGAGCTTCTGGAATGCAATAACTACTGTATAGGTCAAAGAAGTGGAGAAACGTTGTATGAATATGTAATTATGCTGAAATGATTATTTCGTAGAACCATTTGACATTAGGCTAGGTTATAATTTTAGATTTTTGTTAGGTGAGACAATCCGAACAAATTAAAAGTTGATTTTGACATTCATATGGGGTAAAATAACTACTGCGAACCTATATATAAATAGTAGAATGTTTTAATTTTCTTCTCACGTTCTCAGGAGCCAAACATGCAGCATGAAGATGTCAGGATCACGTAGTTATGACAACCAAGAGGCAATCATTTGCCTCATGGCTTTGTGATTTAATCGAAGGTTTACCTTATTAATTTAATTTGATCAGGTAAATGTTTATGATTAATATTTCATAGGGACTTGAGTATCTAAAATATGACAACACAATCAGTGGCAATCCCACACTTGGAGAAATTTTTTGTCAAATCTTTTGACAATGAAAGAATTGTGTAATTTGTCTGTCACTAATGAGATAATTGGTGAACATGTTGTTGGTTACCACTCATTTTTCCTAATACTTACTCATTTGACAACAATTGGTCCTTTTTCTTTTCTAACGTTAATCTATATCAAATTCTTTTGGTCACTAATGAGAAGTTTTGTTTGAGTTACTCATCTGCCAGTAAGGACTTAATGCTGTAATTATTGAACATGTTTATAGGTCACTGGCCACCATCACACTTAATTCCGACCATCACTTGCGTGATTTCTTCCTAAAGGTCAACTTCCTGGGTTCTTGCGTTGTGGTTATCGCTTTTTGGATTGGTTTAGCTCTTATGTACTGTTGTAAATAAGTTGGAGAGAGGAAGGAAATGGATTCTACCGTTTAGGTTCCATTGTGGTGTGCTTTGGTCTATTGATATTATATAGTGGCATGAGATGTACATTATTTTTGTGAGTAATAAATTGGAGGTTTAATTTTCGTAACTCTTATGAAGTTGCAGGCACATGTCTATAAAATGTTTACTCATTCACCGTAACAGCTACTCCTAAAAATTACAAAGACGTACTAGAAAATAGTTACACTACTATTGGGGGTATATGTAACTACAAGTGAAATTCCAAAACAAGGAGAACTAGCTCCATCCAACTAAAACATTTCTTCGCAAGGCGAACGATAACAAAACGTTTACACTTTTGACTATTGATTATGAGTATGACAATGCTAGCTATTACCATGTTAAACAATATCATTGATAAATTTATTATTGTCATGTATATTCAATATGTTTATTAGTTGAATGAGATTTTTTGAATGTTTTTCCTGTAATTTATTTTAGGAAAAAATTGAGTTCTCGAATGTCTTTCAAGTTGATTGATCTACAGTAGATCGCCTCCGTGAACACTGTATCTACTTGATAATGATCTAGTGGATTAGTTGGTGGTAGACTAGTCAACAGGAGAGGTCTTTAAAATCCACTTGTGTACCACCAACCAATCTAAATCGCAGTCAAACTCAATTATATTATGAAATATGAATTATCCCTCATCCACCAACCCATTCTCATTCGTTCATTTGCGCTTCCCTTCTTTGACTCATCGCATATTCCCATATTCTAGTTGATTTACCGCTTCCTCTCTTTGACTCATCTCATATTCTCATCCCACCAAACCAAACCAAACTCTTCTTCTTCCTACAAAACCCCCACTCACCCATTGCTTCTTCTCCATAAAGATTGCATCTTTCGACTGAGGTTGTTTCCATCTTTAACTCTTCTAACTGAGGTTGTTTCTGGTTGGAAGGATTTCATCTTTCTCAGATTTTCGGCAATGATGATGATGAGGAGCTGCGGTGGTCTCTGCTCCGAGAATGCCACTTTGCCCTTCAACCTTCTTACAACTCGTCCAACTGCTTCCAACAGGTGGTTCGTTCGTTTTTTTTCCTTTAATTTGTAACAATTAACTTATACGTATGTTGTTTTATTGATACTTGATAGGATACTTTGTTGTTTTATAATGTTTCTCAAATCTACTTTGCTCAAATGACTGATGAATATGTATAGATTATAAATTGGCTACTTGATCTGATTAATTTGTTGTGGTTGATGGATGTGTTTAGGAGAAGAAAATGGACCTCTCCTGTTTCTGCTGTAATTCCTTTTCATCTCCCAATGCGCAGTCATCAAGTTAAAAACAGGTAATCTTTTTCTATTGAAAGATCACAACACACCAACTTTGAGATTCTAATCAAACTATGAAACCATTTTAAGGATATCATTATGTTTCTTGATTTACTCGATAACATAATATATAATATGTCACACATGCATACTCATGAAAATGCATTTGAAGTTGTTTTATCTTCTATATCTATATGTGTATGCATGCATATATATAAGCATGTGTAAATGCAGTAGCTAGTTTCTGAGATGACTGACACAGTTGAATTGATGGCTAGCTATGAAAGTAAAGGGGGTGCAAATTAGTTGGTGTAGTCGATCAGGTTAACCCGGCCCCTTTTGAAACTGGTGGACCGATCGACCTGAGCTGAAATGATTAATTGATGTGTTGATATTCATTTTGTAATAAAAATTTCTTCTGCATTTTAATTAATTATATATCAATATCACAGGATTTTAGTTGATGATATAAAGAAACTCTGTTTGATGACGGCCATAAAAACGCCATATCTACCGGATGGACGTTTGGACGTTGACGCTTATGACTCCCTGATAAACATGCAAATCGAAAAGGGTGTTGAAGGTGTGATCGTGGGTGGTACAACTGGAGAAGGGCACTTGTTGAGTTGGGACGAACATATCATGCTCATCGGGCGTACAGTCAATTGCTTTGGCTCGTCAATTAAAGTGATTGGAAACACTGGAAGCAACTCCACGAGGGAGGCCATCCACGCAACTGAACAGGGTTTTGCGGTGGGCATGCACGGAGCACTGCACGTCAATCCCTATTACGGGAAGACATCAATGGAAGGACTTGTGTCCCATTTCGAGTCCGTTCTGTCCATGGGTCCAACCATCATATACAACGTACCCTCTCGGACAGGGCAAGATATCCCTCCTTATGTGATCCGCCAACTTGCGCAAAATGGGAACATGGCAGGAGTCAAGGAATGTGTAGGAAATGACCGGGTTAGCCAATACACTGATAATGGTGAAGAAGGTGGTGGTATTGTCGTATGGAGTGGCAACGACGACCAGTGTCATGATGCTAAATGGATGCACGGTGCTGCTGGGGTTATATCAGTGGTTAGTAACCTCGTTCCAGGTTTGATGCACCAGCTTTTGACGCGTGGACACAATCCAACTCTAAACAACAAGTTGGTGCCGTTGATCGACTGGTTGTTTTGCGAGCCCAACCCCATTGGGCTCAACACTGCCCTCGCTCAACTTGGGGTCATAAGGCCGGTCTTCAGGTCCCCGTATCTTCCACTTTCGCTCGCTAAAAGGCTCGAGTTCGTCGATATAGTGAACAAGCTTGGAAGGGAGCATTTCGTTGGGCATAAAGATGTCCAACTTCTCGACGATGACGACTTCATCGTCTTGCACCGTTACTAATATCCCTTCCACTACTCCCAACTGTATTAGTTGTTGGGACTCCCGCCAATGAAAATTCTTTGGTAGCTGTAAACAAATCTCAATTGTGGTAGTTGAAGATTGCTAGTCTTAGATATTTTCCCTAAGTTATGGGTTTTAATTGATTGTTACATTTCAAAATTTGGTGTTCTAAATCTTAAGTTTTTTCATATTCAAAATTATATCAAACACACAAGAACCTCATTCACACCTCTATATCTTATTTGTTGGAAATCAAACTACAAACAAGCAACGGTGATGTCCATTGCCTTAATTCCTTGAACTACAAATAACTTGTGGTCTCTCATAAGACTTTGAGGCAAGATAGGTAACACAACCATTTCCTAGTAAGACAACTACTACCATCGAATTGCTGCCACTTTCATGATTCAATCAAGTAAGAACCGCAATAATTTTTCAATCCCAACGAAATCGTTCCAACGTAACCCAACAACACAAGCAACCACAAAATCTTAAAACAACAAGGTTTCCCCTGCAGAAAGCCCAACAAGTGTTCTTCATGGTCAGTGCATGTAACGCCCCGAGCCCGGACAACTGATCACCCGCCCGAACTCGGTGCGTTAAGATACGATCCACGATCCTGACCGCTGCGAACTCTGATATTTAAATCCATCTGATAGGCCCATAATTAATCTGAAAAATATAATCAACAATTTGTGAGCTCGACAGCCCGCAAGTACCAACCATCAATCAATCAGAATCATAATCATGTGGAAAATAATACAGAATATGACATTCAGTCAATAAGCACAATCAAAAGACATGCATCACAAATAAAATGCATGCATATCAATTTGAACCCCCATTCAGATTCGACCACATCCTGTGCTTCTGAAATCTATCAATCTGTCAGACGCACACCTGGTAGCTCCACACTAACGACAGGCAGCCCTTTCCTCTCTCGGGTGGCTCCACGTTGTCCGTTAGGTAGCTTTTTACTAAGTTGCTCTGCTAGAAACATACACACAGCCACAGGACATGTCGACCGAAACACCACCATGCAATCATATGCATATCCATAAAATCAATATTAATGCTCAACATGCATGCAACTACGAATATCAAGAGAGACAGACATGATATGAAACTGAAGAATAACGAATCAGTACTTGCCTCAAAATCTCCATATTTTTCTTCTCAATATTCTTCTCAAAATTCCATCTTCTCCTAAAACCACACAATCATCCAACAATCCATTAAGATATTTGATTATTACCTCAACTAAAAAATTCTTGGATGATTGTGTGGCTTTAGGAGAAGATGGAATTTTGAGAAGAATATTGAGAAGAAAAAGATGGAGATTTTGAGGCAAGTACTGATTCGTTATTCTTCAGTTTCATATCATGTCTGTCTCTCTTGATATTCGTAGTTGCATGCATGTTGAGCATTAATATTGATTTTATGGATATGCATATGATTGCATGGTGGTGTTTCGGTCGACATGTCCTGTGGCTGTGTGTATGTTTCTAGCAGAGCAACTTAGGAAAAAGCTACCTAACGGACAGCGTGGAGCCACCCGAGAGAGGAAAGGGCTGCCTGTCGTTAGTGTGGAGCTACCAGGTGTGCGTCTGACAGATTGATAGATTTCAGAAGCACAGGATGTGGTCGAATCTGAATGGGGGTTTCAAATTGATATGCATGCATTTTATTTGTGATGCATGTCTCTTGATTGTGCTTATTGACTGAATGTCATATTCTGTATTATTTTCCACATGATTATGATTCTGATTGATTGATAGTTGGTACTTACGGGCTGTCGAGCTCACAAATTGTTGATTATATTTTTCAGATTAATTATGGGCCTATCAGATGGATTTAAATATCAGAGTGCGCAGCGGTCAGGATCGTGGATCGTATCTTAACGCACCGGGTTCGGGCGGGTGAGCAGTTGTCCGGGCTCGGGGCGTTACAGTGCCATCACTCGACTTCCAATTGCCACGTCGCACTTAAATCCAATTAGATCATGTCACATCAGCATCGAGCCCCACCACAACTCCCCTTTCCTCCCACTTTTTCAACACTACCCAAAATCCCAAAAAACATATTTTCCTCCAAATATCTTTAAAAGGTAAAAATAAAAAATAACATCTCGTTTAGGGTTTTACGTCGTCTCGGGTTGAAAATCGGGACATATTGCGAATTTTTGGGGAACTTTGTGGTTTGGAGACTTGCATTTAGGGTTTAACTTTGTTTAGGTGTTGCTTTCACGTAAAAGTCACATCTTTGTAGGTTTCCCTGTTGTTTTTTGGTTAAATTTGGGCAAATTTAGGGTTTTAAGAGGGAAAGATGCATCTTAGCGGTTGCCTTCTTGTTTCGGGGTCTAATTTGGAGGTGTTTAGAATTTTGGGTGGGAAAGATTGAATCTTTTTTGGGAGTTGGGGGTTTAGTGGGGAATGGTGGTGGTTATTGTCAGGGTATTGTTTAATCTATTGTTTATGGTTTCTTTCTTTGGGCTTTAATTCACAGCTTTTTTGGGAATTCAAGGGTTTTGGGTGAAGTTTTTGTTTTAATTGCTTCAAGGAATGATCACATTTTGATGGGTGAGTTTAAATTTGAGGAAAGATTGCAGTTTTGTTGTGATTGTTTTTGCGACTTTTGGAGGAATTCAAGGGTTTAAGTGAAGTTTGCTTGTAATTGCTTCAAGGAATGATCTCATTTTGCTGGGTCAGTTTAAGTTTGAGGAAAGATTGAAGCTTTGTTGATATTATTTTCGAGGCTTTTCCGGGAATCAAGAGTTTTTAGTGAAGTTTTGCTTATTTGATATATCAATTGTTTATTTGTGCAATGCAAGTTGCATTGTCCTTAAATGGTTCCGTGGGGATATTATTAATTGAGGATATACCACACAAAACACGAATTTGTTGTTTCAAGATCTTAACCATATACATTCTCAAATAGTCTCATACAATGATCTCAGAGTAGTTCAAGGAGGCAACAACTAAACTTTACTTTACGGACCACCAAGAAATTGTAGTGCATACACAACGGAAGACATAACCAATCTGTGATCTGTCATTATGTAAACCAGATATGTTATATCCCTAAACCTATTTAGGGTGCTAATGAGGGTTTAGGAGGAGAGAGGAGGCTTTGCATTGGGAAGGGAAGAGTGGGCGTGCACTGTTGGTGGGTGTAGGGTGATGGAGAGGTGTTGTTGTGGGGTTCTTAAACGTAAATCTCTCTCTCTCTCTCTCACTTGCACTCTCTCACTCTCACTCTCTTCCATTTCCGGCACAGTAGAGGAGAAGGCTCTGGTGTGAAGCGTCTGGAGGCGATCGTGCGAGGAGGTGGACGCGCGAGGAGGTGCGGAGACAGCTTGTGCGAGCGGAGCTCCGACGTATTTCGTCGTTCTCTTGAGGTATGCCGCTCCTTAGTGTGATTTTGTTGTTAACCCTCCTGGGAGGGTTGTGTTGGTCGGTCGGGGGAGGTCGGAGCGAGGTTGAAGACGACCAACGGTCGACCGTTATATGACTTAGAAGTTTTGGTGTAAAACCTCGGCTGACGCAAGGTTGAAGACGACCAACGGTCGACCGGGCCCTTCGGGCGGTCGACCGATGTAGTGTATTTTTGACTACCTGTTGTGTTTCGGTCGACCGGTTCCTTAGGTCGGTCGACTGGAACTAAAGTGTACTGGACCTTTGATGCATGTTTGCGGTCGACCGTTATATGAATTAGAAGTAATAGGATGCCCTGGTAGTTTTCGGTCGACCGAGACCCCTGAGTTGGTCGACCGATAGTTTTGATTTGATGTTGACAAGACTCTGGATATTGACCTCGTATCGGTTGACCGGTTTTAGACTTTCGGTAGACCATTGGGACTTAAGTTTCGCACAAATAGTTCGACTGATCCAGACTTTCGGTCGACCGATTCCCTTGAGGAAACGGTCGACCGGGTAGCGTCCTACGGTCGACCGTTTTTGCACATGATTGAATTCCTGGTTCCCTTTTTGAATGCCAATTCTGTCCACGGAAACCCGTGTCCTCACCTTGTGCGTGAGCCGGGAGGTGACGGTGGGCGCGTTCCGCGTTCCTGCCCAAGGACCGCCGTGTGGAAGAGTGTGGGTGTTTGGGATGCGTCACCTCCATGTATGGATCGTGACTAATATGATGGATTGATTGGACTCATTGTAGAGTAGCAGGCTTGAGGTATTGCGGATCCCAATGTATGATGTTTGTGCGAGCACACAACTGTCGTTGGGTGAGGTGACTACCTGCCTATATGGCGACGGAGGTCGTTGTCCTGCTTTTATAGCGGCGGCGTTGGAGTTTGTGGCTCGTGGAGCATGATGACCTGGCAGACTTCGGTCTGGACCCGTTCGATGCTGTGCCGGACGTATTGTTGGACCACCGATGATGTTCCGGCTATGTTGTATGTTGGGCCGATGCTGTTCCGGCTATGTTTTTCTCAGCTGGGCACCTACTGAGATGATGATTGATGGACCGACCGAGCGACGTCTCCGTTGGTGTGGTTTCGACCACGAAGTTACATATCTGTTTCTTATGGCGCGGACCTGGCAGATGCCCCTTGCCGAACCCCATGTTTAGGGTAGCCGCGTGTGGGGGGTGTCGCGTCTTGCTCCGTTAGATCGTATGTGCCTACGGTAGGTCTCCTCGGGAGACCCGATGATGATTGTCGGACTGAGGTCCTGTGTTACCCTTCGGGGGAACTATTTTCCTTACGTTTGATTACATGACATGCTACTAGTATGATATGTTCATTTGTACTACTGCATGCATATAGGTGAGCTTGGCATATGGAGTTTCCTTATGGAAACTCAGGCATTGTTGTTGCATCTTTCTCATGACCACAGTAGGTCCAGTTGGGTGGTGATCAGCGGGCGTGCGTATCTTGGGATCGGATTCTCTATTCGGACCACTGAGGTCGACATGATTACGTTTATCTTTCTTTTGTTGTTCTGTTGTAATCATGTATCGTTTTGACAAACTCTGATGTAATATGGTGCACCGCTTATATGTTTTATGAGAAGTAACAATCCCGTCGTTGATTATTGATCTCTGATGTCTTGATTATAAATTTTTAAATTTCTGCTGTTTCGGGATGTTACAATTTGGTATAAGAGCGGTCGATTCCTATGCGGTTCCCAATGAAATCACCCTTGTAGTAATAGGACACATGCATTTTATCTTTTCACATGCATTCATGGCTTAAGTTTGTGATTGTTTCTTCTGTCAGATGGCTCCTAGACTCGTGCAGAGTTCTCCGCGTGATCGCGATCCCCGCGACGCCACTGAGGGCGCCAACTGGGACAAGTTTGGTGAGTTTCTGGAGCGTCAGGCAGCCCAGAATGTGCAGGGCGGGATGGGCGCTGAGCATGATCGGTTTATGCATCAGCACCCACCGAGTTTTGATGGTAGGAGTGCTCCAGAGGTGGCGGAGGACTACGTCTTCAAGATGCAGAACATCTTTCGAGTGATTGGAGTTGCACCTGTGAGGAGGGTGGATATGGCCACCTATGTGTTTGATGGCGAGGCAGCCAACTAGTGGAGGACCGCATCCACGGTTGTGCTTGAGGATCGTGAGGATGTCAGCTGGGAGAAGTTCTTAGAGGTGTTCCATGAGCAGTACTTTCCCCAGCACGTCAGGGATCGGAAGAGGGAGGAGTTCATGTCGCTGGAGCAGCGGGAGATGACTCTGGCGAGTTACATCAACAGGTTTAACGCTTTGGAGCGTTACTACCCAGAGATCTGTCTGACCTCAGAGCAGCGGGCGAGGAAGTTCGTGAAGGGACTGAGGCAGCCGCTCCGATCACGTGTGATCAACAACATGCCGCAGACCTTTGCTGATGCGGTGAAGCATGCTACCATCATTGAGCAGGACCAGAGGGAGTGTCTTCAGGAGGTGAGGAAGGCACCAGTGAGCACCGGTAGCCGAGTTGTCGACCGTGGAGCAGGGAACCCGGGCAAGAGGCCCAGGTTCGATGGTGGAGGAGCACGTCAGTCTGGAGCGAGCACTTTCTGTGGGAGGTTTCACCGTGGTCAGGAGTGCTTCAAGCGCTCAGGAGCTTACATAGGGTGCGGGCAGTTGGGTCACTTCGTTCGGGAGTGCCCGAATAGGCAGGGAGAGCCTAGCAAGAGGTTTGGGCCACAAGTACCAGGGAAGAGCGAAGGCAGCCGATCCGTTGTTTCACCAGGACAGGGCAGGAAGACCGGGCGAGTCTTCACTATTCAGGCCGAGGAGGCGAGGGACTCCAACACCGTGGTGGAAGGTACACTTTCTGTTTCTGGTTTGGTAGCGTGTGTGTTGTTTGATTGCGGCGCCACTCACTCCTTCATTTCGGAGAAGTTTGCTGGCGAGTTGGGTTAGACCCCTGTGCTGCTGACTGATGTTTTGGAGGTCAGCACACCCATGGGTGAGGTGGGCACTGTGGGGACATTTTTCCTCGGTACCACAGTTGCGTTAGGAGACCGTGATTTTCTGGCAGATCTGGTCATGTTACCGATGGAGGACTTCGACGTCATACTGGGGATGGATTGACTGTCACCGTACGACGTACGGGTCTTTTTCCGCGATAAGAAGATCCTGATTCCGATAGAGGGTTTGCCAGATGTTTTGATCAGAGGTACGAGGAGCAGAGGGGGTCGCCTGATTGTGTCTGCAGTTAAGGCACATTGACTGATACAGCAGGGATGCAGAGCGTTTGTGGCCACGCTGGTTGTTCCTGATCCTGAGACGAGGAGGCTGGAGGATAAAGAGGTTGTGCAGGAGTTCCAAGATGTGTTTCCAGCAGAGATTCCGTCGTTACCGACGGCACTGAGAGATCGAGTTTGGCATCGAGTTGGTAGCGGGTACGACACCTCAGTCGAAGGCACCTTATCGGATGACACCTCCTGAGTTGACAGAGCTGAAGAAGCAGTTGCAGGAGTTGATGGACTCTAGGTTTATCCGACCGAGTGTTTCTCCATGGGGAGCGCCTGTGTTGTTCGTGAAGAAGAAGGATGGGTCGTTGCGGATGTGCATCAACTACAGGATGCTGAATATGGTTACCGTTCGGAACCGATACCCTTTGCCCAGGATTGATGACTTGTTTGATCAGTTGCATATGGCGAGAGTGTTCTCGAAGATTGATCTACGTTCGAGTTATCACCAGTTGCGGATCAGAGAGGCAGATGTTCAGAAGACAACCTTCAGGACGCGGTACGGCCACTACGAGTTCCTGGTGATGCCGTTTGGCCTCACGAATGCACCTGCAACATTCATGGCCCTGATGAAAAGGACCTTTCAGCCGTACCTCGACAGATTTGTCATTGTATTCGTGGATGACATCTTGGTATACTCGCCTGACAGAGAGCAGCATCGAGAGCACTTGAGGATTGTGCTTGGAATCCTGAGAGATCAGCAACTCTATGCCAAGTACACGAAGTGTGAGTTTTGGTTGCATCAGGTGGCTTTTCTGGGACATATCGTGTCAGCAGATGAGATTTCGGTGGATCCGGTGAAGATTGAGGCAGTGACTCAGTGGAGAGCCCCGACGAGCGTGACTGAGATCAGGAGTTTCGTAAGACTGGCAGGGTATTACAGACGGTTCATCCAGGATTTCTCCAGACTTGCATCGCCGCTGACAACATTGACGCAGAAGGGCGTCAAGTTTGTTTGATCCCAGATGTGCGAGGACAGCTTTCAGGAGCTGAAGAGGCGATTGACGACAACACCGATTCTGACTCTACCGAGTGGCAGTGGAGGTTATGTGATATACAGCGATGCGTCAGGGATTGGCTTGGCTGTGTTCTGATGCAGCACGGGAAGGTGGTGGCGTACGCTTCGAGGCAGCTGAAGGTGCACGAGAAGAACTACCCTACTCATGATCTGGAGTTAGCAGCGGTAGTTCACGCATTGAAGACCTGGCGACACTATCTGTATGGCGAGCAGTTCGAGGTCTTCACAGATCAGCAAAGCCTGAAGTATTTGTTCTTGCAGAAGGAGCTGAATATGAGGCAGCACAGATGGCTTGAGTTCATTAAGGACTACAACTTCACCATTTCCTATCATCCGGGGAAGGCAAATTCGGTTGCAGATGCATTGAGCAGGAAGGTGGAGGTTTCAGTTGCGAGTCTATGCATTCGGGAGTGGAGGCTACTCGAGACGTTGTCAGAGTAGAGGTCGTTCACAGAGGGCTTAGAGGGAGCAGTGATTGCTGGGCTTCGGGTGGAGCCGCAGACAGTCTCATGGGTGGTGCAGGCTCAGCATGGGGATGAGGAGTTAGCTGGTCTGCTACAGTTAGCTTCCAAAGATGAGTCAGACTTCAGTGTAGGGGTTGATGGTGGTTTGAGGTTCAGTAGTCGGATCTGGGTGCCAAAGGTCGATGGGCTGAGAGATGACATCATGGAGGTGACACACAGAGCGAGATACACCATTCACCCGAGCGAGATACACCATTTGTGCAATTAAACTAGAAATCCTACAGTGGTATCAGAGCTTAGGGTTCAATTTTCTAATGATTTGAGGCTGTACACAAATTTAGTTTACCATCTAGGATTTAAACAATTCGGTTTACCGATTTTTCAGTCTTCAAATGTTTTGTTGGAATAATTCTTTGTAATAATTCGTTTTGAATGTTTTAAGTGGTTTAAAACATGCCATGTCATTATTAGAATTATGATTTAGACATAAGTATAACTTACAATAATTTCGTTTTAAGCATAAACGATTGTTTTGTAAGAAAATCAACAAAACCGAAAAACTGTGGTTCGTCTTTCCTTTTAGGAAATTGGATGGACAGCGGTTCAGAATTGTTTTTGAACTTGTGGATGGATGAAAAACCTTTTTAATGGCTTTCAAAATGTTTTTCAAAGAATTGTTTGGGATTCTAGATGATTGATAAACTAGGTTGTATAGTTTATAGCAATATTGCGTGCATGGATGCTCGAGTTGTCTTTGCAGGAATTGTGAGTTTATATGTTCCAAATCAGCAACTATGAATGTATGTAATTATTATTATACAGGGGCTTATTTATATGTAAAAGCAAAATTCTCTCTATCTATCTTTAGATAATTGCATTGCATTTGAGAGGTTTTTACATAGGACTTGCACTAGTCTCTTTTTATCGAATGTGAGGAGCATGTTTTTTTCTGTAAAAATTTACATCTCCGGTGCAAGAGGAAGTCTCCGCTGTAGTGGATTGATCAAGGATCGAGGATCAAAGGGAACATATAAACTCACACGATGTGGATTGTGTGAATAGTTTAATTTTTGTTTTTATAATCTTGATGTGCATGTGATGAATGTGTTGAATGGTCGGATGTGTATGAATGATAATATGCATGATAACCTAAAATTCTGAATCACATGTTAATATTGAAATTGTCCGACAAAATTAAGAGTAATTTTCCTTCTTATTTCATCCACTAGCAGCCATTGATCGAGGGATACTATGCTCGCCCTTAGCGGGAGATAGCTCCCTCCATCTTTGGGAATAGTGGGAGATATAATGGTTGTCTATTGTTGTGCCACGATTAAATATATGAGGTGCGTTTCACCCTAATAAACCCCAAGTATGTTTAGTTGTGAATACAATGGATAAACGTATCTCGTATCAAATGAAAATAAGTTTTCTTAACATTACCTAGAGCCCTCGCTCGGTTTTGGGAAAAAGTTTTTCTTACGAGGATAGGTCATATTCCCTCATAATTAAAACGACAAGAATCACAAGAGTTTGAAGATGCTAATATTGCTAAAATTTAAAAAGATTGTGATTAGAAAGAGTTTTTCTTACCTTGATATTGTGATATATTCGATAGCCCTTAGCTAGTCTATATTGCAATTGATAGGATCTTGGATTACTGCATTTACGGGCAAAAATTTTATTTGCAGTATTTACATTTATATTCGATATATATGTATGTGTTTTAAAACATAAAATTGACATTAAAATCATGTATAATTTATTTTGTAGAAATGTCTAATATCCAACCAATTGTGCGATCTATGGTCGAAAAGAATCCTTTGCAAAATGATGGCTCAAACTTCATGAAATGGCAACTCAATCTTAATATCGTGTTGAGCTTTGAAAAACTATCTCATATTTTGGATGGTGAAATTCCAAAATTGAATGAGAAGGCAACCGGTGATGAGAAAGAGGCGATAGCCAAGTGGGAAGACCAAGAGAACCAAGTTCACGGTCTAATGTTGGCATCATGGAAGCTTTAACAAAGATGTTCAGGGATAGTGACCGAAAGGAGCGCTATAAGACCACCATCGCACTCACAAGGTGCCACATGGCGGAGGGAACATCGGTATCCATGCATTTTCTCACGATGCAAGGATACCTTGAGAAATTGTCGAAGCTCTCTTCTCCTGCCCGAGGACATTGCCGAAGATCTGATTCTTGGCTCTCTAGCTCCATCCTTTAAGGACTTTGTGATGCACTATCATGTGCGTGAAAAAGGGGTGAGTCTTGAGGAGCTTCACAACGCTCTCAAAACGGCAGAAGTTGACATGGGCAAGGGTCGGGACAATCCAGTCGTAGCCGTCCATGAGAGGAGCAAAAAGATCAACAAAGGTAAAGGCAAATTTACCAAAGATACGTCAATCAAGAGCAAAGGAGTAGGAGGTGCTCATAGAAGTACCTCAAGGGGTAAATCTTTCAAATCGCCAACTCCCAACACAGAGTGCTTTCACTGCGATGAAAAGGGACACATCCGACCTAATTGCCCCAAGTACAAGGAAGACCTTGAAAATGGGATGATTGAACGTAGGCGCCCGAGAAACGTTGTAGGTATGTTTGTTATTGAGATAAATTTAATCACCTTTGTCCTTGATTTGGTAATGGTTACTGGATCTTGTGCTCACATAATTTTGATGTGCAACTATTGAAGGATAGGAAGGAACTCGTTGAGAACGAGAAGATACTGAAGATCGGAAATATTACAAGCATAGCTGCGATTGTACAAGGTTCTATGGAACTTCAATAGTCTAATGATTTAAATTTATGTTTTGAGAAGTGTTTGTTATGTGCCTTCGATTAGCAAGAACATTTCTGTATCAAGTTTAAGATATGGATAAATTTTAATAAATATTTTAATTCTTGCTTGTCTATATCGAAGAATGAAATTCTCTATGCAAATACATTCGTTTGGAATGACTTCTATTTGCTTGAAATGAATAATAAACAAACTCAAACAAACAATAACAAAAGGAACTAAGATAACTCACGTGAATGATACACTCTTGTAACACTATCGGATTGGTCATGTAAATGACCAAGAGACCTTTCAAGAAGAAAGGAACGAAAACGAGTGCCTTATTGGATATGATGCATTCCAATGTATGTGGTCGAATGAGTACAAGTGCAAGAGACGGTTTAAGGTACTTCATTTTTTCACGGACAACTATAGTCACTATGGTTGTATTTGTCTAATGGGAAACAAAAGTGAATTCTTTGACAAGATCAAAGAATTCAAGGATGAAGTAGTGAACCGACTCAACAAGAATATCGAGTCTCTACGAAAGGTTCGTAGGGGTGAGTGTTTAGGATACCTAATTTGACTCATTCCTAAAGTAGAAATAGGATATTGCTCGACATGGTTCGATCAATGATAAGTCAATCTAAATTGCCTATTTACTTTTGGAACTATGCACTACAAGTAATGACGAACTCACTAAATAATGTTCCATCCAAATCCGTGGAGAAAATGGCTTGAGAGCTATGAAGTTGAAAGACACCTAAGCTCAACTTTCTCAAGATTTGGGGTTGTGAGGTCTACGTCAAGAAATTGATGTCGACCAAGCTTCAACCAAAAGCGGATGAGTGCTTCTTTATAGGTTATCATCGTGTGACAAGAGGATACTACTTTTGGTGTATCACCTCCAATCGAAAGATTGTAGAGAGAGCTATAGTTTTTTCTAGAATTTCTGGAAAAGAGAGAAAAGTAGTGGGAGTACAGTTAAGCTTGGGGAAACTCAATATACTCTACAAGATCATGATGTTACTGTTGCATTCAAAATCATGAAGGCCCAGCCGAAATTCATTTGGTTAGTGGGAGCATGAGCGAGAGATCCTTACAAGAAATTGTGAGAGAATCTCAATCATCCCCACCCAGTTTACATTCGAGGGTCGAACGTGAACCTATTCCTCAAGAAATTATGGAAGAAGTTTGAGAGACACGAGAAGAACCAAAAGAATAGAGAAGCTTGACGAGGGAAAGGAAGAAACCCAATAAGTATGCGGAACTTCATGAGATCGTGGTACTAGATACGAAAGATCCCTCAACCTTCCAAGAAGCACTGGAAAGGGAAGACTCTAGACTATGGCTTAAGGTCATGGAATCCGAAATAGAATCCATGTATGACAATCAAGTATGGAACTTGATTTGTCTTCCTCAAGAGAAAATGTCATTTAGTATAAATGAGCTTTTAGGAGGAAGATAGACATGGCTAGTAACTTGACAACCTACAAAGCAAGGTTTGTAGCAAAAGTTATACTCAAATTCAAGAAATTGACTTTGATGAAATTTTTGAGAGGTTGCCATGTTAAAATCTATTCAGATTAAGCTCACTATTGCCACATTTCACAATTGTGAAATATGGAAGATGGATATCAAAATGGCGTTCCTTAATGGGAACTTGGAGGAGGATATGTACATGGTACAACCTCAAGGTTTTGATGATCCAAAGAATAGCGAGAAGATATGCAAGTTTCAAAGATCCATTTATGGATTGAAGCAAGCATCGAGGAGTTGGAACAAACGCTTTGACGAAGAGGTGAAGAAGATTCACTTCATTCAAAGTAAAGAAGAACCTTGTATGTACAAGGAGATTAGTGGGAGCCGTGTAGTACTTCTGATCTTATATGTCGATGACATATTGCTCATGAGCAATCATATACCTTAGCATTAGCAAACGAGAAATTTCATTGAAATCGGCATGTTCAATGAAAAGATATGGATGAGGCTCAATACATCTTGAGAATCAAGATACATTGAGATACATCCCGTAGACTCATTGGCTTCAGTCAACGTGCATACATTGACAAGGTCTTGGAAATGTTCAGGGTGAACAATTCCGATATGGACAATGTGCCAATAAGTATGAGTATAGGTGTGCAACTCAAGAAGTCTCAACGTGCTCAATCACGCAAAGACTTGGAGTACATGATGGTATCCCTTATGTTTCGGCAAAAGGAAGGACCATGTACACGATGACTTGCACAAGACTCAATATCTCGTATGCTCTAAACGTGACAAGTAGTCACCAATCCAACGCAAGTCCTAATCATAGGATTACGGTCAAGAATATTCTGAAGTACCTTAACCGGACTAAAGATAAGGTTCTTGTTTATGGAGGACAAATGATAAAATATTTGAGGGCTATTTTGATGCAATTCTCATAGGGATTCTTGACAATAGGAGGTTGGAATGATGATGCGTCATCATTATCAAAGGTGGAGGTATGAGCTAGTGTAGTTAGGAGTAATATCACTACGGCTAACTCAACCACCAACGAAAGACAAAATAAATAAATGGGTTGACACAACAGTGACACAACTGATCCATTCAACAAACCCTCATACCAAGCTAAGAGACGAAATATATTTCGAGTCCATAGATCCTAGGATCCATGTGCATTTGCTTGATAGGTGATTTGAGAAGGTTACCCTAGTTATTAATGTTTTATACATTGAGAATGTATGTGAAAGAAAACTTTGATAACAAGTGGGAGATTGAAGTGAATGTGTTCTAAAAGTTTTACTTTTAAATGTCAATTATTATGATGAATGAGAAATCATTTTGTTCCTTGTTTATGTTATTCGTCTTTTAGAAGTGTTAAGGAAGATGCTCTTGGTCCTTAACCGTAGAGGTCTAAAAGATATTGGTTTACATAAAACAAAAGATATTCACAATCATGGTAATTAACATGGGACATTGATTACCGAGTTAAGATTGTCGTGTTGGTCATACATCATTGTAGCTCTACAAGTGAGTGACAACACGGGTACACAAAAGAGGAAAATATTATTTTGTATGCTGAATAGACCTAATAAGTAAAATATTATAGAAATGTGTTTCTGTGTCATTAATATTTTACTGTGTCCTTGGTCCTTTGATATGAGACTTATATCCGATCACTTAAGGAGTGCTTGATTAGACTAGTGTCTTAAGCTATCAATGAGTGTAGTGCAAAGGTATTAGTTGGTTAAGTATGACTTTTGTTGGAGAACATAGTTAGTCAAAAGATTATCATTGCCCCTCTTAATTGAGTGATGATATTAGTGGGCCCTTGATAAAGCAAAGTTATAATGTGCACAATGTGATTTGAGTTAAGTCACATATTTATAACTAGCTTAAAGAGATCAAGAAATGAATACTAATATAAAGATGACACAATACTACTTTGTCTGTATTCTTAATATCATGAGGCAAGGGACGGACACAAGTGGTGCACTCCATCACTAAATGGATCAGGTTTTGGTTCGAGTGGAATTAAGACATCTAACTAATTGGGAGCTATAATGTGTAGCTAGATACCGCTTATAGTTTGTGATATTAAGCTCTTAATATCACTGCCAACTTAGTCTAGATTCTCCTATAGGTCACACCTAAAAAACCAGGAAACAAGAAGCTTGATTTTTGGTTCATATGATGTGTCGGGTTTCTTATAGAAAATATGACACATGTGGTGAACAAGTAAAATCAATTATGTTGTGATATATAACATAATTAGAATCATGATAAATTCATATAAGATGCATATATTATGGGGTGCAATAATTTATTGTTGCATAGGATAATATATTGCATAAGTTGTGAATTTACTAAAACCCCCTAAAGTTCAAATTTTGTTGGAAATAAATCCAAAATTTGAAAAGGCAAAATCAGGTAAAAGTTTGGTAATCCGTTTATGGTTCGGTCGACCGAAGGTTCTATGGATCGGTCAACCGAACGTGGAACGGATGGTCAAAATTGATTGACCGAACTTGACCAAAGTGCCTGGAGTTCTGGTTTGGTATACCGAACCAGGAACGGTCGACCGAACAATGTCCAGTTTCGATATTTTTGGTTAACCGAATGGCATTCGGTTTTAGACATGGGTTCGTCCGATCGGTTAAGGAGAATTTTTCTCCTTAAGAATCGGTCGTCCGTCTAATGCACGGTAAACCAAACGTGACATATTCGGTTAACCGAGTGTGACTCGGTAAACTGAACCCCGATCGATTTTCTGCCTTTGATAATTAAGAGATTGATTTGATTGATGGTTGGATTAGCTCCAAACTTGGTCAAACGTTTTGTGGATTCATGTAATGCATTATGGAATTAGTTTGTGAGAGAAAATGTCAAGAGAACATGACTTAAGAATAGCCATGATTGAGAGTAAGATTGGAGCCTATAAATTGGTCTTTATTCTCCTTAATTATGTTAGATGTTTATGCTAATTCTTTTCTATCCTAATTCACGACAGAAGCCACGAAATTCTCTTAAGTTTCTAAGTCTTTGGAAGGAGAAATCTCAGAGACTAAGGAAGGGGTTTGTAGCTAGATTCTAAGCTAGTTTGGAGATTGATTGGCTAGCTCCTTTCTCTCCAACCTTGTTTAGGATTTGGTGAACACTCGGAGGCATCCGGCGCAACGAGAAGCGACGATCGTCCTCTTCAGCATCTCCGGATCATCAAGAAGTTTTAGAGAACTTCTAGGTATAAATTTCGGAGTCCCTTGTGTTTGTTTTAATAAAGTTTTGAAACTGGTTATTAAAACAAACGGATGCATGCATGAAACAAATCATAGAAAATTGTAATTGATCCTTATTGTGCATAAAATTTCGAAAATATATATATGTGCAATTAAACTAGAAATCCTGCAGATTTTGGGATTGATCATGTCATTGTGAATAAAGTGAGGTTGAGGTGCATGTAAAAATGCTTTTGATTGATTAGCAATCTAGAACTAAGAATGAGTTTACCAATGTGAGAAATTAGGTGACCCAGGGCGACTAAATGTTAATCTAGGTAGATTTTAGATTTTTATTGTGATTGCAATTGAAAACATTTATGTATTGAGATTGAGGAGGAGATGAATGATATCATTTTTTACCTCTTCCAGAATGATTGTAAGAAAAATATTCGGATATTAAAGTTTTCAATGAATTGTTAGGTTTGGAAAAGTGTTTTGAATTATTTTTTCTATTATTTTTTAAGTACTTCCTTAAAGTCGAGGGCTTTAAATTGTAATAAAAAGTCAAAAAAACATTTAAAAAAGTTTCCTAGACCTTACAGAACCAAACTATCTGCCCCACCCACCAATTTCTCCAGCATCCATCTGAATATAGCATATGCTATATACCTAGTACATTGATCAATTAATTACATGATTGTGCACCAGGTAGCTGATTGAATCAGTTAAAATACCGTAAGTGCACGACCATGTTGAAGCGGTGGCAAGCACGGGTTGGTCCACAGGGAGCGTGTGCCTGTCGGATTCACGATACTCGAGTGGGGAAAGAAGAGAGGAATGAGGTTGGAATTACACTACAAGGCAATGAAATCGGAAAACAAGCAATAACACTAAATCCCTTAGGGGGTAGATAAAGAATGCAAATACGAAAATATGTGTGTGTGTGCGCTTTCATTTGTACTTGGCACAACATGTAGTACATGAAACCATAAAACCAAATCCAACTTTTCCTCCACATGAAATAAGATAAAACATTATCATTAAAACATACAAGACAATAATTGAAATGAAGCTAAATGAACTCATGCATAAAGACCAAACCCCACTATGTATCCACATGAAATAAAATTTACACAATCATTAAAACATACAAGACATTAATTAAGGTGGTGCCAACAAGAGCACATGCTACTACATGTCATGTTTCCTTCTTCCACTCCATCCTCATCCTCACCTCATCATTCCCCATAAAATAGGCACACTAATCGAAGCATGTGCTAAGCTTCACTCAAGAGCATTAACACATCAAATATAGGAGTGAAAATCTCATTAGATGGTTATGCATGTGAGGTTCAAAGGTAGGATTAACACACACACTAATACATCACATAATCACAACACCTTCTTCTCCACCCCCCAATGGGGATGGACTACTCTCTACTCATCTCTAAACTAAAGAAAGCATAAAAAACCAAGACCATAATGCAAAACTCAGGAAACTAGATGAAGGAAAACAATCTCAAAAGAAATGACATCAAAGGCAAGACATGAATATAAAGAACAAGGTGTAAACTAGATTTAGAAATAAAAATACAAAGTTTACTCCTCTCCAACCCCCTTATTTACACCATTAAAATAGGAAACTAAAACTTACTCTAATGGGTGAAGGAGGAAGAAGAAAGGATGCATTACAAGTCTATTTGTAGAAGATTAGAGGGTTTGGATGGATCTGGAAGCAATCCAACGACTATAAATCAAATGTAGATGTTGCATATTGCTTTGATCTGAGAACCCGACCCACCATAGATATCCTAGTGCCAAACTCTTAAGCAGATCTGCCAGTGGTGGATTTTAATTCGCCATGGGCGGATCATTTTTCTCTAATTGCCTCCAAATTTTAACCATGTACCTTTGTCACAATCCAAGCTACTATTTTATCATTCACAAATACCTTCTGCCAACACCACCACTATCCTATCATTCACCACCACCCAACCATTAGTTTCGATCACCACATCAATATAGCAACCACACACATCAAAATTGGAATCATCATCACCCCAACCACCAACTTTGCCAGCCAAACCACCACCATCCATCAAGGCCATTGTGTCAACCAGCAATATCAATTAATCACTATTGCTTATGCATCTATTGCTAGTACACCACGGACCCACAATATAACTCGAAAATACTCACACTCTAATCTGGAAATAGCTTTTCATATCACTGAACTGCAATCCCATCACCACTTCCACCATCACAACCATTGAATCATAAATCTATCACCCAATCCAAGACCACCCAAGTGACCACCTTATTTGTGTCATCACTACGTATCATACACCACCACCTAACCATTACTTTCGACCATCATATAATACCACATCCAAAACACATCATACCATAACCACCACCACCATCTTGTTACCTATCACTGAAACATGTTTTTCTAGTATTGTCCTAAAAGGAATCTTATTACACCAGTCGCAACATTCTCGAAATTGCATTTTGTAGTGAATCTTTTGGCCAAACATAGGCTTCTCTAACTCGAAAACATTGAAATGATGTTAAACATAATTTTTCTTACCATCAAGGATTTATTAATCATGATATATTTTACCCATGAGCTAAATATTTCACATTACTGGCATACTCTAATGTTGGTTATATATCTTGTAACATCTCGAAACAGCAGAAATTTAAAAATTTATAATCAAGACATCAGAGACCAATAATCAAAGATGGGATTGTTACTTCTCATAAAACATATAAGCGGTGCACCATATTACATCAGAGTTTGTCAAAATGGTACATGATTACAACAGAACACCAAAAGGAAGATAAACGTAATCATGTCGGCCTCAGTGGTCCGAATAGAGGTTCCAATCCCAAGATACGCGCGCCCGCTAATCACCACCCAACTGGACCTACTGCGGTCCTGAAAAAGATGCAACAACAATGCCTGAGTTTCCATAAGGCCCCATATGCAACGCTCACCTATATGCATGCAGTAGTACAAATGAACCTATCATACTAGTAGCATGTCATGTCATCAACAGTAAGGAAAACAGTTCCCCCGAAGGGTAACATAGGACATCAGTCCGACAATCATTATCGGGTCTCCTGAGGAGACCTACCGTAGGCACATATGGTCTAACGGATCAAAACGTGACACCCCCCACACGTGGCTACACTAAACATGGGGTTCGGCATGGGGCATCCACCAGGTCCGCGCCATAAGAAACAGATCTGTAACTTCGTAGTCGAAACCACACCAACGGAGTCGTCGCTCGGTCGGTCCATCAATCATCATCTCAGTAGGTGCCCAGCTGAGGAAAACATAGCCGGAACAACATCAACCCATCATACAACATAGCCGAAACAACATCGGCCCATCAATCATCACCGCTGGAACAACATCGGCGGCATCACAGGCACAACATCGGTGGTCCAACAATACGTCCGGCACAGCATTGGACGGGTCCAGACCGAAGTCTACAAGGTCATCAGGCTCAACGAGCCGTAAACACCAATACCGCCGCTATAAAAGTAGGGCAGCGACCTCCGTCGCCATATAGGCTTGTAGTTACCTCACCCAACGACAGTTGCGTGCTCGCACAAACATCATACATTGGGATCCGCGATCCCTCAGGCCTGCTACTCTACAATGAATCCAATTAATCCATCATATTAGTCACGATCCATACATGGAGGTGACGCGTCCTGAACACCCACACTCTTCCACACGGCGGTCCCTGGCCAGGCACACGGAACGCGCCCACCGTCACCTCCCGGCTCACGCACAAGTCGAGGACCCAGGTTTCCGTGGACAGAGTTGACATTCAAAAAGGGAACCAGGAATTCAGTCTTGTGCAAAAACGGTCGACCGTAGGAGGCTACCCGGTCGACCATTTCCTCAAGGGAATCAGTCGACCGAAAGTCTGGATCGGTCGAACTATTTGCGCAAAACTTAAGTCCCAACGGTCTACCGAAAGTCTAAAACCGGTCAACCGATACGAGGTCAAAATCCAGAGTCTTGTCAACATCAAATCAAAACTATCGGTCGACCGACTCAGGGGTCTCGGTCGACCGAAAACTACCAGGGCATCCTATTACTTCTAAGTCATATAACGGTCGACCGCAAACATGCATAAAAGGTCCAATACACTTAAGTTCCAGTCGACCGACCCAAAGAACTGGTCGACCGAAACACAACAGGCAGTCAAAAATACACTACATCGGTCGACCGCCCGAAGGGCCCGGTCGACCGTCAGTCGTCTTCAACCTCGCGCCAGCCGAGGTTTTACACCAAAACTTCTAAGTCATATAACGGTAGACCGTTGGTTGTCTTCAACCTCGCTCCGACCTCCCCCAACCGACCAACACAACCCTCCCACGAGGGTTAACAACAAAATCACACTAAGGAGCGGCATACATCAAGACAACGACGAAATACACCGGAGCTCCGCTCGCGCACGCCGTCTCCGCACCTCCTCGCGCATCCACCTCCTCGCACAATCACCTCTAGACGCTTCACACCGGAGCCTCCTCCTCTACTGCACTGGAAATGGAACAGAATGAGAGTGAGAGAGTGCAAGTGAGAGAGAGAGAGAGAGAGATTTACGTTTAAGAACCCCACAACAACACCTCTCCATCACCCTACACCCACCAATAGTGCACGCCCCCTCTTCCCTTCCCCATGCAAAGCCTCCTCTCTCCTCCTAAACCCTCATTAGCACCCTAAATGGGTTTAGGGATATAACAATCCACCTAACTTAAAAGGATTTCGTCCCGAAATCACAACAACAACTCACCGAACAGCTCTAGATATTGCCTTTTGACTTCCTCCTCGATCTCCCAAGTGGCCTCGCGCTCACTGTGATGCTGCCACCGGACCTTCACCATCGGAATGGTCCTCCTCCTGAGATGATGGTCCATACGATTGACTATCTCTACTGGTCTCTCCTGAAGAGACAGGTCCTGCTGAATCTCTGGCACTGCAATCTCGATCACGTGAGCTGGATTTGCAACGTACTTCCTCAACATCGATATATGGAACACGTTGTTAAGACCCGAAAACTACGATGGCAATTCAATCCGGTAGGCAACGTCTCCAACTCGGTCGAGGATCTCAAACGGCCCAACATACCTTGGACTGAGCTTCCCCTTCTTCCCAAATCTCATCATTCCTCGGGTTGGGCAAATCTTCAGAAACACATGGTCGCCCACCTCGAAACTCAACACCCGTCTGCGTCGATCAACATAACTCTTCTGGTTGCTTTGTCCTGTGGCTAGTCTCCTCCGGATCACATCAACCTTCTCTGCGTACATCTGCACAATCTCTGGCCCCACTAACTCCCTCTCGCCCACATCACTCCAGCATATCGGTGATCTGCAAGGCCTCCCGTACAATGCCTCGTATGGTGTCATCCCAATACTCGAATGGTAGTTGTTGTTGTAGGCGAACTCTATTAGCGGCAAATGCTCGTCCCAGTGCCCGGCCCAATCCAGTGTGCATGCCCTCAGCATATCCTCCAAGGTCTAAATCGTCCTCTCTGACTGGCCATCTGTCTGCGGGTGGGACGTTGTACTGAACCTCAGACGCGTCCCCAAAGCCTGCTGCAGACTCCCCCAAAATCTGGAAGTGAAACGTGGATCTCGATCGGAGATGATGCTCACTGGCACTCCATGCAACCTGACTATCTCCTCCACATACAACCTAGCCAGACCCTCCAAAGGCAACGTGGTCATGATCGCTAAAAAGTGCACCGACTTGGTCAATCGATCGACTATCACCCAAATCGCATCATGGAATCTCCTCGTCTTCGGCAATCCCGTGACAAAATCCATCGTCACGTGCTCCCACTTCCAGTCAGGAAGCTCAATACACCGCATCGGTCCCGCTGGTCGCTGATGCTCAATCTTCACCTAATGACAAACTAAGCAACATGAGATAAGTACCTATTATCTACAATATTTTGTTGGCTTTTTGGCCTGAATCTATGTTTTGATGATTTAATTAACCTAATCTTAATTATGATCATGTAGAGTAGCACACATATTGCATTGCATATATATTGCTTTGTGCTAACCTCTACAGGAGATCAAGACTCAAGAAAGAAAGGAAAATCAAGTCAAGACATGTAATCAAACTCTTTGGAAGACATGTATTTTGTATTTTCTTAGGAACTTGTGTAAATTGAGCATACTTGAGCTAACCTCAACTTATACACACACTAGGTTCCTTATAGGAGTCACACACGAAATTTCACATAATTTGGACTTCGATAGATCACCCAAACATAGACCGGAAAACACTAAACCTGAACCCTAACTATCTGCCCACATTCGGTCGACCGTAACATGCCGTTTGGTCGACCGAGTGATCAATTGTCCTGTTTGTGTTTTCACTGCCCAGTTTTGGTCGACCGTGTGAAACTTATTTTTCCGACCGTTAGTTTTGTCGTATATACCCAACGGTCGTATTCGTATTAAACAAATTATACCCCAAATACATTTCATGTATCGGTCAACCGAGGACCTTGATCGGTCGACCGAATGACTGTCTCTTGACAAACCCAAACCTACTGGAGGAAATCGGTCGACCGCTATATGTATAAGTAACTAGAGTTAATGGGGATAGCGGTCGACCACAAACTCGAGTTAATGGGGATAGCAACTGGAGTTTGTCATTTTTCTTCAACAATAGATTCCGATGGTGAAGCTAACATGAGATAAGTACCTATACATATAGCGGTCGACCGAATCGGGACGAACGGTCGACCGTTTGGCAGTTTTGAACTATGTTCGGTCGACTGGTTAGGTAACGGTCGACCGCCCAACGCTACGACTTAGGTACACTTAAGTGATCGGTCGAACTCCACAAAGGAATCGGTCGACCGATTTGTACCAGGCACTCTGGGGTAGACAAACAATAATCGATTCGGTCGACCGAGCTAAGGTATAGCGGTCGACCGATTTCCTCCAGTAGGTTTGGGTTTGTCAAGAGACAGTCATTCGGTCGACCGATCAAGGTCCTCGGTTGACCGATACATGAAATGTATTTGGGGTATAATTTGTGTAATACGAATACGACCGTTGGGTATATACAACAAAACTAACGGTCGGAAAAATAAGTTTCACACGGTCGACCAAAACTAGGCAATGAAAACACAAACAGGACAATTGATCACTCGGTCGACCGAACAACATGTTACGGTCGACCGAATGTGGGCAGATAGTTAGGGTTCAGGTTTAGTGTTTTCCGATCTATGTTTGGGTGATCTATCGAAGTCCAAATTATGTGAAATTTCGTGTGTGACTCCTATAAGGAACCTAGTGTGTGTATAAGTTGAGGTTAGCTCAAGTATGCTCAATTTACACAAGCTCCTAAGAAAATACAAAATACATGTCTTCCAAAGAGTTTGATTACATGTCTTGACTTGATTTTCCTTTCTTCCTTGAGTCTTGATCTCCTATAGAGGTTAGCACAAAGAAATATATATGCAATGCAATATGTGTGCTACTCTACATTATCATAATTAAGATTAGGTTAATTAAATCATCAAAACATAGATTAAGGCCAAAAAGCCAACAAAATATTGTAGACAACCGACCTGGTATATTGATTGATTTAGTTATAATAACCGCAAGTGCACAACCTCGGTGAAGATGCGGAAAGTATGGGTCGGGTTTACAAGGAGGTGTGTCAATTCTGGTTCTTCAGAAGTCTAAGTGAAAAATAAGAGTAATAGAAGTTTGATTACACTAAACTATGAAGGAATTAACAATTAAACTAAACCCACATGGAGTGGAGGTGTGTAGGTATGTGTGTGTGTGTGTGTGTGAGTGAGTCTTCATTTCAATTAGGCACAAGTGTAGTTTGTGTGACATATAAATAGAAGCTAGTGTAGAATCTAAGTGTAGGATACACAACACTACATGACAAACCATGAACGTGCATATCTCACATAAAGTTGAGGTTGATTTTAGATTTTCAAGCATGCGATAAGTATCTAGTGTGGCCATTAGAGCATCAATTAATCCTACATACAACCTAAATCATTCATGTGAATGTGCACCAAACATGGATCCATACATAACAAGCCATTTCCATCAAACCATTACAAGCAAGAAAATAAACTCTGAAGCTAACATGAGATAAGTACCTATTGTGGACATTATCCCATCTAATACAAGTTTAAGCATGCCACGAGTATAGATCTACGTTAAGCACATGAAATAACACAAATAAAAGAACCAATCACTATCACATAATCTACATCACCTCCACCCCAAATGTGGTGGATCTACTTTCTACCCATTAAGCTAACAATTGTTTTAAGGAAAAAAAAATTCTACTAATTATATTAAGATTAAGAAATAAAACTAAGCTAAACATGCAAACATTAAAAGATACAATATTAGAACAAACTAAGAAAAATTATTTATTGATATCTCACATTACCAGCAATATTCTTCTCCACTTGAGTTTTGCTCCAAGGCTTTACTCCAAGTAGAGAGAATAACCACCAAACAATGCTGAGATTACAAAGGAGGAAGAAGAGTTCTATTTATAGGCATGAAAAAGGAAACTAGGGATAATCCCCTGATGTGGGACTAATGAAACATTCTCAGAATAGACATAAACATATAACCCATATCCGTACGAAGTTGGGTCGCATTCTGACCAAAAGGGACCGCCAATTGGCAGTCACTTTTTGTCGAATCGGACCCATTTCAGATATCTTCTTTAGTGCTTCAATTTTTCACGTGGGTGCACTCGGATCAGTTATTTGAGTCTGCGCCCAAATCTAATAGCCAAAATACTCCTCATGATGGTGTGGAGTTTCTCGATTTGTTATTTGGTCCCTCTGGGCTTACGTCCAGGTCATTTCCTCTTGCAGATGGGTCCTTGTGTATGACCAAGTGGTTCATTTTACTTCATTTAAGTTTTTTCTTCTTACGTTTCAGTCTTTTTTCTCTTCCATTCTCTTCTAATAACTGATATGCTGCTAATCACATAGTTATGACGTGAGTTATTTCAATAACTGATGTAGAATAGGCAAGTGTTCAGCCCAATCCAGCCAAACCTAGGTGGGGCACTTGCCCCATGCCCTGTACGTGGATCCGCCCTTGGCTATATTCGTATGCTTATGACAGAAAGCATTGCTAGCATTTGTTGTTACAAGCGCGTATTTATATATCTTTTTAACTTGATTAAATTTATAACCTTCAATTTTTTTAAATAAACAATAGAATGTAATGAAATATGCAACTTGAGTACAATAGATCATTGGTTATCGCAAACAACCATATGGCTGGAGAATGCACAATGCTATGTTTGTAATTAATCACAAGCATATAATTCTGTTGAGTCAACACCAAGTTGGTTGATCCATAAAGCATTGGGAGTCTGTAAGCACAATACTCAAAATAGACAGGAGAGAAATAATCAAAAGATCTTGGTCCTAGCAATGAGCTAGCGTGGAATAAATTCGGCTTGTCTGGGGCCACACTATAATGGAAACTAACAAGCAACTACTACAACTATAATTGTCAGAAATGATTCCTAGAAAATAAGTTTGGAATGGTTGATCACTCCTCAGTCAACCATTGAATGAAGCTTAGAGTCAGCTAGAAGCAATAGAAATGGTCGACCGCCCAACAAAGGCAAAAGTTACTCATTTCACAAAGTTTGTGATACATGACTGGTGGCTCATATCGATCGTACATTGGAAGGTCAAAGCTTCATTAGACTTCTCAGACCATGAAGACCAGTCGATCGTTGCTCTATTGGTTGACAGTTTCTGGGCCCATGCAGAATTACTTTAAGGACACTTTGGGCATTTTGAGATAAAAGAGTCACCCATTTTAGAGGTAGGTTTAGCCACCACTAAATCTTAGGGTTCAGGATTTGGGAAAAGTATTGTTGTTGGAGGTTTAACCATCCAACACCCAACCCATTTTCGAGTTCTTATTCTCCTTTTCGTTCTCCTTGCACTCCAACCGTTCTCATAGTGAACTTTCATCGTCTGCACTGTCGTGGATTGCTACATAAAATCTAGTATTGTACTCTTGATCTTTGTGATTCGTTGCTCATGTTGCATGTTAGATGCTTGCTAGGTGTTTCTGGAATTGTCTAGCTTATGTTTGATTAGGTTATTCGTCATTTCTGCTACACAAATCACTACCAATGATCCTAATAATAATTTAGTGCAGGAGTGAAAAGACTTGTGTAAACAAATTATAAGAACTTCTAAGGGGTGGAGAGTGAGACTGTAGAGTGGAATGACATAATAGATAAGCGTGTCTTTTATTTTTTAGCATGAGTGTGATGTGTGTGAGAAAAAAGCATCTGAATTCTCATATGAGTCAAGGAAAACATACCAAATGCATTGCAAAACTACGCAATTGAAGCAATATAGGTAAATGTTACACTCTATCATATAGATTACCTTATCAATTAAGAATGAAAGATTTCTAAAACATTTTGGCTAACATCTGCAAAAGGAAACTAGCTCTACCATACCCACATGTAAATATCATATCCGTACATCAAAAACCATATGTCTGTGTTTCAAGCCAAGATCCGTAACATATGAAGGAAGAAAAACCTGGAACTACTTTAGTTGAAAGATCGTACCTAGAGACTGATCCTGACCATGTGATTACTATTTGGGCTTTAACTATATGCCTCAAAGGTGTTGTTGCATTGCACAACTGGCAATTGAAGCAATAAAGGTAAATGTTACTCTATCATATAGAATACGTTATTAATTAAGAGCGGAAGGTTTCTAATGTTTTCACTAACATTTGCAAAATAAAACTAGCCCTACCATACCCACATGCAAAATTCATATCCGTACATACATAACCATAGGTCCACGTGTTTCAAGCCAAGATTCGTAACATATGAAGGAAGAAAACCTAGAACTAGTTTAGCTGAAAGATAGTACCTAGAGATTGATCGTAACCATGTGATTACTATTTGGGCTTGAACTATATACCTCAAATGTGTCATTCCCTGATTTCCTTGTGACCAACACAACAAGATGTTTGCGATCTTTTGGTAAGTTAAGGTGAACATTTCTTTGTTGTAGGTTATTCAACAGATGTCACCTTAAGCCAAGGTTATCAAGGACTTATGTCCCAAGACGAGAAAAATAAATGTTCCCAAGAAACATTTTCTCGCGATGAACGTGAGTACGTTGTTGACACAAGCCACACAAGTTACATATAAAGACCCGAATTTTCCTATATTTTTTGTTTGCTTAGTGATGTGCATATACACAAAGCTTTGTTGGAGTGCATTGGTCAATCTTTTGCCGTATTCACTCTACTTTACTCCGGTTTGGAAACCTCAAACAGCAACAAAAAATACTCCTCAACTAACTGATAGTTAATGAAGAAACAAGAGGGTTGTGATAGAAGATAACTTGGTCAAGGTTGGTGAGTTTTATTTATCTAGTCGATTTCTTCATTCTAGATTTCGAACATGTGACAAACCCACTTGGATAAATTTTTAATTATGGGGCAACGGGACTTCCAATGCATTAATCAATTGTCACAATGGTCTGATGTGCTTGGCATTTGATAGTCATTGTGCTGATTTCAACATTTTCATTATCAGGAAAATCCCAGTGCCAACAAAAACCCTATAGGGGTCAACCCTATCCAGGACATGGATAAGAGTGAAGTCGTAGGTACCTTAAAATATTTCAGAGAGTCATTTGATGGAGATCCTGATGGTGCTGAAGATGTTTCAAATGTGCTTTCACCAAAAAGTTGCCTTATGATTTGATCCTTTGGCCTTTGAACCATGTCTTTTGATTGTATGGCCTTTGAGCCACATCATTCAATTTACATGGCCTCTAGTCCACCTTTTCTTCATGTGTCTTTGTTGATGACTTAATGTGGATCAAGAATCAATGATTGTTTTTTTTAATAACCGTAAGTGCACGACGTCGGTGAAAATGTGGCAAATACGGGTCAAATCTCATGGAGTTGTAAGTGTTGTTGTGACTACCATACTCGAGTGGGAAATGAGAGGAGAATGAGAGGATTATATTAAACTAACTACACTAAAAGATGAATTAATAAACAATTAAACAAAACCCCCATGGAGTGGAGGTGTGTAGGTATGTGTGTGTGTCTGTGAGTGGTTCTTGATTACATGAGGTACAAGTGTGTAAAGTAGGTGAAATAAACTACAAACTAGTGTCGAGTCTAATTAACATAAACTACATTTACTTGAATACATGTCTAATATAGTTAGACATGAAGTTAAGATGCACTTTGGGTTCTCAAGAATAAATTAAATACCTAGTGTGGACATCAGGACATTAATTAACCATTCATACAACTAAATACATTCGTGCATTCTCTACTAATAACACATCCATACATAATAAGCCATTTATCATAACAAGATGATCATTTACAAGCAACAAGATAAACTCTAGATCTAACATGAGACAAGTATCTAGTGTTTCCATTATCCTATCTTATACTAGTTTTATCAAGTTACATGCATATATCTACATTAAGCATATGAAATGACACAAATAAGAAGAACCCATCACCAACACATCACATAATCTACATCACCTCCACCCCAAATTGGTTGGATCCACTCTCTACTCATCACTACAAGCATGGAAAGCAAGAAATCAAGACTACACATGGCAAGAATCACTAACTACTAAACTAACCAACAAAACACAAGACTAAGTAGATAGGAAGAAAGCTAGAGACAAGAGGAAAAAGATTCTACCATAAGATTAAAGAAAGAACTTGTTTACAAGCCCCAACCACCTCCTTATTCTTACAGTCCAAATGGGTAAAACCTAAGCTATTCTAATGGTGGAGGTGGAGAGAAAGGGGAAGGTTGGAGAAACATTGCTATTTATCGAAGAAAGAGTGGTGTAGATGAATCTGGAAGCAATCAGACGGTTGTAATCACTTTCTCTCTAGTCTGGTGCACCACAATAACGAAGATAAAGTCACAGGAGAAATTGGGGTGCATTTGTAGCAAATTGATCCACCATTGGCGGATTAAAATCTACCACTGGCGGATCAAAATCCGCTATGTGTCTGATCCACCCCGATTTTCTTCAGCAGCTTAAGTTAGTCATTTCACACATAGGGTGTACTCCAAGTATGCTGGTTCAAGCATATTTGCTCTTAATTCCCAAAATACTTCTCAAGATCATGATAATGAGAGATTTTTACACCAGAAATGTTTTCCTTATGCTAAGGTCCCTTCGGTTTTCATCTGGGTCCTTCCTGAATTGCAGGTGGTCCTTGAGCATGACACACAAGTCGAAGATGCTTCAATAATGTCATTTCTTCTTGCATTTTGGCCCTTTTTGGTTCTTTTCTCATATTTATTACCTAAAACCCGAATCACATCAAACAAAACTCGAGTAGCACAAAATTGGTGTAAAATAAAGGATATATAGCATGAATGCAATGTATGATATACTACTAATCAATCAACCAACTGATACCCTTCATTCAAACAACATGATGAGGATTCACCTCTCATTCATGCATCCTATTTTGCTCATTTTCAAGAGGCATCAAACGACCACAATGCTTATAAGGGTGTAAGGTGCTCAAGTAATTGTACTTTAGATGTGAATGATATCATCCCTACACACCCAAATCTCGGTCGAAGAGTGTACATTAATGACCCTCAGCCTCATCTTGAAATGGAATCTATTTGTCTCCATTTCCTTCCATTGACCATGGTTTTAAGAGATATGAACCGATAACTTCCCAACAATTCTAGTGTTTCTAATGTTGTGAGTCTATACATATGTATTTCTGCATTGAGAGATGGCAGGTTCCCATTTGATGTTGGTTGACAAATGAAGGTGGGAGGCCATTGGTGTATATGGTCATATAAAAAAAGAACAAGAAGATTTGTGTTTATCAAAACAAAAGAAAAAAACATGTACAAAATTCTACACAAGTGAGCATTGGTTGTTGTGGACCCGAACCCATGAGTATTTAGGTCACATTTGTTTAACGTATTTGTTTTGCTTCTTTTGTACAAATCGTATTTCTTGCATACATCGAGGACAATGCATAAAGTAAGTGTTGGGTATGAATTACGTGTATATATAAAGGAGTTGAGTCTATTTCATTTATTTTTGTTTTATTTAGGTTGTTAGGGCCAGGTTAGTGTGCTACATTTAATATGTATATATATATATATATATATATATATATATATATATATATATACTGTCCAATGATGCTTGGGTGATTTGTCTTTTTTTGCTTGCTTTACTACTTTAATTTTTACATTTCTTTAAATGCTTCATGTGTTTGCAAATAAAAACATTTTGTGGGATTGTGTGCGTGTTTAACATGTGCAAAACAATTTTGAGGCCATCTAAAAAGAGAAGCTCCCATAATTGCTTGAACGTGATGAATTAAGATATCTACTATACCTGCTTAGGTCATGACTCAAATCGTGAGGATGCATCCCAGTTTTCCCTCTAGGGGGTGGGGGACATCATAGGGTTTTAACACTCAAAATTACAAAAGAAGTTCACCCTGAACATGAACATTGTGTCTCCCTCTTTTGAGAGGATTCATGTATATTAGTATAAGGAAGTTAACTTTTTGTAAATGAAATATATATTTCCAGTATTAGTGGGCTAGGATTGATAGGTTGGGTTCAAGTTCATGAAGTGCATCTAAAATGGAGTTTAGTTAGTTGGTTGTGTGTAGTTCATTATAAAAAACAGAGGGGGCAAAGTAATGTAAGTTTTGAATACAGGAAGTTTTAAAAATTTCAAGTCAAGTCGAAGTCAAGGAAAAATGCCTAAGTCAAACCAAAGGTTAAAAAGACAAAAAAGAAGAAAAGAAAGATAAAGAAAAGTATAGAAAAAGAAAAAGGAGGAAAGCAATAAGTGTGTGAAGTCACGTGTTGTAATAAGCCATGTCCTGAGGTGTACCTCTAAATCACCACAACATACTTACCTTTTACCTTGGAAATCAGTGGGCTAGGATATATGGAAGAGGGTTGGGTCACTCATTAGAGCTTAAGTCTTTAACTATCTCGCACGAACAATTCACTAGGCTAGGAGTGTGGATGAGAATGAAGGAGTAGAGTCGACTCAAAGGATTGCTCTTGTTGTTTGGTTAAATAATGTATTTTGTGGGTGTAGTTGTTGAAAACCTTCAGTAGACAAAACTTGTCCTTGTTGGTGATAAGGAGGTTTAAAGGCTTGTTGCATGTGCTAAAAGCAAACCTTGATTCTTATGTAAGTAAGTTAGGATTTCCCTGTTTTCATATATTTTCATTTCTTTCATTTTTTCTCTATCTTGGTTTTCATCGGGACTAGTAAAAGATAAATGTGGGGGTATTTGATTAGTAGCATCATACCTATATTGCATTTATGCTATATATCCTTTATTTTACCCTATATTTGTGTTACTCAAGTTTGTTATTGTTTAAATATCCGATTTTTGGTAATAAATAAGGGAAATGAAGAAAAAAGATCCAAATGCAAGAAGAAATGGTTGATGTGAAAGCATTATGTACCTATTGGTAATTTGCTAGGACCAATCGAAAATTTAGGGGGACCCAAATGTAAACAAGAAGTTCTTGATGCAAAAACCCTAAAATTTAAGAAGCTGAGGAGTTTTCCAGCAATGAAGGTCAACTGGGCGTGAACCAGTGGATGAGGGTCCGCCCAAATGCTTAATTGGAAACCTAAGTTGGGCAAAGTTAGGGCAGATGAGAACCACATGATCAGCGAGTGATGTATTTTCATCAACTGTTGTCGGATCTGGTGGGCTTTTCGTGATCGAATTTTCAATGTGGCTCGACTTCTAGGTGTTGGGTGCACCTATCTGATGTAGAGTTGATTTTAGTCGTTGAATTGGTCCCAAATTGATCAAAACTGCTCCTTCTATATGTAGACATGTTTCCTTTACCTTCCCTCTTCTTCTTCCTTCCACCATAAGGGTAGAGTTAGGTTTTTCCCCAATTTGGCTACAAATGGAAAGTGGAGGATGAACTTGTAATCACGTTGGATTTTTAATCAACGCTTGAAATATTGTTCTACTTGTTCTCAACTTTCCTTTTATGTAAGTGTTGTTTAAATCCATTGGTTAGATTTGTAATTGTAGTTTCATGGCATTTTTAGCATTGATTTCCATGCTTCCATCTTTGTTTTTATGATTAGTGAGTAGCTTCATCCATTAAGGGTGGAGAGTATGTGTGGATGAATGATGTAATGTATTTTCATATGTTGGATATGGATACTTTCTTGATAGGTTCATGTATGGATTGTTCAACTCATATTTGTGTTGCCTTGGAAGCCTAGGTACAAGCCAATTGCCACATTAGGATCTTGCTTTATACTAGATCTAACGGTGCACTCATAGTTGGGAATTCTCATGTTCATGTTGGGATTATGGATGAGAAGTATGACTTGCATTTACATGACACACACACCTTTGTGGCACACTTGTTTTAGATTTCATGTGGTGATACTGTAATGGCTTCTCCAAGTACATAGACTACGCTTAGGCATGAATCAACACTAAGTTTGAACATTAGGTTTTGTGTGGACTATAAATGCAAGGAAGAGTTGGTTGGAGTGCACATCTACCCCTTTGATTTCTCAAAGAAGCAAAAGAGTGTTGGATTGTAGAAGGATAAACAATATGCTCCAAAACACTCCAATATATAGGCAAAGAGACAATATAGTCATTAGGGTAAAAAGAAAGTGATTGGAAAAGAATCCTGGCAAAAAGTAAAAGCAGAGAAAGCATCTCAAGAGGATCTGATCGACCATTGACTTAATTTCATAAGTCAGTAGGTGATCAGGACCATTAGGTGGTTGATCGAGCTACTGGGTGCTTAAGAGTCCGAGTTGCTAAAACTGTAACGATCGACTAGTTTGACCCAAGCGTGAACCATTTGACTTTCAGACTCTAGGGTTTTTTTTCTCGCTTCTGTTCAACCAGAATTCTGTTCAATCGATTATTGATCAAATAGGCAAAAATGCCAAATTCAAACTAGACGTTAAGGAAAACACAAACAAGTTTTCTATTTAAAGAGAAAAGAAAAACCAAAACGATTGATCCAAACAAGGCATTGACCGATCATTTTTCGAACACATTTCTGTCTCAACAATGGTCCATGTGCCACGAGTGGTCAATCATTTTATCGACAGACTGTCAAGAAGGGCTTTGGGTTTTTTGGGCTAATTTGGGTGGTCAAATAGTGTGCAAATGATGTGAAATTTGTGTGTCACTCCTAGATCTATCCTAGAGTGATTTTATGGGGATAAATCAACTCATATACTCAAGTTTATATTGTTTTTAAAGACTTAAGAAGGTGTAAATTACGTAAGATTTTCTTCGACTTCTTCTTTGCTTAATTTTGAGTGGTCTTCTTCACTCTTCAACCGAGAGAAGATTTCACACAATATATATGTATGCAAGTATGATATGTTGATTGGTAGCATATCATATGATTCATTCATGCTATATATCCATTTTTCACCCTATATTTGTGCTACTCGGGTATTTATTTCATAGATTTCAGGGTTTAGGTAATAATGAAGAGCAAGGAAATGAAAAGGACCTAAATGCAAGAAGAAATGACTGATTTGGAAGCCTTCTGGACTTGCTGTAATGCTCAAGGACCGGATTGCAAGTCATGAAGACCTAGGTGAAAACCCAGAGGGACCTGATCATAACGAAAATATGTTGGTTGTAAAACTCCATAATTTGATGAACTTGAGGAGTAATTCATAAATTAAAACCAAACGGGTTCGAACCAACGGCCCCAGGTGCACCCCATGTTCGTAAATGATTAACTTAAGCTGCTAGAGAAATATCCCCTCAATGGCGGATCCGGTTGGTTGGTTTGCACTCGAATATCTCCAATTGGTCGGGTGGTCAGGTAGAGCACTCTGGAACATCTAGAGCTGATTTTAGCCATCTGATTGTGCCCAGATTAATCCATACGTTCTTATCTTCTATAAATACAATTGTAAGCCCCCATCCTCTCTTCTTCTTCCTTCTTCCCCCATGGGATTATAGATGGTCATTATAAATGTCCATATTAATTCATGACATGAGAGAAAAATTATACACACACGCATCACACATCTACATTGTTGCACGCATTCTCCACCTCCTATGGGATTAGTCACATTTATTTTACAAATTGTAATTAGCGTAATTTAGTGTAGATATACTCACTAATTCCTCAATTTCTTTCCATACTCGAGTATGGTCGACGATGACCCGCACTCTCTCCTCGTGGTCCCAATCTGTACTTGCCACCTCTTCAACGCGATTGTGCATTTGGGGTTTGAACTTTAAAATTCCACAACAAGTTTTTGGCATCGTTGCCGGGGAATGAGTTTCGTTGTCACGTTTACCATTTCGGTGGGTTTTTGTTTCATTTTTGTTTGTTTGTTTTCTGGTTGGAAGTGGATGTTGGGCATTAGAGTGCACAGGGAATACAAATGACTTGGGGGGCACTCAGGACAAACCACAACACTAGAGGAGCAGTTTCATCCACCAATAGTAGATTTTAATCCACCAGTGGCAGACCTAGTGCATGACATGTCTTCCATTTTTCAGTGGTAGTTTTCTTTTGTGCTTCTCTATTGTTTTGCTTCCTGTGGACTAAATACATGCTACACACTAATGTCCAAATCCATTAATTGGGCATGAATCCTCTTTTAGACAACTTGCCCTCTAAACTCGCATTAAAAAATTAGATTGATTGTCATCTAGGTCATGCATCATTTGTCGACCTTGCATACATTCGTCTTTTCTTTTCTTTACAATTTTCGTTGTCGATCGCTGATGTGAGGACGTGCATTCTTCTCTTCTACATGGATTGTTAAAGCATACATTAGTTCGTAAGGTTCATCGGGACAAGTGTGAGGTGAGCGTTTGTTCGGAGAGTTGATTGCTAGATTTAAAACTCAAAATGCTACTAAGGAGGCATTGTCCCACACAAGATAAGTTGGGGGATTTCATCACCCCTTAGCCAAAAAATCACACTAATTTGAAGCCATGATTAAAATCAAGCAATCATCGGTCCTAAGGACTTCAGGTGCATGTAGGAACAATCCCATTCTCGACGTGATGTCTGGAACGTCGTTGTTTACTTAGTTGCATTAAGACTTTTGGGACCTCTGGGTCTTGACTTTCTCATTTGGCTTTGTGAACTTCAGCCAAGGGAGGTGAGGTGTTCGGGAGTGTAGGGAGTTGCTATTAGGCATCATCTAGCCTAAGGACCTATTGTCATCAGCCTTAGGTTTGCTTGAGCAATGTTTGCTAGTTTAGGTTTCTACCCGACCCCATTACCCACTCTAATTCTTAAGGTTTCTTCTCTTCTCACCTGAGTCATCTTCTCCTCTACTTCTATCAATTAGTCTCCTCCCTTTTACACCATTTCTCTTGGTGTTTTAAGGTCGAGTTGAGCATTTATGCGAGCTTGATCTCGTGGTGGTTAGAGTTGTCAATTTGAGAGTGTTATTGTCTAGATGGATGGTTACATGGTAGATCATTCATTTCATTTATATGGGAGATCCTTCGTTTCATTCTTGGGACCATGATTACTATGCCTGGTATACCCAACCCATGCATCATGGGGTGACTCAGACAAACACCCAATCAAGTTGGGACAATTTATTTATGTAGCTTAGCCATCTTTAGATCGGGGTGATATGAGAGAGGGACCATTTGCTAGACCATCATCTAGTTATGTTGGATCACACGTTGGGCAGCAAACTAAGTCATAACAAGAAACTTTGGCCTCTTTCATGTATGCGGTAGAGGGTATGATTGGATCGGTGGTTCCAGAAGTCACGTTAGATGACCAGAGTGGTTTAAGTTGTCAGGTGTTCGAAGATGTTCGTATGTTCCTCTCAAATTTCTCCAACAGATCGGGTGGTTGGGTGAGAGCATTCTAGAACATTTAGATCTAATTTTCAGTCCTCTAATTGTACCCTAATTAACCCAGACATTCTAATCTTCTATAAATACACTTGTAATCCCCCTTCCTCTCTTCTTCTTCCTTCTTCCCATTAGAGTAAGTTGTATTTCTTGCTTAGAGTAGGTTTTATCTCTTTCTTAGTAGTAGGTTTTATTTCTTGCTTAGTAATATAGTGGAGGAGAAGAGAAACACTATTTTGTAATTTTCCTTCTTAATCAAGTTTTAGTTCCATGTTTTTTATGTTTGTCTTTCATTTGATGCAATTTTTACTCCATTGCTTTGGTTATATTTAGTTTCTTTACTTGTTCATGTGTTGTTTTTCTTTTGTTCTTTTCTTTGTTATGGATATGATTAGTGAGTAATCGATCCCCATTGGGGGTGGAAGGTGATGTGAAGTGTGAAAGTTGGTAGATTTGTGTGTGTTTTAATCTTAATCTTGGAGCTTCAAATGATTTCCATTGCTATATGATGGGTTTCTCACTCTTGCCTTTGATGTGTTAATGGTCTTAATGGATGCTTATCATATGCTTTGGTTAGTGGGTCCACTTTATGAGGAATGATGAGGTGATAATAAGATGGGAGTGGATAAATAGATAAGATTGAGATATGAGTATGCAGTTATCCTTAGCCTTATCTAAAGTATTGTTTTTTATGTTTTAATGATAGTGATAAATCTTAATCCAAGTGGAAACACACTTAGGATAATAGCCATTATACCATTATTCATTCATGTCATACGAGCAGAATTGAACACACACGCGTCACACATCTACATTGTTGGACACATTCTCCACCTCCTATGAGATTAGTCGTATTTATTTTACAAATTGTAATTAGCATCATTAAGTTTAGATACACTCACTCATTTATCATTTTCTTCCCCCACTCGAGTATGGTTGATGACAACACACACTCGCTCCTCATGGACACGAATAATACTTGTTGTAGGATCGTGTATGACCCTAATTCTAATCAATTTTTAAGTTAATCTCCTACTTGCTTAATCAAAGATGCAACTGAATAAACAAACAAAAGCAAGTAGGGAAAACAATGTAATCCAAAAGATGACCCGTGGATTTTTATAGAGGTTCGTCCTCCCGCCTACTTCATCTCTTGCAAGATCTGGTCGACTCTGCGAGCTCTGCCTACGTCTTTACTATCCAATCTCGTTCTGGGCCGAGACTAAGCCTTTTACACAGCAAGCTCCATGAACAATCCTTGCTAGCTTGATTTCTTCCTCACACAATTTGAGAGGGAACACTTCGGGCTTTCACCGAAGTCCTTGCTTGTTGACAGACAATTGTTGAGGGGCAGAGTCACTCTCTAACTTGAGCACACTTAGAGTATGATTGGAATGTATCTAAAGTGTAGAAAGTTTGGCTTTGAGAGTAGGATTGGGGAATTGAAAGCTTGAGAGTTTCTCTTAGATGTGTATAACAATTTGGAGTAGAAGAGTTCTGAAATTGTGTCTTGGTAACATCTATTTATAAGCTCTTAAGGGGTTATAGCCGTTGGGATTAATATGGTAAGAGTTTGTGTAAGAAACACAAGACAGAAAAGTACATGGCACAATTCTGGGCATGTCTGGTCGATAGAAACGGGCTTAAAGGTCGACCAGAGGACATCCGGAAATAAAGTCCAGGAAAGTCCAAAAACACAACGGTCGAACGAAAACTGGCTAAAACGTAAGTTCTCATAAGTTAACAATCAAACTAAATGGTTTATTAGGTCGACCGAAAACTAACAGACTCTATGGGGTTGTCAAAAATATTTAGGTTTGGTCGACCGAAATGGTTGGGTTGGTCGACCGAAAATAATAAACACTAAGGGATGTCAAAACGTTTATGTTCGGTCAACCGAAACAAGGTCCACGGTCGACCGGTGGTCACTTGTATTCCTGTGGTATGGATAATAATTTCAATACGACCGTTGGTATAATACGACAAGTGTAACAGTCAAATGACACGTGTAGACGTTCGATTGAAAAGGCCACGGTCGACCGGTCGAGCTGTTTGAATCACCATATGATAATAGATCATTCGGTCGACCGAATTTGCACAGGCAGTTCAGGTTTGGGTTTAGTGATTTCCGGTCTAAGTTTAGGTGACCTATTGAACTCCAATTGATCTGAGATTTTGTGTGTGACTTCTATAAGGAACCGTGTGTGTGAGAGTAGTTTTTAACTCTTGTATGCTCAAGTACACAAAATTCTTAAGACTCAAAAGAAATATAAATTCACGTCTTCAATAGCTTGATTACATGTCTTGACTTGAAATCCTCTCTTTCTTGAGTCTTGATCACCTATAGAAGTTACCACAATACAATATATATGCCATGCGTAATGTGTGCTACTCTGCATTGATTATAATTAAGATTAGGTTGATTCAAATCATCAAAGCATAGATTATGGCAAAAAAGGCAACAATCTCCCCATGTTTGATGATGGCAACCTACATCTTAATATTTGAAATTTTGTAGATGTAAACTATGCAAAAAAATGCTCCCCCTATGAGTGTGCATAGATTTTGTTCAATTTTTAAGCAAATTTAAAGTTACCCTTAATATTCTCTCCCCCTTTGACATCCATCAAAAACAAGATTTTTCATTGAATTTATTCTCTCCCCCAAAATTCTTGTAATGAATTTGCTCCCCCTTAATTTTGCACTTCATTACTCAAATTAAAAGATATTCATGAAGCTCCCCTTATCAATATGAATATGATATATCAATTAAGTTCATTTCTATTCTCCTCTTTTAACATCAATCAAATATGAACATGTAAGCTTGTGATGTATTACTCCCCTTTTGACCATTTGAAAATTCGACACTTAGGCGTAGGATGTGTTTTCTCCCAAATTTATAATATATGCAATGAATACAAGTTCAATCAGGCATAATAATCATTTTTCTCCCCTTAACGATGCAAATGAAGCATATACTAATTGATCAGTCAATGATATAAAGGATGTGACAATTAAGCATACAAAATGTCCTAGATTAGAACCAATCTAATATGAATATAGAGGATAGATAAACTTTACCCAACATGATCCTCGATTTAGTTCTAATCTTCTTTCGATAGTGCAACCGGCTTTGAATTTGAATTGGTTCAAATCTTCTTTCGATAGTGCAACCGACTTTGCAAGCTTGCCCGATCACTACCGATCTCCTTCTCTAAGCACCTACAAGTGTAGATTTAGGTACCCAAATAACTTTGGGTCCTTGAACATTAGCTTTGGGAACCCAAACCATTTTGGTTTTAGGAGCCCACACACTTGAAGACCTATGCTTTACAACTAAGTGCTTTCCATTCAAAATAGTATGAACTACATGGTTTTTAACATATGAATCATTATATCCTAAACCATGTTTATGTAATGATTGTCTTTGAATCCCTAATAGTATGTTAACCATCTTAGTTCCATTTGTGAACTTCTCTAGATCTTTTCTTAGTTGAACATTACATGCCTTAAGATCTAGTTGTTCAATATCAATGGGTGTTACATTTAGACTACCAAGTTCTAATGCTTTTGTCTCATGTCTAGTAATCACCTCATTCTGATCATGCATTATTCATTCAATTTTGGATCTGATATCATTTATTAACTTTCTAGCATTTTTATTCTTTTCCTAAATGATCTCATATTGTTTAACAAAATCATGAAACACATTTTGAAGCGCATCATGTGTGTATGAATCTTCATTAGCATTAGATTTTGAGTTATCACTAGAGTATGATTTAATAGAACAAGAAATTGATCTAGTAGAGTTAGCTATCACTAGAGTTAGAATCTACCTCAAATTGTTCATCCTCAATAGCCATGAAGTATGAGTTAGCAACATCTCTTCTACTTTGCATGGAGGAGGAGGATGATGGTGATGAAGAGTCATCCCATGTAGCTCTGTGAGCTTTCTCCTTCCTCTCTTTTCTCTTGCTCTTCTCATTTTCTCTTCTTCCCTCCCTTCTCTACCTTTTCTTCTCTCTTTCTCTTCTCCCATTTTCACTTTCCTCCTCCTTCTCTTTTTCTCTCTTCTCACTTTGTATTCCTCTTCTTCCTCTCATTTCTCCCTTATCCCTCTTGAGGAATTTGAAGAAGTATTGAGCAAGGACTTCAATGTCCTCATTCTCCTCTCATCTCCCGTGTTCATCGAATTTTGCATGTAATGCCAAGGTTGGGTTCTTGGAGGGTCCCTTCTCCTTTCGATGACCTATTTGGAGCTCATAAGTCTTGAGATTTCCAATTAACTCCTCCATCTTTAGTTGGGAAATGTCATGTGCTTCTTAAATTTATGCTTCATCTCTTCAAACCTATTTATTCCTGAAAACTAAACATAAAAATCGTAACATAGCAATGTTTAGGTGAAAGATAATGGATATAAGATACAAATATAAGCATGAAATAATGTCAATCAAATACCCCCACACCTAACTTTTGCTAGTCCCGAGCAAAACAAAGAAAGAGAAAAGCATACGAAAACAAGAAATCCTAACTCACTTTCGTAGGAATCACGGTTGCACTTAGCATGTGCAACAAGCCGTTAAACCTCCTTGTCACCAAGGAGGAGGAGTGTTGTCTCCTGAGGATTTTCAGCAGATATACCCACAAAATCCGAACAAGATGCATTAATCAATCTAGCTACACGACTCGTTGGACTCATATTGTCGATCATGGGATGCGGTAATATTACGGGTCCACTCTATATATGTAATCGGTCCACACACCTAGCCTAATGAGTTATTCGTGAAAGTTAGTTAAGGACTTAAGTGAAAGACATGGGCAACCTTAACTTCTGAATGTGATACAATGTGTAAAGTCCATTTTGGTTCTTATTTGACTCTCTCTTTTCTTTCTTTCTTTTTTTCTTTCTTTTTTTTCTTTTTTTTCTTTAGAGCATTTTATTGGTTGGTGTTTGATTCTCCCAGGGTCAGGTTTCGTGCATCATTGCCTATGAGGACTTACACTATCACGTACTCCTTCCCCCAAATCTCCACACAGGGCGATCCCTACCACCCGTGTAACGGGAGTTCGGTCGGTGCATCCCAAGTCAGATGACTCGAAAGCACCAGGCACAAAGGCCCCTCAGACCTACTTTCCCGAGTGATAGGAGTCATGCGAGAAGAGAGAACACCACTTATTTATTTATCTACGTGGGAACCAAAACCCTTACACTTAGGTTTCACAAAAAGAGATTGCGGGCCCTTGACCACGACAAACTTCCTTATACTAAAAGACACGAATTATTTGACTCACTAGGTTCAGGGTGGACTTCTTTAAATGTTTGAGTACTGAAACCCTACGATTACACGGCCCCAGAGGGAAAACCAGGGTGCATCCTAACGACTCGATAAGACCTAAAGCCAGTAAACTAGATATCCGAATGCATCAAGTTCAAGACAATTTTGAGGGCTTTCTTTTTACTTTGCCTCTCAACGGTTTTGCACATGCTAAACACACGCAAAACCTACAAAAATATTTTCTTTCGCAAACACATGAAGATTTTGAAAGAAATGTGAAAAATTTAAAGCACTAGGCAAGCAAAATAAGACAAGTCACCCAAGGATCATGGCAAGCAGATATATCGATATTAAATGCAGCACACTAACATGACCCTATCAATACACACAAAAGAAATCAAAGGAAAAAGACTCAACTATGTACATACGTAAAGCACCCCCCACACCTACTTCATGCATTGTCCTCAATGAATGTGAACAAGATACTACATGGATATATGCATGAAAAAGGAAAGATCTCACCAACATGAAGTACAAAGGGACGTTCAGGGTCATGTTGATGCACACAAACCCAACTTCCCTCAAAACCTGTGAGAAACTGAAGAAGGGAGATAAATACGTGAAGAAATTGGGCCCAAGTACACAAGGGTTGGGGCCCACAACAATCGATGCTCACTGAAGGAGTCTCTCATTACTCGTTTTTTTATTATTTTTAACATGATATATACAGCAGCAACGATATTCTCATAATAATTTGGTCAAGGAACATCAAATGAGAACATCAAGTCATGAGGACCAGAGACTTGCCGAGATGGGCAAACTTCACCGGTATTCTGAGGTGTCATGAGAGGTGAAAGGTCAAAGCTGAAAGGTTCGAATCCCTCATGATATTGGTCGGGTGTAGGCAACATGAAAGAGTGAAGATGTGTTGCCTCACTAGGGTTTAGTTGCTCATCGAACAAAACCCTCCAACCAATAGGTGGGTGCATCGGAATGTGTTCCTCAAGCTCATTCGATGGATGTAGCAGACCAGCAACACTAAGAATGGGGCTTCTCCCGAAGTCATCCAGCAAGGACCTCCCACCATCATTTAGATCATCAAGCATACGCTCGGTCATAGGTGGATCCTTGTTGGAGTCAATATGAAGCTCAAATGGCTCAATGGCCAAGGGACATGAGATAGAGACACCTTCTGGTATAGGCATATGATGAGGTGTCTCACTCTCACTAGTATTCTCAACTGAATCATGCAACGAACACTCCTTTTGGACATTTATGTTTGATGTCAGCTCACTCTGTTGCATTGCAAAGATAGGCAATGAGTTTTCGCTGTCCCCACAAACATTCTCAATGGGTTGCATTGGGTTAGGGGTGTTCGTTGATTTTGTGGTGCTTTCTCCAATTGGCGGATGAGATTGAGATTTAAAGGTTCATCCATGGGCTCCTGTTGCCTACCAGAGTTGAACACAAGAAACTCGGCACTCATGTTACCGAATGAGAGCTTCATGAGGCCATTTCTACAATTAATCAAGGCATTGGAGGTTGCCAGAAATGGTCTACCCAAAATCAAAGGTATTTGAGAGTGGGTGTTCGCAACAGGATTAGTATCGAGGACAACAAAATCGATTGGAAATATAAAATCTCCAACTTTGATAAGCACGCCCTTGATAATCCCCTTTGGAATACGAATGGATCTATCCGCCAATTGGAGAGTGATCTTAGTTGGTTTTAATTCTCCCAAGTTCAACTGTTGATAAACAGAGAATGGGAGGAGGTTGACCGCCGATCCTAAATCAAACAAAACATTGCTCATTCTAGTGTCCCCTATCGTACACTGAATAGTAGGACACCCAGGGTCCTTGTATTTTGTGTAGGTGGGATTGGACAAAAGTGAGCTTATATTTGCAGCCAAGAATGCTTTCTTAGGAACATTGGTCTTCCTCTTGGTTGTGCAGAGATCCTTCAACACTTTGGCATATTGAGGTATTTGTTGGATGACATCCAACAAGGGGATGTTAACCTTTACTTGCTTAAATACCTCTAATATCTTATCCATGGTGTCACTCTGCTTTTTGGTTAACCTACTTGGATAGGGAGTTTTTGGCAGGTAGGTTTTCTGCGGTGCCTGAGAAGAAAGAAGTGTTGGTGTATTACTCTAACCCTCAGCATCTTCTTCACCACCATGCCCACTGAGGGGCTGCATAGATAGTGGTGGGTGTGGCAAGGAAATGTGATTGTCAACCTGTTTTCCATTCCTTAAGGTAACAATGGTATTGACATGGTGAACAGGTTCCTCCACATGGTTCACTTGCCTCCCCCTGAGGTACCACATGTAGGATTTCTAGTTTAATTGTACATATATATTTTCGAAATTTTTGTACAATAAGGATCATTCATATATTTTCTACGATTTGTTTTTCATGCATGCATCAATTTGTTTTAATGATTGCTTAAAACACAATAAAACAAACATTGGCTCTGAAATTCATACCTAGAAGTTCTCTAAAACTTCTTGAAGATCCGGAGACGTTGAGGATGCTTGTTGCTGCGCCGGATACCTCCGAGTATTCACCAAACTCTAAACAAGATAGGATTGAGAAGAGCTAGCCTCTCAATCTCTAATAGGGTTTAGAATCTAATTACTAACCCCTCTTTAGTTCCCTTGAGAAGAAGATCTCTGAAAACTAAACTTAAGAATTAAGGAAATTTCGTGGATAATTATGGAGAGAGAAGTTTGCACAAGGAGATAATGAATTAATTGATTAGGTAATGAGATAAACTTGTATTTATAAGTTCTCTCCAAATTACATATTCATGTGCAACCACTTGCCCATGATTTCATGCAAACTTCAATCTAACCATCCATTATTTGTCAACAAATAATCTCAGCCACGAATTAAATCAGTTATGGACCAATTCCATGCATGATCTAATTAATTGTTAAATTAATTCTGCAGAAAACCGTCTGGACCGGTCGACCGTTTGGAGGTTCGGTCGACCGTTCGAACCAAGTTTCGGTCTACCGTTAGACACTCGGTCGACCGTTCTCAACAGTAAAATATTTCATCGCAATGTTCGGTCGACCGACCGATAGATTCGGTCGACCGTTCCGAACAGACGAAAATTCCTTGTTATCGGTCGAGACGTGTCCGGTCGACCGTGCACTGACCGCTCGACCGTTTACTATTGTTCGGTCGACCGTTGAGCATTGTTCTGCTGATTGGTCAAATTTCAGTTTTACCCCTACAAAATTTGACATTTCGGGATTAGTAGTAAATTCACAACTTATGTAACATATTATCCTATGTAATGATAAATCATTACACCCCATAATATTTACATCACATATGAATTTAATTTAGATTCTTATTATGTTATTAATCATAACATAATTTTGATTTTGCTTGTTCACCCCATGTGTCATATTTTCTACATGAAACCTGACACATCTTATGAACTCAAAATCCCCATTTCTTGTTTCCCAGTTTTGTGGTGTGACATATGGGAGGATCTAGACTAAGTTGGTACTGATATTAAGATCTTAATATCACAAGCTATAAGCGGTATCTAGCTACACATTATAGCTCCCAATTAGTTAGATGTCTTAATTCCACTCGAACCAAAACCCGATCCATTTAGTGATGGTATGCACCACTTGTGTCCGTCCCTTGCCTCATGATATTAAGAATACACACAAAGTAGTATTGTGTCATCTTTGTATTAGTATTCATTTCTTGATCTCTTTAAGCTAGTTATAAATATGTGACTTAACTCAAATCACATTGTGCACATTATAACTTTGCTTTATCAAGGGGCCCACTAATATCATCAGTCAATTAAGAGGGGCAATGATAATCTTTTGACTAACTATCTTCTCCAACAAAAGTCATACTTAACCAACTAATGACTTTGCACTACACTCATTGATAGCTTAAGACACTAGTCTAATTAAGCACTCCTTAAGCGATCAGATATAAGTCTCATATCAAAGGACCAAGGACACAGTAAAATATCAATGACACAGAAACACATTTCTATAATATTTTACTTGTTAGGTCAATTCGGTATACAAAAGTAATATTTTCCTCTTTTGCGTACCCGTGTTGTCACTCACTTGTAGAGGTACAATGATCTATGACCAACACAACAATCTTAACTCGGTAATAAATGTCCCATGTTTATTACCATGATTGCGAATATCTTTTGCTTTATGTAAACCAATATCTTTTAGAGCCCTACGGTTAAGGACCAAGAGCATCTTCCTTAACACTTCTAAAAGACGAATAACATAAACAAGGAACAAAATGATTTCTCATTCAATTCATAATAATTAACATTTAAAAGTAAAACTTTTAGAACACATTCCCTTCACCACATTCTCATTTTGTATGTGTTGTTGCTGGTACATACGGGGGTTAGTGTAACATCCCGAAACAGTGGAAAATTTAAAAAATTAAACCATCAAGAGATCATCAGAATAAACTCAACATCGGGAATGTCACTCAATAAACCAACCGTCGGTGCACCAATATTACAACAGAGTTTGTCAAAAGACGTGATTACAATAGTACAATGAAAAGACAGGAAAGTAATCACGACGACCTCGAAGAGTCCGATGAGGATCCTGGCCCCAAGATGTGTGCTTCCACGGTCACCACCCTACAGAACCTACTGCGGTCCAGAAACATGAATCAAACAACGATGCCTGAGTTTCCCATTGGGAAACCCCGTATGCCAAGCTCACCTATATGCATGCAATAGTACGGTAAATGAACTTATCACACTAGAAGCATGTCATGTCACATCTGCAATGCATCAAATCCCTCAACAGGGTAAACGGGACCTCGGTCCAACAACCACAACCCTCAACAGGGTCCACAAGGACATCAGTCCAGCAATAACCACAATGGGTCTCCCACCGTAGGCACATACGGTCTTACGGACAGTACGCGACGCATCCCCCCACACACGACTACACGAGCCTAAGGGATCGGTGAGGAGCGTCCGCACTTCCACGCAAGGAACCACGTGGTCAACACCACCTTCGACGGAGTCGTAGCCCGGTCGGTCAACATCCCAGGATAGGTGCCCAATCGGGGATCATCGCCGACACAACATCAGCGGCATCGCCGGCACAACATCGGCTGTACAACATACGTCTGGCACATCGTCGGCACCATCATCGCCGGCAACAACCTCGGCGGCATCGTCGGCACAACATCAGCGGCATCAAAATACGTCCGGCACAACATCGGACGGGTCCAGACCGTAGTCTGCAGGGTCATCATGCTCCACGAGCCATGCGTCACACGCATTGGTATCCGCGATCCCTCAGGTCTGCTACTCATACAATGAGTCCAACCAATCCATTAAATAGTCACGATCCATACATGGAGGTGACGCGTCCCGGACACCCACACTCTTCCACACGGCGGTCCCTGGGCAGGCACGCGTAACGCGCCCACCGTCACCTCCCGGCTCACGCACAAGGCAAGGACACGAGTTTCCGTGGACAGAGTTGGCATCAAAAAGGGAACCAGGATTTCTGTCCTGTGCAAAACGGTCGACCGAAAAAGACCACTCGGTCGACAGTTTTCCTCAAGGGAATCGGTCGTCCGGAAGTGACATCCAGTCGACCGCTTCCACAGGGGAAATCGGTCGACCGAATGTGACAGCTCGGTCGACCGCTTCCACAAGGGAATCGGTCGACCGAAGCGTCTGCAACGGTCGAACTATTTGCGCAACAAAAAATCCTAAAGGTCTACCGAAGGTCTAAAACCGGTCGACCGAACGAGGTCAAACCCGGAGTCTGGTCAACATCAAAAACGAATCTATCGGTCGACCGACTCAGGGCTTTCGGTCGACCGAAAACAGACAGGGGCAACCTAATATTTATACATCATAAAACGGTCGACCGAACGGAAACCAACGGTCGAACAACATGCATAATAAAATCCAATATACTTAAGTTCCGGTCGACCGAACACAAAGACCCGGTCGACCGAAACACAACAGACACACAAAAACATATGCATTCGGTCGACCGCCCGAAGGGCCCGGTCGACCGTTGGTCGTCTTCAACCTCGCGCCAGCCGAGGTTTTCCACGGAAAACAACGCCAAAGAGGTATTCGACCTCCCCGTCCGACCAACACAACCCTCCCACAAGGGTGAGCAACGACAAATCAAACTGAAAACCGGCATACCTCAAAAGATCGATCCCCGGAGAAGATCGGAGATCCAAACCACACCAACTCCTCAGCGGCCGCCTACGACCCGTGCACCCCGCGTTTCTCCTCCAACACCCAGCTGGCCTCCATGCGCCGGAGACGCTTTCACAAGGTCTGGTCGGAAGAGTGGAAGAAGAAATGAGAGAGTGAGAGAGAGCAAATGAGGGAGAGAAACAGATTCTTCACTTAAACCCAAAACCAAATCTTGCACCAACAGTGACCTACTCATCCAACCCATCACCTCTCTTCCATCAACAGTACTCGCCACATTTCTCTTCCCCATGCAAACCCCTCTAAACCTGGGGTTAACCCTAAACCCTCCAAAGGCAATGTGGTCCTGATCGCTAAGAAGTGTGCCGACTTGGTCAGTCGATCGACTATCACCCAAATCGCGTCGTAGAATCTCCTCGTCTTCGGCAGCCCTGTGACAAAATCCATCGTCACGTGCTCCCACTTCCACTCGGGAAGCTCAATACACTGTATCGGTCCCGCCGATCGCTGATGCTCAATCTTCACCTGCTGACAGACTAAGCACCGGCCCATGAACTCTGCAATGTCCGTCTTCATGCCCTTCCACCAGAAGTTCCGCTGCAAGTCCTTATATATCTTCGTACTCCACGGGTGGATGGTATATCTCGCTTGGCGTGCCTTCTCCATGATGTCATCTCTCAGCCCATCAACCTTCGGCACCCAGATCCGACTCCTGAACCTCAGACCACCATCAACCCCCACACTGAAGTCTGATCCATCTCTGACAGCCAACTGTAACAGACCAGCTAACTCCTAATCCCCATGCTGAACCTGTACAACCCGCGAGACGGTCTGCGGCTCTACCCTTAGTCCAGCAATCACTGCTCCTCCGGAGCCCTCTGTGAACGGCCTCCATTCTGACAATGTCTCGAGTAGCCTCCACTCCTGAATGCACAAGCTCGCAACTGACACCTCAACCTTCCTGCCCAGTGCATCTGCGAACGAATTCGCCTTCCCCGGATGATAGGAAATGGTGAAGTCGTAGTCCTTAATGAACTCGAGCCATCTGCGCTGCCTCATATTCAGCTCCCTCTGTGAGAACAAATACTTCAGGCTCTGATGATCTGTGAAGACCTCGAACTGCTCGCCATAAAGATAATGTTGCCAGGTCTTCAACGCGTGAACCACCGCTGGTAACTCCAGATTATGAGTAGGGTAGTTCTTCTCGTGTACCTTCCGCTACCTCGAAGCGTACGCCACCACCTTCCCGTGGTGCATCAGAACACAGCCCAGGCCAACCCCTGACGCATCACTGTAAATCACGTAGTCTCCACTGCCACTCGGTAGCGTCAGAATCGGCGCTGTCGTCAGTCGCCTCTTCAGCTCCTGAAAAATGTCCTCGCACTTCTGGGACCAAACGAACTTGACGCCCTTCTGCGTCAACGCTGTCAACGATGAAGTGAGTCGGGAGAAGTCCTGAATGAAACATCTGTAATACCCTGCAAGTCCCACGAAGCTCCTGATCTCAGTCACGCTCGTCGGGGCTCTCCACTGAGTCACAGCCTCAACCTTCGCCGGATCCACTGAAATCTCATCTGTAAACACAATATGCCCCAGAAACGCCACCTGATCCAACCAAAACTCGCACTTCGTGTACTTGGCATACAACTCCTGATCTCTCAAGATGCCAAGCACAATCCTCAGGTGCTCCCAGTGCTGCTCCCTGTCAGGCGAGTACACCAAGATATCATCCACAAACACCACGACAAAACTGTCAAGGTACGGCTGAAAGGTCCTATTCATCAGGTCCACGAATGTTGTAGGTGCATTCGTCAGTCCAAACGGCATCACCAAGAACTCGTAGTGCCCATATCGTGTCCTGAAGGTTGTCTTCTGAACATCGGCCTCTCTGATCCGCAACTGGTGATAACCTGAGCGCTGATCAATCTTCGAAAACACTCTCGCTGTCTGCAACTGATCAAACAGATCATCAATCCTGGGCAAAGGGTACCGGTTCCTGACGGTAACCTTATTCAACATCCTGTAGTCGATGCACATCCGCAACGACCCATCCTTCTTCTTCACGAACAATACAGGCGCTCCCCATGGTGAGACACTCGGTCGGATAAACCCAGAGTCCATCAACTCCTGCAACTGCTTCTTCAGCTCTGTCAACTCAGCAGGTGTCATCCGATACGGTGCCTTCGACTGGGGTGTCGTGACAGCCGTCAACTCAATGCCGAACTTGATTACTCGGTGTGGTGGTAAACGAGGAATCTCTGCAGGAAACACATCTGGAAACTCCTGTACGACCTCTATATCTTCCAGCGTCCTCGTCTCAGGATCAGGAACAACCAAAGTCGCCACGAACGCTCTGCAACCCTGACGTATCAGCCTCTGTGCCTTAACCACAGACACAATCAGACGACCTCCTCTACTCCTCGTCCCTCTGATCAACACATCAGGCGCGTCCTGCCTCGGGATAAGGATCTTCTTCTCACGGCAAAAGACTCGCACATCGTACTGTGATAGCCAGTCCATCCCCAGTATGACGTCGAAGTCCTCCATCGGTAGCAAGACCAGATCTGCCGGAAAATGATGGTCTCCCGAAACAACTGTGGTGCCGTGGAGGAAGCTCCCCACAGTGCCCACCTCACCCATGGGCGTACTGACTTCTAACAAATCAGTCAGTAGCTCAGGGGTCCGATCCAAAACGCCATTAAACTTCTCCGAAATGAAGGAGTGTGTAACGCCGCAATCAAATAAAATACGAGCAACCAAACCTGAAAAGACAAGGGTACCTTCCACAACAGTGTTGGAGTCCATCGCCTCCTCAGCCCGGACGGTGAAGACTCGACCTGCTCTCCTGGTCTGGCTCTGCGGAATGACGGACCTGCTGCCTTCGCTCCTCCCGGATGAGATCTCCCACAAGTACCACACGCTCCAGACTGGCGTGATCCTCCTCCATCGAACCGGGGCCTCTTGCCCGGGTTCCCAGTGGAACGTCCAACTGCACGTCCTCCCGTGCTCACTGGTGGCTTCCCGCCTCCTGGTAATTCTTCTGGTAGTCCTGATCGATGAGAGTCGCATACTTCACCGCATCCGCCAGGGTCTGCGGCATGCTGGTGATCACACGCGACCTGAGATGCTTCCTCAGCCCCTTGATGAACTTCCGTGCACGCTGCTCCGGCGTCATGTAGGTCTCTGAACAATAACGCTCAAGGGCGTTAAACCTGCTGATGTAACTAGCGAAGGACATCTCCTTCTGCTCGAGGGCCAAGAACTCCTCCTTCTTCCTGTCTCTGACGTGCTGCGGAAAGAACTGCTGGTTGAACTCCTCAAGGAATTCCTCTCAGCTCACGTCAACTCGGTCAGCAAACACCACCGTAGATGTGGTCCTCCACCAGTTTGCTGCCTCTCCATCCAGCACATAGGTGGCCAGGCTCACCATTCGCTCCGGTACACAACCGATCGCCTGGAAAATCCTCTGGATCTTAAAGACCCAGTCCTCTGCAGCCTCAGGGTCACTCCTGTGGTTCCATAATGCCAATTGGCGGTCTACAAAGTCCGGATCCAGTTGAATCTTGTTCTGGGCTTTGCTTGGTGTATTTGTTGGTCTTGGATGCATCTACTTAGTTTATTGGAGCTCCGACCCGAATAGAATTGCCAAAATACTCCCCATGATGGTGTGGAGTTCTCTGTTTTGCTCTTAGGTCCTTCTGTCTTGCGTTCATGTTCTTCTCCCTTGCATCTTGGTCCCCAGATCTCACAATTCAATCCTTTTTCCCAGCTTTTGGGTCCTTTTATGCTTCATCTCTTCAAACCTATTTATTCCTGAAAACTAAACATAAAACTCGTAACATAGCATTGTTTAGGTGAAAGATAATGGATATAAGATACAAATATAAGCATGAAATGATGTCAATCAGTGGGAGAGGGATTGGGTTTTGGATTCCTGAACATGAAATCTCTTGCGCATTATTATCGAGACATAACAACCCATTCTCCTCGACTGTTTCTGATATTTGTGTTGTGTTGTGGCCTGGAGATTCGACTTCAATTGCAAAAGGTTGGACGATCCCGACCAATGACAAGAAGCTAAAGATTGGTGTTCCTTTGAGAGATGGACTCACTGTGTTCTTTAAGACAAAATGTGATCAACTAACCAATGGAACTATTGTCACCGGATACACAATTGATGTTTTCGAAGTTGTTGTTTCGAGAGAAGTTGTTAGAAACTTTTGGGCACATGCCATTGCGTTACATGTGACTACCCTTTTGGCTTCCCTGATGCAATTAATAGATTTTGAGGCAAAGAAAATAGCTTTCCATTTCACGTCGTTTAGAGCAGTCAAATGGAACAATCGACAACTCTTTGCCATTTCAAAGCCACACCACACCATTAGAAACCCATTGCTGAAAACGAACATAACTGAACACATAACACATGAGAAAACATAACAGAACCTCATAATTAAACTTAATTCATCTCAGACGCAAAAGTGTAACATATCTTTTGTAAATAAATGATAACAAACCACTGCTAACTTACTTCCCATAAGCGTCATAACTGACCATAACTCAAGATAACTTATTTCATTTGAAAAATAAACCTAAAATTAAGCACATTGCTAGACACAATCATCCTATCATTAACACTCCTTCAGTTAAACTACTCCTAACCCCAACAATCCATAGAGACGGCCTCTCCAAACCAATTCTAGGACATGATTTCGCTTTCGTCGTTGAGATCATACTCTGGCAGTCCTGAGCTTATGTTTTCGTTGGTGGTAGAAATGGAATAATCTGAAGACCAATGCGTTGGAATGCTTTGGGTGTCTGTGTTGATATGAACAATGGTGTTGACATCTGCTTCAAGTTTGGGTTCCGCAAGTACACAAAAGTGTAGCTTAAAATTCATGAATCGTAAATGTAACCATTTTGACAAACTTCATAACATACAGTATATTTATTTGGAGTTGAACTATTTTAATTACAGCATATAAATTTGGGTTATATCTTACTAGAGATAGTCATTCCAGACCAACAACAGAAACATAAATTTGGAACCATCACAATGTACGAAGATAATCATCAAATAACTTACTTCTCTTTTCATTAATATAGCAATTTAACCCAAAATTTACATAGTTGTTAATTGGTTTGGAAATATCTATTGATGTCCAATGCACACACAAGGGAGGGATACGACGCTAGCAAAACACCACTTCACTAACTACCCAACCAAGGAATTCCAACTTCAATATATCCACCCAAAAAATGTTGTGAAGCCTTGGTGGTTAACCAAAAAAAACTAACCAAACACTACACTTGGTCATTTTGAGAAACAGGGGCGCAGTGGTGGTCATGTATATGTGGGGGTATTTGAGAAACGACGGGCTCGAGGGCATATCGGTAAATCCACCCCCAGATGGGACATCTCTGGTTTCTCAAGAAACCATGCATCCAAACATTAAACTCATCCCATCATTAATCTCCAATGGTTTGGTTTTCCATGTACACAATTTTCGGAGAAACCGGCTTCACCTAACCTTGCATCCAAACATAGTCTATAAATTACTTGATTTAGTTTATCATTCATCTCCCAATCAAACAATTCCAAAACCATTTGAAATCCAATAAGAATGATTTTGCACATCCATAGTTCAAAATACAAACATTTGAACCGTTGTCTATCAAATTTCCAAGAAACTTTTTAAGGAAAGATAAACATGTCTTTTTCATTTTGTCGATTTCTTATAAAATAATCAATTAATAAAAACAATATTTTTATATTTTAGACATGAGTCCAAATCTTAATTCTAACATTCACATGGTGTGTTTCAAAATATTTAAAACTATCAAAAGAATTAACTAGAATTAAATCAACAAAATTGTCAGAAAACTCAACAAGACATAAAACTTGAATTATTTCGATTGTAAATGGCAAGCTAAAATTAATTTTATAGTCTAATCATTGAAAATATGAACTAAATGCTCTGATACCACTGTATGATTTTGTGCCCCTATGTATGTGTATATTTTAAAATTTTAATACATGCATACATGATCAGTTTCCATATTTTCAACAATTTCATGTACATCGGTTTATATTTATTCTAATATCATATAATCAATATACATTAAAATAAATATAAGAGGATCATACTCAAAGGTTCTCTAAAACCTTTATGAAGATTCGGAGTTGCGTCGCTCGTCGAATCGCCCGCTGATTCGCCTCCAAGTGTTCACCAAACTCTAAACAAAATTAAAGAGAAATGAGCTAGCCAATTCAATCTCTAAATCAAGGCTAGAATCTAGTTAATAACCTTTTTATGCTACCTGAGAATTTAATTTCCAAAATCTTGAAATAATTAAGGATTTTTCGGATGGATTAATAGGGTGGTTAGGGAGAGAGAAAATTTTGCATTAATTAAAACATGGAGGGAGAGAAGACCTATTTATAGGGTCTCCCAACACCCACATCATGGGTTAACCACTAACCCATGATCTCTTGTTTTTCTCTCCCTAAAATCAATCACAATTTGACACATAATCATCCACATCCACATTTAACCATAATTGGAATAATTCCAATACATGATTAATACTTATTCCTTATTAATTCGGGCAAAACCGTATTAACCGTTTTTTGCCTTTTATCAAATTTTGGATTTATATCCAACAAAATTTGATCTTTGGGGTTTTTAGCGAATTCATACATCATGTAATATCATATGTAATGTCAACCATTACACCCCCTAATACATACATCTCATATGAACTTATAAATGATTCTAATTATATCATTTTCATGACACATTGATTTTATTGATTCACTACATATATACTATTTCACACGAAATTCGATACATCATATGAATATAAAATAAACACTCTTGTTTCCCAATTTTGTGGTGTGACTTATAGGAGGATCTAAGTCAATTGGCAATAATATTAAACACTTAATATCATAAACTATAAGCGGTATCTAGCACACATTATAGTTACCCAATTAACATAGATTTCTTTGTTCACTCGAACTAAACACGATCCATTTAGTTATGTAAGGACACCACTTGTGTCCATCCCTTGCCTCATGATATTAAGAATATTATACAAAATAGAAATGTGTCACCATTGTATTTTATATTCATTTCTTGATCTCTTAAGATAATTATAAATATGTAACTTAACATAAGTCACATTGTGCATATTATAATTTTGCTTTATTGAGGGGCCTAGTAATATCATCACTCAAGTAAAGAGGTGAAATTACAATCTTTTGACAAACTATATTTTCCAGCATAAGTCATGTTTAACCAACTATTTCTTTTATCACTATACTCATTGATAGCTTTTGACAATAATCAAATTGAACATTCCTTACGTGAAAAGATATGTCTCATATCTTAGGATCCAAGACACAGTAAAACATTAATGACACAAAACACAATTCAATAATGTTTCCTCCAAGATAAGATCGAGTTGTGCACAGGGTCCAGAATAACGACCTCCTCTTTAACATCAATATCTTCCCAGCGGATACATAGGCAACAACATTATCCGTGACCACCTGCACGACAAATCACTCTCATACTTCCACCACAACCTTATCGATCAACTTAAACAAGTAGTAGCGGTGTGGGAGTGAGCAGAGGCATCGACAAACTTCAGAAGCATAGGGCCTATGGGACAGTTAGCTATAACGTTTATTATGCTACGACCACAACCATCAGTCCACCCATCAATCATAATTCTACAACCATATATATTTCAATCTTTCCTATATGAATCTAGTAGTGTTTTGTTGTTTCATATTTCTATTTCAGACACAGCTCGACAACCTTATGTGGAGTCATCACTTTCAAACTGGGCCTAAATCTAGCAGTTTTATCAATTGCATCTTTAAATTCTTTATATCCGCATACATTAAAAGACAAACATGCTCTATAAAAAAAATTGACCCTGAGTTGGGTTACTTCTTTTCTCTCATCTTTTTAAAAATAGATCTATATGGTGGTTTGGGCGGGACCTCCTTCATTTCTGTCAACGACATCCTTGGGACGTACACAACAGAAACGGTCCATTGGTCCAAATTTGGATTGGTTCATTTGCCTCTTTCGAGGTTGAACCACGTGGCGTGGACTGGAAGATGAACTACCTCCACCACGTCCTTGATCGGAACCTAAACCAGACACAAGGCCTCTGAACCCCTCCACGTCCTCTTAGTTTACAAAATCATCTAAAATTTCTTTTTCATTGTGATGTGATCTAGATTGGGTTCTTAAATTTTGTTCTATTTCTTCACAGTAAGTTGAATATGCATATGCACATGGATTAACATTGAAACTTTCTAGGTGCGCAATATGTTGTTTATGTCCATTCATTCCACCACTACTAACAAAAAACCGCATAATTCACATACAAGTTTTGATTTATGTTCAACAAAAAGGTAATGTGCGTTTTCCATCCCAGGTCGTTTAATTTTGTGGGATGAGGATGGTTAAATTCTTCATGGTTCAAGGAAAATCCATTACCACTAGGTCCACTACATATCATTATACACTAAAATTAAATTAAATATGTTTACACTAAAAGAGAGTTGAAAAGATTGCACTTGGATGAGAGAAGGCGGAAGAAGGTTGCAGTGGAATCGAGATTCGACAAACTTTTGCTTCCAAAACTTGCACCATGATCACCAAATCTGCTTTTCTTTCAACCAAAACTCTAAATGTGCAGCTTGAGCACTTGGAAGATGGAGAATGAGAGAGATTGAGAGCTTAAGACTTGAGAGTTGTGAGAAAACGAGAGTTGTGAGGAGAATAGAGGGGGGAGATTATATGGTGTTTCAGGGGGTTCCCCCCTCTATTTTTCTCTCCAACAGCTACAAAACCGTTGGAGTTTGTGCCAACTCGAACTGTACGGTGCACTCTACTGTTGGCCCAATGGCTAGTTGGCCCATATGCAACCCCTGCCCGCCAAACTGCACAAGTATGCAACTGCACATTAAAACATTGTGCGTCAGGAAAATGATTGAAATTGTGAGTTATGGTAACTAAATACTTTTCTAAGGTTTGAAAATTCACATTGGTTAAATGGTAAATCACCCCTAATTATATATTCACGAATTACATCTCTACCTTTAATTGGATCGTATTTCCTAATTTTTAAATTTTCACAACTAGAATCTAAAATTGTTTGGTGTGAACTAGATGATCCGACATTCATATGTTTACATTTTTGGACTAGTTTAATTGCTACTATGTGCAATAAGTTGTGCACCACATACATTACATATGACGATATCTTTCACATTTTTATCTTGGTCAAGGTTAAAATCTTCCCAAATGGGGCTAGTTCTTTTTCTAATACTTTTGTCTTTGGAATTAGTTTTTCTAATTGATGCATTAACAGGGGGATTACAATCCATTTAAGGTGATGAATTAATCGAGGGTTCAAATGTCATTGAAATTAAAATATATGCAAACTAAAATCTATTTTTTTAAACAATGAGAAATCCATGATAATTAACTAAATTAAATTTAACAGAAATAAACTAATTTTAATAAATAAAATAAAAGAGTAAAGTAATGAAAACGAAAAGAGGTGTTGGTGTGTCGCGAAATCAGAAGAATCGGGCAATCTACCTTTAACTTAAGTTTTTTGCTCAAACTCGACCCGCTGCCAACATAATTAGAGATCACTTAGTGAAAGAATGGAAAGCTTAAGAAAGAAGATTATAAGAGAGAAAAGATTTGATGTGAAGAAAATGAATGCAATGAGCGGTTTATAGAGTTTTATAATGACATTTTCCTAATTTTTGAATAATTTTTTAAAAAAAACAACGGCTTCTATAGACGTCACAACACCCAACGCTACATGGTCGACGGTTGAGCCCGAGCCCGCCTAGGCCCGTGAAACTAATAGTGTCGGCCCCTCGCCAAGCCTGGCACGTCCCGGTATCCAAATGTTTCTATAAACATCGTCTTAAACGATGAAACTCTTCATAACTCTTCAAAATCTAGGCACAAAACTAGTCATCCAGCCTTGTCTTGAATTGACCAGGGAAAGGACCTACAAAATTTAAAGGTTTGATTATATAATGCTGAAGTTAAAAAGATCACCAACTTTTGAAGCATCATCACTGGGGACCATGATTATTTCAAACCAAAATCAAGATATGAACATTAAACAACCTTGGCATGACTATTTGCCCATGTAATATTTGGTTGTTTCACGTGATTTTGATTTGTGGTTACTTTAAAAAAAATTAAATTTCTACTTGAAATATATGAAATGGAAAATGGTCATATTATCTATCGATCGCTATCTCTGCCTTTCTTTTTCGACTAGTGTGCATGCTATGGACCAGGAAATAACAAAAGATTAAGATCAATGGTTTATTGATGAAATGTATCTCATTTTGAATTTCATGAACGAATACTTTTCTTTGGTAGAAACTTGTTTTCAGACATGTAACAAAGGAAGCTTACATCAAAATAGGGGTGAGCATAAAAATCCGAAAATTCGGATACTTGGTTTTCCGATCCGGTATCTGATTTATTACACCTGAATATTCGGATATCCGACCCTAATAATCCGGATCGGGTATCCAATCCGATTTTCTACTCCCTTTTTCGGACCGGATTCGGATCAAGCCTTTGGAGAATTCGGATATCCGAATCCGAATTATGAGTGTTTGTCCTATCCGAATAACCGGATTCCCATGAATCCTTCTTCATCTGACCGAACCCTAACCTCTCCAGTCCATCGTCCCCTTCCTCTCCAACTCCGGCATTACTATAAGAACACTATAATAACAATGACTTTATATTGGACTCCTAAATTCCAAATTTACTTTGTGATTTTTATTAGTTACAATCATTTGATCTTTTCGTGTTTATGGAGAATCAATTTGTGAATGTTTTTGTGATTATGATTTTTTTTATCCCTGTATAATTATTTATACAGTAATTTTTATTATTATTCTGGACTGAAATTTAGATTGGAAAGCTCTGAGAATGTGTGAAAATTTCAGATATTTGTGGGAACAATAACCGAATATCCGGAAATCGGATATCCAAATCATTCCGGATCCGATCTGGATTAAACTGGATATCTGGATTTCAAGTATCCGAAAATTCAGATATCCGATTTTGCTCACCCCTACATCAAACGTGTTTCCCGAGACATTTTTTTAAATAAGTTGCAACACTGATGTTACACGGCAAACGCTTCTGAACATTTTTTTTTTGATAAGCCTTCTGAACACGTTTGTACTTCACACATTTTGTCTGTCCAATATGATCCAACGCACACGTCTCGTTCACATATCGGGAATGGTACAGAATAGGATGCAAAACATATGCTTAAGCATGTATTATAACAAAACGTATCCCTAAAATTGTTGCAAAACGATGTACGTGTGACTAAACATGTTAAGTAGATAAATGTAGGTTTTCTCATAAGCTATTGGAAACCAATTTGGTTAGCGCAGCTAGTAAATCCAATCTTATATTAACTCGAACAAGGGACTGAATCCTAACATGTGATAAGAGTTACATTATGTAAAAATTAATTAAATAAGTTCTTTAAGGAGTTAATTTGCATAACTAATTTAGCAAGAAACCCCAGTTCAACCTGTAAATGGCAGGTTCAATGTACAAAAGTGGACTCGACGGATTCTTTACTTTCCATGATCATTACATTCTTGGATTCTTTTCTTTGGTTTGACTGCTATAAACCCCGCTTTTATCTTATGTGGTCAACATGAGAAGCCAACCGGCAACCGCCAACCGACAATATGTGTAGCAAGAGCTCAAAATAAGATCTGGTTAGATTTCAATAAGGTCTGAATACTGCAATTTTCAGATAAAACAAAATAAATTATTTATTTATACAGAAATATACTTTTCAAATGATAAATCAACTAGATTATTCATGGAAACTGTAATTTCATTTGGTTTGAAACAAACTGCCCGAAAAAGTATACTCATAATTTATTAATGTACAAAAGTATATATATGTACTATAGAACTTTCTACATACAAAACCTGAGGCAGCAAAGCAGGTCAATTATCTCTCTTGGCGCAAAAAATATCCAGCACTTCTAGTAAACGTATCATTACCAACATGTTTTTTTCTTCTGCATAAAACAAAAATATTGCCAATTAGAAATCTTTAGAAAACTAACATAATCAATAGATTAACAGAAATATAAGAAAATATAACATGACCTAATACATGCTAAACCTATGATTTAATAACATAGGGAAGACTCAACTCCTGATGTAGCCAGAGAACCTTTGAAGGTCCACTTACCCAGAACTTGGCATCCTCCTGAAGATCGATGTAAGCAAGAAATTCTTCTTGCCTCATTAAAGCTTCATGAAAGGCCTGCAAGCAAATGATGTTTTATTATAATCAGATCAGAGCAAAGAATAGACGCAGTGCATCTAGATGGGTGCATGTATTGAAAGTAAAGTGGAAAATAAATATTTTAAAGGAAGCCTATCATTGAAGTGTATCCAAAACAACTAATTGGTGATGAATGAAGGTACCCAAAAAATATTGTAGGTCACAATAACAGTCTAAGTTTTGTCAAATGTATAACTATTTTCAACGCTGCCGCAAACATGTGGTCTTACATGTCCAATGTGTACACATTTAAGATGGGTATATGAGTTGGGCCTTTTTTTAAGTTTTGTAACTATACTGAAGAATTCGTTTGTTGGTAAAGGTACACAACATCATATAAGTAACAACAATATTCCATATTATCCAATGTATGGTTATTCTCACAATATTGAAGTGTTGGTGTCTTAACTCAAAATCAATTGGTTATGTACTTATGTGGATGGTGGCATCTAAGGGTGCACATGGGTCGGGTTTGGACCAGAACCCGACCCAACCCGAAAAATTTGGGTTTATGAAAAACTCAACCCGAACCCGAACTGATTCGGGTTCAATCCAACCCAACCTGAAAATTTTGGGTTGGGTTGGGTCGGATCGAGTTGGACCCGAATTTAATGCAATAATATTTTCTGTCTAATAAATTAACCAATTCAAAACATTATTTGAACAGGGGAGTTCCTTGCATATGGGTTCAGCAAACACGATCTTAGTTGTAGGTTATCATTATACCTTTGTAGGTGACAATTACCGAGCATCGTCTACTTTCTTGTGTTTGCGGACGCATAACCAAAATTAATATTTCGATAATACAATGCTATTAGTTATTGGAAAAGTTTCGGTTTTCAGGAGATTTATTCGTCTACAGATGCAACTAACATCGACGAACCACAAACCAAATAAACTTAGGAACAAAAAACCAAAACAAGGACAAATTAATTGATCTTAAAGAAATGTGCGAACCACAAAACAATATTGCAACTTGTACCGGAACAACAAAATCAAGAGCGCAGATCCCTATACTAAAATGTCAAGGACTTGAGGGAATAAATAAGTTTCAAACTCGAAAGATGCATCCGGGATACATAATCACCAAAACAACTACTAGTGTTCAAAATTTTGAAACAAAAAACTAACTAATGACATCAAACATGTTTAAAGTATACTGGCAGGTTAAGCAACTGGAGCCTCAATTTCAGTAGGCGGTAGAACATGTGCTATGTAAGGCCTCGTGTACTCATCTTCCTCATTGGGAGGATGGATTGTTACAAGATCTGTCACAGGAGTCATTGGCCCAAACATACCTTTCGGATCCCAACACAACATGATCTTAACCTTGGTATCAAGCACACCTTGAACCGTTGACAATAATCCATTCAATTAGACAACGGTAGATAAAGTGTAAATCTGGACGCTGGAGAGGAGGCGCCGAGGCCGCGAGGAGGGGACGAGGAGAGGTCGGGAGGGGCGACTAGGGTTAGGAATCTGGACGGGATTGGGTTTTGTTCCGCGAGGGATGGACGAGATTGGTTTAGGGTGGGGTTAAAAATCTGGACGGCCCAGATTAAAACAACATTTTCGGGTTCGGGTTGGGTTGGGTTGGGTCAACCCGAACCCGACCCGAAAAATTCAGTTTTTAGATTTTCCAACCCGACCCAACCCAAACCCCTTTCCAACCCGACCCGACCAGTCGGGTTCGGGTCGGTTTTCAGGTTCGACCCGACCATTGGCATCAATGTTTTATGTCACGAGAACAACCCAAACTGCCCAACATGAGACTATTCTTAGCACCTCGCTACACATGCAGTGTCTCATAATCCCAACATGTGCACTTTTAAATATGGATGGATGTGCATGGTCCCCAATTGGGTATTTTTGGCTATGTACGTTTCTAACTCTAAACCAGTTGATGAATGGAGGTACCCAAATTATGATATTTATTAGTCCAATATGGATGATTGCGAGATCCATTAGTCCAATATGAGATTATGAGATTACTCACAAGAATCATATTTAGCAAAACCCGGTGTATCAATAACAGGGATAATAGATAAGTGAAGGACAAGTAAAATTCACCTTTTTGGTTGCAATGAGCTCAGCTTCCAATGCATCTACACGGCAAACAGCAGCATGAAGAAGCTCCTCCTTCTCAGAAGGCATTTCAGAAGGCTTTGACTGAAGCAAATCAACCTTCTGTTCCAGCTCTCCTAATTTCTGCATAACAGATGACAAGATGGCTGCTTCAGTGATTGCTGGAGTCGGTGAAGGTGGACGGATTTCCTCTGGCAGGTCAGAGTCAAATGAAAATGAGGGTTCTTTGAGTTCTTTTTTAGAATGGCTTCTTAGTAACCTCTTGGGCAAACGGCTGTTGACCGAAGAGAATAGTGAAAAAAGAGTGACAAAGAAAGTCACACAGAAAGCAATCACGTGGGCTCGAAATCCTTTCTGAGATTTTTTTACATCATTCGACATAAATGTTCCTGCATTGCAAGGATTTTTTGCTTAAAAATATTCCAATTACATGTTTGATACCAATGTAAAAAAACGTTACCTGCACCGTGCACCCACTTATTGAAAGAAAATGGATAAAAAAGACTCTTATGGTCAAGAGCAAGACAAAATCATAAGGACGATATCAAAAGGCAAAATAACACTGGAAGACAGATGACTTGCTCCCAATCCTCTAGGATAAAACTATGAACTAACACCAAACACTTCAAAATTCAAATATATTACGGAACCATTAGCGAAGTTTTTAACATTATCTAAGGTAGAGACAACCCCAAAGATCAAGATTCATAGTCAATACTCTGAAAACTTAGGATAAAAACTTCTGCTTATGAATTTCTGTGCGATCCTGGAAGAACTTTCAAGGATTATCTATATTTCAAGCGAGCAAAACATTCCCACGCCATACCAAGAACCTAGTGATGTACTCTAGCAACTACAACCAAGGAAAGTATGGCTGTGAGACAGTTCATATCCATCAAGGATAAATCATATAAAGAGCATGGTGTATTGATACCTCATACTTCACATTACTACTGTATTTGCATGAATAACAGACATCAGATTTATTACAAAATGTAACAGATACATGCATATTGATATTTCACAAACCTTTGAAGGAAAATCGTTTCGAAGCATCTTTCTTCCATCCAGAATCTACAGCCTTATCAACCATGGGCACAAGTTCGTCACATGCTACTAGGGCAACAGACGGAATCCTCGGACCAACTTTATCCTGGATTTATATCAGAGAGAACAGAAAATACTTGATCATTTGGCAGAATCAGAATCTTGTGTTAACACAAACAGGATAAAAAATTAAAATAAATTCCATGCTTTCATTTTAATAAGTGCTGTTCTGGCATTTTCATGAGGCACTATTTATAAAAGGGATAGTGACAATCTACAGTGAGAATCTGTTCAATTTATATGACAGATACGTAGATATTCTCAAGAAGCATTCAATAGATATTGGCCCCAAAGAGCACCTTCAAACTTGTATTTGCAATAATTTTAACAATCAAGATTGTTTGTGATCCAAAATGGAGGACACCATGTACATCAACCATGACTGAAGTAACCGAGGCATTGGTGGCTGAGAATCACAAAATGTGACACATCTGCTGCATCATCACATAGCAATCGTATACCTCATATGCCATGTAGCAAGTGCTAATAAAATTACAATAACAGATGGTACCATCATGCTATTAGCTCATTTCTGTTTCAATCCAAACAAGTCAAACAACAAAGAGATATCTTCGCACAAGAGAATTCCATCAAGCACAACCAGAAAGTGAACCCATAGAGCTAAATAAAGTAACTGTTTTTGCTTGATATGGAACACATAAGCTACAGATTATGGAGCAATTTCATTAGGGCTGAATAAGCAATCCCCTTCAACTCTAGAGTCTCATGTTTCTTGATTCCTATAAACATTATATTTACATGACTATAATTGTGGATGGAGGCAAGCCCAACTAGCTGCATAGACATAATGTTTTTGTTAATACAAGCTTATATTGTTCCACATTTAGTATATGACTAGAAAATTTTCGGTTCTCAGAACTGTAAGAATGCTTGCTTGTAGATGATAATTGGCTATATGTCTGCTTAATTGAAGCACTTCATTTTTTTATGATAAACAAATAAATGCTTTTCAAGATCCAGAATGGGCCTCCATCTAATCTATAGACAGTGGTTAGTGTGTCAAATGCACAATAAGTTATTAATATACAATCAGACAACATTTTAACAACGAATGATATGGTGGCCAAGTGATGCATACGCAGACTGGAAATAAGGATTTAGCTGCTAGCAAAAAAAAAGGATTTGAAGGGAGAGAACTAAGACAGACACTATTATTTTAAGGGCACAAATGCAATATACACTATCTGGTATATATACATAGCAGAAAAATGAAAGGTTAAAACTGCTACAGTATAGCTAGCAGGTTCGACAATATTAATTGTGAAAAGGAGTAGAGTACAGTTAAAACTGATCGATCTCATGCTTCAGTCATGTTTCGAATTAGAAAATACCTCTTCGCGTACTGGAGTGAGTAGAGATTGGGAAAGGTAACTTCTTTGGGCTTTGGGCGAGGTCATATCTTCAGCTTCTGATCCAGACTCAGCTGTGGATGTATCACCACCCTTTATCTGTTCCATTAAGAGGATACATGGAATCAATATAAATTCAAAGATCTTACAACATTTGAACTGTGGAATTCAGTTTGTCTTACTGCAGGATAATGTGGCTTAGCATAAGTAATGACTTTTCCATCATTATTGGAAACAGTTATAATTTGTCTAGCACATTGAGCTTCACCATTAAGAACCATCTGCAAACGTGGTTGCAACTAAACGAGTTAGTGAAAGCATTCCAAAGAACAAGACTACTTTTGTCGTTGAAAAAGATAACACCTTCAATATGGTCGGATCCTTCCATGGTCCTTTATCAGATCTCATGCAACCTCCTTGGTCAGCACAAGTACAAGAACCACCTAGAAAATCGGGCAACTCGCTACATAGCACGATATAGAAATTATTATTATAATATGCAAGAGTGCGAGACATCTTGTTCGACTAATGAGTCGTCAAAAACAGAGAAATAGAGAAAAGACAAACCTAGGTTCAATTATCTCAAGTAATTTGTTCTGATACTTTGTCCCTAACACCTGAAAACAAGAAAGTTGTCATTCAGCAGTAGAATTACATATTGATAGAGAAAGTATAGATGCTAACTTACATGAATTTTTGTAGCAGTCTTAACGTCAATAAAGGATTTTATAGTGTTCCACAAAAGTCTAAAACCACCACCACCGTTGATGATAAACATACGGTGCAAAGTCTGCATAATTAAGTGTCCCAGTAGAGGGAATGTTAGAATAGTGTCTTTCTCAAATGCAGATTTGGTTTGAACATGTATACTCAATTGGATTTGTACATAAAGATACTAGTTCTTGTAGGCCTGTAGAAGTATACCTCTGGGTAATTGTCACTGTCAATCTTCTGCAATCGCATAATAAGATCTCTAGCAGTCTTGCTAAAGTTCTTCAATCCCTGTGAAAAAAGAAAAGAGAGAAAACACAACTTCATCCCGAAAATGGGCAAGTGGGCCAAATCAATTCAAACTTTGAAAAGAGAAGCGGAAAATGTACACACCACGCCCTGCACGTCCAGAATTGTAGTACTACAATCAATGTGTCTCTTTGCTGCAATTGAGCAGGCTGGGAACTTGATTAACAAACTTCTCTCGAACTCCTTGACGTGGTATTTTACAAACCTATCTAAATCCGTCACTTTCATGAGCTTGTTAGGGTCCACTTTTCCTAGTCTTTCTATATAGATAGGTCTGCCTTCCTTATCCACTCCATGGTAACCATGAGGATAGTACTTCAAAACTTCATCCAATTCCTTGAATTCAAAATTCTGCAAAACATTGAAACACATGCATTTTCACCTTTGAACAATTCAATGTAAAAGTACGTTTTGGTACTCCATGAAATTCATATTTACTTATTGAAACATTAGGTATAATGTAGGTACAAGAGCATTTCCTTAAAGAAGATAAATGTTAATTCTTCATCCTTTATTTCTTGGCCAAGAACTAAGGAAAAAAAATCAATTCCCAACTAATGTCTTGAAAAATAGAAAACCAAATGTTTACAAGATTAAAATAATAACACTGTAATCAAAATTAAAATGGATGGCAAGAGCAAGACAAATCCAGACAACTGAACTATAATGAGTGTTATGCTTCGGCGTACTATAAAACTCTAATTAAGTGTGTTTTATTGGACAAAATCATATGTTACTGCCCAATTGAATCACATATTTTATATGTTTTATCTACATTAATACGAGCAATATACAAAATCTAGATGTCTAAACTGCAATTACCTCTAAAATGGTATCAGTATGGAACTCTTTTCTCCACTGAAGCATCTCAGCCCACATGTGTTTGGCTTTCTCTATGTCAAACTTCCGTGCTTTCAAAAACCTGAGGAAAAAGATCATGAAGATGACCAATTGAGTCATAACTTGCAATCAAACAGCATACTTATTTTTGACCTCGTCAAGTGAAACCAATGATTTGTTTTAAAAGATGAAATCATTCTCTGTAAGCATAAACAAAACCTAAACCCAACCCTTCTGTTGCTGCTCTTGATCTTTTGCTAAATCATTGTTCTTTTGACCATTCAAGCACATTCAACTATTTTTCTCAAGTTATGATATTCCAGTTGTAATGTTGAGAATGCCTTGTTTTGATTATGAAATAACGTCATGCATGAGTAAGAAGGGTGCAATATTTTCTGTAAGTCCATCCACTACATGTACTGTTTGTTGGAGCATAGAAATGTGTTATGCTTTCCCTTTTTATTGTGAGAGAAAGGTCAAACATGTTTTTTATGAGAATAATTCAACAAATTAGCATGACTTATTTGTTTATGTGTATTATATATTAGTTATTAAATTGAATAGTATAGAAAGAAATCATATTTATGTCATTTCCATAATCATGGTAATCACGTATTTATGCACTTCAGTCCTGTTTGATAGAGAAAATGGAATTAAATGAAATGGATACCTCGTTGCTTGCAGGATGGTCAGTAGGAAATATTAAGGCTAAATATGGACTTATCAAAAATATAAAAAATGAAACTTATACTTCTTAGAGAGTCATTGGGTCAAAGCCCCCTTCTTGTAGGATATACAGATATGCTAAAATGAACCAGACTTATATACCTCAACATCATGTGATAGTCATCATGCCTAGCTGGGAGCATTTCATCCATGATGAGCGACTGTCTGAAGGCATCGACAGCCTGAAGCTCTTCAATGTCTCTAACATCTTCAATAGAAACACCAGTGACTGGCTTCGCAATTTTCTTCCTGCTCTTTTTCTTCAAAGAATGTCTGAATTTCGTGGAAGCACTTATAGCTTTTTTCTTCAAAGATCCCATTCTTGTTCTTCTTTCATCTTCTGAATTATCAACATCAGACTTCCGCTCCTTTTTCTCATCATGGCTTGAGCTACCTTCAAAACCTGCAAATGTTCACCATGTATATGCTAAAACAATCTGATAATTACAAGTACGAAGCTTCAACCTAGACAAAAAGCAAGGAAAAGAAACACAAAATATGTATTCTGTAAATTAGTACAATTACTAAAACCGCAAAAGTCGGACTCCGAAAGCAAAATGAAACAAAAATATACCGTAGTCGTCAAAAATAATGAAAACACTAAAACATTAAAATAGACAAGTTTTTCTGATCACAACCTTCAAAATAAAAACAAATTAAATGTCAAGAATAAGAAGGAGAAGAAGAAAAAAAAGAAGGAAAGACAAACAGAAATACAGATTTACATCAGAAAGCTTTACAAAAACACAAGAATCTCCAAAATGGTAGAAACCAAAACAAGGGAAAGCAGGTAAAAATTCATTTTTTTCTTAATAATAAAACAAAAACTAGCTCCAATTAACATTACAAACACATCCAGAAAGCTTAAGAAAAACACAAGAATCTCAAAAACAATGCAAAATAATAAAAAAGGATGGCCGGTAAAACTCCAACTTTTGCTATCCGAAAAAAAAACCCTCCAATTTTAACTACAAATACAAACAGAAAGTTTAACTAAAACACAAGAATCTAGGAAAATATATAAACTAAAAAAAACTAAACCAGGTAAATAAACCGGGTTTTCCTTTACAAACACAAAAACTTACTCCAATCAAAACTACAGACAAATCCAGAAAGCTTTACAAAAACACAAGAATCTACGAAAGATGTAACTAGGATAAAACTAGCTCCAACTAAAACGAAAAACACATCCAAAAATCTTAACAAAAACAAAAGAACTCATAAAAAAAAAGGAAAGCAGGATCAAATCCAATTCCACAAAAACACCCTCTCAAAATCCCTCGGAAAAACAATGAAAAAAGTCAGATGAAAGGAAACTCACATGGTCGGGCGAAGCGGTCGAGAGGTCCAGACATCCTGACCTCCGATCACGACCACCGCAATCGAAGCCACGCGTCCAGAAGAAGTGGAATCGAATTGGGGTTTCGTGAAGGTTTGGGGTGGAGAAAGAGGAAAGAGGGGTCGGTTCGGGCACGTGGAGCCGTCGATGATTTTCCTCCAACAAAAAATAAATAAATAACCCTTCAATTTAATGTGGTTTTGGGGTGAAGTGTTTTGGAGTTTTGCCCCTCTTTTGGTTTTCTATGGCCATTGGTAGGAAGGAAGGTAAGAAGAAGTCAGATGACGGCCAGCCCCGTTACCCAAAATGAAGTATGGTCAGAGATTGGAATGTTTTTAATCTGAGGGACGGACCAAACAAATTGGTATATGTTTTGCTGTCTAGAGATTTTCATGCTAAATTGCCAATATGCTGGGCAAGATATTTTTTTTGTTTAAGGATGGTCGGATATGGATGTATCATGTGATGATACCAACGTACTTGCGATTGCTTTTTTTTAAGGATGGGTTGGGTATGCACATGCTTAGCTAAATTAACGGCGCGTATACATCCTGCCCAAAAAAGCCCTACACGTACCTGCTTAGTCAGGTAAGGTGGGTATTGGTGGTTTTTTGGTGTTAATGTACGTTTTGATGATTTAACTAACTCAATCTTAATCACAATCAAATTAAGTGTAACACAGATTATGCATGGAATATATCTTGTATTGTGCTAACATCCACAGGTGATCAAGACTTAAAGAAGAATGGAATGAAGTCAAGACATGTAATCAAGCTAATTGAAGACCTGTAATTTTACCTTATTTGAGTATTGGAAATCTATCTAAACTTGAGCATAGAAGAGATGTAACATATTCACATATACAATAGGTTCCCTGTAAAAGTCACACAATAAATTTCACATCAATTGAATTTCAATAAATTACTCAAACTTAAGTTGGAAAGTCACTCAAATTAAACCATAACTTGCATGTGCAGAATGGTCAACCGAAACAAGTTTTTCATTCGACCGTTTCTACAAGTTCACCAGTACACCAATAGTGATTTACCAAGTTTCACCGGTCCTATTTTGACCTTTCGCTCGACTGTGTTACCCGTATTTTCAGGATGACCGTTAAACTCGTCGTATTCTACAACGGTCGAATTTGAATACATTCACCTAACCCCTATTTTGTTTCTGACCACCAGTCGAACGATGTCATGACGGCGGTCGACCGGATGTAGACAAACTTGTGCGCCTTAAGTCTCTGTTATTTTTGGTCGGACGATCTTTCCTTTTACGTTCGGCCGATAAACCTTTACCCTGGCCAAACCCTCAGAACGGTCGACCACCTCTAGTTGTGGTTCGATCGTTAACTTAAGTTGTAGCCTTAGTGTTCGACCGACTTGTACTTCAGTTCTAATGTTTTTTATTTATTTATAATGAAACAGTCGACCACCTTGCCCTTACCGGTCGATCGTTAGTGTCCTGATTTGCTGAACTTTGTTTTCTGTTTTGTGTATCTTACACAAATTATTACCAAATCAATCCCAATGGTTATGACACTTTATAAAGGAGCTTATAAATAGAGGTTTGATTGATCATGTTATAATAATTATAAGTGCACGGCGTCAGTGAAGACGCGACAAGTACGGGTCGTGTATACGAGGAGCGCATGTGAGTCGGAGTTCACAATACTCGAGTGGGAAATGAAAAGATAGATATGATGTCGGAACGATGCGTACTAAATCAAAAAAAACAAACGATAAAATAAACCTCTTAGGAGGTAGAGAGAATGCGGAAATGAGAATATATGTACATGTGTGTTCATTGGTGCTCATCACATGTAAATGTAATACGTGAATCCATTAAACCAAATCCAATTTTGTCTCCACATGAAATAAAATAAAACATTCTCATTAAAACATACAAGACAACAATAATTTAGATGAGGCTAACATGAAATGCATAATGACCAAACCCTACTATGTTTCCACATGAAATATGATTTAACACAATCATTAAAACATACAAGACATTAATTAGGATGAGGCCAACATGAGCACATCATACACATGTCATGTTTCCTCTATATCCACTCCATCTTTATCCTCACATCATCATTCCCCATAAAATAGACTCATTAATCTAAGCATGTGTTAAGCATCACTTAAGAGCATTAGCACATCAAAGATAAGAGTGAAAATCTCATTTAATGGTTATGGAACTCATGTGAGATTCAAATGTTAGGATTAATACACACACATAAAAACATCACATAATCACATCGCCTTCTTCTCCACTCCCAATGGGGATGGACTACTCCCTATTCATCTCTAGACTTAAGAGAACATAAAAACAACACAAAACCATAATGAAAATGTAGAAAACTAGATTAAGCAAGGAACAAACATAAAGGAAATTGCATCAAATGGAAGATATCAATGTAAAGAACAAGAATTAAATTATATTGAAATGAAATGAAATGAAAGATTGAAAGGTTTCCTCTTCTCCTCCTTGTATACTAATGAATAGTAAAATAAACCTAAACTAATGAGGCAGCAAGAAGAAGGGGAGAGGGGGGATTACAATGGTATTTATAGAATAATACATTGTTAGGATTAATCTGGATGTAATTGGACGACTCAAATCGAATCTGATCGTTTTGGAATGCTTTGATCCGTTAACCCGACCTGTAACCAAAATCCAAGATCCACTGGATCAGATTGATCCACCAGTAGCGGATAAAAATCCACCATTGGCGGATCCAGATTCTCTGATTCGGCTAAATTTTTCCAGTTGTTAGGTTTATTTGTTTGGCACGTAGGGTGAAGCTCTAGTCCACTGTCTCGAACCGATTGGTTTAATTGATGAAATATTGATTTCGTTCAAGTCATGTGTCACAATATTTTGTACTTCACCATCAGGTCCCTCCGGGTTTTCACTTAGGTCCTTCCTTATTTGCGATCCAATCCTTGTGTGTTACAAATATGTCCAAAAGTCTTCCTTTCTCTTCTTTATTTCCTAAAACCTGAAACACTACAAACAAACACTCGAGTAGCACAAATTTGGGGTAAAATAAAGGATATATAACATGAATGTGATGCATGATGTGCTACAAATTAAGGTTCCCACACCTTATTTATACAACTCTCATACTCCAAACTCACACCTACATTAGAGAGAAACTCTCCCACTCAAGAATCCCAAATCCTACATCAAAAGCATAAGCTTCACTACTTGCCCCAAATCAATATTCTACTCAAGTGTGCTCCAAGTTAGAGTGTTGATACTCTTGTTTCCTTGTGCTGTCAAAGTTGTAAGGCTTGATCTCGGTCCGTAACGGTGATCATCCCTCTCGGGTTGTGAGAGGAAGAAACCAAGCTCGGTGAGGGTGTTCACGCGCTTGCTTTGTAAATGTGTTATCTCCCAGCCAGGAACAGGAGAGGATTAGTGAAGACATTGGCGGAGCTCGTGGGATCGAACGGAGCTTGCAAGAGAGGACTAAGACCCAGGTTGTGGGTGTCGAACCTCTATAAAAATCACCATCTTCCTTGTGGTTTATTTTTTCTTTCTATACTCATTTTAATTGTTGTTTTTGCTGCATCTTAAGTAGAGATTAAGAAATTGATTAGATTAATTATTGAAATTAAGTTTAACCGCAAGTGCACAACCGTCGGTGAAGACAAGGCAAGTACGGGTCGATCCACGGGGAGGTGTGTCGACTCTAGTTCTTCGGAAATCAAGTGAAAAATAAAGGTGAGAAGAAGTTGATTAACTAAACTAAGCTACACTAAACTATTGAATTTTGTGCCCTTATGTATGTATATATATTTTTTAAAATTATACATGCATACAAGATTGATTTCCATATTTTCAACGATTTCATGTACATTATTTTATATTTATTCTAATATCATGCAATTCTACATATATATTAAAATAAATAGAAGATGATCATACCCAAAGGTTCTCTAAAACCTTTATGCAGATCCGGAGTTGTGTTGCTCAGCGAATCGTTGGTCAATTCGCCTCCAACTATTCACCAAACTCTAAACAAGATTAGAGAGAATGGAGTTAGCCAATTCAATCTCTAAATCAAGCTTAGAATCTAGCTAATAACCCCTCTAAAGCTTCCTGAGAATTTAATTTTCAAAGACTCGAAATTATTAGGAGAAATTCGGATGGATTAGTGGAGAGGTTAGGGAGAGAGAAAATTTTGCATTACCATTAATAAGTAGGGCGAGGAGATCTATTTATAGACTCTCCCAACACCCACATTATGGGATACCCACTAGCCCATGATCTCTTGCTTTTCTCTCCATTAAACCGATCACAAAATGACACATAATCATCCTAAAAAATGTTTGACCATAATTGGAATAAATCCAGCCTATGATCAACACTAATCTCTTAACAATTCAAGGCAGAATCGTGACAAACGGTCGACCGAAATCACCACTCGGTCGACCGAACGATTATGACTTTGACAAGTTTGGTCAGACCGTGAGCTAGACGGTCGACCGTTCCAAAGAACCCGGTCGACCGATACCAAAACGGTCCACCATTTTGTCCCGATTTTGACTTCGTAAAATTTTGGATTTACATCCAACAAAATTTGATCCTTGAGTTTTTTAATAAATTCATATATAATGTAATATATTATCTTATGTAATGTCTAATTATTACACCCCATAATACATACATCTCATATGAATTTATTTATTATTCTAATTATGTAAAATTTCATGACATTGATTTTATCGATTCACCACATGTATCTCATTTCACATGAAACTCGATACATCATATAAACATAAAATCAACTTTCTTGTTTCCTAGTTTTGTGGTGTCACCCATAGGAGGATCTAAGTTATATTGGCAATGATATTAAACAATTAATATCACAAACTATAAGAGGTATCTAACTACACATTATAGTTACCAAATTAGTATAGATATCTTGTTCACTCGAACTAAACACGATACATTTAGTGATATGTAAAATATCACTTGTGTCTATCCCTTGCCTCATGATATTAAGAATATTACACAAAGTAGAAATGTTTCACCTTTGTATTATATATTCATTTCTTGATCTCTTAAGCTAATTATAAATATGTAACTTAACACAAGTCACATTGTGCACATTATAATTTTGCTTTATCAAGGGGGCCCATAATATCATTACTCAAGTAAAGGGGATAATGATAATCCTTTGACGAACTATCTTTTCCAGCATAAGTCATACTTAACCAACTATTGCCTTTATCACTAGACTCAATGACAACTTTTGACAATAATCAAATTAAACACTTCCTATGTGAAAAGACATAAGTCTCATATCTTAAGATTCAAGACACAGTGAAAATATTAATGACACATAACATAATTCCATGATGTTTCACTTGCTAGGTCTATTCAATATATAAAAGTAACCATTTTTCTCTTTTATATACTTGTGTCATTAAATATTTGTAGAACTACAATACTCTTTAACCAACACGACAATCTTATCTCGGTAATTAATGTTCCATGTCAATTACCATGATTTTGAATAACTTTTGATTTATGTAAACCATTATCTTTCAGAGCTCTACAATTAAGGACCAAGTGCCTCTTCCTTAACACTTCTAAAAGACGAATATATTAATCAAGGAACAAAATATTTGCACATCCAATTCATAATAATTGACATATAAAAGTAAACTTTTAGAACACATTCCCTTTAATCACCCACTTATTATCAAAGTTTTCTTTAACATACATTCTCAATGTATAAAACAATAATAACTAGGGTAACCCTCTCAAATCACTCATCAAGCCACTCCACATGGTTCCTCAGACCCATGGACTCGAAATGCATTTTGCCTTTCACTTGGGCTAAGGGTTTGGTGAATGGATCAACTGTGTTGTTTGTGTCCACCCATAATAAATTTATTTTGCCTGCGTCGATGAAGTCACATGTGATAAAGTACTTGCAGTCCATGTACTTCAATTTGTGGTGTGATTTAGGATCCTTGATTTGCGAGATAGACGTACTATTGTCGCAAAATAGCTCTACGGGTCCCTCGCTCGTCGAGGGAACTACTTGTTTGATACGTTTTAATTAACCGCAAGTGCACGACCGCGTTGAAGCGGTTGCAAATACGGGTCGATCCAATAGAAGGTGTGTAGACTCTGGTTTGTTCGAAGGCAAGTGGGAAAAGAGGGGAAGAAGTTGTGATTACACTAAACTAGACTAACTACACTAAACGAGTAAGCATCAAACAAGGAAAACGAAAGCGAGGGAAATTGAAAGCTGAAAATCAAAAATGGAAAACCCCTAAGGGGTGGAGTGTGTGCAGACATGTAAAAAGATGGTGAAGAATGCATTCTATAGGCACAAATGTAGGTAGTGTTTTCATGCATAGGAAGTGTCTAAAGGTTATTGCAAAACATATCAATTCATTCACTAACCTAGTTGATTAACATTCATATACACAAGCTAGTGATTTCAGAACCTAAACAAGCATGGGAGGTGTCTAATATGTGTGGTAAAACTCATCAAGTGTAGTATTCTACTCTAACAAGCAAATATACATTCACATTTATCAACACAATCAAAATATAAAACATTCATATCCATTCTCTAATGCATGTATGAACATCATCTTCACCCCCAAAGGGGGATAGATCTACTCACTACACATTACTCTAACAATTAAACTAAAAAAGAAAAGAAACATTCTAACTACTTTAGCCTAGAATCAAAGAAATAAAACTAAGCTAAGCATGCATAAAGAAACAACATAAGAACAAAATAATGGAAAAATTATTTTTTTAGATGACTCACATTGAAGGTAGCATTCTTCTCCACCTTGAGATTTTGCTCCAAGACTTACTCCAAGTAGAGAGAATGTCACCAAGCAATGGGTAATTATAATAGAAGGTGAAGAGTTCTATTTATAGCCATAGAAAAAGGTAATCCGGGACAATCCCCCGGTATGGGACTAAACAAATATCAGAAATAGACTAAATATACACTAATACACGCGCCACATAAATCTTAGTGGATCCAGACCAAAAGTGACCGCCAATTAGCGGTCTACAGTGTTCGGATCGCTCTGGATTTTCTTGTGGGCTTTTCTGGAAGACTCTGTTTGTCTTTGATGCATCTACTTTGCTTGTTGGAGCTCCGACCCGAATAGAATTGCCAAAATACTCCCCATGATGGTGTGAAGTATTCTTGTTTGCTCATTGGTCCTTCGATCTTACGTTCAGGTCCTTCGATCTTGCATCTTAGTCCTTGAGTCTTTCAACTCAATCATTTTTTATGCTTTTAGGTCCTTTTATGACTCTTCTCTTCAAACCTATTTATTTCTGAAATTTAAACATAAAACTTGTTACGTAGCATTGTTTAGGTAAAAGATAATGGATATAAGATACAAATATAAGCATGAAATGATGTCAATCACTACTCCAAGCTCTTGAAGAAACTTCTTAATCCACACTCCTTCCTTGCTCGCTTCAGCGATAGCCATTACTTCAGAAGCGGTGGTTGAGTCGGTCGTAGTGGTTTGCTTCCAACTACGTCAACTCACGACTCACCATTTAGAAGGAAGACATCCTAATTGCGACCTCCTATCGTCAGGATCACTTATGAAACTCACATCCGAATATCCATCGGGCTATTAGCTCTCTCTGTCCTCCATAAACAAGAAACTTATCTTTGGTCCGATTAAGGTACCTCAGAATATTCTTGACCGCAGTCCAATGCTTAGGAACTACGTTGGATTGGTGACGACTTGTCACGCTTAACGCATACGAGACATCGGGTCTTGTGCAAGTCATGGCATACATGATTGATCCTATTGCTGCAGCATAAGGAATATCTTTCATGTAGTCTAAGTCTTTATGTGTTTCAGCACGTTGAGACTTCTTGACTTGCACATACATACTCATTGACACATTGTCCTTTTTGGAGTTGTTCATGCTGAGCCTTTCCAAGACTTTGTCAATGTATGTACGTTGACTTATCCAATGAGTCTACAGGGCCTATCTCTATATATCTTCATTCTCAAGATATATAAAGATAGGTATATGAGCCTCACCCATGTCTTTCATCGAAAATGCAGATTTCAATGAACTTCTTGTTTGGTCTAGCAAAGGTATATGATTTCCCATGAGGAGTATGTCATCGACATATAAGATCAAAAACATTATGTAGCTCCCACTAACCTTCTTGTATATACAAGGTTCTTCCATACTTTGGACGAAAGGAATATTTTTAACTTCCTCGTCAAAACGCTTCTTCCAACTCCTTGATGCTTGCTTCAATCCATAAATTGATCGTTGAAGCTTGCTTACTTTCTCGCTATTCTTTGGATCTTCAAAACCTTTAGGTTGTACCATGTACACATCTTCCTCCAAGTTCCCATTAACGAACATTGTTTTGACATCCATTTTCCATATTTCATAATCATGAAATGCGGCAATAGCGAGCATAATCCGAATAGAATTGAACATGGAAACCAGTGAAAAAGTTTCATCATAATCAATTCCTTGAATTTTAGTGAAACCTTTTGCTACAAACCTTATTTTGTAGGTTGTTAAGTTCTCATCCATGTCCATCTTCCTCTTAAAGACCCATTTATTTTGAACAACTTTCTTTCCTTGGGAAAGGTCAACCAAGTTCCATACTTGATTGTCATACATAGATTCTATTTCGGATTCCATGGCTTCAAACCATAGTTTGAAGTCTTCCTTTTCCATTGCTTCTTGAAAGGTCGGTATGAAGTACCATGATCTCATGAAGTCCCAAAGACATATCGGGTTTCTTCCTTTCCTTCGTAGACCTTCTAAGTTCTTTTGGATCTACGTATATTTCTTTAACTTCTTCCACAATTTCTTGTGGAATTTGTTCCTGTTCGATTCTCAAACGTAAACTTGGAGGGGATGATTTAGTTTCACTCACAAATGCTAACGAGGGTCTCTCACTCATGCTCCTACTAACCAAATGAACCTCGGTTGGGCCTTCATGATCTTCAATGTTATCATTCATATCATGATCTTGTACAAATGTCTTGAGTTTCCTAAAGCACAATTATACTCCCACTACTTTTAATTCTTTCGTGAAATTCTTTCTCTAAGAATACGACATCCCTCTCGACAATCACTCGATTAGAGGTTTTATGCCAAAAGTAGTATCCTCTTGTCTCACAAGGATAACCTACAAAGAAGTCTTTATCCACTTTTGGTTGAAGTTTGGTCGACATCAATCTTTTGACGTAGGACTCACAACCCCAAATCTTGAGAAAATGGAGTTTAGGTGTTTTACCACTTCATAGCTCATTAGGTGTTTTCTCTACGGATTTGGATGAAACTTTATTTAGTGTGTAAACCGTAACTTCTAGTGCATAACTCCAAAAATAAAGTGGTCATGCAACTTGACTCATCATTGACCAAACCATGTCGAGCAATGTCCTATTTCTCCTTTTGGACACCCCATTCCACTGTGGTGTACCGGGAGGAGTGAGTTGTGGTACAATACCACACTCCTTTACGAATGAATCAAATTTGGTACTTAAATACTCACCTCCACGATCAGTTTGTAGAGACTTGATTTTCATGTTGAGTTGGTTCTCTACTTCATTCTTGAATTCATTGAACTTGTCGAAGGATTCACTTTTGTTTCTCATTAGATAAATATAGCCATAGCGACTATAATCATCCATGAACGTAATGAAGTACCTAAATATAGGATCTAGTAGGCCCTAATATTAGTCTTAATAGGGGGTGAATAGACTAATCCAGTTCTTTAAACAACTATTGCAAATTAAAAGCTAGAACAATTAAACAAGGGATAGAAATGTGTAAACTACAACACGGATGTATAGAGGTTTGGATCCAATCACCGGATCCTAGTCGTCTCTTACAAATTGCTCTTCCTCGAGCAACTTCGCGTCCTCCATTAATATGATCTCCGTTGCGGGCCGAGATCACGCATTTACACCACAAGCTTTGCGAACACCCTCGCCTAGCCTGGACCACCTTCTCACAATCCGAGTAGAGCTTCACTCCGGAAGCTTATACAACTCTTGTAGAAAAACTTTGACAAACTAATCTTGGGCACTTGAAATGAATTATGAAGGCAATGAGCTTGTTTCAAGTAGAAGATGTGAGCACAAGGATGTTTTGAGCAACTTTGAAAGTAATATGAAGATTTGAGTTTGGAGAGAGATTCGTTGCGTTAGAAATGTGTTCTCAACTCAATATAAGTGCTTTAAACTTAATCTGGCTATTGGGATTAAATTGGTAAAGTGTTGCGTAAGAATACACAAAACAGAGAATGACAGTACACTGTTCGGGATAAAATCGGTCTACGAAAACAGGCTTAGCGGTCGACCGGAGCCAGTCCGGAAATCAAGTCCAGAGAGTGCCAAAAATATACGGTTGACCAAATAGAGGGCAGTCAAACCAACTGGGCTAGAACTTAAGTGAACGGTCGAACAAATGTTATGGTTTAGTCGATCGTTTGGAGAATTTGGTCAAGATGAAACTGTACAAGAGAGATAACGGTCGAACAAGATGGAGATGTCATCCGACCGAAAATATAAGTAAATTGTGGAAGTGGAGTGTTTCATGAACCGATAGACTTTGGTAAGGTGTCGGTCGACCGAAAGACCAAATCTAGAGAGGGTTAGGTGGAGAATTTGTATATGACCGTTGGTAAATACTATAAGTATAATGGTCATATTAATGACAAAATCGAAAGTACAAATGGTCGAACAAAACATATTTTGGTCGACCGGTGTCCACTCTAACCAGGACAAGTGTCATCATATGATAGGTTGGTGAAATTTGTATCGGTCGAACTGGGTACTATCGGTTGACATAATGAAATGATCGAACGGGTAAAGGTTTCAGTCGACCGATTTAGATTGGGAAACCAGATATTAGAATCGGTCAAACTAAGTGAGGGTCTGATCGACTGTTTGGAAAAGGAAAAATTGTCTGTTGAAATCCGATTGAACCAGATAGCCTACCGGTCGATCGGTTTCACCCAGAAATCCTGTTCTAAGGGAATTTCTATGTTTCGTTGATTTCCTATTGAAGTCAAATAGATATGGACTTAATTATAAGACTTCTATAGGTCCCTTATGGGTAAGGCAATGCAATTCATCAATGATTTCAAGTGCCAAATTGCATTATACCTACATTTCTCAAGTACAAGAAATATAAACCCATCTACTCTTCATTCTTGACTTCTTTGTCTTGATCCATTCTTGGTTCCTGAAATGTTAGAAATAAATATATGCATGTGATGATATTAATGGATTAGATGTGTTTATTGATATCTTGGTTAATCATCAAAACGGATTAGCTATTATTTAGCCAAAAAACCAACAATCTCCTTTTTTTATGATGACAACCTATCAATCTAAATACATGTTCTTTTCAAGTTTTATCATCACTAAGCTCCCCCTATCTATGATGCATGTATTTATTTCTCCTCCTTTGGCATGATCAAAAAGAAGATACTCATGAATAGATAGTGATATATATTGAAAGCTTGTCATGAGATGATATAACGGAGGCGCAAATATGCCAAAAAGAAACAATGTCTAGCGAATAAGCATGTCTAGTGAATAAGCATGTCTTGTGAATCTCAGAAACATTTAGGCATTCACACATGTAAATATCCAAAACACACATCAAAATATCATAATTGAAGTCATAACGAAAGATCCAACCAAATTCAACGCAAGAAAGAAAGTAGAGATATTTGCATAAAAGTTCAAAACAACAAAGAACTGAAAGCAGCAAACAAACAAGCATAGCATCAGACAATCAACTGAGTCGCTGATCAAGAAAGTAGGAAGTGATGGAGTCAAGTGATGCTTCGATACAATTCAGCTGAGCAGATGACAAAATGAGCAGCAGTGGAGGTCTCAATGTGATCAAGATGGTCAGAGAGTTGTTGATATGCATAAGCATCAAAAGATGTATTAGCCGAAACATTTCCACCAACAGCCCATGTAGCTTTGTCTCCTTCACCCCACGAGTCACCCAACACTCCCGGGGCTTGACTAGGCATCCACCTCGGATCACCAGAGGCCTCTTCCTCTTCTTCTTCTTCTTCTTCTTCTTCTTTAGATTCCTCGTCAGAGGAAGGTTGTGGAGAAGAGTAGGCGATCGTCTTCATTTTGGATAAAGTATTCTTACAAATAGGATATTTGTAGACCGCCAAAGAGAAGGCTTTCACATTTATCTTGAGGAGCACGGAGATAGCCGATAGTCACATTGAGTAAGGAAGGTATCTCCCCTTCCAATGCCACATGTGGAGGAAGATAAAAAGCGGCCAATTAACAAGAATTTTCCTTTAAAGACAATAGATGCCATATAGCTCAAGTAGGGGTATTTCATTGCGATTGCCACACTTGGGGAAAAGGTTGTAGGACACTATATGGGCTAATATCCTAGGGAGAGGATGCAAGTGAGAGGCACGATGGACAACCTTTCCATTTCTCATGTCAGGTGGAATGACATAGAGTTCATCAATTATTTCACCAATGGGAGTGTTCTCTAATTCAGAGTATGGGTGGTCTATGTATAAGTGAATACCACCAAAATCAAGGCCTAAAGCAGTGGCAATTTTGCCAGGAACAATTTCATATGTTATGCCATTAATCATGGTGGTCATGAGGTGGTGATTTTTTGCCATTCTAAGGTTGCAATAGATTTGTTGAACAAGTAATGGACAATTTGGTTTTGATGCAAGTGTGGTTTGACTAAATGTGAGCTTGTTTTCATCTAAATGTGCTTTTAAAGAAAACTCAGTAAAATTTGCTACCTTAATATGGTGACATGGAATGAATGGAGCACCAAAAAACTCTTATCCCAAGTGGCTTGAGCAGCGTCGTCAATGGGGAAGAACAGAATTGTCGGACGAGCAGGTGGATCGCAAATATTAGGAGATGTGGGAGGATGATCTTACCTCCTCTTTGTGCGGCGTTTAGTAGCCACACACCTAGCCTAATGAACCATTTGTGAAAGTTAGTTAAGGACTTAAGTGAAAGACATGGGCAACCTTAACTTCTGAATGTGATACAATGTGTAAAGTCCATTTTGGTTCTTATTTGACTCTTTTTTTCTTTCTTTGGAGCAATTTATTGGTTGGTGTTTGATACTCCCAGGGTCAGGTTTTGTGCATCATTGCCTATGAGGACTTACACTATCACGCACATCATTGCCATAAAAAATCCCTGAACATGTAGATGATTAAAACACCCCCGATGAACAAATAAACATGCAAGTCTACACAATCAAAAAATCATCAAACATCCAAACTTCACAACATGTATGTGTAGGATCGTGTGGGTTATGGGTCCACTAATCACTTTTAATCTAATCCCTAATTTTCTACTTGATTAAGCAAACAAATGCGCAGCGGAATAAACAAACAAGTAGAGAAAGAAAGACAATGCAAACCACAAAAGACGCGTCGGTTTTTATAGAGGTTCGGCACCCCACCCGGGTCCTAGTCCTCTCTTGTAAGCTCCGCTCGACTCCACGAGCTCCGCCTACGTCTTCACTAACCACTCCCCGTTCCGGGCCGGGAGAGAACGCCTTTACACCACAAGCAACGCGAACAACACTCGCTTGCTTGAATTCTTCCTCTCACAATCCGAGAGGGACACTTCGGGCTTTCACCGAAGTCCTTGCTTCTTTTGACAACACTTGTAACTGAGTGGGATTCACTCTCTAATTGAGCACACTTTGAGTAGGATGAGTATATGATGAAATGTGTGAAGTTTAGGCTTAAAGAGTGTAGAATTGGGAGCTTTGAGGATTGAGGTTTCTCTCTAATGTATTGGGACAATTGGAGTTGGAGAGATGTGTTAACAACAAGTCTTGATCCTCTATTTATAAGCTCCTAAGGTATTCTAGCCGTTGGGGATAGATTTGATTGGGTTTTGTGCAAGATACACAAAGTAGAAAATCGGGCTGCAAATCTGTCCAGAACCGGTCGACCGAAACTAGTAAACCGGTCGACCGTTAACTTGATTTCAAAGAGAACGGTCGAACAAAAGAATATTCGGTCGGACAAACGAGCTAGAACTTAACTCTACTTAAGTGAATCGGTCGAACCAAAGTATGGGGCGGTCGACCGAGAAGGGGATTCGGTTGAGACAAAGGTCAATCGGTCGAACGAGAAATGTGTCGACCGATAGCAGGGAATTTGGTTTCTGAAAATATGTTCAACCGGTCGACCGAAACAAGGTCTTCGTTCGACCGGTTACCGAATGTATTTTGGGGTTAAGTTTTGTTTTATACGAATACGACCGTTATAGGAATACGACAAGAAAAACGGTCATATTAAAATCCGGGATCGGTCGACCGAAAAGGTAGAACCGGTCGACCGGTAGAGTTCGGTAAAATCACTGTGGAGAGTCTGTTATAAACCGGTCGAACTGAGAACTGGTTCGGTCGACCAGTTCACACAGGAAATCTGGGTTTAAGTTTATAAGTGATTTCCGACTAAGGTTTGGGTGATCTAATGAAGTCCAAATAATGTGAAATTTCGTGTGTGACTTCTATAGGGAACCTATTGTGTATGTGATTGGTTTTTAACTCTTGTATGCTCAATTTACACATGTTCCTAAGACTCAAAATAAAATCAAGATTACAAGTCTTCATTTAGCTTTATTACAAATCTTGACTTGATTTCCTTCCTTCCATGAGTCTTGATCACCTGTAGAGGTTAGCACATGCAATATATATGCAATGCAATATGTGTGCTACTCTACATCATCATAATTAAGATTAGGTTAATTAAATCATCAAAACCTAGATTAAGGCCAAAAAGCCAACAGTATGTACATCATCTCCACCCCCAAAGGGGGATAGAACTAGTCACTACTCATTAAGAAAAGAAGACAAAAAAACAAAGCATGCAAGAATTAAAAGAGAAGACAACATTAAAATATACTAAGAAATAATATTTTATTTACATGACTCACATTACAAGTAGCATTCTTCTCCACTTGAGTTTTGCTCCAAGGCTTACTCTAAGTAAAGAGAATACCGCCAAGCAATGGGTAATTACAAAGGAGGAAGAAGAGTTCTTTTATAGTCATGGAAAAAAGTAATCGGGGACAATCCCTTGATGTGGAACTAATGCAACTTCTACAAATGAATAAAAACAACATATTACACAACCGCGAGAAGCCAGGTCGGATCCTGAGCATTTTGGACCGCCAAAAATTAGTCCAACTTCGTACCTTTCTGGCATGAACTGTATATCTAAGAGAGGTCGTATTTCGGCTGCTGTAGTGTTCCCTCATCTAGATCTAGGATGGAAGAGAGAATGGGACCTATGGTCCTCCCTAACTATCCAAGAAGACACTTGAAACTGGAAGTACCAATAAACCTAAGTTCTTCCGTAGGGTGGAGAAGGCCCGGAAAAGTTACAGAAAAGCATTTTTGACGCTACTTGAACAAGAATCTTGGAGACGAATAATAACTCTACTTCGCTCGCATTTGCATTCCCCTACATAGTCTGTAGATTCATTTGTCACTAAGAAGGATTGCAATATCAAAAAGATAATTCCAGATCGAAGAAGCTCACTCATTGACCTAGATAAAGAATGAATGTACGTGTGGAACTTTCTCAGTCAAGGTTGTAGTTCCTTTGGAACGCACTCTGCGTATCACCAACTAAGCGCGATAGGACCTTCTTCAATCGATTCGCCAGAATCTTGGAGACGAATCACTTTCTTGAACCATCCACTCATCTAGAATGTGGAACGACGTCCTTATACTAATCTGGAATGCATCATAGAGGTGCTTGCTATCACACATGGATTGGAGCTGATTCCGCATCGGGCTTCTACTCGCCTCTGGATTGAGTTGGACTCCCAGGTTGAGGATTCCCGACTAAGGGTGTTGTTTGTTGTTCCATTTCTTATCTCTGCTACTCCTCGAAGATGTTGTCAGAAGCTCCTGAAGCTTCAGGATCCGTCCCATTTTAGGTTAGGATCAAGGGCTTTCGTAGTTGGAATCACTAGTAATCGCGGATCAGCATGCCGCATCCATTCTGCCTATATCGACTTCGAGTCCTTTAAGCATCTCCAGAGTCTTCTAAGGCTAAGGATGCCTGATGACTATCACAACTGAAGAAGCTGGAGACTCGAAGAAATTGGTGGAGTCTACGAAGGTAAGAAGTGCTCTCCGTGGGAGAGCGTCGTTCAATCCCTTCTCTCTTACATCATGGGAGGAAGTGTCGCGCTTGTTCCTTGACCATCTTACAACCTGAATGCTATCAGTTGCTGGAAACACTTGCATTGGCTAATTCCTACACTCGTTGCATCCTCGACCAACGTTACTCTTCTCCTTCGATTCAATACCTACCAGAACCTTCCTCAGAAGACCCTCATTCTCTAGTGAATTTTATGGACCCACTGGACCAGAGGCTTCTCAAGCCCAAGCAATTACTTTTCTACATCACTTTTTTTGTAGAAAGCTCGACCCACATCTTCTCCTGGCTCGATACGATACGAGACACCTGCTGCATTGCATCTAGGATTCTGAGTCGCCTCGACGATGCCATGTCCCAAAGAAAGTTCTCGAGGGCCTTGGAGTCGCGTATGCCAACAAAAACTTATGGTTCCGAACTGTACGTGGGAGTTTCCCTTCATACGGCTCAAATCATTCTGAGATGTCCTGAGAGACATCCTTTCCGGTTTACTAGAGTTATCGACATCTTGTTTCTGCTCGGTAGAAACCAAATTCTTTTCCTCAGGATTCGACAAGTAGAAATAGGGAACGAGGTAATGAGAAAGGTTTGGTATAATCCTCTCTTTTTAGAGGGATCATCTAGAAAGAAAACAACGCTTTGTCAGCTCTCGTCAGGATTTGGCCCGAACTGTTCGGTAGATTCCCACACTTTACGCACTTGTTCACCACTTTGTTGTCAACTATTCCTAGCAAACAGAGGGGTTAGGCATTCCAGAATAAGTCAGTCTATCCGAACCAAAGACGCACTTCTCAGATCAATGGGGAAAACAACATGCAGACGGGTCTTTCTCGAATCAACGGGCTGGTTTTGGTGGATTGATCCGCGATGGCCCAGAAACTCTTGAATCTGTGTTTGATACTACTTAACATGGCCTAGAATCAGAATAGTAGTAATATTTTGTCCGTCCCATGGGTCTCGATCTCGAACTCAAACTGGTGCCTGAATCTCTGCTTTCTTCTACTACCTTCGGGCTAGCCCTCACCTGCAACTCTAGCAACTGGTGAAAGTCAAGCTATTGGTTCAGATTAGCCCATATCCTCAAAAAGTGTAAGCACTCCTTGCCTTAAGCCCAGATCTCTTTCCTTCCCTCACTTTTGTTCGCCGCCTTGACACATTCCTCGGAGAGCGTACAAGCGAAAAGAAGGTTAAAAGCCTACCGACAGGAGCCATTATTAGCGGTCACTTTTGGTCGGATCCGACCCAATTTTGGTTAGCATGTTTACTGCGTCAATGCTCCACGTGTGGTGCACCCAAAGCAGGTATTTGAGTCTAGGCCCGAATCTAATTGGCAAAATACTCCTCATGTTGGTGTGGAGTTTCTCGATTTTCTTATTGGTCCTTTTCGTTTATATCTGGGTCCTTCCCTCTTGCATATCAGTCCATAAGTCTCACAATACAATTTTTTTCTTGCATTCAGGCCCTTTTTGTGTCTCTTCTTCTCGAACATGTTTAGTTCTGAAACTTAAACATAAAACTTGTTACGTAGCATTTCTTAGGTTCAAAATAGAGGATATAAGACATGAATATAAGTTTGATATGATGTCAATCACCAACCTTCAAAATCATCTCGTTTTTCGCAAGTTCCTTCATATCCTTTAGTAGTTGCACATTAGAAATTATGTGAGCACAAGATCCGATATCAATTACCCAATCATGGACATAGGTGGCTAAATTTATTTCAATAACAAATATACCTTTAGTCTTTTTGGGCCATTTTCGCTCAATGACCCTGTTGTCAAGATCCTCTTTGTACTTGGGGCAATTCTGGCAGATGTATCATTTTCTACCGCAATGGTAACACTCCGTATTAGGAGTCGGAGATTTCAAAGAATTCACCCTCAAGGTACTCGCATGAGTACCTTCTACTCCACCTTCTTTCAACACCTTTTTGACTTATTTGTGTTGCCTTTACCTTTAATGATCTTGCTGCTCCCACCACGGACGGCTAGGATGTGGTTGTCCCGACCCTTACCTATGTCAACTTCATTCATTTTGAGAGCGTTGTGAAGCTCCTCGAGACTCACCCCTTTCTCACGCACATGATAGTGCATAACGAAGTCTTTGTAAGACAAGGCTAGAGAGCCAAGAATCAAATCTTCCACAATGTCATCGGGCATCAGGGAAGAGAGCTTTGAAAACTTCACAAGGTATCCTTGTATAGTGAGAAAATGTATGGACACCGATGCTCCCTCCGCCATGTGGCATAGTGTAAGTGGGTCTTATAAGGTTCTTTTCAAGCACTATCCATGAATATCTTTGTAAAAGCTTCCATGGTCTTCTTGGATTTTGAATCCAAGTATTTCGCTTGAAGCGAGTCACCCATGGACGCCAACATTAGACCATGAACTTGGTTCTCTTGGTCTTCCCACTTAGCTTTAGCCTCATTCTCAACATCGGTTTCTTTCTCATTTAATTTGGGGCTTCACCATCCAGAATATGAGATAGTTTCTCAAACTTCAACACGATATTGAGCTTGAGTTGTCAGCTTATGAAGTTGGAGCCGTCATTTGCCAAAGGATGTTTTTAAATCATAGATCGCACAATAGCTTGAATATGCAACATTTCTACAAAATATATTATATGGGATTTAATGTCAATTTTATGTTTGAAAACCAATACCGCAAATAAATAAAAAATATGTCCATAAATGCAGTAATTCAAGATCCTATCAATTATAATATAAACTAGCTAAGGGCTATCAGATATATTATAAAATCAAGGTAAGAAAATATTTTTTCTAAGCATAACCATTTTGATATTTTGCAAACTTTTGCATTTTCAAACTCTTGTGATTCTTTTCATTTTAATTAAGAGGGAATTTGACCAATCCTCCTAAGGAAAACTCTTTTTCTCAAAACCGAGCGAAGGCTCCGGTCCGGGTCTTGTTAAGAAAACTTATTTCATTTGATACGAGATACGATTGTATATTGTATTAACAAACAAATACACTTCGTGTTCACTAAGATTGAATCTCACTTCATGTACTTATCCGTGGCACAACAATGAATATCCATATATCTCCCACTATTCCCAAAGATGGAGGAAGCTATCTCCCTCTAAGGGCGAGCAGAATATCCCTCGATCGATAGAAACTAGTGGATGAAATAAGAAAGAAAAATACTCTTAATTCTTGGTTGGACAATTAAACATTTATATGTGATTTTAGAATTTAAGCGATCATGCACATTTATATCTATACACATCCTAACATTCATTCATACAATCACATACATGTCAAGCACACACATAAATCAGATCCATTCACAAACAAATTGGTGTGAGTTTATATGTTCCCACATCCTTGACCTTTGTGCCTTCTCCACGACTTCTTCTTGCACCATGGATGTAAATATTGCAAAATATAAACATGCATCTCACAATTTCGAAAATTGTCTAGTTTAAGTCCTATGTAAAAATCCTTTCATATGCATGGATATACATAAGTAAATGGCTTTTACATATACATAAGCCCCTATGATTGAATAATAATAATAGTAACATTCACGTCATTCATTCACACATGGCTTCAATGAAACATATAAACTCACTTGTCCCTGCAAAAGAAAACTAGTGCAACACCTGTACATATAGTATATATTACTCGATTTAGTTTATCTTTCATCTCTTAATAAAACAATTCCAAAATCATTTGAAATACAATAAAAATGATTTATGCATCCATAGTTCAAAATATAAAACATTTGAACTGCAGTTTATTTATATCCCCAAAAGAAAAACTTTAAATGAACTTATTTGTCTCTTTCGCTTTGTCGATTCCTTATAAAATAATCATTTCATATAAAATGAAAATTTTACATATTAGACATAAGTCTAAATTTTAATTCTAACATTCATACGCCATGCTTTAAAACATTTAAAACAATCAAAATAATCAATTAGAATCAAATCAACAAAACTGTCGGAAAACTCGAAAAAGACATAAAACATGAATTGTTTCTATTGGAGATGGTAGCTAAAATTAATTATATTGTCTAATCATTGAAATATGAACCAAATGCTCTGGTACCACTGTTGGATATCGTGCCCCTATGTATATATATATATATATTTATATATATATATATATATATATATATATATATATATATTTATATTTAAATCATACATGCATACAATACGATTTCCATATTTTCAACGATTTCATGTACATTGTTTTATATTTATTCTAATATCATGTAATTCTACATTTATATTAAAATAAACAGAAAATGATCATACCCAAAGGTTCTCTAAAACCTTTATGAAGATCCGGAGTTGCATTGCTCGTCGAATCGTTGGTCGATTCGCCTCCAAGTGTTTACCAAACTATAAACAAGATTAGAGAGAAATGAGCTAGCCAATTCAATCTCTAAATCAAGCTTAGAATCTAATTAATAACCCCTTTAAAGCTCCCTGAGAATTTAATCTCCAAAACACGAAATTATTAGGAGAAATTTGGATGGATTAGTAGAGAGGTAAGGGAGAGAGAGAATTTTGCATCAACATTAAAAAGTAGGGAGAGGAGGTTTATTTATAGACTCTCTCAACACCCACATCATGAGATACCCACTAGCCCATGATCTCTTGCTTTTCTCTACATTAAACCAATCACAAAATGACACATAATCATCCTAAAATTGGAATAGACCCCGCCCATGATCAACACTATTCTCTTAACAATTCAAGGCAGAATCGTGTTAAACGGTCGACCTAAATCACCACTCGGTCGACCGAACGGTTATGACTTTGACAAGTTCGGTCGGACCGTGAGCTAGACGGTCGACTGAATATTCATAAGGAAAAGTACCTCAAAAATTTTGGTCGAACCACGTCTCAATCCGGCTGACCATTCCCTTACCAAAATTGCTCCTGGTAATTTTCGGTCGACCATGTCCCTATACCGGTTGACCGTTATAGCACCAAAAAATTTCCTGGAGATTTTGGGTCGACCGTGTATTACGCCAGGTCAACCAATTTTATTATCAAGACATGTCCTGATAATTTTCGGTCGATCCATGCGCATCCGATCTCTGTTTGGTCCACCGAATGGAAGAATCCGGTCGACCGATCCCAAAATGGTCTACCGTTTTGTCCCGATTTTGTAAAATTTTGGATTTACATCCAACAAAATTTGATCTTTGGGGTTTTCAGCAAATTCATATATCATGTAATATATTATCTTATGTAATGTCTACCTATTACACCCCATAATACATACATCTCATATGAATTTATTTATGATTCTAATTATGTTAATTTTCATGACATATTGATTTTATCGATTAACCACATGTATCCCATTTCACATAAAACCCAATACATCATATGAACATAAAATCAAGCTTCTTGTTTCGCAATTTTGAGTTGTGACCTATTGGAGGATCTAAGCTAAATTGACAATGATATTAAACACTCAATACCATGAACTATAAGTGGTATCTAACTACACGTTATAGTTACCCAATAACATAGATGTCTTGTTCACTCAAACTAAACACGATCCATTAAGTGATGTAAGAACATCACTTGTGTCTATCCCTTGCCTCATAATATTAAGAATATCTACAAAGTAGAAATATGTCACCTTTGTATCATATATTCATTTATTGATCTCTGAGATTAATTATAAATATTTAACTTAACTCAAGTCACATTGTGCACATTAAAATTCCGCTTTATCAAGGGCCGACTAATATGTAAACCGTTATCTTTCAGTGCTCTACAGTTAAGGACCAAGAGTCTCTTCCTTAATAATTTTAAAAGACGAATACATTAATCAAGGAACAAAATATTTGCACATCCAATTCAAAATAATTGACATATAAAAGTAATATTTTAGAACACATTCCCTTCATAAACTAAACAAACAAACAAAGAAGGTGAAGGCAAGAGGAATTGAAACAAACTAAACTAAGAAAAATCAAAGCAAGATGAGAATCAGGAAGGAAAACCCCCAAGGGGTGGAGTGTATATACACATGAAATAAACTGGTGAGGAATGTATTCAATATGGAACAAGTTTAGGTTGTGTTTGTATGCATAGGAAGTATCTAATGGTTGTCGCAAGACCTTGAAAGGAATGTGTTCTAAAAGTTTTACTTTTATATGTCAATTATTATGAATTGGATGTGCAAACATTTTGTTTCTTGATTATGGTATTGTCTTTTGGAAGTGTTAATGAAGAGACGCTTGGTCCTTAACCGTAGAGCTTTAAAAGATAATGGTTTACATAAATCAAAAGTTATTCACAATCAAGGTAATTAACATGGAACATTAATCACCGAGATAAGATTGTCGTGTTGGTCATCGATTGTTGTAGCTCTACAAATGATTGACGACACGAGTATATAAAAGAGGAAAATATTACTTTTATATATTGAATAGACCTAACAAGTAAAACATTATGAAATTGTGTTTCGGGTCATTAATGTTTTACTGTGTCTTGGATCTTAAGATATGAGACTTATATCTTTTCACTCAAGAAGTGCTCAATTTGATTAATGTCAAAAGCTATCAATGAGTGTAGTGATAAAGGCAATAGTTGGTTGAACATGACTTGTGTTGGAAAAGATAGCTAGTTAAACGATTATCATTGCCCCTCTTAATTGAGCGATGATATTAGTGGGCCCCTTGATAAAGCAAACTTATATTGTGCACAATGTAACTTGAGTTTAGTTAGATAGTTATAATTAGCTTAAAGAGATCAAGAAATGAATATAATACAAAGGTGACAGATTTCTACTTTTTATATATTCTTAATATCATGAGGCAAGAGACAGGCACAAGTGGTGCACTTACATCACTAAATGGATCGTGTTTAGTTTGAGTGGAACAAAGACATCTATGCTAATTGAGTAACTATAATGTGTAGCTAGATACCGCTTATATTTTGAGATATTGAGTGTTTAATATCGCTGCCAATTTGGCTTAGATCCTCCTATAGGTCACACCACAAAACTGGGAAACAAGAGGCTTGATTTTAAGTTCATATGATGAGTCGGGTTTCATGTGAAAATGGGACACATGTGGTGAATGAATAAAATTAATATGTCATGAGAATTGACATAATTAGAATCACAATAAATTCATATGAGGTGTATATACTATGAGGTGTAACAATTTAATATAGCATAGGATAATATATTACATAAGACGTGAATTTGCTAAAAACCCCAAAAGATCAAATTTTGTTGGAAATAAATCCAAACTTTGACAAAGGCAAAATTGAGGTGAAACACGGTGAACCGTTCAGGGTTAGGTCGACCAGGTATCTTCGGATCAGTTAACCGAATGGGGAACGGATAAGCACAATTGGTTGACCGAAATTGTCTAGACTGCCTGGAAAATCGGGTATGGTTCACCGAGTGTGAACGGTCAACCGAGAAAGAGTATTTTCAGTAGACCGAAGGTGACACGATCATCCGATGACTATGCTCTAGGAGAAATTTTGGTGAGTCAACGGTCGACCGAAGACAAGACGTGGTTCGTCCGAATTTTTCTAGAGAATTTTTCTCATGAGGAATCGGTCAACCGTCTAGCTCACGGTTTACCGAACAGTTCGGTTAACTGAATAATTCTCGGTCAACCGAATAGTGCGATTTCTGCCTGAATTATTAAGAGATTAATTAGATCATGGATGGATTAATTCCAGATTTAATTAAAACATTTTTGAAGGTGCTTATATGGAAATTTGAGATTAATTTTAGGAGAGAATAAGCAAGGGATCATGGCTAAAGAATAGTTCTTGATAAGGATGGTTTGGGAGACTATAAAAGGACCCCTCCTCCTACCTGTTTATGTTAATGCAAAAATTCTTTCTCTCATTAATCTCTCCCTTAATAACCACAAAAATATCTTAGTAATTTTATGTTTTGGAGATAGAAAATCTCAAGAGCTTAAAGAGGGGTTATTAGCTAGATTCTAAGCCTAATTAGAGATTAATTGGCTTGCTCCTTTCTCTGTAATCTTGTTTAGAGTTTGGTGAACACTTGGAGGCGAATCGGCAGGCAATTCCACGGGCAACGCGACTCCAGATCTTCGAAAGGTTTTAGAGAACCTTTGGGTATGATTCTCTCTTTGTGATTTATTTTAATATATGTAGGATTGCATGATATTAGAATAAACACAAAATAATATACATAAATTGTTGAAAGTACGAAATCGATCTTGTATGTTGTATTAATTTTTTTAAAATATATACATACATAGGGACACAACATCCTACTGTGGTATCAGAGCATTTAGTTCATATTTTCAATGATTAGACTATATAATTAATTTTAGTTTACCATCTACAATTGAAACAATTTATGTTCTATGTCTTTTTCGAGTTTTCCGATAGTTTTATTGATATAATTCTAATTGATTCTTTTGATAGTTTTAAATGAAACACCATGCGAATGTTACATTTGAAATTTAGACTTATGTCTAATTTATAGAATTTTCATTTTTCATTAAATGATTGTTTTATAAAGAATCGACAAAACGAAAAAGTATATGTTTATCTTTCTTTAAAAAAATTATTTTTGGAAATTGGATAAACAACGGTTCAAATGTTTTGTAATTTGAACTATGGATGGATAAAATCAATTTAAAGGATTTCAAATGGTTTTAGAATTGTTTTATTTAGAGATGCATGATAAACTAAATCGAGTAATTTATAGTATATGTACATGCGTTGCTCGAGTTCTCTAATGCAGGGATATGTGAGTTTGCATGTTCTGATGAAGCCATGTGTGAATGAATGAATATGTAAATTCTATATGAACCAATGGATCGAAACAAGTCTTCCCTACTAGCAAAAGCGGGATTTCGTTGAAGCCATTGTGGTTAAGCAAGTTGATTGTGTTAAAGCAAGCGGGGAACTTTCCGAACCAAGCTGCAGCTACTAGCTCAAGTGCTGGTGAAGTAATGCTTAGCTACATCCAAGATGATTTGTTCGAATGTGGCTTTTTAAAAATAATGAAAAAATCATAATATTTATATAAATAATATTTAATTAAACAATATAATATTAACCAGAATAAATAAAATAATAGACCTTTTCCAAGAAGAATTGGTAGCCGTCATTATTATTCAATCACAGAGGCTTATGTATATGTGAAAGCCAAATTTCTATTTCTATGTATATGCATGCATATGAGAGGATTTTTACATAGGACTTGCACTAGACAATTTTCAAAATTGAGAGATGCATGTTTATATTTTTGCAATATCAACATCCATGGTGCAAGAGGAAGACGCTGAAGAAGCGCAAGGATCAAGGACGCGAGAAAACATATAAACTCACACAATGTGTGTGTGAATGGATTTATTTATGTTTTCTGTGCTTCACATATATGTTATTGTATGGATGAATGTTAGGATGTGTATACATGATAAATATGCATGATCACCTAAATTCTAAAATCACATGTAGATGTTTAAATTGTCCAACCAAAAATTAAGAGTATTTTTCTTTCTTATTTCATCCACTAGCAGCCAACGATCGAGGGATATTCTGCTCACCCTTAGCGGGAGATAGTTTCCCCATCTTTGGGAATAGTGGGAGATATAAGGTTGTCTATTGTTGTGCCATGAATAGATATACAAGGTGTGATTCACCCTTAGTGGACACCGAGTATATTTGTTTGTGAATACAATGGATAAACGTATCTCGTATCAAATAAAATAGGTTTTCTTAACAAGACCCGGAGCCCTAGCTCGGTTTTGAGAAAGAGAGCTTTTCTTACGAGGATTGGTCAAATTCCCTCTTAATTAAAACGAAAAGAGTCATAAGAGTTTGAAAACGCAAATGTTGTGATATTTCGAAATGGTTATAATTAGAAAAAATATTTTCTTACCTTAATTTTATAATATCTCCGATAGCCCTTAGCTAGTTTATGTTATAATTGATAGGATCTTGAAATGCTGCATTTATGGATAAATTTTTATTTGTGGTATTCATTTTTAAAACATAAAATTAACATTAAATCCCATATAATTTATTTTGTAGAAATGTCGAATATTCAACCTATTGTGCGATCTATGATTGAAAAACATCCTTTGGCAAATGATGGCTCAAACTTCATAAGCTGGCAACTCAATCTCAATATCGTGTTGAAGTTTGAGAAACTATCTCATATTTTGGATGGTGAAATCCCAAAACTAAATGAGAAGGCAACCGATAGCGAGAGAGAGGCAAAAGCCAAGTGGGAAGACAAAGAGAACTAGGTTCATGGTCTAATGTTGGCCTCCATGAGTGACTCGCTTCAAGCAAAATACTTGGATTCGAAACCCAAGAAGACCATGGAAGCTTTAACAAAGATGTTCATGGATAGTGCTAGAAAAGAGCGTTATAAAACCACCATCGCACTCACAAGGTGCCACATGGCGGAGGGAACATCGGTATCCATGCATTTTCTCATGATGCAAGGATACCTTGAGAACTTGTCGAAGCTCTCTTCCCCGATGCCCGATGACATTGCGGAAGATTTGATTATTGGCTCTCTAGCCCCGTCCTACAAGGACTTCATTATGCACTATCATGTGCGTGAGAAAGGGGTGAGTCTTGAGGAACTTCACAACGCTCTCAAAACAGTTGAAGTTGACATGGGCAAGGGTCGGGACAAGCACGTCCTAGTCGTCCATGGAGGGAGCAAAAAGATCACCAAAGGTAAAGGCAAATTCACCAAAAATACGTCAATCAAGAGCAAGGGAGTAGGAGGTGCTCGTGTGAGTGCCTTGAGGGGAAATCTTTGAAATCTCCGACTCCCAACAAGGAGTGCTTTCACTGCGGTGAAAAGGGACATATTCGGCCAAATTGCCCCAAGTACAAGGAAGACATTACAATGGAATGATTGAACGTAAGCGCCCCAAAAAGGACAAAGGTATATTTGTTATTCAGATAAATTTAGCCACCTCTGTCCATGATTGGGTAATTGATACCGGATCTTGTGCTCACATAATTTCTAATGTGCAGCTACTAAAGGATAAGAAGGAACTCGTGAAGAACGAGATGATTTTGAAGGTCAAAAGTGGTGCGAGCGTTGCTACGATTGCACAAGGTTTTGTGGAGCTTCAATTATTTAGTGATTTAAATTTATGTTTAAAGAAAATTTATTATGTACCTTCGATTAGCAAGAATATTATTTCTGTATCATATTTGGATATGGATAATTTGAATCTAAAATTTTCAAATTCTTGCCTGTCTATATCGAAGAATGGTATTTTCTATGCAAATGCATTCGTGAGAAATGGTCTCTATTTGCTTGAATTGAATAATAAAAAAATCTTAAATATCAATAACAAATGACTTAAAATTACTTACGTGAATGATACACTCTTGTGGCACTATCGTCTTGGTCACATAAATGAAAACGCATCAAGAAATTGCAAGAAGCTAGCCTTCTTGGTCAACTTGATTTTATATCATTGGAGACGTGCAAACCTTGCCTAATGGGCAAAATGACAAGGATGCCTTTCAAGAAGAAAGGACCGAGGGCGAATGACTTCTTGGATTTGATACATTCCGATGTATGTGGTCCGATGAGTACTAGTGCAAGAGACGGTTTTAGGTACTTCATTACGTTCGCGGATGACTATAGTCGTTATGGCTATATTTATCTAATGAGAAACAAAAGGGAATCCTTTGACAAGTTCAAGGAATTCAAGAATGAAGTAGAGAACCAACTCAACAAGAAAATCAAGTCTCTACGAACGGATCATGGGGGTGAGTACTTAAGTACCAAATTTGACTCATTCCTAAAGGAGTGTGGTATTGTACCATAGCTCACCCCTCCCGGTACACCTCAATGGAATGGGGTATCCGAAAGGAGGAATAAGACATTACTCGACATGGTTCGATCAATGATGAGTCAAGCTGAGTTGCCGCTTTACTTTTGGAGTTATGCACTAGAAGCTGCGACCTACACACTAAATAATGTTCCATCCAAATCCGTAGAGAAAACACCTTATGAGCTATGGAGTGGTAAAACACCTAAGCTCAATTTTCTCAAGATTTGGGGTTGTGAGGCCTACGTCAAGAGATTGATGTCGACCAAACTTCAACCAAAAGCGGATAAGTGCTTCTTTATAGGTTGTCATCGTGAGACGAGAGGATACTACTTTTGGCTTATAACCTCCAATCGCGTGATTGTAGAGAGGGATGCCGTATTTCTAGAAAAAGAATTTCTGGAAAGAATAAAAAGTAGTGGGGTAGAGTTGTGCTTGAGGAGACTCAAGATACTCTACAAGATCATGATATGAATGATGATATTCAAGATCATGAAGGCCCAACCAAGATTCCTTTGGTTAGTGGGAGCGTGAGTGAGAGACCTTCGCTGGAAATTGTGAGAGAAACTCAATCCTCCCCACCTAGTGTACGTTCGAGAATTGAACACGAACCAATTCCACAAGAAATTGTGGAAGAAGTTCGAGAAGTACACGTAGAACCAAAAGAACTTAGAAGGTCAACGAGGGAAAGGAAGAAACCCGATATGTATTTGGGACTTCATGAGATCATGGTACTAGATACCGATGATCCCTCGTCCTTTCCAGAAGTAATGGAAAGAAAGGACTCCAAACTATGGTTTAAGGCCATGGAATCCGAAATAGAATCCATGTATGATAATCAAGTGTGGAACTTGGTTGACCTTCCTCAAGGGAAAAAGGTCATTCAAAATAAATGGGTTTTCAAGAGGAAGATGGACATGGATGGAATTTGACAACCTACAAGGCGAGGCTTGTAGCAAAAGGTTTCACCCAAGTTCAAGGAATTGACTATGATGAAACTCTTTCACCGGTTGCCATGTTCAAGTCTATTCGGATTATGCTCGCTATTGCCGCATTTCATGATTATGAGATATGGCAAATGGATGTCAAAATAACGTTCCTAAATGGGAACTTGGAGGAGGATGTGTACATGGTACAACCTCAAGGCTTTGAAGATCCAAAGAATAGTGGGAAAGTATGCAAGCTTCAATGATCCATCAAGGAGTTGGAACAAGCGCTTTGACGAAGAAGTCAAAAAGATTCACTTCATTCAAAGTAAGGCAGAGCCTCGTATATAGAAGAAGGTTGGTGGGAGCCACATAGTGTTCTTGATCTTATATGTTGATTGATTCGTTTTATATTAACCGCAAGTGCACGGCCGCGTTAAAGCGGTGGCAAATACAGGTCATCCACTGGGAGGCGTGTCGACGTTTGGTTTGTACGAAGGCGAGTGGTAAAGAAAGGAGAGAAGATTGATTACACTAAATTACACTAGAATGCAAAAGGAAATGAAAGATAAGCAATAAAACTAAACCCCAAAAGGGGTAGAGAAATAATGTGCATATAAAAGATGTGTGTGTGTTTAATTAAGCTCATCACAACATGTAGTGCATGAAATCATAAAACTAAATCCAACTTTGCCTCCACATGAATTAAGATAAGATCATATCATTAAAGCATACAAGACAATAATTGGAATGAAGCTAAATGAACTCATGTATAAAGACTAGACCCTACTATGTCTCCACATGAATTAAGATAACACATATCATTAAAACATACAAGACATTAACCAAGGTAAAGGCAACAAGAGTACATACACTACAAATTATGTTTCCAATATTAATTCCATCCATATCCTCACCTTACCATTCCCCATAAAATAGGTTCACTAATCTAAGCATAGGCTAAGCTTCATTCAAGAGCATTAGCCTATCAAAGATAAGAGTCAAATCCCATTAGATGGTTATCAAAATCATATAAGGCTCAAGGGATTAAGATAACACACACCTAATACACTACATTATCATATCACATATTTCTCCACCCCCCCCCCCCAAATGGGGATGGAACTACTCACTACTCATTACACTAACTACATTAATAAAATGAAGCATTATACTGAAATGAAACTACACTAATCAACCAAGAAATATTAAAGAAGCTGAAATGACATAAAACAAAACAAGCATCAAAGCAAGCACATTAAAGGAAATTAACCTAAGAGAGAAACAACACAATTAAAGGAAAACATATATTATGAACTCACTCAATTACAAGTAGCCCTTCCTCCACCAGAGTTTTGCTTCAAGGCTTCACTCTTAGTAGGGAAGATGGCCACCAAAGAGAGAGATGTGATACATGAGAGGAAGGAGAGTTCTATATATAGCCATAGAAAAAGGAAATCCGGGACAATCCCCCGATGTGGGACTAAACAAATACCAAAAATAGACTAAGCATACACTAATACACGTACGCCCAAAATCTTAGTGGATCCAGAGCTATCTGGACCGCCAATTAGCGGTCCCAGACCGCCAATTGGCGGTCTATAAGATCCAGATCCGTCTGGTTTTCATGCTGGACTTTGCTTGATGTATTGGTTGGTCTTGGATGCATTTACTTTGTTTATTGGAGCTCCGACCCGAATCGAATTGTCAAAATACTCCCCAGGATGGTGTGGAGTTTTCTGTTTTCTCTTATGTCCTTCGGTCTTACGTTCAGGTCCTTCTCCCTTGCAGCTTAGTCCCCAGGTCTCACAATTAAGTCCTTTTTCCTGCTTTTGAGTCCTTTCATGGCTCTTCTCTTCAAACCTCTTCATTTCTGAAATTCAAACATAAAACTCGTAATGTAGCATTGCTTAGGTGTAAGATAATTGATATAAGATACAAATATGAGCATGAAATGATGTCAATCATATGTCGATGACTTGCAGAAGACCCGATGTCTCGTATGCTCTAAGCGTGAGAAGTCGTCACCAATCCAACGCAGGTCATGAGCATTGGACTGTGGTAAAGAATATTCTGATGTACCTTAACCGGACCAAAGATAAGTTTCTTGTTTATGGAGGACAAAGGGAGTTGATAGCCGAGGGCTATTCGGATGCGAGTTTCATGAGTGATCCCGATGATCGATCCCGACTCAACCACCGTTCCGAAGTAATGATTGTCGCTGAAACGAGCAAGGAAGGAGTGTTGATTAAGAAGTTCCTTGAAGAGCTTGGAGTAGTTCCCTCGAGCAAGGGACCAATAGAGCTATTTTGCAAGAATAGTGCATCTATCTTGCAAATCAAGGATCCCAAATCACACCACAAAGTGAAGTACATGGATCGTAAGTACTTTGTCACACGTGACTTCATCGACGAGGGAAAAATAAATCTGTTATGGGTGGACACAAACAACAACACAGCTGATCCATTCACCAAACCCTTATCCCAAGCCAAGGGCAAAATGCATTTCGAGTCCATGGGTCTGAGAAACCATGTGGATTGGCTTGATGAGTGATTAGAGAGGGTTACCCTAGTTATTATTATTTTATACATTGAGAATGTATGTGAAAGAAAACTTTGACAACAAGTGGGAGATTGATAGGAATGTGTTCTAAAAGTTTTACTTTTATATGTCAATTATTATGAATTGGATATGCAAACATTTTGTTCCTCGATTATAGTATTCGTCTTTTGGAAGTGTTAAGGAAGAGACGCTTGGTCCTTAACCGTAGAGCTCTAAAAGATAATGGTTTACATAGATCAAAAGTTATTCACAATCATGGTAATTAACATGGAACATTAATCACCTAGATAAGATTGTCGTGTTGGTCATCGATTGTTGTAGCTCTACAAATAATTGAGGACACGAGTATATAAAAGAGGAAAATATTACTTTTATATATTGAATAGACCTAACAAGTAAAACATTATGGAATTGTGTTTCGTGTCATTAATGTTTTACTGTGTCTTGGATTCTAAGATATGAGACTTATATATTTTCACTCAAGAAGTGCTTAATTTGATTGTTGTCAAAAACTATCAATGAGTATAGTTATAAAGGCAATAGTTGGTTGAAGATGACTCGTGCTGGAAAAAATAGCTAGTCAAACGATTGTCGTTGCCCCTCTTAATTGAGTGATGATATTAATGGGCCCCTTGATAAAGAAAAATTATAATGTGCACAATGTAACTTGAGTTAAGTTACATAGTTATAATTAGTTTAGAGAGATCAAGAAATGAATATAATACAAAGGTGACATATTTCTACTTTATATATTTTCTTAATATCATGAGGCAAGGGATGGACACAAGTGGTGCACTTACATCACTAAATGGATCATGTTTAGTTCGAGTGGAACAAAGACATCTATGCTAATTTGGTAACTATAATGTGTAGCTAGATACCGCTTATAGTTTGAGATATTAAGTGTTTAATACTGCTGCCAATTTAGCTTAGATCAACTTATAGGTCACACCACAAAACTGGGAAACTTAGATCAACTGAGTCATATGATGTGTCGGGTTTCATGTGAAAAAGGGACACATGTGGTGAATGAATAAAATTAATTTGTCATGAGAATTGACATAATTAGAATCATAATAAATTCATATGAGGTGTGTATATTATGGGGTGTGAATATTTAATATTACATAAGATGATATATTAAATAAGATATAAATTTGCTAAAAACCCCAAAAGATCAAATTTTGATGGAAATAAATCCAAAATTTGACAAATGCAAAATCAGGATCAAACACGGTGAAACGTATAGGGTTCGGTCGACGAGGTGTCTTCAGAACAGTCAACCGAACGGGGAAGGGTAAGCACAATTGATTGACCGAAATTGTCTGGAGTGCCTGGACAATTGGGTTCGGTCAACCGAGCGTGAACGTTCAACCGAGAAAAAAATATTTTCAAATATTTTTGGTAGACCGAAGGTGATACGGTCGTCTGATGAATGTTCTTAGGAGAAATTTTGGTGGGTCAACGGTCGACCGAGCAAGATGCGTATCGTCCGAATTTTTCCAGAGAATTTTTCTCATGCATATTCGGTCGACCGTCTAGCTCACAATCCACCGAACATGTGTTATAACTGAATGGTTCAGTTAACCGAGAAAAATTCTCGGTCAACCAAACAGTGTGATTTTTGCCTGAATTATTAAGAGAAGAATTAGATCATGGGTTGGATTAATTCCTGATTTAATTAAACGTTTTTTAGGATGCTTATGTGGCAATTTGAGATTAATTTTAGGAGAGAATAAGAAAGAGATCATGACTAAAGAAAAGTTCTTGATAAGGATGTTCTGGGAGCCTATAAAAGGACCCCTCATCCTACTTGTTTATGGTAATGTAAAAATTCTTTCCCTCATTAATCTCTCCCTTAATCACCACGAAAATCTCTTAATAGTTTTAAGTTTTGGAGATAGAAATCTCAGGAGCTTAAAGAGGAGTTATTAGCTATATTCTAAGCCTAATTAGAGATTTATTGGCTAGCTCCTTTCTCTCTAATCTTGTTTAGAGTTTGGTGAACACTTGGAGGCGAATCGGCGGACGATTCGACAAGCAACGAAACTCTGGATCTTCTGAAAGGTTTTAGAGAACCTTTGGGTATGATCCTCTATTCTTTATTTATTTTAATATGTATAGGAATGCATGATATTAGAATAAACAAATACATGTACGTAAAATCATTAAAAATATGAAATCGATCTTTTATGCTTGTATTAAAATTTTTAAAAAATATATACATACATAGGGACATGATGCATTGCATACATTGCATCATATGTCTTTCATTTAGATTAGTTTTATATCAATAAATGCTACTAAGGTATGTGTTTAGTCGTATTTACAGAATACAGGGACCTGGATGCAAATTACCCACATTCCGAGCATAAACGCGTGCAAAAGATTCATTTCTATCATAAAGACCGAGTTCAAGTTTATCGGGTTTCAAATAGAAATGCATCCAAGCATAAAAGCATTCAAGGAGCTAATTACAAAAAGGTCAAGGACTTAATTGCAAAATGCCAAGGACCTAATTGCAAAATAAAAGGACCAAGTTATTGTGTGGAGAAAGTCAAAAGAAAAATCAAATATAAATCTCCAACAATGGAAGGAATTAATCCGGAGCTCAAAAGAATGGAAACAAATCATCCAGACGCGCAAATAAAGATCAAATCATGCCATAAATGCACCGCAGAAATCCAGACCCGATCCCATCAACCTGGGCGGCGAATTAGCCGCACCTCCCATGCATTGTGCGGCGATTTTGCCGCACCAGAGGTGATCTGTGTGCCCGATTTTCGTCCAGTGTCGGGTCGACGCGTGTACTATCCTTTTATGTATTGGTATCCCCTGTATCAGCTATAAATAGCCCTGTAGGACGAATGTAACACATCTTTGAACCTTTGGTCTTGGATCATTAGTAATAAATTTCTGTTTTATTTTGTTTTGTTTCTCTTTTCTCTTAATGTCTCTAGGATCCCTTCTTCTTCCTCCCTCCATGAGTTTCTAACTCTTTCCAAAGGGTGGAGGTGATGGAATTAGGGTTAGAGAAGATGAATTGCATGTTATTATTTTAAGTTCATGATTAGTATATTTTGATTACTTGAGTTTATGTTAAGTCATTTATCTTGTAATGCTTCATAACTAACTTGATTTACAATAAGTTTCAGTAATTCTCTGATCTAAACCTAAATCTAAACCTCCATCCAACGGATTTCTCTTTTTGTTCTTGTTTTAGTCTATTTGTTCTTGTTCTTGCTTTAGATAATTATAATCCAAAAAAACCTAAAAACCCAATTGATTCTTCTCTTCTTCTTCCTCTTAATCGAAAATAACATCAACTACGAAATCTCTCCCTCCTTGTGTTCGACCCGTACTTGCCACGTCTTCATAGACGCCGTGCACTTGCGGTATAAATAAAATTCTCATCAAGTTTTTGGCGCCGTTGCCGGGGAGGCGACGCAGATTTTTGTTGTTTTTGTGTTTTCGATTTTTCCTATTTATCTTGTGCGCGATCTAAGTATTTGGATTTGTGTTTCAGGAGACAACAGAGCGCGCGGCGAAAGACGAGCGCATTCTGAGCTTAAAGAGCGGCGAATCCGCCGCCCCATAAGAAGCATTTGCGGCGAAATCGCCGCACAGGTTGGTCTTCCGGTCTCCAAATTTTGAGGGCGTCGTCGGCATCTCTGGGTGGTTGCATTGAGCTACTGGAATCTCCGAGAGCGGGCGGCGAACCCGACTGAGCATTGCGGAGGTAACTTTTCTTGCCTTTCTCGTAAAATCTGAATAGTTGAAAAGTTTCCTTTCGTAGAATTTCACGTGTTAGGGTTACAATTCCATAATTGGCAATAATTCAACTCTGACCTAAAATTGGCAAAATTAGAAAGACCTTAGTGCATGCATCATATAATGTTTTGCTTGCATTATTCTTGCTAAATTCTAGCAAATTAATACTTGTTGAAGATTGCTGGAGGCAAGGTACGTATCGAGGTTTTTATCGATTGCATTAGAGCATATAATTTAGTTGCATACAACCTTGCAATTGCCCCCCATTAAAAGGACCATTGTTTGACTATCTTTGCTAGATTTAAGTTAAACTATCTTAAGGGCAACTCCGTAGGAAAAGATACGGTGGGGATTTCATCACCCTCCCGTAGCCCACAAACCACAATCCTGAAGTGTCGCCTAAGCCTAAAATTTAAAATCAATTAGACATTGGCCCCTAAGGACTCGGACTCAATTAAGGAGGAGATTGGTTTGACTTGCTATGACCTGAAGCTAATTGAATTCAATTTGGTGTCTAGAAAGTGTTTTTGTGTCGACGAAAGTCTTCCAAGCGACGTGGTTGTCTAATTGGCACCGACTCTGTCGGAAGCGCCCCCACTAGCTATACACTAACTGGCCAACTTGGTTTGATTGGTGAGGGAGGTGAATCAAGCAAATCAATTCGACTCAACCAGTTAGGAGTCGTCTAGATCTAAGTGACACTAGGTCTAGGATTGTTTTGACCGTGCTTGTTCAGGAAATTTCTGACCAACCCTAATTTTTATCCTTTAGAGTTAAGTTTCCCTTCTCGTCTGAGTCTTCTTTCCCTTCTCATCCTTACCTTTCTATTGTTTGTTTCCTTAAAAAAAAAAATTAAAATTCAAAAAATAATAAAAAAAAATTTGTAATTAATTTTTGAAATTAAATTTGGAATTTAAATTTCGAATTTGAATTCAAAAATTGATTCAACCCGGTGCACTCAGATTTGGATTCGGGACTTGAGTAATCGACTCTCACGAGTTAATCTAGATTCCAGTCTGGAACTTAACCCCATTCCACCTGTTGCACCACCTCACCCGGATCCAATGGGTGAGAACGTAGTGGACCCGCCTGTTGCACAACCTATAACTCTGAGGGATCGGTGCTACCCAACGATGGCTGCTCAGCCATCGTGCATCGTTATGCCCACCATACCGGGTCGCGATTTCGAACTTAAGGCACAATACATGAGTATGCTGCCTAAGTTCACCTCTAGGGAAGACCCATATCTCTTCCTTAGAGAATTTGAAGAAATTTGCTCTCTTATGCAATACCAGCATATCCCTGAAGAGGCAGTGCGTCTGAAATTCGTGCCTCTAGCACTGAAGGACGACGCTAAGAAATGGCTATATAGTCTAGCCGAAAGATCTATTAGAAGTTGGGCCGAATTTGTTCAAGTTTTCCTAAAAAAATATTTCCCCAACCATAAGACTATGAAGATTAGGAATGAAATTGTTGCATTCGTTCAGTCTGAGAGCGAGCCGTTCTATTCCTATCTTGAGAGATTTAAGAGTGTCTTGACCCAATGCCCTCATCACGGAATTCCGAAGTGGCAATTATGCCAAATTATTTATGAGGGATTGACACCCACATCTAGGGTTATGCTAGAATCTGTGAGCCAAGGGAACTTTATGTCCAAAAATGAAAATGATGCCTGGACTTTTCTTGAGGATTTAGCTGAAAATAGTATGCAATGGGACAATGCTAGAACACCCATCAACCCGAGTATTGGATCTAGAATAGCGAGTCAACCCCGACCAGGTGTCTTAGCTATAGACTCCAACGTAGCGGCTGAGGCAAAACTAGCCACCCTTATGCGTAGAATGGAAAGTTTAGAGCTGCAAAACCAAACCCGACAAGCATCCCCTACCCCTTGCTCTAGATGTGGTCAGACTGGTCATTTAATGGAGGACTGTGTGAACCTGGAACATGTTAATGCCACATTTAACAATTCTAGAAATGATCCTTACGCATCAACCTATAACCCAGGTTGGCGTAATCATCCCAATTTTTCGTGGACCCAACAAGGACAACCTCCTAGACAACAACCAACCCCATATAACCAAAATAATACATCATCTGGGGGTAATAATGGAAATCATGAGGTTAGGTTGACAAAATTAGAAAATTTAATGACAACTTTTATACAAACAACCAACCAATCATTCCAAAGGCTAGAGACACAGGTCAGCCAATTAGCACAGATAATAGGTGAAAGAGAAAAGGGCCAATTTCCAAGTCAACCTGAGGTAAACCCTAGAACTAATAATCAATATCAATCTTATCAACCACCTTCGGGAAATAACAACCCTAGACCGGTTCAAATGGTTAATGAGAAAGGACCGTTCCAACAAATCAATGCTGTAGTATCATTACGGTCCGGAAGACAAATTGACAATAATGTGGTAAACCCTAGAATGACTAATCAATCTAGCCATCAAGCACCCACATATGACTTGACCATTGAACCCGACGTCCAAATTGAAAAGCCCAATCCACCTACCCAACCTGAACCTGTAGCTCAACCTGAACCTGAGCGAGTCTATGTGCCTAAAGCCCCATTTCCCAATAGACTCAAAAAGAACTCTAGTGCACAAATAGAGAAAATCTTGGAAGTATTTAAGCAAGTTAAGGTAAACATTCCACTCTTAGACATGATTCAACAAATACCTGCTTATGCTAAATTCTTAAAAGATTTGTGCACTAAGAAGAGAAAAACGAATGTACCAAAGAAGGCATTCTTAACTGCAAACATATGCTCAATTCTTTCCAACACATCTCCTATAAAATATAAGGACCCGGGGTGTCCCACGATTTCATGTTCAATAGGAGATACGTTTATCAATAAAGCCCTTCTAGACCATGGTGCAAGCGTTAACTTGCTCCCATTTTCTGTCTACGAACAACTCAACCTTGGTCCACTGAAACCCTCTAGGACAACCCTCCAATTCGCTGATTGTTCTGTTAAGAAACCGAGAGGTATAGTAGAGGATGTTTTGATTAAGGTTGGTGACTTCATTTATCCAGTGGATTTTGTCGTACTTGATACTGAACCTGTTGTAAATCCTAATCGACAAATCCCTGTAATTTTAGGAAGACCCTTTTTAGCCACTTCGGAAGCATTAATAAACTGTCGAAATGGGCTCATGCAATTATCTTTTGGGAACTTAAAAGCAGAATTTAATATCTTCCATATTGATAATGAGCCAGAAATAATATGCAACCCAAGTGATGTTGTGATGAGAGCACGTATTTATCAGATTTCTGAATCAAATAAATCATCACATAAGCAAAAAGGATGTAAGAAAAAAGGGAGTAATTCATTTACCCAACCACCATCACTCGAGCAAACAAGCGAACCAATTCAAGTGAGAAGAGTGGAATCTTTTCCTCAAGTCAACATGGGGAACAATTCAACTGGATACATGCACCAACATGGTGTCATTCAATCCAGTTCTGATTATGGTTGACTTTGAGCAAACTCAACCCCTCTACCGCAAGCCGACGCAGGTAATAAGTACATTTATTGTATCTGTGCATACATTGAGGACAATGCATGATTTAGGTGTGTGGGGGTGTTTATATATGTACATATCTATCTATTTGATTTTCTGTTCTGTTTTATAAAAAAAAATTGCAATATTCTATGACATAGCTTAAGATTGAACTGCCAAAACCCGTGTACAAATTGCATTAAGTTTTTGTTCCTTATTATATAGTTCTGCTTGTAGAAATTATGACATAAATCTAAGTTCCAAAGAAATAACCCATGACCCTTGTAAGACATGTATGCACTTAAATTGGATGAATCAAATCTTTGAAGTGGTTGATAAAAAGCAGAGGTTGAGGAAAATATACCGGGAAGTGTGGACTTCTAATAGCAATTAAGCCTTGAGGAAAATAAAAGTAAAATAAAATAAAAATAAAGTTAGGAAAACACATTTTGCAAAATGATTACAAAAGCCCAAGCCTTCGAGTCACTGGTCCGTAGGGGTATCTTGAAACCCGGTAACTTGAGTCTGCCAGCTCGGGATTATCGACCAAACTCGCTACACGAATGCAAAAAGGGTATAAGTGTCAAAAAGAAAAGCAAATGTGTTGAATTACGGAAAAAGGATAAAAATAAATAAATACTTTAAGATACTCAAGGCCCAAAGCTAAAGGAATGATCCATGCCATGGTTGATCCAAATGATACTTCACCACCAGAGGAGGCGTGCAAAATAATTTATGTGATAACATGTGTAGAGGGGTTAGTGGTGTGAATGTTGGAGGAATAAAGACCAAGTCAAACTTTTTATAAGTTAGAACTGTATAATGAGCATGCGAGAACTTTAAGTGAGATGCATAATGTTAAGGCAGAAGTATTAAGAGCTATTAATGGAATGTTGAATTAAGACTTTGTGGGTGTGTCAACTGAAAACCCTCAGGAGACAACACTCCTCCTCCTTGGAAACAAAGAGGTTTAAAGGCTTGTTGCACATGCTAAGTGCAACCGTGATTCCTACGGAAGTGAGTTAGGATTTCCCTGTTTTCATTTTCTTATATTTTGCTTTGCTAGGGACTAGCAAAATCTAGGTGTGGGGGTATTTGATGCATTGCATACATTGCATCATATGTCTTTCATTTAGATTACTTTTATATCAATAAATGCTACTAAGGTATGTGTTTAGTCGTATTTACAGAATACAGGGACCTGGATGCAAATTACCCACATTCCGAGCATAAACGCGTGCAAAAGATTCATTTCTATCATAAAGACCGAGTTCAAGTTTATCGGGTTTCAAATAGAAATGCATCCAAGCATAAAAGCATTCAAGGAGCTAATTACAAAAAGGTCAAGGACTTAATTGCAAAATGCCAAGGACCTAATTGCAAAATAAAAGGACCAAGTTATTGTGTGGAGAAAGTCAAAAGAAAAATCAAATATAAATCTCCAACAATGGAAGGAATTAATCTGGAGCTCAAAAGAATGGAAACAAATCATCCAGACGCGCAAATAAAGATCAAATCATGCCATAAATGCACCGCAGAAATCCAGACCCGATCCCATCAACCTGGGCGGCAAATTAGCCGCACCTCCCATGCATTGTGCGGCGATTTTGCCGCACCAGAGGTGATCTGTGTGCCCGATTTTCGTCCAGTGTCGGGTCGACGCGTGTACTATCCTTTTATGTATTGGTATCCCCTGTATCGGCTATAAATAGCCCTGTAGGACGAATGTATCACATCTTTGAACCTTTGGTCTTGGATCATTAGTAATAAATTTCTGTTTTATTTTGTTTTGTTTCTCTTTTCTCTTAATGTCTCTAGGATCCCTTCTTCTTCCTCCCTCCATGAGTTTCTAACTCTTTCCAAAGGGTGGAGGTGATGGAATTAGGGTTAGAGAAGATGAATTGCATGTTATTATTTTAAGTTCATGATTAGTATATTTTGATTACTTGAGTTTATGTTAAGTCATTTATCTTGTAATGCTTCATAACTAACTTGATTTACAATAAGTTTCAGTAATTCTCTGATCTAAACCTAAATCTAAACCTCCATCCAACGGATTTCTCTTTTTGTTCTTGTTTTAGTCTATTTGTTCTTGTTCTTGCTTTAGATAATTATAATCCAAAAAAACCTAAAAACCCAATTGATTCTTCTCTTCTTCTTCCTCTTAATCGAAAATAACATCAACTACGAAATCTCTCCCTCCTTGTGTTCGACCCGTACTTGCCACGTCTTCATAGACGCCGTGCACTTGCGGTATAAATAAAATTCTCATCAGGACACAAAATCCTACACTTTCCACATGGCACGTATGGCTAGTGTCTTTCTCTTTCCCTTCCTTTCGACATGGCACCTTGTGAGGGGTCCTCTCCTCTCCAACTGGGAGGAGAAGTGGAGCAAAGGGATCAACCTCCTCCTCTCTAGTTGGTGCAGCCTGGGAAAAGCTTTCTCTTTTGCTTTTTGTTTTTTGTCCCCCCTCCTTTTTGTTTATTAATGCTGACCTCGTTTCCGTTGCCATTGTAGCAACCTTCGTTTGAAGCACTCCATCTTCTCCATTATGTTCCTCACCCTCTTCTCCATTTGGAGCTACTTTCTTCCTAGCAACTTCGACATCTACCTCCCCTTCCACAGCGACTAGGCTGGCCATCTCGTTGCCAGTGTCACCATCCCTCCTGTTTGCCTCCACTTCTCCTTCCCACGCCCTTTGCCCACTTCCACCCATTCCTTCTGAGCCTGCCCCTCCTTACCATCTCTCTTTACCAAAGGCTTGCTTGGACAATTCAACTTGGTATGTTTGAACTCCCCACAATCCCAACAATACCCCAGGCACCACTCATACTCGATGCTAACCTCTCCGTGCTAATCCCTCCGATTCGGTCCACTTCCACACACCCTTGCATAGGCCAGACTCCTCCCCGAGTCGGTGTTATCACCTATGTATAGCGGCCTACCTAGAACACTCGCAATGGTGCTCAGATTTTTGGTGGACCAAAAGTGCAAATCCAAATCGAGGAAGTCGATCCATATCGACATAGTCTTGATATCAGTCTTCCTCATCACTATTTCCTGTGTCCAACTTTGCACAACCAAAGGTGACCCCTTCACAAACCAAAGTCCATTTTGCAGCACATGCGTGAGGTCCTCCACCAAAGTGAACCGAAATAGAAGAAAACCTCACCTCCTTTGAATGACCTCAACACCTCCGGATAGTCCCATACCTTGGGCAAGAACTTCTCAGGGTTGGGAGATGGGGTTTGAAATTCACAAAATAACTCACTAAACCTTATCCCACCGTTGTAAAGCTTCGGTTACCTCTTGCTTTCAACAAACCGCAATCGTTGCACCTCCAACACCATCAGTTACACAAACTCCAAAGTTGTGGATGACTTTGGACTTGACTTGAATAGGTCTGACCACTTCCGACTACTTGGCACCTCGTCATCCAGAAGTGGTTTACGAAGAACAACTTCCTCCAAGACATCATCATGAGTTGGTTTGCCCATTTGGAGAGAACCTAGAGTGCCACACTCTCTAAATGGTGCTGCAACTGAAGTAGAGCGCTCCCCATGCTCCATTTGAGTAGAAAATCGAGGCTTTTAAATGGAACAATTCTAAACTAGAAAATCAGGGGATGGGTGAGAGGACCCTAGAGCCCCGTTCTCTCTCTAAACCATATCTCTCACAACCTGTGAGATCGTCGGTGGTGTGTGGTGAGCAACAAAGAAGAAGGAGGAATCAGTGAAGTCGACGGAGTTCGTGATCGTGCTCAGGAAGAGATTCGTCGGAGAAACACTTGTGGTGAGGAGGTGATCGCCGTGGGTCTTCAAAGGTTTCTTCAAGCCTTCAAGGTATGTCAAGCTACTCTTTATTACTCACCCGAGGTGTGTGAGTGGTCGATTTAATTGACAGAGGTCGTTAGGCTTGTCGAAGGTTGAAGTGTAATAGGTTGCTGCTGAATAACGGTCGACCGACGTGTGCCTTGGTCGACTGATGCTAGTGTAAATGTGGGTTTCTGCCTTGCACCAGTCGAATGATACTTTGGGGTGGTCGATCGGTCAAGCCTTTTAGGCGGACTCTGATATTTTCGATCGAACGGGTCCCCTTTGTCGTTCGACCGGTGGCACTGTTGGTGAGTTGGTTGGGGGCACAGACCATCCAAACGGTTGACCTCCTTGATGACCAGTTCGAGCGATTGGACATGTAGCAAGTCGGTTGGGGCCTTGACCTTCTAAACGGTCGACCGTCTATATGATTTGTTCGACTGATAGCTTATGTTAACTTAAAGTCTGTTAGACTGGTTCGTGCTTTGTTCGATCGGTTGTGGACTTGACAAAAACGTTGGAAATCTCTATTTTCGGTCGAATGGGTCCCTTTCTCGTTCGACCGTTGGGATGTTTATTTTTTTAATAATACCTGGGACATAGACCATCCAAACGGTCGACCGCCTATGACCATCGGTTCGACCGATTGGTTGTTTTGTTAGTTGAACCTGGGAGTTGACCATCCAAATGGTCGACCACCCATGACTTTTGGTTCGACCGTTGTATGTTGGATTTCATTCGACCGGCTAGGTGACCGTTGAACCATGCAAGTTTCTAGAGGGAGTCGGTCGACTGGTATGTTTGGTTCGGTTGACCGTTATTGCTCTGTTTTGTGTTTTGTGGTGTGTGTGATCAGTTTAAGGGCAATGGGTTCACCAGCCCTTTTGAGGCAACAGAAAGAACATACTGGCTTAAAAGCGATCGGTGGTGAGTTGTGGCTCTACGAAGTGTCTGGTGGCTCTACGGAGCGGGTTGTGGCTCTATGGAGTGATTCTGGGCTCTGGAGCGACCGTCCTTGTGAGGCGGAAGTTGTTGGCTGACGATGTTCGGGTAGTGGTACCTTATGTGCACGTGAGTTGTGGGGGATGGGTGAGAGGTCCCTAGAGCCCCGTTGTAGATCGTGTCTGTTGTGGTTGGGAGAGAGGTCCCTGGTGCCCAGTATCGACGATGATGTTTTATTTCTATTGCATTTTGTATCGTGCTATGTTTGTTGTTGTCTAGTTCATATATGTGTTATGGGTTTGACATATGGGGTTTCCTTATGCAAACTTAGGCATAGTGTTATGTTTGCATTTGAGGCAATGAGCGGCGATAAGAGGTGGTGACAGAGGAGCACACATAGGACGCATCCTGTTGTCCCTCATTTTGGAGGTTGTAGTGATTACATGTACATTTATTTCATTGCTTTTTGATCACTTTGAAACATTCGGATATATATATGTGTGTGTGTGTGTGCGCATTGTGTTGTCTTCTGTCATATCCTCGTGTATTTGATTTGACCTTGTTGTTGTCAGTTTATCTTATTAATTAAAAGTTTTTATTTTTTCCACTGTTTGAGATGAAAATACTAAGTGAACATCCTGATCTTCTTGTGCTTGCGTTACACTATTATTCACACCTTGCATCCCTTGTTTTCATCATTCTTCCTGGAATCCGTATTGACATATCATTAGACTTCTTATTGTTTAATGTTTGTCGAATTGTTCACGAAGGACCACTTTTTACATGTCCAAAAGAGACACTACTATAAAGGCGTCTCAGTCCCCAAGGGTAGTATTCACTTGTTCAGCTTGTAAGGAGCCCTGGTGTCAAAATTGCAACATGGCTATCACAAGTTCACAACTCCATGCTTCGAATATCCATGTTTAGTTGGGATCCCATCAAAATTCAAAATAAATAAATAAAAACGTAAACAAACTGAGTTATAAGAATAAATATCATCTTAAACACAACAGGGTTCATGACAACTTGCGTCACATAATATAATAATCACATCAAATCAGGCAAGAAATAAAATATGTAATGTTTTGTACTTTTGTGTGAAGCCTGTTCAATTTCTGAAGCACTTGAAATGATGCATATTTTCAAGATAAAGGTAATATCTTTATTAAGATATTAAAAGCACTCACAGAAACTCAGTTACAGAATGAGAAGGAAGTCGAGCAAATTGGTTATTTGGAAACGGTATGAGTATCTCCATGATATGGAAATTCAAAAAGCTCGTAAACAAACCTTCTGGTGTATCATCTCCTATGGAGAGGTCAGCCTCAAGTTTCCGTTTCATGAATCCTAAACCATTGCTCTTTGAATCCGTATCCGAATCATCAGAAGATATTGTATAATTAAGGCTCCTGTTGACCAACGTATCCATTTTGCTAAATATAGTCGACCAGAAGTACGAGGATTCATATCAAGGGAGAAGAATCTAAAGCAAGGGCTTTATCCTATAACATGAACAAATGATTAGATAAAATTATTGGCTTACGATAACAATCAAGAAATCACATGAACTATTAATCATTGACATGATTAGGTGTCCTTTCAATCCTTTAATTACGTGAAGGGGATCACAAGCATAAGCATATGCATAACTCTGAAATCAGATATTAGCAAACAAGGTACTATTTACAATCAATAATCATTTTCCTGACATTTACCAAAATTTAGAAACAACGCACCTACTTGGGATTTTAAGGTCACACAAAGAAGCAATAAATGTTGGGATATATAGGGTGGCCGTGTCTCGATATTCGTGGTAGAGGCGGAAAACAAGATGAGAAAGACCCAAACTTGTACTCTCTAATCTTTCTTGCACTTCTCACACATTTACGTACATGACTTTGTATGTTATTTATAGCATTACAAATGACTCTTAGACTCCTTCTACACCAAAATGACTTCTGACATTCTATCTTCTATACTAATGACAAGCAATGAAAACAATTCAAATCAAATCATTACAATGGATGTAACATATCGTTTCATCTTCTCCTCATATTTTCTTCTTCCCCTCATCTTTTCGGCTCCCAACTTGATGACTTGGCTGCGAACTAGGATGGATTAAGATCAACTTTACACACTCCTCCTTGATCTTAATCTTCTCTCATCTTTCATCTCAAGTAGGTTGCAATCCTCTCATGCAACCTTATCGGCAATGTTTTGCTTGAGTTAAAAGACACACCATGTGAACCTCACTTGTTCATAAGCCACACCAAGACGAATTGTCTCCATGCATGCCACCAACGCAAACACTTTCATAATCTATGTCGGCCCTTTGCTAGCAAGCGTCCCTTGCATCGCTCGACCTCTCCTTGGGGTGTTGTCTTCTTCTTATACACCCACCTGACACTAGTGGATTTGTGACGTTTTGGAATCGAAGCTAGCTCCCAAGTCTCATTCTTCTGGATAGAGTGCATTTCTTCATCCATCGCCTCGCACCACTTAGCATCCTCCACCGACCTTCAAAGGGAATGTTTTCTCCTTATGCTAGAATGCACATCATGTAATGCTCACTTGTAGCCTCACGAAGCTCCTTTGGCCGCATCTCCTCGTCAACAATGAGAGACGTCACCTCCACTCCTCTCTCCTTTTCTTTATTTTCTTCCTCTTCCTCCTTATGATCATTATTTTGAGCATGCAAGACATGATTGGTCACCTCCTCGTTGCTAACGAACAAAGCCATTCCATCACCGCGGGCATCTTCCTCCTCGGCAACAAAGTTGAAACTCTCTTCAACCTTTTTCCTTGACCAATACTTCCAAGCAAAGTGTCGATGCTTCCCACAATTAAAGCATTCAACATCCTTCTTGGATGTTCGGCCTCCAAGACCACGGTTGGAACTCTCCTCCATCTTCTTTTGCGACCAACACTCGTTCGCAAAATGACCACGCTTCCCATTCTTGAAGCACTCACCATCCTTCTTATGTGTACGGCCTCTATAGTCACGACCTCTTCCACGATCTACGTTGCAAGGTTTCTCCTCCTTAAGCGACATCTTCACTTGCAGTGCCTCCACTAAGACATCTTGCTTCTTCTTCTTTCTTTGCTCGTGTGCCTCCAACGAGCTAGCAAGGTCGTCGATCATCGTCTCCTCGAGGTTCTTTGATTCCTCGATGCCACACATCACATTTTCAAAGCATTCGGTGAGAGAATGCAAGATCTTCTCGACCACCCTCCTTTCCTTCAACTCCTCTCCATTTCTTTTCAATTGGTTCACAATCACGTGCACCCTTGTGATATAGTCGGCCACTCCTTCCGACTCCTTCATCTTCAATACTTCGAACTCGCCTCCAAGTGCTTAGAGGTGCACTTACCTCACATGATATGCACTCTTATATCCCTTCTCCATAATTTCCCATGCCTCCGTAGACGGCTTTGCTCCCATGATCTTCTTAAAGCCGACCTCATCGACCACTTAAAAGAGAAGAAACATTGCTCCTTGATCTCTTTTGAGCAACTCCTTCGCCACCTTCCTTTGGTTGGCATTCATGGCTTCCAACTCCTTCTCAAAGCCATTTTCGACCAACTCCCATGCATCTTGCGCACCCAACAGAGCATACATTTGAATACTCCAATTGTCCTAATTGGATTTCGACAGGCGGGGCAACATAACTTGACCGAACGGGGTCATACTTGAGTTCGACATCGCTCTGATACCAATTTATTGGAAATATACAGGGTGGTCGTGTCTCAATATTCGTAGTGGAGGTCGAAGACAAGAAGAGAAAGACCCAAACTTGTACCCTCTAATCTTTCTTGCACTTCTTACACATTTACATACATGGCGTTGTATGCTATTTATAGCATTACAAATGACTCTTAGAATCCCTCTAAATTAAGAGGAGTTTTGACCTTCTATCTTCTATACTAATGACAAGAAATCAAAACAATTCAAATCAAATCATTACAATAGATGTAACCTATCGTTTCATCTTCTCCTCATCTTTTTGATCTTCCCCCCATCTTTTCAGTTTCCAACTTGATGACTTATCACCTTTGATGACTTGGCTGCCAACTAAGATGGATTAAGATCAATTTTCAACAATAAAACCATCAAAAATAGTTTACCGAATAAATAACATGCCCCCCAACATTTTCTTTTCCCTACAAAGCATCTGTCATCATCTAAAAAGCTCACGACAAGTATCCAAGAAGACATTATCAAGTTTCGTAACCAGAAGTAAAGAGTAGTAATCTCACAACTACAAATCATTCTAAGGAACTCATGATACTCAGTCATAGCTATCGCACCGAGCCACCAGGTCATTGGTCAGCATGTAAAATTGAGGGCCTAAAAACACCTATATTAAAATTGGTTTTTAGTTAAGTTCGTAAGAGTTAAAATGGAGGAAACGAAAGTATCAGAAAGAAGAATGAAAACAAAGAGCCAAAATGAAGAAAAATAGGACCTCCGCTCTGATGGGGTAGGCCACGCGGGTCGTGGTCCTCGATCGGCCGTGAGAGATGGTGAGGAGTAGGGTTTGTAGTGGGAGAAGGTGAGAGAGAGAATAGAAGGTTGTTGGGTATTTGGATCTTCTTAGTCGGGTACCCGTTTATCTCGATCGGGTTAAAGAACTACACCTTTTGTTCTTTTGAACCCTTCTAGGCGGACGCGCTACCTTTTTAAACATGGTGTTTGTCCTTTTTATTGGGGTTGTCATTTTTAAACACGGGGTATTCCATCATTTGCAGTGTATTTTCATCACTTCTGGGGGTACCTTTTATACTTACGGTCGGTCCTTTTTAAATAGGAGTGATTGTACTTTTTACGTGCGTCAAGGATGCCCACCTCCACTAAACATTTTCCATTCTTTTTCCTTCACAACTCACTCAGATAAGTTGATGATGTCTGCTTGTCTTCCCATACCTAAGGTGGCATATTAAATTTGCATGTGTATTTAATTAGATAAAACTTTAAAAAATATTAGAGTTTTTTGCTTTAGATATATACTTGCAAAAATGTGTGTTTTGCAATAAGCACAAATCAAAGAGACATTTCGGCAACAATGGTTTCAAATGAGGTGACAATCGTTATCGCTTAGAGGTGATGAACAACGAGTTAGGCTCTTGCAACCAAAAAGGTAAAGGATGAAATATTTACAAGGTATGCTTTTTCTTACTTTCAATTATTTGGTTAATAATGTCATTAACACGATATTATCTGCAAATAATTAGTGTATTCACCTATGCCAATAAAAGAAAGTCATAATGATGAAAGAAAATTTTCACAAAAATTTAAGTGCAGAAAAGTAATTTCATATTTTGGGAAGTGTACACAAACAAATACAAATTACCTAAGTTTAAAAATCCAATATCACTCTTTTTCAACTGTAAGCAAATAGATAACCCAAGATAAGACAACTTAAATACCAAAAGTTGAAAAAAAAATAGAGATAAGACAACATAGAATAAGTAGTTTTGTTTAAAATTATATAATAAGAAAATTGAGTCAGCTCCTGGGAATGCACACGTTCTGGTTTTTTTTGATAAAGTGGTTTATTGCATTAAAAAGATATTAAGGATGTTATGAACACAACATCTTTAAAGATACAAAATTCAACTTGGTGGGAAAATTGCTTGAGTTTTGGGATGCCCCCAAGACACCTGAATCATTAAGTTTTACAAACCAATACAAAGACCAGCAGATTAGGGTAATTAGATAACTAGATAGCCAACCGAAAAAACCCATGAACAACTTTTAAGACTCGTTGGTTGCGGAAGCGTCGGATGGTGTAGGCAGCACACCATATTCGTCGAGGTATCACTTACCCTCAATTTCCCTAGCCCGTTCTTCCTCCCGCCTCTGTTGGAATGCATCCTCGATTTGAGCCAGTTTGATAATCTTCGCTATCTCTTTAGACGATGGTTGTGTATGTTCAAACCCTTCTTGCGGGGCTACAACAGGTGGAGATGGTTTAACCTTCTAGGCTAAAGGTGACGCTATCTGCTAGTTTTGTTGTGGAATTAGTATTGTTGTTTGGGGTGGAATGATCAACATCTTGTCTTGTTTTTATCCTCATTATGAAACGTCCCGCCACCTCTCTTGAGCAACTCTGACCATTGGGCAAGAAGATCAAAACAATTAGACATTAAAAGATGTTGCATGACCACGGAAACTACGATTGTTGCGTTCCAACCATATACACCATAAGAAAGCATTTATTAAACAATTAAAAGCGTCGCTACCTAAATCGACTCAATTCTGGATACATTCCCGGAATTCATAGCTAATAGTGGGTTGGAGATTGAGATCTGAACGAGCACTTAACCTCCAAAAGCGACTAGCATAGTCACAATTAAGAAATAGGTGATCAATGGACTCATAAGGATCCACATTGGACATAATGGACATATCAACACTTTTTGTAGGACTTATGGCATGTAAGTTTACCACTCTACTAAAAGAATTACTATTAGTGATGGGTCCACTTTCAATATAATCGTCAGGAAGGCAGCACAGAGCGCCAAACTTAGCGTCGAGAGGACATGAGGGGTTGCTCGTTGGTGCCAACGAGTTGGGCTGTTAAACCACGAGACATTTAGGACCAAGAACCATAGTAAGAGATTGCTTGGCAACAATCCCCCATCTATACGGTGGTCCCATAAACACCAAGGAATTTGCTAGGGTCCCATAACCCCAACACTTTTTTCCTTGTCAAGTTGTCACGGGTAAGGAGTTTTTTTCTCGCAAAGAACCCACGCAAATATTTTGACCTTTGGTGGGCATTTTGCCTGTCATATTTGCTTCCTTAGGAAGTATCGTTTTCCCTTGCTATCCAGTATTTTGTACATGTTGCAGACTGTGAACGTGCCCTCTTTGTTATGTTTCCAAGTCCTTTTGTGTTGGTTAGTGGTAGTATGTGTGCAATATGTGTCGAGTATATCCTTGTTGAACGTTTTAAATTAAACCGCAAGTGCACGGCCGCGAAGAAGCGGTGGCAAGTACGGGTCGTCCTCAGGGAGGTGAGTAGCCTCTTGCTTGAACGAAATCAAGTGGCAAAAATTGGGGGAGAAAGATTGATTATGCTACTCTACACTAAACTACTCTAAGAAGTTTGAAATGCGAACGAAAGAAACAAACAATGAAATGACAACTAAGCTAAGAACAAAAGAAGAATGCTGGAATACAGAAATGGGAAAACCCCTAAGGGGTGGAGTGAGTGCACACATGCAAAGAGGTGGGTGTATAATACATTCTTTAAGCACATGAAGGTGGTGTTTATCAAGCATAGGAAGTGTCTAAATGTTATGGCAAAACCTATCAATCTATTCACCAACTTAGTTGATTAACATTTACATATGCAAGTTGTTTATTTCAGAACCTAAACAAGCATGAGAGGTGTCTAATCATTTTGGCAAAACTCATCAAGTTATAAATTTTAGCCTAAACAAGCAAGCATACATTCATGTTTTATCAACACATCAAAAATAAAGCATTCATCCCATTCTCTAATGCATGTATGTCCATCTACTCCACCCCCAAAGGGGATGGAACTACTCACTAAACATTACACGAATTATTAAACTAAGCAAAGAAAGCATATTAAAACTAAGCAAGAAATAAAAGACGATTAAACTAAAACATGCACAAACAATAAAAGAAGCATAAACAAACAATGAAAGAAACACAAAACTTTATTGATAAAATGACTCACATTTCAAGTAGCATCCTCCTACTTTAGTGTGTGCTTCAAGGCCTCACTTCTAGTAGGAAGAATAGCCACTTAAAATATGGAGTCATTACAATAGGAGGTGAAGAGTTCTATTTATAGGCATGGAAAAAGCTAATCCGGGACAATCCACCGATGTGGGACTAAACCAACACCAAACATAGCCTCAACGAACATTAATACAAGTCCAAGACAAATCTTGGTGGATCTGGACTAATCCAGACCGCCAATTGGCGGTCCAAAATGTCCGGATCCAGTTGAGTTTTATTCTGGGCTTTTCTTTGTGCTTTTGGTGGTCTTTGATGCATCTACTTCGTTTGTTGGAGCTCCGACCCGAATCCAATTGCTAAAATACTCCCCATGATGGTGTGAAGTATTCTGTTTTGCTCTTAGGTCCCTCTGTCTTACGTTCAGGTCCTTCTCCCTTGCATCTTGGTCCCCAGATCTCACAATCCAGTCCTTTTTTCCAACTTTTGGGTCCTTTTATGTTTCATCTCTTCAAACCTATTTATTCCTGAAAACTAAACATAAAACTCGTGACATAGCATTGTTTAGGTGAAAGATAATGGATATAAGATACAAATATGAGCATGAAATGATGTCAATCAAATACCCCCACACCTAACTTTTGCTAGTCCCGAGCAAAACAAAGAAAGAGAAAAGCATGCGAAAAACAAGAAATCCTCACTTTCGTAGGAATCACGGTTGCACTTAGCACGTGCAACAAGCCGTTAAACCTCCTTGTCGCCAAGGAGGAGGAGTGTAGTCTCCTGAGGGTTTTCAGCGGATTCACCCACAAAATCCGAACAAGATGCATTAATCAATCTAGCTACACGACTTGTTGGACTCATTTTGTCGATCATGGGACGCGGTAACACTACGGGTCGACTCTCTATATGTAATCGGTCCACACACCTAGCCTAATGAGTTATTCGTGAAACTTAATTAAGGACTTGAGTGAAAGACATGGGCAACCTTAACTTCTGAATGTGATACAATGTGTAAAGTCCATTTTGGTTCTTATTTGACTCTTTTTTTTCTTTTCTTCTTTCTTTTTTTTCTTTTTTTTTCTTTGGAACATTTTGTTGGTTGGTGTTTGATTCTCCCAGGGTCAGGTTTCGTGCATCATTGACTATGAGGACTTACACTATCACGTACACCTTCCCCCAAATCTCCACATAGGGCGATCCCTACCACCCGTGTAACGGGAATTCGGTCGGTGCATCCCAAGTCAGATGATTCGAAAGCACCAGGCACAAAGGCCCCTCGGACCTACTTTCCCGAGTGATAGGAGCCGTGCGAGAAGAGAGAACACCACTTATTCATTTATCTACATGGGAACCAAAACCCCTACACTTAAGTTTCACAAAAAGAGATTAAGGGCCATTGACTACGACAAACTTCCTTATACTAACAGACACGAATTATTTGACTCACTAGGTTCAGGGTGGACTTCTTTAAATGTTTGAGTGCTGAAACCCTATGATTACACGCCCCCCGAGGGAAAACCGGGGTGCATCCTAACGACTCGATAAGACCTAAAGCCAGTAAACTAGAAATCCTAATGCATCAAGTTCAAGACTATTTTGGGAGCTTTCTTTTTACTTTGCCTCTCAACGGTTTTGCACATGCTGAACACACGCAAAACCTACAAAACATTTTCTTTCGCAAACACATGAAGATTTTGAAAGAAATGTGGAAATTTTAAAGTACTCGGCAAGCAAAAGAAGACAAGTCACCCAAGGATCATGGCAAGCATATATATCAATGTTAAATGCGGCACACTAACATGACCCTAGGAGTACACACAAAAGAAAACAAAACCAAATGAAAAAGACTCGAATATGTACACACGTAAAACAACCCCCACACCTACCTCATGCATTGTCCTCAATGAATGCGAACAAGATACTACATGGATATATGCATGAAAAACGAAAGATCTCACCAACATGAAGTACAAAGGGACGTTCAGGGTCATGTTGATGGACACAAACCCAAATTCCCTCAAAACCTGTGAGAAGCTGAAGAAGGGAGATAAATACGTGAAGAGATTGAGCCCAAGTACACAAGGGTTGGGGCCCACAACAATCGATGCTCACTAACGAGTCTTTTATTACCAACTTTTTTTTAATAAAGATATATACATCAACCAAGATATTCTCATAATCATTTGGTCAAGGAACATCAAATGAGAACATCAACTTTTGAGGACCAGAGACTTTCCGAGATGGGCAAACTTCACTGGTACTCTGAGGTGTCATGAGGGGTGAAAGGTCAAAGCTGAAAGGCTCGAACCCCTCATGATATTGGTTGGGTGTGGGCAACATGAATGATTGAAGTTGTGTTGCCTCACTAGGGTTTAGTTGCTCATCGAACAAAACCCTCCAACCAGTAGGCGGGTGCATCGGAATGAGTTCCTCATGCTCATTCGATGGATGCAGCAGACCTGCATCACTAAGAATGGGGTTTCTCCCCAAGTCATCCAACAAGGACCTCCCACCATCATTTAGATCATCAAGCATAAGCTCGGTCATAGGTGGGTCCTTGTTGGAGTCAATATGAAGCTCAAATGGCTCAATGGCCATGGGACATGAGGTAGAGACACCTTCTGGTATAGGCATATGATGAGGTGTCTCACTCTCACTAGTACTCTCAACTGAATCATGCAACGAACACTCCCTTTGGACATTCATGTTCGAGGCCAGCTCACTCTGTTGCATCGCGAAGACCAGGCAATGAGTTTTCGCTGGGCCCACGAACATTCTCAACGGGTTGCATTGGGGTTAGGGGTGTTCGTTGATTCTGTGGTGCTTTCTCCAATTGGCGGATGAGATTTAGATTTAAAGGTTCATCCATGGGTTCCTGTTGCTTACCAGAGTTGAACACATGAAACTCGGCACTCATGTTACCGAATGAGAGCTTCATGAGACCATTTCTACAATTAATCAAGGCATTGGAGGTTGCTAGAAATGGTCTACCCAAAATCAAAGGTATTTGAGAGTGGGTGTTCGCAACAGGATTGGTATCGAGGACAACAAAATTGACTGGAAATATAAAATCTCCAACTTTGATAAGCACATCCTCAATAATCCCCATGGGAATACGAATGGATCTATCCGCCAATTGGAGGGTGATCTTCGTTGGTTTCAATTCTCCCAAGTTCAACTGCTTATAAACAGAGAATGGGAGGAGGGTGACCGCTGATCCTAAATCAAGCAAAACATTGCTCATTCTAGTGTCCCCTATCGTACACTGAATAGTAGGACACCCAGGGTCCTTGTATTTTGTGTAGGTAGGATTGGACAAAAGTGAGCTGATATTTGCAGCCAAGAATGCTTTCTTAGGAACATTGGTCTTCCTCTTGGTTGTGCAGAGATCCTTCAACACTTTGGCATATTGAGGTATTTGTTGGATGACATCCAACAAGGGGATGTTAACCTTCACTTGCTTAAACACCTCTAATATCTTGTCCATGTTGTCACTCTGCTTTTTGTTTAACCTACTTGGATAGGGAGCTTTTGGCAGGTAGGTTTTCTGCGATGCCTGAGAAGAAAGCTTTGGTGTATTACCCTCACCCTCAGCTTCTTCTTCACCACCATTCCCACTGAGGGCTGCATAGATGGTGGTGGGTGTGGCAAGGAAATGTGATTGTCAACCTGTTTTCCATTCCTTAAGGTCACAATGGAATTGACATGGTGAACGGGTTCCTCCACATGGTTCACTTGCCTCCCCCGAGGTACCACATTCTCATTTTGCATTTGTTGTTGTTGGTACATGCGGGGGTTAGCCTCAGGCTGGCTGGGAAAAGACCCTCTCTCTCTCTCATGTACAAACTGAGCCAATTGGCCCATCTGAAGCTCTAGAGATTTCATGGTCTGCTGATTTGAAGTGAGAACTTGACTTGTGGTAGACATAAAAATTTTCATTGAGTTTTCAAGCCCACGAGTCAAGGTCTCAAGCGAATCGAATCGAGTTTCCATATTATTGGAATTTGAGAAACCCGATTGATTGGTGGTTTGTGTTTGGGGTGGCTGATAGGAATGTGCATGCATGGGAGGTTGGTGTGATTGGTAAGGTGGTCTAGATGAGTTTGAAGGACCACCCGGGGCATTATTTTGGTTCCATGAAAAATTGGGGTGGTTCCTCCATCCAGGGTTATAAGATGATGAGTATTGGTCATTCCTAGCTCTGTCATAGATGGCGTTGACACGCTCCATCTCAGGAGGAATGGACTCACACTCGCTCTCTACATGACCTATCCTACCACATGAATGACAAGGAACTGGACCAGATGTGGACATGTGAGGTGCACTTTGTCGGTTTTGGAGCTTAATCGAATCCATACGGCGCATTAAGGCCGCCATGCGTGCCTCGGTGGCCGTAGTGGTATCGATAGCAAATGCGGCACCCGATCTAGTCGAGTTTGCATTCGTGATCCTCGCTCCTATACTAGATGTTGCAGGTGGTTCCCTCACACTCTCCCACTGCATGGTTTTCTCAGCAAGGTCTTCTAGGAAGGCCCATGCCTCCCTTTCATCCTTTCCCAAGAACTCTCCTTGAGACATGGACTCAAGGAGCGTTCTGGACGGGATGTGAAGACCCTCATACACAATCTGACAAAGACGCCACAACTCAATGCCATGGTGAGGGCACGAGGATAGTAGATCTTTGAACCTCTCAAGATATGCATGAAATGGTTCGGTCTCATGTTGATAGAACGAATTGATTTCGTTTCTCAATTTTTGAGTCCGATGATTAGGAAAGTACTTCTTGAGGAATGAAGATTGAAACTCATCCCAAGTCCTAAAGGAATTCGCCTGGTTGCTGTACAACCACTTCTTGGCGTCATCCTTTAGTGCAAAAGGAACGAGCCTAAGATGGATGGAGTCTGTGCTAAGTTGTTGCAGCTTGAACATAGCACAGACCTCCTCAAATTCCCTGAGAAAGATATAGGGGTCACCATTCCCAGTGAAATGAGGGAGCATGGAAATGAATTGAGGCTTAACCTCAAAATGGTTCCCATTAGCCTCTGGTAATACGATGCATGAGGGTAGAGCTGTACGGCTCGGGTAGCATCGATCACGAAGAGGTATGGGAACGACAACTGGAAGCACTGGTGGAGCAAGTGGGTCCAGCAACTGCTCCCCCTCACGGAAATTAGCAGCCATTGAACCCGAACTGCGTGCGACACGAGAGGAGGAAGGCGTCGAGAAGTCGACTACTGAAGCAAGGTTGACAACGCGCCTCGTCAAACGACCACTCTCGTCTCGTGCCCACGAAAGCATGCACAAAGGTGCACACACACAAAACAAAACCTTTTTTTTACAAAGAATGTGCGTAGAGGAGAAGACGGGGGAACACAGGAGAGAAAGAATGACTAAGGAGAGAATGGAAGAAGTCCTTATGCTACGGCGGATGGGTACAGGTAGAACCACACAAGCAAACAAGGCTCAAGCAATCCTAAGGTCACTATAGGTCCTTACAGCTAGACGACGCCTAACTGCGAGGTCACACGGCCTCAACATGCCTCACCTCCCTACAATGAGGACCACAAAGCCCAGCAAGTGAGCCAAGATCTGGGGATCTCGTCTCTCATACTATCGACAAAGTGGGCAACGCCGATCAGGTCATGACGGTCGGGACCGGATCACTCTCCTAATGCGCCCGAAATCCTTAAGGCCAATGTCTACTTGATTTTAAAAATTAGGCTCTTTATTAGTGTGGTTTGTGGGGCGAAGGAAAGGGTGATGAAATCCCCCACCTTATCTTTTATGGGACAGCCCCTCCTTAGTAGCGTTTTGGAGTCCTAATCTAGCAATCAACTCTCCAAACAAAACGCTCAACTCACACTTGTTTCAATGCACTTCCTACTAACTAATGCATGTTCATACGAAATGCATGAATGAGAGTAGAAGGTGCGTACCTCACGCCAGCTCTCAGCAACAGAAAATAAAGCTAAGATAAAAGACAATCTAAATGCCTAAGTCACATACATGATGCATGACCTAAACAAGAAGAATGCCTAATCTTTTGCTTTGAGTTTTAGGGTCCAAGTTGCTTAAAGGAGGTTGATTATGGATCTGGGAACAAACTATAAGTCAAAACATGCCAAATTAACTCCCAGGTCACTACATCAATTATGAAAACCAACCAAAGAAATACAAGACAAAAGCGAGCTTACCAGACCGCCAATTGGCGGTCTCAGGCCGCTGATTGGCGGTCTTAAATGCTCAGATTCACTCAAAACTTCTCCAGGCGTTCCTCCTGACGACTTTAAGTCTCCTGAAACAAAGAAAAACTACACAACACAAATTAAATCCACTCGAATCGTCCAAACAAGAGTCTGGACTGACACCTCCCCGGCAACGGTGCCAAAAACTTGTTGAACGTTTTAAATTAAACCGCAAGTGCACGGCCGCGATGAAGCGGTGGCAAGTACGGGTCGTCCTCAGGGAGGTGAGTAGCCTCTTGCTTGAACGAAATCAAGTTGCAAAAATTGGGGGAGAAAGATTGATTATGCTACTCTACAGTAAACTACTCTAAGAAGTTTGAAATGCGAACGAAAGAAACAAACAATGAAATGACAACTAAGCTAAGAACAAAAGAAGAATGCTGGAATACAGAAATGGGAAAACCCCTAAGGGGTGGAGCGAGTGCACACATGCAAAGAGGTGGGTGTAGAATACATTCTTTAAGCACATGAAGGTGGTGTTTATCAAGCATAGGAAGTGTCTAAATGTTATGGCAAAACCTATCAATCTATTCACCAACTTAGTTGATTAACATTTACATATGCAAGTTGTTTATTTCAGAACCTAAACAAGCATGAGAGGTGTCTAATCATTTTGGCAAAACTCATCAAGTTATAAATTCTATCCTAAACAAGCAAGCATACATTCATGTTTTATCAACACATAAAAAATAAAGCATTCATCCCATTCTCTAATGCATGTATGTACATCTACTCCACCCCCCAAAGGGGATGGAACTACTCACTAAACATTACATGAATTATTAAACTACGCAAAGAAAGCATATTAAAACTAAGCTAGAAATAAAAGACGATTAAACTAAAACATGCACAAACAATAAAAGAAGCATAAACAAACAATGAAAGAAACACAAAACTTTATTTATAAAATGACTCACATTTCAAGTAGCATCCTCCTACTTTAGTGTGTGCTTCAAGGCCTCACTTTTAGTAGGAAGAATAGCCACTTAAAATATGGAGTCATTACAATAGGAGGTGAAGAGTTCTATTTATAGGCATGGAAAAACCTAATCCGGGAGAATCCCCCGATGTGGGACTAAACCAACACCAAAAATAGCCTCAACGAACATTAATACAAGTCCAGGACAAATCTTGGCGGATCTGGACTAATCCAGACCGCCAATTGGCGGTCCAAAATGTCCGGATCCAGTTGAGTTTTATTCTGAGCTTTTCTTTGTGCTTTTGGTGGTCTTTGATACATCTACTTCGTTTGTTGGAGCTCCGACCCGAATCCAATTGCTAAAATACTCCCCATGATGGTGTGAAGTATTTTGTTTTGCTCTTAGGTCCCTCTGTCTTGCGTTCAGGTCCTTCTCCCTTGCATCTTAGTCCCCAGATCTCACAATCCAGTCCTTTTTCCAGCTTTTGGGTCCTTTTATGTTTCATCTCTTCAAACCTATTTATTCCTGAAAACTAAACATAAAACTCGTGACATAGCATTGTTTAGGTGAAAGATAATGGATATAAGATACAAATATGAGCATGAAATGATGTCAATCAATCCTAACCAACTATTTTTTGACTAAAGTACCTTGGAAGCATGTATTTGCCCAGTTTCCTTGGAGTGGATTCTCACCCCACATTTTCTCATTTTATAACCATTGTTGCTTGGTCTCATATAAATGTCTAGACATTGTTCTTTTAGTGAACAATCTCCAAACCAACAATCGTGCAAGAATAAGGCTTTTTTCCACTCCCAACTACTATATTACTATGCTTGCAAAGTAGTGGAATATACATTGCAAGGTCTTTCCAAAAGGAGGAAAGGTTGCTTCGTGCGGACGGGAGAATTCTGATTGATACGTTTTAATTAACTGCAAGTGCACGACCGCGTTGAAGTGGTGGCAAATACGGGTCGATCCACAGGTAGGTGTGTCAACTTTAGTTTATGCGAAGGCGAGTCGGAAAGAAAGGAGACAAAAGAGTTATGATCTACAATACACTACAATGCCAAAGTAAATGGAAAATAAGCAATAAAACTAAACCCCAAAGGGAGTTACAGAAAAGAGTGTGAATACAAAGATATGTGTATGTGTGTGTGTTCAATTAAGCTCATCATTATATGTAGTGCATGAAAATCATAAACTACATCCAACTTTGCCTCCACATGAATTAATATTTACCCAATCATTAAAACATACAAGACAATAATTGGAATGAAGCTAAATGAACTCATGTATAAAGACTAGACCCTACTATGCCTCCACATGAAATAAGATAGCACATTATCATTAAAACATACAAGGCATTAACCAAGGTAAAGGAAACAAGAGTACATGCAACTACAAATCAAGTTTCCTTCAACAATTCCATCCATATCCTCACCTTATCATTCCCCATAAAATAGGTCCACTAATCTAAGCATAAGCTATGCTTCATTCATGAGAATTAGCATATCAGAGACAAGAGTGAAATCCCATTAGATGGTTATGGAAATCATGTAAGGTTCAACGGATTAAGATAACACACACCTAATACATCACATTATTGATATCACATATTTCTCCACCCCCCAAATGGGGATGCAACTACTCACTTATCATTACACTACAACCTACATTAAAATGAAACATTCTACTGAAATGAAACTAAACGAAATATTAAAGAAACTAAAAGGACATAAAACAAAAGAAGTATGCAAGCATCTAAAAAGGAAATTAAACTAAGAAACAAACAACATAACTAAAGAAAAACATCTATTATTACTCACTCAATTACAAGTAGCCTCTCTCCACTAGGATTTTTCCTTCAAGGCTTAAACTCCTAGTAGAGAGGATGGCCACCAAGAGAGAGATGGGATACAAGAGAGGAAGGAGAGTTCTATTTATAGCCATAGAAAAAGGTAATCCGGGACAATCCCCCGGTATGTGACTAAACAAATACCAAAAATACACTAAACACACTCTAATACACGTTCCACAGAAATCTTATCGGACCCGGGTCAACCCGGACCGCCAATCAGCGGTCCCAGACCGCCAATTGGCAGTCTACAGGGTTTGGATCGGTCAGGGTTTTCTTCTGGGCTTTTCTGGATGGATTTGTTGGTCTTTGATGCATCTACCTTGCTTGCTGGAGCTCCGACCCAAATAGAATTGCCAAATACTCCCCATGATGGTGTGGAGTATTCTTGTTTGCTCATTGGTCCTTCTATCTTGCATTCAGGTTCTTCGATCTTGCATCTTAGTCCTCGCGTCTCTCAACTCAGTCATTTTTCCTTCTTTTAGGTCCTTTCATGGCACTTCTCTTCAAACCTATTTATTTATGAAATTCAAACAAAAAGCTCATTACATAGCATTGTTTATAGGATACAAATGTAAGCATCAAACGATGTCAATCAAATACCCCCACACCTAACATTTGATAGTCCCAAGCAAAACAAAGAAAGAGAAGCATACGAAAAACAAGATATCCTAACTCACTTTCGTAGGAATCACGGTTGCACTTAGCACGTGCAACAAGCCGTTAAACCTTCTTGTCACCAAGGAGGAGTGTTGTCTCCTGAGGGTTTTCAGCGGATATACCCACAAAATCCGAACATAGATGCATTATTCAATCTACACACTCGACTCGATGGACTCGTATTTATCGATCATTGGACGCGTTAATCCTACGGGCCGACTCTATATAGGTATTCAGTCCACACACCTAGCCTAATGAACCATTCGTGCAAGTCAAATAAGGACTTAAGTGAAAGACATGGATTTTTTTTCCAACCTCAACATCCTCAAGTGATACAAAGTGTAAAGTCCATTAAGGTTTTTATTTGCATTACCTTTTTTTTCTTTTCTTTCTTACTTCCTTTTTTTCCTTTAGTTGGAGTTTCATTCTCCCAGGGTCAAGTTTCGTGCATCATTGCCCATGAGGACTTACACTATCACGTACACCTTTCCCCAAATCTCCACATAGGGCAATCCCTACCACCCATGTAACGGGAGTTCGGTCGGCGCATCCCAAGTCAGATGACTCGAAAGCACCACGCACAAAGTCCCCTCAGACCTATTTCCCGAGTGATAGGAGCCGTGCGAGAAGAGAGAACACCTACTCACTTATTTCTTATCTACACATGAACCAAACCCCTACACTTAATGTCTCACAACAAGATTTAAAGGGTCCTTGACTACAACAAACTTTCTTAAATTAACAGACATAAATTATTGACTCACCAGGTTTGGGATGGACTTCTTTAAATATTTGTGCACTAAAACCCTATTATTACTCACCCCCGAGGGAAAACTGGGGTGCATCCTAACGACTCGATAAGTCCTAAAGCAATTGTACTAGATATCCTAATGCATCAAGTTCAAGACAATTTTGGGAGCTTTCCTTTTACTTTGCCTCTCAACAGTTTTGCACATGCTAAATACACACAAAACCCACAAAACATTTTCTTTCGCAAACACATGACGATTTTGAAGCACTCGAGGATCATGGCAAGCAGATATATCGATATTAAATGCAGCACACTAACATGACCCTATCAATACACACAAAAGAAAACAAAATCAAAGGAAAAAGATTCGACTATGTGCACACGTAAAACACCCCCCACACCTACTTCATGCATTGTCCTCATTGAATGTGAGCAAGATACTACATGGATTTATGCATGAAAAAGGAAAAATCTCACCAACATGAAGCACAACTGGAAGTTCATGGTTATAGTGATGGACACAAACTCGAATTCCCTCACAACCTGTGAGATGCTAAAGAAGGGATACAACTACGTGAAAGAAATGGGGCCCAAAACTCAAGGGTTGGAGCCCACAACAATCGATACTCACTGAAGGAGTCTTTTTTTCTTTTTCTCGTTTTTTTTAAACTATGTACAACAATGGGCTCCCATCTTCTTATGTCAAGGGACATCAAATGGGAACCCGCCATCTCTCGAGCCAGAAATGCACATGAATGGGCTGGCAACATACAAAATAGAATTGCTTGACCACCCGACACCCTTATAAGCATTGTGGCCATTTGATGCCTCTTGAGAGTGAGCAAGACTGGTGGCATGAATGAGAGGTGAACTTCTGTTAGGTTGTTTGAAATGAAGGGTATCAAGTGGTTTATTCTTAACCCACATGGGGTCCTCATCATATACAAAATGAAGAGCATGTGGCCCAAAGGCCATAAAAATGGTATATTGTGGCTTAAGAGCCACATGATCAAAAGGATGTGGCTCAACGGCCACGTGATCAAAAGGATATGGCTCAAAGGCCACGAGATCAAAAGGATGTGGCTCAAAGGCCACAAGATCAGAAGATAAGGCACCTTCTTCTGCCAGCCCAGGTGAAACATCTTCATCACCTTCAAGGTCTACATCGAACACTTCTCTGAAATACTTCAAGGTGCCCTCAACTTCAATCTAATCCAAACCCTGGATAAGGTTGACCCCAACAGGGTCATTGAAGGCACCTTGTTTTTTGCCGATGGTGAAGATGTTGAAATCAGTGCATTGACTACCATAAGTCAAGCGCATCAGACCATTGCGACAATTGATCAAGGCATTGGAAGTCTCTAGAAATGGTCGCCCCAGAATAACAGGAATTTGTCCAAGTGGGTTTGGAACAGGTTCAGTATCCAAAACAAAGAAGTCGACTGGATAAATGAACTCTCCCACTTTGATCAGCACATCTTCCACCACACCCCTCGGTTTCTTCATAGACCTATCAGCCAATTGAAGAGTGGTTTTTGTTTGTTTGAGGTCTCCAAGACCGATGTGGACATAGACAGAATATGGCAGAAGATTAACAGATGCACCATGGTCCAATAAGGCTCGATGTATGGACACATCACCAATCACACAAGAGATAATAGAACAACCAGGGTCCTTGTATTTGACTTGCGTGGGTTGTGCCAACAAAGAACTCATGTTAGCCGCAAGAAAAGCTTTCTTTGGAACATGAGTTTTTCTCTTCTTGGTGCATAAGTCCTTGAAAACCTTGGAATAATGTGGCATTTGCTGAATCACCTCCAACAGAGGGATATTCACCTTAACTTGCCGAAACATCTCAAGCATCTTGTCATGATGATCTGAGGTTTTCTTTTTAAGGCGATCAGGGAATGGCACCTTCAGGGCATAAGGTGTTGCGAAAGAATCTCAAAATTTTGGTCCAAAGAAGCATGAGTGGGGACCTCAGAATCTGATTCCTTCGACACAAGAGGAGACAATGGGACCTCAGGGTTTGGCCCCTTTGTCGAAGGAAATGTAGAAAGAACCTCAAGATCCGGTTCCCTTAGAGATGCAGGTATCACCGTAGGTCTGGTGACACCAAGATATGGTGATGACAAAGAAGACACCCCAATGTGGTTGTCCACCTCCTTACCAGACCTCAAAGTATGAATCACGTTAATATGATGGGTCGGTTCAGAGGTAGCATGAGGCACATGTGGCCTTCCTTGAGAATGGGTACCCCGAAGATTCACCTCGGTTTGACTCGGTAACTAGCCCTTCTTGCGTTCATGGAGCTGATTAATCAACTGGCTAATGATTGACATCATTTCATGCTCATATTTGTATCGTATATCCATTATCTTTCACCTAAACAATGCTCTGTCACGAGTTTTATGTTTAGTTTTCAGGAATAAATAGGTTTGAAGAGATGAAACATAAAAGGACCCAAAAGCTGGGAAAAAGGACTGGATTGTGAGATCTGGGGACCAAGATGCAAGAGAGAAGGACCTGAACGCAAGACAGAGGGACCTAAGAGCAAAACAGAATACTTCACACCATCATGGGGAGTATTTTAGCAATTGGATTCGGGTCGGAGCTCCAATAAACAAAGTAGATGCATCCAAGACCACCAAATACACAAAGACAAGCCCAGCACAAATTCCAGATGGATCCAGACCTTTTTGACCGTTAATTGGCGGTCCAAGACCGCTAATTGGCGGTCTGTTTTGGCCCAAATCCGCCAAGTTTTCTCCTGGACATGTATTAATGTTTGTTTAGGCCATTTGTGGTATTGGTTTAGTCCCACATCGGGGGATTGTCCCGGAATACCTTTTTCCATGCCTATAAATAGAACTCTTCACCTCCTTTTGTAAATCACTCCATATTTTAAGTGGCTATTCTTCCTACTAGAAGTGAGGCCTTGAAGCACACACTAAAGTAGGAGGATGATACTTTTAATGTGAGTCATTTTATCAATAAAGTTTTGTGTTTCTTTCATTGTTTGTTTATGCTTCATTTATTGTTTGTGCATGTTTTAGTTTAATCGTCTTTTATTTCTAGCTTAGTTTTAATATGCTTTCTTTGCTTAGTTTAATAATTAGTGTAATGTTTAGTGAGTAGTTCCATCCCCTTTGGGGGGTGGAGTAGATGTACATACATGCATTAGAGAATGGGATGAATGCTTTATTTTTGATGTGTTGATAAAACATGAATGTATGCTTGCTTGTTTAGGATAGAATTTATAACTTGATGAGTTTTGCCAAAATTATTAGACACCTCTCATGCTTGTTTAGGTTCTGAAATAAACAACTTGCATATGTAAATGTTAATCAACTAAGTTGGTGAATAGATTGATAGGTTTTGCCATAACAGTTAGACACTTCCTATGCTTGATAAACACCACCTTCATGTGCTTAAAGAATGTATTCTACACCCACCTCTTTGCATGTGTGCACTCACTCCACCCCGTAGGGGTTTCCCATTTTTGTATTCCAGCATTCTTCCTTTGTTCTTAGCTTAGTTATTATTTCATTGTTTGGTTCTTCCTTTCGCATTTCCTACTTCTTAGCGTAGTATAGAGTAGAGTAGCATAAACATCTTTCTCCCCCTATTTTTTCCACTTGATTTCGTACAAGCAAGAGGCTACTCACCTCCCTGAGGACGACCCGTACTTGCCACCGCTTCATCGCGGCCGTGCACTTGCGGTTTAATATAAAACGATCAACAACTAACTTGCATTTCCAAAGCCTTGACAGTACTTTGCATGCTCTACATGAACGCTTGAAGGGTAGGATCACAAGAAGGGTTCTTAGGGTCAACCCGCTGGGTGGTGGAGTTTGGCTAGAAAAACCCGACGATGAGGCCTGAGGAGATTGGTAAGTATAGTGTTGAGACCTTTGATGTGGGGGTTGGTAGGTCGCTGATGGGCTTGGAGGTTGACGTTGAGCGTGCGAGCTCTGATCGTTACCCCCACTAGGCCCCCAAGAGAAGTTAGGATGGTTACGCCATCCCGGGTTGTAGGAGTGACTGTACGGGTCGTTACGGGGCCTCTGTTGATACATCACATTTGCATGCTCAGTATCCCTTGGAGCGTAAGCGCATTCAAGGTCATCATGGCCCGTAAGTCCACACCTACTACACCCTGGAGTAGCGACCTGAGCTACAGGAGCTCGGTCCAACTCTAAACTCTCAATCCTACGCATGAGAGCAGCCAATTTCGCCTCAGACGCGATAGTTGACTCAACTTGTTATGATCCTTCCCGACCAGAAGACCTGGTAGCTGGTGGCTCTCTCATGGTGTCCCACTCAAAGGTACGTTCAGCCATTAACTCAAAAGTGTCTCATGCCTCATTGATGGGTTTCTGATTAGCATCATTTCATGTTTATATTTGTATCTTATATCCATTATATTTCACCTAAACAATGCTATGTTACGAGTTTTATGTTTAGTTTTCTGGAATAAATAGGTTTGAAGAGATGAAGCATAAAAGGACCCAAAAGCTGGGAAAAAGGACTGAATTGTGAGATCTGGGGACTAAGATGCAAGGGAGACGGACCTGAATGTAAGAAAGAAGGACCTAAGAGCAAAACAAAATACTCCACACCATCATGGGGAGTATTTTACCAATTCGATTCGGGTCGGAGCTCCAACAAGTCAAGTAACCGCATCAAAGACCAACAATACCAGAAAGAAAAGCACACAACAAATTCCAACGCGATCCTAAGTGTTTGGACCGCCAATTGGCAGTCTTGGACCTCTAATTGGCGGTCCATATTACTCAGGATCTGCCCAAATTTCTCCTGGACTTGTATTAATGTTCGTTTAGACTATTTTCGGTATTGGTTTAGTCCCACATCGGGGGATTGTCCCCGATTAGCCTTTTCCATGCTTCTAAATAGAACTCTTAACCTTCCATTGTAATTACCCATTGCTTGGTGGCATTCTCTCTACTAAGGAGTGAGCCTTGAAGCAAAAACTCAAGGTGGAGAAGAATGCTACCTTCAATGTGAGTCATTTGTTAATAAAATAATTCTTCTAGTTTCTTTTAATCTTGTCTTTTAATGTGTGCATGTTTGTTTAGTCTTTCCTACCTTTTAAGCTTCTTTAATACTTCTTGCTTTCTTAGTTAACTTTCATTTCAGTATTATGCTTTCTTTTGTTAATATAGTTAGTGTAATGAGTAGTGAGTAGTTTCATCCCCATTTGGGGGGTGGAGAAATATGTGATATAACCATGTAGTGTATTAAGTGTGTGTTATCTTTATCCCTTGAGCTTTATATGATTTCTGATTGACATCATTTGATGCTTATATTTGTACCTTATATCCATTATCTTACACCTAAGCAATGCTACATGACGAGTTTTATGTTTAGTTTTCAGGAATAAAAAGGTTTGAAGAGAAGAGCCATGAAAGGACCCAAAAGCAGGAAAAATGACTTAATTGTGAGACCTGAGGACCAAGATGCAATGGAGAAGGACCTAATCGTAAGTCCGAAGGACCTAAGAGCAAAACAGGAAACTCCACACCATCATGAGGAGTATTTTGGCAATTCGATTCGGGTCGGAGCTCCAATAAACAAAGTAGATGCATCAAAGACCACCAGGAAAGCCCACAACCAAAACCAACTCGATCTGGATATAATAGACCACCAATTGGCGGTCTTGGACCGCTAATTGGCGGTCCATATGTATCCAGATCCACTAAGAATTGTGCTGGGCTTGTATTAGTGTATTCTTAGTCTATTTTTGGTATTGGTTTAGTCCCACATCGGGGGATTGTCCCGGATTAGCTTTTTCCATGCCTATAAATAGAACTCTTCACCTTCCATTGTAATCACCCATTGTTTGGTGGCATTCTCTCTACTAAGGAGTGAGCCTCGAAGCAATAACTCAAGGTGGAGAAGAATGCTACCTTCAATGTGAGTCATTGTTAATAAAAGTTTATTTGTTTCTTTTAATCTTGTTTTGTTATGTTGCTTGTTTTGTGTGGGTTGCTTTACTTTGTTTAATCTCTTTCTTAGTAATTTTAGTATCTTAGTTAAATGTTTTCTTTACTTAGTCTAATCAGTAGTGTAATGAGTAGTGAGTAGTTTCATCCCCATTTGGGGGGTGGAGAAATATGTGATATAATCATGTAGTGTATTAAGTGTGTGTTTTCTTTATCCCTTGAGCTTTATATGATTTCCATAACCATCTAATGGGTTTTCACTCTTATCTTTGATATGCTAATGCTCTTGAATGAAGCTTAGCTTATGCTTTGATTAGTTGACCTATTTTATGGGGAATGATAAGGTTAGGATATGGATGAAGTTAATATTGGAAACACAATTTGTAGTGTATGTGCTCTTGTTGCCTTTACCTTAGCTAATGTCTTGTATGTTTTAATGATGTAGTGAAATCTTAATTCATGTAGAGGCATAGTAGGGTATAGTCTTTATACTTGAGTTCATGTAGCTTCATTCCAATTATTGTCTTGTATGTTTTAATGATGTAGTCTTATCTTAATTAATGTAGAGGCAAAGTTGGATGTAGTTTTATGATTTCATGCACTACATGTTGTGAGGAGCTTAATGAACACACACACACTTATTTATGTTCACATTATTTCTCTACCCCCTTTGGGGTTTAGTTTTCTTGCTTTTCTTCCATTTCCATTTGCACCTTAGTGTAGTTTAGTGTAACCAACCTTTCTTCCCTTTCTTTACCTCTCGCCTTCGCACAAACCAAGTGTCGACACACCTCCCAGTGGACGACCCGTATTTGCCACCGCTTCAACGCGGCCGTGCACTTGCGGTTAATATAAAACGATCAATCAAGTTTTTGGCGCCGTTGTCGGGGAGGTGCTCTGTCCAGACCTTGGTTTGGACGATTCGAGGGGTTTTTGATTTTTTGTTTCCAGTTTTATTTAGTTTCAGGGAACCAGAACATCAAAGGGAGGCTACTGGGAAAGTGTGAGCAACAGAAGCCACAAAGAGACCACCAATCAGCGGTTGGAGACCGCCAATTGGCGGCCTGGTAAGGGCTTCCTGCTCTCAAATTTCTTCTGGTGGTTTATTGCTTTACTTTAGTTATCTGGGAGCCCAATTTTGCATGCTGTGATCTTTAGTTTGCTCCCAGATTTAATTTCAATCCCCTTTAATCAACTTGGACCATAAAACTCAAAGCAAAAGATTAGACTTCTTGCCATCTAGGTCATGCACCATTGGTAGACCTTGCATGCATTTGTCTTTTCTTTGCTTTACATTTTGTCGTTGATTGCTGGCGTGAGGTACGTGCACCCACATCCCTCATTCATGCATGTTTCGTTCATGCATTAGTTAGTAAGGTGCATCAGGACAAAAGTGAGAGAGCGTTTGATTGGAGCGATTGATTGCTAGATCTAGGATTAAATCGCTACTAAGGAGGGGCTGTCCCATAAAAGATAAGGTGGGGGATTGCATCACCCTTTCCTTGGCCCCAAAAATCACTCTTAATAAAGCCTTAACTAAAAGCAAGTAGACATTGGCCCTAGGATTGCGGGCGCACTAGGAGAGTAATCTAGTTGAGACCGTCATGACCTGATCGGCGTTGCCTACCTTGTCGATAGTAGGAGGTACTGGATCTCCGGATCTGGTATCACTTGCTGGGCATTGTGGTCCTCGTTGTAGGGAGGTGAGACGTGTCGAGGCTAGTGACCTCGAAGTTAGGCGTCGTCTAGCCTAAGGACCCATTGCCTTTCATTGTTTGAGTCGTGCTTGCTAGTTAGGCTTCTTCCTGATCCCTCTACCCACGCTAGCTTTAGGGATTCTTCCCTTCTCCTCTGAGTCATCTTCTTCTCACCTACTTCTACGTTTTAGTCTCCTCCCCTTTACACTCTCTAGTAGCGTTTTAGGGTCGAGTCGAGCACTTTTTGCGAGCTTAGCCTCGTGGTGGTGAGAGTGGTCGACTCAAGAGTTCTCTGTTGAGATGGATGGTTACATGGGCGACCATCCATATCATTGTTGGGACCGGGACGATTCTCCCTGGTACTCCGGACCCATGCAACCTGGGGTGGCTCAGACTAACACCCCGTATGGTTGGGATGATCGCAATTGTGTGACTGAGCAACCTTCATATTGGGGTAACATGAGAGAGGCACCGACTGCTAGACCACAATCTAGTTTCGTCGGATCATACACTGGTCATCAAACTGAGACATTGCAAGAAACTTTGGCCTCTTTCATGCGTGCGGCAGATGACATGTTTCTACCGGTGGCTCCAGTAGCCATACCATGCGACTGTTGTGGGTTGAGTGGTCATGTTACTGGGGAATGTCCTTATGTTCCCCAGAGCCTGAGTATGAGCATACATTTTCCCAAAATACTCATTATGACCATTACGCATCCGCGTACAATCCGAGAGTGATGGATTCATGGGGAGACAATTCATATCCAAATTCTTATACTTCATGTTCACCCCAGTATCCTCCTCCCGAATACCCAGAATTCTACCAACACCCCACTCCAAATCATTGGACTCATTCTCAGCCAATCAACACCCAACCTCAAAATTTCCCAAGCTCTGACTTGGACCTCATCGTTGACCGCATACCTGATTCCTTGAAACAAACTTTCCTTACGTTCATGGAAACCACTCAACAGTCCATACAAAATATGGCACTGCAAGTGAGTCAAATGTCGCAGCAATTACGTGAACGTGAGGAGAGTGACATTTCATGTCAACATGAGGATTCTTCTTTTGATATCGAACCACCACCACATCCACAAATTCAAAGCACAACCTTTCAAAGTCAAACTCCTAGTCAGTCTGAGGGACTTGGGATTTCAATTCACGATCACTTAGTGGAGGATTCGATTCAAATTGAGAATAACTTGGACCAGCTTCATTATGAGTCGGAACAGGATTGTGCCTTATCTTTTTGTCCCGTGGCCCTTGAGCCACATGATCTTCATGTTGTGCCTCTTAAGGACTCACCTCTGGTGGAGCAAGAGCTTCCTAGTACCCTCAATTTCAAACAACCTGATGAGAGTTTGCCTCTCACTATTGTTCCTGATCATCTTGGAAATGATGGAACATCAAACAACTACATTGCTCATGAGGGTATTAGGAGTTCCTTGGAGGATACCTTGGGTATGAGACCCACTTTTTGTTCACCTGGTGTGTCGGACATGCCTAACGAGGTTCTTGACCTCGTTCCGACGCACCAGCCTGTTTGTTGGAGAGTTTGGATTGACGATCATAACTTCAGCAGCGCAACGGGAGAAACTCTTCTTCCGTTGCCCCTCATTTCCAAAACTCTTGAGAGGTTCAAGCTCTTTCAGTTTGATCCTTTGAATGAAACGCCTTTGCGTCCAATTCATGAACCTCTCATTTCATCTGGTGCTTTTTGTGAAGGGGGCCCACACATGCGTATTCTGGCCCCGCGTGGTGTCATGTTCCCTTTCCAAGTGCATTGACCCACTCTTGAGGTTCCCATTTGATGTCTTTTGACAAATGAAGATGGGAACTTATGTTTGTACATAGTTATAAAAAAAAGTACAATAAAAGACTCCTTCAGTGAGCATCGATTGTTATGAGCCCCAACCCTTGTGTATTTGGGCTCCATTTCTTTCACGTATTTGTATCCTTTCTTTAGCATCTCACAGGTTTTAAGAGAATTCGGGTTTGTGTCCATCAACATGACCTTGAACTTCCCTTTGTACTTCATGTTGGTGAGATCTCTCCTTTTTCATGCATAAATGCATGTAGTATCTTGCTCACATTCATTGAGGACAATGCATGAAGTAGGTGTGGGGGGTGTTTTACGTGTGTACATAGTTGAGTCTTTTCTTTTGATTTTGTTTTCTTTTGTTTGTATTTTTAGGGTCATGTTAGTGTGCTGCATTTAATATCGATATATCTGCTTGCCATGATCCTTGGGTCACTTGTCTTCTTTTGCTTGCCTAGTGCTTTAAAATTTCCACATTTCTTTCAAAATCTTCATGTGTTTGCGAAAGAAAATGTTTTGTGGGTTTTGCGTGTGTTTAGCATGTGCAAAACCGTTGAGAGGCAAAGTAAAAAGAAAGCTCCCAAAATTGTCTTGAACTTGATGCATTAGGATATCTAGTACAGTGACTTTAGGATTTATCGAGTCGTTAGGATGCACCCTAGTTTTCCCTTGGGGGTGAGTAATTATAGGGTTTCAGTGGTCAAACATTTAATGAAGTCCACCCTAAACCTAGTGAGTCAATAATTCGTGTCTGTTAACTTAAGGAAGTTTGTTGTAGTCAAGGACCCTCTAAATCTTGTTGTGAGACATTAGTGTAGGTGTTTTGGTTCATGTGTAAATAAGAAATAAGTGAGTAGGTGTTCTCTCTTCTCGCACGGCTCCTATCACTCGGGAAAGTAGGTCTGAGGGGACTTTGTGCCTGGTGCTTTCGAGTCATCTGACTTGGGATGCGCCGACCGAACTCCCATTACACGGGTGGTAGGGATTGCCCTATGTGGAGATTTGGGGAAAGGTGTACGTGATAGTGTAAGTCCTCATGGGCAATGATGCACGAAACCTGACCCTGGGAGAATGAAGCTCCAACTAATAAAAAGAAAAAGAAGAAAAAAAATGTGAAAAGAAAAAAGAAAATAAAAATGGTAATGCAAATAAGAACCTTAATGGACTTTACACTTTGTAGCACTTGAGGATGTTGAGGTTGTCCATGTCTTTCACTTAATTCCTTATTTAACTTGCACGAATGGTTCATTAGGTTAGGTGTGTGGACTGATTACCTATATAGAGTCGGCCCGTAGGATTACCGCGTCCATTGATCGACAAAAAATTGTCCAACGAGTCGAGTGTCTAGATTGAATAATGCATCTTGCTAGGATTTTGTGGGTATATCCGCTGAAAACCCTCAGGAGACAACACTCCTCCTCCTTGGCAACAAGGAGGTTTAACGGCTTGTTGCACGTGCTAAGTGCAACCGTGATTCCTACGAAAGTGAGTTAGGATTTCTTGTTTTTCGTTTGCTTTTCTCTTTCTTTGTTTTGCTCGGGACTAGCAAAAACTTAGGTGTGGGGGTATTTGATTGACATCATTTCATGCTTATATTTGTACCGTATATCCATTATCTTATACCTAAGCAATGCTACGTGACGAGTTTTATGTTTAGTTTTCAGGAATAAAGAGGTTTGAAGAGAAGAGCCATGAAAGGACCCAAAAGCAGGAAAAATGACTTAATTGTGAGACCTGAGGACCAAGATGCAATGGAGAAGGACCTGATCGTAAGACCAAAGGACCTAAGAGCAAAATAGGAAACTCCACACCTTCATGAGGAGTATTTTGGCAATTCGATTCGGGTCGGAGCTCCAATAAACAAAGTAGATGCATCAAAGACCAACAAAGACCACCAGGAAAGCCCACAACCAAAACCAACTCGATCTGGATCATATAGACCGCCAATTGGCGGTCTTGGACCGCTAATTGGCGGTCCATATGTCTCCAGATCCGCTAAGATTTGTGTTGGGCTTGTATTAGTGTATTCTTAGTCCATTTTTGGTATTGGTTTAGTCCTACATCGGGGGATTATCCCGGATTAGCTTTTTCCATGCCTATAAATAGAACTCTTCACCTTCCATTGTAATCACCCATTGTTTGGTGGCATTCTCTCTACTAAGGAGTGAGCCTTGAAGCAATAACTCAAGGTGGAGAAGAATGCTGCCTTCAATGTGAGTCATTGTTAATAAAAGTTTATTTGTTTCTTTTAATCTTGTTTTGTTATGTTGCTTGTTTTGTGTGGGTTGCTTTACTTTGTTTAATCTCTTGCTTAGTAATTTTAGTATCTTAGTTAAATGTTTTCTTTACGTAGTCTAATCAGTAGTGTAATGAGTAGTGAGTAGTTTCAACCCCATTTGGGGGGTGGAGAAATATGTGATATAATCATGTAGTGTATTAAGTGTGTGTTATCTTTATCCCTTGAGCTTTATATGATTTCCATAACCATCTAATGAGTTTTCACTCTTATCTTTGATATGCTAATGCTCTTGAATGAAGCTTAGCTTATGCTTTGATTAGTTGACCTATTTTATGGGGAATAATAAGGTTAGGATATGGATGAAGTTAATATTGGAAACACAATTTGTAGTGTATGTGCTCTTGTTGCCTTTACCTTAGCTAATGTCTTGTATGTTTTAATGATGTAGTGAAATCTTAATTCATGTAGAGGCATAGTAGGGTATAGTCTTCATACTTGAGTTCATGTAGCTTCATTCCAATTATTGTCTTGTATGTTTTAATGATGTAGTCTTATCTTAATTCATGTAGAGGCAAAGTTGAATGTAGTTTTATGATTTCATGCACTACATGTTGTGAGCAGCTTAATGAACACACACACTTCTTTATGTTCACATTATTTTTCTACCCCCTTTGGGTTTAGTTTTCTTGCTTTACTTCCATTTCCATTTGCACCTTAGTGTAGTTTAGTGTAACCAACCTTTCTTCCCTTTCTTTACCTCTCGCCTTCGCACAAACCAAGTGTCGACACACCTCCCAGTGGACAACCCGTATTTGCCACCGCTTCAACGCGGTCGTGCACTTGCGGTTAATATAAAACGATCAATCAATTTCCATAACCATCTAATGGGTTTTCACTCTTATCTTTGATATGCTAATGCTCTTGAATGAAGCTTAGCTTATGCTTTGATTAGTGGACCTATTTTATGGGGAATGATAAGGTTAGGATATTGATGAAGTTAATATTGGAAACACAATTTGTAGTGTATGTGCTCTTGTTGCCTTTACCTTAGCTAATGTCTTGTATGTTTTAATGATGTAGTCTTATCTTAATTCATGTGGAGGCATAGTAGGGTCTAGTCTTTATACTTGAGTTCATTTAGCTTCATTCCAATTATTGTCTTGTATGTTTTAATGATGTAGTCTTATCTTAATTCATGTGGAGGCAAAGTTGGATGTAGTTTTATGACTTCATGCACTATATGTTGTGAGGAGCTTAATTGAACACACACACACACACACATCTTCATATTCACATTATTTCTCTACCCCCTATGGGACTTACTTTTATTGCTTATCTTCATTTCCTTTTTGCATCTTAGTGTAGTTTAGTGTAACCAATCTTTCTCTCCTTCTTTTACCTCTCGCCTTCGAACAAACTAATTGTCAACACACCTCCCAGTGGACGACCCATATTTGCCACCGCTTCAACGCGGCCGTGCACTTGCGGTTAATATAAAACGATCAATCAGTTTCATTTGGAAATCACCCTGACACATTGACTCCAACAATGTGCGGGTGTTGTAGTTGATGCCCTCGTAAACAATCTGGCACAGCTGCTAAAACTCAATTCCATGATGAGGGCACTGCAAGAGAAGGTCCTTGAACCTCTCAAAGAAAGCATAAAACGATTCGGTCTCAGTCTAATGCATTTGGTGTATCTGGTGTCGTATCTGTTGAGTCTTCCGTTGTGGGAAGAATCTCTTCAGAAATACGATCACAAAGTCATCCCAAGACTGAATAGAGCTCGTCGAGAGGCTGTACATCCATATCTTCGCGTTATCCTTCAACGCGAAAGAAATCATCCTCAACCAGACTGAATCCTCATTAAGATGTTGAAGCTTGAACATGAAGCATACTTCATCCAATTCACGTATAAAAATATACAAATCCTCCTTATTGGCAGTGAAGGTAGGAAGCATGCTCACATATTGAGGTTTCAGTTCACAGTTGTTCCCGTGAGCTGGGGGAAGAACTATACAAGAAGGCTGCGCGGAACGAACAGGATGGGTCCGCTCCCACAAAGTCATCGAACTATCCTGTCGAGCTAAAGGTGGTGGTGGACCAAGAACTCGATCCTGACCGAAGCCCCCTTCCTCTCGAGTAGGAGGAGGAGAAGGAGGTCTACGTGGTGGTGGTGGCGGACCAAGGTAATCCATGTATGGAACCTTGTTCCCCCCGTCACCACGAAAATACTCGGCCTCATGCCCCAAAGGAGCACGAGGTGGAGATGGCCGATCACCAAGACCATCCATCTCAGAAAAATGCACTCTCTCAAGTCGAGCGCTCTCACCAGATCGAACCCAACCTCGCATAAAAATGCTCGAGTCGACTCTAAAATAACACACAACAGAAGGTGTACTCAGAGGAGGAGACTACTCGTAGAAAATAGAAGAGGAGAGGACTCAGATGAGGAGGGAAGCATCCTAGAGCTAGCGTGGGTAGTGGGTGAAGGTAGAAGCCTAATCTAGCAAGCACGACTCAAACAATGTAAGGCAATGGGTCCTTAGGCTAGACGACGCCTAACTTCGAGGTCACTAGCCTAGACACTCCTCACCTCCCTACAACGAAGACCACAATGCCCATCAAGTGGTACCATATCCGGAGATCCAGTACCTCCTACTATCGACAAGGTAGGCAACGTCGATCAGGCCATGACGGTCTCAACTAGATTACTCTCCTAGTGCGTCCGAAATCCTTAGGGTCAATGTCTACTTGCTTTTAGAATTAAGGCTTTTATTAAGAGTGATTTTGGGGGCCAAGGAAAGGGTGATGAAATCCCCCACCTTCTTTTATGGGACAACCCCTCCTTAGTAGTGTTTTGATCCTAGATCTAGCAATCAACTCTCCAATCAAACGCTCAACTCACTCTTGTCCCGATGCAATTCCTACTAACTAATGCATGGTCATACAAAAATGCATGAATGAGTGTAGGAAATGCGTACCTCACGTCAGCGCTCAACAACTGAAAATAAAGCTAAAATAAAATACAACTACGTGCCTAAGTCAAGTATATAATGCATGACCTAAACATCTAAGAATGTCTAATCTTTTGCTTTGGATTTTAATGGCGAAGTTGATTAATGGGGGAGTGATTAATGATCTGGGAGCAAACTACAAGTCACAGCATGCAAGATTGTGCTTCCATACAAATACACTGAAGCAAAGAACAACTAGAACAAAATTGAGAGCAAATGAAGCTCACCAGGCCGCCAATTGGCGGTCCCAGACCGCTGATTGGCGGGCTTTGTTGAAGATTTTGTGCTCCAATTCCTCCAGTAGCCTCCCCTTGATACTCAGAATCCCTGAAACAAACAAAAACTAAAAAAATTAAAACCACTCAAATTGTCCAAACCAAAGTCTGGACAGATCACCTCCCCGGCAACGGCGCTAAAATCTTGATTGATACGTTGTAATTAACCGCAAGTGCGCGGCCACGTTGAAGTGATGGCAAATACGGGTCTATCCACAGGGAGGTGTGTCGACTTTAGTTTGTGCGAAGGCGATTCAGAAAGAAAGGAGACAAAGGAGTTATGATCTAAAATACACAACAATGCCAAAGTAAATGGAAAATAAGCAATAAAACTAAACCCCAAAGGGGGTTACAGAAAAGACTGTGAATACAAAGATATGTGTGTGTGTGTGTGTTCAATTAAGCTCATCACAATATGTAGTGCATGAAAATCATAAAACTACATCCAACTTTGCCTCCACATGAATTGATATTTACCCAATCATTAAAACATACAAGACAATAATTGGAATGAAGCTAAATGAACTCATGTATAAAGACTAGACCCCTATGCCTCCACATGAAATAAGATAGCACATTATCATTAAAACATACAAGGCATTAACCAAGGTAAAGGCAACAAGAGTACATGCAACTACAAATCATGTTTCCTTCAACAATTCCATCCATATCCTAACCTTATCATTCCCCATAAAATAGGTTCACTAATCTAAGCATAAGCTAAGCTTCATTCATGAGCATTAGCATATCAGAGACAAGAGTGAAATCCCATTAGATGGTTATAGAAATCATGTAAGGTTCAACGGATTAAGATAACACACAACTAGCTAATACATCACATTATTGATATCATATATTCTCCACCCTATTAACATTACACTACAACCTACATTAACATGAAACATTCTACTGAAATGAAACTAAACGAAATATTAAAGAAACTAAAAGGACATAAAATAAAAGAAGTATGCAAGCATATGAAAAGGAAATAAACTAAGAAACAAACAACATAACTAAAGAAAAACATCCATATCCTCTCTCCACCTGGGTTTTTCCTTCAAGGCTTGAACTCCTAGTAGAGAGGATGACCACCAAGAGAGAGATAGGATACAAGAGAGGAGGGAGAGTTCTATTTATAGGCATAGAAAAAGGTAATCCGGGACAATCCCCCAGTATGGGACTAAACAAATACCAAAAATACACTAAACACACTCTAATATGTTGGCTTTTTGGCCTTAATCTATGTTTTGATGATTTAATTAACCTAATCTTAATTATGATCATGTAGAGTAGCACACATATTTCATTGCATATATATTACTTTGTGCTAACCTCTACAGGTGATCAAGACTCAAGGAAGAAAGGAAAACAAGTCAAGACATGTAATCAAGCTCTTTTGAAGACATGTATTTTGTATTACTTTGAGTCTTTAGGAACTTGTGTATTTTGAGCATACTTGATCCAAAATCAACTTAAACACACACTAGGTTCCTCATAGAAGTCACACACTAAATTTCAAATAATTTGGACTTCAATAGATCACCCAAACTTAGATCAGAAAACACTAAACCTGAACCCTAACTGTCTGCCCACATTCGGTCGACCGCAACAGGCCGTTCGGTCGACCGGATGATCAAGTATTCTGTTTTGTGTTTCCTTGTCTAGTTTCGGTCGACCGCACCTTCTCTTTTGATCGACCATTTGAACTTATTTTTCCGACCGTTATTTTTGTCGTATATACCCAACGGTCGTATTCGTATTAAACCAAAAATACCGCAAATACATTTCATGTATTGGTCGGCCGAGGACCATGATCGGTCGACCGTTTGTCCATCTCTTGACAAACCCGAATCTCCTGTTGAAAAATGGTCGACCGCTACACATGTTTCGGTCGACCGAATACCTAATTGTTTGTCAACCCCAAAGTGCCTGGACGAAATCGGTCGACCGAACCCTTTTCTTGTGTTCGACCGATGACTTAAGTGTACCTAGGTCGTAGCGTTGGGCGGTCGACCGTTACCCAACCGGTCGACCAAACTTAGTTCAAAACTGCCAAACGGTTGACCGTTCATCCCGATCCGGTCGACCGAATTCATCCAGAATTGGGTCCTGCAGTTTCTGTTTTGTGTAATCACACATCAACTCATACCCAATCAATCCCAACGGCTCTATTCTCTCTAATGCCTATATAAGGAGTTATAAAACACATTTTAACACAACTCTCCCACTACAAACTTGTCCCAAACATTAGAGAGAATCCCAAACACTCAAAGACTCAAATTTCCACACTTAGAATCAATTTCAATCTCATCCCAGTGTGCTCAAGTTTAGAGAGTGTGTTCCACTCAAGATTTTGTTTGTTCAAGAAGCAAGGACTTTTGTGAAAGCCTGAAGTGTTCCTCTCGGATTGTGAGAGAAGAAAGTCAAGCTCGCGAGGTTGTTCGCGGAGCTTGTTTTGTAAAAGGCGTTCTCTCCCGGCCCGGAACGGGGAGTGGTTAGTGAAGACGTAGGCGGAGCTCGCGGAGTTGAGCGGAGCTTACAAGAGAGGACTAGGACCCGGGTGGGGTGCCGAACCTCTATAAAAACCGACGCGTCTTTGTGGTTTGCATTTTCGCTTTCGTTACTTACTTGTTTTGTTTAAAATTCCGCTGCGCATCTTGATTGCTTAAACAAGTAGGTGATTAGCGTAAAAGTGATTAGTGGACCCATAACCCACACGATCCTACATTTGGTATCAGAGCCTTGTGCGCTAAATTCTATACTTTATCGTACTTTTAGCATGGCTAGTACATCTAATCACGTAGAGGGATTATGCACAACTCGACCTCCTTTGCTTAATGGGTCAAATTATGATTATTGGAAGAATAGGATGCAGATTTTCCTAATTTCTAATGACCTTAAGTATTGGATGTTTCTTCAAAATCCATACACACCCCCAAATGAAGATGAATTAGATTCACTTACAAGACAAAAAATGAAAGAAATCGAAATGAATTCGAAAATCATGAACATCTTGTATTGTGGCCTTAATGAGGGTGAATATAATAAGATTAGAGGGTGTGTTAGTGCATATGAAATTTGGCATAGACTACAAATGCATCATGAGGGGGATAACAAAACTAAGGAAACCCGCATTAGTCTCCTCATGCATAAATATGAAATATGCAAATCGGTGAAAACATAAGCGAAATGAACATTCGGTTCACCGATATCACTAACTCTCTTTTGGTTCTTGGAAGAAGATTAAATGGAGGAGAAATGACAAGGAAATTCCTCCGGTCGCTAAGTTACGATTGGGAAGATAAGGTGGTTGCAATTGAAGAAGCACACGATCTTTCCCAACTCAAGATGGAGGAATTAATTGGAAACTTGATGGCGTATGAACTCCAAATCAACCATCGAAAGGAGAAGGAAGCATCCAAGAACAAATTCACTTTGGGATTACATGCAAATATTGACCAACCAAAGAGGAGTGTAGAAGATGAGGACATTGAAGTCCTAGCAAAAGACTTCTTTAAATACCACAAGAAGGATAAGGGAGAAAAGAATGAAAGAAGAGGTAGAAGAAGTGAAAAGAGAGAAAAAGAAAAGGAGAATGAGGAGAGTAAAAATGAGAGAAAAGAAGGGGAGAAGAAAAAGGAGAGAAGGGAGAGGAGAAGAGAAAAGGAGAAGAGCAAGAGAGGAGAAAGGAAAGAGGAAGCACACAAGGCTACATGGGATGATTCTTCATCACCATCATCATCGTCGTCTTCCTTGCAAAGTCGAAGAGAGGTGGCTCAGTCATGCTTCATGGCATTGAAGATGATCAAAGTGAGGTAGAATCTAACTCTTGCTCTAATAATTCATGCTCAACTAAGTCATATTATAGTGATAGCTCACATTCTAGTGTTAATGAAGAAACTTATACACATGATGAGCTTCAAAATACATTTCATGACTTAGTTAAACAATATAAGATCATTTGTGATAAAAATAAAAATGCTAGGAAGCAAATTAAAGATCTCCAAAGCCAAATTGAAACATGCATGAATGAGAAAAATGAGGGGGTTGCTAAACTAGAAAACTTTGCATCAAATTTTGATAAATTAAAAGCAACACCTATAGATTGTGAACCACTAGATCTTCAAGCTTGCAATGTGCAATTAAGAAAAGATTTAGAAAAATTCACTAATGGAACTAAGATGCTTAACATGTTATTAGGGAGTCAAAGACAATCTTTGCAAAAACATGGTTTGGGATACAATGCTAAATTGAAAAACCATGTATCTCACACTACATTAAATGGAAAGCACTTAGTTGTAAACCATAGTTCCTCAAGTGTGTGGGCTCCTAAAACCAAAATGGTTTGGGTTCCCAAAGCTAACATTCAAGGACCCAAAGTTGTTTAGGTACCGAAATCTACACTTGTAGGTGCTTGAGGAAGGAATCCGTGGTGACCGGGTGAGCTTAAGAGTTAAATTCAAATCCGGTTGGATCACCAAATGAGATTGGAACCAATTCAAGCTTCAAGTTGGTATAATTTCCTATCCTCTAAAATTATTGATTAAATTGGTTCTAGTCTAGACTACTTATATGCTTAATTGACATATCTTTAACCATATTCATTGCAAATCATTTATCACATCCATTGATTATAAATGTCAAATTTTGAATGGATGTTAGAATAAGGCTTGAGTAGAAACTTAAATGAACTTAACATGAATCATACTCTTAGTTTCCATATAGTCTTATTGATAGGGGGAGCTTAATGAATATCATATTCTTAGAGTAATGAAGTGCAAAATTTAGGGGGAGCAACTTCATTACAAGACATCGACATTGACCTTCAATTGTATAATATTTGTTTTTATTCATATCAATTGTTTGATGGATGTCAAAGAGGGAGAGATAATTAAGGGGGTAACTTGGAATTTGGAATAAAATTGAACAAAAACTATGCACATCTATAGGGGGAGCATTACTATGCATAGTTGACATACACAAATTCCATGTATTAAGATATAGTTAAGATATAGGTTGCCATCATCAAAAAGGGGGAGATTGTTGGCTTTTTGGCCTTAATCTATGTTTTGATGATTTAATTAACCTAATCTTAATTATGATCATGTAGAGTAGCACACATATTGCATTGCATATATATTGCTTTGTGCAAACCTCTACAGGTGATCAAGACTCAAGGAAGAAAGGAAAACAAGTCAAGACATGTAATCAAGCTCTTTTGAAGACATGTATTTTGTATTTCTTTGAGTCTTTAGGAACTTGTGTATTTTGAGAATACTTGAGCTAAAATCAACTTAAACACACAATAGGTTCCTCATAGAAGTCACACACTAAATTTCACATAATTTGGACTTCAATAGATCACCCAAACTTAGATCGGAAAACACTAAACCTGAACCCTAACTGTCTGCCCACATTCGGTCGACCGCAACAGGTTGTTTGGTCGTCCGGATGATCAAGTATTCTGTTTTGTGTTTCCCTGTCTAGTTTCGGTCGACCGCACCTTCTCTTTCGGTCGACCGTTTGAACTTACTTTTCCGACCGTTATTTTTGTCGTATATACCTAATGAGTATTAAGTTTATACCGTAAGTGCACAGCGTCAATGAAGACGTGGAAAGTACGTGTTGAACACAAGGAGGGAGAGATTTGTTATTTGTGTGATTTTCGAGTAGGGGAAAGAAGGAGAGAAGAATAAGTTTGGTTTTGAGATTTTTGGTTTTTAATTTTCTAAAGCATGAAACATGAACAAATTAAGACTAAAATAAGAACAAAGATGGTGAATTCCGTTCGGTGGAGGTTTAGATATCGGGTTTAGATTAGAGAATGCAGAAAGTTATAATAAATCATATTAGTTATAAAGCATTACATGATAAATGATTTAACACAAACTCAAGTAATCAAAATATACTAATCACGAAATTAAAATAATAACTTTATTGTCTTCTCATCACCCTAAATCCGTCACCTCCACCCTTTGGAAAGAGTTAGAAACTCATAGATGGAGGGAAGGAGAAGGGTCCTAGAGAAATTACAAAAGAAAACTAAAAACAAGAAATAAAAGACAGAATTTTATTACTAAAGAGAAGAATACAAAACTAAGACTAAGAATTAAAAACTAAGGTTAAAATTTAGAAGATCCTCTACAACATCGTTTCAGGGCTATTTATAGCCGATACAAGGGACTTAGGTATAAAATAGGAAAGTACACGCGTCAACACGCAACCGGTAAAAAATTTAGAGCATGCATCTAATTTTGTGCGGCGGATTCGCCGCATAAAGTACATCAGGTGGTGGATTCACCGCATTTTGTACATAAGGTGCGGCGGATTTGCCACCTTTTTAGCTCCGATTTAATCCAGATTTTTCCTGTGTGTGTATGGTATGATTTCAATATCCTTTGCGCGTCTGGATTGATTCTTTCCTTTCTTTTGAGCTCCGACATTATTTCTTTATATATTTGGAGATCCACATTGATTTTTCTTTAGATTTTCTCCATAATAATAAAAGCTACTCGTAATTTGCAATTAGGTCCTTGGCTTTTTGCAGTTAAGTCCTTGTCTACTTTTGTGCTTAAGTCCTTGTCCTTTTTGTAATTAGGTCTTGAATGCTTTTATGCTTGGATGCATTTCCATTTGAAACCCGATAATCTTGAATTTGGTCTTTATGACAGGAATGAGTCTCTTGCACACATTTATGCTCGTGATATGGGTAATTTGTATTCAGGTCCCTGTACTCTGTAAATAAGACTAAACACATACCTTAGTAGCATTTATTGATATAAAATTAATCTAAATGAAAGACATATGATGCAATGTATGCAATGCATCAATACCTAATGGTCGTATTCGTATTAAACCAAAAATACCCCAAATACATTTCATGTATCGGTCGACCGAGGACCATGATCGGTCGACCGTTTGTCCATCTCTTGACAAACCCGAATCTCCTGTTGAAAAATGGTCGACCGCTAGACATGTTTCGGTCGACCGAATATCTAATTGTTTATCAACCCCAAAGTGCCTGGACGAAATCGGTCGACCGAACCCTTTTCTTGTGTTCGACCGATGACTTAAGTGTACCTAGGTCGTAGCATTGGGCGGTCGACCGTTACCCAACCGGTCGACCAAACTTAGTTCAAAACTGCCAAACGGTCGACCGTTCATCCCGATCCGGTCGACCGAATTCATCCAGAATTGGGTCCTGCAGTTTCTGTTTTGTGTAATCACACATCAACTCATACCCAATCAATCCCAACGGCTCTATTCTCTTTAATGCCTATATAAGGAGTTGTAAAACACATTTTAACACAACTCTCCCACTACAAACTTGTCCCAAACATTAGAGAGAATCCCAAACGCTCAAAGCCTCAAATTTCAACACTTAGAATCAATTTCAATCTCATTCAAGTGTGCTCAAGTTTAGAGAGTGTGTTCCACTAAAGATTTCGTTTGTTCGAGAAGCAAGGGCTTCGGTGAAATCCCGAAGTGTTCCTCTCGGATTGTGAGAGAAGAAAGTCAAGCTCGCGAGGTTGTTCGCGGAGCTTGTTTTGTAAAAGGTGTTCTCTCCCTGCCCGGAACGGGGAGTGGTTAGTGAAGACGTAGGCGGAGCTCGCGGAGTCGAGCGTAGCTTACAAGAGAGGACTAGGACCCGGGTGGGGTGCCGAACCTCTATAAAAACCGACTCGTCTTTGTGGTTTGATTTTTTGCTTTCGTTACTTGCTTGTTTTGTTTAAAATTCCGCTGTGCATCTTGATTGCTTAAACAAGTAGGTGATTAGCGTAAAAGTGATTAGCGGACCCATAACCCACACGATCCTACATAATACACGTTCCACAGAAATCTTATCGGACTCGGGCCAACCCGAACCACCAATCAGCGGTCCCAGACCGCCAATTGGAAGTCCACAGGGTTTGGATCCATCTGGGTTTTCTTCTGGGCTTTTCTGGATGGATTTGTTGGTCTTTAATGCATCTACCTTGCTTGTTGGAGCTCCGACCCGAATAGAATTGCCAAATACTCCCCATGATGGTGTGGAGTATTCTTGTTTGCTCATTGGTCCTTCTATCTTGCATTCAGGTTCTTCGATCTTGCATCTTAGTCCTCGAGTCTCTCAACTCAGTCTGTTTTCCTTCTTTTAGGTCCTTTCATGCCTCTTCTCTTCAAACCTATTTATTTCTGAAATTCAAACATAAAGCTCATTACATAGTATTGCTTAGGTAAAAGATAATGGATATAAGATACAAATGTAAACATGAAATGATGTCAATCACATTCCAAGCTTAGTGGTGTTATTTTCATATTTACACCTAAGAATATCTTGGCATAATTGTTGTCGTCCCGAAACTAGATCCCAAAGTTTTTTTAACCTTAGGCTTAACGCATGTTTTTTGCAGATTGAGGATACCAATGCCTACCCAGTTGTTTCCTTTACAAACTCTATCCCAACTTACAAGATTTTTTACAGGCAAATTATCCACCCCGTTATTCCAATGGAAATTCCTTTGAATTTATTCCATTTATTTGATAACTCCTTTTGGAGCATGAGAGCAACTTAAGAAGTATGATGCTATTTGTGTAAGCACCAAATTGATCATAGTAATTTTGTCGGCCATTGAAAGGGTTTTTATTTGCCAACTTCCTACCTTGTGTCTCATTTTGGTGAGGATAGGGGTCTAAAGTATACTTGGACCTCTCGTGGGAGATAGTGGTATTCCTAGGTATTTAAAAGGAATGCTTTCCTTTTCTCACTCCCAAGAGATTTTGGAAGTGATTTTGAGTGTCGACTGTGACATGTGTGTCGCTGATATATGATTTATCAAAGTTAATCTTTAAGCCTGATATTGATTCAAATATAACCAGAATTCTTTTAATGTTTACAACATTATGTTTGTCTGATAATTCTAGGAATAACATAGTGGCATCTGCGTATCGCATGTTCATAATAGGTTCTCAACGCCCAATCTTACCCATTGTATGACATTGTTGATCATTCCCATTCAGAGCATGTGCCCCAGGAAATTTACGGCTACTAACGATTAGTAGCATATCATGCATCATATTAAAGTTATATATCCTTAATTTACCCCAATATTGTGCTTCTCGAGCGTTTGTTGTTATATTTCAGGTATTAGGAAATTAAGAAGAGCAGGGAAGAGAAAAAGTACTAAAATGTAAGAAGAAATGACTTAAATGAAGCAAAATGGACCTCTTAGTCATACACAAGGACCCATCTGCAAGAGAGAATGACCTGGACGTAAGCTCGAATGGCCAAAAATACCAAGAAACTCCGCACCCTCATGCGGAGTATTTTGGCAATTAGATTTGGACCTAGACTCCAATTACCGATCCGAGTGCACCCCACGTGACGAATGGAAGCACTAAAGAAGTTATCCAAAAATGGGTCCGATCCGATAAAAATGGACCGCCAATTGGCGGTCCCTTTTTCTCCAAATCGGACGTCGTTTGATGTGGATATGAGTTATGTGTTTATGTCTATTCTGGGGATGTTTCATTAGTCTCACATCGGCGGATTGTCCCTAGTTTTCTTTTTTCATGCATATAAATACAATGCTTTTTCCTCCTTTGTAATCTACCCATTGTTTGGTGGTCATTCTCTCTACTTGGAGTAGGCCTTTGAAGAAAAACTCAAGTTGGAGAGAATGTCACATTGTAATGTGAGTCATGTAAATAAAATATTTTCTTTTTAGTTAGATATTGTTTCCTTTATGCTTGCATGTTTTGTTTCCTTAAATATTAGCATAATAAGTTAGCCTAATGAGCAGAGAGTAGATCCACCCCATTTGGGGTTGAGGTGATGCTAATTATGTGATAGTGATGGGTTCTTTTATTTGTGTCATTTCATGTGATTAATGTAGTTCTATACTCGTAGCATGCTTAAACTTGTATTAGATGGGATAATGTCCACACTAGGTACTTATCTCATGCTAGCTTTAGAGTTTATCATGTTGCTTGTAATGGTTTGATGGAAATGACTTGTTAAGTATGGATCCATATTTTTTACACATTCACATGAATGAGTTAGGTTGTATGTAGGATTAATTGATGCTCTAATGGCCACACTAGGTACTTATTGCAGGCTTGACAATCTAAAATCAACCTCAACTTTATGTGAGATATGTACATCCATGGTTTGCCATGTAGTGTTGTGTATCCTACACTTAGATTCTACACTAGCTTCTACTTGTATGCCACACAAATTACACTTGTGCTTAATTGAAATGAAGACTCACTCACACACACATACCTACACACCTCCGCTCCATGGGGGTTTTGTTTAATTGTTAATTCATTCATAGTTTAGTGTAATCAAACTTCTTCTCCACTTATTTTCCACTTGACTTCTGAAAGACCAGTGTTGACACACCTCCCTGTGGACTCGATGCGTACTTGAGGTGTCTTCACCGATGTCGTGCACTTGCAGTATTCAAAATGATTCAATCAACTACAAATAGCAGAGAGGAAAGAGGATCTCCTTGTCGAAGTTCATTTTGACTTGAGAAGTACCCTTCAGGTTTGTTGTTTATAAGCACAGAGGCGGTGGACGTAGAGATGCACAACTCAATCCAGTCACACCATTGTTTTGGATATTCAAAGCCTTGCAAGTTTTCTAGGAGAAAATCCCATTCTATTTTATGCAACGCCTTTTCAAAGTCCAATTTCAGTATGATTGACGGGTTTTTTTGTTGTGTAGGTAGTGTGCTACCTTTTGGGCCCCCATGATTGTATCGTGTATTTTTATATTTTTTAAGAATGCCAATTGGGAGTTTCAAATGATTGGATTTATCACACTCGAGAGCCATGTCGCAAATGCCTTTGCCCATATTTTGTATGCACTAGAAAGTAGGGAGATAGGTATGTAATCTTTGACTGTTTCATGCATACCTTATGTGGGTGCATCCAAATTAGTTTTCTTTTTTGTCATACCTATTTGTCGATCAACTTCTTAACATTTTGTTCAATATTTTTTATTCATAGGTGGGTTTTTTCTTGAGGTGATGCTCGATGTATTTATGACTATGGGTGTGTTTGGTTTCGAACAATTGTAGTAGTTTTCTTGATTGTTCGATCTTGTCGCCATCCATCAAAGGTCAGAAGAGCTCCAAACATTTGGTGGTTCCCTCCACTGTTGGCTGCTATGGGCGGCTCCGGTTTCCGTTATGCCCTTGTGTTTATTTCCTATAATAACCACCCACACCCTTCATCCCAACCATTGCCACTCTCCTCTTCCTTTTTAGTTTACCTTTTCCCCCTTTGATGCTGGCCTCTCACTCATCCTGCATCGAATCTGTGTATTTTCGCCAACCGACTTGCCTATATGACCATCTGGCTCACAATAGTGAATCTCACACCTCTAGGAACCTAAACTAGATCTTCTATTCCTGTGGTACGCAGTCGTCATTCTTTTGGTTTTTTCACTCAATTTTGAAGAAATGCTAGGTTGGTTGTGTGATTTTGATTTTGGTTTGTATGTAGACATCGATTAGGTGTGGTTACTTCCTCTGGGTCGACGAAATCACGTTCTGTGGAGTGGCAGCAGGAGGAATGTTTGATGGGATCCTTGTACATGGTGACTTTGCCTAACACCTAGCTGCTCTTGAAGGAGAAGTCGCTACCCTGATGAGCAGGCAGGATCTGCACCGAGGTATTTTCTTCAACCAAGGACTCATCATCCTCATTTTGGTGGTGCAGTTGTTGATCACCCTCCTCTATGAACATTGAGTCTGGCATCGGGGATGTATTAAGGGTAAGGTCGTCATCCTTTGTTGGATGTTTTTGGTTTAATGTGGATGGGAAGAATGTCTTGTGAATGATTTAAGTTTAACTAAGTAGTTGTAGTTAAATAAATTGTTTTTTGTAGCTTGTAATGACTCCCAACTATTATATATGAAATCAAAAGAAGCCTCAATTCATTCCCCTACACACTATTGTTGTGATTTTATGTTTTTATTGTTCTTGTTTCACTTTCTGTTATTGTTTGGTTGTTTGATATTTACATAATTTTTTGTTGACCGCTCAAGTTTATTGTTGTGGTTGTTTAATAAAATTTGCTTTTAATTTGTTGTGAATGAGTTGTTTCAAATCTTCAATTCAACAATCGCTAATGAAATTCAGAAACTATTGTATTGGTTTATGTTTTTGTTGCCTTTCAACTTATATCTCATTTTTTGCTAAATAATTAGTTTGTTTGATATATTAGTCCATATTTTTGATAGTTGAACTTCCTACCTTTCCTACAATTGTTTGTTTTCCAGAAACTAACACAAATCAACAAACTTGAAGTGTCCTAATTTTCTAACTTATTGAAGCAATCGTGAATCTGCAAGTGATTAGTAGCATATCATGCATCATATTCATGTTATATATCCTTAATTTCACCCCATTATTGTGCTACTCGAGTGTTTGTTGTTATATCTCAGGTATTAGGTAATAAATAAGAGAATGGAAGAGAAAAAGGATGGAAACCTAAGAACAAAGGACTGAAATGAAGCAAAATGGACCTCTCGGTCATACACAAGGACCCATTTGCAAGAGGGAAGAACATGGATGTAAGCAAGAAGGACCAAATAGCAAACCAAAAAACTCCACACCATCATGAGGAGTATTTGGCAATTAGATTCAAGCCCAGACTCTAATAACCGATCTGAGTGCACCCCACGTGAAGAATTGAAACACTAAAGAAGATATCAGAAATTGGAGCACATCAGAGAAAAAGTGACCGCCAATTGGCGGCCCTAGACCTCCAATTGGTGGTCCATGTTTGACGCCGGGTAGAGTTGTGATGGACTCTACAAGCGTATGTCACCAAGACTACAAAGAAATTGAAGAGAAAAACACCAAGTTGAGATAGAACTATCTCTGATTTTTTTGTATATTAATTCAAACGAAAATTGGTTTTCTTCTTGACCTACAAGCCAGGTCTTTATAGCTTTAAATCGGTATAGGAATTAGGAAGTTAACCAACAAGGCAACTCCTATGATTTACATCTAAATTAATCAATTAACAACAAAGGAAATAAGTAACTACTGAATTTTGGTCTTAATAGCAACTATTCTATAATCAAAAGCTTCCATAAACCTAATTGGAAATATTAATAATGCAATAAAATATCATGCGGATTGGGGAGGGGAGATTTCTTGCTGCATTGGTAGGTTGGATGGAAGGAAACTTCCTTGTTGTGTTGGCTATTCGGATGGGAGCAAGTTTCCATAAACCAAATCCTTCCATAAGCCTAATTAGCAAGTTTCCATAAGCCAAATTGGTGCAAGGAAACTTCCATATCATGCATATTCGGTTAGTGCAAGGAAACTTCTTTGCTGATTTGGGTAGTCGGTTGCAAGGAAGCTTCCTTGCTGACTTGGTATTGCCCCTTGCTGACTTGGCATCCAAATTTCGGATGGAGTTGGTCTTTGGGAATGAATTAATTTGGGCATGATCCAACGGGCCAAATATCAAGGATCCAATGGCTCCTGCATCAGTCACCCCGGGTTGGAAAGAACTCGTCCTCGAGTTTGCCTCAACTTCCACTTCGTTGCTGAAGTACGGCCTCAGATGCTTACACTCCTTGAGCTTGTTGTATTCTCTCGTAGGAAACAAAGATGCAGATATCTCGTCGTCCGGCGATGGCGGTGGCCGTATCTTGGGTCTGGCGGAAGCCGGCGAAGGCGAGGGCATTTCTGGGCATGGTTTTGGGGATGGCGACTCTAGGATAAGATCAATTAGGTGTTGGGTATGTCTCAGAGGTGGTAAGCCATGGGTGAGCTCTTTGGAAATCTGGTTGGAGAGTTCTTGCAGAAGTTGCTGGACCTCCTTAGGTATGTCTGAGTTTGAGCCAACCTTGCCTTCATCCCGGGGCAGCCATGCAAAGATCACTTCTTCGTGCTTCATTTCTGCCAGAAAATTGGATAGGGCCAGGAAGTTGTTGGGAGGGGTTGCCAGATTTGAGGGAGTTTCGTCTTGGTGGGGTGCCAAGACAATCTTCTTTCCTTTTATGCTGAGTGAATAGGTGTTCATTCGTCCATCGTGAACGATGCTTCGATCATACTGCCAAGGTTGTCCCAGCAGTAGGTGACAAGCATCCATAGCCACCACATCATGCCAAGCAATGTCAAAGTACTTCTTGCAGATGGAAAAGGACACGAAGCACCTCTTGTGCACCTTTAATTCTGTCTCCTTGCTCAGCCAAGATGATTTGTATGGTTTGGGATGAGAATCGGTCTTCAGCTGCAACTTCTGGACTACCTCTTCGGACACCACGTTCTCAGAACTGCCACTATCGATGATCATCTTGCACACCTTATCCGCGACCGTGCAAGTGGTACAAAAATTATGTTGTCTCAACCACTCATCTCCTGACCTAGCTTTAGATGTTAGAAGACTCTTGCGGATGAGTAGAGTTTCTGGTCCATCCCCATACAACATCCCATCTTCGTCCTCATATTCATCAAACACGGGTTCACCATCAACCTCGTCCTCGCTCCCAAGATTATCCTCAATCAGGAGGTTCTTGCCACCTTTGCTGGTGGTTCTCCCACAGCTGGAGGCGATGTGTCCCTCCTCTCCACACCTAAAACACTTCACGCCCGTCTTAGGTCCGCCCTGGAACGGCACTTGCTGAGGGCGCACCTCTGAAGGTCTAGAAGTTCGGTTGGGCTGCTGCTGCTCATGGCTGGTGGTGACTCGCCTTCTTTGCTGCTTCTCCGCTGCGAGGGCTCGCTGATAGGCCTCAGAAACCGTCCATAATGAGTGGAGGCTGAGGGTATCTTGTAGGGATGGTCGTAACCCCCCTAAGTATCGCGCCACCGATTGTTCCTCCGATTCCGATAGATCATTCCGAGCCACCAATTGATAGAACTCCTCCGTGTAGTCATCTACTGATCTTGCTCCTTGTCTCAATGCATGAAGCCTCTGAAACAGGGATTGAGTATATCCGAAAGGAAGGAAGTGCTCCTTCATCTTCTTCTTCATCTTGCACCATTCGGTCAGCTTGGCCTTGCCTTGCCTCTCGCGTGTGCGTCTCATTTGCTCCCACCACGCAGAAGCTCTTCCCTTGAGTCGGACGGCGATTAGCTTAACCTTCATATGCTCCGGGACCTCCTTGTAGTCGAATACTCGTTCGACTTCATTCAGCCAATCCACGAAGGCATCAGCATGCAACGTACCAGAAAATTCTGGCAGCTCCATCTTGAAACCGAGGTCTCCATGCCGATCACCCCAACCACGATGTCCTTGACCAGTACCACGATCATGAAACATGTTGTGGAGATTTGAGCTTGTGTCGGAGTCTGGATATTCAGTTTCTCGATGGTTTAGGTCTTGCGCAGCAAGACGTTGGGTTAAATCAGCAATTTGTCTTTGTAGACCCTCAATCAACTCAGCATCTTCGTTGCTACGACCATGGTACGGGACTTCCTCAGCTGGAGTAGGCCCACGACGACCACGACCACCACGTCCACCAGCCATCAATGCTGATGAAGAAACAACGAAAGGGAGGATTCTTTTGGCTCTGGTACCAACTGACGCCGGGTAGAGTTGTGATGGACTCTACAAGCGTATGTCACCAAGACTACAAAGAAATTGAAGAGAAAAACACCAAGTTGAGATAGAACTATCTCTGATTTTTTTTGTATATTAATTCAAACGAAAATTGGTTTTCTTCTTGACCTACAAGCCAGGTCTTTATAGCTTTAAATCGGTATAGGAATTAGGAAGTTAACCAACAAGGCAACTCCTATGATTTACATCTAAATTAATCAATTAACAACAAAGGAAATAAGTAACTACTGAATTTTGGTCTTAATAGCAACTATTCTATAATCAAAAGCTTCCATAAACCTAATTGGAAATATTAATAATGCAATAAAATATCATGCGGATTGGGGAGGGGAGATTTCTTGCTGCATTGGTAGGTTGGATGGAAGGAAACTTCCTTGTTGTGTTGGCTATTCGGATGGGAGCAAGTTTCCATAAACCAAATACTTCCATAAGCCTAATTAGCAAGTTTCCATAAGCCAAATTGGTGCAAGGAAACTTCCATATCATGCATATTCGGTTAGTGCAAGGAAACTTCTTTGCTGATTTGGGTAGTCGGTTGCAAGGAAGCTTCCTTGCTGACTTGGTATTGCCCCTTGCTGACTTGGCATCCAAATTTCGGATGGAGTTGGTCTTTGGGAATGAATTAATTTGGGCATGATCCAACGGGCCTAATATCAAGGATCCAATGGCTCCTGCATCAATGTTGCTCAGAGTCCGAGCTGGCTTCTCGTGGTTGTGTATTATGTTGTTTTTATCCTTTTAGAAGTTTCATTAGTCCCACATCGGGGGATTGTTCCCAATTGCCTTTTACATGTCTATAAATAGAGCTCTTCTTCCTCTTTTGTAATCTACTCATTGTTTGGTGGCCATTCCCTCTACTTGGAGTAAGCCTTGGAGCAAAACTCAAGTGGAGAATAATGTTACTTGTAATGTGAGTCATGAATAAAATAAATCTTTGTTAGTTTCATGTTGTCTCTTTTAATTCTTGCATGTTTAACTTAATTTTAAACTTAGTATAATTAGTTAGAATGTTTTCTCTTCTTAATATAAATGTTAGATGAATGATTAGTGAGTAGTTTCATTCCCCTTTAGGGGGGTGGAGATGATGCACATTTATGTTTTGAGGTTTTGATGTTTGACGAATTTTGATTGTGTAGAATTGAATGTTTGTATGTTCATCAGATTTGTTTTAATCATCTACATGTTGGGGGATTTTTGATGGGTTTTGTCATACGTTGCAGACATTTCCCATTCTTGGTTTCCTCATGTTTATTGGCTGAAATTTCCTATTGGGTATGCTACATGTTAGTCGTGTGTTTGTATTAGTGTTTGCTCGCTTGATTTATTGAAGAAACTTTGTTTTGATGAGTTTTGCCATAACATTCTGACACCTCCCATGCTTAGCTTCGTTTTTCACATGAGTTCTTGGTTGTTGATGAATCTTGTCATATATCTAGACACTTCTCATGTTGAGCTTTGTCATATGATAATCAAGTAGTAACTGCTGATATGTTGTGTGAATGGAATGATAGATCTTCCCATAACGTTAGATACTTCCTATGCATGAAGACACACACATGACACACAAACACATCCATGCTTACATGCGTCATTCATCACTTCTCTCACCTCATATGTGCACACACTTCACCGCTTAGGGGTTCATCCATATTTCGTTCCATATAGTTTCCTGAATTTCTTTAATTTTTATTTGCATCGTAATCTAGTTTATTTTACATTCTTAGTATAATCATCTTTTTAGTCGTAGTGTAATAATATCTTCTTCCACCGTTATTTCCCACTTGATTTTGCTCACTCAAAGGTTGGTAACGCCCCCTCTTCACCGACGGTCGTTGATTAGTAGCATATCATGCATCATATTCATGCTATATATCCTTTATTTTACCCCAATATTGTGCTACTGGAGTTGTTGTTTGTAGTGTTTCAGGAGTTAGCTAATAAAGAAGAGGAAGGGAGCAAAAAGACCTAAATATAAAAAGTATGGACTGATTTGGAAGGTTCTGGACCTATTTTTTATGCACAAGGACCGGATCGCAAATAAGGAAGGATCCAAGTGCAAACCCGGAGGGACCAGATTGTGAAGTGCAAAACATGGTGACACATGACTTGAATCAGATTCATATTTCACCAATTAAACTCAAAGTGATTCGAGCCAACATACCAGGACTTCACCTCCTGTCCCAAATGAAGAACTAAAGTGGGAGGCAAAATTTCAACCAGATCAGACACATTTTATCCGCCAGTGGCTGATTTGGATCCGCCACTGGCAGATCAAAATGCTTCAAATGGGCTGAAATTTTGGTCGTGGTTCGAGTTGTCGGGTCAGAGCATTCTTGGACTATCAGATGTGATTTAGAGCCATCCGATTATTCCCAGATTAATCTTAACCATGAAAATGATGAAAACACAAGTGATGAAAATGATGAAACAATTCTAAATCCATTTTTTTAGTTCTCGAATGAGTCTAAAGTTAGTCTATATATACCATTGGACTCCTTTCCCTCCCTCTTCTTTTTGCTTCTCTATTAGTTTTAGGTTTTATTTTGTTGCTTCTTAGTGTAGTTGGAGGAGAAGAAACATAATTTGTAATCCTTTCATTTCAATCAATAGTGAGTTGTGTTCTTTAAATACATGTCTTTTACTTTGATGCAATTTCTTTGATATTTTTGTTTGGTTAATCTTGTTTTCAGTTATTTACATTATGGATTCTTCTTGTTTATATGTTTTCTTTAGTATAGAGATGAGTAGAGAGTAGTCCATCCCCATGGGCGGTGGAGAGGAAGGTGATTTGATCATGTGATGCATTATTGTGTGCTAATGAGATTTCACACTTATGTTTGATGTGTTAATGCTCTTGAATTAAGTTTAACACATGCTTAGATTAGTGAGCCTATTTTATGGGGATTGATGAGGTTAGGATAATGATGGAGTGGAAGAATGAAACAAGGCATGTGCATGCATGTGCTCATGTTGGTTTTATCCAAATTAATGTTATGTATGTTTTAATGATTGTGATAAATCTTATTTCATGTGGACAGATTGTCTTGTATGTTTTAATGATAATGTTTTATCTTATTTCATGTGAAGGCAAAGTTGGAATTGATTTTATGGATTTCATGTATGGCATATTTTAATAAGTACATTTGAACACACACTACACCACACATTTCCATTTCCATGTACTTTCTCTACCCCCGAGGTGGTTAGTTTTATTGTTTGTTTGCGATTTCTTACGTGTTGTAGTTTGATTCCGATCGCATCTCTCTCCTTTTCGTTTCCCACTCGAGTATTGGGAATCCGACTCATGCACGCTCCTTGTGGATCAACCCGTGTTTGTCACCGCTTCAACGCGACCGTGCACTTGTGTTTATTAAACTGATTCAATCAATCGTACACTTGCGATTAATTAGTAAAATGTTGAATAGCAAGGTATTCTAAAATAGTGTAATGTAACATAAGTGAAGATCACCAACATCTGGAGATGGACAGAACGATGTAAATGACCACTCTTATCATGCTTCTACTTAAATTTTGGGTCCATGGTTGTTCAGAATGAATATTGCCAAATAGATTACCCAATATGCCTAGCTTAACACAAAATGCCGAAGCAGTTTCTTCTGCAAATTATTTTCTATGGAACAAAATATAATCTATGTGATTTTAGAGGATTACCGTATTGGTATTTCCTTATTATTAGTTTTCCATTGTCATATTTATAGTTTTTATATTTTGAGGACCTCCTAAGCAATAATTTTTGTAATATAATTCCATTTTCTTCTCCAACACTAACAACATATCAAATTAATGTTCTTTGTTTATATGTTCCGGTTGAAGCAATTAGAAGCCCTTTAATAGGACAGCTCTAAATAAGCACGAAGGATGGAGACTAGTTATTAGTTGTATATGATTGCATGCTGGAGTTATTCTTCTTTTCATCAATATGTTGAGCTTGTGTTTTATTGGAGTTGGTATAAAAAAGTAATTTGGATTTTGTAAGTGCAGTAGCATTGTTGACACTGCTCAACATATTGTATTAACTCCTGTCACAACTTCCGTTTGTCCATGATTTGATTTCATGCTTGTATTTTATGGTCTTAACAATTGAATGCTTTTCAATAACGTGATTGATATGCATATGCATGAATTGTTTTGCGATTTTCATGGGATATTATTTTTCCTTTATTCTTATGTTAATTTTCCTTTTCCTTATTCTTTCAGTTCGTCTTGGAATAGTATACATATTATCAGGATTTGGTGGAAGTGTTATGTCATCCATTTTTATCAGGAACCTTGTTTCAGTTGGTGCATCTGGTGCTCTTCTCGGACTTCATGGATCCATGCTTTCAGAGTTTATAACAAACTGGTCCATGTACTTTAACAAGTCATGTCCCTGTACTGCTAACTTGTACAGGTTTACTGCTTGCATATGCAAGTCTTATAGTTGGGTTACTGGTTTATCTTACAGATTGGTATAAATCCAATAACATCAGTCTCAATCCATTTCCCCTCTGTTATTTCTTTGTTCATCTTCTTGACTAGTTTCATATTTTTGAGGTACTAATCCGACATTCATATGATGTATAGTTGCATAAGACATTAGAAGGATAATTAGAATATTCCTTAAGAAAACTATGGTTCAGATATCTAAATCGTTCAGGTGAAAACTACACGTCTGAAAGAGTATAAATCATGTCTATATTGGTTTCAAACATGCATATTTGCCCGTAGGTACTCTAAATGGTGGCCAACCACCATTTAGTTTTGCCTGCACGGTATGATTGAATAAAAAACAATGGCAACCAACCAGACATGGTAATCTCCCATCTAAAAGTGACATGGTAACCCATTTGAATTTTTCAAAAACAAATACTGTAATATCCTGAATTTTTTAGTTGAGGTAATAATCAAATATCTTAATGGACTAATTAAGATTGTTGGATGATTCTGTGGTTTTAGGAGAAGATGGAATTTTGAGAAGAATATAGAAAAGAAAAAGATGGAGATTTTGATGCAAGTATTGATTCGTTATTCTTCAGTTTCTTATCATGTCTGTCTCTCTTGATATTCGTAGTTGCATGCATGCGGAGTATTGATATTGATTTTATGGATATACATATGATTGCATGGTGGTGTTTCGGTCGACATGTCCTGTGGCTGTGTGTATGTTTCTTGCAGAGCAACTTAGGAAAGAGCTGCCTAGCTAGCGGACAACGTGGAGCCACCCTAGAGAGGAAAGGGCTGTCTGTCGTTAGTGTGGAGCTACCAGGTGTGCGTCTGACTGATTGATAGATTTCAGAAGCACAGGATGTTGTCGAATCCGAATGGGGGTTCCAGATTGTTATGCATGTATTTTTTTTGTGATGCATGTCTCTTGATTGTGCTTATTGACTGAATGTCATATTATGTATTATTTTTCACATGATTATTGATTGACATCATTTCATGCTTATATTTGTATCTTATATCCATTATCTTTCACCTAAACAATGCTATGTTACGAGTTTTATGTTTAGTTTTCAGGAATAAATAGGTTTTGAAGAGATGAAGCGTAAAAGAACCCAAAAGCTAGGAAAAAAGACTGAATTGTGAGATCTCGGGACTAAGATGCAAGGGAGAAGGACCTGAATGTAAGACAGAAGGACCTAATAGCAAAACAGAATACTCAACACCATCATGGGGAGTATTTTAGCAATTCGATTCAGGTCGGAGCTCCAACAAACCAAGTGAATGCATCCAAGATCAGCAAATATACCAAGAAAAGCCCACAACAAAACTGAGCAGAATCTGAACCATATAGACCGCCAATTGGCGGTCCAAGACCGCTAATTGGCGGTCTGTTTTGGCCCAAATCTGCCAAGTTTTCTCCTGGACGTGTATTAATGTTTGTTTAGGCTATTTTTAGTATCTGTTTAGTCCCACATCGGGGGATTGTCCCGGTTTGCCTTTTTCCATGGCTATAAATAGAACTCTTCACCTTCCATTGTAATCACTCCATATTTTAAGTGGCTATTCTTCCTACTAGAAGTGAGGCCTTGAAGCACACACTAAAGTAGGAGGATGCTACTTTTAATGTGAGTCATTTTAATACAAGTTTTCTTTATTATGTTGTTTGTTTATGTTTCTTGTTTTACTTTGCTTAATCTCATTTCATTAGTTTTATTAGCTTAGTTAATATGCTTTCTTTGTTTAGTTTAATAATTAGTGTAATATTTAGTGAGTAGGTTCATCCCCTTTGGGGGGTGGAGTAGATGTACATACATGCATTAGAGAATGAGATGAATGCTTTATTTTTGATGTGTTGATAAAACATGAATGCATGCTTGCTTGTTTAGGATAGAATTTATAACTTGATGAGTTTTGCCAAAATGATTAGACACCTCTCATGCTTGTTTAGGTTCTGAAATAAACATCTTGCATATGTAAACCTTAATCAACTAAGTTGGTGAATAAATTGATAGGTTTTGCCACAACATTTAGACATTTCCTATGCATGACAACACCACCTTTATTTGTGCTTAAAGAATGTGTTCAACACCCACCTCTTTGCTTGTGTGCACTCACTCCACCCCTTAGGGGTTTTCCCATATCTGTATTCCAGCATTCTTCTTTTGTTCTTAGCTTAGTTGTCATTTCATTGTTTGTTTGTTTCGTTCGTATTTCATACTTCTTAGCGTAGTTTAGTGTAGAGTAGCATAATCAATCTTTCTCCCCCAATTTTTGCCACTTGATTTCTGATAAACAAGAGGCTGCTCACCTCCCTGAGGACGACCCGTACTTGCCATCGCTTCATCGCGGTCGTGCAGTTGCGGTTTAATTAAAACGTTCAACAAGTTTTTGGCGCCGTTGCCGGGGAGGTGCCAGTCCAGACTCTTGTTTGGAAGATTCGAGTGGATTTAATTTTTTTCTTGTAGTTTTATTTGTTTCAGGAGACTCACATTGAGAAGGGGAAGCATCTGGTGAAGTTTGGAGGCGGTCTGAGAGACGAAGACCGCCAATCAGCGGTCTACAACCGCCAACTGGCGGTCTGGTTGTTTCATTTCACCTCTAAATTTCTGTAGAGTATTTCTTTTTCTTATATAGTGATCGGGGACTCGATTTGGCATGTTTTGACTTATAGTTTGTCCCGAGATCAATAATCAAACCTCCTTTAAGCAACTTGGACCCTAAAACTCAAAGAAAAAGATTAGGCATTCTTGTTGTTTAGGTTATGCATCATGTATGTGACTTAGGCATTTAGATTGTCTTCTATCTTAGTGTTGAACGTTTTAATTAAACCGCAAGTGCACGGCCGCGATGAAGCGGTGGCAAGTACGGGTCGTCCTCAGGGAGGTGAGTAGCCTCTTGCTTGTACGAAATCAAGTTGCAAAAATAGGGGGAGAAATATGTTTATGCTACTCTACTCTATACTACGCTAAGAAGTAGGAAATGCGAAAGGAAGAACCAAACAATGTCAAAACCGCAAGCTAAGAACAAGGGAAGAATGCTGGAATACAGAAATGGGAAAACCCCTAAGGGGTGGAGTGAGTGCACACATGCAAAGAGGTGGGTGTAGAATACATTCTTTAAGCACATGAAGGTGGTGTTTATCAAGCATAGGAAGTGTCTAAATGTTATGACAAAACCTATCAATCTATTCACCAACTTAGTTGATTAACATGTACATATGCAAGTTGTTTATTTCAGAACCTAAACAAGCATGAGAGGTGCCTAATCATTTTGGCAAAACTCATCAAGTTATAAATTCTATCCTAAACAAGCAAGCATATATTCATAGGAAGTGTCTAAATGTTATGGCAAAACTCATCAAGTTATAAATTCTATCCTAAAGCATTCATCCCATTCTCTAATGCATGTATGTACATCTACTCCACCCCCCAAAGGGGATGGAACTACTCACTAAACATTACACTAATTATTAAACTAAGCAAAGAAAGCATATTAAAACTAAGCTAGAAATAAAAGACGATTAAACTAAAACATGCACAAACAATAAAAGAAGCATAACCAAACAATGAAAGAAACACAAAACTTTATTGATAAAATGACTCACATTTCAAGTAGCATCCTCCTACTTTAGTGTGTGCTTCAAGACCTCACTTCTAGTAGGAAGAATAGCCACTTAAAATATGGAGTGATTACAATGGAAGGTGAAGAGTTCTATTTATAGCCATGGAAAAAGGCAAACCGGGACAATCCCCCGATGTGGGACTAAACAGATACCAAAAATAGCCTAAACAAACATTAATACACGTCAAGGAGAAAACTTGGCAGATTTGGGCCAAAACAGACCGCCAATTGGCGGTCAAAAAGGTCCGGATCCATCTGGAATTTGTGCTGGGCTTTGCTTTGTGTATTTGGTGGTCTTGAATGCATCTACTTTGTTTATTGGAGCTCCGACCCGAATCCAATTGCTAAAATACTCCCCATGATGGTGTGGAGTATTCTGTTTTGCTCTTAGGTCCTTCTGTCTTGCGTTCAGGTCCTTTTCCCTTTCATTTTGGTCCCCAGATCTCACAATCCAGTCCTTTTTCCCAACTTTTGGGTCCTTTTATGTTTCATCTCTTCAAACCTATTTATTCCTCAAAACTAAACATAAAACTCGTAACATAACATTGTTTAGGTGAAAGATAATGGATATAAGATACAAATATAAGCATGAAATGATGTCAATCACTTAGCTTTATTTTCTATTGCTGAGAGCTGGCGTGAGGTACACACCTTCTACTCTCATTCATTCATTTCGTATGAACATGCATTAGTTAGTAGGAAGTGCATTGAAACAAGTGTGAGTTGAGCGTTTGTTTGGAGAGTTCATTGCTAGAATAGGACTCCAAAACACTACTAAGGAGGGGTTGTGTAATAACCTAAATCTAAAACACCTTAGTTAACTAAACTAAACCTAATTAAGCTAATTAAGCCATGAATAGTGAAGGGTGAGGTAGAGGATTGGATAAGTTTGGTTTTTACCTATAAATAGAAGTTTAGATTTAATCTAAAACGTTTTTCCTCAGTTGAACAAGCAGAGAGTGAGAGAGGAGTTTTGGAGAGGAGAAGTGAAGGAGAAGAAGAAGAGGAGAAGAAGAAGAGGAGAAGAAGAAGAAGTTGGGTGGAGGTTTCCAAAGCTTGGGAGGCATCCACGAGCTTCAATAAGGTATGCCAAGTCTTCAATATAACTCACTTAAGCTTTGTGAGTGTTGGGGATCGACGTTGGCGTCGAATTCCCCGTTGGATTGCAACCTGTTCAGAGGTTGAAGACGACGATCGGTCGACCGGTGCCTGTGGGCAGTCGACCGATCCAATTATTATATTGATTTGCACCCGCAAACGGTCGAACGATGTCAATGGACGGTCGACTGTTATGCCAGATTTGTGCGGGAAAAAGGGTTGATGCTGTTATCGGTCGAACGAGTCCACTTAGCCGGTCGACCGAAACAATGAGAATAGGTCGGTTTGGGTTTTTGACTTATGAAACGGTCGAACGCCCTTAACCTGGTTCGACCGATCTATTCGATGCTAAGTCGGTTGGGAGCTTTGACCATCAAAATGGTCGACCGCTCTTCAACTTTCGGTCGACCGACTGAGCATTTAATTAAGCAGTAGAGTGCCTGTGTTGTTTCGGTCGAACTGTATTTCAGTTCCGGTCGAAAGAATAAGACTTGGACAAAATGCTGAAATCCCTGTTATCGGTTGAACGACCCCTTGGTTCGACCGATGCGATATATATATGTTATAAAATTGGTATAGCGTAGACCATCCAAACGGTCGACCGCTAGATGACTTTTGTTCGACCGATTGGTCGGTAATTTGGTTGGCGTGGTTCGACCGATACACTTGTTTGTACAGTACCGAGTACTGTGTGGAAGACCGGTCGACCGGTGTGCTTGTAGCGGTCGACCGATCTGCCGTAGGTTGGTGGATTTATCCACACGCGATCCATTGAATATAGGTCGACTACCGGCTCCGAGGCGACAGTCGATTACCGGCCTTGGGAGCGACGGATTACACCTTCGACGAAGGCTTATTATTGTTGGCCTCTCATATCGAGCGTGGTGTGAGGGATGAGTGTTGTAAACCTTGGGCTGTTTGCTGGGGTTTGTCGGTAGGCCGAGGATGTTTCGGTAGGGTGCGCGTCTGGCGGCTCTTGGGGGAGCAGCGGCTGTCGTCTGACCCGAGTTGTGTATTCGGCGGGCTGACTCGCTCCTGGGGTGGCGGCGTAGTGCCAGGGTTCCTTTCTGCACTCTTGGGGAGCAGTGGTGCCGACTGACCCATGTGAGGCAGTGGTGGACTGACTTGACCCTTGTGGTGGCAGGAGTGGTTCAGTACCACGGAGGCGGAGAGGGGCATTATTGTTGGCCCGAGGTGGATGATCATGTGCATTGCATTGTCTTTATTTCCTTTTTGTATTTTAGGAGGATTGGCATACGGGGTTCCTGCAGGGAACTCAGACATGTTTCAATTGTTTACATTTCAGGTAGCGAGCAGTATTAGAGTCGAGGTGGTGACCGAGGAGGGTGCCCCCGGGATCTGATCCTGTGTTCTTTTATATCTTTTTGTTGAGGTAGTGATTACATGTATATTCTTTTCTATTGTAATCACAGTTGACTCATATGTATATTTGACTTCCACGTGGATCTATATCTTTATATATATTTACATTTCGTCTTGTTGTCTCGTGACGTGCTCTGTGTTGACCGTTGACGGTGTTTATTATTGTTTAAATTTTCCGCTGTTTTCGGGGACGTTACAATTTGGTATCAGAGCGTTGATTCCGGCGTACTTGTCCAAAGAAACCACCTTTGAGTTAGGAAGTAGGTCTTAGAGGATCATGCATGCATATTTTATATTGATGATTGTCTTGTTTCCTTTAGAGATGCCTCCTAGACGGGGGAAGGTCGTCGCTCATACTCGCGGTGAGAGTGAGACTGCGAGGGATGAGGCTTGGGAGGAGGAGCGTCAGACGTTGTTCGATACGGTCGGACGTCTGACTGAGATGTTGCAGCAGCAGACAGCACAGACTGGGCAGACGGGGACTGGCGCTATGCATGACCGGTTTATGCGCCAGCATCCGCCTACCTTTCTGGGGCAGTACGATGCAGAGGCAGCTGAGGAGTGGATCTTCAAGATGCAGAAGATCTTCAGTGCTATTGGTTGTCCCTCCAGAGGCGAAGGTGGGTCTGGCCACTTATGTGTTGGGCGGTGCTGCGTCCAACTGGTGTAGGTCCACATCTGCAGTGGTGTTTGCGGACAGAGACGATATAGCCTGGGAGGAGTTCGTTGGCGAGTTCAACGAGCAGTACTTTCCGTAGCATGTGCAGGATGCGAAGAGGGAGGAGTTTCTGAGTCTTCAACTGGGAGATATGACTCTGGCAGGCTACATCGGGAAGTTAAACGCCCTTGAGCATTACTGTCCCAAGATGTACATCACGCAGGAGCAGCGGGCTGGGAAGTTCGTCCGGGGGCTCCGGAAGCAGTTGAGGACGAAGGTGCTGACACATATGCCGAGCACGTTAGCCGATGCAGTGAAGAGTGCTATTGTGCTTGATCGTGACTACAGAGAGAACTACCAGGATGAGAGGAGGCCATCAGGTAGGTTCTCTGGGCGGCCAGGAGGTCAGACTGGGGGAAATCCGGGCAAGAGGCCCCAGTTTGAGGGAGCAGGAGCTACAACACCACGACCTGAGCCTTGTGGTACTTGTGGGAGGTTTCACTCTGGGCAGTGCTTCACCACCGGAGCTTGTCATGGTTGTGGCCAACTGGGTCACTATATTAGGAGCTGTCCGAGTCGAGGAGCTGGGCCGAGCAGACCACCGGGATTACCAGCACCAGGCAGAGGTGGAGGCGGAGGTAGACCACCTTTTAGGCCACAGCAGGGGCAGCGCACTGGCAGAGTTTTCACCATCCAGGCAGAGGAGGCTAGGGATGGAGGCGCTGTAGTGGAAGGTACGCTTCTTGTCGCTGGTTCAGTAGCTAGGGTGCTCTTTGATTGTGGCACGACACACTCGTTCATCTCAGAGCGATTTGCGGGAGTATTGGGCTGTACCCTTGCGATGTTGACTGCCACTTTGGAGGTCAGCACAACCCTAGGTCTGTTGGGCACTGTGGGGAGATTTGTCCCCAGTGCCACGGTTGTTTCGGGAGATTAGGAGTTTCTGGCAGACCTGGTCTTGCTACCGATGGAGGACTTTGATGTCATACTTGGGCTGGATTGGCTGTCCCAATATGATGTTCGAGTCTTGTGCCATGAGAAGAGGATTTTGATCCCGAGGAAGGGTTTGCCTGATATTCTGATCAGAGGGGTCAGAAAAAGAGGAGGTCGCGTTATTGTATCTGCTGTGACGGCTCAGAGGTTGTTACAGCAGGGTTGTGCGGCATTTTTTAACGACACTTGTGATGGCGGAGGCAGAGTCTCAGAGGTTGGAGGACATTGAGGTGGTACAGGAGTTCGTGGATGTTTTTCCAGCGGAGATTCCAGGTTTACCACCACACCGAGAGTTGGAGTTCGGTATCGAGTTGGCAGCTGACACTACACCGCAGTCGAAGGCTCCATACCGGATGGCACCTGCTGAGTTGACAGAGTTGAAGAAGCAGTTGCAGGAGTTGATGGACTTTGGATTTATCAGACCGAGCGTCTCGCCTTGGGGTGCACCAGTTTTGTCATTACCGAGTGGCACGGGTGGATTCGTGATTTATAGCGACGCTTCAGGTGTGGGCTTAGGATGTGTACTTATGCAGCACGGGAGGGTGATCGCGTATGCATCCAGACAGCTGAAGGTCCATGACAGGAATTATCTGACACACGATTTGGAGTTAGCAGCAGTGGTTTACGCACTGAAGACCTGGAGACACTACCTTTATGGCGAGCAGTTTGAGGTGTTTACAGATCATCAGAGTCTGAAGTACCTGTTCTCGCAGAAGGAGCTGAACATGAGGCAGCGCCGATGTCTTGAGTTCATTAAGGACTACGATTTCACTATCTCTTACCATCCGGGGAAGGTGAACACAGTTGCAGACGCTTTGAGCCGGAAGGTGGAGGTATCAGTAGCAGGCCTATGCATTCAGGAGTGGCGACTGCTGGAGTCTTTAGCAGAGTGGAAACCATTTGCAGATAGCTCTGAGGGTGCAGTGATTGCAGGGTTGAGAGTAGAGCCTCAGACAGTATCGACAGTGATTCATGCTCAGACTACAGATGAGGAGTTGAGAAGTTTACTACAGTTAGCGGCTAGAGATGGGTCAGACTTCAGAGTTGAAGTGGATGGAGGTCTGATATTCAGAGACCGTATCTGGGTGCCGAGGGCAGAGGACCTGAGACATGATATCATGGAGGAGGCACACAGATCTAGATATTCCATTCATCCAGGGAGCACAAAGATGTACAAAGATCTACAGCGGAACTTCTGGTGGCGAGGGATGAAGAAGGACGTTGCGGACTTCGTATGTAGGTGTTTGGTCTGTCAGCAGGTGAAGATCAAGCACCAGAGACCAGCTGGGCAGATGCAGAGGATCAAGTTGCGCGAGTGGAAGTGGGAGCACGTGACGATGAATTTTGTTACGGGGCTACCGAAGACACAGAGATTCCACGATGCGATCTGGTTTATAGTCGATCGACTTACCAAGTCGGCGCATTTCTTAGCTATTAAGACCACTCTTGCTCTGGATGGTCTAGCTAAGTTATATATTGAGGAGATTGTCATACTTCATGGTGTACCAGTCAGTATCATTTCAGATAGAGATCCCAGATTCACTTCGCGATTTTGGGAGAGTCTACACAGAGCACTGGGGACACGTCTGAAGTTTAGCACAGCTTTCCACCCACAGACAGATGGCCAGTCAGAGCAGACGATACAGACATTGGAGGACATGCTGAGAGCGTGCACACTTGACTGGGCCAGGCATTGGGATGAGCACTTGCCGCTGATAGAGTTCGCCTACAACAACAGCTACCACTCGAGTATTGGGATGACACCATATGAGGCATTATACGGGAGGCCGTGTAGATCGCCGATATGCTGGAGTGATGTGGGCGAGAGACAGCTAGTTGGACCTGACATTATACAGTTATATTCAGCGAAGGTCGACGTGATTCAGAGACGACTAGCTACAGCGCAGAGCAGGCAAAAGAGTTATGCTGATACGCGGAGGCGTGAGCTGACTTTTGATGTAGGAGATCATGTATTCCTGAAGATCTCACCTTCCAGAGGGGTGATGAGATTCGGGAAGAAGGGGAAGCTGAGTCCGAGGTATATCGGACCTTTTGAGATATTGGATCGGGTTGGGGAGGTGGCATATAGGATTTAACTACCGCCACAGTTCGCAGGACTTCACAATGTCTTCCATGTTTCTATGCTGAGGAAGTACGTGGCCGATCCAGCTCATGTGATAGAGATAGCAGTACTAGATATCCAGCAGGATTTGTCATTAGATGAGAGACCAGTTGAGATTGTGGATCAGATGGTACATCAGCTCAGGAGGAGAGTGATTCCTATGGTGAAGGTCAGGTGGCAGCATCACAGTGCCAGAGAGGCTACCTGGCAGATAGAGGAGGATGTCAGGAAGCAGTATCCAGAGTTATTTCGGTAAGTCAGTTATTTCAAATTTCGAGGACGGAATTCCTTTAAGGAGGGTAGATTGTAATAACCTAAATCTAAAACACCTTAATTAACTAAACTAAACCTAATTAAGCCATGAATAGTGAAGGGTGAGGTGGAGGATTGGATAAGTTTGGTTTTTACCTATAAATAGAAGTTTAGATTTAATCTAAAACGTTTTTCCTCAGTTGAACAAGCAGAGAGTGAGAGAGGAGTTTTGGAGAGGAGAAGAAGAAGAGGAGAAGAAGAAGAAGTTGGGTGGAGGTTGCCAAAGCTTGGGAGGCATCCACGAGCTTCAATAAGGTATGCCAAGTCTTCAATATAACTCACTTAAGCTTTGTGAGTGTTGGGGATCGACGTTGGTGTCGAATTCCCCGTCAGATTGCAACCTGTTCAGAGGTTGAAGACGACGATCGGTCGACCGGTGTCAGTGGGCAGTCGACCAATCCTATTATTATATTGATTTGCACCCGCAAACGGTCAAACGATGTCTATGGACGGTCGACCGTTATGCCAGATTTGTGCGGGAAAAAGGGTTGATGCTGTTATCGGTCGAACGGGTCCACTTAGCCGGTCGACCGAAACAATGAGAATAGGTCAGTTTGGGTTTTTGACTTATTAAACGGTCAAACGCCCTTAACCTGGTTCGACCGATCTATTCGATGCTAAGTCGGTTGGGATCTTTAACCATCAAAACGGTCGACCGCTCATTAACTTTCGGTCGACCGACTAAGCATTTAATTAAGCAGTAGAGTGCCTGTGTTATTTCGGTCGAACTGTATTTCAGTTCCGGTCGACCGAATAAGACTTGGGCAAAATGCTGAAATCCCTGTTATCGGTTGAACGACCCCTTGGTTCGACCGATCGGATATATATATTATAAAATTGGTATAGCGTAGACCATCTGATTGATCGTTTTATATTTTACCGCAAGTGCACTGCCGCGTTGAAGCGGTGGCAAATACGGGTCGTCCACTGGGAGGTGTGTCGACACTTGGTTTGTGCGAAGGCGAGAGGTAAAGAAAGGGAAGAGAAGGGTTGGTTACACTAAACTACACTAAGATGGAAAAAGGAAATGAAAATAAGCAATAAACTAAGCCCCAAAGGGGGATGGAACTACTCACTACTCATTACACTACTGATTAGACTAAGTAAAGAAAACATTTAACTAAGATACTAAAATTACTAAACAAGAGATTAAACAAAGTAAAGCAACCCACACAAAACAAGCAACATAACAAAACAAGATTAAAAGAAACAAATAAACTTTTATTAACAATGACTCACATTGAAGGTAGCATCCTTCTCCACCTTGAGTTATTGCTTCAAGGCTCACTCCTTAGTAGAGAGAATGCCACCAAACAATGGGTAATTACAATGGAAGGTGAAGAGTTCTATTTATAAGCATGGAAGAAGTTAATCGGGGACAATCCCCCGATGTGAGACTAAACCAATACCAAAAATAGACTACGAATACACTAATACAAGCCCAGCACAAATCTTAGAGGATCTGGAGACATATGGACCGCCAATTAGCGGTCCAAGACCGCCAATTGGCGGTCTATAAGCTTTGGATTCATCGGGGATTTGTTGTGGGCTTTGCTGGTGGTCTTTGTTGGTCCTGGATGCATCTACTTGGTTTGTTGGAACTCCGACCCGAATCGAATTGCCAAAATACTCCCCATGATGGTGTGGAGTTTCCTGGTTTGCTCTTAGGTCCTTCTGTCTTACCATCAGGTCCTTCTGTCTTGCATCTTGGTCCCCAGGTCTCACAATTAAGTCCTTTTTCCTGCTTTTGGGTCCTTTCATGGCTCTTCTCTTCAAACCTCTTTATTTGTGAAAACTAAACATAAAACTCGTCACGTAGCATTGCTTAGGTGTAAGATAATGGATATAAGATACAAATATAAGCATGAAATGATGTCAATCAAATACCCCCACACCTAAGTTTTTGCTAGTCCCGAGCAAAACAAAGAAAGAGAAAAGCAAACGAGAAACAAGAAATCCTAACTCACTTTCGTAGGAATCACGGTTGCACTTAGCACGTGCAACAAGCCGTTAAACCTCTTTGTTGCCAAGGAGGAAGAGTGTTGTCTCCTGAGGGTTTTCAGCGGATATACCCACAAAATCCGAACAAGATGCATTATTCAATCTAGACACTCGACTCGTTGGAAATATTTTGTCGATCAATGGACGCGGTAATCCTACGGGCCGACTCTATATAGGTAATCGGTCCACACCTAGCCTAATAAACCATTCGTGCAAGTTAAATAAGGAATTAAGTGAAAGACATGGACAACCTCAAGATCCTCAAGTGATACAAAGTGTAAGGTCCATTAAGGTTCTTATTTGCATTACCATTTTTTGTTCTTTTTGTTTCTTTTCACACAATTTTTTTTTTCTTTTTATTAGTTGGAGCTTCATTCTCCCAGGGTCAGGTTTCGTGCATCATTGCCCATGAGGACTTACACTATCACGTACACCTTTCCCCAAATCTCCACATAGGGCAATCCCTACCACCAGTGTAACGGGAGTTCGGTCGGCGCATCCCAAGTCAGATGACTCGAAAGCACCAGGCACAAAGTCCCTTCAGACCTACTTTCCCGAGTGATAGGAGCCGTGCGAGAAGAGAGAATACCTACTCACTTATTTCTTATCTACACATGAACCAAAACCCCTACACTTAATGTCTCACAACAAGATTAAGAGGGTCCTTGACTACAACAAACTTCCTAAATTAACAAACACGAATAATTGACTCACTAGGTTCAGGGTGGACTTCTTTGAATGTTTGAGCACTGAAACCCTATGATTACTCACCCCCAAAGGAAAACTGGGGTGCATCCTAACGACTCGATAAATCCTAAAGTCACGTACTAGATATCCTAATGCATCAAGTTCAAGACAATTTTGGGAGCTTTCTTTTTATTTTGCCTCTCAACGGTTTTGCACATGCTAAACAAACGCAAAACCCACAAAACATTTTCTTTCGAAAACACATGAAGATTTTGAAAGAAACGTGAAAATTTTGAAGTACTAGGCAAGCAAAAGAAGACAAGTCACCCAAGGATCATGGCAAGCAGATATATCGATTTTAAATGCAACACACTATCATGACCCTAAAAATGCAAACAAAAGAAAACAAAATCAAAGGAAAAAGACTCAACTATGTACACACGTAAAACACCCCCTGATTGATCGTTTTATATTTCTACCGCAAGTGCACGGCCGCGTTGAAGCGGTGGCAAATACGGGTCGTCCACTGGGAGGTGTGTCGACACTTGGTTTGTTCGAAGGCGAGAGGTAAAAGAAGGAGAGAAAGGATAGTTACACTAAACTACACTACAATGCTAAACTAGAATGCAAAAGGAAATGAAGATAAGCAATAAAACTAAACCCCAAAGGGGGTAGAGAACTGATGTGAACATAAAGATGTGTGTGTGTGTGTTCAATTAAGCTCCTCACAACATGTAGTGCATGAAATCATAAAACTACATCCAATCTTGCCTCTACATGAATTAAGATAAGACTACATCATTAAAACATACAAGACAATGATTGGAATGAAGCTACATGAACTCAAGTATAAAGACTAGACCCTACTATGCCTCCACATGAATTAAGATGACTACATCATTAAAACATACAAGACATTAGCTAAGGAAAAGGCAACGAGAGTACATACACTACAAATTGTGTTTCCAACATTAACTTCATCCATATCCTAACCTTATCATTCCCCATAAAATAGGTCCACTAATCAAAGCATATAAGTTAAGCTTCATTCAAGAGCATTAGCATATCAAAGATAAGAGTGGAGACCCATTAGATGGTTATGGAAATCATATAAAGCTCAAGGGATAAAAATAACACACACTTAATACACTACATTATTATATCACATATTTCTCCACCCCCCAAATGGGGATGGAACTACTCACTACTCATTACACTAACTAAATTAGCAAAGGAAAGCATAATACTGAAATGAAATTTATACTACTCAAGCAAGAAATATTAAAGAAGCATAAAACTAAACAAACAAACAAGCATGCATATGAAAGGAAATTAAACTAAGAGAGAAACACCATCATTAAAAGAAAACTTCTATTATTAACTCACTCAATTACAAGTAGCTCTTCCTCCACTAGAGTTTTGCTTCAAGGCTTCACTCTTAGTAGGGAAGATGGCCACCAAGAGAGAGATGGATACAATGGGAGGTGAAGAGTTCTATTTATAAGCATGGAAAAAGCTAATCCGGGACAATCCCCCGATGTGGGACTAAACCAATACCAAAAATAGCCTAAACGAACACTAATACAAGTCCAGGAGAAGTTGGGGCGGATCCTGAGCAATATGGACCGCCAATTAGCGGTCCAAGACCGCCAATTGGAGGTCCAAAATTGTCGGATCGTGTTGGAATTTGTTGTGGGCTTTGCTTTCTGGTATTGTTGGTCTTTGATGCGGTTACTCGACTTGTTGGAGCTCCGACCCGAATAGAATTGGTAAAATACTCCCCATGATGGTGTGGAGTATTCTGTTTTGCTCTTAGGTCCTTCTGTCTTACGATCAGGTCCTTCCCCCTTGCATCTTAGCCCCCAGGTCTCACAATTAGGTCCTTTTTCCTGCTTTTGGGTCCTTTCATGGCTCTTCTCTTCAAACCTCTTTATTTCTGAAAACTAAACATAAAACTCGTCACGTAGCATTGCTTAGGTGTAAGATAATGGATATAAGGTACAAATATAAGCATGAAATGATGTCAATCAAATACCCCCACACCTAAGTTTTTGCTAGTCTCGAGCAAAACAAAGAAAGGAAAAAGCATACGAAAAACAAGAAATCCTAACTCACTTTCGTAGGAATCACGGTTGCACTTAGCACGTGCAACAAGCCGTTAAACCTCCTTGTTGCCAAGGAGGAGGAGTGTTGTCTCCTGAGGGTTTTCAGCGGATATACCCACAAAATCCGAACAAGATGCATTAATCAATCTAGCTACACGACTCGTTGGACTTATTTTGTCGATCATAGAATGCGGTAATCCTACGGGCCGACTCTATATAGGTAATCAGTCCACACACCTAACTTAATGAACCATTCGTGTTAGTTAAATAAGGAATTAAGTGAAAGACATGGACAACCTCAAGATCCTCAAGTGATACAAAGTGTAAGGTCCATTAAGGTTCTTATTTGCATTACCATTTTTTTTTCTTTTTGTTTCTTTTCACACATTTTTTTTTCTTTTATTAGTTGGAGCTTCATTCTCCCAGGGTCAGGTTTCGTGCATCATTGCCCATGAGGACTTACACTATCACGTACACCTTTCCCCAAATCTCCACATAGGGCAATCCCTACCACCCGTGTAACGGGAGTTCGGTCGGCGCATCCCAAGTCAGATGACTCGAAAGCACCAGGCACAAAGTCCCCTCAGACCTACTTTCCCGAGTGATAGGAGCCGTGCGAGAAGAGAGAACATCTACTCACTTATTTCTTATCTACACATGAACCAAAACCCCTACACTAATGTCTCACAACAAGATTAAGAGGGTCCTTGACTACAACAAACTTCCTAAATTAACAAACACGAATTATTGACTCACTAGGTTCAGGGTGGACTTCTTTGAATGTTTGAGCACTGAAACCCTATGATTACTCACCCCCAAAGGAAAACTGGGGTGCATCCTAACGACTCGATAAATCCTAAAGCCACGTACTAGATATCCTAATGTATCAAGTTCAAGACAATTTTGGGAGCTTTCTTTTTACTTTGCCTCTCAACGGTTTTGCACATGCTAAACACACGCTAAACCCACAAAACATTTTCTTTCGAAAACACATGAAGATTTTGAAAGAAATGGGAAAATTTTGAAGCACTAGGCAAACAAAAGAAGACAAGTCACCCAAGGATCATGGCAAGCAGATATATCGATATTAAATGCAGCACACTAACATGACCCTAAATGCAAACAAAAGAAAACAAAATCGAAAGAAAAAACTCGACTATGTACACACGTAAAACACCCCCCCCACACCTACTTCATGCATTGTCCTCAATGAATGTGAGCAAAATACGACATGGATGTATGCATGAAACAGAAGAGATCTCACAAACGTGAAGTACACAAGGAAGTTCATGGCTATGTTGATGGACACAACCCAACTTCCCTCAAAACCTGTGAGATGCTAAAGAAGGGATACAAATACGTGAAAGAAATGGGGCCCAAATACTCAAGGGTTGGGGCCCACAACAATCGATGCTCACTGAAGGAGTATTTTTTTTTCTTCTTTTTTTTTTTTTTTTTAACTATGTACAACAATAGGCTTCCATCTTCATATGTCAAGGGACATCAAATGGGAACCCACCATCTCTCGAGCCAGAAATGCGCATGCATGGGCTCGCAACATACACAACAGAATTGCTCGACCACCTGACACCCTTATAAGCATTGTGGTCGGTTGATGCCTCTTTAGAATTAGCAAAAGAGGAGGCATGAACGAGAGGTGAACCTCTATCTAGTATAAGGGTATCAGGTGGTTGAATCTTAACCCACATGGGGTCCTCAGCAGATACAGAATGAAGAGCATGTGGCCGAGAGGCCATAAAAATAGTATCTTGTGGCTCAAAAGCCACGTGCTCAAAAGGATGTGGCTCAAGGGCCACATGGTCAAAAAGAAGTGGCTCAAGGGCCACATGATCAGAAGAATGTGGCTCAAGGGCCACAAGATCAGAGGAATGTGGCTCAAAAGCCACGTGATCAAAACATAAGGCACCTTCTTGTGCCAGCCCAGTTGAAACATCTTCACCACCTTCAGGATCTTCATCGAACAATTCTCTGAAGTACTTGAAGGTGCCCTCAACTTCAATCTCATCCAAACCCTGGATAAGGTTGACCTCAACAGGGTCATTGAAGGCACCTGGCTTCTTGCCAATGGTGAAGATGTTGAAATCAACGCATTGACTACCATAAGTCAAGCGCATCAGACCATTGCGACAATTGATCAAGGCATTGGAAGTCGCAAGAAATGGTCGCCCCAGAATGACAGGAATTTGTCCAAGTGGGTTTGGCACAGGTTCAGTATCCAAGACAAAGAAGTCGACTGGATAAATGAACTCTCCCACTTTGATCAGCACATCTTCCACCACACCCCTCGGTTTCTTCATAGACCTATCAGCCAATTGAAGAGTGGTCTTTGTTTGTTTGAGGTCTCCAAGACCGAGGTGGACGTAGACAGAATATGGTAGAAGATTAACAGATGCACCAAGGTCCAATAAGGCTCGGTGTATGGGCACATCACCAATCACACAAGAGATAGTAGGACAGCCAGGGTCCTTGTACTTGACTTGCATGGGTTGTGCCAACAAGGAACTCACGTTAGCCGCAAGAAAAGCTTTCTTGGGAACATGAGTTTTTCTCTTCTTAGTGCATAAGTCCTTGAGAACCTTGGCATAAGGTGGCATTTGCTGAATCACCTCCAAAAGAGGGATATTCACCTTAACTTGCCGAAACATCTCAAGCATCTTGTCATGCTGATCAGAGGTTTTCTTTTTAAGGCACTCAGGGAATGGCGCCTTAGGGGCATAAGGATGCGAAGGCACCCCAGAATTTAGGTCCAAAGAAACATGAGTGGGGACCTCAGAATCTGGTTCCTTCGACACAAGAGGAGACAAGGGGACCTCAGGGTTCGGCCCCTTTGTCGAAGGAAATGTAGAAAGAACCTCAGGATCTGGCTCCTTCCTGGAAGTATTTGTGGAGGGAGCCTCAGGATCCGGCTCCCTCAAAGATGGTGATGACAAAGAAGGTACCCCAATGTGGTTATCCACCTCCTTACCAGACCTCAAAGTGTGAATCACATTAATATGATGGGTCGGTTCAGAGGTGGCATGAGGTAAAGGTGTCCTTCCTTGAGAATGGGTACCCCGAGGATTCACCTCAGGTTGACTCGGGAACTGACCTTTCTCGCGTTCATGGAGTTGATGAGCCAACTGGCTAACCTGCATTTCCAAAGCCTTGACTGTACTTTGCAACGCTTGAAAGGTCGGATCACAAGAAGGGTCCTTAGGGTCAACCCGCTGGGGTGGTGGAGTCTGGTTGGAATAACCCGACGATGAGGCATGAGCATGTTGGTAATTTTGGTGCTGCGACCTTTGATGTGGGGGTTGGTAGGTCGCCGATGGGCGTGGAGGTTGATAAGGTGGAGGTTGAGGTTGAGCGTGCAAGCTTTGACCGTGGACTCCACTAGACCCCCAAGAGAAGTTAGGATGGTTACGCCATCCCGGGTTATAGGAATGACTGTACGGGTCGTTTCGGGGCCTTTGTTGATACATCGCATTTGCATGCTCAGTATCCCTTGGAGAGTAAGCGCACTCCAAGTCATCATGTCCCGACAGTCCACACCTAGTACACCCGGGAGTAGCGACCTGAGCTACAGGAGCTCGGTCCATCTCCAAACTCTCTATCCTACGCATGAGAGCAGCCATTTTCGCTTCAGACGCGATCGATGAGTCAACTTGATAAGATCCAGCTCGACCAGAAGACCTGGCGGCTGGTGGCTCTCTCATGGTATCCCACTCGAAGGTACGTTCAGCCATGGATTCAAAAGTATCCCATGCCTCCTCGATGGGTTTCATTTGGAAGTCACCCTGACACATCGACTCCAACAATGTGCGGGTGTTGTACTTGATGCCCTCATCAACAATTTGGCACAGCTGCCATAACTCAAATCCATGATGAGGGCACTGCTGGAGAAGGTCCTTGAACCTCTCAAAGAAACCATGAAAAGATTCGGTCTCGGTCTGATACATTTGATGTATCTGGTGCCGTATCTGTTGAGTTTTCCTTTGAGGGAAAAATCTCTTTAGTAAGACGGTCACAAAGTCATCCCAAGACCGAATCGAGCTCGCCGGGAGGCTATACATCCATTTCTTCGCATTATCCTTCAATGCGAACGAAATCATCCTCAACCGGACAGAATCCTCGTCAAGCTGTTGAAGCTTGAACATGGAGCATACTTCCTCGAATTCGCGTATAAAAATATACGGATCCTCCTTATTGGCAGTAAAGGTTGGAAGCATGCTCACATACTGAGGTTTCAGCTCATAGTTGTTCCCGCGAGGAGGGGGAACAACTATGCAAGAAGGTTGCGCGGCCCGAACAGGATGGGTCCGCTCCCACAATGTCATCGGCCTATCCTGTCGAGCTAAAGGTGGTGGTGCACCTAGAACTCGATCCTGACCGAATCTCCCTTCCTCTCGAGTCAGAGGAGGAGGAGAAGGAGGTCTACGTGGTGGTGGGAATGGACCGAGGTAGTCCATGTATGGAACCCGGTCTCCCTCGCCACCACGAGACGACTCGCCTTCTTGCTCCAAAGGAGCACGAGGCGGAGATGGTCGATCACCAAGATCTTCCATCTCAGAAATAAGCACTCTCTCGAGTCGAGCGCTCTCACCAGAACGAGCCCAACCTCGCATAAAAATGCTCGACTCGACTCTAACAAACACACAACAGAAGGTGTACTAGAGGAGGAGACTAAACGTAGAGAATAGATGAGGAGATGACTCAGGTGAGGAGAGAAGAATCCCTAGAGCTAGCGTGGGTAGTGGGATCAGGAAGAAGCCTAACTAACAAGCACGGCTTAAACAATGTAAGGCAATGGGTCCTTAAGCTAGACGACGCCTAACTTCGAGGTCACTAGCCTCGACACGCCTCACCTCCCTACAACGAGGACCACAATGCCCAGCAAGTGATACCAGATCCCGAGATCCAGTACCTCCTACTATCGACAAGGTAGGCAACGCCGATCAGGTCATGACGGTCTCGACTAGATTACTCTCCTAGTGCGTCCGAATTCCTTAGGGCCAATGTCTACTTGCTTTTAGTTAAGGCTTTATTAAGAGTGATTTTTGGGGCCAAGGAAAGGGTGATGAAATCCCCCACCTTATCTTTTATGGGACAGCCCCTCCTTAGTAGCGATTTGATCCTAGATCTAGCAATCAATCGCTCCAATCAAACGCTCTCTCACTCTTGTCCCGATGCACCTTACTAACTAATGCATGAAAGAAACATGCATGAATGAGGGATGTGGGTGCACGTACCTCACGCCAGCAATCAACGACAAAATGAAAAGCAAAGAAAAGACAAATGCATGCAAGGTCTACCAATGGTGCAAGACCTAGATGGCAAGAAGTCTAATCTTTTGCTTTGAGTTTTATGGTCCAAGTTGATTAAAGGGGATTGAAATTAAATCTGGGAGCAAACTAAAGATCACAGCATGCACAATTGGGCTCCCAGATAACTAAAGTAAAGCAATAAACCACCAGAAGAAATTTGAGAGGAGGCAGACCTCACCAGGCCGCCAATTTGCGGTTTGCAACCGCTGATTGGCGGTCCCTTTGTGGATTCTTTTGCTCCAACTTTCCCAGTAGCTTCCCCTTGATGTTCTCGTTCCCTGAAACTAAACAAAACAGGAAACAAAAAATCAAAAACCCCTCGAATCGTCCAAACCAAGGTCTGGACAGAGCACCTCCCCGGCAACGGCACCAAAAACTTGATTGATCGTTTTATATTTCTACCGCAAGTGCACGGCCGCGTTGAAGCGGTGGCAAATACGGGTCGTCCACTGGGAGGTGTGTCGACACTTGGTTTGTTCGAAGGCGAGAGGTAAAAGAAGGAGAGAAAGGATAGTTACACTAAACTACACTACAATGCTAAACTAGAATGCAAAAGGAAATGAAGATAAGCAATAAAACTAAACCCCAAAGGGGGTAGAGAACTGATGTGAACATAAAGATGTGTGTGTGTGTGTTCAATTAAGCTCCTCACAACATGTAGTGCATGAAATCATAAAACTACATCCAATCTTGCCTCTACATGAATTAAGATAAGACTACATCATTAAAACATACAAGACAATGATTGGAATGAAGCTACATGAACTCAAGTATAAAGACTAGACCCTACTATGCCTCCACATGAATTAAGATGACTACATCATTAAAACATACAAGACATTAGCTAAGGAAAAGGCAACGAGAGTACATACACTACAAATTGTGTTTCCAACATTAACTTCATCCATATCCTAACCTTATCATTCCCCATAAAATAGGTCAACTAATCAAAGCATAAGCTAAGCTTCATTCAAGAGCATTAGCATATCAAAGATAAGAGTGGAGACCCATTAGATGGTTATGGAAATCATATAAAGCTCAAGGGATAAAAATAACACACACTTAATACACTATATTATTATATCACATATTTCTCCACCCCCCAAATGGGGATGGAACTACTCACTACTCATTACACTAACTAAATTAGCAAAGGAAAGCATAATACTGAAATGAAATTTATACTACTCAAGCAAGAAATATTAAAGAAGCATAAAACTAAACAAACAAACAAGCATGCATATGAAAGGAAATTAAACTAAGAGAGAAACACCATCATTAAAAGAAAACTTCTATTATTAACTCACTCAATTACAAGTAGCTCTTCCTCCACTAGAGTTTTGCTTCAAGGCTTCACTCTTAGTAGGGAAGATGGCCACCAAGAGAGAGATGGATACAATGGGAGGTGAAGAGTTCTATTTATAAGCATGGAAAAAGCTAATCCGGGAAAATCCCCCGATGTGGGACTAAACCAATACCAAAAATAGCCTAAACGAACACTAATACAAGTCCAGGAGAAGTTGGGGCGGATCCTGAGCAATATGGACCGCCAATTAGCGGTCCAAGACCGCCAATTGGCGGTCCAAAATTGTCGGATCGTGTTGGAATTTGTTGTGGGCTTTGCTTTCTGGTATTGTTGGTCTTTGATGCGGTTACTCGACTTGTTGGAGCTCCGACCCGAATAGAATTGGTAAAATACTCCCCATGATGGTGTGGAGTATTATGTTTTGCTCTTAGGTCCTTCTGTCTTACGATCAGGTCCTTCCCCCCTTGCATCTTAGTCCCCAGGTCTCACAATTAGGTCCTTTTTCCTGCTTTTGGGTCCTTTCATGGCTCTTCTCTTCAAACCTCTTTATTTCTGAAAACTAAACATAAAACTCGTCACGTAGCATTGCTTAGGTGTAAGATAATGGATATAAGGTACAAATATAAGCATGAAATGATGTCAATCACCCCCCCCCCCCCACACCTACTTCATGCATTTTCCTCAATGAATGCAAGCAAGATACTACATGGATTTATGCATGAAAAAGGAGAGATCTCACCAACGTGAAGTATAAAGGGAAGTGTATGGCTATGTTGATGGACACAACCCAAATTCCCTCAAAACCTGTGAGATGCTAAAGAAAGGGTACAAATACGTGAAAGAAATGGAGCCCAAATACACAAGGGTTGGGGCTCACAACAATCGATGCTCACTGAAGGAGTCTTTTATTGAACTCTTTTTTTATATATAACTATGTACAAACATAAGTTCCCATCTTCATTTGTCAAAGGACATCAAATGGGAACCTCAAGAGTGGGTCAATGCACTTGGAAAGGGAACATGACACCACGCAGGGCCAGAATACTCATGCGTGGGCCCCCTTCACCAAGAGCACGAGATGAAATGAGAGGTTTGTGAATTGGACGCAAAGGCGTCTCATTCAAAGGATCAAACTGAAAGAGCTTGAACCTCTCAAGAGTTTGGGGAATGAGGGGCAACGGAAGAAGAGTTTCTCCTGTTGCGCCGCTGAAGTTATGATCGTCAATCCAAACTCTCCAACCAACAGGCTGGTGCGTCGGAACGAGGTCAAGAACCTCGTTAGGCATATCCGACACACCAGGAAAACAAACAGTGAGTCTCATACCCAAGGTATCCTCCAAGGAACTCCTAGTACCCTCATGAGCAGTGTAGTTGTTTGATGTTCCATCATTTCCAAGATGATCAGGAACAATAGTGAGAGGCAAACTCTCATCAGGTTGTTTGAAATTGAGGGTACTAGGGAGCTCTTGCTCCACCAGAGGTGAGTCCTTAAGAGGCACAACATGAAGATCATGTGGCTCAAGGGCCACGGGACAAAAAGATAAGGCACAATCTTGTGCTGACTCATAATGAAGCTGGTCCAAGTTATTCTCAATTTGAATCGAATCCTCCACTAAGTGATCGTGAATTGAAACCCCAAGTCCCTCAGACTGACTAGGAGTTTGACTTTGAAAGGTTGTGCTTGGAATTTGTGGATGTGGTGGTGGTTCGATATCGAAAGATGAATCCTCATGTTGACAAGAAAAGTTACCCTCCTCACGTTCATGGAATTGTTGTGTCATCTGGCTCACTTGCATTTCCATGGTTTGCAAGGAATTCAAGTTGGACTTCAATAAGTTTTGTGTGGTTTCCATGAATGTTTGGAGAGTTTGTTTCAAGGAATCAGGTATGCAGTCAACGATGGGGTCCAAGTCAGAGCTTGGGAAATTTTGGGGTTGGGTGTTGATGGGCTGAGAATGAGTCCAATGATTTGAAGTGGGGTGTTGGTAGAATTCTGGGTATTCGGGAGGAGGATACTGGGGTGAACATGAAGTATAAGAATTTGTATATGAATTGTCTCCCCATGAATCCATCACTCTCGGATTGTACGTGGATGCGTAATGGTCATAATGAGCATTTTGGGAAAATGTATGCTCATACTCAGGCTCTTGGGGAACATAAGGACATTCCCCGAAATCATGACCACTCAACCCACAATAGTGACACGATACGGCTATTGGAGCCACCGGTGCACCCATGTCATCTACCACATGCATGAAAGAGGCCAAAGTTTGTTGCCCAGAGTATGATCCAACATAACTAGATGGAGATCTAGCTGTCGGTGCCTCTCTCATATCACCCCTATATGAAGATTGCTCAGTCACATAATGAAGATCATCCCAACCGTACGGGGTATTCGTCTGAGCCACCCCAGGTTGCATGGGTCCGGAATACCAGGGAGAATCATCCTGGTCCCAACAATGATATGAATGGTCGCCCATGTAACCATCCATCTCAACAAACAACTCTCGAGTCGACCACTCTCACCACCACGAGACTAAGCTCGCAAAAAGTGCTCGACTCGTCCCTAAAACGCTACCAGAGAGTGTAAAGGGGAGGAGACTATAACGTAGAAGAAGGTGAGAAGAAGATGACTCAGAGGAGAAGGGAAGAATCCTTAAAGCTAGCGTGGGTAACGGGATCAGGAAGAAGCCTAACTAGCAAGCACGGCTCAAACAATGTAAGGCAATGGGTCCTTAAGCTAGACGACGCCTAACTTCGAGGTCACTAGCCTCGACACGCCTCACCTCCCTACAACGAGGACCACAATGCCCAGCAAGTGATACCAGATCCGGAGATCCAGTACCTCCTACTATCGACAAGGTAGGCAACGCCGATCAGGTCATGACGGTCTCGACTAGATTACTCTCCTAGTGCGTCCGAATTCCTTAGGGCCAATGTCTACTTGCTTTTAGTTAAGGCTTTATTACGAGTGATTTTTGGGGCCAAGGAAAGGGTGATGAAATCTCCCACCTTATCTTTTATGGGACATCCCCTCCTTAGTAGCGATTTGATCCTAGATCTAGCAATCAATCGCTCCAATCAAACGCTCTCTCACTCTTGTCCTGATGCAATTCCTACTAACTAATGCATGGGCATACGATATGCATGAATGAGTGTAGGAAATGCGTACCTCACGCCAGCACTCAACAACTGAAAATAAAGCTAAAAGAAAAGACAACTATATGCCTAAGTCAATACATGATGCGTGACCTAAACAAATAAGAACGTCTAGTCTTTTGCTTTGGATTTTAGGGTCAAGTTGATTAATGGGGGAGTGATTAATGATCTGGGAGCAAACCAGAAGTCAAATCATGCAAAATAGGGCTCCCAGATAACACAAATTACAAAACTAAATACCAGAAAAAATTTGAAAGTAGGAAGCCCTCACCAGGCCGCCAATTGGCGGTCTCCAACCGCTGAATGGCGGTCCTTTTAGGTCTTCTGTTCCTCAAATTTGTCCAGAAGCCTCCCCTTGATCCAGTAGTTCCCTGAAACTATGAAAAACTGGAAACAAAAAATTAAAAACCCCTAGAATCGTCCAAACCAACGTCTGGACAGAGCACCTCCCCGGCAACGGCGGCAAAAACTTGATTGATCGTTTTATATTTAACCGCAAGTGCACGGCCGCGTTGAAGCGGTGGCAAATACGGGTCGTCCACTGGGAGGTGTGTCGACACTTGGTTTGTGCGAAGGTGAGAGGTAAAGAAAGGGAAGAGAAGGGTTGGTTACACTAAACTACACTAAGATGCAAAAAGGAAATGAAAATAAGCAATAAACTAAGCCCCAAAGGGGGATGGAACTACTCACTACTCATTACACTACTGATTAGACTAAGTAAAGAAAACATTTAACTAAGATACTAAAATTACTAAACAAGAGATTAAACAAAGTAAAGCAACCCACACAAAACAAGCAACATAACAAAACAAGATTAAAAGAAACAAATAAACTTTTATTAACAATGACTCACATTGAAGGTAGCATCCTTCTCCACCTTGAGTTATTGCTTCAAGGCTCACTCCTTAGTAGAGAGAATACCACCAAACAATGGGTAATTACAATGGAAGGTGAAGAGTTCTATTTATAAGCATGGAAAAAGCTAATCGGGGACAATCCCCCGATGTGGGACTAAACCAATACCAAAAATAGACTAAGAATACACTAATACAAGCCCAACACAAATCTTAGCGGATCTGGAGACATATGGACCGCCAATTCGCGGTCCAAGACCGCCAATTGGCGGTCTATAAGCTTTGGATTCATCTGGGATTTGTTGTGGGCCTTGCTGGTGGTCTTTGTTGGTCCTGGATGCATCTACTTGGTTTGTTGGAGCTCCGACCCGAATCGAGTTGCCAAAATACTCCCCATGATGGTGTGGAGTTTCCTGGTTTGCTCTTAGGTCCTTCGCTCTTACCATCAGGTCCTTCTGTCTTCCATCTTGGTCCCCAGGTCTCACAATTAAGTCCTTTTTCCTGCTTTTGGGTCCTTTCATGGCTCTTCTCTTCAAACCTCTTTATTTCTGAAAACTAAACATAAAACCCGTCACGTAGCATTGCTTAGGTGTAAGATAATGGATATAAGATACAAATATAAGCATGAAATGATGTCAATCACCATCCAAACGGTCGACCGCTAGATGACTTTTGTTCGACCGATTGGTCGGTAATTCGGTTGGCATGGTTCGACCGATACACTTGTTTGTACAGTATCGAGTATTGTGTGGAAGACCGGTCGACCAGTGTGCTTGTAGCGGTCGACCGATCTGCCGCAAGTTGGTGGATTTATCCACACGCGATCCGTTGAGTATTGGTCGACTACCGGCTCCAAGGTGACAGTCGATTACCGGCCTTGAGAGCGACGGATTTCACCTTTGACGAAGGCGTATTATTGTTGGCCTCTCATATCAAGCGTGGTGTGAGGGATGAGTGCCGTAAACCTTGGGCTGTTTGTTGGGGTTTGTCGGTAGGCCGAGGATGTTCCGGCAGGGTGCGCGTCTGGCGTCTCTTGGGGGAGCAGCGGCTGTCGTCTGACCCGAGTTGTGTATTCGGCAGGCTGACTCGCTCCTAGGGTGGCAGCGTAGTGCCAAGGTTCCTTTCTGCACTCTTGGGGAGCAGTGGTGCCGACTGACCCATGTGAGGCAGCGGTGGACTGACTTGACCCTTGTGGTGGCAGGAGTGGTTCAGTTCCGCGGAGGCGGAGAGGGGCATTATTGTGGGCCCGAGGTGGATGATCATGTGCATTGCATTGTCTTTATTTCCTTTTTGTATTTTAGGAGGTTTGGCATACGGGGTTCCTGCAGGGAACTCAGGCATGTTTCAATTGTTTACATTTCAGGTAGCGGGCAGTATTAGAGTCGAGGTGGTGACCGAGGAGGGTGCCCCCGGGATCTGATCCTGTGTTCTTTTATATCTTTTTGTTGAGGTAGTGATTACATGTATATTATTTTCTATTGTAATCACAGTTGACTCATATGTATATTTGACTTCCACGTGGATCTATATCTTTATATATATTGACATTTCGTCTTGTTGTCTCGTGACGTGCGCTGTGTTGGCCGTTGACGGTCTTTATTATTGTTTAAATTTTTCGCTGTTTTCGGGGACGTTACAGGTTGTCCCATAAAAGATAAGGTGGGGGATTTCATCACCCTTTCCTTCGCCCCAAAAACCACACTAATCAAGAGCCTAATTTTAAAATCAAGTAGACATTGGCCTTAAGGAATTTGGACGCATTAGGAGAGTGATCTGGTCCCGACCGTCATAACCTGATCGTCGTTGCCCACTTTGCCGATATTAGGAGAGACGAGATCTCCGGATCTTGACTCACTTACTGGGCTTTGTGGTCCTCGTCGTAGGGAGGTGAGGCGTGTTGAGACCGTGTGACCTCGTAGTTAGGCGTCGTCTAGTTGTAAGGACCTATAGAGACCTTAGGATTGCTTGAGCCATATTTGCTTGTGTGCTTCTACCTGTACCCATTCGTCGTAGCATAACGACTTCTTCCCTTCTGTCCTGAGTCATTCTTTCTTTCCTGTGTTCCCCCGTCTTCTCCTCTACGTACATTCTTTGAAAAAGAAAAAAACAAAAGAAAAAAAAGGATTTGGTTTGTGTGCGTGCACTTTTGTGTATGCTTTCGTGGACACGAGACGAGAGGGGTCGTTTGACGAGGAGTGTTGTCAATCCGGCTTCGGTCATCGATTTCTCGACACCTTCCTCCTCTCGTGTCGCACGCAGTCCGGGTTCAATGTCTGCTAATTTCCGTGAAGAGGGGCAGTTGCTGGACCCACCTGCTCCACCAGTGCTTCCAGTTGTCGGTCCCATATCTCTATGCGATCGATGCTACCTGAGTCGTACAACTCTACCCTCATGCATCGTATTACTAGAGGCTAATGGGAACCATTTCGAGGTTAAGCCTCAGTTTATTTCCATTCTCCCTCACTTCACTAGGACAGGTGACCCCTATATCTTTCTCAGGGAATTGGAGGAGGTTTGTGCTATGTTCAAGCTGCAACAACTTAGCACAGACTCCATCCATCTTAGGCTTGTCCCCTTTGCGCTGAAGGATGACGCCAAGAAGTGGTTGTACATCAATAAGGCAAATGCCTTTAGGACTTGGGATGAGTTTCAATCTGCATTCCTCAAGAAGTACTTCCCAAATCATCGGACTCAAAATTGAGGAACAAAATCAATTCGTTCTATCAACATGAGACTGAACCATTCCATGCATACTTAGAGAGGTTCAAGGAGCTACTATCCTCATGTTCTCACCATGGCATCGAGTTGTGGTGCCTTTGTCAGATTGTTTACGAAGGTCTTCACATCCTGTCAAGAACGCTGCTTGAGTCCACGTGTCAAGGAGAGTTCTTGGGAAAGGATGAAAGGGAGGCATGGGCTTTCCTAGAAGACCTTGTTGAGAAAACAATGCAATGGGAGAGTGTAAGGGAACCACCTGCATCATCTAGTATAGGAGCCAGGATCGCGAATGCAAACTCGACTAGATCGGGTGCCGCATTTGCTATCGATACCAGTATGGCCACCAGGGCACGCATGACGGCCTTAATGCGCCGTATGGATTCGATTGAGCTCCAAAATCAACAAGGTGCACCACACATGTCCACATCTGGTCCAGTTCCCTGTCATTAATGTGGTAGGGTAGGTCATGTAGAAAGCGAGTGTGTGTCTATTCCTCCTAAGATGGAGCGTGTCAACGCCATCTATGACAGAGCTAGGAATGACCCATACTTATCATCTTATAATCCTGGATGGAGGAACCACCCGAATTTTTCATGGAACCAAACTAATGCCCCGGGTGGTCCTTCAAACTCCTCTAGACCACATTACCAGTCACACCAACCTCCCATGCATGCACATTCCTATTAGCCACCCCAAGCGCAAACCACCAATCAATCGGGTTTCCCAAATTCCAATAATATGGAAACCCGATTCAATTCGCTTAAGACCTTGACTCGTGGACTTGAAAACTCAATGAAATTTTTTATGTCAATTACGAGTCAAGTTCTCACTTCAAATCAGCAGACCATCAAATCTCTAGAGCTTCAGATGGGCCAATTGGCTCAGTCTGTACATGAAAGAGAAAGAGGGCCTTTTCCTAGCCAGCCTGCGGCTAACCCCCGTCTGTACCAACAACAACACATGCAAAATGAGAATGTGGTACATCGGGGGAGGCAAGTGAACCATGTGGAGGAACCTGTTCACCATGTCAATTCCATTGTGACCTTAAGGAATGGAAAACAGGTTGACAATCACATTTCCTTGTTACAACAACCACCATCTATGCAGCCCCTTAGTGGGAATGGTGGTGAAGAAGAAGCTGAGGGTGAGGGTAATACACCAAGGCTTCCTTCTCAGGCACCGCAGAAAACCTACCTGCTAAAAGCTCCCTATCCAAGTAGGTTAACCAAAAACAGAGTGACACCATGGATAAGATATTAGACGTATTTAAGCAAGTAAAGGTTAACATCCCATTGTTGGATGTCATCCAACAAATACCTCAATATGCCAAAATGTTGAAGGATCTCTACACAACCAAGAGGAAGACCAATGTTCCTAAGAAAGCATTCTTGGCTGCAAATATCAGCTCACTTTTCTCCAATCCCACCTACACAAAATACAAGGACCCTGGGTGTCCTACTATTCAGTGTACGATAGGAGACACTAGAATGAGCAATGTTTTGTTTGATTTAGGATCAGCGGCCAACCTCCTCCCATTCTCTGTTTATCAATAGTTGAACTTGGGAGAATTGAAACCAATTAAGATCACCCTCCAATTGGCGGATAGATCCATTCGTATTCCCATGGGGATTATCGAGGACGTCCTTATCAAAGTTGGAGATTTTATATTTCCAGTCGATTTTGTTGTCCTCGATACCAATCCTGTTGCGAACACCCACTCTCAAAATACCTTTGATTTTGGGTAGACCATTTCTGGCCACTTCCAATGCCTTGATTAATTGTAGAAATGGTCTCATGAATCTCTCATTCGGTAACATGAGTGCCGAGTTTCATGTATTCAACACTGGTAGGCAACAGTAACCCATGGATGAATCTTTAAATCTAAATCTCATCCGCCAATTGGAGAAAGCACCACAAAATCAACGAACACCACTAACCCCAATGCAACCCGTTGAGAATGTTCGTGAGCCCAGCGAAAACTCATTGCATATCTTTGCAATGCAACAGAGTGAGCTGGCCTCGAAAATGAATGTCCAAAGGGAGTGTTCGTTGCATGATTCAGTTGAAAGTACTAGTGAGAGTGAGACACCTCATCATACGCCTATACCAGAAGGTGTCTCTACCTCATGTCCCATGGCCATTGAGCCATTTGAGCCATTTGAGCTTCATTTTGACTCCAACAAGGACCCACCTATGACTCAGCTTATGTTTGATGATCTAAATAATGGTGGGAGGTCCTTGTTGGATGACTTGGGGAGAAGCCCCATTCTTAGTGATGCAGGTCTGCTGCATGCATCGCATGAGCTTGAGGAACTCATCCCGATGCACCCGCCTATTGGTTGGAGGGTTTTGTTCGATGAGCAACTAAACCCTAGTGAGGCAACACAACTTCATTCTTTGTTGCCCACACCCAACCAATATCATGAGGGGTTCGAGCCTTTCAGCTTTGACCTTTCACCCCTCATGACTCCTCAGAGTACCAGTGAAATTTGCCCATCTCAGCAAGTCTCTGGTCCTCATGACTTGATGTTCTCATTCGATGTTCCTTGACCAAATGATTATGAGAATATCATTGTTGTTGTATATATCATGTTAAAAAAATGAATAATAAAAGAAGCCTTCAGTGAGCATCGATTGATGTGGTCCCCAACCCTTGTGTACTTGGGCCCAATTTCTTCACGTATTTATCTCCCTTCTTCAGCTTCTCACAGGTTTTGAGGGAATTTGGGTTTGTGTCCATCAACATGACCCTGAACGTCCCTTTGTATTTCATGTTGGTGAGATCTTTCCTTTTTCATGCATATATCCATGTAGTTTCTTGTTCACATTCATTGAGGACAATGCATGAAGTAGGTGTGGGGGGGGGTGTTTTACGTGTGTACATAGTCGAGTCTTTTCTTTTGATTTTTGTTTTCTTTTGTGTGCATTGTTAGGGCCATGTTAGTGTGTCGCATTTAATATCGATATATCTGCTTGTCGTGATCCTTGGGTGACTTGTCTTCTTTTGCTTGCCTAGTGCTTTAAAATTTTCACATTTCTTTCAAAATCTTCATGTGCTTGCGAAAGAAAATGTTTTTGTAGGTTTTCCGAGTGTTTAGCATGTGCAAAACCGTTGAGAGGCAAAGTAAACAGAAAGCTCCCAAAAATTGTCTTGAACTTGATGCATTAGGATATCTAGTTTTCTGGCTTTAGGTCTTATCGAGTCGTTAGGATGCACCCCGGTTTTCCCTCGGGGGGCGTGTAATCATAGGGTTTCAACACTCAAACATTTAAAGAAGTCCACCCTGAACCTAGTGAGTCAAATAATTCGTGTCTGTTAGTATAAGGAAGTTTGTCGTAGTCAAGCGCCCTTAATCTCTTTTTGTGAAACTTAAGTGTAGGGGTTTTGGTTCCATGTAGATAAATGAATAAGTGGTGTTCTCTCTTCTCGCACGGCTCCTATCACTCGGGAAAGTAGGTCTGAGGGGCCTTTGTGCCTGGTGCTTTCGAGTCATCTGACTTGGGATGCACCGACCGAACTCTCGTTACACGGGTGGTAGGGATCGCCCTATGTGGAGATTTAGGGGAAGGTGTACGTGATAGTGTAAGTCCTCATAGGCAATGATGCACAAAACCTGACCCTGGGAGAATAAAACACCAACCAATAAAATGCTCTAAAGAAAAAAAAAGAAAAAAAAGAGTCAAATAAGAACCAAAATGGACTTTTGATTGATCGTTTTATATTTAACCGCAAGTGCACGACCGCGTTGAAGCGGTGGCAAATACGGGTCGTCCACTGGGAGGTGTGTCGACACTTGGTTTGTTCGAAGGCGAGAGGTAAAAGAAGGAGAGAAAGATGTCTTTCACTAATCTAAACTACAAAGCTGAAATGAAATGGAGAAGAAACGATAAAACTAAATCCCAAAGGGGGTAGAGAAATAATGTGAACATAAAAGAGTATGTGTGTGTGTGTTCATTAAGCTCCTCACAACATGTAGTGCATGAAATCATAAGACTACATCGAACTTTGCCTCCACATGATTTAAGATAAGACTACATCATTAAAACATACAAGACAATAATTGGAAAGAAGCTAAATGAACTCAAGTATAAAGACTAGACACTACTATACCTCTACATGAATTAAGATAAGACTACATCATTAAAACATACAAGACATTAGCTAAGGTAAAGGCAACAAGAGAACATACACTACAACTTGTGTTTCCAATATTAACTTCATCCATATCCTAACCTTATCATTCCCCATAAAATAGGTTCACTAATCAAAGCATAAGCTAAGCTTCATTCAAGAGCATTAGCATATCAAAGATAAGAGTGAAAACCCATTAGATGGTTATGGAAATCATATAAAGCTCAAGGGATAAAGATAACACACACTTAATACACTACATGATTATATCACATATTTCTCCACCCCCAAATGGGGATGGAACTACTCACACATATTTAAACTAACTACTCTAACAAAAGAAAGCATTATACTGAAATGAAACAAGCAAGCATGCATATGAAAGGAAATTAAACTAAGAGAGGAACAACACAATTAAAGGAAAATATCTATTATTAACTCACTCAATTACAAGTAGCCCTTCCTCCACCAGAGTTTTGCTTCAAGGCTTCACTCTTAGTTGGGAAGGTGGCCACCAAAGAGAGAGATGGATACAATGGGAGGTGAAGAGTTCTATTTATAAGCATGGAAAAAGCTAATCCGGGACAATACCAAAAATAGCCTAAACACATGATAATACAAGTCCAGGAGCGAGCTTAGCAGAGTTGGGCTCATCCAGACAGCCAATTAGTGGTTCCAGACCGCCAATTGGCGGCCTATAAGGCCCAGATCTGTCTGGGTTTTGTGCTGGGCTTCTCTGGAAGTATTTTTTTGTCTTTGATGCATCTACTTGGTTTATTGGAGCTCCGACCCGAATCGAATTGCCAAAACACTCCCCATGATGGTGTGGAGTTTCCTGTTTTGCTCTTAGGTCCTTCGGTCTTACGATCAGGTCCTTGTCCCTTGCATCTTAGTCCCCAGGTCTCACAATTAAGTCTTTTTTCCTGCTTTTGGGTCCTTTCATGGCTCTTCTCTTCAAACCTCTTTATTTCTGAAAATCAAACATAAAACTTGTCACGTAGCATTGCTTAGGTGTAAGAAAATGGATATAAGGTACAAATATAAGCATGAAATGATGTCAATCAAATACCCCCATACATAAGTTTTCGCTAGTCCCGAGCAAAACAAAGAAAGAGAAAAGCAAACGAAATACAAGAAATCCTAACTCACTTTCGTAGGAATCACGGTTGCACTTAGCACGTGCAACAAGTCGTTAAACCTCCTTGTTGTCAAGGAGGAGGAGTGTTGTCTCCTGAGGGTTTTCAGCGGATATACCCACAAAATCCGAACAAGATGCATTATTCAATCTAGACACTCGACTCGTTGGAAATATTTTGTCGATCAATGGACGTGGTAATACTACGGGCCGACTCTATATTGGTGATGAGTCCACACCTCTAACCTAATGAACCATTTGTGCAAGTTAAATAAGGAATTAAGTGAAAGACATGGACAACCTCGACATCCTCAAGTGCTACAAAGTGTAAAGTCCATTAAGGTTCTTATTTGCATTACAATTTTTTTTTCTTTTTGTTTGTTTTCACATTTTTTTTCCTTTTTTTTATTAGTTGGAGCTTCATTCTCCCAGGGTCAGGTTTCGTGCATCATTGCCCATGAGGACTTACACTATCACGTACACCTTTCCCCAAATCTCCACATAGGGCAATCCCTACCACCCGTGTAACGGGAGTTCGGTCGGCGCATCCCAAGTCAGATGACTCGAAAGCACCAGGCACAAAGTCTCCTCAGACCTACTTTCCCGAGTGATAGGAGTCGTGCGAGAAGAGAGAACACCTACTCACTTATTTCTTATCTATACATGAACGAAAACCCCTACACTAATGTCTCACAACAGGATTTAGAGGGTCCTTGACTACAACAAACTTCCTTAAGTTAACAGACACGAATTATTGACTCACTAGGTTCAGGGTGGACTTCATTAAATGTTTGAGCACTGAAAGCCTATGATTACTCACCCCCAAGGGAAAACTGGGGTGCATCCTAACGACTCGATAAATCCTAAAGTCACTGTACTAGATATCCTAATGCATCAAGTTCAAGACAATTTTGGGACCTTTCTTTTTACTTTGCCTCTCAACGGTTTTGCACATGCTAAACACACGCAAAACCCACAAAACAATTTCTTTCGCAAACACATGAAGATTTTGAAAGAAATGTGAAAATTTTAAAGCACTAGGCAAGCAAAAGAAGACAAGTCACCCAAGGATCATGGCAAGCAGATATATCGATATTAAATGCAGCACACTATCATGACCCTAAAAATGCAAACAAAAGAAAACAAAATCAAAGGAAAAGACTCGACTATGTACACACGTAAAACACCCCCCACACCTACTTCATGCATTGTCCTCAATGAATGTGAGCAAAATACTACATGGATGTATGCATGAAACAGAATAGATCTCACCAACGTTAAGTACACAAGGAAGTTCATGTCTATGTTGATGGACACAACCCAACTTCCCTCAAAACCTGTGAGATGCTAAAGAAGGGATACAAATACGTGAAAGAAATGGGGCCCAAATACTCAAGGGTTGGGGCCCACTACAAACGATGCTCACTGAAGGATTTTTTTTTAACATATATACACATGAACGCTCAACCGCTCATGTAGGAGCATGAATGGTTGAGTGCGAGGGAGGTTCATGAAGGAACATGACCTCCTCGAATTCGGCTGGTGCCCCCTCCAAGTAGGGTTTGAGGCGTTGTCCATTAACTTTGAACACGTCCCCATTCCCTAGGTTCAAGATCTCAACCGCTCCATGAGGATAGACGGTTTGGACAATAAACGGGCCAGACCAGTGACTGCGGAGCTTACCCGCAAACAGATGAAGTCGGGAATTGTAGAGCAACACCTTCTGCCCGGCCGTAAACACCTTTCGCATAATCATGCGATCATGAAACATCTTGGCTCGGGACTTATGAATTTTGGCATTCTCGTACGCATCATTGTGTAGCTCTTCCAATTCCACAATGTCGAGCTTACGTTGTACTCCTGCTTGATCAAGATCCATATTCGGGTTCTTGATCGCCCAGAAAGCACGATGCTCAAGCTCGACGGGTAGGTGGCAAGCCTTGCCGTACACTACCCGATATGGGGACATACCCAAATTGGTCTTGTACGCGGTGCGGAAAGCCCACAACGCGTCATTCAACTTGGTAGACAAATCCTTCCTCGAGGAACTAACCGTCTTCTCAAGAATTTGCTTTAATTGACGGTTAGAGATTCCGACCTGCCCACTAGTTTGCGGATGGTATGGGGTCGCAAGCTTGTGGGTGATCAAATATTTCCTCATAAGCGCTTCAAACGAGAGATTACAGAAGTGGGTACCCCTATCGCTGATTATGGTACGAGGAGTACCAAATCGCGCAAAAATGTCCCTCATGAATTTGGTGACCACCTTGTTGTCATTGGTCTTTGTGGGTATAGCCTCAACCCACTTAGACACATAGTCAACGGCCACAAGAATGTAAACATTCCCGAACGAGTTCGGGAAGGGACCCATGAAATCGATGCCCCACACATCGAAGATGTCGACAACAAGGACATTTTGCAAAGGCATCATGTCACGTCGACCAATCCTGCCAAGGCGCTGGCACCTATCACATTGCTTACAAAAGTCGTAAGCATCCTTGAAAAGAGAGGGCCAGTAGAATCCAGATTGGAGCACCTTGGCAGCAGTTTTCTTTGCTCCAAAGTGTCCTCCACATGCCTTGGAATGGCAGAAGTGGAGTACACTTTGGAACTCGGTATCTGGGACGCACCGCCAGAAAATTTGGTTAGAGCAGTATTTGAATAGGTAGGGGTCATCCCAGTGGAAGAATCTGACATAAGATCTAAATTTGGATTGGTCAGATTTTGACCAACCCACAGGAAGTTGCTCGGTCACGAGATAGTTCACGATGTCGGCAAACCAAGGGTTATCTTTGATCGTGAACAACTGCTCGTCAGGAAACTTGTCATCAATGATTTGGTCCTGTGGGTTGGTCGTCCCTAGACGAGACAAGTGGTCAGCTACAACATTTTCACACCTTTTTTTGTCCCGAATCTCGAGATCGTATTCTTGTAACAACAAGATCCATCTCAAGAGTCGGGATTTTGCATCTTTCTTCGCCATGAGGTGCTTGATGGCTGTGTGATCAGAATAGATAATCACGTGGGAGCCAATCAAGTACGACCGGAATTTCTCCAAAGCAAATATGATTGCTAAGAATTCCTTCTCGGTCACAGTGTAGTTTAATTGGGCATCATTGAGTGTTCTACTGGCATAGTAGATCACATGAGGCAATTTGTCCAATCGTTGCCCAAGCACTGCTCCCACAGCGAAGTCAGATGCATCACACATTAACTCAAAGGGTTCAGTCCACACCGGTGCCTTAATAATGGGAGTTGAAGTCAACTCTTTCTTCAAGGTCAAAAAGGCATGGTGGAAATCCGGTGTGAACTCAAAAATGACATCCTTAGACAACAAGGCGGTAAGAGGTCGAGCAATTTTGCTAAAATCCCGAATGAACCGCCGATAGAATCCAGCATGCCCCAAAAAGGCGCGGATATCCTTCACATTACGTGGCGGTGGGAGATTAGCAATGATACCCACTTTGGCGGGATCGACTTCAATTCCCCTACTTGAGACCACATGTCCAAGTACAATCCCTCGCTTCACCATTAAGTGACATTTCTCCCAATGGAGAGCGAGCTTCTTCTCGCGGCATCGCTTGAGGACAAGGCTCAAGTGATGAAGGCACTCATCAAAGGAAGCGACAAATATGGAAAAGTCGTCCATGAAGATCTCAAGGAAACGCTCAACCATATCGGAGAAGATGCTGATCATACACCTTTGAAACGTTGCCGGCGCATTACATAACCCAAAGGGCATGCGACGGTAGGCAAACGTGCCAAAGGGACAAGTAAATGTGGTTTTCTCTTGATCCTCGGGGGCGATGGGAATTTGGTTGTAACCAGAGTATCCATCAAGAAAACAATAATACTCATGTCCGGCCAACCTTTCCAACATCTGATCAATGAATGGCAACGGGAAATGATCTTTCCGCGTTGCCGCATTGAGCTTGCGATAATCAACGCAAACTCGCTAGCCAGTTTGCAGGCGTGTTGGGATAAGCTCATTATGCTTATTCTCCACAACCGTCACGCCTGACTTCTTGGGAACCACATGGACAGGACTCACCAACGAACTATCAGAGATAGGATAGATTATGCCATGATCCAAGCACTTAAGAACCTCCTCTCGGACGGCTTCTTTCAGTACAGGATTCAATCTTCGTTGTGGGTCCCTGCGGGGCCTAGAATCCTCTCCCATGTGGATCCAATGCTGAACAATACCAGGGCTAATTCCCTTGATATCCTTCAAGGACCACCCGATCGCCTCTTTGTTTTCAAAGAGTACTCTTTTGAGGGCAACCTCTTGATATTTTTCAAGATCAGAAGCAATAATGAGTAGCAAGGTCTCATTATCCCCTAAAAAGATGTACTTTAGGTTATCGGGAAGCGGTTTAAGCTCGACCAGAGGTGGGTCCTTTTCGGATTCAGAGTTACTTTCAAGTGGCTCAAGGGCCACGGGGTAAGAGGAGCAACCACCCAGATGTGCCTCCTCGTCCAGAGATATGCTGGCGGATTCCTCAAGATCCTCTTCACTCGCAACCTGATCATTAGGCACCTCAATAATATGTCGATGTGAGTCGAACATGCCTAATGAATCAGGCTCATCTGTGTCCTGGATGAAATTGGCTCCGACAGTGTCGTCGAAGAGCCCCGGTTGCTTACCAAGAGTGAAGATGTTGAAATCCGCCGTGAGGTTTCCAAAAGACAACCTCATCAAGCCATTGCGACAATTGATCAAAGCATTAGATGTCGCAAGAAATGGCCTCCCAAGTATCACAAGAATCTGTCCTTGTGGGTTGGACACGGGTTTGGTATCCAAGATGATGAAATCAACTGGAAATACGAACTCACCCACTTTGATAAGGACATCCTCCACACTCCCTCGTGGAATTTTGACCGATCTATCAGCCAACTGGAGGGTTGTCCTCGTTGGTTTAAGATCGCCTATTCCAAGGTTGACATAGAAAGAGTAAGGAAGGAGATTCATAGATGCCCCCAAATCCAATAAAGCTTGAGAGATTGTCACATTCCCAATCATGCAAGAGACAGTTGGACAACCTGGGTCCTTGTACTTGACGAGCATGGGCTGTGTCAATATGGAGCTCACATTGGCGGCCAAAAAGGCCTTTTTGGGCACATTTGTTTTTCTCTTAGTGGTGCAAAGGTCCTTGAGGAACTTGGCATACAGTGGAATTTGTTGAACAACGTCCAACAACGGAATGTTCACCTTTACTTGCCTAAGTACCTCAACGATCTTATCCCAATGCTCATCACGTTTTTAGTCAACCTATGAGGGAATGGTGCCTTGGGGACATAAGAATCACGAGGAGGAGTCTCAGAATTAGGTTCCTTGACAGGCTCAAGACTCTCCTCGGAAGTCTCGCCAACAGGGTTGGCTTCCGGCATTTTCACATTGTTGTCAACGACCCTTCCCGATCTCAAGGTATGAACAACATTGGCATGTTGGGAAGGGTCACTTTCAACATTGTGTACATTTTGCCTGGTATGAGCAGGCTGACCCCTGGGATTAACCACAGTTTGACTCGGTAACTGACCCTTCTCACGTTCATGGAGCTCATGAGCCAACTGACTAACTTGCATTTCCAATGCTTTGACCGAATTATTGCTGGACGCAAACATGGATTGAGTGCTTTGCATGAACGTTTGAAGGGTTTGTTCAAGGGTAGAGTCCTTAGGGTCAACCCGCTGGGGTGGTGGAGTCTGGTTAGAATAACCCGACGAAGAGGCCTCACCAGGTTGGTAATTATGGTGCTAAGACCTTTGATGTGGCGGTTGGTAGGTCGCCGATCGGTGTGGAGGTTGATAAGGTGGAGGTTGAGCGTGCGAGCTCTGACCGTGGCCTCCACTAGACCCCAAGAGAAGTTAGGATGGTTACGCCATCCCGGGTTGTAGGAATGACTGTACAGGTCGTTTCGGGGCCTTTGTTGATACATCGCATTTGCATGCTCAGTATCCCTTGGAGTGTAAGCGCACTCCAAGTCATCATGTCCCGACAGTCCACACCTAGTACACCCGGGAGTAGCGACCTGAGCTATAGGAGCTCGGTCCATCTCCAAACTCTCTATCCTACGCATGAGAGCAGCCATTTTTGCCTCAGACGCGATAGTCGACTCAACATGATATGATCCAGCTCGACCAGAAGACCTGGCGGCTGGTGGCTCTCTCATGGTGTCCCACTCGAAGGTACGCTCATCCATGGACTCAAAAGTGTCCCATGCCTCCTCGATGGGTTTCATTTGGAAGTCACCCTGACACATCGACTCCAACAATGTGCGGGTGTTGTAGTTGATGCCCTCATAAACAATCTGGCACAGCTGCCATAGCTCAAGTCCAAGATGAGGGCATTGCTGGAGAAGGTCCTTGAACCTCTCAAAGAAACCATGAAAAGATTCAGTCTTGGTCTGATACATTTGATGTATCTGGTGCCATATCTGTTGAGTTTTCCTTTGAGGGAAAAATCTCTTCAGAAAGACGGTCACAAAGTCATCCCAAGACCGAATCGAGCTCGCCGGGAGGCTATACATCCATTTCTTCGCATTATCCTTCAATGCGAAAGAAATCATCCTCAACCGGACTGAATCCTCGTCAAGCTGTTGAAGCTTGAACATGGAGCATACTTCCTCGAATTCGCGTATAAAGATATACAGATCCTCCTTATTGGCAGTAAAGGTTGGAAGCATGCTCACATATTGAGGTTTCAGCTCATAGTTGTTCCCGCGAGCAGGGGGAACAACTATGCAAGAAGGTTGCGCGGCCCGAACAGGATGGGTCCGCTCCCACAAAGTCATTGGTTTATCATGTCGAGCTAAAGGTGGTGGTGCACCAAGAACTCGATCCTGACCGAATCTCCCTTCCTCTCGAGTCAGAGGAGAAGGAGAAGGAGGTTTACGTGGTGGCGGAAGCGGACCGAGGTATTCCATGTGTGGAACCTGGTCTCCTTCACCACCACGAGACGACTTGGCTTCATGCTCCAAAGGAGCACGAGGTGGAGATGGTCGATCACCAAGACCGTCCATCTCAGAAGAATGCACTCTCTCGAGTCGAGCGCTCTCACCAGAACGAGCCCAACCTCGCATAAAATGCTCGACTCGACTCTAAAATAACACACAACAGAAGGTGTACTAGAGGAGGAGACTAAACGTAGAGAATAGATGAGAGGACTAAGGTGAGGAGGGAAGAATCCCTAGAGCTAGCGTGGGTAGAGGGATCAGGAAGAAGCCTAACTAGCAAGCACGGCTCAAACAATGTAAGGCAATGGGTCCTTAGGCTAGACGACGCCTAACTTTGAGGTCACTAGCCTCGACACGCCTCACCTCCCTACAAAAAGGACCACAATGCCCAGCAAGTGATACCAGATTCGGAGATCCAGTACCTCCTACTATCGAGAAGGTAGGCAACGTCGATCAGGTCATGACGGTCTCAACTAGATTACTCTCCTAGTGCGCCCGCAATCCTAGGGCAATGTCTACTTGCTTTTAGTTAAGGCTTTATTAAGAGTGATTTTTGGGTCCAAGGAAAGGGTGATGAAATCCCCCACCTTATCTTTTATGGGACAACCCCTCCTTAGTAGCAATTTGATCCTAGATCTAGCAATCAATCGCTCCAATCAAATGCTCTCTCACTCTTGTCCTGATGCAATTCCTACTAACTAAAGCATGTGCATACGAGATGCATGAATGAGTAGGAAATGCGTACCTCACGCCAGCATTCAACAACTGAAAATAAAGCTAAAAGAAAAGACAACTATATGCCTAAGTCAATACATGATGCGTGACCTAAACAAATAAGAACGTCTAGTCTTTTGCTTTGGATTTTAGGGCCAAGTTGCTTAATGGGGGAGTGATTAATGATCTGGGGGCAAACCAGAAGTCAAAGCATGCAAAATAGGGCTCCCAGATAACACAAATTACAGAACTAACTACCAGCTAAAATTTGAGAGCACGAATCCGTTACCAGGCCGCCAATTGGCGGTCACCAACCGCTGATTGGCGGTCCTTTTGAAGCGTTTGTCCCTCAAACTTGTCCAGTCGCCTCCCTTTGATCCGATGGTTCCCTGAAACTAAGAAAAACTGGAAACAAAAAATTAAAAACCCCTCGAATCGCCCAAACCAAGGTCTGGACAAAGCACCTCCCCGGCAACGGCACCAAAAACTTGATTGATCGTTTTATATTTAACCGCAAGTGCACGGCCGCGTTGAAGCGGTGGAAAATACGGGTTGTCTACTGGGAGGTGTGTCGACACTTGGTTTGTTCGAAGGCGAGAGGTAAAAGAAGGAGAGAAAGATGTCTTTCACTAATCTAAACTACAAAGCTGAAATGAAATGGAGAAGAAACAATAAAACTAAACCCCAAAGGGGGTAGAGAAATAATGTGAACATAAAAGAGTGTGTGTGTGTGTGTGTTCATTAAGCTCCTCACAACATGTAGTGCATGAAATCATAAAACTACATCCAACTTTGCCTCCACATGAATTAAGATAAGACTACATCATTAAAACATACAAGACAATAATTGGAAAGAAACTTAATGAACTCAAGTATAAAGACTAGACCCTACTATGCCACTACATGAATTAAGATAAGACTACATCATTAAAACATACAAGACATTAGCTAAGGTAAAGGCAACAAGAGCACATACACTACAACTTGTGTTTCCAATATTAACTTCATCCATATCCTAACCTTATCATTCCCCATAAAATAGGTCCACTAATCAAAGCATAAGCTAAGCTTCATTCAAGAGCATTAGCATATCAAAGATAAGAGTGAAAACCCATTAGATGGTTATGGAAATCATATAAAGCTCAAGGGATAAAGATAACACACACTTAATACACTACATGATTATATCACATATTTCTCCACCCCCCAATGGGGATGGAACTACTCACACATATTTAAACTAACTACTCTAACAAAAGAAAGCATTACACTGAAATGAAACTACACTAATCAAGCAAGAAATATTAAAGAAGCATAAAACAAAACAAACAAGCAAGCATGCATATGAAAGGAAATTAAACTAAGAGAGGAACAACACAATTAAAGGAAAACATTATTATTAACTCACTCAATTACAAGTAGCCCTTCCTCCACCAGAGTTTTGCTTCAAGGCTTCACTCTTAGTAGGGAAGGTGGCCACCAAAGAGAGAGATGGATACAATGGGAGGTGAAGAGTTCTATTTATAAGCATGGAAAAAGCTAATCCGGAACAATCACCTGATGTGGGACTAAACCAATACCAAAAATAGCCTAAACACATGATAATACAAGTCCAGGAGAGAGCTTAGCAGAGTTGGGCTCTTCCAGACCGCCAATTGGCGGCCTATAAGGCCCAGATCTGTCTGGGTTTTGTGTTGGGCTTCTCTGGAAGCATTTCTTGGTCTTTGATGCATCTACTTGGTTTATTGGAGCTCCGACCCGAATCGAATTGCCAAAACACTCCCCATGATGGTATGGAGTTTCCTGTTTTGCTCTTAGGTCCTTCGGTCTTACGATCAGGTCCTTCTCCCTTGCATCTTAGTCCCCAGGTCTCACAATTAAGTCCTTTTTCCTGCTTTTGGGTCCTTTCATGGCTCTTCTCTTCAAACCTCTTTATTTCTTAAAAACAAACATAAAACTCGTCACGTAGCATTGCTTAGGTGTAAGATAATGGATATAATGTACGAATATAAGCATGAAATGATGTCAATAAACTTTACACATTGTATCACATTCAGAACTTAAGGTTGCTCATGTCTTTCACTTAAGTCCTTAACTAACTCTCACGAATAACTCATTAGGCTAGGTGTGTGGACCGATTACATATATAGAGTCGACCCGTAGTATTACCGCGTCCCATGATCGACAAAATAAGTCCAACGAGTCGTGTAGCTAGATTGATTAATGCATCTTGTTCGGATTTTGTGGGTATATCCGCTGAAAACCCTCAGGAGATAACACTCCTCCTCCTTGGTGACAAATAGGTTTCACGGCTTGTTGCACGTGCTAAGTGCAACCGTGATTCCTACGAAAGTGAGTTAGGATTTCTTTTTTTTCGTATGTTTTTTCCTTTCTTTGTTTTGGTCGGGACTAGCAAAAGTTAGGTGTGGGGGTATTTGATTGACACCATTTCATGCTTATATTTGTATCTTATATCCATTATCTTTCACCTAAACAATGCTATGTTACGAGTTTTATGTTTAGTTTTCAGGAATAAATAGGTTTGAAGAGATGAAGCGTAAAAGAACACAAAAGCTAGGAAAAAGGACTGAATTGTGAGATCTGGGGACTAAGATGCAAGGGAGAAGGACCTGAATGTAAGACAGAATGACCTAATAGCAAAACAGAATACTCAACACCACATGGGGAGTATTTTAACAATTCGATTCGGGTCGGAGCTCCAACAAACCAAGTGAATGCATCCAAGATCAGCAAATATACCAAGAAAAGCCCACAACAAAAATGAGCAGAATCTGAACCATATAGACCGCCAATTGGCGGTCCATTTTGGCCCAAATCCGCTAAAATTTCTCCAGCACATGTATTAGAGGATGTTTAGGCTATTTTTGGTATCTGTTTAGTCCCACATCGGGGGATTGTCCCAGTTTGCCTTTTTCCATGGCTATAAATAGAACTCTTCACCTTCCATTGTAATCACTTCATATTTTAAGTGGTTATTCTTCCTACTAGAAGTGAGGCCTTGAAGCACACACTAAAGTAGGAGGATGCTACTTTTAATGTGCGTCATTTTAATACAAGTTTTCTTTATTATGTTGTTTGTTTTATGTTTCTTGTTTTACTTTGCTTAATCTCATTTCATTAGTTTTATTAGCTTAGTTATTATGCTTTCTTTGTTTAGTTTAATAATTAGTGTAATGTTTAGTGCGTAGTTCCATCCCCTTTGGGGGGTGGAGTAGATGTACATACATACAAATGAGAATGGATTGAATGCTTTAATTCCAATGTGTTGATAAAACATGAATGTATGCTTGCTTGTTTTGGATAGAATTTATAACTTGATGAGTTTTGCCAAAATGATTAGACACCTCTCATGCTTGTTTAGGTTCTGAAATAAACATCTTGCATATGTAAATGTTAATCAACTAAGTTGGTAAATAGATTGATAGGTTTTGCCACAACATTTAGACATTTCGTATGCATGATAACACCACCTTTATTTGTGCTTAAAGAATGTGTTCAACACCCACCTCTTTGCTTGTGTGCACTCACTCCACCCCTTAGGGGTTTTCCCATATCTGTATTCCAGCATTCTTCTTTTGTTCTTAGCTTAGTTGTCATTTCATTGTTTGTTTGTTTCGTTCGCATTTCATACTTCTTAGCGTATTTTAGTGTAGAGTAGCATAATCAATCTTTCACCCCCAATTTTTGCCACTTGATTTCTGATAAACAAGAGGCTGCCCACCTCCCTGACGACGACCCGTACTTGCCACCGCTTCATCGCGGCAGTGCACTTGCGGTTTAATTAAAACGTTCAACAATTATGATTCTGATTGATTGATGGTTGGTACTTGCGGGCTGTCGAGTTCACAATTTGTTGATTATATTTTTCAGATTAATTATGAGCCTATCAGATGGCTTTAAATATCCGAGTGGGCAGCGGTCAGGATCGGGGATCGTATCTTAACGCACCGGGTTCGGGCGGGTGAGCAGATGTCCAGACTCGGGGCGTTGATTGATCGTTTTATATTTAACCGCAAGTGCACGGCCGCGTTGAAGCGGTGGCAAATACGGGTCGTCCACTGGGAGGTGTGTCGACACTTGGTTTATTCGAAGGCGAGAGGTAAAAAGAAGGGAGAAAGATGTATTACACTAATCTAAACTACAAAGCTGAAATGAAATGCAAAAGGAAATGAAGATAAGCAATAAAACTAAACCCCAAAGGGGGTAGAGAACTGATGTGAACATAAAGATGTGTGTGTGTGTGTGTGTGTGTGTGTGTTCAATTAAGCTCCTCACAACATGTAATGCATGAAATCATAAAACTACATCCAATCTTGCCTCTACATGAATTAAGATAAGACTACATCATTAAAGCATACAAGACAATGATTGGAATGAAGCTACATGAACTCAAGTATAAAGACTAGACCCTACTATGCCTCCACATGAATCAAGATTTCACTACATCATTAAAACATACAAGACATTAGCTAAGGTAAAGGCAACAAGAGCACATACATTACAAATTGTGTTTCCAATATTAACTTCATCCATATCCTAACCTTATCATTCCCCATAAAATAGGTCCACTAATCAAAGCATAAGCTAAGCTTCATTCAAGAGCATTAGCATATCAAAGATAAGAGTGGAGACAAATTAGATGGTTATGGAAATCATATAAACCTCAAGGGATAAAAATAACACACACTTAATACACTACATTATTATATCACATATTTCTCCACCCCCCAAATGGGGATGGAACTACTCACTACTCATTACACTAACTAATTTAGCAAAGGAAAGCATAATACTGAAATGAAATTTATACTACTTAAGCAAGAAAATAAAGAAGCATAAAACTAAACAAACAAACAAGCATGCAAATGAAAGGAAATTAAACTAAGAGAGAAACAACATCATTAAAAGAAAACTTCTATTATTAACTCACTCAATTACAAGTAGCTCTTCCTCCACTAGAGTTTTGCTTCAAGGCTTCACTCTTAGTAGGGAAGATGGCCACCAAGAGGGAGATGGATACAATGGGAGGTGAAGAGTTCTATTTATAAGCATGGAAAAAGCTAATCAGGGACAATCCCCCGATGTGGGACTAAACCAATACCAAAAATAGCCTAAACGAACACTAATACAAGTCCAGGAGAAGTTGGGGCGGATCCTGCATGATCCAGACCGCCAATTGGCGGTTCCAGACTGCCAATTGGCGGCCTAGAAAGCCCAGATCCGTCTGGGTCTTCTGGTGGGCTTGCCTTGGTGTGTTTCTTGGTCTTGGATGCATCTAACTTGTTTAGTGGAGCTCCGACCCGAATCGAATTGACAAAATACTCCTCATGATGGTGTGGAGTTTCCTGTTTTGCTCTTAGGTCCTTCTGTCTTACGATCAGGTCCTTCTCCCTTGCATCTTGGTCCCCAGGTCTCACAATTAGGTCCTTTTTTCCTGCTTTTGGGTCCTTTCATGGCTCTTCTCTTCAAACCTCTTTATTTCTGAAAACTAAACATAAAACTCGTCACGTAGCATTGCTTAGGTGTAAGATAATGGATATAAGGTACAAATATAAGCATGAAATGATGTCAATCAAATACCCCCACACCTAAGTTTTTGCTAGTCTCGAGCAAAACAAAGAAAGGAAAAAGCATACGAAAAACAAGAAATCCTAACTCACTTTCGTAGGAATCACGGTTGCACTTAGCACGTGCAACAAGCCGTTAAACCTCCTTGTTGCCAAGGAGGAGGAGTGGTGTCTCCTGAGGGTTTTCAGCGGATATACCCACAAAATCCGAACAAGATGCATTAATCAATCTAGCTACACGACTCGTTGAACTTATTTTGTCGATCATGGAATGCGGTAATACTACGGGTCGACTCTATATATGTAATCAGTCCACACACCTAACCTAATGAGTTATTCGTGAGAGTTAACTAAGGAATTAAGTGAAAGACATGGGCAACCTTAACTTCTGAATGTGAAACAAAGTGTAAAGTCCATTTTGGTTCTTATTTGACTCTTCTTTTCTTTTTTTTCTTTTTCTTTTCTTTTCTTTTTTTTTCTTTTTCTTTGGAGCATATATTGGTTGGTGTTTGATTCTCCCAAGGTCAGGTTTCGTGCATCATTGCCTATGAGGATTTACACTATCACATACACCTTCCCCCAAATCTCCACATAGGGCGATCCCTACCACCCGTGTAATGGGAGTTCGGTCGGTGCATCCCAAGTCAGATGACTCAAAAGCACCAGGCACAAAGTCCCCTTAGACCTACTTTCCCGAGTGATAGGAGTCGTGCGAGAAGAGAGAACACCACTTATTTATTCATTTATCTACATGGGAACCAAAACCCCTACACTAATGTCTCACAATAGGATTTAGAGGGTCCTTGACTACAACAAACTTCCTTAAGTTAACAGACACGAATTATTGACTCACTAGGTTCAGGGTGGACTTCATTAAATGTTTGAGCACTGAAACCCTATGATTACTCACCCCCAAGGGAAAACTGGGGTGCATCCTAACGACTCGATAAATCCTAAAGCCACGTACTAGATATCCTAATGCATCATGTTCAAGACAATTTTGGGAGCTTTCTTTTTACTTTAACTCTCAACGGTTTAGCACATGCTAAACACACGCAAAACCCACAAAACATTTTCTTTCAAAAACACATGAAGATTTTGAAAGAAATGTGAAAATTTTGAAGCACTAGGCAAGCAAAAGAAGACAAGTCACCCAAGGATCATGGCAAGCAGATATATCGATATTAAATGCAGCACACTATCATGACCCTAACAATGCAAACAAAAGAAAATAAAATCAAAGGAAAAAGACTCGACTATGTACACACGTAAAACACCCCCCCACACCTACTTCATGCATTGTCATCAATGAATGCAAGCAAGATACTACATGGATTGATGCATAAAAAGGAGAGATCTCACCAACATGAAGTACAAAGGGAAGTGCAAGGTCATGTTGATGGACCTAACCCGAATTCCCTCAAAACCTGTGAGATGCTAAAGAAGGGATACAAATACGTGAAAGAAATGGAGCCCAAATACACAAGGGTTGGGGCTCACAACAATCAATGCTCACTGAAGGAGTCTTTTATTGTACTTTTTTTTTCTTTTTTTTTCTTTTTTTTTTATATAACTATGTACAAACATAAGTTCCCATCTTCATTTGTCAAAAGACATCAAATGGGAACCTCAAGAGTGGGTCAATGCACTTGGAAAGGGAACATGACACCACGCGGGGCCAGAATACGCATGCGTGGGCCCCCTTCACAAAGAGCACCAGATGAAATGAGAGGTTCATGAATTGGACGCAAAGGCGTCTCATTCAAAGGATCAAACTGAAAGAGCTTGAACCTCTCGAGAGTTTGGGAAATAAGGGGCAACGGAAGAAAAATATCTCCCGTTGCGGAACTGAAGTTATGATCATCAATCCAAACTCTCCAACCAACAGGCTGGTGGGTCGGAACGAGGTCAAGCACCTCGTTAGGCATATCCGACACACCAGGAGAACGGGAAGTGGGTCTCATACCCAAAGTATCCTCCAAGGAACTCCTAATACCCTCATGAGCAATGTAGTTGTTTGATGCTCCATCATTTCCAAGATGATCAGGAACAATAGTGAGAGGCAAACTCTCATCAGGTTGTTTGAAATTGAGGGTACTAGGGAGCTCTTGCTCCACCAGAGGTGAGTCCTTAAGAGGTAAAATATGAAGATCATGTGGCTCAAGGGCCACGGGACAAAAAGATAAGGCACAATCCTGTGCCGACTCATAATGAGGCTGGTCCAAGTTATTCTCAATTTGAATCGAATCCTCCACTAAGTGATCGTGAATTGAAACCCCAAGTCCCTCAGACTGACTAGGAGTTTGACTTTGAAAGGTTGTGCTTTGAATTTGTGGATGTGGTGGTGGTTCGATTTCAGCAGATAAATCCTCAAGTTGACAAGAAAGGTTACTCTCCTTACTTAATTGTTGCGTCAGTTGACTCACTTGAAGTGTCAGATTTTGTATGCGGTCAACGAGGAGGTCCAAGTCAGATCTTGGGAAATTTTGGGGTTGGGTGTTGATGGCCTGAGAATGAGTCCAATGATTTGAAGTGGGGTGTTGGTAGAATTCTGGGTATTCGGGAGGAGGATATTGGGGTGGAAATGATGTATAAGAATTTGAATACGAATTGTCTCCCCACGAATCCATCCCTCTCGGGTTGTACGCGGATGCGTAATGGTCATATTGAGCATTTTGGGAAAATGTATGCTCATACTCAGGCTCTGGGGGAACATAAGGACATTCCCCGATATTATGACCACTCAACCCACAACAATCGCACGGTATGGCTACTGGAGCCACTGGTGCACTCATGTCGTCTACCGCATGCATGAAAGAGGCCAAAGTTTGTTGCCCAGAGTATGATCCAACATAACTAGATGGAGATCTAGCCGTCGGTGCCTCTCTCATATCACCCCTATATGAAGATTGCTCAGTCACATAATGATGATCATCCCAACCGTACGGGGTGTTCGTCTGAGCCACCCCAGGTTGCATGGGTCCGGAATACCAGGGAGAATCATCCTGGTCCCAACAATGATATGAATGGTCGCCCATGTAACCATCCATCTCAACAAACAACTCTCGAGTCGACCACTCTCACCACCACGAGACTAAGCTCGCAAAAAGTGCTCGACTCGACCCAAAAACGCTACCAGAGAGTGTAAAGGGGAGGAGACTATAACGTAGAAGAAGGTGAGAAGAAGATGACTCAGAGAAGAAGGGAAGAATCCCTAGAGCTAGCGAGGGTACAGGGTGAAGGTAGAAGCCTAACTAGCAAGCATGGCTCAAACAATGTAAGGCAATGGGTCCTTAGGCTAGACGACGCCTAACTTCGAGGTCACTAGCCTCGACACGCCTCACCTCCCTACAACGAGGACCACAATGCCCAGCAAGTGATACCAGATCCGGAGATCCAGTACCTCCTACTATCGACAAGGTAGGCAACGCCGATCAGGTCATGGCGGTCTCAACTAGATTACTCTCCTAGTGCGTCCAAAATCCTAGGGCCAATGTCTACTTGCTTTTAGTTAAGGCTTTACTTGAGTGTGCTTTTTGGGGCTAAGGGAGGGGTGATGAAATCCCCCACCTTATCTTTGAAGACTATAGGTGATGCCCCTTAAAGATGTTTTGAAATCTTAGGCTAGCAAGCAACTCACCAAACAAGCACTCACCTCACTCTTGTTTCGATGCAAACCTTACTCACTAATGAATGTCCTAATGCGTGAATGAGTGATAAGGAATGCGTACCTCGCTCCAGCAATCAACGACAAAATGTAAAGCAAAGAAAAGAAAGATGCATGCAAGGTCTACATATGATGCATGACCTAGATGGCAAAGAGTCTAATCTTTTGCTTTGAGTTTTATGGTCCAAGTTGATTAAAGGGGGAGTGATTAATGATCTGGGAGCAAACACAAAGTCATAGCATGCAAAATAGGGCTCCCAGATAACACCAATTTGAACACTAAGTACCAGAAAAAATTACAAGGCAAGAAACTCTCACCAGGCTGCCAATTGGCGGTCTTCAACCGCTGATTGGCGGTCTGTTTAGGTTTTCTCTTCCTGCAACTTCGCCAGTCGCCTCCCCGTGATCTTGTGGTTCCCTGAAACTAAGACAAACTGAAAACAAAAAATTAAAAACCCCTCGAATCGTCCAAACCAAGGTCTGGACAGAGCACCTCCCCGGCAACGGCGCCAAAAAACTTGATTGATCGTTTTATATTTAACCGCAAGTGCACGGCCGCGTTGAAGCGGTGGCAAATACGGGTCGTCCACTGGGAGGTGTGTCGACACTTGGTTTATTCGAAGGCGAGAGGTAAAAAGAAGGGAGAAAGATGTATTACACTAATCTAAACTACAAAGCTGAAATGAAATGCAAAAGGAAATGAAGATAAGCAATAAAACTAAACCCCAAAGGGGGTAGAGAACTGATGTGAACATAAAGATGTGTGTGTGTGTGTGTGTTCAATTAAGCTCCTCACAACATGTAATGCATGAAATCATAAAACTACATCCAATCTTGCCTCTACATGAATTAAGATAAGACTACATCATTAAAACATACAAGACAATGATTGGAATGAAGCTACATGAACTCAAGTATAAAGACTAGACCCTACTATGCCTCCACATGAATCAAGATTTCACTACATCATTAAAACATACAAGACATTAGCTAAGGTAAAGGCAACAAGAGCACATACATTACAAATTGTGTTTCCAATATTAACTTCATCCATATCCTAACCTTATCATTCCCCATAAAATAGGTCCACTAATCAAAGCATAAGCTAAGCTTCATTCAAGAGCATTAGCATATCAAAGATAAGAGTGGAGACCCATTAGATGGTTATGGAAATCATATAAAGCTCAAGGGATAAAAATAACACACACTTAATACACTACATTATTATATCACATATTTCTCCACCCCCCAAATGGGGATGGAACTACTCACTACTCATTACACTAACTAATTTAGCAAAGGAAAGCATAATACTGAAATGAAATTTATACTACTTAAGCAAGAAAATAAAGAAGCATAAAACTAAACAAACAAACAAGCATGCAAATGAAAGGAAATTAAACTAAGAGAGAAACAACATCATTAAAAGAAAACTTCTATTATTAACTCACTCAATTACAAGTAGCTCTTCCTCCACTAGAGTTTTGCTTCAAGGCTTCACTCTTAGTAGGGAAGATGGCCACCAAGAGGGAGATGGATACAATGGGAGGTGAAGAGTTCTATTTATAAGCATGGAAAAAGCTAATCAGGGACAATCCCCCGATGTGGGACTAAACCAATACCAAAAATAGCCTAAACGAACACTAATACAAGTCCAGGAGAAGTTGGGGCGGATCCTGCATGATCCAGACCGCCAATTGGCGGTTCCAGACCGCCAATTGGCGGCCTAGAAAGCCCAGATCCGTCTGGGTCTTCTGGTGGGCTTGCCTTGGTGTGTTTCTTGGTCTTGGATGCATCTAACTTGTTTAGTGGAGCTCCGACCCGAATCGAATTGACAAAATACTCCTCATGATGGTGTGGAGTTTCCTGTTTTGCTCTTAGGTCCTTCTGTCTTACGATCAGGTCCTTCTCCCTTGCATCTTGGTCCCCAGGTCTCACAATTAGGTCCTTTTTTCCTGCTTTTGGGTCCTTTCATGGCTCTTCTCTTCAAACCTCTTTATTTCTGAAAACTAAACATAAAACTCGTCACGTAGCATTGCTTAGGTGTAAGATAATGGATATAAGGTACAAATATAAGCATGAAATGATGTCAATCAGGCGTTACAAATGGTATCAGAGCAATACGATCCTCGGAATTAGTCGGGATTTGGATTTGAAATACAAATTTGATTGGATTGGAATTTGAGAAATTGAATTTAGAAGTATTGACTATTGATTTAAATGTGAATTTTGACTTGGTTGGATTTGCTACCAAATTATTAATAAATAATGAAAGATGAATTTAGAGATATTTGGACTTGAGTTCAAATGTGAATTTGGATTTGGTTGGATTGATTATCTAAATTATGAGCGATAAGTGGTGTTAGGTTTTTAGATTTGATAAATAATGAGTTGAAAATTTTGTATTGATTTGTTCGGATTGAGACAGTATTGAGATCAAATTTCGAGGACGAAATTTCTTTTAAGGATGGTAGAATGTAATATCCTCAATTTTTTAGTTGAGGTAATAATCAAATATCTCAATGGACTAATTAAGATTGTTGGATGATTGTGTGGTTTTAGGAGAACATGGAATTTTGAGAAGAATATAGAGAAGAAAAAGATGGAGATTTTGAGGCAAGTATTGATTTGTTATTCTTCAGTTTCATATCATGTCTGTCTCTCTTGATATTCGTAGTTGCATGCATGATGAGTATTGATATTGATTTTATGGATATTCATATGATTGCATGGTGGTGTTTCGGTCGACATGTCTTGTGGCTGTGTGTATGTTTCTGGCAGAGCAACTTAGGAAGGAGCTGCCTAGCGGACATCGCGGAGCCCCCCGAGAGAGGAAAGGGCTGCCTGTCGTTAGTGTGGAGCTACCAGGTGTGCGTCTGACTGATTGATAGATTTCAGAAGCACAGGATGTGGTCGAATCCGAATGGGGGTTCCAGATTGTAATGCATGTATTTTTTTTGTGATGCATGTCTCTTGATTGTGCTTATTGACTGAATGTCATATTCTGTATTATTTTTCACATGATTATGATTCTGATTGATTGATGGTTGGTACTTGCGGGCTGTCTAGCTCACAATTTGTTGATTATATTTTTCAGATTAATTATGGGCCTATCAGATGGATTTAAATATCCGAATGCGCAGCGGTCAGGATCGTGGATCGTATCTTAACGCACCGGGTTCGGGTGGGTGAGCAGTTGTACAGGCTCGGGGCGTTACAAATGGTATCAGATATTCCTTAAAGGAGGGTAGATTGTAATAACCTTAATCTGAACATCCTAATTAACCTAAACTAAACCTAAATTACCCTTAATTAAGTCGTGAACAGTAAAGCATGAGGTGGAGGTTTGGATAAGAGTTAGATTTTTAGGTTTTAGCTATAAATAGAAGTGTTAGGTTAAGAAAAACGTTTTTCTCATTGCTTGAGTGTTTCAGAGGGTAAGAGAGGCGATTTTGGAGGAAAAGAAGAAGGAGAGAAGGAGGAGAAGAAGAAGTGAAGGTGGAGAGTTGGGTTAGGCTTGCCAAAGCTTGGGAAGCTTCCACAAACTTCAAAAAGGTATGCCAAGTCTTCATTATAACTCACATAAGCTTTGTGGGTGTTGGGGATCGACGTTGGTGTCGAATTCCCTCTCGGATTGCAACCTATTCACAGGTTGAAGACGACAATCGGTCGACCGATGCCTGTGGGCAGTCGACCGATTCTATTATTACAATCGGTCGACCGGTGCCTGTGGGCAGTCGACCGATTCTATTATTATATTGATTTGCACCCTCAAACGGTCGAACGATGTCTGAGGACGGTCGACCGTTATGCCAGATTTGTGCGGAAAAAGGGTTGATGGTGGTATCGGTCGAACGGATCCACTTCACCGGTCGACCGAAACAATGAGAGTAGGTTGGTTGGGGATTTTGACTTATTAAACGGTCGAACATCCTTAACCTGGTTCGACCGATCTATTCGATGCTAAGTCGGTTGGGAGCTTTGACCATCTAAACGGTCAACCGCTCTTTAACTTTCAGTCGACCGACTGAGCATTTTAATTAAGCAGTAGAGTGTCTGTGATGTTTCGGTCGAACTGTATCTCAGTTCCGGTCGACCGAATATTACTTAGGTAAAATGCTGAAATCCCTGTTATCGGTTGAACGGACACTTGGTTCGACCGGTCGGATATATAAATATTATAAATATTGTATAGCGTAGACCATCCAAACGGTCGACCGCCAGATGACTTTTGTTCGACCGATTGGTCGGTAATTCGGTTGGCGTGGTTCGACCGAATGCATTGTTTGTACAGTACCGAGTACTGTGTGGAAGACCGATCGACCGGGGTGCTTGTAGCGGTCGACCGATCTGCCGCAGGTTGGTGGATTTATCCACACGCGAGCCATCGAGTATAGGTCGACTACCGGCTCCGAGGCGACGGTCGATTACCGGCCTTGAGAGCTACGGATTTCACCTTCGACGAGGGCGTATTATTGTTGGCCTTTCATATCGAGTGGGGTGTGAGAGATGAGTGCCGTAAACCTTGGGCTGTTTGTTGGGGTTTGTTGGTACGCGTCTGGCCGTTCTTGGGGGAGCAGCGGTTGCCGTCTGGCCCGAGTTGTGCATTCGACAGGCTGGCTTGCTCCTTGTGCGGCGGCGTAGTACCAGGGTGCCTTCCTACGGTGCTTGGGGAGCAGTGGTGCTGACTGACCCATGTGAGGCAGCGGTGGACTGACTTGACCCTTGTGCGGCAGGGGTGGTTCAGTACCGCGGAGGCGGAGAGGGGTATTATTGTGGACCCGAGGCGGATGATCATGTGCATTGCATTGCATTGTCTTTAATTTCCATTTTTGTATTTTAGGAGGTTTGGCATACGGGGTTCCAGATGGGAACTCAGGCATGTTTCAATTGTTTGCATTTCAGGTAGCGAGCAACATTAGAGTCGAGGTGGTGACCGAGGAGGGTGCCCCCGGGATCTGATCCTGTCTTCTCTTATTCCTTTTGTTGAGGTAGTGATTACCTAGTTGTATTTATTTTGGTTGTAATCACAGTTGACTCAGATGTATTTTGACTTCCACGTGGATCTATATCTTATTTATATATATTTCTCCTTGTTGTCTCGTGACGTTCCCGGTGTTGACCGTTGACGGTCTTTTATGTTGTTTAAATTTTCCGCTATTTTCGGGGACGTTACAAATACATCCCGGATAGAATCCACAAACTAGTTTAATAAGGAAATCTGATGTTAAAAAAATACATAAAACCACAAGTACTTGTACTCCTACCAACATCATACAACATCATATTTCAGTGCAGTACAATTATTCAACCCAGCAACTAATGTAATCTTTCACATCTCATTAGGGAAGTTCTTTCTGAACTCCCAATCAATCCACATCATTCGATCATCTGGTGACTCAAGCATGGCAAAGATTTCCCAATTTAATGTCCTTTATAAGATTCATTGCAGGTAAGTACTTAACAATTTTCATTTTAATTCCGGTTTCCTTTAGCAGTTCCACGCAATGGTCAAAAGAACAACTATCTTTTGCACATCTCTTTGCCGACAACTCGTAAGAGTAAATCGGATCTAGCTCACATAACAATTTGTGATCACTGCTCCTTGCCGCTGCCGCAATACTTTCATTTCCACTCTTCGAAGTCAAAGATGTACGTCTTCTTCTTTTTTTGCCCTGCGTGAAGGGATTGGAATTCGTCCTTGACCACCTTCTTTTCATTCTTTTCCTAAAGTTTTTCCTCTTGTTCAACCTCATCCTCCCCAACTTCTGGGTGACATTTTGCAGATATATTGCAGCCCCCAAAAGATCTTATGGTCGTTGGGTTGTTCAGAATGCAATTAAATCTTGCCACAACAATGACATTTTGAAATTTTTCATTGGATAAGGCTTCATGTTGCAGTGGCTGACTCTGAAATTCTTGTTGTTTTTGGGTACCTATGAAAAGCAACAAACCAAATTAGACTAGTAAATAAGTAATAATATAACGATCTACAATTTAAAATTTACCTTGACGAAATACATCCTGCATTTGTCATCCAATGTGAAAGTACCTTTAGTGTTGTCCCAACCAGTTCCAGTCATTTTCCGTAACGTTTCCCAACCAACCCACTGATCCCTAGTCTTATCCCAATGATTCTTGAATTGTGTGTGACTAATGCAATGGCAGTCTTTGACTTAAATTTGGCAGTTACGTTTGTGTAACCCTCTCTATTTAGAAAGGTTATTGGTACATTACCCTTTCGAACTTCTTTTGTACATATTTTGAGAAAAATCTTGATCATTTCTGGTTTCCATAGGGCAAGGTCAATTTTTTGAATAGCCTTCCCCCTACCCTTACACCCTTTAGTGGTTGTTCTCTCAGAAACATTTACTGTATTACACTATTCCCAGGGACCTATAGTGCTGGGGGAGAACATGAGGATATGCTGAAGTTTGGATTGTTTGGGTAAGATTGGGTTGAGAATATTTCCTCCTCAATGTCAAAGTTATCTTAGAAATTAGGATAGTTTGAAGTTTGCTCCATTATTTGGTAACCTAGGTAGTGAGTGGCACCATAAATTGATGAAGCAAATAGAATATAGTAAAAAAAGAAACTCAGTACAATAAGTTCACATATAGCAACAACCAAAAAGTAGAAAATACATCCACATATATGAAATTTATATCTACCAAAAAATAGATATTGAAATTTTATAAACCCATAGATGCTGCAATCATATCACAAATTGCATCTCCACGGACATTCATAACTTGCTCCTCCAAAAGTCCCTCTTCGGGGTCATAATGGCAACTACCACTAAAACTACAATTTTGTGCTTCACTTATAGAGGAACGTAAGAAATCGTCGTTAATTCTTTGCTCAATGATGAAATTCTGAATTGTCATAGCACAAATAACCATTTTAACTTGACAGGGTAGAGGAAAGGGAGGCATATCTGCACAAACCATCTTTTTTTAACACCCCGAATGCTCTCTCTATTATATTCGTCAATGAAGAGTGTAAGTGATTAAAAGTTTCTTTGTTCCCACTAGGTCCACGAATTATGGTATCTTCTATTTTTGTAAGGCGTCAGAAACCCTTCACGGTTTGGGTTCTAGCGTCGACAACATAATACTTGTCTTGGTAGGTTGGGAAGTTGTTTTGTGACCAAGCTATTGCATGATTTAGAACATTACAATCGTATGCAGATCCTTTCCACCCAACCGACACAAATACAAACCTCATATTGAAGTCACATACTCCTAAAACATTTTGCGTACAGTGCATCGGGTCTCTGCCTGAACGGTAGGTTGGCTGCTCTCGGATTAGGACAACAACATCAACATGGGTACCGTCCAAAACACCAATGCATTCTTTAAAATAAGGGAAGTATTTTCCACCACCACTTCCGAGTATATGGCGAGGGGTTACACAAAAGTCCTTGATATTTCTAATAAGGCCCCAACCCCATTTGAACATGACATTTGTCACACTTTTAACATACCAACTTATAGTTTCTCCAGAATGTTGTAGTTGGGCTTGTAATGACCCATTTGTTTCCCCGTATGCTAGTGTTTTTAAGAAAATATACATTTGTTCCTCAACAGCAACATTTTCTGTGTCTTGCAGCATATCTCCCTCTTTAAATATCCTACAGAGCAATTTAAATGTTTCTGGCATCAAACGGCAAGCATCAAAAGATACACCATAATGCCGAGTTAGTAAATTATGAACAACTTCAGCTCCCGTGAAAGGGGTTGTGTGAGCCAAATTCCTAAGGACTGGGGGTAAGGTTTCCCATTGTGCGTTGCATAGGAAAATGAAAGATGTGATTACAAAGAGATCGTCTTCATCTCCATCGGTCAATCCTAGTCGTATATTTTCCATTTTATCCATAAAGAGGGACAACCTATCGGTTCTTACTACATTAAATCGGGAAAAATATGAGTAAGAAATCACACTACTACCATATTATGATTTGGTTGTGGATATTGATTAGTAGCATTTTGCATCACCACTTGCGGATTTTTATCTGCTACTGGCAGATCACCTTGCTTAGTTGGATGTCCAATTTTGGTAGTGGGTCGGGTATTCAGGTCAGAGCATTGCAAGACCATCAGATGTGATTTACAGTCATCCAATTATTTTTAAATTAATCATAACCATGTATTAGTCTATATATACTATTGTAATCCCTCCTCACCTCTTCTTCTTTCTCCTCCATTAGTTTAGGTTTATTTTGCTGCTGATTAGTGTAAGAGAAAATGAAGGAGAAACTTTGTAATCTTTTCTTTTTAATCAATGAAGAGTGTTGTTTTTTTTAATTACGTCTTTCCTTTGATGCAATTTCGTTTATGTTGTTCTTTGCTTAATCTTGTTTTCCTTCATTTCCATTATGGGTTTATGTTTTTTCATGCTTTAGTTTATGTTGTTCTTTGCTTAATCTTATTTGATGTGGAGACATAGTGGGATTTGGTCTTTATGCATGAGTTCATTTAGCTTCATTTCAATTATTGTCTTGTATGTTTTAATAATACTGTTTTTTCTTATTTCATGTGGAGGCAAAGATAGATTTGGCTTTATGGTTTTCATGTACTACATGTTGTGACGAGCACAAATAAACATACACATATTTTCGTATTTGCATTCTTTTTCTACGCCCTAAGAGGTTTAGTTTTATTTTTTGTTTTCGGTTACAGACGCATAGTAGTGTAACTCCGCTCGAAGATGGTGATGACAAGGAAGGCACCCCAATGTGGTTGTCCACCTCCTTACCAGACCTCAAAGTATGAATCACATTAATATGATGGGTCGGTTCAGAGGTAGCATGAGGTAAAGGTGTCCTTCCTTGCGAATGGGTACCCCGGGGATTTACCTCGGGTTGACTCGGTAATTGACCCTTCTCGCATTCATGGAGCTGATTAGCCAACTGGCTCACTTGCATTTCCAATGCTTTGACCGTATTGTTGTTGGCCGAAAACATGGCTTGCGTGCTCTGAATGAACGCGTGAAGGGTTTGCTCAAGAGTGGAGTCCTTAGGGTCAACCCGTTGGGGTTGTGGAGTTTGGTTAGAATAACCCGACGAAGAGGTCTGAGGAGGTTGGTAATTGTGGTTCTGAGACCTTTGATGTGGAGGTTGGTAAGTCGCCGATGGGCGTGGAGGTTGAGGTTGAGCGTGCGAGCTCTGACCGTTACCCCCACTAGGCCCCCAAGAGAAGTTAGGATGGTTACGCCATCCCGGGTTGTAAGAGTGACTGTACGGGTCGTTTCGGGGCCTTTGTTGATACATCGCATTTGCATGCTCAGTATCCCTTGGAGCGTAAGCGCATTCCAAGTCATCATGTCCCGACAGTCCACACCTACTACACTCGGGAGTAGCGACCTGAGCTACAGGAGCTCGGTCCATCTCCAAACACTCAATCCTACGCATGAGAGCAGCCACTTTCGCCTCAGACGCGATAGTTGACTCAACTTGATAAGATCCAGCTCGACCAGAAGACCTGGCGGCTGGTGGCTCTCTCATGGTGTCCCACTCGAAGGTACGCTCAGCCATGGACTCAAAAGTGTCCCATGCCTCCTCGATGGGTTTCATTTGGAAGTCACCCTGACACATTGACTCCAACAATGTGCGGGTGTTGTAGTTGATGCCCTCATAAACAATCTGGCACAGCTGCCATAACTCAAATCCATGATGAGGGCACTGCTGGAGAAGGTCCTTGAACCTCTCAAAGAAACCATGAAACGATTCGGTCTCGGTCTGATACATTTGATGTATCTGGTGCCGTATCTGTTGAGTTTTCCTTTGAGGGAAAAATCTCTTCAGAAAGACGGTCACAAAGTCATCCCATGACCGAATCGAGCTCGCCGGGAGGCTATACATCCATTTCTTCGCATTATCCTTCAATGCGAACGAAATCATCCTCAACCGGACAGAATCCTCGTCAAGCTGTTGAAGCTTGAACATGGAGCATACTTCCTCGAATTCGCGTATAAAAATATACGGATCCTCCTTATTGGCAGTAAAGGTTGGAAGCATGCTCACATACTGAGGTTTCAGCTCATAGTTGTTCCCGCGAGCAGGGGGAACAACTATGCAAGAAGGTTGCGCGGCCCGAACAGGATGGGTCCGCTCCCACAAAGTCATCGGTCTATCATGTCGAGCTAAAGGTGGTGGTGCACCAAGAACTCGATCCTGACCGAATCTCCCTTCCTCTCGAGTCAGAGGAGGAGGAGAAGGAGGTCTACGTGGTGGTGGGAATGGACCGAGGTAGTCCATGTACGGAACCCGGTCTCCCTCGCCACCACGAGACGACTCGCCTTCTTGCTCCAAAGGAGCACGAGGCGGAGATGGTCGATCACCAAGATCTTCCATCTCAGAAATAAGCACTCTCTCGAGTCGAGCGCTCTCACCAGAACGAGCCCAACCTCGCATAAAATGCTCGACTCGACTCTAAACCTACACACAACAGAAGGTGTACTAGAGGAGGAGACTATACGTAGAGAATAGATGAGGAGAGGACTCAGATGAGGAGGGAAGAATCCCTAGAGCTAGCGAGGGTAGTGGGATCAGGAAGAAGCCTAACTAGCAAGCACGGCTCAAACAAAGTAAGGCAATGGGTCCTTAAGCTAGACGACGCCTAACTTCGAGGTCACTAGCCTCGACACGCCTCACCTCCCTACAACGAGGACCACAATGCCCAGCAAGTGATACCAGATCCGGAGATCCAGTACCTCCTACTATCGACAAGGTAGGCAACGCCGATCAGGTCATGACGGTCTCGACTAGATTACTCTCCTAGTGCGTCCGAATTCCTTAGGGCCAATGTCTACTTGCTTTTAGTTAAGGCTTTATTAAGAGTGAATTTTGGGGCCAAGGAAAGGGTGATGAAATCCCCCACCTTATCTTTTATGGGACAGCCCCTCCTTAGTAGCGATTTGATCCTAGATCTAGCAATCAATCGCTCCAATCAAACGCTCTCTCACTCTTGTCCCGATGCACCTTACTAACTAATGCATGAACGAAACATGCATGAATGAGGGATGTGGGTGCACGTACCTCACGCCAGCAATCAACGACAAAATGTAAAGCAAAGAAAAGACAAATGCATGCAAGGTCTACCAATGGTGCATGACCTAGATGGCAAGAAGTCTAATCTTTTGCTTTGAGTTTTATGGTCCAAGTTGATTAAAGGGGGAGTGATTAATGATCTGGGAGCAAATAAGAAGTCACAGCATGCAAAATTGGGCTCCCAGATAACACAAATTACAACACAAACGACCACAAAAAAATTGGAAGACATAATCCCTTACCAGGCCGCCAATTGGCGGTTCCAAACCGCTGATTGGCGGTCTGTTGTTGGATTCGCTTCCTCAAACTTCTCCAGTGGCCTCCCCGTGATCTGATGGTTTCCTGAAACTAAGACAAACTGGAAACAAAAAATTAAAAACCCCTCGAATCGTCCAAACCAAGGTCTGGACAGAGCACCTCCCCGGCAACGGCGCCAAAAACTTGATTGATCGTTTTAAATTTAACCGCAAGTGCACGGCCGCGTTGAAGCGGTGGCAAATACGGGTCGTCCACTGGGAGGTGTGTCGACACTTGGTTTATTCGAAGGCGAGAGGTAAAAAGAAGGGAGAAAGATGTATTACACTAATCTAAACTACAAAGCTGAAATGAAATGCAAAGGAAATGAAGATAAGCAATAAAACTAAACCCCAAAGGGGGTAGAGACTGATGTGAACATAAAGATGTGTGTGTGTGTTCAATTAAGCTCCTCACAACATGTAGTGCATGAAATCATAAAACTACATCCAATCTTGCCTCTATATGAATTAAGATAAGACTACATCATTAAAACATACAAGACAATGATTGGAATGAAGCTACATGAACTCAAGTATAAAGACTAGACCCTACTATGCCTCTACATGAATTAAGATGACTACATCATTAAAACATACAAGACATTAGCTAAGGAAAAGGCAACAAGAGTACATACACTACAAATTGTGTTACCAACATTAACTTTATCCATATCCTAACTTTATCATTCCCCATAAAATAGGTCCACTAATCAAAGCATAAGCTAAGCTTCATTCAAGAGCATTAGCATATCAAAGATAAGAGTGGAGACCCATTAGATGGTTATGGAAATCATATAAAGCTCAAGGGATAAAAATATCACACACTTACTACACTACATTATTATATCACATATTTCTCCACCCCCCAAATGGGGATGGAACTACTCACTACTCATTACACTAACTAATTTAGCAAAGGAAAGCATAATACTGAAATGAAAGTTATACTACTTAAGCAAGAAATATTAAAGAAGCATAAAACTAAACAAACAAACAAGCATGCAAAGGAAAGGAAATTAAACTAAGAGAGAAACAACATCAATAAAAGAAAACTTATATTATTAACTCACTCAATTACAAGTAGCTCTTCCTCCACTAGAGTTTTGCTTCAAGGCTTCACTCTTAGTAGGGAAGATGGCCACCAAGAGGGAGATGGATACAATGGGAGGTGAAGAGTTCTATTTATAAGCATGGAAAAAGCTAATCCGGGACAATCCCCCGATGTGGGACTAAACCAATACCAAAAATAGCCTAAACACATGCTAATACACGTCCAGGAAGAATCTTGGCTGATTTGGGCTTAACCAGACCGCCAATTGGCGGTTCCAGACCGCCAATTGGCGGCCTATAAAGCCCAGATCCGGCTGGGTCTTCTGGTGGGCTTGCCTTGGTGTGTTTCTTGGTCTTGGATGCATCTAGCTGGTTTAGTGGAGCTCCGACCCGAATCGAATTGACAAAATACTCCTCATGATGGTGTGGAGTTTCCTGTTTTGCTCTTAGGTCCTTCTGTCTTACGATCAGGTCCTTCCCCTTGCATCTTGGTCCCCAGGTCTCACAATTAGGTCCTTTTTTCCCGCTTTTGGGTCCTTTCATGGCTCTTCTCTTCAAACCTCTTTATTTCTGAAAACTAAACATAAAACTCGTCACGTAGCATTGCTTAGGTGTAAGATAATGGATATAAGGTACAAATATAAGCATGAAATGATGTCAATCAAATACCCCCACACCTAAGTTTTTGCTAGTCTCGAGCAAAACAAAGAAAAAAAAGCATACGAAAAAACAAGAAATCCTAACTCACTTTCGTAGGAATCACGATTGCACTTAGCATGTGCAACAAGCCGTTAAACCTCCTTGTTGCCAAGGAGGAGGAGTGGTGTCGCCTGAGGGTTTTCAGCGGATATACCCACAAAATCCGAACAAGATGCATTAATCAATCTAGCTACACGACTCGTTGGACTTATTTCGTCGATCATGGAATGCGGTAATACTACGGGTCGACTCTATATATGTAATCAGTCCACACACCTAGCCTAATGAGTTATTCGTGAGAGTTAACTAAGGATTTAAGTGAAAGACATGGGCAACCTTAACTTCTGAATGTGAAACAAAGTGTAAAGTCCATTTTGGTTCTTATTTGACTCTTCTTTTCTTTTCTTTTTTTCTCTTTCTTTTTTTTTTTTTTTTTCTTTTTCTTTGGAGCATTTATTGGTTGGTGTTTGATTCTCCCAGGGTCAGGTTTCGTACATCATTGCCTATGAGGACTTACACTATCACGTACACCTTCCCCCAAATCTCCACATAGGGCGATCCCTACCACCCGTGTAACGGGGGTTCGGTCGGTGCATCCCAAGTCAGATGACTCGAAAGCACCAGGCACAAAGTCCCCTCAGACCTACTTTCCCGAGTGATAGGAGCCGTGCGAGAAGAGAGAACACCACTTATTTATTCATTTATCTACATGGGAACCAAAACCCCTACACTTAAGTTTCACAAAAAGATATTAAGGGCCCTTGACTACAACAAACTTCCTAAATTAACAAACACGAATTATTGGACTCACTAGGTTCAGGGTGGACTTCTTAAAATGTTTGAGCACTGAAACCCACTGATTACTCACCCCCAAGGGAAAACTGGGGTGCATCCTAACGACTCGATAAATCCTAAAGCCACTGTACTAGATATCCTAATGCATCAAGTTCAAGACAATTTTGGGAGCTTTCTTTTTACTTTGCCTCTCAACGGTTTTGCACATGCTAAACACACGCAAAACCCACAAAACATTTTCTTTCGAAAACACATGAAGATTTTGAAAGAAATGTGAAAATTTTGAAGCACTAGGCAAGCAAAAGAAGACAAGTCACCCAAGGATCATGGCAAGCAGATATATCGATATTAAATGCAGCACACTATCATGACCCTAACAATGCAAACAAAAGAAAACAAAATCAAAAGAAAAGACTCGACTATGTACACACGTAAAACACCCCCCCCACACCTAATTCATGCATTGTCCTCAATGAATGTGAACAAGATACTACATGGATTGATGCATAAAAAGGAACGATCTCACCAACATGAAGTACAAAGGGACGTTCGGGGTCATGTTGATGGACACAAACCCAAATTCCCTCAAAACCTGTGAGAAGCTGAAGAAGGGAGACAAATACGTGAAAGAAATGGGGCCCAAATACTCAAGGGTTGGGGCCCACAACAATCGATGCTCACTGAAGGAGTCTTTTTTTTTTTTTTTTTTTTAAGAAACTATGTACAACAATGGGCTCCCATCTTCATATATCAAGGGACATCAAATGGGAACCTACCATCTCTCGAGCCAGAAATGCACCTGTATGGGCTCGCAACATACAAAACAGAATCGCTTGACCACCTGACACCCTTATTCGCATTGTGGTCGTTCGATGCCTCTTGAGAGTTAACAAAAGAGGAGGCATGAATGAGAGGTAAACCTCTACCAGGTTGAAGGGTATCAGGTGGTTGATTCTTAACCCACATGGGGTCCTCAGCAGATATAGAATGAAGATCATGTGGCCCAGAGGCCATAAAAAGGGTATCTGGTGGCTCAAAAGCCACGTGATCGAAAGGTTGTGGCTCAAGGGCCACGTGATCAAAAGAATGTGGCTCAAGGGCCACAAGATCAGAACATAAGGCACCTTCTTGTGCCAGCCCAGGTGAAACATCTTCACCACCTTCAGGATCTTCATCGAACAATTCTCTGAAGTACTTGAAGGTACCCTCAACTTCACTCTCATCCATGCCCTGGATAAGGTTAACCCCAACAGGGTCATTGAAGGCATCTGGCTTCTTGCCAATGGTGAAGATGTTGAAATCAGCGCATTGACTTCCATAAGTCAAGCGCATCAGACCATTGCGACAATTGATCAAGGCATTGGAAGTCGCAAGAAATGGTCGCCCCAGAATGACAGGAATTTGTCCAAGTGGGTTTGGCACAGGTTCAGTATCCAAGACAAAGAAGTCGACTGGATAAATGAACTCTCCCACTTTGATCAGCACATCTTCTACGACACCCCTCGGTTTCTTCATAGACCTATCAGCCAATTGAAGAGTGGTTTTTGTTTGTTTGAGGTCTCCAAGACCGAGGTGGATGTAGACAGAATATGGCAGAAGATTAACAGATGCACCAAGGTCCAGCAAGGCCCTATGTATGGACACATCACCAATCACACAAGAGATAGTAGGACAGCCAGGGTCCTTGTACTTGACTTGCATGGGTTGTGCCAACAAGGAACTCACGTTAGCCGCAAGAAAAGCTTTCTTGGGAACATGAGTTTTTCTCTTCTTGGTGCATAAGTCCTTGAGAACCTTGGCATAAGGTGGCATTTGCTGAATCACCTCCAGAAGAGGGATATTCACCTTAACATGCCGAAACATCTCAAGCATCTTGTCATGCTGATCAGAGGTTTTCTTTTTAAGGCGCTCAGGGAATGGCGCCTTTGGGGCATAAGGATGCGAAGGCACCCCAGAATTCAGGTCCAAAGAAACATGAGTGGGGACCTCAGAATCTGGTTCCTTCGACACAAGAGGAGACAAGGGGACCTCAAGGTTCGGCCCCTTTGTCGGAAGGAAATGTAGAAAGAACCTCAGGATCTGGCTCCTTCCTGGAAGTATTTGTGGAGGGAGCCTCAGGATCCGGCTCCCTCAAAGATGGTGATGACAAGGAAGGCACCCCAATGTGGTTGTCCACCTCCTTACCAGACCTCAAAGTATGAATCACATTAATATGATGGGTCGGTTCAGAGGTAGCATGAGGTAAAGGTGTCCTTCCTTGCGAATGGGTACCCCGGGGATTTACCTCGGGTTGACTCGGTAATTGACCCTTCTCGCATTCATGGAGCTGATTAGCCAACTGGCTCACTTGCATTTCCAATGCTTTGACCGTATTGTTGTTGGCCGAAAACATGGCTTGCGTGCTCTGAATGAACGCGTGAAGGGTTTGCTCAAGAGTGGAGTCCTTAGGGTCAACCCGTTGGGGTTGTGGAGTTTGGTTAGAATAACCCGACGAAGAGGTCTGAGGAGGTTGGTAATTGTGGTTCTGAGACCTTTGATGTGGAGGTTGGTAGGTCGCCGATGGGCGTGGAGGTTGAGGTTGAGCGTGCGAGCTCTGACCGTTACCCCCACTAGGCCCCCAAGAGAAGTTAGGATGGTTACGCCATCCCGGGTTGTAAGAGTGACTGTACGGGTCGTTTCGGGGCCTTTGTTGATACATCGCATTTGCATGCTCAGTATCCCTTGGAGCGTAAGCGCATTCCAAGCCATCATGTCCCGACAGTCCACACCTACTACACTCGGGAGTAGCGACCTGAGCTACAGGAGCTCGGTCCATCTCCAAACACTCAATCCTACGCATGAGAGCAGCCACTTTCGCCTCAGACGCGATAGTTGACTCAACTTGATAAGATCCAGCTCGACCAGAAGACCTGGCGGCTGGTGGCTCTCTCATGGTGTCCCACTCGAAGGTACGCTCAGCCATGGACTCAAAAGTGTCCCATGCCTCCTCGATGGGTTTCATTTGGAAGTCACCCTGACACATTGACTCCAACAATGTGCGGGTGTTGTAGTTGATGCCCTCATAAACAATCTGGCACAGCTGCCATAACTCAAATCCATGATGAGGGCACTGCTGGAGAAGGTCCTTGAACCTCTCAAAGAAACCATGAAACGATTCGGTCTCGGTCTGATACATTTGATGTATCTGGTGCCGTATCTGTTGAGTTTTCCTTTGAGGGAAAAATCTCTTCAGAAAGACGGTCACAAAGTCATCCCATGACCGAATCGAGCTCGCCGGGAGGCTATACATCCATTTCTTCGCATTATCCTTCAATGCGAACGAAATCATCCTCAACCGGACAGAATCCTCGTCAAGCTGTTGAAGCTTGAACATGGAGCATACTTCCTCGAATTCGCGTATAAAAATATACGGATCCTCCTTATTGGCAGTAAAGGTTGGAAGCATGCTCACATACTGAGGTTTCAGCTCATAGTTGTTCCCGCGAGCAGGGGGAACAACTATGCAAGAAGGTTGCGCGGCCCGAACAGGATGGGTCCGCTCCCACAAAGTCATCGGTCTATCATGTCGAGCTAAAGGTGGTGGTGCACCAAGAACTCGATCCTGACCGAATCTCCCTTCCTCTCGAGTCAGAGGAGGAGGAGAAGGAGGTCTACGTGGTGGTGGGAATGGACCGAGGTAGTCCATGTACGGAACCCGGTCTCCCTCGCCACCACGAGACGACTCGCCTTCTTGCTCCAAAGGAGCACGAGGCGGAGATGGTCGATCACCAAGATCTTCCATCTCAGAAATAAGCACTCTCTCGAGTCGAGCGCTCTCACCAGAACGAGCCCAACCTCGCATAAAATGCTCGACTCGACTCTAAACCTACACACAACAGAAGGTGTACTAGAGGAGGAGACTATACGTAGAGAATAGATGAGGAGAGGACTCAGATGAGGAGGGAAGAATCCCTAGAGCTAGCGAGGGTAGTGGGATCAGGAAGAAGCCTAACTAGCAAGCACGGCTCAAACAAAGTAAGGCAATGGGTCCTTAAGCTAGACGACGCCTAACTTCGAGGTCACTAGCCTCGACACGCCTCACCTCCCTACAACGAGGACCACAATGCCCAGCAAGTGATACCAGATCCGGAGATCCAGTACCTCCTACTATCGACAAGGTAGGCAACGCCGATCAGGTCATGACGGTCTCGACTAGATTACTCTCCTAGTGCGTCCGAATTCCTTAGGGCCAATGTCTACTTGCTTTTAGTTAAGGCTTTATTAAGAGTGATTTTTGGGGCCAAGGAAAGGGTGATGAAATCCCCCACCTTATCTTTTATGGGACAGCCCCTCCTTAGTAGCGATTTGATCCTAGATCTAGCAATCAATCGCTCCAATCAAACGCTCTCTCACTCTTGTCCCGATGCACCTTACTAACTAATGCATGAACGAAACATGCATGAATGAGGGATGTGGGTGCACGTACCTCACGCCAGCAATCAACGACAAAATGTAAAGCAAAGAAAAGACAAATGCATGCAAGGTCTACCAATGGTGCATGACCTAGATGGCAAGAAGTCTAATCTTTTGCTTTGAGTTTTATGGTCCAAGTTGATTAAAGGGGGAGTGATTAATGATCTGGGAGCAAATAAGAAGTCACAGCATGCAAAATTGGGCTCCCAGATAACACAAATTACAACACAAACGACCACAAAAAAATTGGAAGACATAATCCCTTACCAGGCCGCCAATTGGCGGTTCCAAACCGCTGATTGGCGGTCTGTTGTTGGATTCGCTTCCTCAAACTTCTCCAGTGGCCTCCCCGTGATCTGATGGTTTCCTGAAACTAAGACAAACTGGAAACAAAAAATTAAAAACCCCTCGAATCGTCCAAACCAAGGTCTGGACAGAGCACCTCCCCGGCAACGGCGCCAAAAACTTGATTGATCGTTTTAAATTTAACCGCAAGTGCACGGCCGCGTTGAAGCGGTGGCAAATACGGGTCGTCCACTGGGAGGTGTGTCGACACTTGGTTTATTCGAAGGCGAGAGGTAAAAAGAAGGGAGAAAGATGTATTACACTAATCTAAACTACAAAGCTGAAATGAAATGCAAAGGAAATGAAGATAAGCAATAAAACTAAACCCCAAAGGGGGTAGAGACTGATGTGAACATAAAGATGTGTGTGTGTGTGTGTGTTCAATTAAGCTCCTCACAACATGTAGTGCATGAAATCATAAAACTACATCCAATCTTGCCTCTATATGAATTAAGATAAGACTACATCATTAAAACATACAAGACAATGATTGGAATGAAGCTACATGAACTCAAGTATAAAGACTAGACCCTACTATGCCTCTACATGAATTAAGATGACTACATCATTAAAACATACAAGACATTAGCTAAGGAAAAGGCAACAAGAGTACATACACTACAAATTGTGTTACCAACATTAACTTTATCCATATCCTAACTTTATCATTCCCCATAAAATAGGTCCACTAATCAAAGCATAAGCTAAGCTTCATTCAAGAGCATTAGCATATCAAAGATAAGAGTGGAGACCCATTAGATGGTTATGGAAATCATATAAAGCTCAAGGGATAAAAATATCACACACTTACTACACTACATTATTATATCACATATTTCTCCACCCCCCAAATGGGGATGGAACTACTCACTACTCATTACACTAACTAATTTAGCAAAGGAAAGCATAATACTGAAATGAAAGTTATACTACTTAAGCAAGAAATATTAAAGAAGCATAAAACTAAACAAACAAACAAGCATGCAAAGGAAAGGAAATTAAACTAAGAGAGAAACAACATCAATAAAAGAAAACTTATATTATTAACTCACTCAATTACAAGTAGCTCTTCCTCCACTAGAGTTTTGCTTCAAGGCTTCACTCTTAGTAGGGAAGATGGCCACCAAGAGGGAGATGGATACAATGGGAGGTGAAGAGTTCTATTTATAAGCATGGAAAAAGCTAATCCGGGACAATCCCCCGATGTGGGACTAAACCAATACCAAAAATAGCCTAAACACATGCTAATACACGTCCAGGAAGAATCTTGGCTGATTTGGGCTTAACCAGACCGCCAATTGGCGGTTCCAGACCGCCAATTGGCGGCCTATAAAGCCCAGATCCGGCTGGGTCTTCTGGTGGGCTTGCCTTGGTGTGTTTCTTGGTCTTGGATGCATCTAGCTGGTTTAGTGGAGCTCCGACCCGAATCGAATTGACAAAATACTCCTCATGATGGTGTGGAGTTTCCTGTTTTGCTCTTAGGTCCTTCTGTCTTACGATCAGGTCCTTCCCTCTTGCATCTTGGTCCCCAGGTCTCACAATTAGGTCTTTTTTTCCCGCTTTTGGGTCCTTTCATGGCTCTTCTCTTCAAACCTCTTTATTTCTGAAAACTAAACATAAAACTCGTCACGTAGCATTGCTTAGGTGTAAGATAATGGATATAAGGTACAAATATAAGCATGAAATGATGTCAATCACTCTTCTTAAATGTCAGTAATTAATTGGGCTTGCATGACCCCTTTTTAAGACAACATGGACCATAAGACTCAAATAAAAAGATTAGACTAATTGTCATCTAGGTCATGCATCACTTGTAGACCTTGCACGCACTTTTCTTTTCTTTTCTTTACATTCTTGTTGTCGATTGCTGGGGTGAGGTAGTGCACCATTTCTCTTATTCATGCATGGTTAGAGCATGCATTAGTTAGTAAGGTACATTGGAACAATAGTGAGGTCAACGTTTGTTTGGAGAGTTGATTGCTAGATTAAGACTCAAAATGCTACTAAGGAGGGGTTGTCCCATACAAGATAAGGTGGGGGATTTCTTCAACCTTTCATTTTCCCCAAACATCACTCCTAATGAAAAGCCTTAATCTAAAATCAAGTAGACATTGGCCACTAGGACTCGGGCACATTAGAAGAGTGATCGGTCACGACCGTCATAGCCTGATCGGCGTCGCCCACTTTTTCAATAGTAGGAGAGACAAGATCTCCAGATCTTGGCTCACTTTCTGGGCTTTGTGGTCTTCGTCGTAGGGAGGTGAGGCGTGTTGAGGCCGTGTGACCTCACAGTTAGGCGTCGTCTAGCTTAAGGACCCATAGCCAGCCTAAGATTGTGTGAGCAGTGTTTACTAGAGTAGACTTCTACCCTCACCCACTACCCATGTTAGATCTAAGGATTTTTCCCTTCTAATCTGAGTCTTGTCCTCCTCTATTTTCTTCAATTAGTCTCCTCCTTTGTTGTGTGTAGGTTTTTGAGTCGAGTTGAGCATTTTATGCAAGGTTGGGCTCATTCTTGTGAGAGCGCTCGACTGGAGAGAGTGCATTTTTCTTCTGATATGGACATTCGAGATGAGCACTCATCAGCTCCATGAACGCAAGAAGGGTCAGTTACCGAGTCAACCTGCTCAGGATAGGGAGAATGTGCACATCGTTGAAGATGACCCTTCCCAACATGCAAATGTTGTCCATACCTTAAGATCGGGAAGGGTTGTTGACAACAATGTGGAAATGCCTGCATCTAATCCTCTTTGTGACTCGTCCGAGGAGGGTCATGAGTCTTGCAAGGATCTCATTCCAGAGGTTCCTCCTCGTGAGACTTATGTCCCCAAGGCACCATTCCCTCATAGGTTGACTAAAAAACATAATGAGCATTGGGACAAAATTGTTGAGGTACTTAGGCAGGTCAAAGTGAACATTCCATTCTGGACGTTGTTCAACAAATGCCACCGTATGCAAATTTCCTTAAGGATCTTTGCACCATTAAGAGGAGAACAAATGTTCCCAAAAAGGTATCTCTGGCCTCCAATGTGAGTTCGATATTGACACAACCCATGCATGTCAAATACAAGGACCCCGGTTCTCCAACTGTTTCTTGTGTGATCGGTAACATGGCAATCCTTCAAGCTCTGTTGGATTTGGGAGCATCTATGAACCTCTTGCCCTACTTTATTTATGTAACCTTGGAATAGGCAATCTTAAGCCAATGAGGACCACCCTCCAGTTGGCTAACATATCCGTCAAGATTCCACGTGGAAGTGTAGAGGATGTCCTTATTAATAGGGGTGAGCAAAACCGGATATCCGAATTTTCGGATACCCAAAATCCAGATATCCGGTTTTCCGGATTACAAAAATATCATTCCGGATCCGATCCGGATTAAACTGGATATCCGGATTTCGGGTATCCAAAAATTCAGATATCTGATTTCCGGATATCCGGTTATTGTTCCCATAAATAGCTGCATAAATTTTCACACATTCTCTAAGCTTTCCAATCCAAAACTTTGGTGGAGGTCACGTAACGGAGCTCTACAGAACCGTACATGAGATTTTCACCTCATACGGCTCCTCGTTCAATTCTTTCGAAGTAATTGGAATTGGATCCTTTTCCTTGTTCGAGAATCTCCTCCCTTCATTACAATCCAAAATAATAATAAAAAGTAATGTATCGATAATTATGCAGAGATAAAGAAATCATAATCACCAAAACATTCACAAAATTGTTTCTCCACCATAAACACGAAAATATCAAATGATTCGTAACAAATAAAAATCACAAAGTCAATTTGGAATTCAGGAGTCCAATACAAAGTTAATATTCTTATAATGTTCTTATAGTAATGTCGGAGTTGGAGAGGAAGGAGACAATGGACCAGACAGGTTAGGGTTCGGTCAGATGAAGAGGGATTCGTGGGAATCCGGTTATTCGGATTTGACAAGCATTCATAATTCGGATATCCGAATTCTCAAAAGGATTGATCCGAATCCGGTCTGAAAAAGGGGTAGCAAATCTGATCGGATACCTGATCCAGATTATTAGGGTCGGATATCCGAATATTCAGATGTAATAAATCGGATACCGGATCGGAAAACCGGGTATCCGAATTTTTGTATTTTTCTGCTCAGCCCTACTTATTAATGTGGGCAAGTTCGTATTCCCAGTTGATTTTACCATCTTGGATACTGAACTGGTAACCAACCTACTAGGACAGATTCAAGTGATCCTTGGGAGGCCATTTCTGGTGACATCTAATGCTTTGATCAATTATCGCAAAGGGTTGATGAGATTGTCTTTTGGAAACCTCACAGTGGATTCCAACATCTTTAATCTTGGCAAGCAACTTGGGCTCCTTGACGATCTTGTCGGAGCCAATTTCATTCAGGACACGGATGAGGTTGAGTCAATAGGCATGTTCGAATCACATCGGCATATTATTTAGGTGCTCAATGACCAGGTTGCGATTGAAGATGCTTTTTAGGAATCTGCTTGTGAACTTCTTGACGATGAGACACATCTGGGTGCCTACTCTTCTTATCCTGGAGCCACTTGAAATTAACTCTGAATCCAACAAGGACCCGCCTCCGGTCGACCTTAAACCCATTCAGATAACCTTAAATACAATCTTTTTAGGGGATAATGAGTTTTTGCCACTGATTATTGCTTCTGATCTTGCAAAATATCAAGAGGCTGCCCTCAAAAAAGTGCTCTTGGAAAACAAAGAGGCTATCAGGTGGTCCTTGAAGGACATCAAGGGAATAAGCTTTTGTATTGTACAACATCGGATCCACATTCAAGAGAATTCTAGGCTCCGCAAGGAATCATGCTTGGACATGTGGTTTTAAGTAGGGGAATTGAGGTCGATCCCGCCAAAGTGGGTCTCATTGCTAATCGCCCACCGCCAAGTAATGTCAAGGATATTTGTGCCATTCTTGGGCATGCTACATTCTATATGCAATTCATTTGGTATTTTAGTAAAATTGTTCGAACTCTTACCACTTGATGGCTAAGGATGCAATTTTTGAGTTCACATCGGATTGCCACCATGCTTTTTTGACCTTGAAGAAATTGCTGACTTCAGCTCCCATAATTAAGGCACTGATGTGGACTGAACCCTTCTAGTTGATGTGTGATGCATCTCACTTCGCTTGGGGAGCGGTGCTTCGGAAACGATTGGACAAATTACCTCATGCGATCTATACTATGCCAGTAGAACACTCAATGATGCTTAACTAAACTACACTATGACCGAGAATGAATTCTAAGCAATCATATTCGCTTTGGAGAAATTCCGGTAGTACTTGATTGGCCCCCACCTGATTATTTACTTTGATCACACAACCATCAAGCACCTCATGGCGAATAAAGATTCAAAATCTCGACTCTTGAGATGGATCTTGTTGTTACAAGATTTCGATCTTGAGATCCAAGACCGGGTGTGAAAATGTTGTAGCAGACCACCATCTCGTCTTGAGATGACCAACCCACATGATCAAATTATTAATGACTAATTTCCTAACGAACAATTGTTCACGATCTAAGATAACACCTGGTTTACTGACATCGTGAACTACCTCGTGACCGAGCAACTTCCTGTGGGTTGGTCGAAATCTGACCAAACCAAATTTAGATCTTATGTTAGATTCTTTTACTGGGATGACCCCTACCTATTCAAATACTTCTCTGACCAAATTTTCAGGCAGTGCGTCCCAAATATTGAGTTCCAAAGTGTGCTCCAATTTTGCCACTCTGAGGTATGTGGAGGGCACTTTAGAGCAAAGAAAACTGCCGCCAAGGTGCTCCAATCTGGATTTTACTAGCCTTCGCTTTTCAAAGATGCTTATGAATTTTGTAAGCAATGTGACAGGTTCCAGCGCCTTGGAAAAATCAATCAGCGAGATATGATGCCTTTGCAAAATATCCTCGTCGTCAGTATCTTCGATGTGTGGGGCATCGACTTGATGGGTCCTTTCCCGAATTCGTTCGGGAATGCTTACATTATGGTGGTCATTAACTATGTGTCTAAGTGGGTAGAGGCTATCCCCACAAAGACCAATTACAACAAGGTGGTCACCAATTTTTAAAGGACATTTTGGCACAATTTGGTACACCTCATACCATAATCAGCGACAGGGGTACCCACTCCTTCAATTTCTCCTTTGAAGCGCTTATGAGGAAGAATTCGATCACCCACAAGCTTGCGACCCCATAGGATCCACAAACTAGTGGGCAGGTCAAAGTCTCTAACCATCAATTGAAGCAAATCCTTGACAAGACGGTTAATTCCTCGAGGAAAGATATGTCGACTAAACAGAATGATGCGTTGTCGGCTTTCCGCACAGCGTATAAGACCAATTTGGGTATGTCCCTATATCAGGTAGTGTATGGCAAGGCTTGCCACCTACCCGTCGAGCTCGACCATTGTGCTTTTTGGGGGATCAAGAACCTGAATATGGATCTTGATCAAGCAGGGGTGCAGCGTAAACTCGACAACGTGGAATTGGAAGAGCTACGTAATGATGCGTATGAAAATGCCAAAATTCATAAGTCCCAAGCCAAATGTTTCATGATCGCATGATTATGCAAAAAGTATTTACAGTCGGACAGAAGGTGTTGTTCTACAACTCCCAACTTCGTCTGTTTGCGGGTAAGCTCCGTAGTCGTTGGTCTGGCCCATTTATTATGCAATCTGTATTTCCTCATGGAGCGGTTGAAATTATGAACCCAGGGAATTGGGACGTGTTCAAAGTTAATGGACAATGCCTCAAACCTTACTTGGAAGGGGCACCATCTGAAGTTGAGGAGGTCATGTTCCTTCATGAACCTCCATCGCACGCAACCATGTGATTTGTTGTGAATTCATGTTTGTACATCTTTAAAAAAATAAAAAGGAGAGGGGGAATAAAAACTTTTGCACATGTTTTCGACATATCTGAAAGTTGAGGGGTTTGACCACAATTCTTCCATACGCATAACCCCACCTATTTAAAGACCCTCTTCTTTGCATTTCCCTTCTCCTCACCCAAAAAAAAACTTTGCTCGCCTCCAAACAACCTCGTCCACCCTTTGCCCAAATTACAACTCAAATTTCCGCACCAGATCCGCTAGTAGCAGACCACAATCCACCATTGGCAGGTTCTGTAGTGGATTTGGTCATCTATTTTCTAATGTTAGCTTCCTCGCCTTAGGTCATCTCTCTGTTTGTCTCTCCTACCCGTGATCAACTCTCTAGTGCTCCTAATGGCGTAGTAAAATCTTTACTCATCCAAAAAAAAATTGATTTATTATTGTTGCACCTTTCAAATCGTAGACTTTGCATGCTTAAATAACACTTCGGACCAATAATTCGATAGACGGAGTTCAGCACTTGCCACATAGACATTTTGTGTCCCATATTCGTTGTTCCACCCACCAGTAGCGGATATTGAGCTACTAGTGGTGGATTGATTGGAGGTTTTGGCCTTCACATTTTCCTAGTTGTTGGGTTTATTATCTTTGATGGAATCACATTTTGGCCTTCACATTTACGTACACTCTTCTAATGGAATCAGACTTTGCATTTATCATCACTCATTTGGGGACTCCTTTTGATGTTCGAATTGCTGAACTCAGGTGGACCCCTCTCATTTACATAAAGGGGAGTAGGCATTCTGCCCCATCCGTGGTAAATGCCTTCTCATTTGCGCCATTCATCACTTCTCTCACCTCATATGTGCACACACTCCACCGCTTAGGGGTTCATCCATATTTTGTTCCATATAGTTTGCTGAATTTCTTTAATTTTTATTTGCATCGTAATCTAGTTTATTTTACATTCTTAGTATAATCATATTTCTAGTCGTAGTGTAATAATCTCTTCTTCCACCGCTATTTCCCACTTGATTTTGCTCACTCAAAGGTTGGTAACACCCCCTCTTCACCGACGGTGGTTTATTAGTCGCATATCATGCATCATATTCATGCTATATATCCTTTATTTTACCCCAATATTGTGCTACTGGAGTTGTTGTTTGTAGTGTTTCAGGAGTTAGATAATAAAGAAGAGGAAGCGAGCAAAAAAGACCTAAATATAAAAAGTATGGACTGATTTGGAAGGTTCTGGACCTATTTTTTATGCACAAGGACCGGATCGCAAATAAGGACCCAAGTGCAAACCCGGAGGGACCTGATTGTGAAGTGCAAAATATGGTGACACATGACTTAAATCAGATTCATATTTCGCCAATTAAACTCAAAGTGATTCGAGCCATCATACCAGGGCTTCACCTCCTGTGCCAAATGAAGAACTAAAGTGGGATGCAAAATTTCAACCATATTGGACACATTTTATCCGCCAGTGGCTGATTCGGATCCACCACGGGCAAATCAAAATGCTTCAAATGGGCTGAAATTTCGGTCGTGGTTCGAGTTGTCAGGTCAGAGCATTCTTGGACTATCATATGTGATTTAGAGTCGTCCGATTATTCCCAGATTAATCTTAACCATGAAAATGATGAAAGCACAAGTGATGAAAATGATGAAAACAAGTGATGAAAGTGATGAAACAATTCTAAATCCATTTTATTATTAAGTTCTCGAGTAAGACTAAAGTTAGTCTATATATACCATTGGACTCCCTTCCCTCCCGCTTCTTTTTGCTTCTCTATTAGTTTTAGGTTTTATTTTGTTGTTGCTTAGTGTACTTGGAGGAGAAGAAGCATACTTTGTAATCCTTTCATTTCAATCAATAGTGAGTTGTGTTCTTTAAATACATGTCTTTTGCTTTGATGTAATTTCTTTGATATTGTTGTTTGGTTAATCTTGTTTCAGTTATTTACATTATGAATTCTTCTTTTTTTTATGTTTTCTTTAGTATAGAGATGAGTAGAGAGTAGTCCATCCCCATGGGCGGTGGAGAGGAATGTGATTTGATCATGTGATGGATTATTGTGTGCTAATGAGATTTCACTCTTATGTTTGATGTGCTAATGCTCTTGAATAAAGTTTAACACATGCTTAGATTAGTTAGCCTATTTTATGGGGATTGATGAGGTTAGGATAAGGATGGAGTGGAAGAAGGAAACAAGGCATGTGCATGCATGTGCTCATGTTAGTTTTATCCAAATTAATGTTATGTATGTTTTAATGATTGTGATAAATCTTATTTCATGTGGACAGATTGTCTTGTATGTTTTAATGATAATGTGTTATCTTATTTCATGTGGAGGCAAAGTTGGAATTGATTTTATTGATTTCATGTATGACATGTTTTAATGAGTACATTTGAACACACACTACACCACACATTTCCATTCCCATGTACTTTCTCTACCCCCGAGGTGGTTAGTTTTATTGTTTGTTTTCGATTTCGTACGTGTTGTAGTTTGATTCCAATCGCATCTCTCTCCTTTTGGTTTCCCACTCGAGTATCGTGAATCTGACTCGCGCACGCTCCTTGTGGATCAACTCGTGTTTGTCACCGCTTCAACGCAGCCGTGCACTTTCGGTTATTAAACTGATTCAATCAATCGTACACTTGCGATTAATTAGTAAAACGTTTAATAGCAAGGTATTCTAAAATAGTGTAACGTAACATAAGTGAAGATCACCAGCATCTGGAGATGGACAGAACGATGTAAATGACCACTCTTATCATGCTTCTAATTAAATTTTGGGTCCATGGTTGTTCAGAATGAATATTGCCTAATAGATTACCCAATATGCCTAGCTTAACACAAAATGCCGAAGCAGTTTCTTCTGCAAATTATTTTCTATGGAACAAAATATAATCTATGCGATTTTAGAGGATTACCGTATTGGTATTTCCTTATTATTAGTTTTCCATTGTCATATTTATAGTTTTTATATTTTGAGGACCTCCTAAGCAATAATTTTTGTATTATAATTCCATTTTCTTCTCCAACACTAACAACATATCAAATTAATGTTCGTTGTTTATATGTTCCGGTTGAAGCAATTAGAAGCACTTTAATAGGACAGCTGTAAATAAGCACGAAGGATGGAGACTAGTTATTAGTTGTATATGATTGCATGCTGGAGTTATTCTTCTTTTCATCAATATGTTGAGCTTGTGTTTTATTGGAGTTGGTATAAAATGTAATTTGGATTTTGTAAGTGCAGTAGCATTGTTGACACTGCTCAACATATTGTATTAACTCCTGTCACAACTTCCGTTTGTCCATGATTTGATTTCATGCTTGTATTTTATGGTCTTAACAATTGAATGCTTTTCAATAACGTGATTGATATGCATATGCATAATTTGTTTTGCGATTTTCATGGGACATTATTTTTCCTTTTATTCTTATGTTAATTTTCCTTTTCCTTATTCTTTCAGTTCGTCTTGGAATAGTTTACATATTATCAGGATTTGGTGGAAGTGTTATGTCATCCATTTTTATCAGGAACCTTGTTTCAGTTGGTGCATCTGGTGCTCTTCTCGGACTTCTTGGATCCATGCTTTCAGAGTTTATAACAAACTGGTCCATGTACTTTAACAAGTCATGTTCCTGTTGTAATATCATAACCCTTGCTTATTGTGCTAATGATGTTTAGGGGTGGATTAGTGAGGTTTGAGATGGACGGCTGAGATCGAAGGTGGGTTTTGTATATAAGGTTTGGATTTTCTCTCTCTCCCTCACTTTTCATTCTCTCTCTCTCTCTCGCACGATCTCACTCGTCTCTCTCTCCCTAAGTGTTTCTTCGGTGTTGGTGGAGGCGAGGGTTGATGTTGGAGTCGCCGGAGGAGCGAAGATCGTCGTTCGTAGAGTTCTCCGGAGAAGAAGGGGTTGAGAGGAAGCGCTCGTCGTAGTTTCTTCTAAGGCTTCTTCAAGCCTTAAGGTATGTCAAACTTGCTTTTACGCTCACCTATTATTAGTTTTGGGGTGGGGGTGGGAGCGGTCGACGGTAGGCCGTTTTGGCTCGTCGGACCTGCACAGCGATTTCTGCACTAAAATCGGTCGACCGGTTATAGTGTATTTTGGGCGACATCATCGCACCGGTCGAACGATACCCTTGGGGTGGTCGACCGGTTCTGCAATTTCGAGCGAGGGATGGACGTTCTGGTGCTTTTCGGTCGACCGGGTCCCCTTTCTCGGTCGACCGAAAGTACTGTTGTATGTCAGTTGGGGCGTTGACCATCTAAACGGTCGATCGCCTGTTTGACTTGTTCGACCGACGACTTAAGTTAACTTAGGGGCCGGTCGACTGCTAGTTTTGTTTCGGTCGACCGTGTAGTGGGGACTGTTGGTGAGTCCTACTGATGGTTTTTGGTCGACCGGAAGTCTTGGGTCGTTCGACGGTTGGAGTTTGGTTTGCGAAAATGTTTTCATACTGGTGCTTTTCGGTCGACTGGGCCCCCTTTTCGGTTCGATCGATTGGTGGGTTTTTCGGTTGGGCCAGTTCTCTAGGTGAGGATCAGTCGATCGTTAAACAATTTTCGTTCGACCGTTTCAGCCGTTTTTGGTGGATTTGTGGTTTTATGAGTACACTTGACGGTGCCTCGTCTCTCCGGCCCCAAGGGGGCAACGACACGGACTGTCGCCCGATAGTGGTGTGCTTGTACGCTTGATAGCGGCTCGTCTCTCCGGCCTTTTGGGCAACGGCACGGACTGTCGCTCGATAGCGGTATGAGTGTTGTGGGGTTGGGGTGAGAGGACCCTTGAGACCAGGTTGTGTGGCCGTGACTGTACCGGCGGTGCCGTGTGTGCACGAGTGTTATGGCGTTGGGGTGAGAGGACCCTTGAGACCCGGTTGTGTGGCCGTGACTGGACCGGCGGTGCCGTTTGTGCACGAGTGTTGTGGGGTTGGGGTGAGAGGACCCTTTAGACCCGGTTGTGTGGCCGCGATTGTACCGGCGGTGCCGTGTGTGCACGAGTTTTGGTGGGTTGGGGTGACAGGACCCTTGAGACCCGATCGTGTCTGATTGTGCTATTCATTATTCATTGCATATTTCATTATTGTCCATATATGTGTTAGGGTTTGGCATACTGGGTTTCCTTCTGGAAACTCGGGCATTTTATGTCTGCTTTCAGGCCGTGAGCAGCAGTAGAGGCTGGTGCCTGCGGAGGAGAGCTTCTGGGACCAGATCCTGTTTTCCCCTCATTTGAGGTTGTGATTACATGTGTATATTGTATCTTATAGCTTTTCATGTAATCACCCATTTTTGTAAACTCAGATCGATATATTTGATATATATGTTGGTGCACCTGGTGTCTATCTTTGGTAATGTCCTCCGTTGTTTGTATGTTACAAATTTTAAATTTTCCGCTGTTCGAGGACGTTACAACTTGGTATCAGAGTGGTCGGTTCCTGAGTCTTTGTCCAAAGAAACCACCCTTAGGAGTTGAGTCAGCATTTTAGTAGGTCATGCATGTATCATTGCTGAGTCGAGCTCTTTTGTTCTGCAGATGGCTCTGAGACGTGTGAGACCTCCCACACACTATCGCAGTCCCAATGAGGTGTATGGTGGGGCTACTGGGGCGGAGGAGAGGTCGTCTGAGCCAGTGACACTGAAGATGTTGGGCGAGCTTTTGTAGAGCCGCGCCGACCGGACAGGCGTTATGCATGATCGTTTTATGCGTCAACATACTCCGATTTTCAGTGGCAGAGGCGACCCTGATGCAGCAGAGGACTGAGTCTTTAGGATCCAGAAGATCTTTTGGGCTATTAGAGTGACACCGGAGAGGATGGTGGGCCTGGCCACCTATGTTTTGGACGGGGAGGCGTCCAACTGGTGGAGGACCACGTTGGCAGTCGTGTTCGACGACAGTGATGATGTGAGTTGGGAGGACTTCCTTGCGGAGTTCAACCAACAGTACTTTCCGCAGCACCTTCGTGATCAGAAAAGGGAGCAGTTTCTGGCCCTTGAGCAGAGAGATATGACTTTGGCTGCCTATATCACCAGGTTCCATGCTTTGGAACGATACTGCCCGGAGATTTATGTAACCTCGGAGCAGAGGGCTCGGAAGTTTGTGCTGGATCTGAGGCCACAGTTCAGGGCTCGTGTCACCACTAGTATGCCACAGACTTTAGCAGATGTTGTGAAGTTTGCGACCATCATGGACCAGGATAGTCAGGAAATCCTGGAGGATGCTAGGAGGTTGCAGGTGAAGCCTGCAGGACGTCCAGGAGGACAATTACAGGGGAATCCGGGAAGGAGGCCCAGGATAGACAGAGGTGGAACATCGCAGAGTGGGCCGTGTAGGCAGTGTGGCAGAGTTCACCCGGGACGGGGTGCGGACACCGCCCCGGCGCTTGTCACGGTTGTGGTCAGATGGGACATTTCGTCCGTTCTTGTCCGAGCGCGCCAGGTGGGCCTAGCGGACGACCGGGACCATCCACGTCTGGTGGAGGTGGACCGAGGAGACCAGCAACACCACCTCAGCAGGGGAGGAGAGTCGGAAGAGTCTTCACTATCAAGGCTGATGAGGCTAGGGATGCCAGCACGGTAGTGGAAGGTACGCTGCTAGTTGATGATTTAGTAGCTAGAGTGTTATTCGACTCTGGGGCCACACACTCGTTTATCTCTGAGCAGTTTGCGAGCGTGTTGGGACGTACGCCTGCGATGGTGACTGCCACTTTGGAGGTCGGCACACCCCTGGGTTTGGTGGGCACGGTGGGGAGAATTCTTCCCGGCGCCACGATTTCCTCGGGAGACCAGGAATTTCCGGCTGACCTGGTCTTGCTACCGATGGTGGACTTTGATGTTATACTTGGGATGGATTGGTTGTCCCAGTATGACGTTCGAGTCTTATGTCGTGATAAGAAGATTTTGATTCCAAGGCGAGGTTTGCCTGATCTTCTGATCAGAGGATTGAAGGACCACGGAGGTCGGTTGATTGTTTCTTCAGTTAGAGCTCGGAAGTTGATTCAGCAGGGTTGCAGGGCTTTTGTAGCCACTTTGGTACTTCCAGATCCGGAGTTGAGGTGGCTGGAGGACATCGAGATTGTTCAAGATGTTACCGAGGTGTTTCCTGATGATGTCTCTGGTCTACCACCTCACAGAGAGATAGAGTTCGGCATTGATCTGGTAGCTGGGACTACACCACAGTCGAAGGCTCCATACAGGATGGCGCCTGCAGAGTTGTCTGAGCTGAAGAAGCAGTTACAGGTGCTGATGGATATTGGGTTTATCCGACCTAGTGTCTCGCCGTGGGGTGTGCCGATTCTTTTCGTAAAGAAGAAGGATGGCTCGTTTCGGATGTGTATAGATTACCGGATGTTGAATAAGTTTACCGTGAGGAATCGGTATCCTTTGCCCAGGATCGAGGACCTATTTGACCAGTTGCAGTCAGCGAAGGTGTTCTCGAAGATTGATCTGCGATCCGGGTACCATCAGTTGAAGACAGCTTTCAGGACGAGGTACGGGCACTTTGAGTTTCTGGTGATGCCGTTCGGGTTGATGAACGCGCCTGCAACTTTTATGGATCTAATGGATAGGACATTCAGTCAGTACCTCGACCGTTTCGTGATTGTCTTCGTGGACGATATCTTGGTATATTCACCAGATATGGAGCAACACCGGGAGCATCTGAGGATTGTACTTGGCATTCTGAGGGATAAGTAGTTGTACGCCAAGTTTTCGAAGGCGAGTTCTGGCTTCACAGTGTGGCAGTTTTGGGGCACATAGTATCGGGAGCTGGGATATCAGTGGATTCAGCGAAGGTCAAGGCAGTGACACAGTGGAGAGCCTCAACGAGTGTGATTGAGATTAGGAGTTTTGTTGGATTGGCGGGTTATTACCGTCGGTTCATCAAAGACTTCTCGAGACTTGCTTCACCCCTGACATCACTGATGAAGAAAGGAGTGAAGTTTGTTTGGTCCCAGAAATGCGAGGACAGTTTTCAGGAACTGAAGAGTCGGTTGACGACTGCTCCAGTTCTGACGCTTCCCAGTGGTAGTGGTGGTTTTGTGATTTACAGCGACGCCTCAAGTGTTGGTTTGGGATGTGTACTGATGCAACATGGGCAGGTAGTGGCGTATGCTTCGAGGCAGCTGAAGGTGCACGAGAAGAATTAGCCCACTCACGATTTAGAGTTCGCAGCCGTGGTTCACGCTCTGAAGATTTGCGGTAACTATTTGTATGGTGACCGGTTCGAAGTCTTCACTGATCATCAGAGTCTGAAGTATCTGTTTTCACAGAGGGAGCTGAACATGAGACAACGCAGATGGCTTGAGCTAATTAAGAATTTTGATTTCACCATCTCCTATCATCCGGGGAAGGCGAATTCAGTTGCAGACGTGCTGAGCAGGAAAGTGGAGGTGTTAGCTGCGAGTTTGTGCATTCAGGAGTGGAGGCTACTCGAGACATTGTCTGAGTGGAGGCCATTCACAGAGAGCTCGGAGGGGGCAGTGATTGCGGGACTTCGAGTGGAGCCGCGGACCGTCAGTCGAGTTGTTCAGGCTCAACACAGTGATGAGGAGTTGACTAGTCTGCTACGGTCAGCTGCCAGGGATGGATCAGACTTCACTGTGGGATTGGATGGAGGTCTGAGGTTCAGGAGTCGGATCTGGGTGCCGAGGGTTGATGGGTTGAAAGATGACATCATGGAGGAGGCACACCGAGCGAGATATTCCATTCACCCGGGGAGTACGAAGATGTATAAAGATCTGCAGAGGAACTTCTGGTGGAGAGGGATGAAGCGTGATGTGGCTGATTTTGTGACTAGGTGGTTGGTTTGCCAGTGGGTGAAGATCGAGCACTAGAGACCAGCGGGACCAATGCAGAGTATAGAGCTACCTGAGTGGAAATGGGAGCATGTGACGATGGACTTCGTCACCGGGTTGCCGAAGACGAGGAGATATCACGACGCGATTTGGGTTATAGTCGATCGACTGACCAAGTCGGCACACTTTTTGGCTATCCGGACTACCTTACCATTGGACGGTCTGGCAAGGTTGTATGTTGAGGAGATCGTCAGACCACATGGAGTGCCAGTGAGTATCATTTCAGATCAAGATCCGAGGTTCACTTCCAGATTCTGGGGGAGTTTACAGCAGGCTCTGGGAACTCGTCTGAAGTTCAGTACAACATTTCATCCACAGACCGACGGTCAGTCCGAGAGGACTATTCAGACGTTAGAGGATATGCTGAGAGCGTGCACTCTGGATTGGGCAGGGCACTGGGATGAGCACCTGTCGTTGATTGAGTTCCCCTACAACAACAGCTACCATGCGAGTGTTGGGATGGCACCGTACGAGGCTTTGTACGGGAGACCCTGCAGATCACTGATATGCTGGTGTGAGGCAGGCAAGAGACAGTTAGTCGGACCTGAGATTATACATATTGATGTGATCAGGCAGCGACTAGAGACAGCTCATAGCAGGCAGAAGAGCTACGCGGATCGGCGTAGGCGAGTGTTGATTTTTGAGGTTGGCGATCATGTCTTTCTGAAGATCTCACCGTCGCATGGGGTGATGAGATTTGGGAAGAAGGGGAAGCTCAGTCCGAGGTATATTGGACCGTTTGAGATATTAGACCGAGTTGGGGAGGTCGCCCACCGGATTGCGTTGCCGCCACAGTTTTCTGGTCTTTACAACATCTTCCACGTTTCGATGCTGAGGAAGTACGTATCAGATCATTCTCATGTGATTCAGATTGAGGTTCCAGAGATCCAGCAGGATTTGTCTCTTGAGGAGAGACCGGTAGAGATTGTGGATCGGATGGAGCACCAGCTCAGGAGGAGGACCATTCCTATGGTTAAGGTCAGGTGGCAGCATCACTCTGAGCGAGAGGCTACTTGGGAGGTTGAGGAAGAGGTCCGGAAGTCGTATCCGGAGATGTTTGGTAAGCGTTGGTTTTAATTTCGCGGGCGAAATTCTTTTAAGGAGGGTGGATTGTAATATCCTAACCGTTGATTATTGTGCTAATGATGTTTAGGGGTGGATTAGTGAGGTTTGAGATGGACGACTGAGATCGAAGGTGGGTTTTGTATGTAAGGTTTGAATTTTCTCTCTCCCTCACTTTTCATTCTCTATCTCTCTCACACACACACACGATCTCACTCGTCTCTCTCTCCCTAAGTGTTTCTTCAGTGTTGGTGGAGGCGAGGGTTGCTATTGGAGTCGCCGTTCGTAGAGTTCTCCGGAGAAGAAGGGGTTGAGAGGAATCGCTCGTCGTTCTTTCTTCCAAGGCTTCTTCAGACCTTAAGGTATGTCAAACTTGCTTTTACGCTCACCTATTATTAGAGTAGGGGTGGGAGCGGTCGACGGTAGGTCGTTTTGGCTCGTCGGACCTCCACACCGATTTCTGCACTAAAATCGGTCGACCGGGGTTCTGGGTTCGGTCGACCGGTTATAGTGAATTTTGGGTGACATCCTCGCACCGGTCGAACGATACCCTTGGGGTGGTCGACCGGTTGTGCAATTTCGAGCGAGGGATGGACGCTCTGGTGCTTTTCGGTCGACCGGGTCCCCTTTCTCGGTCGACCGAAAGTATTGTTGTATGTCAGTTGGGGCGTTGACCATCTAAACGGTCGACCGCCTGTTTGACTTGTTCGACCGACGACTTAAGTTAACTTAGCGGCCGGTCAACCGCTAGTGTTGTTTCGGTCGACCGTGTAGTGGGGACTGTTGGTGAGTCCTACTGATGGTTTTCGGTCGACCGGAAGTCTTGGGTCGTTCGACCGTTGGAGTTTGGTTTGCGAAAAAAAATTCTTACTGGTGTTTTTCGGTCGACTGGGCCCCCTTTGTCGTTCGACCGATTGGCGGGTTTTTAGGTTGGGACAGTTCTCTAGGTGAGGATCGGTCGACCGTTAAACAGTTTTCGTTCGACCGTTTCTGCCGTTTTTAGTGGATTCGTGGTTTTATGAGTACACTTGACGGCGCCTCGTCTCTCCGGCCCCAAGGGGGGCAACGGCACGGACTGTCACCCGATAGTGGTGTACTTGTACGCTTGAAAGCGGCTCGTCTCTCCGGCCTTTTGGGCAACGGCACAGACTGTCACCCGATAGCGGTACGAGTGTTGTGGGGTTGGGGTGAGAGGACCCATGAGACCCGGTTGTGTGGCCGTGACTGTACCGGCGGTGTCGTGTGTGCACGAGTGTTGTGGGGTTGGGGTGAGACGACCCTTGAGACCCTGTTGTGTGGTCGTGACTGTACCGGCAGTGTCGTGTGTGCACGAGTGTTGTGGGGTTGGGGTGAGAGGACCCTTTAGACCCGGTTGTGTTGCTGTGATTGTACCGGTGGTGCCGTGTGTGCACGAGTGTTGGAGGGTTAGGGTGAGAGGACCTTGAGACATGATCGTGTCTGATTGTGCTATTCATTATTCATTGCATATTCCATTATTGTCCATATATGTGTTAGGGTTTGGCATACTGGGTTTCCTTCTAGAAACTCTGGCATTTTATGTCTGCTTTCAGGCCGTTAGCAGCGGTAGAGGGTTGTGCCTGCGGAGGAGAGCTTCTGGGACCAAATCCTTCTTTCCCCTCGTTTGGGGTTGTGATTACATGTGTATATTGTATCTTATATCTTTTGATGTAATCACCCATTTTTGTAAACTCAGATCTATATATTTGATATATATGGTTGTGCATCTGGTGTCTATCTTTGGTAATGTCCTCCGTTGTTTGTATGTTATAAATTTTAAATTTTCCGCTGTTCGAGGACGTTACACCTGTACTGCTAACTTGTACAGGTTTACTGCTTGCATATGCAAGTCATATAGTTGGGTTACTGGTTTATCTTACAGATTGGTATAAATCCAATAACATCAGTCTGAATCCATTTCCCCTCTGTTATTTCTTTGTTCATCTTCTTGACTAGTTTCATATTTTTGAGGTACTAATCCGACATTCATATGATGTATAGTTGCATAAGACATTAGAAGGCTAATTAGAATAACCCTTAAGAAAACGAAGCTTCAGATATCTAAATCATTCAGGTGCAAACTACACATGTCTGAAAGAGTATAAATCATGTCTATATTGGTTTCAAACATGCATATTTGCCCGTAGGTACTCTAAATGGTGGCCAACCACCATTTAGTTTTGCATGCACGGTATGATTGAATAATTATAAAAAACATTTTGTGGATGCATGTAATACATTATGGAATTAGTTTGTGAGAGTAAATGTCAAGAAAATGTGGCTTGAGAATAGCCATGATTGAGAGTAAGATTGGAGCCTATAAATAGGTCCTTATTCTCCTTAATTAAGTTAGATGTTTTTTCTAATTATTTTCTCTAGTAATTCATCACAAAAAACCACAAAAATTCTCTTAGTTTTCTAAGTCTTTGGAAGGAGAAATCTCAGAGATTAAGGAAGGGGTTTGTAGCTAGATTCTAAGCTTGTTTGGAGATTGATTGGCTAACTCCTTTCTCTCCAACCTTGTTTAGGGTTTCGGTGAACACTCGGAGGCATCCAGCGCAACGAGAAGCGATGATCGTCTTCCTCAACGTCTCTGGAACATCAAGAAGTTTTAGAGAACTTCTAGGTATGAATTTCAGAGTCCCTTGTGTTTGTTTTAATAAGATTTTGAAACTAGTTTTTAAAACAAACAGATGCATGCATGAAATAAATCGTAGAAAATTGTAATTGATCCTTATTATGCACAAAAATTCGAAAAATATATATGCACAATTAAACATGAAATCCTACACTTGTTACTCACAAACAATAAAGGATTGGTGCTGGAAATCAGCTATGAATGATGATTATTGATTGACATCATATCATGCATATATTTGTGTCTTATATCTTTTATTTTTAGCCTAAGCAATGCTATGTAACAAGTTTATGTTTATGTTTCAATAATAAATAGGTTAGAGAGGAAGAGATTCAAAAATAACTCAAAAACAAGAAAAATGACTAAGTTGCAAGACTTATAAACTGAGGTGCAAGAGAGAATGACCCGAATGTAAAACAAAAAGGACTATTGAGGAAATCAAGAAACTCCACATCATTATGAGGAGTATTTTGGCAATTAGATCCAAGCCCAAACATCAACAACCAAATCGGGTTCATCAAACATCAAGATATAAAGCCAGAAACGAACCACCAAACTCCAGACTCATTCCAAACTATCCGGACCGCCAATTGGTTGTCCTAGACCGCCAATTGGCCGTCCAAATAGGTCCAAATGTTTCATGGTTGAGTCGGATCGTGTATTATGTTGTTGTATATCCATTTATAGTATGTATTTAGTCCCATACAAGGTGATTGTCCCCGGTCATCTCTTTTCATGCCTATAAATAGAACTTTTCCTCCTCATTTGTATTCACTCATTGCTTGGTGGCATTCTCTCTACTTGAAGTAAGACTTGGAGCAAAAACTCAAGGTGGAGAAGAATGCTACTAGTAATGTGAGTCATTTAATAAACTCAAGGTCGCTTTCCTGTTCAATATGCTACATGTTAGTTATGTGTTTGTATTTGTGTTTGCTTGCTTGATTAATTGAAGACACTTTGTTTTGATGGGTTTTTGTCATAACATTTAGACACCTCTCATGCTTAACTTGTTCTTCACATGAGTTTATGGTTTTTGATGAGTCTTGTCATATATTTAGACACTTCTCATACGGAGCCTAATCTTATGTTAATCAAGTAGTAATTGCTGATACGTTGTGTGAATGGATTGATAGGTTTTGTCACATCTTTAGACACTTCCTATGAATGAAGACACACACATGACACACACACATACATGCTTACATGCATCATTCATCACTTATTTCACTTCATATGTGCACACACTCCACCGCTTAGGGGTTTCTCTTCTTGATTCTCAATCTTTCGTTGCTTTCTTTTGGATTTCTTACTTACTAGTTTAGTTGAGTTAGATTTAGCATAATCACATCTTTTCTCCCTTTATTTTCCACTTGATTTCTAACAAAGCAGAGGCTACTCACCTCCCTACGGATTTACCCGTACTTGCTACCACTTCATCGCGGTCGTGCACGTGCACTTTTGCTTTTTGTGTTTTGTTTCTTTATCTAATATAGAGGTCTGGGTATTAATTTGTCATGTTCTGACTTTTAGTTTGTCCCCAGATCAATAATCAATCTCTTTTTAAGAAATTGGACCCTAAAACCCAAAGCAAAAAATTAGGCATTCTTTCTTGTTTATGTCATGCATCATGTACTTGACTTAGGCACATCGATAGTCTTTTATTTTTATTTTACTTTAAGTTGCTGAGTGTTGGCGTGAGGTACGCATTCTCTTCTCTCACTCATGCATTTCGTATGAACATGCATTAGTTAGTAGGAATTGCATTGCAACAAGTGTGATTGCTAGATTAAGACTCCAAAACGCTACTAAGGAGGGGTTGTCCCATATAAGTTAAGGTGGGGAATTTCATTACCATTTCCTTCACCCGAAAAGCCACACTAATCAAGAGCCTAATTTAAAAATCAAGTAGACATTGGCCCTAAGGATCTCGGGCGCATTAGGAGAGTGATCTGGTTGCAACCGTCATGGCATGATCGGCGACGACTCTGTCGATAGTAGGAGAGACGAGATCTCCGGATCTTGGCTCACTTGCTGGGCTTTGTGGTCCTCGTCGTAGGGAGGTGAGGCGTGTTGAGGTCGTGTGACCTCATAGTTAGGCGTCGTCTAGCTGTAAGGGCCTATAGCGACCTTAGGATTGTTTGAGCCTTGTTTGCTTGTGTGCTTTGACCTGTACCAACCCGCCGTAGCATAAAGACTTCTTCCCTTCTCTCCTAAGTCATTCCCTCTCTTCTGTGTCGTCCCATCTTCTCCTCCACGCACATTTTGTTTTAGTTGTTTAAAATAAAATAAAAATAAAATGTTTTGGTTTGTGTGTGTGCACCTTTGTGCATGCATGTGTGGGAACGAGACGAGAGTGTCCATTTGACAAGGCGTGTCGTCAATCCTGTCTCGGTAGTCAATTTCTTGACGCCTTCGTCTTCTCGTGTCGCACACATTCCGGGTTCAATGGTTGCTTGATACCGCGAGGAGGAGCAGATTTTGGATCCACGTGTCCCACCTGTTCTTCTTGTTATTGCTCCCATACCTCTCCGTGATCGATGCTACTCGAGCCGTACTACTCTACCCTCATGCATCGTATTTCCAGAGGCGAATGGGAACCACTTTGAGGTTAAGCCTCAGTTTATATCCATGCTCCCTCACTTCACTGGGAAGGGTGATCCCTATATCTTTCTCAGGTAATTTGAGGAGGTTTGTGCTATGTTCAAGATGCAACAACTTAGCACAGACTCCATCCATCTTAGGTTTGTCCCCTTTGCACTGAAGGATGATGCCAAGATGTGATTGTGCAACAACCAGGCGTATGCCTTTAGGACTTGGGATGAATTTCAATCAGCATTCCTCAAGAAGTACTTTCCAAATCATCGGACTCAAAAATTGAGGAAGGAAATCAATTCGTTCTATCAACTTGAGACCGAAACATTTCATGCATATTTAGAGAGCTTCAGGGAGCTACTATCCTCATGCCCTTATCATGGCATCGAGTTGTGGCGTCTATGTCAAATTGTTTACGAGGGTCTTCACATCTCGTCCCGAACGCTCCTTAGTCGATGTGTCAAGGAGAGTTCTTAGGAAATGATAAAAGGGAGGCATGAGCTTTCCTAGAAGACCTCTCTGAGAAAATCATGCAGTGGGAGAGTGTGAGGGAACCACCGGCATCATCTAGCATCAGAGCGAGGATCGCAAAAGCAAACTCGACGAGATCAGGTGCCATATTTGCTGTCGATACCACGACGACCACCGAGTCACGCATTGCGGCCTTAATGCACCGTATGAATTCGATTGAGCTCCAAAACCAACAAGATGCACCTCATGTGTCTACATCTGGTCTAGTTCCCTGTCATTCATGTGGTAGTATAGGTCTTGTAGGAAGCGAGTGTGTGTCCATTCCTCCTGAGATGGAACATGTCAATGATACCTATGATAGAGCTAAGAATGACCCATACTCATCATCTTATGATCCCGGATGGAGGAACCACCCTTATGTTTCATGGAACCAAAATAATGCCTCGGGTGGTCCTTCAAACTCCTCTCGACCACCTAACCAACTACTCCAACCTCCCATGCATGCACAATCTTATCAACCACCCCAAACTCAAATCATCAATCAATCGGGTTTCCCAAAGTCCAACAATATGGAAACCCGATTCAATACGCTTGAGACCTTGACTCGTGGACTTAAAAACTCAATGAATTTTTTTATGTCAACACAAGTCAAGTTCTCACTTCAAATCAACAGACCATCAAATCTCTACATCTTCAGATGGGCCAATTTGCTCAGTCTGTACATGAAAGATAGAGAGGGACTCTGCCTAACCAGCCTGAGGCTAATCCCCGCACGTACCAGCAACAACACATGCAAAATGAGAATGTGGTACCTCGGGGGCGGAAAGTGAACCATGTGGAGGAACTTGTTCATCATGTCAATGTCATTGTAACCTTAAGGAATGGAAAGCATGTTGACAATCACATTTCCTTGCCACCCTCACCATCTATGCAACCCCTCAGTGGGAATGGTGGGGAAGAAGAGGTTGAGGGTGAGGGTAATACATCAACTCCTCCTTCTCAGACACTGCAGAAAACACCTATCAAAAGCTCCCTATCCTAGTAGGTTAACCAAAAAATGGAGTGACACAATGAATAAGATATTATAGGTGTTGAAGCAAGTGAAGATTAACATCCCTTTGTTGGATGTCATCCAACAAATACCTCAATATGCCAAAGTGTTAAAAGATCTTTGCACAACCAAGAGGAAGACCAATGTTCCGAAGAAAGCATTCATGGCTCTAAATGTAAGCTCACTTTTGTCCAATCCCACCTACACAAAATACAAGTACCCTGGGTGTCCTACTAGTCAGTGTACGATAAGGGACACTAGCATGAGTAATGTATTGCTTGATTTAGGATCGACGGTCAACCTCCTCCCATTTTCTGTTTATCAACAGTGTGTGCAGTTGTCCTTCTTTGGTGTTGAGCGTCAAATGGGCTCGACAATGCTCAATGAATGCTCGATAAGTTTGTTATCTTTTGTTTTGTTGGTGTACTCGATCGAGCGCGTTGGAAGCACGATAGGTGCTTGATGATTTATGAATTAAGTAACAGGAAATTAGTTTTCGTATGTAAACAGTAATAGCTACTTCCAAAAATGAGTAATAGTTTCTTCCTTCAAACTTCGCTCGACCACCTAACCAACCACACCAACCTCCCATGCTTGCACCATCTTATCAGCCACCCTAAGCTCAAATCACCAATCAATCGGGTTTCCCAAATTCCAACAATATGGAAACCCGATTAAATTTGCTCGAGACCTTGACTCGTGGACTCGATAACTCAATAAAAAACTTTATGTCATCCACAAGTCAAGTTCTCACTTCAAAATAGCAGACCATCAAATATCTAGAGTTTTAGATGGGCCAGTTGGCTCACTCTGTACATGAGAGAGAGAGAGAGGCTCTGCCAAGCCAACCTAAGGCTAACCCCGCATGTACTAGCAACAACACATGCAAAATGAGAGTTTGGTACCTCAGGGGCGGCAAGTGAACCATGTGGAGGAACATGTTCACCATGTCAATGTCATTGTAACCTTAAGGAATGTAAAGCAGGTTGACAATCACATTTCCTTACCACCACCACCACCATTTTTGCAGCCCCTCAGTGGGAATGATGGTGAAGAAGAAGGTTGAGGGTGAGGGTAATACACCAACGCCTCCTTCTCAGGCACCATAGAAAACTTACCTTCCAAAAGCTCCCTATCCTAGTAGGTTAACCAAAAAGCAGAGTGACACAATGGATATGATATTATAGGTCTTTAAGCAAGTGAAGATTAACATCCCCTTGTTGGATGTCATCCGACAAATACCTCAATATGCCAAAGTGTTAAAAATCTTTACGCAACCAAGAGGAAGACCAATGTTCCTAAGAAAGCATTCTTAGCTGCAAGTGTAAGCTCACTTTTTTCCAATCCCACTTACACAAAGTACAAGGACCTTGAGTGTCCTACTATTCAGTGTACGATAGGGGACACTAGCATTAGTAACGTATTGCTTGATTTAGGATCAGCGGTCATCCTCCTCCCATTTTCTGTTTATCAATAGTTGAACTTGGGAGAATGGAAACCAACTAAGATCACCATCCAATTGGCCGATAGATCCATTCGTTTTCCAAAAGGGATTATCAAGGACGTGCTTATCAAAGTTGGAGATTTTATATTTCCAGTAGATTTTGTTGTCCTCGATACCAATCCTGTTGCGAACACCCACTCTCAAATACCTTTGATTTTGGGTAGACAATTTCTGGCAACCTCCAACGCCTTAATTAATTAAAGAAATGGTCTCATGAAGCTCTCATTCGGTAACATGAGTGCCGAATTTCATGTGTTCAACTCTGGTAGGCAACAAGAGCCCATAACCAACCTTTAAATCTCAATCTCATTCGCAAATTAGAGAAAACACCACAAAATCAACGAACACCCCTAACACCAATGCAACTTATTGAGAATGTTTGTGAGCCCAGCGAAAAATCATTGCTTGTCTTTGCAATGCAACAGACTGAGCTGGCATCAAACATGAATATACAAATGGAGTGTTCGTTGCATGATTCAGTTGAGACCATTAGTGAGGGGACACACCTCAGTATATGCCCATTCTAGAAGGTGTGCTCACCCCATGTCCCAGGGCTATTGAGACTTTGAGCTTCATATTGACTCCAACAAGGACCCACCTACGACCGAGCTTATGCATGATAATATACAGGAGGTTGGGTGGTCCTTGTTGGATGACTTGGGGAGAAGCCCCATTCATAGTGAAACTGATGTTTTGCATCCTTCGAATGAGCCTGAGAAACTCATTCTGATGCACCCACCTATTGATTAGAGGGTTTTGTTCGACGAGCAACTAAACCCTAGTGAGGCAACGCAACTCCACTCACTTACGTTGCCCGCGCCCAATCAATATCATGAGGGGTTTGAGCCTTTAAGATTTGACCTTTCACCCTGCATGATAACTTAAAGTACCAATGAAGTAGGCCCATTTTTGCAAATCTCTGGTCCGCAGAACTCGATGTTCTCATTTGATGTTCCTTGACCAAATAAATAAATATGAGAATATCCTTGTTGATGTATATATCTTGTTTAGAAAAGAAAAAAAAAGAAAAAAAAACACAAAAGACTCCACAAGTGAGCATTGGTTGTTCTGGACTCAACCCTTGAGTATTTGGTGTGGGATCATGAGAGTCTCTAATTCTAATCACTTTTAAGGTAATTACCTACTTGTTTATTCAATCAAGTATATGCAGTGGAATTTAAACAAAAACAATAAAGTAAAGCAAACCACAAGGAGTCGGGGGATTTTTATAGAGCTTCGGCACCCCACCTGGGTCCTAGTCCTCTCTTGCAAGCTTCGGTCGGATCACCAATCTCCGCTCACGATTTCACTAACCACTTCCCGTTCCTGGCCAGGAGAGAAAGCCTTTACAATCTTCAAGCTCGTGAACAACCCTCGCCGAGCTTGGCTCCTCCTCTCACAATTCGAGAGGGACATTTCACGCTCACACCAAAGTCTATACTCTTGTCTTGGGCTTTCACCAAGAACCTTGATTCTTTGACAATGAATGAGTGGAACAACACACTCTAATCTTGAGCACACTTGAGTAAGATATGGAATTGATTACTAAGTGTGGAAGGATTTGAGCTTTTGAGTGTGTGAAGCTTTCTCTCTAATGTTGGGGACAATATGGAGTAGGAGAGTTGTGTTAAAATGTGTTTTACAACTCTATTTATAAGCTCCAAGACCATTATAGACGTTGGGGATGAATTAGGTAAAGCTTGTGTAAGATACACAAAGTCGAAACTTGTAGGATGCATTTCTACATAAGTTCGGTCGACCGTTGGGCAATTTCGGACTCGGTTCGGTCGACCGGTTAAGGAACGATTGACCGCCAAAGGCTATGACTCAGGTACACTTAATTGATCAGTCGAACACCAAGGTAGGTTCGGTCGACCAATTTGTATCAGGCTCTACGGGATTGACAAACAAGATCATATTCGGTCGACCGAAACAAGATCCACGGTCGACCAAAAACCAACAGGCAGTTTGGGTTTGTCAAGTTCGTTGGTCGACCGATGCACTATATGTATTTCGGGGTATATGGAAATAATACGAATACAACCGTTGGGTATAATACGACAAATCTAACAGTCGGATAAATAAGTTTACATGGTCGACCGAAAAGGTGTGCACGGTCGACCCAAACCGAGCAGTAAAACACTAACAAGATTTATGATCACTCGGTCGACCGAACGGTCTGTTTCGGTCGACCGAAAGTGGGCAGACTGTTCAGGTTTTGGTTTGGTGTTTTCTGGTCTAAGTTTGGGTGATCTATTGAAGTCAAAATTATGTGAAATTTTGTGTGTGACTTCTATAAGGAACCTAGTGTGTGTTTGAGTACGTTTTAGCTCAAGTATGCTCAATTTACACAATGTTCCTAAGACTCAAAAGAAATGCAAATTACATGTCTTCAATTGAGCTTGATTACATGTCTTGACTTTTTTATCAATATGCAATATTGCTTTGGTTACATGTCTTGACTTATCTATCAATATGATTGATTACAAACACCTCATTTTTCTCATGCATGATTGATTCAATTTGGCTTTGGAGATCATTTATCAATTTTCTATCATTCTTATTTTTGTCACAAATGATCTCATATTGTTTAACTAAGTCACTAAATGCATTTTGAAGCTCATCATGGGTATAAGTTTCTTTATTACCACTAGAATGTGAGCTATCACTATAATACGACTTAGTTGAGCATGATCTAATAGAACAAGAGTAAGAGGATACCTCACTTCCTTTATCTTGAATTATCATGTAGCACATATGTGCATATTCCATTGTTGATGAAGGTGCGGTTGATTGGGATGATGAATCGTCCCAAGTAGCCTTGTGAGCTTCCAACCTCTTCTATTTTCTCTTACTTCTCTCATTTTCTCTCCTTCTTTCCCTTCTCCCATTTTTCTTCTCCTTATCTTTTCTCTCATTTTCACTCTCCTCCTCCTTCTTCTTTTCTCTCATTTCACTTCTTCTACCTCTTCTTCCATTCCTTTCTTCGTTATCCTTCTTGATGTATTGGAAGAAGTCTTTTGCTAAGACTTCAATGTCCTCATCTTCTACACTCCTCCTTGGTTGCTCAATATTTTCATGTAATCCCAAGGTAGGTTTGTCCTTGGAGGTCTCCTTCTCCTTCCGATGGTAAATTTGGAGCTCATAAGCCATGAGATTTCCAATTAGCTCCTCCATCTTGAGTTGGGAAATGTCGTGTGCTTCTTCAATCGCGACCACCTTATCTTCCCAATCGTTGCTTAGCGATCGGAGGAATTTCCTTGTCGTCTCTCCTTCATTTAGTTTTCTTCCAAGAACCAAGAGAGAGTTAGAAATATCGGTGAAGCGAGTGTTCATTTCGCTTACTTTTTCACCGATTTGCATAGAAAAATCATATTTATGCATGAGGAGATTAATGCGGGTTTCCTTAGTTTTGTTATCACCCTCATGATGCATTTTGCAATCTATGCCATATTTCATATGCACTTTCACAACCCCTAATCCTATTATATTCACCCTCATTAAGACCAAAATAAAGAATGTTCATGATTTTTGAATTCATCTCAATTTCTTTCATTTTGGGCCTTGAAAGTGAATCTAGTTCATCTTCATTTGGGGGTGTGTAGGGATTTTGAAGAAACATCCAATACTTGAGGTCATTAGATATTAGGAATATTTTCATCTTATTCTTCCAATAATCATAATTTGACACATTTAGCAAGGGTGGTCTAGTGGTGCACAATCCCTCTACATGATTAGATATTGAAGCCATACTTAGAATACGATTAAGTATGCGATTTAGCTCACAAGGCTCTGATACCAAATGAGGGATCATGTGGGTCTCTAATTCTAATCACTTTTAAGGTAATTACCTACTTGAATCAAGAAAATACAGCGGAATTTAAACAAAAACAAGCAAGTAAAGCAAACCACAAGGAGTCGGGGGATTTTTATAGAGGTTTGGCACCCCACTCGGGTACTAGTCCTCTCTTGCAAGCTTCGGTCGGATCACCGATCTCCGCTCACGATTTCACTAACCACTTCCCGTTCCTGGCCAGGAGAGAACGCCTTTACAATCTTCAAGCTCGCGAACAACCCTCGCCGAGCTTGGCTCCTCCTCTCACAATTCGAGAGGGACATTTCAGGCTCAGACCAAAGTCTATACTCTTGTGTTCGGCTTTCACCAAGAACCTTGATTCTTTTACAATGAATGAGTGGAACAACACACTCTAATCTTGAGCACACTTGAGTAAGATATGGAATTGATTACTAAGTGTGGAAGGATTTGAGCTTTCGAGTGTGTGAAGCTTTCTCTCTAATGTAGGGGACAATATGGAGTAGGAGAGTTGTGTTAAAATGTGTTTTACAACTCTATTTATAAGCTCCAAGACCATTATAGACGTTGGGGACGAATTGGGTAAAGGTTGTGTAAGATACACAAAGTCGAAACTTGTAGGATGCATTTCTACATAAGTTCGGTAGACCGTTGGGCAATTTCGTACTCGGTTCGGTCGACCGGTTAAGGAACGATCGACCGCCAAAGGCTATGACTCAGGTACACTTAATTGATCGGTCGAACACCAAGATAGGTTCGGTCGACCAATTTGTAACAGGCTCTACGGGATTGACAAACAAGATCATATTCGGTCGACCGAAACAAGGTCCACGGTCGACCAAAAACCAACAGGCAGTTTGGGTTTGTCAAGTTACCATACGTTCGGTCGACCAATGCACTATATGTATTTTGGGGTATATGGAAATAATACGAATACAACCGTTGGGTATAATACGACAAATCTAACAGTCGGATAAATAAGTTTACATGGTCGACCGAAAAGGTTTGCACGGTCGACCCAAACCGAGCAGTAAAACACTAACAAGATTTATGATCACTCGGTCGACCGAACGGTCTGTTTCGGTCGACCGAATGTGGGCAGACTGTTCAGGTTTTGGTTTGGTGTTTTCTGGTCTAAGTTTGGGTGATCTATTGAAGTCAATATTATGTGAAATTTTGTGTGTGACTTCTATAAGGAACCTAGTGTCTGTTTGAGTACGTTTTAGCTCAAGTATGCTCAATTTACACAATATTCCTAAGACTCAAAAGAAATGCAAATTACATGTCTTGACTTTTTTATCAATATGCAATATTGCTTTGATTACATGTCTTGACTTATTTATCAATATGATTGATTACAAACACCTCATTTTTCTCATGCATGATTGATTCAATTTGGCTTTGGAGATCATTTATTAATTTTCTATCATTCTTATTTTTGTCACAAATGATCTCATATTGTTTAACTAAGTCACTAAATGCATTTTGAAGCTCATCATGGGTATAAGTTTCTTTATTACCACTAGAATGTGAGCTATCACTATAATACGACTTAGTTGAGCATGATCTAATAGAACAAGAGTAAGAGGATACCTCACTTCCTTTATATTGAATTATCATGTAGCACATATGTGCATATTCCTTTGTTGATGAAGGTGCGGTTGATTGGGATGATGAATCGTCCCAAGTAGCCTTGTGAGCTTCCAACCTCTTCTATTTTCTCTTACTTCTCTCATTTTCTCTCCTTCTTTCCCTTCTCTCATTTTTCTTCTCCTTATCTTTTCTCTCATTTTCACTCTCCTCCTCCTTCTTCTTTTCTCTCATTTCACTTCTTCTACCTCTTCTTCCATTCCTTTCTTCGTTATCCTTCTTGAGGTATTGGAAGAAGTCTTTCGCTAAGACTTCAATGTCCTCATCTTCTACACTCCTCCTTGGTTGCTCAATATTTGCATGTAATCCCAAGGTAGGTTTGTCCTTGGAGGTCTCCTTCTCCTTCCGATGGTAAATTTGGAGCTCATAAGCCATGAGATTTCCAATTAGCTCCTCCATCTTGAGTTGGGAAATGTCGTGTGCTTCTTCAATCGCGACCACCATATCTTCCCAATCGTTGCTTAGCGATCGAAGGAATTTCCTTGTCGTCTCTCCTTCATTTAGTTTTCTTCCAAGAACCAAGAGAGAGTTAGTAATATCGGTGAAGCGAGTGTTCATTTCGCTTATGTTTTCACCGATTTGCATAGAAAAATCATATTTATGCATGAGGAGATTAATGCGGGTTTCCTTAGTTTTGTTATCACCCTCATGATGCATTTTGCAATCTATGCCATATTTCATATGCACTTTCACAACTCCTAATCCTATTATATTCACCCTCATTAAGACCAAAATAAAGAATGTTCATGATTTTTGAATTCATCTCAATTTCTTTCATTTTGGGCCTTGAAAGTGAATCTAGTTCATCTTCATTTGGGTGTGTGTAGGGATTTTGAAGAAACATCCAATACTTGAGGTAATTAGATATTAGTGTTGGCTTTTTAGCCTTAATCTTTATTTAGTTTTGATGATTAAGTAATCTAATCTTAATCTATATTTAATCAATCAACCTAGACAATCAAAGTAAGCAAACATGAATACATGCATTGCATATATATTCGTGTATTTGCGATATTCTTAATAGGTTGATGAAGAATCAAGCTAAGGAGCTTTGGACAAGAAGATAAAGACTCAAGACATGTAATCAAGCTTTGGACCAATATATAATTTAGTATAATTTGAGTCCTTAGGATTAATGTAAACTTGAGCACATTAGGATTCTGTCCCGTATCCCCACGGTTAACCGAACCCCACTCGGTAAACCGAATCATGTAGAGTTCGGTCCACCGAACACCTTGCGGTCAACCGTGTAGAATCCTTTAGGTGTTCCCTGGAATCACCACCTCGGTATACGAACCGCCTTCGGTAGACCGAATTAGCCTGGACCGGTTTTGGACTTTGCTCCAACGGTCGTATTTAAATCTTGACCTAAAGCCAAATTGACTTATCCATATTCGGTACACCGAACTTCATTCGGTCAACCGAATCATATTGCTTTAGGAGACCAACGGCTATTTAACTTGACCGTTATTGGTAAACCATTCTCCCACGCTTTGTCAGCGCAAAACCCGTGCAAACTTCGGTCTACCGAAGTAGAGACGGTTAACCGAACCTAGCATAAACAGAACCCTACCAATCTTACTGTCCAGTTTGGAACGGTTCACCGAATAGGTTTCGGTAAACCGAATTATATTAGGGTTGCTAGTTAGAGAGCTACTGGAGTTGAGTGAGCGGTTCACCGAATAGAATTCGGTAAACCGAAACGACCATCTTCGGTAATCCGTTGGGTTAACGGTCTACCGAAGAGCGTGCAAATTCTGCCCGAACTTTTGTCACATCATCACATTTCATGGGTCAACTTTCTCACCCACTCCCCAATGACTCTAAGAGCTTTGAAGCCTATATAAGGACCTCATTAGAAGCACAACACAAGCACTAGACTCTCCAAACATCAAGTATCCTTGTGCTATCTTTCCCAAACCTTCAAAGCTCAAATCTTATACACTCAAGCCAAAACTTCACCACTTGTATTCCTAGATCCATATCATAATCCAAGTGTGCTCAAAGTTAGAGTGTCATTAGCAAGAGTTGTGATTCCATTCTTTCATCCAAATCACAAGAGTTGTAATAGCTTCAAGGAAGCTCCCTCTCGGGTTGTGAGGGGAGACACGGGCGAGGCGAGGTTGTTCGCAAGGCTCGGGTTTGTAAAGGCGTTGATCTCGGCCCGGTAACGGAGATCGGATAGTGTAAACCACAAGCGAGGCTCGAGGGACGAGCGGGGCTTGTGAGTGAGGACTAGGACCCGGGGAGGGTGCCGAACCTCGTTAAATCGGGCGTCGACTTCAACGTTGGTTTGCAAGTTCTCTATCTCTTAGAATAACCCTTGCATGATTAGTTGTTAGTTCGTAATTAGTTTTTAATTCCGCATCTTGTTTAATTACTATCACTAGAGGGCCCCTTAAGTTCCCCACAATTAGGAATATTTTCATCTTATTCTTCCAATAATCATAATTTGACAAATTTAGCAAGGGTGGTCTAGTGGTGCACAATCCCTCCACATGATTAGATATTGAAGCCATACTTAGAATACGATTAAGTATGCGATTTAGCTCACAAGGCTCTGATACCAAATGAGGGATCATGTGAGTCTCTAATTCTAATCACTTTTAAGGTAATTACCTACTTGAATCAAGAAAATACAGCGGAATGTAAACAAAAACAAGCAAGTAAAGCAAACCACAAGGAGTCGGGGGATTTTTATAGAGGTTCGGCACCCCACTCGGGTACTAGTCCTCTCTTGCAAGCTTCGGTCGGATCACCGATCTCCACTCACGATTTCACTAACCACTTCCCGTTCCTGGCCAGGAGAAAACGCATTTACAATCTTCAAGCTCGCGAACAACCCTCGCCGTGCTTGGCTCCTCCTCTCACAATTCGAGAGGGACATTTCAGGCTCACACCAAAGTCTATACTCTTGTGTTCGGCTTTCACCAAGAACCTTGATTCTTTGACAATGAATGAGTGGAACAACACACTCTAATCTTGAGCACACTTGAGTAAGATATGGAATTGATTACTAAGTGTGGAAGGATTTGAGCTTTTGAGTGTGTGAAGCTTTCTCTTTAATGTAGGGGACAGTATGGAGTAGGAGAGTTGTGTTAAAATGTGTTTTACAACTCTATTTATAAGCTCCAAGACCATTATAGACGTTGGGGACGAATTGGGTAAAGGTTGTGTAAGATACACAAAGTCGAAACTTGTAGGATGCATTTCTACATAAGTTCGGTCGATCGTTGGGCAATTTCGTACTCGGTTCGGTCGACCGGTTAAGGAACGATCGACCGCCAAAGGCTATGACTAAGGTATACTTAATTGATCGGTCGAACACCAAGATAGGTACGCTCGACCAATTTGTAACAGGCTCTACGGGATTGACAAACAAGATCATATTCGGTCGACCGAAACAAGGTCCACGGTCGACCAAAAACCAACAGGCAGTTTGGGTTTGTCAAGTTACCATACGTTCGGTCGACCGATGCACTATATGTATTTTGGGGTATATGGAAATAATACGAATACAACCGTTGGGTATAATACGACAAATCTAACAGTCGGATAAATAAGTTTACATGGTCGACCAAAAAGGTATGCACGGTCGACCCAAACCGAGCAGTAAAACACTAACAAGATTTATGATCACTCGGTCGACCGAAGGGTCTGTTTCGGTCGACCGAATGTGGGCAGACTGTTCAGGTTTTGGTTTGGTGTTTTCTGGTCTAAGTTTGGGTGATCTATTGAAGTCAAAATTATGTGAAATTTTGTGTGTGACTTCTATAAGGAACCTAGTGTCTGTTTGAGTACGTTTTAGCTCAAGTATGCTCAATTTACACAATGTTCCTAAGACTCAAAAGAAATGCAAATTACATGTCTTGACTTTTTTATCAATATGCAATATTGCTTTGATTACATGTCTTGACTTATTTATCATTATGATTGATTACAAACACCTCATTTTTCTCATGCATGATTGATTCAATTTGGCTTTGGAGATCATTTATCAATTTTCTATCATTCTTATTTTTGTCACAAATGATCTCATATTGTTTAACTAAGTCACTAAATGCATTTTGAAGCTCATCATGGGTATAAGTTTCTTTATTACCACTAGAATGTGAGCTATCACTATAATACGACTTAGTTGAGCATGATCTAATAGAACAAGAGTAAGAGGATACCTCACTTCCTTTATCTTGAATTATCATGTAGCACATATGTGCATATTCCTTTGTTGATGAAGGTGCGGTTGATTGGGATGATGAATCGTCCCAAGTAGCCTTGTGAGCTTCCAACCTCTTCTATTTTCTATTACTTCTCTCATTTTCTCTCCTTCTTTCCCTTCTCTCATTTTTCTTCTCCTTATCTTTTCTCTCATTTTCACTCTCCTCCTCCTTCTTCTTTTCTCTCATTTCACTTCTTCTACCTCTTCTTCCATTCCTTTCTTCGTTATCCTTCTTGAGGTATTGGAAGAAGTCTTTCGCTAAGACTTCAATGTCCTCATCTTCTACATTCCTCCTTGGTTGCTCAATATTTGCATGTAATCCCAAGGTAGGTTTGTCCTTGGAGGTCTCCTTCTCCTTTCGATGGTAAATTTGGAGCTCATAAGCCATGAGATTTCCAATTAGCTCCTTCATTTTAAGTTGGGAAATGTCGTGTGCTTCTTCAATCGCGACCACCTTATCTTCCCAATCGTTGCTTAGCGATCGGAGGAATTTCCTTGTCGTCTCTCCTTCATTTAGTTTTCTTCCAAGAACAAAGAGAGAGTTAGTAATATCGGTGAAGCGAGTGTTCATTTCGCTTATGTTTTCACCGATTTGCATAGAAAAATCATATTTATGCATGAGGAGATTAATGCGGGTTTCCTTAGTTTTGTTATCACCCTCATGATGCATTTTGCAATCTATGCCATATTTCATATGCACTTTCACAACCCCTAATCCTATTATATTCACCCTCATTAAGACCAAAATAAAGAATGTTCATGATTTTTGAATTCATCTCAATTTCTTTCATTTTGGGCCTTGAAAGTGAATCTAGTTCATCTTCATTTGGGGGTGTGTAGGGATTTTGAAGAAACATCCAATACTTGAGGTCATTAGATATTAGGAATATTTTCATCTTATTCTTCCAATAATCATAATTTGACACATTTAGCAAGGGTGGTCTAGTGGTGCACAATCCCTCTACATGATTAGATATTGAAGCCATACTTAGAATACGATTAAGTATGCGATTTAGCTCACAAGGCTCTGATACCAAATGAGGGATCATGTGGGTCTCTAATTCTAATCACTTTTAAGGTAATTACCTACTTGAATCAAGAAAATACAGCGGAATGTAAACAAAAACAAGCAAGTAAAGCAAACCACAAGGAGTCGGGGGATTTTTATAGAGGTTCGGCACCCCACTCGGGTACTAGTCCTCTCTTGCAAGTTTCGGTCGGATCACCGATCTCCGCTCACGATTTCACTAACCACTTCCCGTTCCTGGCCAGGAGAAAACGCATTTACAATCTTCAAGCTCGCGAACAACCCTCGCCGAGCTTGGCTCCTCCTCTCACAATTCGAGAGGGACATTTCAGGCTCACACCAAAGTCTATACTCTTGTGTTGGGCTTTCACCAAGAACCTTGATTCTTTGACAATGAATGAGTGGAACAACACACTCTAATCTTGAGCACACTTGAGTAAGATATGGAATTGATTACTAAGTGTGGAAGGATTTGAGCTTTTGAGTGTGTGAAGCTTTCTCTTTAATGTAGGGGACAGTATGGAGTAGGAGAGTTGTGTTAAAATGTGTTTTACAACTCTATTTATAAGCTCCAAGACCATTATAGACGTTGGGGACGAATTTGGTAAAGGTTGTGTAAGATACACAAAGTCGAAACTTGTAGGATGCATTTCTACATAAGTTCGGTCGACCGTTGGGCAATTTCATACTCGGTTCGGTCGACCGGTTAAGGAACGATCGACCGCCAAAGGCTATGACTAAGGTAAACTTAATTGATCGGTCGAACACCAAGATAGGTACGGTCGACCAATTTGTAACAGGCTCTACGGGATTGACAAACAAGATCATATTCGGTCGACCGAAACAAGGTCCACGGTCAACCAAAAACCAACAGGCAGTTTGGGTTTGTCAAGTTACAATACGTTCGGTCGACCGATGCACTATATGTATTTTGGGGTATATGGAAATAATACGAATACAACCGTTGGGTATAATACGACAAATCTAACAGTCGGATAAATAAGTTTACATGGTCAACCAAAAAGGTATGCACGGTCGACCCAAACCGAGCTGTAAAACACTAACAAGATTTATGATCACTCAGTCGACCGAACGGTCTGTTTCGGTCGACCGAATGTCGGCAGACTGTTCAGGTTTTGGTTTGGTGTTTTCTGGTCTAAGTTTGGGTGATCTATTGAAGTCAAAATTATGTGAAATTTTGTGTGTGACTTCTATAAGGAACCTAGTGTGTGTTTGAGTACGTTTTAGCTCAAGTATGCTCAATTTACACAATGTTCCTAAGACTCAAAAGAAATGCAAATTACAAGTCTGCAATTGAGCTTATTACATGTCTTGACTTTTTTATCAATATGCAATATTGCTTTGATTACATGTCTTGACTTATTTATCAATATGATTGATTACAAACACCTCATTTTTCTCATGCATGATTGATACAATTTGGCTTTGGAGATCATTTATCAATTTTCTATCATTCTTCTTTTTGTCACAAATGATCTCATATTGTTTAACTAAGTCACTAAATGCATTTTGAAGCTCATCATGGGTGTAAGTTTCTTTATTACCACTAGAATGTGAGCTATCACTATAATACGACTTAGTTGAGCATGATCTAATAGAACAAGAGTAAGAGGATACCTCACTTCCTTTATCTTGAATTATCATGTAGCACATATGTGCATATTCCTTTGTTGATGAAGGTGCGGTTGATTGGGATGATGAATCGTCCCAAGCAGCCTTGTGAGCTTCCAACCTCTTCTATTTTCTCTTACTTCTCTCATTTTCTCTCCTTCTTTCCCTTCTCTCATTTTTCTTCTCCTTATCTTTTCTCTCATGTTCACTCTCCTCCTCCTTCTTCTTTTCTCTCATTTCACTTCTTCTACCTCTTCTTCCATTCCTTTCTTTGTTATCCTTCTTGAGGTATTGGAAGAAGTCTTTCGCTAAGACTTCAATGTCCTCATCTTCTACACTCCTCCTTGGTTGCTCAATATTTGCATGTAATCCCAAGGTAGGTTTGTCCTTGGAGGTCTCTTTCTCCTTCCGATGGTAAATTTGGAGCTCATAAGCCATGAGATTTCCAATTACCTCCTCCATCTTGAGTTGGGAAATGTCGTGTGCTTCTTCAATCGCGACCACCTTATCTTCCCAATCGTTGCTTAGCGATCGGAGGAATTTCCTTGTCGTCTCTCCTTCATTAAGTTTTCTTCCAAGAACCAAGAGAGAGTTAGTAATATCAGTGAAGCGAGTGTTCATTTTGCTTATGTTTTCACCGATTTGCATAGAAAAATCATATTTATGCATGAGGAGATTAATGCGGGTTTCCTTAGTTTTGTTATCACCCTCATGATGCATTTTGCAATCTATGTCATATTTCATATGCACTTTCACAACCCCTAAACCTATTATATTCACCCTCAGTAAGACCAAAATAAAGAATGTTCATGATTTTTGAATTCATCTCAATTTCTTTCATTTTGGGCCTTGAAAGTGAATCTAGTTCATCTTCATTTTGGGGTGTGTAGGGATTTTGAAGAAACATCTAATACTTGAGGTCATTTGATATTAGGAATATTGTTGAACGTTTTAATTTAAACCGCAAGTGCACGGCCGCGATGAAGCGGTGGCAAGTACGGGTCGTCCTCAGGGAGGTGAGTAGCCTCTTGCTTGTACGAAATCAAGTGGCAAAAATAGGGGGAGAAAGATGTTTATGCTACTCTACTCTATACTACGCTAAGAAGTAGGAAATGCGAAAGTAAGAACCAAACAATGAAATAATAACTAAGCTAAGAACAAAGGAAGAATGCTGGAATATAGAAATGGGAAAACCCCTAAGGGGTGGAGTGAGTGCACACATGCAAAGAGGTGGGTGTAGAATACATTCTTTAAGCACATGAAGGTGGTGTTTATCAAGCATAGGAAGTGTCTAAATGTTATGGCAAAACCTATCAATCTATTCACCAACTTAGTTGATTAACATTTACATATGCAAGTTGTTTATTTCAGAACCTAAACAAGCATGAGAGGTGTCTAATCATTTTGGCAAAACTCATCAAGTTATAAATTCTATCCTAAACAAGCAAGCATATTCATGTTTTATCAACACATCAAAAATAAAGCATTCATCTCATTCTCTAATGCATGTATGTACATCTACTCCACCCCACAAAGGGGATGGAACTACTCACTAAACATTACACTAATTATTAAACTAAGCAAAGAAAGCATATTAAAACTAAGCTAGAAATAAAAGACGATTAAACTAAAACATTCACAAACAATAAAAGAAGCATAAACAAACAATGAAAGAAACACAAAATTTTATTGATAAAATGACTCACATTTCAAGTAGCATCCTCCTACTTTAGTGTGTGCTTCATGGCCTCACTTCTAGTAGGAAGAATAGCCACTTAAAATATGGAGTGATTACAATGGAAGGTGAAGAGTTCTATTTATAGCCATGGAAAAAGGCAAACCGGGACAATCCCCTGATGTGGGACTAAACAGATACCAAAAATAGCCTAAATAAACATTAATACACGTCCAGGAGAAAACTTGGCGGATTTGGGCCAAAACAGAACGCCAATTAGCGGTCTTGGACCGCCAATTAGCGGTCTAAAAGGTCCGGATCCAGTTGAATATTGTTCTGGGCTTTTCTCTGTGTATTTGGTGGTCTTGGATGCATCTACTTTGTTTGTTGGAGCTCGGACCCGAATCCAATTGCTAAAATACTCCCCATGATGGTGTGGAGTATTCTGTTTTGCTCTTAGGTCCTTCTATCTTGCGTTCAGGTCCTTCTCCCTTGCATCTTGGTCCCCAGATCTCACAGTTCAGTCCTTTTTCCCAGCTTTTGAGTCCTTTTATGTTTCATCTCTTGAAACCTATTTATTCCTGAAAACTAAACATAAAACTCGTAACATAGCATTGTTTAGGTGAAAGATAATGGATATAAGATACAAACATAAGCATGAAATGATGTCAATCAAATACCCCCACACCTAACTTTTGCTAGTCCCGAGCAAAACAAAGAAAGAGAATTGGAAGCACAGGTGGAACAGGTGGGTCCAGCAACTACTCCTCCTCACGGAAATTAGCAGCCATTGAACCCAGACAGTGTGCGACACGAGAGGAGGAAGGCGTCGAGAAGTCGACTACCGAAGCAGGGTTGACAACGCGCCTCGTCAAACGACCACTCTCGTCTCGTGCCCACGAAAGCATGCACAAAGGTGCACACACCCAAAACAAAACTTCTTTTTTTTTCTTTTTTTTAACAAAGAATCTGCGTAGAGGAGAAGACGGGGGAACACAGGAGAGAAAGAATGACTCAGGAGAGAAAGGAAGAAGTCCTTATGCTACGGCGGATGGGTACTGGTAGAAGCACACATGCAAACAAGGCTCAAGTAATCCTAAGGTCGCTATAGGTCCTTACAGCTAGACGACGCCTAACTGCGAGGTCACACGGCCTCAACACGCCTCACCTCCCTACGACGAGGACCACAAAGCCCAGCAAGTGAGCCAAGATCCGGGGATCTCGTCTCTCCTACTATCGACAAAGTGGGCAACGCCGATCAGGTCATGACGGTCGGGACCAGATCACTCTCCTAATGCGCCCGAAATCCTTAGGGCCAATGTCTACTTGATTTTAAAATTAGGCTCTTGATTAGTGTGGTTTTTGGGGCGAAGGAAAGGGTGATGAAATCCCCCACCTTATCTTTTACGGGACAACCCCTCCTTAGTAGCGTTTTGGAGTCTAAATCTAGCAATCAACTCTCCAAACAAACGCTCAACTCACACTTGTTTCAATGCACTTCCTACTAACTAATGCATGTTCATACCAAATGCATAAATGAGAGTAGAAGGTAAGTACCTCACACCAGCTCTCAGCAACAGAAAATAAAACTAAGATAAAAGACAATCTAAATGCCTAAGTCACATACATGATGCATGAGCTAAACAAAAAGAATGCCTAATCTTTTGCTTTGAGTTTTAGGGTCCAAGTTGCTTAAGGAAAGTTGATTATTAATCTGGGAACAATCTAAGAGTCAGAACATGCAAAATTGAGTCCCAGATTACTAGATTAATTATGGCAACACGACAAGGAAATAAGAAAGCAAAAGCAGCTCACCAGACCGCCAATTGGCGGTCTCAGGCCGCTGATTGGCAGTCCAAACTGCCCAGCTTTCCTCCAAATTTTTCCAGATGCCTCTCCTTTCAACTCCAAGTCTCCTGAAACAAAGAAAAACTACAAAACAAAAATTAAATCCACTCGAATCGTCCAAACAAGAGTCTGGACTGGCACCTCCCCGGCAACGGTGCCAAAAACTTGTTGAACGTTTTAATTTAAACCGCAAGTGCACGGCCACGATGAAGCGGTGGCAAGTATGGGTCGTCCTCAGGGAGGTGAGTAGCCTCTTGCTTGTACGAAATCAAGTGGCAAAAATAGGGGGAGAAAGATGTTTATGCTACTCTATTCTATACTACGCTAAGAAGTAGGAAATGCGAAAGGAAGAACCAAACAATGAAATAATAACTAAGCTAAGAACAAAGGAAGAATGCTGGAATACAGAAATGGGAAAACCCCTAAGGGGTGGAGTGAGTGCACACATGCAAAGAGGTGGGTGTAGAATACATTCTTTAAGCACATGAAGGTGGTGTTTATCAAGCATAGGAAGTGTCTAAATGTTATGGCAAAACCTATCAATCTATTCACCAACTTAGTTGATTAACATTTACATATGCAAGTTGTTTATTTCAGAACCTAAACAAGCATGAGAGGTGTCTAATCATTTTGGCAAAACTCATCAAGTTATAAATTCTATCCTAAACAAGCAAGCATACATTCATGTTTTATCAACACATCAAAAATAAAGCATTCATCTCATTCTCTAATGCATGTATGTACATCTACTCCACCCCCAAAGGGATGGAACTACTCACTAAACATTACACTAATTATTAAACTAAGCAAAGAAAGCATATTAAAACTAAGCTAGAAATAAAAGACGATTAAACTAAAACATTCACAAACAATAAAAGAAGCATAAACAAACAACGAAAGAAACACAAAACTTTATTGATAAAATGACTCACATTTCAAGTAGCATCCTCTTACTTTAGTGTGTGCTTCAAGGCCTCACTTCTAGTAGGAAGAATAGCCACTTAAAATATGGAGTGATTACAATGGAAGGTGAAGAGTTCTATTTATAGCCATGGAAAAAGGCAAACCGGGGCAATCCCCTGATGTGGGACTAAACAGATACCAAAAATAGCCTAAACAAACATTAATACACGTCCAGGAGAAAACTTGGCGGATTTGGACCAAAACAGACCGCCAATTAGCGGTCTTGGACCGCCAATTGGCGGTCAAAAAGGTCCGGATCCAGTTGAATATTGTTTGGGCTTTTCCTGTGTATTTGGTGGTCTTTGATGCATCTACTTTGTTTGTTGGAGCTCCGACCCGAATCCAATTGCTAAAATACTCCCCATGATGGTGTGGAGTATTCTGTTTTGCTCTTAGGTCCTTCTATCTTGCGTTCAGGTCCTTCTCCCTTGCATCTTGGTCCCCAGATCTCACAGTTCAGTCCTTTTTCCCAGCTTTTGAGTCCTTTTATGTTTCATCTCTTCAAACATATTTATTCCTAAAAATTAAACATAAAACTCGTAGCATAGCATTGTTTAGGTGAAAGATAATGGATATAAGATACAAATATAAGCATGAAATGATGTCAATCAAATAATTTCATCTTATTCTTCCAATAATCATAATTTGACACATTTAGCAAGGGTGGTCTAGTGGTGCACAATCCCTCTACATGATTAGATATTGAAGCCATACTTAGAATACGATTAAGTATGTGATTTAGCTCACAAGGCTCTGATACAAAATGAGGGATCATGAGGATCTCTAATTCTAATCACCTTTAAGGTAATTACCTACTTGAATCAAGAAAATACAGCGGAATTTAAACAAAAACAAGCAAGTAAAGCAAACCACAAGGACTCAGGGGATTTTTATAGAGGTTCGGCACCCCACTCGGGTACTAGTCCTCTCTTGCAAGCTTCGGTCGGATCACCGATCTCCGCTCACGATTTCACTAACCACTTCCCGTTCCTGGCCAGGAGAGAACGCCTTTACAATCTTCAAGCTCGCGAACAACCCTCACCGAGCTTGGCTCCTCCTCTCACAATCCGAGAGGGACACTTCGGGCTCACACCAAAGTCTATACTCTTGTCTTGGGCTTTCACCAAGACCCTTGCTTCTTTGACAATGAATGAGTGGAACAACACTCTCTAATCTTGAGTACACTTGAGTAGTGTGGAAGGATTTGAGCGTTTGAGTGTGTGAAGCCTTCTCTCTAATGTACGGGACAATATGGAGTAGGAGAGTTGTGTTAAAATGTTTTTACGACTCTATTTATAAGCTCCAAGATAATTATAACCATTGGGTATGAATTGGGTAAAGGTTGTGTAAGATACACAAAATAGAAACTTGTAAGATGCATTTCTTCAAAAGTTTGGTCGACCGGATCGGTAAGTTCGGTCGACCGTTGGGCAATTTCGGACTCGGTTCGGTCGACCTGTTAAGGAACGGTCGACCGCCAAAGGCTTTGACTCAGGTACACTTAAGTGATCGGTCGAACACTGAGATAGGTTCGGTCGCCCAATTTGTAACAGGCTCTACGGGGTTGACAAACAAAATCATATTCGGTCGACCGAAACAAGGTCCACGGTCGACCGAAAACCAACATGAAGTTTGGGTTTGTCGAGTTATCATACGTTCGGTCGACCAAACAAGTTCCTTGGTCGACCGATACATTATATGTATTTTGGGGTATATGGAAATAATACAAATACGATCGTTGGGTATAATACGACAAATCTAACGGTCAGATAAATAAGTTTACACGGTTGACCGAAAAGGTATGCACGGTCGACCAAAATCGGGTAGTAAAACACTAACAGGATTTATGATCACTCGGTGGACCGAACGGTCTGTTTCGGTCGACCGAATGTGGACAGACTGTTCAGGTTTTTGTTTGGTGTTTTCCGGTCTAAGTTTGGGTGAGCTATTGAAGTCCAAATTTTATGTGAAATTTTGTGTGTGACTTGTATAAGGAACCTAGTGTGTGTTTGAGTAGGTTTTAGCTCAAGTATGCTGAATTTACACAATATTTCTAAGACTCAAAACAAATGCAAATTACATGTCTTCAATTGAGATTGATTACATGTCTTGACTTGAATCCTTTCTTTCTTGAGTCTTGATCACTTGTAGAAGTTAGCACAAAGCAGTATATATGCAATGCAATATGTGTGCTACTCTACATTGATTACAATTAAGATTAGGTTGATTAAATCATCAAAACATAGATTAAGGCCAAAAGGCCAACATTTTGGGCTCTATTTCTTTCACGTATTTGTATTCCTTCTTAAGTATTTCACAGGATATTGGGTTTATGTCCATCAACATAACCATGAACTTCCTTTTATGATTCACGATGGTGAGATCTTTTCTTTTTCATGCATGAATCCATGTAGTATCGTACTCACATTCATTGAGGACAATGCATGCTGTAAGTGTGTGTGGGGGGGGTGCTTTACGTTTGTAAATATGTGGAGTCAAGTCTTTTTCATTTTGCTTTTCGTTTTCGTTTGTTTGTATTGTTAAGATCGTGATAGTTTGCTGCATTTAATATTGAAATCTGTCTGCCATGATCCTTGGGTGACTTGTCTTCTTTTGCTTGCCTAGTACTTTAAAATTTTCACATTTCTTTCAAAATCTTCATGTGTTTGCAAAAGAAAATGTTTTGTGGGTATTGCGTGTGTTTAGCATGTGCAAAACCGTTGAGAGACAAAGTAAAAAGAAAGCTCCCAAAATTGTCTTGAACATGATGCATTAGGATATCTAGTATACCGGCTTTAGGTCTTATATAGTCGTAAGGATGCACCCCGGTTTTCCCTCGGGGGGCGAGTAATCATAGGGTTTCAGTACTCAAACAACTAAAGAAGTTCACCCTGAACCTAGTAAGTCAAATAATTCGTGTCTGTTAGTATAAGGAAGTTTGTCGTAGTCAAAGACCCTTAAAATCTTGTTGTGAAACTCTCAGTGTAGGGGTTTTGGTTCCCTTGGAGATAAGAAATAAATAAGTGGTTTCTCTCTTCTCGCACGGCTCTTACCACTCGGGAAATTAGGTCTGAGGAGACTTAGTACCTGGTGCTTTCGAGTCATCTGACTTGGGATGCACCGACCGAACTCCCATTTCACGGGTGGTAGGGATCGCCCTATATGGAGATTTAAAGGAAGGTGTACGTGATAGTGTAAATCCTCACGGGCAATGATGCACGAAACCCGGCACTGGGAGAATAAAACACCAACCAATGTAATGCTCCAAAGGAAAAAAATTATAAATGAAGGGAAAAAAAGAAAGAGACAAATAAGAACCTTAATGGACTTTACACTTTGTATCACTTGAGAATGTTAAGGTTGCCCATGTCTGTCACTTAAGTCCTTAACTAACTTATACGAATGCTTCATCAGGCTAGGTGTGTGGATTGATTACATATATAGAGTTGGCCCGTAGAATTACCGTGTCCAATGATCGAGGAAATTAGGCCCATCGAGTCATGTTGCTAGGTTAAATAATGCATCTTTGTTCGGATTTTGTGAGACAACACTCCTCCTTGGCGATAGAGAGGTTTAACGGTTTGTTGCACATGCTAAGTGCAACCGTGATTCTTACGAAAGTGAGTTAAGATTTCCTTGTTTTACGAATGATTTTTCCTTTCTTTCATTTTTCTCTTTCTTTGTTTTGCTCGGGACTAGCAAAAGTTAGGTGTGGGGGTATTTGTTTGACATCATATCATGCATAAATTTGTATCTTATATCCTTTATTTTTAGCCTAAGCAATGCTATGTAACGAGTTTATGTTTATGTTTCAGGAACAAATAGGTTTGAGAAGAAGAGATTCAAAAAGGACTCAAAAGCAAGAAAAATGACTAAGTTGCAAGACTTATGGACTGAGGTGCAAGAAAGAAGGACCCGAATGTAAAACCAAAAGGACTAATGAGAAAATCAAGAAACTCCACACCATTATGAGGAGTATTTTGGCAATTAGATCCGGGCCCAAACATCAACAACCAATTCGGGTGTATCAAACATCAAGAAATCAAGCCAGAAACGAACCACCAAAATCCAAACTCATTCGAAGCTATCCGGACCACTAATTGGCTGTCCCGGACAGCAAATTGGTTGTCCCAGATCGCCAATTGGCGATCCAAATTGGTCCAAATGTTTCATGGTTGAGTCAGATCGTGTATTATGTTGTTGTATGTCCATTTATAGTATGCGTTTAGTCCCATACAAGGTGATTGTCCCCGGTTACCTTTTTTCATGCCTATAAATAGAACTTTTCCTCCTCATTTGTATTCACCCATTGCTTGGTGGCATTCTCTCTGCTTGGAGTAAGCCTTGGAGCAAAAACTCAAGGTGGAGAAGAATGCTACTAGTAATGTGAGTCATTTAATAAAATAATTTTTCATTGTTTTGTTCTCATGTTGTCTTTTTTTATGCATGTTTAGTTTAGTCTTTTTCTTTGATCTTAGGCTAAATTAGTTAGAATGACTCCTTTCTTCTTTAGTTTAATTTCTAGAATAATGTGTAGTGAGTAGATTCATCCCCTTTGGGGGGGTGGAGATGATGTTCATATATATTGTGATGTTTGGATGTTCGATTTTTTTTGATTGTGTAGACTTGCATGTTTTGTATGTTCATTGGGGGTATTTTAATCATCTACATGTTGGGGAAGTTTGATGGGTTTTGCCATAAGATTTAGACATTTCCTATGCTTGGTTTTCTTATGTTTATTGACTGGAATTTCCTGTTGAATATGCTACATGTTAGTTAGGTGTTTGTATTTGTGTTTGCTTGCTTGATTGATTGAAGAAACTTTGTTTTGATGTGTTTTGCCATAACATTTAGACACCTCCCATGCTTACGTTGTTCTTCACATGAGTTTATGATTTTTGATGAGTCTTGTCATATCTTTAGACATTTCTCATGCGGAGCCTAATCTTATGTTAATCAAGTAGTAATTCCTGATACGTTGTGTGAATGGATTGATAGGTTTTGCCACATTTTTAAACACTTCCCATGCATGCAGACACACACACGACACACACACATACATTTTTACATGCATCGTGCATCACTTATTTAACTTCATATGTGCACACACTCCACCCCTTAAGGGTTTCTCTTCGTGATTCTCAATCTTTCGTTGCTTTCTTTTGGATTTCTTACTTACTAGTTTAGTGTAGTTAGCTTTAGCATAATCACATATTTCCCCCCTTTATTTTTCACTTGATTTCTGACAAACCAGATGCTACTCACCTCCCTACGGATCGATCCATACTTGCCACCACTTCATCACGGTCGTACACTTGCGGTAATTAATAAAATGTTTAAATAATTATAGTACTCTGATTAAGAATGTGACTTGGTCTCGTGTTCCTCATTCATGTCATGTTAAAATCGTAGGTTGTAAATAGGTGTTTAAAATTAAGTAAAATTTTGATGGGAGTGTTCATCGCTATGAAGCTTGCCAAAGGTTTTCACAGGAGGAAGGTCTTCACTTCCATGAAACCGTTAGCCTAGTTGTTAACCCATTAACTATTTGTGTTGTACTAAATATTGTTAATTCTAAGGGTTGGCCTACCAAGCAACTTGATGTTAGCAATGCATTTTTACATGGTACAACCTCCAGGTTTTCTAGATCCCTCACATCCTACTCACATATACAAACTGCTCAAGGCTTTGTATGGACTTAAACAAGCCCCTCGTGCATGGTTCACTCATCTTGTTGACAGGTTAAAGTCCATTAGATTTGTACCTATGAAATCTGATGCTTCACTTTTTATGCTAAAACAGGGGCAACACATGCTTTAATGCTAGTGCATGTTGATGATATGCTTCTTACAGGAAGCTCTTCTCATCTAATCAACCAGGTGATATTTGATCTAAGCTCCACCTTTTCTATGAAAAATATTGGAAACTTAAACTACTTTCTTAGAATAGAAGTTCATTCTACTACTAATGGAATATTTCTTTCCCAACATAAATATATATAAGATCTACTTTTTGAAACTAATATGCATACAACAAAACCAATTTGTACTCCGAGTTCATGTTCCGTTAAATTATCTAAAAATGTTGGGCTACCCTTTGATGATGTGTTCTTGTATCGAATCATTGTCGGTGCTCTACAATACATTACTATTACACGCCCATATATGTGCATATCCGGTTAACAAAGTTTGTCAATATATGAAAAAACCAACAACTGAACATTGGATTGTTGTTAAACGCATATTACGTTATCTAAAATACTCCATTAATGATGGTTTGCATATTTTCAAAACTTCAAGTGATTCTCTCCATGGCTTATATGCCTTTTTTGATGCAGATTGGGCTGGAGATCCAGATAATCGTCGGGTCTAGATGATCGTGTTTTAGTTCTTTATTGATTTCTTTTGAGAAAATACTAGAGTTTGTTTACTACCTCTATCATAGGTTTTGTACATCAAGATGAAACATCATTATTTTTGTTTATCTTTTTTTATTTTTCACAATTTTGTTTCATTGTGTTTAAATTGGTATCAAGTTTAGTATAGGAGTATATATTCTGCATCATTTATAAATCATAAGTATGAACTGATATATATGGTTTTGGAGTTACGTCAATGTTTGTTTATAAATGTGAACGTTGTTGGAATAAGTGTTGAGGAGTAATTAAGATGATTCTTCGTGTTACTTTAAAATATATAAAAAAATCTTTGTATTACATTTTGATAAAATATTTGTATATGATATTCCATAATATTAATTTTTATATATTTCATGTTGATATTGTGGTGTTGAAAACAAAATTATGACAACATTGTCAAATTGCATATAATATTTTTGCTTCGAACTCTATCAAGATCACGTTGCAATATGACAATATTGTCAAATTGCATATTATTCATGCTTCTAACTCTATCAAGATCACAACGCAATATCTCAGTCTTGAGTAGCTAATGGATTTTTGAAGAACAAATGTGAGAAAAGATAGCTTTGTGCAAATGTTCCTATTCTTAATTTTATTATCATTTAAACATGATTTCTTTGATAAGGTTGATGTCATAATTTATATTGTTTTAACACAAAATATTTTGCTGTAAGTTTCGCCTATTATTAAGACACACATTGAGCGTGTTTCTAAGTAAAAGATTGAGTTCAATATCATCCTTCATCCGAACAAAGCACGGGTCCTGCACTAGTAATAAATATACTAGTTGATATACTTAGTTGCTTGTTTAAAGTTTAAACTAAGCCATGTCCCTCAATTAAAGTACTTGATTGTGAGGTTTGGTGGGCACAAAGCCCACTACAAAAAGAAATGGTATTGGGAACCCTAATAAAGCCTATCAAAACGCCACAAGACAAGAACTTGTCCACCCCAATAAAGAACTCTCGGTTCGCCCGCACTTCAAGATGTTCCTTTCCCGCATCATCCACATCATGTTTTCCAAATTAATATCATAATCACTTGCTTTCAGGTTTATTAAAATAATATAATTTTGAGGAGAAACCCCTTGCTTTGGCAACCCTTAACTAGGCAAAAAGATCTTGGGAATAATGTTACATCCCGACATAACATTGGCAAGACTCTATCCCTCATATGCCATGAATCCATCCATATATTTTTGCAAAGAAAAAGTAAGAAGGGAAACCCTCTCTCATCTCTCACAAGTGGTCCGGTGCTCTTCTCGGCTTTGAGATCATTAACTTTTTCTTTTGGTATTTACTTTTCCTCCTTACCCATGTTAAGTATGACCAAAGTAGGAAGGGCACTCAAAACTGGCAGCGGACATTCTGCGGCTCGTAGGTTGTATGGATTAAGTTTGGAAGAATAATTCTACCTCATCTACTTATCAAAAATAATAATAATAATAATCAACCTCATCTAATGTCTTTTAATTTAGAATTACGTTATGGACGTCCAATATGCATATCTAAGATAAACAAGGTGAAATCCCACTAGTGTGTCATCTTCTAAATGTGGCACAATTGTCGGTTCCATGACTCAGTTTTCTATTTCTTTAAGCTGCTTTACAAGCTATTGAAGAAATATGTATCTATTGCTACACCTAACACTAGAGAAACTTCTTTGGCCTACATGCCCATGGGGGAACTGTAAGTCTTTAACTAGACATGTCAATCGTGTCATGTTTGAACAGTACTATGTAATAATTTTGTAGTCGTATCAGAATTTCGTGTTATCGTCTTAAGAAAATTTGAATAAACTCCACAATTTTTAGATTGAAAATAGTTAAATGACATATTATATTCATATTTTTACTTCTAAATACATATTAATTAACCATTATCAAGTAAAAACAATTGATTATCTAACAAAAGATGTTATTCGTATCAATTTCATGTAAAGAAGTAAAATATTGTGTAATCGTATCATGTTCATGTCAAATTGTGTATTAATTATTTTATGTTTTCTTCAGAAATCAACATAATAAAATATTTCAACAACATAAAAAAAAATTCATACACCGTTGTCTAAATTGTGTTACCAAATTGTGTCGTGTCAGAAATTAACATGTTTGTAAGTGGTAGAAGAGAATCAACATTCTACATGTTTAATTCTTAGAGGAGCGAAATATCATCGGCCAGACTTACCTTGCTTCTCCTTCCTGTATTTGTACTTTTGGTTAGTCAATGTTCATCGTAAAATTCGAATGCGTCAAGTTCTCATTGTTAAAAAAAACTTCTTGAGCCCATATCCAAAAGCTTAGGTGTTCCGAAAATTGCTAGTGAAATCCTAATGAACGTGCACAAGGGAGAGCTTCGGTTCGGACCCGGATACTCTCCGGGGTCCGGACCGAAGACCGGACCGAAACCTGACCGATCGGTCCGGTCCGGTCCAAAAACCCGGATTGGACCGAATTTGTGGGGATTTTTGGGTTTTAGTCCTGGACCGGACCGGACCGAAACCCGAATCCCTTCCAAGGGTCGGACCGAAACCCGGACCGGTTGGTTTCAGTCTGGACCGAACCCGGACCGATCGATCCGGTCCGGTCCAAAAACCCGGACCGGACCGAAAGTTGCTCTCACCTCTCACGTGCATATAATTCACGACACCATTAGAAATTTGGATAACGATTTGCTTCTTCTTTTGTAACACTTTAAATATCTCTCCATGTAAATGCAACAAAATACCAAATTACGTTTAATTTTTTTTTATTTTACAAGGATAAGTAGAAGTACGAATCTAATTCCACATCAGCACTCAGCAACCATCTGACGAGAGAGGAACCAGAATTAGCTGAAGAGACACTTGTGCCCCGACTTTATCATTCCGGCGCTGATAGCATGTCATATTTTCACCTTAACGAGAAAAGATTGTGGGAGTCTGAGTTGAAAAAACTCTCTTTCTCTCTCTCTGGTTGTATAACTCCTGTTTCTAACTATCCCTTGTTTCTCCTTCTCCTTCAATCAAAACCTCATATTTCTGTCACCTACATGTTATTGAAAACTTTGGAAAAATCCAATTTTTCTTCAACACAGACTACTTTGTTTGCATTGATTGGAGTGCTTCGAACAAGGAACACATCTTCCATTTGTGGGTATTCTCCCCTCTGATTGATCCACTTTGGTTCTGAGGGAACTAGTTCAAGTGGGTTGTCTTTACATTGCTGCTGGAAAGATCAAGCTTCTAGTCGGGTGAATTTAGGAAGAAAGAATGTTTTTTTATATGCATTTGTTGAAGAGAAGTTGGAACTATCAGAGATGAGCATACTAAGAAAACAAAGGTTTCTCTTAACTAGAGTTATGTTTTTCCCCATTATGCTTGGTATTTTTGTTGACAAATTTGTCTCTTTGTTTTTTTTTGTTAAGAAGCTCTCTTGGTCCAAGAGCTTTGTTAGGAAATGGTTCAACATCAAGACCAAGTCATATGAGGTCCACGCAGATGTTGACGTCTTCAATAAAGGTATATTTTCTTTTTTTAAATGTTTTGGTGGTATTCGTGTTCTGATTTTAGCCCTTCACCTCAGGTCTCTATGGTTTCAATTGCTGTATTATAATCATTAGTAGCCACAAGCATTATTTGTTACAGTTAGGAGTGTTCAAATCTTTATTTCAAGTTAATATGTCCTTAAAAGGATGGAAATTTGAATCCAAACACTCAACACACCAATTGTCCAGCTACAGCCCTATTGTCGATGTCATAAGAAAAAGAAAAGATTTTATTAAGTATGTGAGTTGTTGTAAGATTTTTGTTCATTTTATTTTTTTGAAATTGGTATGTAAGCTCTTGCTTGTAGGACTCTTCAATTGGTTTTTTGTATAATTTCTCTTTATTTCAACAAAAAGAAAACTAAATGTTGTTCTATTCAATGCTACAACATACATTTTCCTACTTTTTATTTTTCACATCTTTATTGTGTTTCTTTGCTTTCAGGAGTGAATAGTGATACGAGGAATAGCTTCTCCGAGAGAGAAACATATGCAGTGAAGAAAAGCAAGCCCCGTCGGTTTTCTCTTCTTTTTTCTTTTTTACTTTTTCGTTAAACAATTTTCTTTTTCTGAAAAAATATTTGCAAATGTTATCCAGACAATTCTTCGAGTAGGCGTTTTCAAGGTAAAGTTGATAATGATGCGTACCAAATCAGAGAAACTCAGAATTACAGGTACTATGTGTTGTGTTTCAAGCCGGCGAAGAATCTCTTTTTTTTGTCCTTTTCCAAAATTTTGTTAGTGATTGGTCCTTACTGCTAAAATACAGAATCTTTGTAGCAACTTGGAATGTTGGTGGGAAATCCCCACCAAGCTACTTGAATTTGGACGATTGGCTTCACACCTCACCTCTGGTTGACATTTATGTTTTGGGGTAACTTTTCAAAATTGTGTTCCTTGGTTTGTTTTGTTATTCTTCTTTGTTACTAAATGGGATGAAGGTATTGTTTTATCAATTTTTCATTTTGATTATCATTTTCTTTATTCATCTTTTAAGGTTTCAGGAAATTGTGCCGTTGAATGCGGGAAATGTCCTAGGAAGCGAAGATAATGCTCCTGCAAGAAAGTGGGTGAATCTAATTCGGAATACGCTGAATAATCTATAGGGTTGTAAATGGGTAATATTTTACCCGCAACCCGCCCCGCCCCGCCCCGCCCCGCCTAATGCGGGTAGTGGACAAAAAAATGTTACCCGCCAACCTGCTAACCCGCCACCCGCATAACCTGCCTAATAAGCGGGGCGAGTTGCGGTTGTCTTGCAACCCGTCCCGCATAACCCGCAACCCGCCTAATCAAATATATTATTAATTTTTTATATACCAAAATCATTTTAATGTTTCAATTTTACTCATAACCATTAACCCACCTTACCAAATCATTATTCAACACTAACCAAATGTCTAATTTTCACTCAACACACATCCAATTTCCCAAAAAATACAATGAGTAATTACTATTTTTCAAGTTTTGATCTTCTTTTATTTTTCTTATAAAAAATCAAAAAAAATTAAAAAACCCGCAAAACCCGCATAACCGGCCCCGCCTCACCTAGTCCAACCTTATGCGGGGCGGGTAGCGGTTTTTTTATTTTTGACCCGCCCCGCCCCGCCCCGCATACCCGCTTAACTTATGCGGGGCGGGTAGCGGTGGACCAAAAACCCGCCCCGTCCCGCTTACACCCCTAATAATCTACATGGAGGCAGTGAACACACCACACGCCTTCGCCTGTTCCTGACCCAATTGTGGAGCTTGAAGCTGATTTCGATGAGTCCACAAGGTGGAATACAGCATCATTTTTCCATCGCCACTCATTCCAATCTAGTCGCAGTTTTAGAAGAAACGGGGATATCTTGGCATCTCAACCTTGTGTAATCAGAAGATATTGTCTATGTGACCAGGTCATGTTTGGGAGCAGACTAAATGATTATGATCCGAGTTATAGATGGTGTGCGTCCCCAGGTGATGAGAATGTGGGCATAGAATCACAAAATATTGCTGATTTCTCGACATTGTCTAACGGGTGCTCTGCCCAGTTATGTGGAGAAGAAAGAGAGAGGTCCTACGGACGCCGTTCTACGTAAGAGATAAAAAATAATATTGCATGTCATTATTTTCTTTCAATTCTCTGAGTATCATGATCAAAATGTGTGTGTTTACCTTATTGTTCTTCCTTTATAAATTTATTTTGATGTCTTAGGTATTGTCTGATAGCAAGTAAGAAAATGGTTGGAATTTTTCTGACGGTTTGGGTGAGGGGTAAGCTCAGAGATGATGTGAGGAACATAAAAGTATCATGTGTTGGCAGAGGGTTGATGGGCTACCTTGGGAACAAGGTAATGATGTGTTTGAAATTAATGATAATAAAGTATTTCTTCTCTGTAAATCCAAGTTTTTGTTTATCATGGTTGGATACAAGATAATAAGTATCTTTTCTTTTTCTTTTTTCAGGGATCTATTTCGATCAGCATGCAATTACACCAAACAACCTTTTGTTTTGTTTGTAGCCATTTGACGTCTGGACAGAAAGAGGGAGACGAGATACGTAGGAATTCAGATGTCATAGAGATTCTTAAGAAAACTAGATTTCCTCATGTTCACAGTCTAGCAGATGGGAGAGTGCCGGAGACGATACTTCAACATGAGTACGCCTATTCATTAAATTTATTTTTCCAGACAGTTGCTGAACCAGGAATTTTTTTTTTTTTTGGGGGGGGGGGGGGGGGGTAAAAATATAAAAGAAAAAGATTAATATATATATTTAGAATACAATAACCTCGACGAGTTTTCATAATATGAAAACGATACATCATTACTCATTAGTAACTTTACCAAGTCAATTATTTTTAATGTAAACCACTAAATTGTGGTTCAACAAATGATATTGCGCAAACCGTTCTAAATAATATTTATTACCGAAAATGGTATTTCAATGGTTGCAGCTGCAACCTTTTTTTGTTGACGCAACAAATTCTTCCAAGATACACATGTCAAAGATATATGTCTGAAACCCATTAAATAGTCTGACATAATTTGTAGTGGAGAATTCATTAAAAAAATATAATGTTAAACACTGCTAGAAAACCAACTTACCCATTCCATGTCGGTTAATTAGAAACCCACGTGGAAGGGTGGCTTCCACTGAAGTTAATTAAAACCGACGTGGAAGAAGTACATACCACGTCGGGACGAAGTTCTTGGGTCCCAAAAGCAGCTCAATCGCCGCACCGTCGTCAAAGTTTTAGAGGTCAAGTTTTTTGTGTGGTTTGGTAAAAGATGGTGTTTTGGAAGTTTGATGATTCGGGTTTTGTTGGCAAGAGGCATTCGAGAAGTTTGTCGAGAAGTCAGTGGCGGTGTACTACTCGAGTCAGACTGTAACTGTGCTAATTTTTCCCTTTTAAAATGTTTGGAAGATGTGTTAGAGTGTGACTTAATTGTCGTCATGTTAATGCCTTTTAGAATACTCAGAAACTATATTAGTGCGCAACTTAATTGTCGTCATGTTTATGCCTTTTAGAATGCTCAGAAGCTATATTACTGTGTAACTTAATTTGTCATCATGTTTTTTCCTTTTTGAATGTTTGGAAACTATGTCACTATGTCAGTTAGCGTATACATGGTAATTAAAATTCTGTAGCTATGTTACAGTGTGACTTAATTGTCGTCATGTTAATGCCTTTAGAATGCTCAAAAGCTATATTAGTGTGCAGTTAGTTTGTCATCATGTTTTTACCTCTTAGAATGCTTGGAAGCTATGTTAGTATACAAGTTAATCGTTAGAGTGTACATGGTAATTAGAATACTGAAGACTTTTTTTGGTTAAAAACGCATTTGGTATTGTTCGTTTTTTTGTAGAAGTAATGTGGGCATGCTATTGTAGAGCATTTGGAGCATCATCTATCTTTCTTATAGAACCGAACATGATATCTGAATAACAAAAACTGGAAAAAAACAAAAACAAAACCCGACGTTGTAGGGGGTCTACCACGTTGATTTTTTTGAAAATTGACGTAGTAACCCCCTTTAATATTTTTTTCCAGTTTTATACCCTGCAACGTCGGTTATATAAAACACCGACGTCGTAGACACCCTACAACGTTGTTTTTTATATAACTGACATTGTAGGGTAAAAACCCAATTTTTTTTAAAAAAGGTCTACCACGTAGGTTTTCTATGCAACCAACATGGTAGACCCCCACTACCACGTCAAATATTAAACCGACATGAAAGAGTACCCCCGTATTAGGTCTCCCACCCACCACGTCGGTCAACCAAGATGGTCAACCCGACGTTGTACTTCCTTAATATCCGACGTGATAGTCCTCTTTTTCAGCAGTGAATCGAACTAGTTTGGATCTAAACAAGACATGCAAATGAGTATATCTGTATTTATTTCATTGAAACGCTTGTTTAATTGTTGAAGTTTTATATTTATGACAAAGTAAAATAACTAGCACGATGGTGATAAAGATTTGTGATTTCGTGATTCCTTCGGTATAGTCGGTTATCAAGTATAAATTGTTAATCTATAATATGAATCACAATTTCATATTTGACAAAAAATAAATGTTATTCCTTAGTAGGTAATCCGAGTTTTTATCTTACAATTTTGACCCGATTTAATTTCAAAATTAAGAGAAAAAGGGAGAAGCCCACTCCACTAGATATTTGTTCTACTCTTAGAAAATACATATACTGAAACTAAGAAAAATTCATCAAAGTAAAGAGATATTAAGAAGAAGAACAAACTTTTTAAAAAAATATAAGAAAAATGTATGTTACTGTTTCTTTAGATCGTGTGGTCATGGGATGAACAGGATTGGGCAATGAAGCGTGGTCAGGTTCAGGAGGTGAAAATTGTGAGTTGGGTGAAACAATGGGAAGGGAATCTGGAGTAGATTCAGTGGGCAATATAGTAGTAGATACTGGAGTAGCAATGTCAGCATTATTTAAGATAGGTATGGTAGATGTAGATAAACTACTACTGCCTGATACCTTAGTCTTATTTGCTCTCTCATAAGGAAAATGAGATTCATCAAATATAACATTACGAGCTACAAACATATGTTTAGAATCTATATTATAACATTTGTATCCTTTATGCATAGTGCTATATCCCAAAAATACACATTGACGAGAGCGAGGTTGTAGTTTATTAGTGTTATAAGGTCTTAAGCAGGGAAAACATGAACAACCAAATACTTTTAAAACAGAATAATCTGGTGTTGTTTTAAACAATGTTTCATAAGGAGAAACAGGGGAATTGGTATAAGACAATCTATTAATCAGAAACACAGCAGTAGAAAACGCATGATCCCAGAAATAAGCTGGAAGAGAAGCATGAGTAAGAAGAGATAAACCACAATCAACTATATGTCTATGCTTTCTTTCAATAGAGCCATTCTGTTCATGTGTATGAGGACAAGAGACTCTATGAATAATACCATTAGACTCAAGAAATTTAGAAACAGATCTATATTCACCACCCCAATCACTTTGAAAGCTTTTAATTTTACAGGAAAAGAAATTTTCAGCTTGTAATTTAAATTTCTGAAGAGTAGGCAGAACATCAGATTTAGACGCAATAGGAAAAATCCATGTGTAACGACTGAAATCATCTAAAAAACTGACGTAAAATCGACAACCAGTATGAGAGGTAATAGGGGCAGGACCCCAAACATCAGAATGAATTAGTTCTAAAAGAACATTACTTCTAATATGTGTAGTAGTAAAGGGCAGTTTATGGTTTTTAATAGAAGAACAAGTATGACAGTTACTAATCAAATTTTTTCCTGCAGTAGGAAGAGCATGTTTATGTAAAATAGAATGAACAATGCGTGCTGAAGGATGTCCAAGCCGTCTGTGCCAGATATCTGCAGAGGTTCGTTCCCCATGAAATGCAAGTTTCCTAGGTAGGGAACTTGGTAGTTGTAGTCTATAAAGATCATGATCAAGGTGCCCCTGTAGAAGGACCTGGCCCGAGAAGAGATCCTTCACAAAGCAATGTTTGGGAAAAAATTCAAAATATACATTGTTATCTGAAGTGAATCTAGCTACACTTAATAGTTTTCGAGTAACACTAGGAACATAAAAAACATCATGCATTTTTAGTAACTTTGAGGAGGAAGGAACAACAAAAGAACCAGTGCGTAGGATGGGCAAACCTGTTCCATTAGCAGTTCTGATAGAATCACAACCTGTATAGTCTTTTGAGTTCTGGAGTGAAGCAGGGTCGTTTGTCAGGTGATTAGTAGCTCCGGAGTCAAGATACCAAGCATCATCTGCTATGTTGCAAGAAGTTGCCATCATAGCAGAAAGGGAGGGATCTTGGAAGGACTGATCAAAACGTTTATAACACTGAAGGGCATTGTGACCCATTTTAGTACAGATTTGACACTGAACTCTAGGTCGGCCAGGGTTACTAGAAAAGTTTGGGGTGGGAGGACGATTGCTATTATTGTTAAAAAACCTTCCACGCCCACGCCCTTTGCCTCTGCTATTACGCCCTCCTCGATTAGTTGGCACAGGGGCCCGAGTGGCAACATTAACAGAGGTTTGGGCAGTGGACAGGTTGCTTTCCAACCGCATTTCATGAGTGAGAAGCATGGCATGAAGTTCTTCTAAGGTTGGAGAGTCAGAGCGAGTAGAAATGGAAACAACAAAGGAATCATATTCGGTTCCTAACCCAGCAAGAATATAAAGTACTAGATCAGAATCAGAAACAGGGTTTGCTACAGCAGATAGGCTATCAGCAATGGATTTCATTTTTTGTAGATAGTCAGAAATAGAGAGATTTCCTTTTTTTGTTGTTTGAAGTTGTAGCCTTAGCTGAATGATACGAGAACGAGACTGAGAAGCAAAGGCATTCTCAAGAGTTACCCAGGCAGAACGAGAAGTAGTACACCCTACAGTTTGCCCTAAGACTCCTTCAGTAAGACTAGCAAGTAACCAACCTAACAGTAGTTGATCTTGACGAGACCAGATTTTATAATCAGGATTAGGAATAGTTTGAGCGTCATCTAAAAAGGGACAGGGTGTTGGAACAGAACCATCAAGAAAACCATACAGATCATTACCACGAACAATGGGCAGAATTTGGGAGCGCCAAAGTAGGTAGTTCGTGCGATCAAGACGCACATGTATGGGAAAGGATGGAGTACCAGAGATAGATATTGTGGAAGAAGTGGTGGTAGTAGGTATGCTAGTGGAGCTCTGACTGGAAGTCGTCATGGCTAAACAGATAGATATAGAAAAATCCAAAAAGAAGAAACCAAAAAAAAAAGATCAGTATACAGAGAATGATTTGAGGGTAAGGTTTTTAGCAGAATCTCTTTACTTAAAAATGTGCAGAGAAAAAAAAACACGGAAAAAGCCAAGGAGCAGAGAAAAATAATACTGATGAGAGATATTTGTATATATTTTGAAGAAGAAACCAAAGTAAACAGATGCTATGTGTTTTTTTTGTAACAAGAAAGTACAGATCAATTTATTTATTTATATTTTTTGCTTTAAACAAAAGAAGAAAGCAGTTTGTAGTTCTTATGAAAGCAGAGATATGGTGGTGAAGCTCTGACTATGGGTCATCATAGCTTAATCAAAAAAAAAGAAAAAAAAAATAATAATAAAGAATCACCAGAGAGTCTCAGAAGAGTAAAAAAGAAACTTCCAAAGAATCGCCTAAGAAAAGTTTTGATGTGGTGAAGGTGCTCAGGACAAGCGCCGTGGAGAAGAAGAGTTTGGAGGTAGGGAATAGAAGTGAGAAAATGGGTTTTCGTCGGGAGAAAGGTGTTTTATATGACAGGAGGAAAATATCTCAGCCGTTTAACGAAGAAATGAACGATTAGGATCACTTTCTAGAGTTTTCGTAAGGAAAATAAAAAGGAACCGTTGGATTTAAACGAACGGTGCTGATTTTTGTTGGAGATAAAACAAGGCGCGGACCAATGTGAACCGTTTGATGAAAACAAGACGAACGGCCAGATTTGATGTGAGAAAAGCACAATTCGTGCATCAAATGAGAGAAGATGCAGACCGTTGGATTGTATTAACGGATGGTTGGATTTGTTGTTAAAGAAGCACAATCCGGAGAATATCAGAAGAAGCGATCGAAGTCGTTGGAGAAATGAACAGTTTGGATGGCGTGAAAGGAAGTTAAAACGTTGCGTTAATCCTGTCCGTTGAAGATGTAAGTAACGGCTGGATGAATGGAATAGCCATTGGAAGAGTTTTTTTTTTTTTTTTGTTTGGTTAGTGGGCTGGTCCTTTTGAAGTAAAGAAATAATATGGGATGCGTTAAAGAAATGAAGGAGGAGAAATAAGTAGAGTAAAGGAGAAGAGAATAAAAAAATGAAATTAAGATGAGATGATGAGTTTGGTTTTAACCATACTAGCTCTTGATACCATGTTGAAGGAGAGATGAATCAAGTAATGAAGCAATGAAGAAGGAAAACTTGAATTGTATATTGAATGATGAATGAATATGTACAAGGTTATTTATAGCCTACTAATCAAATAGATACATTGAACCTAGACAATTATAGAAATTCTAGATGATTCTAATACAATGGATTTGGACTTTACATAATACAAAGAATGTAGACATATAGACTAGGTCAAGTACAATGAATTAATACAAGGAATTGTTTTGACAATGTATGTAGACATAAAAGTTGGGCCTAACGGGTCTGATGTATTTGGGCTCTAACAGAACTTATGAGCCAAAATTGCGAAATCTAATAGTTACGGATAGAGCAAAGGCGGGGACACGTATTTGCGGGTTGGCACGAAGGAAGAATATACTTTCCACCCACTTATAAATATTCAAATAATTCAGATCGCTATGCTGGTTATGATATGCATCCTTATAAGGAGAAAAGGAGAACACCAGCATGGTAAAATATCCTATCACTTCAAACATCCACAAAGATATGAACTATTTCTTGGCCAAATTTCAGAAGTTTAAACTACTTATTGCCATACTCAGGTGTGATCGCATCTTGTGGTATGGTAGAGGTATCAGTCAGCTTTCGTACGTTCGTGGTGAGTCCGGACCACAGAACGGTTTATAGTGTTTTCAAAGCCGAGGTGGAGTCCATCAGCCAAAACAGGCCCAGGAAAAGTATGAGTTACTATAGTAGTAGAATTGAAGTGGAAGAACTTCTACCGTACTCCCATGATTGTACAGAACTCAATTTGTTTTGATGGAAAAGATACGCTCGATATAGTCTGGGTTTTTCTAGAAGACATTGATCAATTTGAGAATTTGATAGAAGGTCCCTCTTTCACATGGTATGTGCTTGTAAACATATTGAAGTTTCCACTCATTAACTTTCTTTAGTTGTTTGTTTTTCAATATGATTACTCTAATTGCTTACATTATTGTTCTTCCTCGTACTTCAATATGCAGAAAATCGAGAACAGAAACTCTAAAGAAGAGCTGACAGGTCATTATTCTTATATACGTTTCGTTTCATTGACAACATTTTTTTGTAGTTTTGAATTTGATTAATCGTCTATGCAAATTTGAATTCGTTTTTTGTAGAAAAGTTCAGTCCGCGGTGATGCTGAATCCATCCTGTATACAGGAATTTGTATTTTTGGTTTTGACTAACTTGAAAAGCTTTTGAGCATGTTCATGGAGAAATATTACTCACTTAATTTGCCAAATGGTCTGGGGTTGCCTATTAAGAATGCTTGAATAATTCTTCAAATTTTCAAATCGATGTTGACATGATTCCTGCAATATATTGCTAGAAGAAAATGGTTATAATTTTCAATAAACAACCGTGATATTTTTTCTGGTGGTGTTAGCAAAATTGCCACTTAAGAGTCTTAGAATTACAGATCAACAAGCATTCATCATCATATGTTGTGCTCTGCATTGTGACGATTTCTGCAACTGAAACGAACAACTGATTGATTATAAAAAGAACATGTTTTATGTATCGTCACAACGGCTGAAGGCATTGGATAAGCTGACTTCGAGCTTATGAATGAGCACCTAATTTAGATGCATTGGACCGTTTGGATGGCCGTGTTCTGAGGTTTGAGTTCTCATGGTTCCCGTTCACCTTATTATGATGTAATGTTTTTTTTCGAAAGATTTTATTATGATGTAATATAAGAATACTAAATTGTAACATCCCGAAATAGCAGAAATTTAAAAATTTAAACAATCAAGAGAATATCGGAATAACTCATCAACGGGGATGTTACTCAAATAAATCAACAGTCAGTGCACCAATAATACAACAGAGTTTGTCAAAAGACGTGATTACAACAATACAATGGCAGGACAGATAAAGTAATCACAACGACCTCGAAGAGTCCGATGAGGATCATGACCCCAAAATGCGTGCGCCCGCTGTCACCACCCGACAGAACCTACTGCGGTCGTGAAACATGAATCAAAACAACGATGCCTGAGTTTCCCATTAGGAAACCCCGTATGCCAAGCTCACCTATATGCATGCAATAGTACAGTAAATGAACCTATCATACTAGTAGCTTGTCATGTCACATCTGTAATGCATCAAGTCCCTCAACAGGGTAAACGGGACCTAAGTCCAACAACAACGACCCTCAACAGGGTCCACAAGGACATCAGTCCAGCAACAACAACAACGGGTCTCCCTCAGAAACCTATCGTAGGCACATACGGTCTTACGGACAGTACGCGACACGTCCCCCCACACGCGATTACTCGAGCCAAAAGGATCGGTGAGGAGCGTCCGCACTTCCGCGCAAAGAACCACGTGGTCTACACCACCTTCGACGGAGCCGTAGCCCGGTCGGTCAACATCCCAGGATAGGTGCCCAATCGGGGATCATCGCTAGCACAACATCAGCGGCATCGCCGACACAACATCGGCGGTACAACATACATCCGACACAACATCGGACGACACAACCACAAGCCGGAACATCGTCGGCATCATCATCGCCGGCAACCACCTCGGCGGCATCGCCGATACAACATCGGCGGTACAACATACGTCCGACACAACATCGGACGGGTCCAGACCGTAGTCTGCAGGGTCATCATGCTCCACGAGCCATGCGTCAACACGCATTGGGATCCACGATCCCTCAGGTCTGCTACTCTACAATGAGTCCAATCAATCCATCAAATTAGTCACGATCCATACATGGAGGTGACGAGTCCCGGACACCCACACTCTTCCACACGGCGGTCCCTGGGCGGGCACACGTAACGCGCCCACCGTCACCTCCTGGCTCACGCACAAGGCGAGGACACGAGTTTCCGTGGACAGAGTTCGCATAAAAAGTGAACCAGGAATTCTGTCTTGTGCAAAACGGTCGACCGAAAGAGACGACTCGGTCGACCGAAAGAGACGACTCGGTCGACCGTTTCCTCATGGGAATCGGTCGACCGAAAGTGACATCCGGTCGACCGCTTCCACAGGGAAAACGGTCGACCGAAAGTGACAACTCGGTCGACCGCTTCCACAAGGGAACCAGTCGACCGAAACGTCTGCAACGGTAGAACTATTTGCGCAAAACATAAGTCCCAACGGTCTACCGAAGGTCTAAAACTGGTCGACCGAAGCGAGGTCAAAATCCGGAGTCTGGTCAACATTAATTCAAAACTATCGATCGACTGACTCAGGGGTCTCGGTCTACCGCAAACTAATAGGGTCAACCTAGTATTTCTACGTCATATAACTGTCGACCGAACAAGCATAAATAATCGAGTACACTTAAGTTCCGGTCGACCGAACACAAGGAACCGGTCGACCGAAACACAACAGACAGTCAAAAATACACTACTTCGGTCGACCGCCCGAAGGGCCCAGTCGACCGTTGGTCGTCTTCAACCTCGCGCCAGCCGAGGGTTTTCACGGAAAACAACGCCAAAGAGGTCTCCGACCTCCCCGACCGACCAACACAACCCTCCCACGAGGGTGAGCAACAACAAATCAAACTAAGAACCGGCATACCTCGACGAGAAGACGGAGCACACCGGAGATCCGTCGACATCCACGCCCGACAGCACCCTCCGGTCACGTGCACCTTCCGCTCTCCTCTTCGACTCCACGCTCACCACCACGAGCCGGGGTCTCCTCCACCGCCTATGGACGTCGGAGAGAAGAAGAAGAATGAAATGAGAGAGTGAGAGAGATGAGATGAAGAGTGAAAGTGAGATGGAAATGGAAGAGGTTAAGAGGAAGGAGAGGAGAACGCAAGTTTTCTCCCAAATCCAAACCAAATCCCCACCCATCAATCCAGCCACCCTATCTCTCCAACACCCATCCCCAACAGTACCCTACAAGGGTTAGGGACGTGACATAAATGACACTCAACTATCATAGTTTGCCATGAGAAGGTCACAAAGTCACTCAGCGGACGTCCTAATTATGTGGACACTAGCCACAAACGTGCGCTATGGACGGAAAATCTCTCGTTACATATCAATTACAAACACAAGTGTTACAAATTAGTGTAAAAATACATATAAAAGTCATTCGTCATATTAAGAATGTTAAGCATATGTTATAATCGAATTTGTATGTGGTGTTTTAATTGTGACATTTTCGTACTTTTTTATTTAGCTGGGACAGCTTGTTGCAGCATATTTCCAATAATATGGTATTTATAGTGTGGTTACCTAAGAAAGATTTTTTTAAAGATAGTGTTCCAATCGTATAAAAATAATCAAAAAGTTACTAAAATGATTTAAGATTATATAACGTTCATGTGATAAAGTTACATCTACAATATATTCACAAAGGCAATAAATAGGACCTCTATGCAGGCATGGGAGAAAAATTTAATTAAAAAAGGCTACACTGTAATTTAATAAAAAATGATTTTTATTTTGAAATAGTCATAAAAAATTAACATAATATTAGAGTTGAAAACTTATTTGACAAAATATGAAGCATAAAAACGACACCCTATTAGTGGTTGCCATTTTTGACGAAAACAACATTACGGATACCGTTTTCATGAAAGAAAAATAGTATCCGAGATACCACTTTGGTGTAGGACGAAAAAGAGGCTGCTGGTCCCTTCTCCCCTATAATTTATTCTCCATTTTTTCTGAAAACTGCCGCCCTCCTCTGCTTCCTCCCTCTATTAGGCGATTTTTGGCCTCGTTGGTGTTGCATTCATGTTCTCGAGTTCTTCTTAGGTACTTTCCTTTATTTTTTGTTAACATTTTGCTTGATTGGTTTGGATTGATTTGGATTGGCTGAAAATTGTTGGAATTACTTATTTGGGTTGATTGAGAATGATTTGGATTCGTTTAGATTGGTTGTTTTTGTTTCAGAATGATTTGGGTTGATTGGTAATCATTTGGATTGGTTGTTTTGGTTTGGAATTGATTTGGATTGGTTTTGATTGGATTTATTTGAATTGGTCGAGAATTATTTGGATTACTTGTTTGGGTTGGTTGAGAATGATTTAGATTGGTTCGAATTAGTTGTTTTAGTTTGAAATTGATTTGGAATTGATTTGGATTGGTGGTTTTGGTTTGGAATTGATTTGGATTGATTTTAATTGGTTTGAATTGGTTGAGAATTGTTGTGATTACTTGTTTGGATTCATTGAGAATGATTTGGTTTGATTTTAAATTCGTTTGGATTAGTTAAGAATTGTTTGAATTAGTTGTTTGGATTGATTGACAATGGTTTGGAGAGGTTTTGGATTGCTTGATTTAATTGATTTAGATGTGAAAATTGTTTGGATTAGTGTTGGGTTTGATTTCAACTTACGTTATTTTTTTATACAGTTGCAAAATGTCACGCACTTACGAGGCTCATGATCTTGTTGCCTCTTCAGTGTTAGTATTACAGAACAACCATAAGTCATCTCCAATTCACGATAGGTATTTTAATTGCAAATTAATTTTATGTGTATTGTTCTATCTTATATTTTCACAAATTCATATATTAGTTTTTGGACCAATTGTCTGATCTTAAGTGTATTGGGCACAACATTTAATTCAACATCTGACGGTGCAATATGAGTGAGTATGGGGGGTTGTTTTCAGCTGGTTGGGTTTGATACAATTTTATGTTTGACCCGATTGCAACTTGATTGGAATTTGATTCGTACTGTGGTTGAGAGATGGAGACCGGATACCCACATTTCTCATTTTAGACATAAGGAGATGACAATTACATTACGAGGTGTTGGTATTCTTATTAGTCTCCATATAGATGGACTTACCGTTTGTGCCACCTTAGGCCACGCTTGGTGTGAGGTTTGCATGAATATGTTGGGTGTTAATGATGGGCACACTAATGCAGAATAGTCTATACTCGTCGCCAATAGATGTCAGATGTATTAATAGCCGACGTCTATAGATATAAACGTCGGTTATTAATACATCTGACATCTATTGAGTCTTGTAGACGCTGGGTGTTTGGATACCCCTGGAAACCGATGTCTATACCCCGACGTTTATATAGACGTCGGGGTATAAACGTCAGTTGTATGAGTTAACCGACGTGTATAGGTCTTATAAGTCACGTTTTTTTAATCTTTTATCCTGACAAAAACCCGAGCAATACCCTAGTCCCCGTGACCCTCCACCCCCGCGACCTCGACAAATCTCCGACCAGCGCAGCCTCCGCGACCTCGGCCGTCTTGCTCCTTCAATGACCACTGTCACCACAACCCCACATCCGCGACGACCGTAACCACGACCTCCGACCTACTCTGGTTCATGCTTAACTTGTGTTTTTGTTTGTTTTGTTTTTGTTAGATTTGACGAGAGTTTGTAATCTGATTTTGTTTGGGTGGTAATTATTTTTAGTGATTGTGAATTTAGTAAGGAATTTATGCATTTGGAAGATTTGTTTTGGATTGGATTCTCATGTCACTTGCAAAACCCAAATTAACAAGAATTTATTTTATATTTTTGTGAAAGATAGCCACGTCTGAATTTATTATGTATTTTGTAAAAGATGATGGATAATGTCTTGACCTATGAATCTCTTGTTTGGGGTTGATTTTACGTGAACATGTTGAATGTGAAAAACTGAAAAACTGATTGTATATGTTCACCCAACGAGAGAAAGGGAGGGAAATGGTTGGCTTAAGATCAACTTGAGGGTCTTTTAGAGCATTTGCTTGGCCATAAACTTGGGTTTAATATTTGGTGCGAATTTTTAAACAAACCTCGTACAAGCCTGTTTTGTAAAATGCATCAAAATCAAATTACATTTGGAGTTTCTGGATTCCTAAAAGTGCACACTTTCACACCGAAATTGTTATCGATTTTGACATGATTTGAGAAGTTGTGGAAGAGAGTCTTCAAGTTTCTTTCAAACTTTCTTGGTCAAACTGAAGTTGATAACTGAGACATTGCAATATGATAGATGAACTTATGATTTCTGTTTCTCACATTTTTACTATACCCAAATAAATTTACATTATACGCGATAAAACCAAAAAATTGTAATGTGAATGTGATATAGTGGAGAATATTATAAATTTTTCTTGTTTAATCCACGATTTGAAGAATTTAACATATCAAATTTTTAGCGGAGGTTGTGCCAAAATTTTAATAAATATTTTATCCCAATTGTTATTAATAACATGATATTTTGGGTTTATCAAGTTTTTTCTTCAATCCAAGTAATTGTTTTTAATACTTGGTTTTAATATTTTAAATGTTTATTGCCTTGCTTCTTTGAATTTTCAATATTATTTACATATTGTATGTAAATCTGCTAGTTTTATCAGAAACATGTTAATGAACTAAGATGTTCTTATATCAATAACACTTTCTTTGTAATTAAACATGTTTATTTGTATTACCAACATACAATGTGATCTTTAATATAATCAAACATCTTTGTAAATGAATGCCAAGTGTTTATGTATGTATGCTTGTGGCTGAATGATTGTGTTTGTGTATGTATGTTTGTACGTATTTGTGGATGAATGTGTGTATGTATTTGTGTTTGTGGATGAATTTCTTGTGCAGGTTGAACGTGTTTGTTATGCAGGAATCTATGGTTGCTACATTTTGTATTTATTTATTTTAATATGGTAAGGGTATAGACGTCGGTTGTACTTAGTAGCCGACGTATATACCCTTCAAAAAAGGAATAAACGTCGGCTATTAGGTACAACCGACGTCTATACCTAGAGAATAGAAGTTTGTTCAGATGTAGACCCGACGTCTATTCTCTAAGTATAGACATTCGTTGTACTTAATAGCCGATGTCTATACTTAGAGAATAGACGTCGGGTTTTAAGTGACCGACGTCTAGGTATATACGACACAAAGATAGACGTCGGGTCAGGGAAGCCGTATAGCCAACATATATACCCTGAATATCCGATGTATATTCTCTTTTCTGCACTAGTGGTAGGCTGCGTATGCGGTGAGATTAATTGGTTACAAGAACAACAAGCCTATATTCATGTTGTCGGTGAGATTTACTGTAAATTTAGCAACCATTATTGTCAGAGGACCCACTTCATAACAAGCGTCTCTACATGCAGTGGTATTGACAGATAACCATTAGATGGTTGACTGCCGTAGCCATTGACAAATAGGCCTCGAGCAGCCAGAGATTAATATTTGGTAATATAATTGTCTTTTAAGTTCAAATTAAAGATTTATTTTGATAATTCTAATGAAACATGTCTTGTAGTGTTCCAGCTTCACAACTGAATGGTTTAAATGAAAATATTCAGATTCCTGGAGGCATGCGTAATAGAGATAATTTAATGAAATCAATCACACAAAAACTTAAAAAAATTAAGGAAGTGATGGCGTGTTTCAAGAATGTTGATCCGATATTAAAACCACTGGAAGACCTAATTCCTCATGATGTATCGAAGAATTTGAGGGATATCTACCACCTATTGGAGTGTCATTGGATCATGAAGGGAATTTCATATTCATAGACACTACAAGCTATGATGAACGGATTGCAACTCGAGTAGTTGGAGGAGACAAAGTGCACAATACATCCTTTTTCCAAGGTGAAGATTCGTCATTTAACTTTTTTGAAGCCGAATGAGGTGAAGATGGTGAGATTACTCAAGTGGAAGGGCATATCAAATCAATTGCAACCCAACTTGAATGAGAGACTAGTAGGTCTTCTTTCCACAAGTACAAAAGGTTCTTTTGGTCTTTGAAATCGATTCACATTCACCAATGTGAACCCGTATTCATCACTTCTGGTAGTGTTGTCTCAACCCAAAATGTCGTACCACTTGCACTTGAAAAAAACAAACTTCAAATCACCATAGTATTGAAGTTCGATTATGACTTGCAATACACCAAAGTAGTGACAGGTGAAATGACAAGATTCCTATCTCGTGCAGTGCAATAACTTTCTATTGTTGCATTTACAAATACTCCACTATTTTGTGTTTTGGCTTTCGACTCACATTTTTGTTGCGAAACCTAAATCCATTGATGAAATATCCTGAATACCACCTACCCACATTGTCCGGACCTCTAGAAAGTGTTTCGATATCGATATTTCCACAATTTTCCTTGCGAACCATCTCTCTAAAGCACTCACTAAATGTCTTATGTCAAACATTTTATTGTTGTCATCGATTGCGACGTACTCCCGCTACAAGGAAATCGGTGTAACGGTTAAAACACTTGAAACAGTTGAATGTGTAATTGTGTATTAACAATAAGTTTAAGACATTGTTCATTAAATAACACAAGTGTAGTACGGACTTACTCTTGATATTCATAAACAATGGATGTATTATTTAACACACAATTGTGAGCTTTTTCAAGATCAACAAGGTCCAGAACAACCATTTTGCCGGTGCATAACGGTCTTTCACCTCCATCATTTATTAAAGGCTTATTAATAACTGTCTCCACACTCTTCAAGTATCTTGAGCAAAAGGTGGTACACTCTTCTACGAGAACACCTTCACCAATGGAGCCTTCTGGTTTATTTTTGTTTCGAACGTACCCCTTACACCTATTCATATATCTCTCAAATGGATACAATCAATGATATTCAACCGGTCCTGCCAACCGGTCTTTCAAGCAAACATCTATCTTGTTGCTAAGGTGACCGGGTATGATCAGCGACATTATAAAAATTGATGCTTCATACTCATTTACGGTGGGAGATTATATGGAACGAGAATTACGAGCCATATGATGTGTTGAGTTTGGCTGAATGGCTGAAAGCCGTCGGCGGCCAACCCTAGCCTCACATTTATTTTCTCTGAAGTGAAACTTGGATGTTTGTTGTCTAACTCAGCCCAACACGCAGAATCAGCTGGATGACGCAATTTCCAATCCTTTTGACATTCTTCTGAATGCTATCTCATAGACTTAACTATATCAGCAGAGAGATACAACCTGTGAAGCCTTAGCTTCAATGGGAAGTGTCGTAAACCGCCACGGGAATACTTTTGGATTTTTAAAACCCCGTTCTTGCATGTCTACTTCATCTTCCCCTTCCACTAGTAACCAACGAGATTCTCCACATATTGCACATGAATTGGCTTTCTCGTTCTCTTTCCAGTACAAAATGCAATGATTCTTGCACATGTGAGTATTTTCATAATAAAATCCTAAATTTCGAACCAATTCCTTTATCTGATACGTATCTTTCGACAGACAAGCTCCCTCTGGCAGTAACTCAGCTTGAAACACCAACCATTTGTTGAAAGAAGTGTCCGACCATTTACAAGTGGTCTTCATATGAAATGTTTTGATGGCAAATGACAACTTTGTCAATTTTGGTTTACATCCCAGATACAACAGTTGTTCTCCGTCTTTCAAGTAATCTAGAAATTTATGAGCATAATCTGTTATCTCGTGTCTCGACACATTGTCGCTGACAACGACAACATCATTTAGCATCCCTTCAATGTCACCCATCTCATCTTCACTCGCCTCATTTTATGTTGTAGGAGCTTCAGTTGTCAAGACTATTATTTGGGCGCTCGTACTAGCAAAAGATTCTCCATGAAAAACCCATTGGTCAAAATTTTGGGCCAAGCCATTAACGACAACATCATCGATAACGTCCCCTCTGGTTGCCCACTTGGTGTTGCAACATTTTTTGCACGGGCACAATATCCTTCCATCTTGAATGCATTGGTTCTTGGAACTAAATTCTAATTTTAGGAAAGACTCAAAATTATTGGCGAATGATCGACTAACTCTTTGTTCATTCCAACTTCTATCTGAGGCCATGATTCTAATAATATAACACACAAAAATTGTTATCCAAAATTGATTACAAAATCCAAATCGAATCCACACTAGAATCCAAAATCCAAACTTCAATATAAATTTATTTGAAATCCTAACTAATTTTCGGCAGAACCCCCTTTATATTTTCGATACCAATTTTTTTCATAAAACATGTAATGATAAGAAAATATGTTCACTTTTCAAAGACAAGCATCACAACATCGTCAATTCATCAAACTTAAATCATACAATCCAATCCTAATTCTAAAGTCAATCACAAATCCTAAATCCTCAAAAGGATCTACTTCGAATCCAAACACGAATCCAAAATCAAAACTTCAATAAAAAATTATTTGAAATCCTAACTAAATTTTGGCAGAACCCCTTATATTTTCGATACCAATTTGTTTTCATAAAACTTATATTGTCAAGAAAATATGTTCACTTTTCAAAGACAAACATCACAACTTCGTCAATTCATCAAACTTAAATCATACAATCCAATTCTAATCCTAAAGTCAATCACAAATCCTAATTCAAATCCTAAATCCTCAAAAGGATCTACTTCGAATCCAAAATCTAAACATCAATAAAAATTCATTTGAAATTCTAACTAAATTTAGGCAGAACCTCCGCTATATTTTTTTTATATTTTTTCCTTTTTAGAAAACCTGTATTGACAAGAAAAGATTCCCACGATTCAAGTACAATCATACAATCACACAATCCAATCCTAAATTATAAATACCGAAACTTAACAAAATATGTAGCTCCTACTTTAAGTAATAGAGAAGAAAAATTCAGCGAAAACAATCACGTGATGTCAAAGTGTATCGCGGTTACATCACTTTGTTTCCATTATTTTGAGTTAGATCGATACGAAGTTGGGTTTTGAGGCCCATTTGATTTGAGTCCAAATTTTGAATACTAATGTCATTTCACATTGGTAATTAATCAATTATCATTAAAGTCACCAAACGAGTCCAAAGACAACGAAAAATCACTAATATTGAAAAGTTACAAAAAGCAATCAAAACAATTAATGTAGACTATAATCAAAACTATAATCAAATTCAAATCAAGAATTGTTGTAAATTTATAACATTGAAACTATAATCTAAAAATAAAAAAAATCTATATTTATGAAAACAAATAATCTTAACAAAAATACAGATAAAAATAATCTATACGGGTACGAGGTAAGGTTTTGGGTTAGGTTTTATGGCTGGGGGTCAAGTTTAGGGTTGGATTTTATGGCCGAGGTTAACGTTTGGGACTGGGATCGTGCCTGTGGGTTTGGTTTAGGGTCAGGGTTGGGGTTCGGGGCTGGGGTTCGGGATGGGGGTCGGGGCTGGGGTTGCGGGTCGTGGTCGGGGTTGGGGTTCGGGATTGGGGTCGGGGTTGCGGGTCGTGGTCGGGGCTGGGGTTTGGGATGGGGGTCGGGGCTGGGGTTGCGGGTCGTGGTCGGGGTTGGGGTAGGTGACGGTTGTTGTTTGTGATGGTGTCCGTTTGTGATGGTGGCCAGAGGATGGAGGAGGTCGTGTAGTTGTGATTGGGAGGCGTTACCAGAGGATGGGGGAGGTCGGGGTGGTGGTGGGGAGGAGGGTCAGCCAGGATGGGGGAGTTGCTCGGGTAAAGAGGGAAGACCATTACCAGAGAGGAGGGTCGGCGTGGAGGCGCGACGAACGGAGGTGCGCATGGTGGGCGGGCGAGTCTTGCATAGTTAGGGTTTTTTGGGAGAGAAAGGAAATGGAAGGGAAACCCCAAATCGGCTTCTGATAAAACCATACACTGACGGAATATATCCGTCAGTGGTACCAACATATACTTCAGTGTAATGGCTGAAGAAATGTTCGATTTTCAAACTTATACCCCGATGAAGTTTCATTTCCGTCGGTGAATTGAAGGACTGGTACACTGACGACACGAATCCATCGTTGGTGTATAGTTATACGTCGATGTAGTAGCCCAAGAAACAGTTGGTTTCCGGAGTTTTCACCGACGGATACAAATCCAACATTGTTATCCATCGGTATTATGTTATGTTCCGTCAGAGGTATCTTTAAATAAACATGCGATTTTCAAAGCTATTGCCGACGGATTTGTATCTGTCAGTGAATGGAGAACTACTGGACCGGTGGATTTGATTCATCAGTGTTATCAAATGTCTCCGTCGGAGTATATTTTTGTACGATTTTTTTAACATATAAGAATTTTTTAGTTGTGTTTGATAAACATACTTACCATATCATTTCTAAACATGACATGAAAATTGTTTTAAGGGTTATATGTCAAATAACATTTACATTGTGCATGTTGATACCCTTAGAATTTTGAATGTTGAAACTTGTTTAGTTGCCTCACATGATGAAGCTTGGTTATGGCATACCCGTTTGGGACATAGTAGTATGTCGCAATTGCACAAATTATCCAAACTTGTATTGGTTAGATGACTACCAAAAATTGATTTAAAAAAGGACAAACTTTGTAATGTATGCCAATTTGGAAAACAATTTAATCTTCTTTCAAATCTTTAAATGTGGTGTCAACTTCAAAACCCCATGAGCTTTTACCTTTATATCTTTTTGGACCCTCAAGAACCGTGAGTGTAGGAGGGAAAAGATATGTGTTTAGGTACCCAAACTACTTTGGGTCCTTGAACATTAGCTTTGAGAACCTAAACCATTTTGGTTTTAGGAGCCCACACACTTGGAGAACTATGCTAAGCAATTAAATACTTGCCATTTAAAGTAGTATGAACTACATGGTCTTTAACATATGAAGCATTATATCCTAAACCATGTTTATCCAAAAATTGCCTTTGACTACCTAAAAGCATGTCAAGCATCTTGGTTCCATTTGTGAATCTTTCTAGATCTTTTCTTAATTGCACATTACAAGTTCTAAGATCTAGTTGTTAATCATGTATCGCTGTTACTTTTAGACTAGCAAGTTTTAATGCATGTTCTTCATGTCTAGCGATGACCTCATTCTTTTCATTCATGATTATTTCAATTTGGCTTTGTAGATCATTGATAGTCTTTTCTAGCTGATTGACATCATATCATGCATATATTTGTGTCTTATACCGTTTAGTTTTAGCCTAAGCAATGCTACGTAACGAGTTTTATGTTTATGTTTTAGGAATAAACATGTTTGAGAAGAAGAGACTAAAAAAGGACATAAAAGCAAGAAAAAGGACTAAGTTGCAAGACTTATGGACTGAGGTGCAAGAGAGAAGGACCCGAATGTAAAACCAAAAGGACTAATGAGGATTATGCACATTCTCTAACTCTTACTCTACTAGATCACATTCTTGCTCATCTAAGTCATATGCTAGTGATAGTTTGAATGATATGTTTTAATTAACCGCAAATGCATGGACACGTTGAAGTGGTGGCAAATACAGGTCCATCCACAGGAAGGTATGTCGACTTTAGTTTGTGCGAAGGTGAGTGGGAAAGAAAGGAGAGAAAGGAGTTATGATCTACACTACACTACAATGCGAAAGTAAATGGAAAATAAGCAATAAAACTAAACCCCAAAGGGGGGTAGAGAAAGAATGTGAATACAAATATATGTGTATGTGTTTAATTATGCTCATCACAACATGTTGTGTATTAAAATCATAAAACTAAATCCAACTTTGCCTCCACATGAAATAAGATAAGATCATATCATTAAAACATACAAGACAATAATTGGAATGAAGCTAAATGAACTCGAGTATAAAGACCAAACCCCACTATGCCTCCACATGAAATAAGATTTACCCAATCATTAAAACATACAAGACATTAATAAAGGTAAGGGCAACAAGAGCACATACACTACAAGTCATGTTTCCTTTATCAAGTCCATCCATATTCTCACCTCATCATTCCCCATAAAATAGGTTCACTAGTCTAAGCATAAGCTAAACTTCATTCAAGAGCATTAGCATATCAAAGACAAGAGTGAAATCCCATTAGATGGTTATGGAAATCATATAAGGCTCAAAGGATTAAGATAACACACACATAATACATCACATAATCACAACACATATTTCTCCACCCCCAAAATGGGGATGGAACTACTCACTACTCATTACACTAACTACATTAACAAAATGAAACATTATACTGAAAGGAAATTCAACTAAGCAAGAAAGGAATATTAAAGAAGCTAATTGAAAGGAACACAAAACTAAAGAAACATGCAAGAATTAAAAGAAAAGATTAAAAGAAACTAAGAGCAATTATTTTATTTACATGACTCACATTACAAGTGACATTCTTCTCCACCTTGAGTTTTTTCTTCAAGGCTTTTACTCCAAGTAGAGAGAATGCGACCAAGCAATAGGTGATTACAATAGAAGGTGAAAAGTTCTATTTATAGCCACAGGAAAAGGTAATCCGGGACAATCCCCCGGTATAGGACTAAGCAAATACCAAACTAGACTAAATACGCTCTAATACACGGCCCACATAAATCTTAGCAGATCCGGACCAAAAGAGACCGTCAATTAGCGGTCTACAGTGTTCGGATCGCTCTGGATTTTCTTCTGGGCTTTTCTGGATGTATTTGTTGGTCTTCGATGCATCTACTTCGCTTGTTGGAGCTCCGACCCGAATAGAATTGCCAAAATACTCCCCATGATGGTGTGGAGTATTCTTGTTTGCTCATTGGTCATTCTATCTTGCATTCAGGTCCTTCTATCTTGCATTCAGGTCCTTCGATCTTGCATCTTAGTCCTCGAGTCTCTCAACTCTGTCCTTTTCCTGCTTTTAGGTCCTTTCATGCTTCTTCTCTTCAAACCTATTTATTTCTGAAATTTAAACATAAAGCTCGTTACGTAGCATTATTTAGGTGAAAGATAATGGATATAAGATACAAAATGTAAGCATGAAATGATGTTGTTTGATACGTTTTAATTAATCACAAGTGCACGACTGCGTTGAAGCGGTGGCAAATACAGGTCGATCCTCAGGGAGGTGAGTAGCCTCTAGTTTTTTAGAAATCAAGTGGCAACCAAAGGGGAGAAGAGTATGTCTATACTAATCTACACTACACTAAACTACTAAGAAGAAAAATGCAAAGTAAAGCAACTAAAGATTACTTCGAATCAAAACTAAAAGAATGTAAAACTAAGCTGGAATCAAGAAGAGAGAGACCCCTAGGGGTGGAGTGTGTGCATACATGTAAAAAGATGGTGAAGAATGCATTCTATAGGCACAAATGTAGGTAGTGTTTTCATGCATAAGAAATGTCTAAAGGTTATGGTAAAACCTATCAATCCATTCACTAGCCTAGTTGATTAACATTCATATACACGAGCTGGTTATTCTAGAACCTAAACAAGCATGGGAGGTGTCTAAGATGTGCGTCAAAACCCATCAATTGTAGTATTCTACTCTAACAAGCAAGCATACATTCACATTTATCAACACAATCAAAATATAAATCATTCATATCCATTCTTTAATGCATGTATGAACATCATCTCCACCCCCAAAGGGGATGGATCTACTCACTACACATTACTCTAACAATTAAAATAAAGAAGAAACGAAACATTCTAACTACTTTAGCCTAGAATCAAAGAAATAAAACTAAGCTAAGCATGCATAAAGAAACAACATAGGAACAAAACAATGGAAAAATAATTTTATTAGATGACTCACATTGAAGATAGCATTCTTCTCCACCTTGAGATTTTTCTCCAAGGCTTACTCCAAGTAGAGAGAATGCCACCAAGAAATGGGTAATTACAATAGAAGGTGAAGAGTTCTATTTATAGCCATAAAAAAGGTAATCCGGGACAATCCCCCGGTATGGGACTAAACAAATACCAAAAATAGACTAAATACACACTAATACACGCTCCACATAAATATTAGCGGATCCGGACCAAACGTGACCGCCAATTGGCGGTCTACGATGTTTGGATCACTTTGGATTTTCTTCTGGGCTTTTCTGGATGTCTTTGGTGGTCTTTGATGCATCTACTTCTCTTGCGGGAGCTCCAACCCGAGTAGAATTGCCTAAAAACTCCCCATGATTGTGTGAAGTATTCTTGTTTTCTCATTGGTCCTTCGATTTTACATTCAGGTCCTTCGGTCTTGCATCTTAGTCCTTGAGTCTCCCAACTCAGTCCTTTTTCATGCATTTAGGTCCTTTTATGCCTATTCTCTTCAATCCTATTTATTTCTGAAATTCAAACATAAAACTCGTCACGTAGCATTGTTTAGGCGAAAGATAATTGATATAAGATACAAATATAAGCATGAAATGATGTCAATCAAATACCCCAACACCTAACTTTTGCTAGTCCCGAGCAAAACAAAGAAAGAGAAAAGCATACGAAAAACAAGAAATCCTAACTCACTTTCTTAAGAATCACGGTTGCACTTAGCACGTGCAACAAGCCGTTAAACCTTATTGTCGCCATGGAGGAGGAGTGTTGTCTCCTGAGGGTTTTCAGCGGATACACCCACAAAATCCGAACATAGATGCATTATTCCATCTAGACACTCGACTTGTTGGACTCATTTTTATCGACCATTGGACGCGGTAATCCTACGGACTCTACATATGTAATCAGGCCGACTCTATATATGTAATCAGTCCACACACCTAGCCTAATGAATCATTCGTGAAAGGTAATTAAGGACTTAAGTGAAAGACATGGGCAACCTTAACTTCTGAAAGTAATACATTGTGTAAGGTCCATTAAGGTTCTTATTTGCATTAATTTTTTTTCTTTTTTTTTTCTTTTCTTACTTTTTGTTCTTTTTTTTTACTAGTTAGAGTTTCATTCTCCCAGGGTCAGGTTTCGTGCATCATTGCCTATGAGGACTTACACTGTCACGTAGGGCAATCCCTACCACCCGTGTAACAGGAGTTCGGTTGGTGCATCCCAAGTCAGATGACTCGAAAGCACCAGGCATAAAGTCCCCTCAGACCTAATTTCCTGAGTGATAAGAGCCGTGAGAGAAGAGAGAACACCTACTCACTTATTTCTTATCTACACATGAACCAAAACCCCTACACTTAATGTCTCACAACAATATTTAAAGGGTTCTTGACTACAACAAACTTGCTTATATTAACAGACATGAATTATTGACTCACTAGGTTCAGGGTGGATTTCTTTAAATGTTTGAGTACTGAAACCCTATGATTACTCTCCCCCCGAGAGAAAACCGGGGTGCATCTTAACGACTCGATAAGACCTAAAGCCGGTATACTAGCTATCCTAATGCATCAAGTTCAAGACAATTTTGGGAGCTTTCTTTTTACTTTGCCTCTCAACAGTTTTGCAAATGGCAAACACATGCAAAACCTACAAAACATTTTCTTTAGGAAGCACAAGAAAATTTTGAAAGAAATGTGAAAATTTTAAAGTACTAGGCAAGCGAAAGAAGACTTGTAACCCAAGGATCATGACAAACAAATATATCAATATTATATACAGGACAGTAACATGACCCTATCAATATTATATACAGGACACAAAAGAAAACAAAATCAAAGGAAAAAGACTCGACTTTGTACACACGTAAAACACGCCCTACACCTACTTCATGCATTGTCCTCAATGAATGTGAGCATGAAACTACATGAATTTATGCATGAGAAGGGAAAAATCTCACCAACATGAAGTACATAGGGAAGTTCATGGTTATGTTGATGGACACAAACCCGAATTCCTTCAAAACCTGTGAAACGCTAAGAAGGGATCCAAATACGTGAAAAAATGGGGCCCAAGTACACAAGGGTTGGGGTCCACAACAATCAATGCTCGCTCGCTGAAGGAGTCTTTTATTACTCGTTTTTTTGTTTTGTTTTTTTTTCTTTCTTGTTTTTTTTTGATTTTGTACAAGATATATACATCAACAAAGATATTCTCATAATCATTTGGTCAAGGAATGTCAAATGAGAACATCGAGTTATGAGGACCAGAGACTTGTCGAGATGGACAAACTTCACTGGTACTCTGAGGTGTCATGAGGGGTGAAAGGTCAAAGATGAAAGGGTCGAACCCCTCATGATATTAGTTGGGTGCAGGTAACATGAAAGAGTGAAGTTGTGTTGCCTCACTAGGGTTTAGTTGCTCATCGAACAAAACCCTCCAACCAATAGGTGGGTGCATCGGAATGAGTTCCTCAAGCTCATTCAAGGGATGTAGCATATCTGCATCACTAAGAATGGGGCTTCTCCCCAAGTCATCCAACAAGGACCTCCCACCATCATTTATATCATCAAGCAAGCTCGGTCGTAGGTGGGTCCTTGTTGGAGTCAATCTGAAGATCAAAGGGCTCAATAGACCAAGGACACGGGGTGACAACACCTTCTGGAGTAGGAGTATGTTGAGGTGTGTTCCCCTCACTAATGGTCTCAACTGAATCATGCAACGAACACTCCCATTGGAAATTCATGTTTGATGCCAGCTCACTCTGTTGCATTGCAAAGTCAGGCAATGAGTTTTTGCTGGGCCCACAAACATTCTCAACGGGTTGCATTGGTATTAGGGGTGTTCGTTGATTTTGCGGTGCTTTCTCTAATTGGCGGATGAGATTGAGAATTAAAGGTTGATCCATGGGCTCATGTTGCTTACCAGAGTTGAACACATGAAACTCGGTACTCATGTTACCGAACGAGAGCTTCATGAGACCATTTCTACAATTAATTAAGGCGTTGGAGGTTTCCAGAAATGGTCTACCCAAAATCAAAGGTAAAGTGGGTGTTTGCAACAGGATTGGTATCGAGGATGACAAAATCGACTGGAAATATAAAATCTCCAACTTTGATAAGCACATCCTTGATAACCCCCTTTGGAATACGTATGGATCTATCTGCCAATTGAAGGGTGATCTTAGTTGCTTTCAATTCTCCCAAGTTCAACTGTTGGTAAACAGAAAATGGGAGGAGGTTGACCGCCGATCCTAAATCAAGCAATACATTACTCATGCTAGTGTCCCCTATTTTACACTGAATAGTTAGACACCCAGGGTCCTTGTATTTTGTGTATGTGGGATTGGACAAAAGTGAGCTTACATTAACAGTCAGAAATGTTTTCTTAGGAACATTGGTCTTCCCCTTGGTTGTTCAGAGATCCTTCAACACTTTGGCATATTGAGGTTTTCGTTGGATGACATCTAGCAAGGGGATGTTAACCTTCACTTGCTTAAACACCTCTAACATCTTATCCATTGTGTCACTCTACTTTTTGGTTAACCTACTGGAATAGGGAGCTTTTGGCAAGTAGGTTTTCTGCGGTGCTTGAGAAGCAGGCGTTGGTGTATTACCCTCACCCTCAGCCTCTTCTTCACCACCATTCCCACTGAGGGGCTGCATAGATGGTGGTGGTGACAAGGAAATATGATTGTAAACCTGCTTTCCATTCCTTAAGGTTACAATGGCATTGACATGGTGAACATGTTCCTCTACATGGTTCACTTGCCACCCTCGAGGTATCACATTCTCATTTTGCATGTGTTGTTGCTGGTACATGCGGGGGTTAGACTAAGGTTGGCTAGGCAGAGACCCTCTTTTTTTCATGTACAGACTGATCCAATTGGCCCATCTAAAACTCTAGAGATTTGATGGTCTGCTGATTTGAAGTGAGAACTTGCCTTGTGGTTGACATAAAAATTTTCATTGAGTTTTCAAGTTCACGAGTCATGGTCTCAAGCAAATTGAATTGGGTTTCCATATTGTTGGAATTTGGGAAACCCGATTGATTGGTGATTTGAGCTTGGGGTGACTGATAAGATTGTGCATGTATGGAAGGTTGGTGTGGTTGAGAGGAGTTTGAAGGACCACCCGGGGCATTGTTTTGGTTCCATGAAAAATTGAGGTGGTTCCTCCATCCGGGATTATAAGATGATGAGTATAGGTCATTCCTAGCTCAATCATAGATGGCGTTGACATGTTCCATCTCAAGAGGAGTAGACGCACACTCGCTTCCTACATGATCTATCCTACCACATGAATGACAGGGAACTGGACCAGTTGTAGACACATGAGGTGCACCTTGTTGGTTTTGGAGCTCAATCGAATCCATACTGCGCATTAAGGCCGCCATGCGCGCCTCGGTGGCCGTAGTGGTATCGACAGCAAATGCGGCACCCGATCTAGTCGAGTTTGCATTCGCGATCCTCGCTCCTATGCTGGATGATGTAGGTGGATACCTTACACTCTCGCATTGTATGGTTTTCTCAGCGAGGTCTTCTAGGAAAGCCCATGCCCCCCTTTCATCCTTTCCTAAGAACTCTCCTTGAAACGGGATGTGAAGACCCTCGTAGACAATGTGACAAAGGTGCCACAACTCGATGACATGGTGAGGGCATGAGGATAGTAGCTCCTTGAATCTCTCTAAATATGCATGAAATGTTTAAGTCTGAAGTTGATAGAACGAATTGATTTCGTTCCAAAAATTTTGAGTCTGATGATTTGGGAAGTACTTTTTGAGAAAAGCAGATTGAAATTCATCTCAAGTACTAAAGGCATCGCCTGGTTGCTATACAACCACTTTTTGGCATCATCCTTTAGTGCAAACAGGACTAGCCTAAGATGGATGGAGTCTGTGCTATGTTGTTGCAGCTTGAACATAGCACAGACCTCCTCAAATTTCCTGAGAAAGATATATGGGTCACCCTTCCCAGTGAGGTGAGGGAGCATAGAAATAAACTGAGGCTGAACCTTGATTGACATCATTTCAAGCTTATATTTGTACCTTATATCCATTATCTTACACCTAAGCAATGCTACGTGACGAGTTTTATGTTTGAATTTCAGAACTAAAGAGGTTTGAAGAGAAGAGACATGAAAGGACCCAAAAGCAGGGAAAAAGAACTTAATTGTGAGACCTGGGGACTAAGATGCAAGGGAGAAGGACCTGAACGTAAGACTGAAGGACCTAAGAGCAAAACAGAAAACTCCACACCATCATGGGGAGTATTTTGACAATTCGATTCGGGTCGAAGCTCCAATAAACAAAGTAGATGCATCCAAGACTAATCAATACATCAAGCAAAGCCCAGCATGAAAACCAGATGGATCTGGATCTTATAGACCGCCAATTGGCGGTCTGGGACCACTAATTGGCGGTCCAGATAGCTCTGGATCCGCTAAGATTTTGGGAGCACGTGTAATAGTGTATGCTTAGTCCATTTTTGGTATTTGTTTAGTCCCACATCGGGGGATTGTCCCGGATTACCTTTTTCTATGGCTATAAATAGAACTCTTCACCTTCTATTGTAAACTACCCATTTCTTGGTGATATTCTCTCTACTAGGGAGTAAGCCTTGAAGCAAAACTCAAGGTGGAGAAGAATGCTACCTTCAATGTGAGTCATTGTTAATGAAATAATTATTCTAGTTTCTTTTAATCTTGTCTCTTAATTTGAGCATGCTTGTTTAGTCTTTCCTTTCCTTTTAAGCTTCTTAAATGCTCCTTTCTTGCTTAGTTAAATTTCCTTTCAGTATAATGTTTCATTTTGTTAATGTAGGTAGTGTAATGATTCGTGAGTAGTTCCATCCCCATTTGGGGGGTGGAGAAATATGTGATATGATCATGTAGTGTATTAGGTGTGTGTTATCTTAATCCCTTGAGCCTTATATGATTTCCATAACCATCTAATGGGATTTCACTCTTATCTTTGATATGATAATGCTCTTGAATGAAGCTTAGCTTATGCTTAGATTAGTGGACCTATTTTATGGGGATTGATAAGGTGAGGATATGGATGGAATTAATATTGGAAACACGATTTGTAGTGTATGTACTCCTGTTGCCTTTACCTTGGTTAATACCTTGTATGTTTTAATGATATTGGGTTATCTTATTTGATGTGGAGGCATAGTAGGGTCTAGTCTTTATACATGAGTTCATTTTGCTTCATTCCAATTATTGTCTTGTATGTTTTAATGATATTGTCTCATCTTATTTCATGTGGAGGTAAAGTTGGATTTAGTTTTATGATTTCATGCACTACATGTTGTGAGGAGCATAATTGAACACACACACACATACATCTTTATATTCACATTATTTCTCTACCCTCTATGGTGTTTAGTTTTATTGCTTATCTTCCATTTCCTTTTTGCATTGTAGTGTAGTTTAGTGTAACCAACCTTTCTCTCATTTATTTCCCACTCGCCATCACACAAACCAAAAGTCGACACACCTCCCTGTGGATCGACCCGTATTTTCCACCGCTTCAACGCGGCCGTGCACCTGCGGTTTAATATAAAACGAATCAATCAAGTTTTTGGCACCGTTGCCGGGGAGGTGCTCTGTCCAGACTTTGGTTTGGACGATTCAAGTGGTTTTAATTTTTTGTTTTTAGTTTTTGTTTGTGTCAGGGGACCTTTGTATCAAGAGGAGGCTACTGGACGAGTTGGAGCACAAAATCTTCAACAGGGACCGCCAATCAGCGGTCTGGCACCGCCAATTGGCGGCCTGGTAAGCTTTGCTTCCTCTCAGTTTTGTTCTGGTAGTTGTTTGCTTCGACATAGTTGTCTGGGAGCACAATTTGGCATGTTTTGACTTCTAGTTTGCTCCCAGAACATTAAACCAATCCCCATTAATCACTTGGCCTTAAAATCCAAAGCAAAAGATTAGACATTCTTACTTGTTTAGGGTACGCATCATGTACTTGACTTAGGCACGTAGTTGTCTTTTCTTTTAGCTTTATTTTCAGTTGTTGAGCGCTGGCGTGAGGTACGTATTTCCTACACTCATTCATGCATCTTGTATGCCCATGCATTAGTTAGTAGGAACTGCATCAGGACAAGAGTGAGTTGAGCGTTTGATTAGAGCGTTGATTGCTAGATTTTGGATCAAAAAGATACTAAGAAGGGGTTGTCCCGTAAAAGATAAGGTGGGGGATTTCATCACCTTTTCCTTCGCCCCAAAAATCACTCTTAATCAAGCCTTAACTAAAAGCAAGTAGACATTGGCCCTAGAATTTCAGACGCACTAGGAGAGTAATCTAGTTGAGACAGTCATGGCCTGATCGGCGTTGCCTACCTTGTCGATAGTAGGAGGTACTGGATCTCCGGATCTGGTATCACTTGCTGGGCATTGTGGTCTTCATTGTAGGGAGGTGAGGCGTGTCGAGGCTAGTGACCTCGAAGTTAGGCGTCATCTAGCCTAAAGACCCATTGCCTTACATTGTTTGAGTCGTGCTTGCTAGTTAGGCTTCTACCTGATCTCATTACCCACGCTAGATTTAGGGATTCTTCCCTTCTCCTCTGAGTCATCTTCTTCTCACCTTCTTCTACGTTATAGTCTCCTCCCCTTTACACTCTCTGGTAGCGTTTTAGGGTCGACTCGAGCACTTTTTGCGAGTTTAGCCTCGTGGTTGTGAGAGTGGTTGACTCGAGAGTTTTTTGTTGAGATGGATGGTTACATGGGCGACCATCCATATCATTGTTGGGACCAGGACAATTCTCCATGGTATTCCGGACCCATGCAACCTGGGGTGGCATAGACGAACACCCCGTATGTTTCGGATAATCTTCATTGTGTGACTGAGCAATCTTCATATAGGGGTGATAAGAGAGAGGAACTGACTGCTAGATCTCCATCTAGTTACGTCGGATCATATGTTGGTCATCAAACTGAGAGATTGCAAGAAACTTTGGCCTCTTTCATGCGTACGGTAGACGACATGAGTGCACCGGTGGCTCCAGTAGCCGTACCGTGCGACTGTTGTGGGTTGAGTGGTCATGTTATCGGGGAATGTCCTTATGTTCCACCAGAGCCTGAGTATGAGCATACATTTTCTCAAAACAGTCAATATGACCATTACGCATCCGCGTACAACCCGAGAGGGATGGATTCATGGGGAGACAATTCATAGCCAAATTCTTATACTTCATTTTCACCCCAGTATCCTCCTCCCGAATACCCAGAATTCTACCAACACCCCACTTCAAATCATTGGACTCATTCTCAGCCCATCAACACCCAACCCCAAAATTTCCCAAGCTCTGACTTGGACCTCATAGTTGACCGCATACCTGATTCCGCGAAACAAACTTTTCTTACGTTCAAGGAAACCACTCAAAATTTATTGACATCATTTCATGCCTATATTTGTACCTTATATCCATTATCATACACCAAAGCAATGCTACGTGACGAGTTTTATGTTTGAATTTCAGAAATAAAGAGGTTTGAAGAGAATAGACATGAAAGGCCCCAAAAGCAGGGAAAAAAGACTTAATTGTGAGACCTGGGGACTAAGATGCAAGGGAGAAGGACCTGAACGTAAGACTGAAGGACCTAAGAGCAAAACAGAAAACTCCACACCATCATGGGGAGTATTTTGACAATTCGATTCGGGTCGGAGCTCAAATAAACAAAGTAGATGCATCCAAGACCAACCAATACATCAAGCAAATCCCAGCATGAAAACCAGATGGATCTGGATCTTATAGACCGCCAATTGGCGGACTGGGACCACTAATTGGCAGTCCAGATAGCTCTGGATCCGCTAAGATTTCGGGAGCACGTGTATTAGTTTATGCTTAGTCTATTTTTGGTATTTGTTTAGTCCCACATCGGGGGATTGTCCCGGATTACCTTTTTCTTTGGCTATAAATAGAATTCTACACCTTCTATTGTAAACTACCCATTGCTTGGTGACATTCTCTCTACTAAGGAGTAAGCCTTGAAGCAAAACTCAAGGTGGAGAAGAATGCTACCTTCAACGTAAGTCATTGTTAATAAAATAATTGTTCTAGTTTCTTTTAATATTGTCTTTTAATTTGTGCATGCTTGTTTAGTCTTTCATTTCCTTTCCTTTTAAGCTTCTTTAATGCTCCTTTCTTGCTTAGTTAAATTTCCTTTCAGTATAATGTTTCATTTTGTTAATGTAGGTAGTGTAATGATTAGTGAGTAGTTCCATCCCCATATGGGGGTGGAGAAATATGTGATATGATCATGTAGTGTATTAAGTGTGTGTTATCTTAATCCCTTGAGCCTTATATGATTTCCATAACCATCTAATGGGATTTCACACTTATCTTTGATATGCTAATGCTCTTGAATGAAGCTTAGCTTATCCTTAGATTAGTGGACCTATTTTATGGGAAATGATAATGTGAGGATATGGATGGAATTAATATTGTAAACACGATTTGTAGTGTATGTACTCTTATTGCCTTTACCTTGGTTAATGCCTTGTATGTTTTAATGATTTTGGGTTATCTTATTTTATGTGGAGGCATAGTAGGGTTTAGTCTTTATACATGAGTTCATTTAGCTTCATTCCAATTATTGTCTTGTATGTTTTAACGATATAGTCTTATCTTATTTCATGTGGAGGCAAAGTTGGATTTAGTTTTATGATTTCATGCACTACATGTTGTGTGGAGCATAATTGAACACACATACATACATCTTTATCGTCACATTATTTCTCTACCCCCTATGGGGTTTAGTTTTATTGCTTATCTTCCATTTCCTTTTTGCATTGTAGTGTAGTTTAGTGTAACCAACCTTTCTCTCATTTCTTTCCCACTTGCCTTCACACAAACCAAAAGTCAACACACCTCCATGTGGATCGACCCGTATTTGCCACCGCTTCAACGCGGCCGTGCACTTGCAGTTTAATATAAAACGAATCAATCAAACCACAAAGTGGTTCCCATTTGCCTATGGAAATACGATGCATGAGGGTAGAGCGGTACGACTCGGGTAGCATCGATCACGTAAAGGTATGGGAGCCACAACAGGAAGCATAGGTGGAACAGGTGGGTCCAGCAACTGCTCCTCCTCACGGAAATTAGCAGCCATTGAACCCGGACTATGTGCAACACGAGAGGAGGGAGGTGTCGAGAAATCGACTATCGAAGTAGGGTTGACGACACGCCTCGTCAAATAGCCAATCTCGTCTCGTGCCCACGCAAGCATGTACAAAGGTGCACACACAAACCAAAACCCTTTTTTCTTTTCTTTTTTTCGTTCTTTTAAAAAAAACAAAGAATGTGTATAGAGGAGAGGACGGAGGAACACAGAAGAGAGGGAATGACTCAGGAGATAAGGGAAGAAGTCCTTATGTTACGGCGGGTGGGTACAGGTAGAAGCACACAAGCAAACAAGGCTCAAACAGTCCTAAGTTCGCTATAGGTCCTTACAGCTAGACGACGCCTAACTGCAAGGTCACACGGCCTCAACACACCTCACCTCCCTACGAAGAGGACCACAAAGCCCAGCAAGTGAGTCAAGATCCGGAGATCTCGTCTCTCCTACTATCGACAGAGTGGGCAACGCCGATGAGGACATGACGGTCGGGACCAGATCACTCTCCTAATGCGCCCGAAATCCTTATGGCCAATGTCTACTTGATTTTAAAATTAGGCTCTTTATTAGTGTGGCTTTGTGGTGAAGGAAAGGGTGATGAAATCCCCCACCTTATCTTATATGGGACAACCCCTCCTTAGTAGCCTTTTGGTGTCCTAATCTAACAATCAACTCTCCAAACAAACGCTCAACTCACACCTGTTGCAATGCACTTCCTACTAACTAATGCATGTTCATACGAAATACATGAATGAGAGAAGGAAATATCGTACCTCACGCCAGCACTCAACAACTGAAATTAAAGCTAAAAGAAAAGACAATCTACGTGCCTAAGTCGAGCACATGATGCATGACCTAAACAAGAAATAATGCCTAATCTTTTGCTTTTGCTTTTAAGGTCCAAGTTGTTTAAAGAGAGATTGATTATTGATCTGAGAGCAATCTAATAGTCAAAAGATTTAAAATTGAGTCCCAGATTTCTAATTTAGTAATAGAAACACTCCATATAAATAAAGAGATGAAAAGAGATTACCAGACCGCTGCTTGGCGGTCTTGGAGTCTCAGATCGTCTCCAAATTCACCAGATACTTCCTTTCCCAATGTGATTCTCCTGAAACAAAGAAAACTAAAAAACACAAATTAAATCCACTCGAATCGTCCAAACCAGAGTCTGGACTGGCACCCCCTCGGCAACGGCGTCAAAACTTGTTTGATACGTTTTAATTAACCGCAAGTGCACGACCGCGTTTAAGCGGTGGAAAATACGGGTCGATCCTCAGGGAGGTGAGTAGCCTCTAGGTTTTTAGAAATCAAGTGACAACAAAAGGGGAGAAGAGTTTGTCTATGCTAATCTACACTACACTAAACTACTAGGAAGAAAAATGCAAAGTAAAGCAACTAAAGATTATTTCGAATCAAAACTGAAAGAATGTAAAACTAAGCTGGAATCAAGAAGAGAGAGACCCGGAGGGGTGGAGTGTGTGCACACATGTAAAAAGATGGTGAAGAATGCATTCTACAGGCACAAATGTAGGTAGTGTTTTCATGCATAGGAAGTGTCTAAAGGTTATGGCAAAACCTATCAATCCATTCACTAACCTAGTCGTTTAACATTCATATACACAAGCTGGTTATTTCAGAACCTAAACAAGCGTGAGAGGTGTCTAACATGTGCGGCGAAACCCATCAAGTGTAGTATTCTACTCTAACAAGCAAGCATACATTCACATTTATCCACACAATCAAAATATAAAGCATTCATATCCATTCTTTAATGCATTTATGCACATTATCTCCACCCCCAAAGGGGATGGATCTACTCACTACACATTACTCTTACAATTAAAATAAAGAAGAAAAGAAACATTCTAACTACTTTAGCCTAGAATCAAAGAAATAAAACTAAGCCAAGCATGCATAAAGAAACAACATAGGAACAAAATAATGGAAAAATAATTTTATTAGATGACTCACATTGAAGGTAGCATTCTTCTCCACCCTGAGATTTTGCTCCAAGGTTTACTCCAAGTAGAGGGAATGCCACCAAGCAATGGGTAATTACAATAGAAGGTGAAGAGTTCTATTTATAGCCATAGAAAAAGGTAATCCGGGACAATCCCCCGGTATGGGACTAAACAAATACCAGAAATAGACTAAATACACACTAATACACGCTCCACATAAATATTAGCGGATCCGGAGCAAAATTGACCGCCAATTGGCGGTCTACAATATTCGGATCACTCTGGATTTTCTTCTGGGCTTTCCTGGATGTCTTTGGTGGTCTTTGATGCATTTACTTCTCTTGCGGGAGCTCCGACCCGAATTGAATTGCCTAAATACTCCCCATGATGGTGTGAAGTATTTTTGTTTGCTCATTGGTCCTTCAATCTTACATTCAGGTCCTTCGATCTTGCATCTAGTCCTTGAGTCTCTCAACTCAGTCCTTTTTTATGCTTTTAGGTCCTTTTATGCCTATTCTCTTCAAACCTATTTATTTATGAAATTCAAACATAAAACTCATCACATAGTATTGTTTAGGTGAAAGATAATGGATATAAGATACAAATATAAGCATGAAATGATGTCAATCAAATACCCTGACAGCTAACTTTTGCTAGTCCCGAGCAAAACAAATAAAGATAATAGCATACAAAAAACAAGAAATCCTAACTCACGTTCGTAGGAATCACGGTTGCACTTAGCACGTGCAACAAGCCGTTAAACCTCCTTGTCGCCAAGGAGGAGGAGTGTTGTCCCCTGAGGGTTTTCAGCGGATATACCCACAAAATCCGAACAGAGATTCATTATTCAACCTAGAAACTTGACTCGATGGACTCATTTTTATCGATCATTGGACGCAGCAATCCTACGACCTGACTCTATATAGGTAATCAGTCCACACACCTGGACTAATGAACCATTCGTGCACGTTAAATAAGGAATTAAGTGAAAGACATGGACAACCTCAACATCCTCAAGTGATACAAAGTGTAAAGTCCATTAAGGTTCTTATTTGCATTACCATTTTTTTTCTTTTTCCTTTTCTCTTAATTTTTTCTTATTTTCTTTTTATTAGTTGGAGTTTCATTCTCCGAGGGTCAGGTTTTGTGCCTCATTGCCTATGGGGACTGACACTATCACGTACACCTTTCCCCAAATCTCCACATAGGGCGATCCCAACCACCCGTGTAACGGGAGTTCGGTCAGTTCATCCCAAGTCAGATGACTCCAAAGCACTAGGCACAAAGTCCCCTCAGACCTAATTTCTCGAGTGATAGAGCAGTCAGTGCCTCTCTCCTATTATCCCAATCTAAAGATTGCTCAACCACACAATTAAGATTGTCCCAACCATACGGGGTGTTAGTCAGAGCCACCCCAAGTTGCATGGGTCCAGAATACCAGGGAGAATTGTTCTGGCCCCAACAATGATATGGAGGGTCGCCCATGTAGCCACCCATCTCAACAAAAAAACTCTCGAGTCGACCACTGTCACCACCACGAGGCTAAGCTCGCAAAAAGTGCTTGACTCGACCCTAAAATGCTACCAGAGAGTGTAAAGGGGAGGAGACTAGAACATAGAAGTAGGTGAGAAGAAGACGACTCAGAGGAGAAGGGAAGAATCCCTAGAAACTAGCGTGGGTAGTGGGAGAGGGTAGAAGCCTAATCTAGCAAGCACAACTCAAACAATTTCTTGCTATGGGTCCTTAGGCTAGACGACGCCTAACTTCGAGATCACTAGTCTCGACACGCCTCACCTCCCTACAATGAAGAGCAAAATGCCCAGCAAGTGATACCAGATCCGGAGATCCAGTACCTCCTACTATCGACAAGGCAGGCGACACTAATCAGGTCATGACGGTCTCAACTCGATCACTCTCCTAATGCGTCCCAAATCCTTAGGGCCAATGTCTACATGATTTTAGATTAAGGCTTTACTTAAGAGTGATTTTTGGGGCCAAGGAAAGGGTGATGAAATCCACCACCTTATCTTTTATGGGACATCCCCTCCTTATTCGCGTTTTGATCCTAAATCTAGCAATCAATTCTCCAATCAAACACTCAACTCACTCTTGTCCCAATGCACCTTACTAACTAATACATGATCTAAACATGCATGAAAGAGAGAATTGGGTGTACGTACCTCACGCCAGCAATCAACAAACAAATGTAAAGCAAAGAAAAGACAAATGCGTGCAACGTCTACAAATGATGCATGACCTAGATGGCAATCAATCTATTCTTTTTCTTTGAGTATTAAGGTCCAAGTTGATTAAAAGGGATTGCTTGTTAATCTGGGAGCAAACTAAAAGTCAGAACATGCAAGATTGCGCTTCCAGAGAACTAACATCAAAGCACAAACTATCAGAACAAAACTGGAAGCTAAAGACGCTCACCAGGACGCCAATTGGCGGTCCCAGACCGCTGATTGGTGGTCACTATTGAGTGTTTCGTTCTCCAATTCCTCCAGTTGCCTCCCTTTGATCCTCATGATCCCTGAAACAAATCAAAACTAAAAAAGAAAAAATAAAACCACTCGAATATTCCAAACCAAAGTCTGAACAGAACACCTCCCCGGCAACGGTGCCAAAAACTTGATTGATACGTTTTAATTAACCGCAAGTGCACGATCGCGTTGAAGCGGTGGCAAATACGGGTCGATCCACAGGGAGGTGTGTCGACTTTGGTTAGTTCGAATGCGAGTGGGAAACAAAGGGGAGAAGAGATTGATTAAACTAAACTACACTAAACTAGTAGCAACAAGGAAGGAAAGGAAAGCACAAAACCAACTAAAACTAAGCAACTAATAAAGGAAGATAGAAATCAGGAATGGAAAACCCCTAAGGGCTGGAGTGTGTGCTACCTCGAGGAAAACCCCTAAGGGCTGGAGTGTTTGCTACCTCGAGGAATATGGTGTAATGCATAAGAAGTACCTCATGACAAGACCTATCATTCAAAGCACTAACCTAAGTGATTAATATGAGCATGACAAGTTTGTTATTAAGAGCCTAAGCAAGCATGGAATGTACCTAAACATTATGGCAGGAACCATCAAGTTAAGTGTTCTCATTAATTCAAACAAGCATACTAACATTTTTTAAAACAACAATGTTTAGCATTTATTCCATCTACATAGCATGGATAAACATCTACTCCACCCCCAAAGGGGATGGAACTACTCACTAATCATTACACTACAAACTACATAAACAAAACAAAACATTCTAATGAAAGGAAATTAAACTAAGCAAACAAGAAATATTAAAGAAGCTAAATGAAAGGAAACTAAACTAAAGAAGAATGCAAGAATATAAAGACAAGACAATATTAAAAGAAACTAAGAAAAATTATTTTATTAACATGACTTACATTTAGGGCAGTAAATGGGCGGTTCGTGGGCGGTTATAGGGCTTACCCACGACCCCACCCGCCTAATTAAACGGTTCGCGGTTCAGTTTGAAACCCATTTATTTTTACCTCTACCCATGAACCTACCCGTTTAATTTAATTAAACGGTTTTGGGCAGTTAAATTGTTATATGGTTAAAACTTAATGGATACTAAAATTGATATAAAAGTTGGGTAAATGGTTAAATGGATAAAAACTTGTCAAACTTGATAAAAACATCATAACATCCATAATTTTATAATCAAAACCTCCTAAAATTCATAATCTAAACATCAACAAATTCATATAAAACAACATCAAACATCCACACAATACAAACAATTATATGTATATAGTATATATAACAAAATATTATATATATTCATTATGTTTCGCGGTTAAACGGTTAAACGGACGGGTTAAATCATGTAACCTTATCCGCCATTTATTAAACGGTTATGATTTTCACAACCCTTATCCGTCCGTTTATTAAACGATTATGATTTTTACAACCCGTGAACCTACCCGTCGGTTCGGTTATGACGGTTAACGATTTTTACCCAACCCATTTACAACACTACTCACATTGTAAGTGACATTCTTCTCCACCTTGAGTTTTTGCTTCAAGACTTTTACTCCAAGTAGAGAGAATGCCACTAAGAAATGGGTGGTCTATATTGAATGCCTCCAAGTCTTGGACCGCCAATTGGCGGTCTATATTGTATGTATCCGGTCTGGTTTTGGTGTGTGGTTGTCTGGCTTCATTTCTTCATGTTTGATGCATCCGAGTAGGTTGTTGGAGCTCAGGACCGAATCGAATTGCTAAAATACTGCTCAAGATGGTGTGGAGTTTCTTGATTTGCTCCTTGGTCCTTTGGGCTTACATTCGGGTCCTTCCCTCTTGTATCTCAGTCCCCAAGTCTTGCAACTCAGTCCTTTTCCTTGCTTCTAGGTCCTTTTATGAATCTTCTCCTCAATCTTGTTTATTCCTAAAACTCAAACATAAAACTCGTTATGTAGCATTGTTTAGGTTCAAGATAATGGATATAAGACAGAAATATATGCACGATATGATGTCAATCAAATACCCCTACACCTAACTTTTGCTAGTCTCAAGCAAAACAAAGAAAGAGAAAAATAAAAGAAAGGAAAAAGCATACAAAAAGCAGGGAAATCCTAACTCACTTTCGTAGGAATCACAGTTGCACTTAGCACGTGCAACAAGCAGTTAAACCTCCTTGTCGCCAAGGAGGAGTGTTGTCTCCTGAGGGTTTTATGCGGATATACCCACAAAATCCGAACATAGATGCATTATTCAATATAGAAACTCGACTCGATGGACTTAGTTTCATCGATCATTGGACGCGGTAATCCTACGGCCCGACTCTATATAGCTATTAGTTAGATAAATACTTAACTGAAAGACATGGACAATGATTGATCGTTTTATATTTAACCGCAAGTGCACGGCCGCGTTGAAGCGGTGGCAAATACGGGTCGTCCACTGGGAGGTGTGTCGACACTTGGTTTGTGCGAAGGCGAGAGGTAAAGAAAGGGAAGAAAGGTTGGTTACACTAAACTACACTAAGGTGCAAATGGAAATGGAAGAAAAGCAAGAAAACTAAACCCCAAAGGGGGTAGAGAAATAATGTGAACATAAAGAAGTGTGTGTGTGTTCATTAAGCTCCTCACAACATGTAGTGCATGAAATCATAAAACTACATCCAACTTTGCCTCTACATGAATTAAGATAAGACTACATCATTAAAACATACAAGACAATAATTGGAATGAAGCTACATGAACTCAAGTATAAAGACTATACCCTACTATGCCTCCACATGAATTAAGATTTCACTACATCATTAAAACATACAAGACATTAGCTAAGGTAAAGGCAACAAGAGCTCATACACTACAAATTGTGTTTCCAATATTAACTTCATCCATATCCTAACCTTATCATTCCCCATAAAATAGGTCCACTAATCAAAGCATAAGCTAAGCTTCATTCAAGAGCATTAGCATATCAAAGATAAGAGTGAAAACCCATTAGATGGTTATGGAAATCATATAAAGCTCAAGGGATAAAGATAACACACACTTAATACACTACATGATTATATCACATATTTCTCCACCCCCCAAATGGGGATGGAACTACTCACTACTCATTACACTAACTATATTAGCAAAAGAAAGCATAATACTAAAATGAAAGTTAACTAAGAAGGCAAGAAGCATTAAAGAAACATAAAAGGAAAGGAAAGACTAAACAAACATGCACAAATTAAAAGACAAGATTGAAAGAAACTAGAAGAATTATTTTATTAACAAATGACTCACATTGAAGGTAGCATTCATCTCCACCTTGAGTTTTTGCTTCAAGGCTCACTCCTTAGTAGAGAGAATACCACCAAGCAATGGGTAATTACAATGGAAGGTGAAGAGTTCTATTTATAAGCATGGAAAAAGCTAATCGGGGACAATCCCCCGATGTGGGACTAAACCAATACCACAAATAGCCTAAACACATGATAATACAAGTCCAGGAGAAAGCTTGGCGGATCTGGGGCCATATGGACCGCCCATTAGCGGTCTAAGACCGCCAATTGGCGGTCTATATACTTCAGATCTGCTTGGTTTTTGTTTTGGGCTTTGCTTGGAGTGTTTCTTGGTCTTAGATGCATCTACTTTGTTTAGTGGAGCTCCGACCCGAATCAAATTGACAAAATACTCCCCATGAAGGTGTGGAGTTTCCTGTTTTGCTCTTAGGTCCTTTTGTCTTACGTTCAGGTTCTCCCTTGCATCTTGGTCCTCAGGTCTCACAATTAAGTCCTTTTTCCCTGCTTTTGGGTCCTTTTATGTTTCTTCTCTTCAAACCTATTTATTCCTGAAAACTAAACATAAAACTCGTTACGTAGCATTGCTTAGGTGTAAGATAATGGATATAAGATACAAATATAAGCATGAAATGATGTCAATCAAATACCCCCACACCTAAGTTTTTGCTAGTTTCGAGCAAAACAAAGAAAGAGAAAAGCAAACGAAAAACAAGAAATCCTAACTCACTTTCGTAGGAATCACGGTTGCACATAGCACGTGCAACAAGCCGTTAAACCTCTTTGTTGCCAAGGAGGAGGAGTGTTGTCTCCTGAGGGTTTTCAGCGGATACACCCACAAAATCCGAACAAGATGCATTATTCAATCTAGACACTCGACTCGTTGGACAAATTTTGTCGATCAATGGACGCGGTAATCCTAGGGGCCGACTCTATATAGGTAATCAGTCCACACCTAGCCTAATGAACCATTCGTGCAAATTAAATAAGGAATTAAGTGAAAAGACATGGACAGCCTCAAGATCCTCAAATGATACAAAGTGTAAGGTCCATTAAGGTTCTTATTTGCATTACCATTTTTTTTCTTTTTGTTTCTTTGACATTTTTGTTTTCTTATTCTTTTTATTAGTTGGAGCTTCATTCTCCCAGGGTCAGGTTTCGTGCATCATTGCCCATGAGGACTTATACTATCACGTACACCTTTCCCCAAATCTCCACATAGGGCAATCCCTACCACCCGTGTAACGGAAGTTCGGTCGGCGCATCCCAAGTCAGATGACTCGAAAGCACCAGGCACAAAGTCCCCTCAGACCTACTTTCCCGAGTGATAGGAGTCGTGCGAGAAGAGAGAATACCTACTCACTTATTTCTTATCTACACATGAACCAAAACCCCTACACTAATGTCTCACAACAGGATTTAGAGGGTCCTTGACTACAACAAATTTCCTTAAGTTAACAGACACGAATTATTGACTCACTAGGTTCAGGGTGGACTTCATTAAATGTTTGAGCACTGAAACCCTATGATTACTCACCACCAAGGGAAAACTGGGGTGCATCCTAACGACTCGATAAATTCTAAAGTCACTGTACTAGATATCCTAATGCATCAAGTTCAAGACAATTTTGGGGGCTTTCTTTTTTACTTTGCCTCTCAACGGTTTTGCACATGCTAAACACACGCAAAACCCACAAAACATTTTCTTTCGCAAACACATGAAGATTTTGAAAGAAATGTGGAAATTTTAAAGCATTAGGCAAGCAAAAGAAGACAAGTCACCCAAGGATCATGGCAAGCAGATATATCGATATTAAATGCAGCACACTAACATGACCCTAAAAATGCAAACAAAAGAAAGCAAAATCAAAAGAAAAGACTCGACTATGTACACACGTGAAACACCCCCCACACCTACTTCATGCATTGTCCTCAATGAATGTGAGCATGAAACTACATGGATTTATGCATGAAAAAGGAAAGATCTCACCAACATGAAGTACACAGGAGAGTTCATGGCTATGTTGATGGACACAACCCAAATTCCCTTAAAACCTGTGAGATGCTAAGGAAGGAATACAAATACATGAAAGAATTGGGGCCCAAATACTCAAGGGTTGGGACCCACAACAATCGATGCTCACTGAAGGAGTCTTTTATTGTACTCTTTTTTCTTTTTTTCTTTTTTTTTCTTTTTTTTATATAACTATGTACAAACATAAGTTCCCATCTTCATTTGTCAAAAGACATCAAATGGGAACCTCAAGAGTGGGTCAATGCACTTGGAAAGGGAACATGACACCACGCGGGGCCAGAATACGCATGCGTGGGCCCCCTTCACAAAGAGCACCAGATGAAATGAGAGGTTCATGAATTGGACGCAAAGGCGTCTCATTCAAAGGATCAAACTGAAAGAGCTTGAACCTCTCGAGAGTTTGGGAAATAAGGGGCAACGGAAGAAAAATATCTCCCGTTGCGGAACTGAAGTTATGATCATCAATCCAAACTCTCCAACCAACAGGATGGTGGGTCGGAACAAGGTCAAGCACCTCGTTATGCATGTCCAACTCACCAGGAGAATAGGAAGTGGGTCTCATACCCAAAGTATCCTCCAAGGAACTCCTAATACCCTCATGAGCAATGTAGTTGTTTGATGTTCCATCATTTCCAAGATGATGAGGAACAATAGTGAGAGGCAAACTCTCATCAGGTTGTTTGAAATTGAGGGTACTAGGGAGCTCTTGCTCCACCAGAGGTGAGTCCTTAAGAGGCACAATATGAAGATCATGTGGCTCAAGGGCCATGGGACAAAAAGATAAGGCACAATCCTGTGCCGACTCATAATGAGGCTGGTCCAAGTTATTCTCAATTTGAATCGAATCCTCCACTAAGTGATCATGAATTGAAACCCCAAGTCCCTCAGACTGACTAGGAGTTTGACTTTGAAAGTTTGTGCTTTGAATTTGTGGATGTGGTGGTGGTTCGATATCAAAAGATGAATCCTCATGTTGACAAGAAATGTTACCCTCCTCACGTTCATGGAATTGTTGTGTCATCTGGCTCACTTGCATTTCCATGGTTTGCAAGGAATTCAAGTTGGACTTCAATAAATTTTGTGTGGTTTCCATGAATGTTTGGAGAGTTTGTTTCAAGGAATCAGGTATGCGGTCAACGATGGGGTCCAAGTCAGAGCTTGGGAAATTTTGGGGCTGGGTGTTGATGGGCTGAGAATGAGTCCAATGATTTGGAGTGGGGTGCTGGTAGAATTCTGGGTATTCGGGAGGAGGATACTGGGGTGAATATGAAGTATAAGAATTTGAATAAGAATTGTTTCCCCATGAATCCATCACTCTCGGGATGTACGCGGATGCGTAATGGTCATATTGAGCATTTTGGGAAAATGTATGCTCATACTCAGGCTCTGGGGGAACATAAGGACATTCCCCGATATTATGACCACTCAACCCACAACAATCGCACGGTATGGCTACTGGAGCCACTGGTGCACTCATGTCGTCTACCGCATGCATGAAAGAGGCCAAAGTTTGTTGCCCAGAGTATGATCCAACATAACTAGATGGAGATCTAGCCGTCAGTGCCTCTCTCATATCACTCCTATATGAAGATTGCTCAGTCACATAATGAAAATCATCCCAACCGTACGGGGTATTCGTCTGAGCCACCCCAGGTTGCATGGGTCCGGAATACCAGGGAGAATCATCCTGGTCCCAACAATGATATGAATGGTCGCTCATGTAACCATCCATCTCAACAAACAACTCTCCAGTCGACCACTCTCACCACCACGAGACTAAGCTCGCAAAAAGTGCTCGACTCGACCCTAAAACCCTACCAGAGAGTGTAAAGGGGAGGAGACTATAATGTAGAAGAAGGTGAGAAGAAGATGACTCAGAGGAGAAGGGAAGAATCCCTAGAGCTAGCGAGGGTACAGGGTGAAGGTAGAAGCCTAACTAGCAAGCATGGCTCAAACAATGTAAGGCAATGGGTGCTTAGGCTAGACGACGCCTAACTTCGAGGTCACTAAACTCGACACGCCTCACCTCCCTACAACGAGGACCACAATGCCCAGCAAGTGATACCAGATCCGGAGATCCAGTACCTCCTACTATCGACAAGGTAGGCAACGCCGATCAGGTCATGGCAGTCTCAACTAGATTACTCTCCTAGTGCGTCCAAAATCCTAGGGCCAATGTCTACTTGCTTTTAGTTAAGGCTTTACTTGAGTGTGCTTTTTGGGGCTAAGGGAGGGGTGATGAAATCCCCCACCTTATCTTTGAAGACTATAGGTGATGCCCCTTAAAGATGTTTTGAAATCTTAGGCTAGCAAGCAACTCACCAAACAAGCACTCACCTCACTCTTGTTTCGATGCAAACCTTACTCACTAATGAATGTCCTAATGCGTGAATGAGTGATAAGGAATGCGTACCTCGCTCCAGCAATCAACGACAAAATGTAAAGCAAAGAAAAGAAAGATGCATGCAAGGTCTACATATGATGCATGACCTAGATGACAAAGAGTCTAATCTTTTGCTTTGAGTTTTATGGTCCAAGTTGATTAAAGGGGGAGTGATTAATGATCTGGGAGCAAACACAAAGTCTCAGCATGCAAAATTGGACTCCCAGATAACACCAATTACAGAAATAACTACCACAAAAAATTTAGAAGCAGGACACTCTTACCAGGCCGCCAATTGGCGGTCTCCAACCGCTGATTGGCGGTCCTTTTGTGGTTTCTCTTCCTCAAACTTCTTCAGTAGCCTCCCCTTGATGGCTGGTTCCCTGAAACTAAGAAACACTGGAAACAAAAAATTAAAAACCCCTCGAATCGACCAAACCAATGTCTGGACAGAGCACCTCCCCGGCAACGGCGCCAAAAACTTGATTGATCGTTTTATATTTAACCGCAAGTGCACGACCGCATTGAAGCGGTGGCAAATACGGGTCGTCCACTGGGAGGTGTGTCAACACTTGATTTGTGCGAAGGCGAGAGGTAAAGAAAGGGAAGAAAGGTTGGTTACACTAAACTACACTAAGGTGCAAATGAAATGGAAGAAAAGCAAGAAAACTAAACCCCAAAGGGGGTAGAGAAATAATGTGAACATAAAGAAGTGTGTGTTCATTAAGCTCCTCACAACATGTAGTGCATGAAATCATAAAACTACATCCAACTTTGCCTCTACATGAATTAAGATAAGACTACATCATTAAAACATACAAGACAATAATTGGAATGAAGCTACATGAACTCAAGTATAAAGACTATACCCTACTATGCCTCCACATGAATTAAGATTTCACTACATCATTAAAACATACAAGACATTAGCTAAGGTAAAGGCAACAAGAGCTCATACACTACAAATTGTGTTTCCAATATTAACTTCATCCATATCCTAACCTTATCATTCCCCATAAAATAGGTCCACTAATCAAAGCATAAGCTAAGCTTCATTCAAGAGCATTAGCATATCAAAGATAAGAGTGAAAACCCATTAGATGGTTATGGAAATCATATAAAGCTCAAGGGATAAAGATAACACACACTTAATACACTACATGATTATATCACATATTTCTCCACCCCCCAAATGGGGATGGAACTACTCACTACTCATTACACTAACTATATTAGCAAAAGAAAGCATAATACTAAAATGAAAGTTAACTAAGAAGGCAAGAAGCATTAAAGAAACATAAAAGGAAAGGAAAGACTAAACAAACATGCACAAATTAAAAGACAAGATTGAAAGAAACTAGAAGAATTAATTTATTAACAAATGACTCACATTGAAGGTAGCATTCATCTCCACCTTGAGTTTTTGCTTCAAGGCTCACTCCTTAGTAGAGAGAATACCACCAAGCAATGGGTAATTACAATGGAAGGTGAAGAGTTCTATTTATAAGCATGGAAAAAGCTAATCGGGGACAATCCCCCGATGTGGGACTAAACCAATACCAAAAATAGCCTAAACACATGATAATACAAGTCCAATTAGCGGTCTGGGGCCATATGGACCGCCAATTAGCGGTCCAAGACCGCCAATTGGCGGTCTATAAACTTCAGATCTGCTTGGTTTTTGTTTTGGGCTTTGCTTGGAGTGTTTCTTGGTCTTAGATGCATCTACTTTGTTTAGTGGAGCTCCGACCCGAATCAAATTGACAAAATACTCCCCATGAAGGTGTGGAGTTTCCTGTTTTGCTCTTAGGTCCTTTTGTCTTACGTTCAGGTCCTTCTCCCTTGCATCTTGGTCCTCATGTCTCACAATTAAGTCCTTTTTCCCTGCTTTTGGGTCCTTTTACGTTTCTTCTCTTCAAACCTATTTATTCCTGAAAACTAAACATAAAACTCGTTACGTAGCATTGCTTAGGTGTAAGATAATGGATATAAGATACAAATATAAGCATGAAATGATGTCAGTCAGACAACCTTAATATCCTCAAGTGATACAAACTGTAAAGTCCATTAAGGTTCTTATTTGCATTACTTTTTTTTTCTTTTTCTTACTAGTTAGAGTTTCATTTTTCCAGGGTAAAGTTTCGTGCATCATTGCCTATGAGGACTTACACTATGACGTACACCTTTCCCCAAATCTCCACATAGGCCAATCCCTACCACCCGTGTAACGGGAGTTCGGTCGGTTCATCCCAAGTAAGATGACTCGAAAGCACTAGGCACAAAGTCCACTCACACCTAATTTCCCGAGTGATAGGAGCCGTGCGAGAAGAGAAAACACCGACTCACTTATTTCCTATCTACACATGAACCAAAATCCCTACACTTAGTGTCTCACAACAAGATTTAAAGGGTCTTTGACTACAACAAACTTCTTTATATTAACAGAGATGAATTATTGACTCACTAGGTTTAGGGTGGACTTCTTTCAATGTTTGAGTACTGAAACCCTATGATTAGTTGCCCCCCGAGGTAAAACTGGGGTGCATCCTAATGACGCGATAAGACCTAAAGTCAGTCTACCAGATATCCTAATGCATCAAGTTCAAGACAATTTTGGGAGCTTTGTTTTTTACTTTGCCTCTCAACGGTTTTGCACATGTTAAACACACGCAAAACACACAAAACATTTTCTTGGCAAGCAAAAGAAGACAAGTCACCCAAGGATCATGACAAGCAGATATATCGATATTAAATGCAACACACTAACATGACCCTATCAATACACACAAAAGAAAACAAAATCAGAGGTAAAAGACTCGACTATGTACACACGTAAAACACCCCCCACACCTACTTCACGCATTGTCCTCAATGAATGTGAGCATGAACTACATGAATTTATGCATGAAAAAAAAAGATCTCACCAACGTGAAGTACAAAGGGAAGTTCAAGGTTATGTTGATGGACACAAACATGAATTCCCTCAAAACCTGTGAGATGCTAAAGAAGGGCTACAAATACGTGAAAGAAATGGGTCCTAAGTACACAAGTGTTGGGGCCCACAACAATCAGTGCTCTCTCATGGAGTCTTTTATTGTACTTTTTTTCTTTTTTTTTGGAATACAAATATCTACAAAAATATGTTCTCATCTTAATTTGCCAAAGGACATCAAATGGGAACCTCAAAAGTGTGTCAATGCACTTCGAAAGGAAACATGACACCACGTGGGGCCAGCATACTCATGTTTAGGCCCCCTCACAAAGAGCACAAGTTGAAAGGAGAGGTTCATGAATTGGACGCAAATGCCTCTCATTCAAAGGATCAAACTGAAAGAGCTTGAACCTCTCAAGAGTTTGGGAAATATGGGGCAACGGAAGAATAGTTTCTCCCGTTGTATGTTGGATTTCATTCGACCAGCTAGGTGACCGTTGAACCATGCAAGTTTCTTGAGGGAGTCAGTCGATTGGTATGTTTTGTTCGGTCGACCGGTATGTCTGGTTTGGTCGACCGTTGTTGCTCTATTTTGTGTCTTGTGGTGTGTGTGATCAGCTTGACGGCAATGGTTTCATCGGCCCTTTTGAGGCAACAGAAAGATCATACTGGCTTAAAAGCGATCGGTAGTGAGTTGTGGCTCTACGGAGCGGGTTGTGGCTCTATGGAGTGATTCTGGGCTCTGGATCGACCGTCCTTGTGAGGCGGGAGTTGTTGGCCGACGATGTTCCGACAGTGGTGCCTTATGTGCATGTGAGTTGTGGGGGATGGATGAGAGGTCCCTAGAGCCCCGTTGTAGATCGTGTCTGTTGTGGTTGGGAGAGAGGTCCCTGGTGCCCAGTATCGACAATGATATTTTATTTCTGTTGCATTTTGTATCGTGCTATGTTTGTTGTTGTCTAGTTCATATGTGAGTTATGGGTTTGACATATGGGATTTCCTTATGAGAACTCATGCATAGTTTTATGTTTGCATTTGAGACCGTGAGCGGCGATAAGTGGTGGTGCCAGAGGAGGAGCACACCTAGGACGGATCCTGTTGTCCCTCATTTTGGAGGTTGTAGTGATTACATGTACATTTATTTCATAGCCTTTTGATCACTTTGAAACATTCGGATATATATATATATATATATATATATATATATATATATATATATATATATATATATATATATGTGCACATTGTGTTGTCTTCTGTAATATACTCATGTATGTGATTTTTTTGTTGTCGGTTTATCTTATTAATTAAAAGTTTTTTAATTTTTCCACTGTTTGAGGATGTTACAATAATTGTGTTTAAGTTAGTTGACCAAATGATAAGATGAAAATACTAAGCGAACATCCTGATCTTCTTGTGGTTGCGTTACACTATTATTCACACCTTGCATCCCTTGTTTTGATCATTCTTCCTTGAATCCGTATTGACATATCATTAGACTTCTTATTCTTTAATGTTTGTCGAATTGTTCACGAAGGACCAGTTTTTACATGTCCAAAAGAAACACTACTATAAAGGCATGTCTCAGTCCCTAAGGGTAGTATTTACTATTCAGCTTTTAAGGAGCCCTGGTGTCAAAATTGCAACATGACTATCACAAGTTCACAACTCCATGCTTTGAATAACCATGTTTAGTTGGGATCCCGTAAAAATTCAAAATAAATAAATAAAAACGTAAACAAACTGAGTTATAAGAATAAATATCATCTGAAACACAACAGGGTTCATGTGGGATTCTGATCCTAATCCTATCCTAATTGTGCCTTAATCGTGTTTTAGGTGGTGATTAAGGGAAGATGGAATGGATGGCTGGGATTGAAGATGGTTGGATGAGGGGTTGAGATGGTTGGGATGAGATGAGTGGTGGAGATGGAGAGGTATGGATTGGATGGTTGGGATTGAAAGGTGAGAGATATTTATGGTTTTCCCTCTCCCTCTCTCTCTCAGTTGCTCACGTCTCTCTCTCACATTCTCTCCCTCTCTCAGTGCACTCCGACGAGGAAGAAGAAGGTTCTCTGGCGTAGGGAGGATCGGCGAGTGGTTGGCGGTTGGAGGTGAATTCTTTGTTTTACCAACCCGTCCCTTTGTTTAATTTCGCTCTCTCGACCTCACGTGTCTGTCGTCGTGGTGGTAGAGTTTGGTGGAGGTTGCCGGAGGTGGAGTTGCGAGTGAGGATCGTTGAGGAGGTGTTTGATCGTCGTTTGGACGCGAGAGTCGTCGACGGATCGTGATTTGGGGAGGCGCGCTCGTGGAGGCGTCGTCGTGGTTCTTCAAGGGTCTCTTCAGACCTTTAGGTATGTCAAGCTCGCTCACTTAATTACCGTGAGTATTTGGAAGCCGACGGTAGGCCGATTGGCTCGTCGCGAGTAAATGTGCAGCAGATTTCACTGCCTGATCGGTCGACCGGTTGGTGCAAATGGTCGACCGTTCGCGAAGAGAATTCGGGCTCTGCCTCAAATCGGTCGAACGATGCCTGTGGGGCGGTCGACCGATTGTGCATTGGAGGCAAGTCTGGTGAGTTTCGGTCGACCGGGTCCCCTTTGCCGGTCGACCGTGTGCACTGTCTTAAGTCGGTTGGGGGCGTAGACCATCTAAACGGTCGACCGCTCATTGATTTTTGTCCGATCGTGACTTAAGTGAGAATAGTGGTCGGTTTGACCGAATGAGGTTTTGGTCGACCGGACTTGTGCGCTGAGCGTGGTGAACGCTCTGGAGGAATTCGGTCGACCGAGATGTGCTCGGCGTTCGACCGAATTCATGGCGCGAGTGAGGGATTATTCCCTGGGCAGATTCGGTCGACCGAGATGTGCTCGGCGTTCGACCGAATTCGTTGTGGTGTTGTGGGATTTGTTCCCTGGTGACTTTCGGTCGACCGGGACCCCTTTGTCGGTCGACCGATTGGTCGTTTTGTTCGTTGAACCGGGAGTTGACCATCTAAACGGTCGACCGTCCCTTGATTTGGGTTCGACCAAACGAGTGTGGTGTTGGGAATCGGTCGACTGATGGAGTGCCGGTCGAAGTGGATTGCCCTGTATTTGCTTGATTCGGTCGACCGGGACTTTTGGTTCGCTTGACCGTTTGTGTCCTGTTTTGCACTATGGAGGTGCTGTGGTCGTGGTTGCCCGTGTGGGGCGAGTCGTGGTGCCGATGTTCTTCCGGCAAGTGTGCGAGGTGCACGAGGGTTGCAGTGGTTGGTTGAAAATAGACCCGGAGCCCCGTAACCGTGTGAGAGCTGCGGTTGGTTGAAATTAGACCTGGAGCCCAGCTAGTCTGTACGGAGTTGGTTGAGATTAGACCTGGAGCTCCGTAGTGCGTTCAGGTTGGTTGAAATTAGACCTGGAGCCTGAGCAGGGACCGCGTGTAGGGGTTGGTTGAGATTAGACCTGGAGCCCTTATACGTTTGGGTTGGTTGAAATTAGACCTGGAGCCCTTGGTCGTGTCGTGGTAGCTGTGGTTGGTTGAGATTAGACCTGGAGCCCAGCTTGGCGACGAGTGTGTCACGGCGGTTGGTTGAGATTAGACCTGGAGCCCCGTGACTGTGGTGGGTGCGGCGGTTGGTTGAGATTAGACCTGGAGCCCCGTACCAGTAGTGTGCCCTGGTGTTGGGCGTGTTGAGATGCTTTTCTTGTTGAGTAGAACTGCATGCTAGGATGATTTTATTTATGCATTTAGAGGCTTGGCATACAGGGTTTCCTTCTGGAAACTCAGGCATTGTTGCATGTTTACTTTCAGGTCGTGATAGGCGTTAGGGGGTGGTGACCGAGGAGAGGAGCGCTACTACCGGATCCAGCTTTCTCTCGGTTGAGGTCGTGTGATTACTGCTTCCTTTGTTTATACTTTTGATGTAATCACAACTTTTGTAAACTCTGATGTTCAGATATATATTATATATATGTTGGTGCACCTGTGTTCCCGTATTTGCGTAATATCCTCTGTTGATTGTGTGTTTAGAAATTTTAAAATTTTCCGCTGTTTTGAGGATGTTACAACTTGGTATCAGAGCGGTCGGTTCCAGTGTCCTTATCCAAAGAAACCACCCTTAGAGTTTTAGAGTCTGCATTAGTTCATGCATTCATGGTTTTGATGTGTGCTGTTCTTTGTGTGTAGATGCCTCCGAGACGCGTAAGACCTCCCCCACGGGACCTTAGCACCAGCGATGAGACTGGGGGCACGGACTGGGCAGAGGAGCGGCGGATGCTCTATGACACAGTGGGGCGACTGGGAGCGATGTTGGATCGCCAGTCAGGCAGAGGAGAGCCAGCAGCGGAAGGAGCGATGCTCGACCGCTTTATGAGACAGCACCCGCCTACCTTTGACGGTAGAGGAGAGTCTGAGGCTGCGGAGGATTGGGTCCTGAAGATTCAGGAGATCCTGCAGGCGATTGAGTGCCCGCCTGAGAGGCAGACAGGCTTGGCAGCTTATGTGTTGGGCGGAGACGCGTCCAACTGGTGGAGGACCACATCTGCAGTGGTATTTGAGGGCAGGACTGAGGTCAGCTGGGAGGAATTCCTACGGGAGTTCAATGAGCAGATTTCCCCGAGCATGTCAGAGACGGGAGGAGAGAGGAGTTTATGACTCTCGAGCAGGGAGAGGCGACCCTGGCTGAGTATACCCGGAGGTTCAACACGCTGGAGCGTTACAGTCTGGAGATCTGTGTGATGCCGCTGCAGAGGGGGCTGAGGAAGCACCTCCGTACTCAGGTGACCTACAGTATCCCCCGATGTGGGACTAAACCAATACCAAAAATAGCCTAAACACATGATAATACAAGTCCAATTAGCGGTCTGGGGCCATATGGACCGCCAATTAGCGGTCCAAGACCGCCAATTGGCGGTCTATAAACTTCAGATCTGCTTGGTTTTTGTTTTGGGCTTTGCTTGGAGTGTTTCTTGGTCTTAGATGCATCTACTTTGTTTAGTGGAGCTCCGACCCGAATCAAATTGACAAAATACTCCCCATGAAGGTGTGGAGTTTCCTGTTTTGCTCTTAGGTCCTTTTGTCTTACGTTCAGGTCCTTCTCCCTTGCATCTTGGTCCTCAGGTCTCACAATTAAGTCCTTTTTCCCTGCTTTTGGGTCCTTTTACGTTTCTTCTCTTCAAACCTATTTATTCCTGAAAACTAAACATAAAACTCGTTACGTAGCATTGCTTAGGTGTAAGATAATGGATATAAGATACAAATATAAGCATGAAATGATGTCAGTCAGACAACCTCAATATCCTCAAGTGATACAAACTGTAAAGTCCATTAAGGTTCTTATTTGCATTACTTTTTTTTTTCTTTTTCTTACTAGTTAGAGTTTCATTTTTCCAGGGTAAAGTTTCGTGCATCATTGCCTATGAGGACTTACACTATCACGTACACCTTTCCCCAAATCTCCACATAGGCCAATCCCTACCACCCGTGTAACGAGAGTTCGGTCGGTTCATCCCAAGTAAGATGACTCGAAAGCACTAGGCCCAAAGTCCACTCACACCTAATTTCCCGAGTGATAGGAGCTGTGCGGGAAGAGAAAACACCGAATCACTTATTTCCTATCTACACATGAACCAAAATCCCTACACTTAGTGTCTCACAACAAGATTTAAAGGATCTTTGACTACAACAAACTTCTTTATATTAACAGAGATGAATTATTGAGTCACTAGGTTTAGGGTGGACTTCTTTCAATGTTTGAGTACTGAAACCCTATGATTACTTGCCCCCCGAGGTAAAACTGGGGTGCATCCTAATGACGCGATAAGACCTAAAGTCGGTCTACCAGATATCCTAATGTATCAAGTTCAAGACAATTTTGGGAGCTTTGTTTTTTACTTTGCCTCTCAACGGTTTTGCACATGTTAAACACACGCAAAACACACAAAACATTTTCTTGGCAAGCAAAAGAAGACAAGTCACCCAAGGATCATGACAAGCAGATATATCGATATTAAATGCAACACACTAACATGACCCTATCAATACACACAATAGAAAACAAAATCAGAGGTAAAAGACTCGACTATGTACACACGTAAAACACCCCCCACACCTACTTCACGCATTGTCCTCAATGAATGTGAGCATGAACTACATGAATTTATGCATGAAAAAGAAAAGATCTCACCAACGTGAAGTACAAAGGGAAGTTCAAGGTTATGTTGATGGACACAAACATGAATTCCCTCAAAACCTGTGAGATGCTAAAGAAGGGCTACAAATACGTGAAAGAAATGGGTCCTAAGTACACAAGTGTTGGGGCCCACAACAATCAGTGCTCTCTCATGGAGTCTTTTATTGTACTTTTTTTCTTTTTTTTTGGAATACAAATATCTACAAAAATATGTTCTCATCTTGATTTGCCAAAGGACATCAAATGGGAACCTCAAAAGTGTGTCAATGCACTTCGAAAGGAAACATGACACCACGTGGGGCCAGAATACTCATGTTTAGGCCCCCTCACAAAGAGCACAAGTTGAAAGGAGAGGTTCATGAATTGGACGCAAATGCCTCTCATTCAAAGGATCAAACTGAAAGAGCTTGAACCTCTCAAGAGTTTGGGAAATATGGGGCAACGGAAGAATAGTTTCTCCCGTTGTATGTTGGATTTCATTCGACCAGCTAGGTGACCGTTGAACCATGCAAGTTTCTTGAGGGAGTCAGTCGATTGGTATGTTTTGTTCGGTCGACCGGTATGTCTGGTTTGGTCGACCGTTGTTTCTCTATTTTGTGTCTTGTGGTGTGTGTGATCAGCTTGACGGCAATGGTTTCATCGGCCCTTTTGAGGCAACAGAAAGATCATACTGGCTTAAAAGCGATCGGTAGTGAGTTGTGGCTCTACGGAGCGGGTTGTGGCTCTATGGAGTGATTCTGGGCTCTGGATCGACCGTCCTTGTGAGGCGGGAGTTGTTGGCCGACGATGTTCCGACAGTGGTGCCTTATGTGCATGTGAGTTGTGGGGGATGGATGAGAGGTCCCTAGAGCCCCGTTGTAGATCGTGTCTGTTGTGGTTGGGAGAGAGGTCCCTGGTGCCCAGTATCGACAATGATATTTTATTTCTGTTGCATTTTGTATCGTGCTATGTTTGTTGTTGTCTAGTTCATATGTGAGTTATGGGTTTGACATATGGGATTTCCTTATGAGAACTCATGCATAGTTTTATGTTTGCATTTGAGACCGTGAGCGGCGATAAGTGGTGGTGCCAGAGGAGGAGCACACCTAGGACGGATCCTGTTGTCCCTCATTTTGGAGGTTGTAGTGATTACATGTACATTTATTTCATAGCCTTTTGATCACTTTGAAACATTCGGATATATATATATATATATATATATATATATGTGCACATTGTGTTGTCTTCTGTAATATACTCATGTATGTGATTTTTTTGTTGTCGGTTTATCTTATTAATTAAAAGTTTTTTAATTTTTCCACTGTTTGAGGATGTTACAATAATTGTGTTTAAGTTAGTTGACCAAATGATAAGATGAAAATACTAAGCGAACATCCTGATCTTCTTGTGGTTGCGTTATACTATTATTCACACCTTGCATCCCTTGTTTTGATCATTCTTCCTTGAATCCGTATTGACATATCATTAGACTTCTTATTCTTTAATGTTTGTCGAATTGTTCACGAAGGACCAGTTTTTACATGTCCAAAAGAAACACTACTATAAAGGCATGTCTCAGTCCCTAAGGGTAGTATTTACTATTCAGCTTTTAAGGAGCCTTGGTGTCAAAATTGCAACATGACTATCACAAGTTCACAACTCCATGCTTTGAATAACCATGTTTAGTTGGGATCCCGTAAAAATTCAAAATAAATAAATAAAAACGTAAACAAACTGAGTTATAAGAATAAATATCATCAGAAACACAACAGGGTTCATGTGGGATTCTGATCCTAATCCTATCCTAATTGTGCCTTAATCGTGTTTTAGGTGGTGATTAAGGGAAGATGGAATGGATGGCTGGGATTGAAGATGGTTGGATGAGGGGTTGAGATGGTTGGGATGAGATGAGTGGTGGAGATGGAGAGGTATGGATTGGATGGTTGGGATTGAAAGGTGAGAGATATTTATGGTTTTCCCTCTCCCTCTCTCTCTCTCAGTTGCTCACGTCTCTCTCTCACATTCTCTCCCTCTCTCAGTGCACTCCGACGAGGAAGAAGAAGGTTCTCTGGCGTAGGGAGGATCAGCGAGTGGTTGGCGGTTGGAGGTGAATTCTTTGTTTTACCAACCCGTCCCTTTGTTTAATTTCGCTCTCTCGACCTCACGTGTCTGTCGTCGTGGTGGTAGAGTTTGGTGGAGGTTGCCGGAGGTGGAGTTGCGAGTGAGGATCGTTGAGGAGGTGTTTGATCGTCGTTTGGACGCGAGAGTCGTTGACGGATCGTGATTTGGGGAGGCGCGCTCGTGGAGGCGTCGTCGTGGTTCTTCAAGGGTCTCTTCAGACCTTTAGGTATGTCAAGCTCGCTCACTTAATTACCGTGAGTATTTTGAAGTCGACGGTAGGCCGATTGGCTCGTCGCGAGTAAATGTGCAGCAGATTTCACTGCCTGATCGGTCGACCGGTTGGTGCAAACGGTCGACCGTTCGCGAAGAGAATTCGGGCTCTGCCTCAAATCGGTCGAACGATGCCTGTGGGGCGGTCGACCGATTGTGCATTGGAGGCAAGTCTGGTGAGTTTCGGTCGACCGGGTCCCCTTTGCCGGTCGACCGTGTGCACTGTCTTAAGTCGGTTGGGGGCGTAGACCATCTAAACGGTCGACCGCTCGTTGATTTTTGTCCGACCGTGACTTAAGTGAGAATAGTGGTCGGTTCGACCGAATGAGGGTTTGGTCGACCGGACTTGTGCGCTGAGCGTGGGGAACGCTCTGGAGGAATTCGGTCGACCGAGATGTGCTCGGCGTTCGACCGAATTCATGGCGCGAGTGAGGGATTATTCCCTGGACAGATTCGGTCGACCGAGATGTGCTCGGCGTTCGACCGAATTCGTTGTGGTGTTGTGGGATTTGTTCCCTGGTGACTTTCGATCGACCGGGACCCCTTTGTCGGTCGACCGATTGGTCGTTTTGTTCGTTGAATCGGGAGTTGACCATCTAAACGGTCGACCGTCCCTTGATTTGGGTTCGACCGAACGAGTGTGGTGTTGGGAATCGGTCGACCGATGAAGTGCCGGTCGAAGTGGATTGCCCTGTATTTGCTTGATTCGGTCGACCGGGACTTTTGGTTCGCTCGACCGTTTGTGTCCTGTTTTGCACTATGGAGGTGTTGTGGTCGTGGTTGCCCGTCTGGGGCGAGGCGTGGTGCCGATGTTCTTCCGGCAAGTGTGCGAGGTGCACGAGGGTTGCAGTGGTTGGTTGAAAATAGACCTGGAGCCCCGTAACCGTGTGAGAGCTGCGGTTGGTTGAAATTAGACCTGGAGCCCAGCTAGTCTGTACGGAGTTGGTTGAGATTAGACCTGGAGCTCCGTAGTGCGTTCGGGTTGGTTGAAATTAGACCTGGAGCCTGAGCAGGGACCGCGTGTAGGGGTTGGTTGAGATTAGACCTGGAGCCCTTATACGTTTGGGTTGGTTGAAATTAGACCTTGAGCCCTTGGTCGTGTCGTGGTAGCTGTGGTTGGTTGAGATTAGACCTGGAGCCCAGCTTGGCGACGAGTGTGTCACGGCGGTTGGTTGAGATTAGACCTGGAGCCCCGTGATTGTGGTGGGTGCGGCGGTTGGTTGAGATTAGACCTGGAGCCCCGTACCAGTAGTGTGCCCTGGTGTTGGGCGTGTTGAGATGCTTTTCTTGTTGAGTAGAACTGCATGCTAGGATGATTTTATTTATACATTTAGAGGCTTGGCATACGGGGTTTCCTTCTGGAAACTCAGGCATTGTTGCATGTTTACTTTCAGGTCGTGATAGGCGTTAGGGGGTGGTGACCGAGGAGAGGAGCGCTGCTACCGGATCCAGCTTTCTCTCGGTTGAGGTCGTGTGATTACTGCTTCCTTTGTTTATACTTTTGATGTAATCAAACTTTTGTAAACTCTGATGTTCAGATATATATTATATATATGTTGGTGCACCTGTGTTCCCGTATTTGCGTAATATCCTCTGTTGATTGAGTGTTTAGAAATTTTAAAATTTTCCGCTGTTTTGAGGATGTTACAGTTCATGACAACTTGCGTCACATAATATAATAATCACATCAAATCGGGCAAGAAATAGAATATGTAATGTTTTGTACTTTTGTGTGAAGCCTGTTCAATTTCTGAAGCACTTGAAATGATGCATATTTTCAAGATAAAGGTAATATCTTTATTAAGATATTAAAAGCACTCACAGAAACTTAGTTACAGAATGAGAAGGAAGGCGAGTAAATTGGTTATTTGGAAACGGTATGAGTATCTCCATGATATGGAAATTCAAAAAGCTCGTAAACAAACCTTCTGGTGTGTCATCTTCTATGGAGAGGTCAGCCTCGAGTTTACGTTTCATGAATCCTAAACCATTGCTCTTTGACTCTGTATCCGAATCATCAGAAGATATTGTATAATTAAGGCTCCTGCTGACTAACATATCCATTTTGCTAAATATAGTCGACCAGAAGTATGAGGATTCACATCAAGGGAGAAGAATCTAAAGCAAGGGCTTTATCCTATAACATGAACAAATGATTCGATAAAATTATTGGCTTACGATAACAATCAAGAAATCACATGAAGTATTAATCATTGACCTGATTAGGCGTCCTTTCAATTTTTTAATTAAGTGAAGGGGATCACAAGCATAAGCATATGCATAACTCTAAATTCAGATATTAGCAAACAGGGTACTATTTACAATCAATAATCCATTTCCTGACATTTACAATGAAATTTACGACGACTACTGATTAGTAGCATATCATGCATCATATTAAAGTTATATATCCTTAATTTTACACCCAATATTGTGCTTCTCTAGTGTTTTTTGTTATATTTCAGGTATTAGGAAATAAAGAAGAGCAGAGAAGAGAAAAAAGACTGAAACATAAGAAGAAAGGACTTAAATGAAGCAAAATGGACGTCTCAGTCATACACAAGGACCCATCTGCAAGAGATAACGACCTGGATGTAAGCACGAAGGCACAAAAAATATCGAGAAACTCCGCACCATCATGAGGAGTATTTTGGCAATTAGATTCGGGTCCAGACTCCAATTACCGATCCGAGTGCACCCCACGTGACGAATGGAAGTACTAAAGATGTTATCCAAAAATGGGTCCGATCCGATAAAAATTGACATCCAATTGGTGGCCCAAGACCACCAATTGGCGGTTCCTTTTTCTCTAAATCGGACTCCATTTCACGTGGATATGGGTTATGTGTTTATGTCTATTCTGGGGATGTTTCATTAGTCCCACATCGGGGGATTGTCCCTAGTTTTCTTTTTTCATGCCCATTAATAGAATTCTTCTTCCTCCTTTGTAATCTACCCATTGCTTGGTGGCCATTCTCTCTACTTGGAGTAAGCCTTTGAAGCAAAACTCAAGTTGGAGAGGATGCCACATTGTAATATGAGTCATGTAAATAAAATATTTTCTTTTTAGTTAGATATTGTTTCCTCTAGGCTTGCATTTGGGTAATTATGTGATAGTGATGTGTTCTTTTATTTGTGTCATTTTATGTTATTAATGTAGATCTATACTCGTAGCTTGCTTAAACTTGTATCAGATGGGATAATGTCCACATTAGGTACTTATCTCATGCTAGCTTTAGAGTTTATCATGTTGCCTGTAATGGTTTGTTGGAAATGGATTGTTATGTATGAATCCATATTTCGTATACATTCACATTAATGAGTTAGGTTGTATGTAGGATTAATTGATGCTCTAACTGCCATAATAGGTACTTATTGCAGGCTTGACAATCTAAAATCAACCTCAACTTTATGTGAGATATGTACATTCATGGTTTGCCATGTAGTGTTGTGTATCCTACACTTAGATTATACACTAGCTTCTACTTGTATACCGCACAAACTATGTAGGTCCTGAGCATTGGACTGCGGTCAAGAATGTTTTGAGGTACCTTAATCGGACCAAAGATAAGTTTCTTGTTTATAAAGGACAAAGGGAGCTAATAGCCGAGGGCTATTCGGATGCAAGTTTCATGAGTGATCCCGACGATAGGAGATCATAATCGGGATATGTCTTTCTTCTGAATGGTGGAGTCGTGAGTTGGCGTAGTTGGAAGGAAACCACTATGGCCGACTAAACAACCACTTCAGAAGTAATGGTTGTCGCTGAAGCGAGCAAGGAGGTGTGGATTAAGAAGTTCCTTAAAGAGCTTGGAGTAGTTCTCTCGAGCGAGGGACCCATAGAGCTATTTTGCGACAACAGTTCACCTATCTCGCAAATCAAGGATCCTAAATCACACCAAAAAGTGAAGTACATGGATCGCAAGTACTTTGTGACACGTGACTTCATCGACGAAGGCAAGATATATTTATTATGGGTGGACACGAACAGAAACATAGCTGATCCATTCACCAAACCCTTATCCCAAGCCAAAGGTGGAATGCATTTTGAGTCCATGGGTCTAGGGAACCATGTGGATTGGCTTGATGAGTAATTTGAGAGGGTTACCCTAGTTATTATTGTTTTATACATTGAAAATGTATGTGAAAGAAAACTTTGATAACAAGTGGGATATTGAAGGGAATGAGTTCTAAAAGTTTTACTTTTACATGTCAATTATTATGAATTGGATGTACAAACATTTTGTTCCTTGATTAATGTATTCGTCTTTTAGAAGTTTTGAGGAAGAGGCACTTGGTACTTAACTGTAGAGCTCTAAATTATAATGGTTTACATAAATCAAAAGTTATTCACAATCATGGTAATGGCATGGAACATTAATTACCGAGATTAGATTGTGGTGTTGGTTAAAGAGTATTGAAATGGTTACTTTTATATATTGAATAGACCTACCAAGTGAAACATTATAGATTTATGTTATGTGTCATTAATGATTTCACTGTGTCTTGAATCCTAACATATGAGACTTATGTCTTTTAAAATAGGAAGTGTTAAATTTGATTATTGTCAAAAGTTGTCATTGAGTATAGTGATAAAGACAATAGTTGGTTAAATATGACTTATGCTGGAAAAGATAGTTCGTCAAAGGACTATCATTATCCCTCTTAACCTGAGTAATGATATTAGTGGGTCCGTTGATAAAGCGAAATTATGATGTGCACAATGTGACTTGTGTTAAGTTACATATTTATAATTAGCTTAAAAGATCAAGAATTGAATATATAATACAAAGGTGACACATTTCTACTTTGTATAATATTCTTAATATCGTGAGGCAAGGGATAGACACAAGTGATATTTTACATATCACTAAGTGTATCGTGTTTAGTTCGAGTGAGCAAAACATTTTTGTTATTTGGGTAAGTATAATGTGTGGCTAGATACTGCTTATAGTTTATGATATAAAATGTTTTATATCATTGCCAACATAGGTTAGATCCTCCTATAGGTCACACCACAAAACTGCGAAACAAGAAATATGATTTTATATTTTATATGATGTATTCAGTTTAATGTGTTATCAAAAAATATACATGTGGTAAACTAATAAAATCAATATGTCGTAAAAATAACATGGTTATAATAATAAATAAATTCATATGAGATGTATACATATCACGGGGTATAATGTTTTGACATTATATATGATAATATATTACATGATATAATGTGATCTACAACATTATAACATATTAATTTGTTAAAACCCCAAAGTCCAAATTTTGTTGGATATTAATCTGAAATTTGGTTGAGTCAAAAATAGTCCAACCGTTTGACCACATTTTTACATAAATTTATAAGAGAATTTTTACTGATTAAGTGCTAGATTTAATCCACCTTGGTCAAAGGTAGTTGTAGGATGATGATTTGGCAAAGTGGTTTGCACATGATGTGGTTTAATGGATATGTAAACAAGAGATCATGTGTAAGTAGTTTGGACGCGATGAGGTTTAGTGGAGAGATTAATAAGGGATCATGTGTAAGTTATTTCCATCATCCCTTCCTTATTAATACTAATGCAAAATTCTCTCTCTCCCCTAACCACCCCATTAATCCATCAAACAATTCTCTTAACTATTCAACTTTTTGGAGATTAAATTCTCTGGAGCTTTAGAGGAGTTATTATCTAGATTCTAACCTTGATTTAGAGATTGATTGACTAGCTCCTTTCTCTCTAATCTTGTTTAGAGTTTGGTGAACACTTGGAGGCGAATCGGCAGACGATTCAACATGCACGCAACTCCGGATCTTCATAATGGTTTTACAAAACCTTTGAGTATGATCATATTCTATCTATTTTAATATATATGCAGATTACATGATATTAGAATAAATATAAAATAATGTACATGAAATCGTCAAAAATTTGGAAATCGATCTTGTATGCTTGTATAATTTAAAAAAATATATACATACATAGGAGCACAAAATCCTACACAATGAACTACATGTTTGGTCGGTGTCGGTACAGGTTTGGCCGGTTGGTCGGCGATGTGTTTTCTGCTTCTCCTCATTCATCCTCGGTCCGTTCACGGATCACGTGTGTGTCGTTTGATTTGGTGAGTAGTTTTGTTGTTTGGTGTAATTTAATTTGTTGCTCCATTCACATCGTTGATCTCTGTCGTGCATCCCTAGATAATTCGACCTCGTCTTCATATGGTCGATGGTGGAACCACATCTCCAAAGCACAACACGATCAGTGAAACCATAGTATGCAGTAGTGGACCTGCACCCATCGTTGGTGGATTGGAGCGGTCCAAATCCACAACGCTTCAAGGTATTCAGTCCCCCGGGCCACCGGGTGTCATCTGACTAATCTATGTTCACGACTGCATCCTAGACTCTCCCGACACCGTCGTTGCCTCTTTGGACGCCGAGTAAAGCAGATCATAGGTAGATAGAAGGTATGGTGTGTTACTATCTATGACCCTCTAATCTCAAACAAAATGCGAAATTAAAACATTAAATGAGGATTAAAGATAAGAACAAGGAAACCACAATTGGACGTAAGAACTAAAAAGAGGTTCGGCACCGTGCCCGGTCCTAGTCCTCGCAAGCCCCGTTATATCCTCTGAACCCCATTACGGTTCCCTTATCTGATCTCCATTCTGGGTCTAGATCAACACCTTCTTCAACACCGAGCCCCCAAACAACTTCACCTTGCTAGTGTCTCCTCTCACAAGCCAAGGGGAGCTTCCTCGAAGCTTTACTACTTGGTGATTCTTGAATATGGAAGTTGAATCACAATCTAACTAAACACTCTAACTTGACCACACTTGGATATGGATATGTAATTAATATGCTAGTGGTGAAGATGAAGCTCTGAGGGTCTTTCAACTTTGAAAATTTGGGACTTGAGAACACAAGGAGTATGAATCAATAAAGGGTGTAAAGTTCTGCTTTTTTCTCTTTAGTGGTGTTTATATATGCTTCAATGCCTATAGAACCGTTAGGAGTTGGTGGAGTTACAGACCAATGAGAAGCAAGAGTTTGCTTAAGGCTCAGGCATATACTGAGTAGGTTCAGTCAATCGTTTAAGGAACCTAGTCCGAAACAAGATGGCTGGCTTGGTCATAATGAAAAATTCGATTGACCGAATAGGATTCGGATCACCATTCACCAACTTCCAGTAACTTTTTCTAATTTCAACCTATTTAAATTCGATTCATCGAATTGCGTTCGATTCACCGTTCCAAGGTGGACAATAAGAATTGTTTGGGCTCTGTTTAATCAAGTTTGGTAGGCCATTTCTATTCGAATGATCAAAGTTAGCGTGGGTTTTGCGCTGACAGTTATGGCTCAAATATTCGTTGAATACAACGGTCATGTGCCACTTGTAAATTACTGTTGGATGCCAAAGGCCAAGAATGAATTGGTTGACCGATAGAAAATTAGTCATCCGAAATATGGACAAGTCATTTGGGCCCTAAGGTAATATTCAAATGCGACCATTGGAGTAAATTTCAAAACTGGTCCAAAGCATTTTGGTCATCCGATTAGACAATTCCATAGAGAAACCTAACGTCTACTGATGGGAATGTTCCAATTATCCATTAGGGGTTCGGCTGACCGAACTTGGTCAGGATAGAATCTTAGTGCTCAAGTTGACATTAAACTTTACGGACTCAATAAATATAAAATTACATCTCTAAGTCGAAAGCTTTGATTACAAGTCTTCATTCTCGAGTCTTGTCTCAATGCTTCGTCTCTTGATGAATCTTGATCAACCTACTAAGATGATTGTAAGTATACAAGTATGTGTGCAATGCATCTCATAGTTTGGTCACTTTGATTGATTAGGTTAATTGATTAAGATTATTTTGATTAATCATCAAAATTAAAATAGATTAAGGCCTAAAAGAGAATAATTTCTCCCTTTTTGATAATGACAGACCTATTTCTAAATGCTTGAGATTTAATTTAAATTCTCCCATTTTATATATGATTTCTCCCCTTTCATATATGTAAACTTTGAATTTATATAATGCTCTCCCTATCAATATGCACAGTATGAATCAAATTGAAGCGGCATCCTTATAATTCACCCCTTTTTGACATCAATCAAATGCAAACATTAAAAGCATAGGATACAAAGGTAAGGATTATATAAGTTATCCCCATCAGTTATATGATAAAACATTATATGTTCCCCCAATCACAAAAGCCTAAAAGAGATGATGTATGAGAACATTTAATTATTCAATATCCCTATATTAGAACTAATTCAATAAGACTAGGAGGATTGAAACATTTTACCCAACTTTTGATTCTTGATTGGGCATTGGTTCTAGTAATTCAAATTCTTGTTCTGCTAAATCATATTTGAAACAAGAAACATACAATTTTGATGAGCTTTAAAATACCTTTCGTGATTTAGTTAAACAATATGAGATCATTTGTGATAAGAATGAGAATGCTAGAAAGACTATAAATGATCTCCAATGCAAAATTGAAACTATCATGAATGAGAAGAATGAGGTGATTTCAAGACATGAAAAACATGCATTACAACTTGATAGTCTAAAAGAAACACCTATTGATGTTCAACAACTAGATCTTATAACTTGTAATGTACAATTAAGAAAAAATCTAGAAAGGTTCACTAATGGAACAAAAAAGCTTGACATGCTTCTAGGTAGTCACAGACAATCATTACATAAACATGGTTTAGGATATAATGCTAAATTGAAAAACCATGTATCTTGTACTATAAATGGCAAGCATTTGTTTGTTAATCACAGTTCCTCAAGTGTGTGGGCTTCCAAAACCAAAATTGCTTAAGTTCCTAAAGCAAATGTTCATGGACTCAAAGTTGTTTAGGCACCTAAATCTACACACATAGGTACTTAGAAGGAAGGATATCGATAGTGACCGGGCAAGCTTGCAAAGTCAAATTCAAAGCTAGTTGCACTATGAAAGGGAGAATTGGAGCCACAATTGAGGACTACAAAATTGGGTAACTATCGTTAATCCTCTCTATTCTTATAGAGTTGGGTCCAATAGAATATTGAATACTTAATTGTCATATCTTTAGTTTCAGAAAATTGCACCACATTAAGGGGGATAAATTTTTCACATGCTTTTATATCCATATTTGATTGGTGTTTAAAGGGGTGAACATTTGAGCTTGATTGTTCGACCTATTCATATTGATAGGGGGAGATTACTGAATATCATTTACATGAAGTAATGAATTCAAAAATTAAGGGGGACCAAATTCATTACATTAGATAGGGGAGAAGAAATTAGACATCTCATGATCATATCGGTTAAGTTTTGATTGATGTCAAAGGAGGAGAAGAAACTTGAAATTGAAATAATTGAACAAAAACTATGCTCATTCATAGTGGACATTAATATATGCATAGTTTACATTTTAAAATTTGAAGTATTAAGATATAGGTTGTCATCATCAAAAAAGAGGAGATTGTTGGATTTTTGGCATTAATCTGTGTTTTGATGACTAAATCAAGCTAATCTTAATCACAATATGAAGTAGTGTAGCACAAATAATGCATAGGAAGGGATGACGGGGCTATTTATAGGATTTTCTCTCACACACATCATGTGCAAACTACCTACACATGATCCCTTGTTAATCTCTCCACTAAACCACATCACGTGCAAACCACTCACACATAATCCCTTGTTTATTTTGCCACATTATCATCCCAGAACTACCTTTGACCAAAGTGGATTAAATCCAACAATTAATCATTAAAAATTCTCTTATTAATATATGCAAAAACGTGGTCAAATAGTTGTACCATTTTTCACTGTTTTTGACCGCACCAAATTTTGGATTAATATCCAACAAAATTTGGAATTTGGGGTTTTAGCAAATTCATGTGTTATAATGTTGTATATCACATTATATAATGTAATATATTATTATATATAATGTCAAAACATTATACCCCATAATATATACACATCTCATACAAATTTATTTATTTTTCTAACCAAGTCATTTTCACAAGATATTGATTTTATTATTTTACTACATATATATTATTTCATAACACATGAAACTTAATACATCATATAAAATATAAAATTATATTTCTTGTTTCCCATTTTTGTGGTGTGACCTATAGGAGGATCTAAGTTATGTTGGTTGATGTGTTCGTTTTAAATACTGCAAGTGCACGATGTCGGTCAAGACGTGGCAAATACGGGTCGATCCACTGGGAGGTGTGTCGACTACGGTTCTTTCGAAGGCAAGTGAGAAAAGATGGTAGAAGAGTAGTGATTACACTAGATAAACTACACTAAACTAGCAACCATCAAAGAAGGAAAACGAAAGCGAGATAAAATTCAGGAAAGCGAGATAAAATTCACCATCTTTGGTTGCATCATTCATTTCAAGTGCTCAAGATTAGTTGCTGAAATAAAGTCTTCAAGAGTTGTAGTAAGCTTCCGGTGTGAATCTCTTCTTGGATTGTGAGAAGGTGGTCCAAGCTAGGCGAGGGTGTTCGCGAAGCTTGTGGTGTAAAGGCGTGATCTCGGCCTGCAATGGCGATCGGATTAGTGGAGGATGCGAAGTTGATCGAGTAAGAGCAATTCGTAAGAGAGGACTGGGAGCGGGTGGTTAGATCCAAACCTCTATACATTCGGTGTTGTGGTTTGTATTTCTCTTCTTCGCAATAAATTGCTTTAGTTTTTAATTTGGCATAGTTTGTTAAACATTCTTAATTAGTCTATTCACCCACCTTTAGACTAATATTAGGGCCTAGTAGATCCTACATTTGGTATCAGAGCCTTATTAATTGCTTTTAGATAAATTGACATTTGTAGCAATGTGATTGACATCATTTCATGCTCATATTTGTATCTTATATCCATTATCTTTCACCTAAATAATGCTATGTTACGAGTTTTATGTTTAGTTTTCAGGAATAAATAGGTTTGAAGAGATAAAGCATAAAAGGACCCAAAAGCTGGGAAAAGGACTGAATTGTGAGATATGTGGACCAAGATGCAAGGAAGGACCTGAATGCAAGACCAAAGGACCTAAGAGCAAAACAGAATACTCCTCACCATCATGGGGAGTATTTTGGCAATTCTATTCGGGTCGGAGCTCCAACATGCAAAATAGATGCATCAAATACCAACAAAGCCTTCCCGAAAAGCCCACAAGAAATTCCAGAGCGATCCGGACATTGTAGACCGCGAATTAGCGGTCCAAGACCGCTAATTGGCGGTCACTTTTGGCCCAAATGCGCTCACATTTCTCCAGCACATGTATTAGAGGATGTTTAGGCTATTTGTGGTATCGGTTTAGTCCCACATCGGGGGATTGTCCCGGATTAGCTTTTTCCATGGCTATAAATAGAAGTCTTCACCTCCTATTGTAATCACTCCATATTTTAAGTGGCTATTCTTCCTACTAGGAGTGAGGCCTTGAAGCACACACTAAAGTAGGAGGATTCTACTTTTAATGTGAGTCATTTTATCAATAAAGTTTTGTGTTTCTTTCATTGTTTATTTTATGCTTCTTTTATTGTTTGTGCATGTTTTAGTTTAATCGTCTTTTAATTCTAGCTTAGTTTTAATATGCTTTCTTTCCATAGTTTAATAATTAGTGAAATGTTTAGTGAGTAGTTCCATCCCCTTTGGGGGGTGGAGTAGATGTACATACATGCATTAGAGAATGGGATGAATGCTTTAATTTCAATGTGTTGATGAAACATGAATGTATGCTTGCTTGATTAGGATAGAATTTATAACTTGATGAGTTTTGCCAAAATGATTAGACACCTCTCATGCTTGTTTAGGTTCTGAAATAAACAACTTGCATATGTAAATGTTAATCAACCAAGTTGGTGAATAGATTGATAGGTTTTGCCATAACATTTAGACACTTCCTATGCTTGATAAACATCACCTTCATGTGCTTAAAGAATGTATTCTACACCCACCTCTTTGCTTGTGTGCACTCACTCCACCCCTTAGGGGTTTTCCATTCCTGAAATTCCAGCACTTCTATTTTGTTCTTAGCTTAGTTTTTATTTGATCGTTTATTTCTTTCTTTCGCATTTCGTACTTCTTAGCGTAGTTTAGTGTAGAGTAGCGTAACCAACTCTCTTCTCCATTATTTTCGCCACTTGATTTCGTGCAAACAAGAGGCTGCTCACCTCCCTGAGGACGACCCGTACTTGCCACCGCTTCATCGCGGCCGTGCACTTGCGGTTTAAAATAAAACGTTCAACAAGTTTTTGGCGCCGTTGTCGGGGAGGTGCCAGTCCAGACTCTTGTTTGGACGATTCGAGTGGATTTAATTTGTTTTTTGTAGTTTGTCTTTGTTTCAGGAGATTGGGAATAGCAAGTGGAGGTTACTGGAAAAATTTCAAGACGATCTGAGCACTTCAGACCGCCAATCAGCGGTCTGGTGAGCTCTCTCATCTTCTAATTTCTTTGTGTTGTTGCTCTAATTGATCTAGTAATCTAGGATTCAATTTGGCATGTTTTGACTTATAGTTCGTTCCCAGATCAATAATCAAACCTCCTTTAAGCAACTTGGACCCTAAAACTCAAAGCAAAAGATTAGGCATTCTTTTTGTTTAGGCCATGCATCATGTATGTGACTTAGGCACTTAGATTGTCTTTTATCTTAGCTTTATTTTCTGTTGCTGAGAGCTGGCGTGAGGTACGCACCTTCTACTCTCATTCATGCATTTCGTATGAACATGCATTAGTTAGTAGGAAGTGCATTGCAACAAGTGTGAGTTGAGCGTTGTTTGGAGTGTTGATTGCTAGATTTAGGACTCCAAAATGCTACTAAGGAGGGGCTGTCCCGTAAAAGATAAGGTGGGGGATTTCATCACCCTTTCCTTCACCCCAAAAACCACACTAATCAAGAGCCTAATTTTAAAATCAAGTAGACATTGGCCCTAAGGATCTTGGACGCATTAGGAGAGTGATCCGTCATGACCTGATCGGCGTTGCCCACTTTGTCGATAGTAGGAGAGACGAGATCCCCGGATCTTGGCTCACTTGCTGGGCTTTGTGGTCCTCGTTGTAGGGAGGTGTGGCGTGTTGAGGCCGTGTGACCTCGCAGTTAGGCGTCGTCTAGCTGTAAGGACCTATAGCGACCTTAGGATTGCTTGAGCCTTGTTTGCTTGTGTGCTTCTACCTGTACCCATCCGCCGTAGCATAAGGACTTCTTCCCTTCTCTCCTGAGTCATTCTTTCTCTCCTGTGTCCCCCCGTCTTATCCTCTACGCACATTCTTTATCAAAAAAAAGGAAAAAAAAGGTTTTGGTGTGTGTGCACCTTTGTGCATGCTTTCGTGGACACGAGACGAGAGTGGTCGTTTGACGAGGAGCGTTGTCAATCCGGCTTCGGTCATCGATTTCTCGACGCCTTCCTCCTCTCGTGTCGCACGTAGTTCGGGTCCAATGGCTGCTAATTTCCGTGAGGAGGAGCAGTTGCTGGACCCGCCTGCTCCACCTGTTCTTCCAGTTGTCGTTCCCATACCTCTTCGTGATCGATGCTACCCGAGCCGTACAGCTCTACCCTCATGCATCGTATTACCAGAGGCTAATGGGAACCATTTTGAGGTTAAGCCTCAATTCATTTCCATGCTCCCTCGCTTCACTGGGAAAGGTGACCCCTATATCTTTCTCAGGGAATTTGAGGAGGTCTGTGCTATGTTCAAGCTTCAAAAACTTAGCACAGACTCCATCCATCTTAGGCTCGTTCCTTTTGCACTGAAGGATGACGCCAAGAAGTGGTTGTACAGCAACCAAGCGAATGCCTTTAGGACTTGGGATGAGTTTCAATATGCCTTCCTTAAGAAGTACTTTCCTAATCATCGGACTCAAAAATTGAGGAACGAAATCAATTCGTTCTATCAACATGAGACCGAACCATTTCATGCATATCTTGAGAGGTTCAAAGAGCTACTATCCTCGTGCCCTCACCATGGCATTGAGTTGTGGCGTCTTTGTCAGATTGTGTATGAGGGTCTTCACATCCCGTCCAGAACGCTCCTTGAGTCCATGTGTCAAGGAGAGTTCTTGGGAAAGGATGAAAGGGAGGCATGGGCCTTCTTAGAAGACCTCGCTGAGAAAACCATGCAGTGGGAGAGTGTGAGGGAACCACCTGCATCATCTAGTATAGGAGCGAGGATCGCGAATGCAAACTCAACTAGATCAGGTTCCGCATTTGCTATCGATACCACTACGGCCACCGAGGCACGCATGGCGGCCTTAATGCGCCGTGTGGATTCGATTGAGCTCCAAAACCGACAAAGTGCACCTCACATGTCCACATCTGGTCCAGTTCCTTGTCATTCATGTGGTAGGATAGGCCATGTAGAAAGCGAGTGTGAGTCCATTCCTCCTGAGATGGAGCGTGTCAACGCCGTCTATGATAGAGCCAGGAATGACCCATACTCATCATCTTATAATCCTAGATGGAGGAACCACCCCAATTTTTCATGGAACCAAACTAATGCCCCGGGTGGTCCTCCAAACTCCTCTAGACCACCTTACCAATCACACCAACCTCCCATGCATGCGCATTCCAATCAGCCACCCCAAGCGCAAACCACCAATCAATCGTGTTTCCCAAATTCCAATAATATGGAAACCCGATTCAATTCGCTTGAGACCTTGACTCGTGGACTTGAAAACTCAATGAAAATTTTTATGTCAACCACGAGTCAAGTTCTCACTTCAAATCAGCAGACCATCAAATCTCTAGAGCTTCAGATGGGCCAATTGGCTCAGTCTGTACATGAAAGAGAGAGAGGGTCTTTTCCTAGCCAGCCTGAGGCTAACCCCCGCATGTACCAACAACAACAAATGCAAAATGAGAATGTGGTACCTCGGGGGAGGCAAGTGAACCATGTGGAGGAACCTGTTCACCATGTCAATTCCATTGTGACCTTAAGGAATGGAAAAAAGGTTGACAATCACATTTCCTTGCCACACCCACCACCATCTATGCAGCCCCCAGTGGGAATGGTGGTGAAGAAGAAGCTGAGGGTGAGGGTAATACACCAAAGCTTTCTTCTCAGGCACAGCAGAAAACCTACCTGCCAAAAGCTCCCTATCCAAGTAGGTTAAACAAAAAGCAGAGTGACAACATGGACAAGATAGTAGAGGTGTTTAAGCAAGTAAAGGTTAACATCCCCTTGTTGGATGTCATCCAACAAATACCTCAATATGCCAAAGTGTTGAAGGATCTCTGCACAACCAAGAGGAAGACCAATGTTCCTAAGAAAGCATTCTTGGCTGAAAATATCAGCTCACTTTTGTCCAATCCTACCTACACAAAATACAAGGACCCTGGGTGTCCTACTATTCAGTGTACGATAGGGGACACTAGATTGAGCAATGTTTTGCTTGATTTAGGATCAGCGGTCAACCTCCTCCCATTCTCTGTTTATCAACAGTTGAACTTGGGAGAATTGAAACCAACTAAGATCACCCTCCAACTGGCGGATAGATCCATTCGTATTCCCATGGGGATTATCGAGGACGTGCTTATCAAAGTTGGAGATTTTATAATTCCAGTCGATTTTGTTGTCCTCGATACCAATCCTGTTGCGAACACCCACTCTCAAATACCTTTGATTTTGGGTAGACCATTTCTGGCAACCTCCAATGCCTTGATTAATTGTAGAAATGGTCTCATGAAGCTCTCATTCGGTAACATGAGTGCCGAGTTTCATGTGTTCAACTCTGGTAAGCAATAAGAACCCATGGATGAACCTTTAAATCTAAATCTCATCCGCTAATTGGAGAAAGCACCACAAAATCAACGAACACCCCTAACCCCAATGCAACCCGTTGAGAATGTTCGTGGGCCCAGCGAAAACTCAGTGCCTGTCTTCGCAATGCAACATAGTGAGCTGGCCTCGAACATGAATGTCCAAAGGGAGTGTTCGTTGCATGATTCAGTTGAGAGTACTAGTGAGAGTGAGACACCTCATCATATGCCTATACCAGAAGGTGTCTCTACCTCATGTCTCATGGCCATTGAGCCATTTGAGCTTCATATTGACTCCAACAAGGACCCACCTATGACCGAGCTTATGATTGATGATCTAAATGATGGTGGGAGGTCCTTGTTGGATGACTTGGGGAGAAGCCCCATTCTTAGTGATGCAGGTCTGCTGCATCCATCGAATGAGCTTGAGGAACTCATTCCGATGCACCCGCCTATTGGTTGGAGGGTTTTCTTCGATGAGCAATTAAACCCTACTGAGGCAACACAACTTCATTCTTTGTTGCCCACACCCGACCAATATCATAAGGGGTTCGAGCCTTTCAGCTTTGACCTTTCACCCCTCATGACACCTCAGAGTACCAGTGGAGTTTGCCCATCTCGGCAAGTCTCTGGTCCTCATGACTTGATGTTCTCATTTGATGTTCCTTGACCAAATGATTATGAGAATATCTTGGTTGATGTATATATCTTGAAAAAAAAAACAAAAAAAAAGAAAAAAAGAAAAAAAGGAAAAAGAAGTGTGTAATAAAAGACTCCTTCAGTGAGCATCGATTGTTGTGGGCCCCAACCCTTGTGTACTTGGGCCCAATCTCTTCACGTATTTATCTCCCTTCTTCAGCTTCTCACAGGTTTTGAGGGAATTTGGGTTTGTGTCCATCAACATGACCCTGAACGTCCCTTTGTACTTCATGTTGGTGAGATCTTTCCTTTTTCATGCATGTATCCATGTAGTATCTTGTTCACATTCATTGAGGACAATGCATGAAGTAGGTGTGGGGGGTGTTTTACGTGTGTACATAGTCGAGTCTTTTTCCTTTGGTTTTATTTTCTTTTGTTTGTACTGCTAGGGTCATGTTAGTGTGCCGCATTTAACATTGATATATCTGCTTGCCATGATCCTTGGGTGACTTGTCTTCTTTTGCTTGCCGAGTGCTTTAAAATTTTCACATTTCTTTCAAAATCTTCATGTGTTTGCGAAAGAAAATGTTTTTGTGGGTTTTGCGTGTGTTTAGCATGTGCAAAACCGTTGAGAGGCAAAGTAAAAAGAAAGCTCCCAAAATTGTCTTGAACTTGATGCATTAGGATTTCTAGTTTATTGGCTTTAGCTCTTGTCGAGTCGTTAGGATGCACCCTGGTTTTCCCTCGGGGGGCGTGTAATCATAGGGTTTCAGCACTCAAACATTTAAAGAAGTCCACCCTGAACCTAGTGAGTCAAATAATTCGTGTCTTTTAGTATAATGAAGTTTGTCGTGGTCAAGGGCCCTTAATCTCTTTTTGTGAAACTTAAGTGTAGGGGTTTTGGTTCCCATGTAGATAAATGAATAAGTGGTGTTCTCTGTTCTCGCACGGCTCCTATCACTCAGGAAAGTAGGTCTGAGGGGCCTTTGTGCCTGGTGCTTTCGAGTCATCTGACTTGGGATGCACCGACCGAACTCCCGTTACACGGGTGGTAGGGATCGGCCTATGTGGAGATTTGGGGGAAGGTGTACGTGATAGTGTAAGTCCTCATAGGCAATGATGCACGAAACCTGACCCTGGGAGAATCAAACACCAACCAATAAAATGCTCCAATGAAAAAAAAATGAAAAAAAAGAAGAAAAGAAAAAAAAAGAGTCAAATAAGAACCAAAATGGACTTTACACATTGTATCACATTCAGAAGTTAAGGTTGCCCATGTCTTTCACTTAAGTCCTTAACTAACTCTCACGAATAACTCATTAGGCTAGGTGTGTGGACCGATTACATATATAGAGTCGACCCGTAGTATTACCGCGTCCCATGATCGACAATATAAGTCCAACGAGTCGTGTAGCTAGATTGATTAATGCATCTTGTTCGGATTTTGTGGGTATATCCGCTGAAAACCCTCAGGAGACAGCACTCCTCCTCCTTGGCGACAAGGAGGTTTAACGGCTTGTTGCACGTGCTAAGTGCAACCGTGATTCCTACGAAAGTGAGTTAGGATTTCTTGTTTTTTTTCGCATGCTTTTCTCTTTCTTTGTTTTGCTCGGGACTAGCAAAAGTTAGGTGTGGGGGTATTTGATTGACATCATTTCATGCTCATATTTGTATCTTATATCCATTATCTTTCACCTAAATAATGCTATGTTACGAGTTTTATGTTTAGTTTTCAGGAATAAATAGGTTTGAAGAGATAAAGCATAAAAGGACCCAAAAGCTGGGAAAAAGGACTGAATTGTGAGATCTGTGGACCAAGATGCAAGGAAGAAGGACCTGAATGCAAGACCAAAGGACCTAAGAGCAAAACAGAATACTCCTCACCATCATGGGGAGTATTTTGGCAATTCTATTCGGGTCGGAGCTCCAACATGCAAAATAGATGCATCAAATACCAACAAAGCCTTCCAGAAAAGCCCATAAGAAATTCCAGAGCGATCCGGACACTGTAGACCGCTAATTAGCGGTCCACGACCGCTAATTGGCGGTCACTTTTGGCCCAAATGCGCTCACATTTCTCCAGCACATGTATTAGAGGATGTGTAGGCTATTTGTGGTATCGGTTTAGTCCCACATCGGGGGATTGTCCCGGATTAGCTTTTTCCATGGCTATAAATAGAAGTCTTCACCTCCTATTGTAATCACTCCATATTTTAAGTGGCTATTCTTCCTACTAGAAGTGAGGCCTTGAAGCACACACTAAAGTAGGAGGATGCTACTTTTAATGTGAGTCATTTTATCAATAAAGTTTTGTGTTTCTTTCATTGTTTATTTTATGCTTCTTTTATTGTTTGTGCATGTTTTAGTTTAATCGTCTTTTAATTCTAGCTTAGTTTTAATATGCTTTCTTTCCATAGTTTAATAATTAGTGTAATGTTTAGTGAGTAGTTCCATCCCCTTTGGGGGGTGGAGTAGATGTACATACATGCATTAGAGAATGGGATGAATGCTTTAATTTCAATGTGTTGATTAAACATGAATGTATGCTTGCTTGTTTAGGATAGAATTTATAACTTGATGAGTTTTGCCAAAATGATTAGACACCTCTCATGCTTGTTTAGGTTCTGAAATAAACAACTTGCATATGTAAATGTTAATCAACCAAGTTGGTGAATAGATTGATAGGTTTTGCCATAACATTTAGACACTTCCTATGCTTGATAAACACCACCTTCATGTGCTTAAAGAATGTATTCTACACTCACCTCTTTGCTTGTGTGCACTCACTCCACCCCTTAGGGTTTTTCCATTCCTGAAATTTCAGCACTTCTATTTTGTTCTTAGCTTAGTTTTTATTTGATCGTTTATTTCTTTCTTTCGCATTTCGTACTTCTTAGCGTAGTTTAGTGTAGAGTAGCGTAACCAACTCTCTTCTCCATTATTTTCGCCACTTGATTTCGTGCAAACAAGAGGCTGCTCACCTCCCTGAGGACGACCCGTACTTGCCACCGCTTCATCGCGGCCGTGCACTTGCGGTTTAAAATAAAACGTTCAACACAATGACCCAACAACGCGAGGGATTTGGCATATGTTAGAAAGTCACATTGAAGGTCTATCATCAGTTAAGGAAACTAGGATAGATTCATTTATGCAAAAGTATGAAAGTTTGCTATGAAACCGAATGAATCCATTAGTGAGATGCAAACTCGCTTTACTCTTATTACTAACTCCTTGAAGAACCTTGGTAAGGTTTTGGTTGAAAGTGATAAGGTACGAAAGTTTCTTAGGTCTTTGACCGTGGATTGGGAGAAAAAGACTACGACAATTAAAGAAGCAAAAGATCTCTCAAAGTTGAAGATGAAGGATCTCATTGGAAGCCTCATGGCTTATGAGATTCAAATGGAAGAAAGAAGAGAGAAGGAGAAGGAACGGGAAGGGAGTAGACGGAAAGAAAATCAAATCGCCTTAAAAGAAACCTCAGATTCAGAAGCAATCGTAGATGAGGACACCGATGGAGATGTTGCTTTCCTAACCCACAACTTCTAGAAGTTCCTCTCCAAAAGAAAATTTGCAAAAGGAAGAGGAGAATCTTCTCGAACATTCACTTGCTACGAATGCAACAAAACTGACCACATGAAGAAGGATTGCAAATTGCTTAGGTCGAGAGATTGTGAACGAAGAGAAGAAAAGAAATTTCCTCCTAGAAGATAAAGGGATGAGAGACCAAGAAGAGATAGAGAAGAAAGGCCTTCACTAAAAGACAAAGAAGAGAGGCCTAGAAGACGTGATGATTACAAGAGAAGGGATCGTCGCGAGATAGATGGGAAAAAGGCCCTCAAGGGCATTGAGATGACTCAAGTTCATAAAAGGACTCAAACTCCGAATACTCTCAAGAAGAAGAAGCACACATGTGTTTCATGGCTACTATGTTGATTTGGACTCAAGCCTACCTCCATCACCAAAGACGAGTGACCAACCTCACGTGGTGGACATTAACGACGATGAGGTATCCCTTAATGAAACACGTCCTTATGATGATTTATTATATGCTTTTGATGAACTTGCTGAGTGTTATGAAATGATTTGTCAAAAAAACAAATTAGGAAGAAAAGTAAATCTAGAACTATCTATCAAATGTGACATGCTAGCCAAAGAAATTGAAACTCTAAATGATGAGATAAAAACTTTGAAATGTTCAAAAGAGAGTCATACAAATGAAAATATCATTGCCAAGAATAAGAAACTCACAAAATATTTAGAGAAATTCACTTTAGGAAGAAAACTACTTGGCATGCTTCTTTGAACACAAACTCAATCTCTAACAAAACATGGTCTAGGTTACAAGGGAGGGAAACAAAAGAAACCCTCATCTTATTTTGTTAAAATGAACAACTCACTTGTTAAGAAAATATATTATTCAAATGTTTGGGTACCTAAGACTACTCATGTTTGGGTACCAAAAGCTAACCCTCAAGGACCCAAACAAATTTGGGTACCAAAGTCTTCACTTGTCTCTTTGTTTGTAGATAAAAGCAAGTAGAAAAGGGAAGTTGATTCTTGATAGCGGGTGCTCAAGGCACATGACGGGAGACTCCCAACTTCTATCAACCTTAAAGCCTAAGAAGAGAGGAACTGTCGCATTTGGAGATAATGTTAAAGCTCACATTGTCGGTATTGGTAATGTTTGCAATTCTTCTACTCCAAATATTGAAAAGGTTTTATTAGTACATGGGTTGAAACATAGCTTGCTTAGTGTTAGTCAATTAACAGATAAGAATTTTCTAGTTGTATTTGATAAACATACTTGCCATATCATTTCTAAACGTGACATGAAAATTGTTTTAAGGGTTATATGTCAAATAACATTTGCATTGTGCATGTTGATACCTTTAGAATTTTGAATGTTGAAACTTGTTTAGTTGCCTCACACGATGAAGCTTGGTTATGGAATAACCGTTTGGGACATAGTAGTATGTCGCAATTGCACAAATTATCCAAACTTGAATTTGTTAGTGGACTACCAAAAATTGATTTAAAAAAGGACAAACTTTGTAATGCATGCCAATTTGGAAAACATTTTAAATCTTCTTTCAAATATTTAAATGTGGTGTCAACTTCAAAACCCCATGAGCTTTTACCCTTATATCTTTTTGGACCCTCAAGAACCGTGAGTCTAGGAGGGAAAAGATATGCGTTTAGGTACCCAAACTACTTTGGGTCCTTGAACATTAGCTTTGGGAACCCAATCCATTTTGGTTTTAGGAGCCCACACTTGGAGAACTATGCTTAGCAATTAAATACTTGCCATTTAAAGTAGTATGAACTACATGATCTTTAACATACGAAGCATTATATCCTAAACCATGTTTATCCAAAAATTGCCTTTGACTACCTAAAAGCATGGCAAGCATCTTGGATCCATTTGTGAACCTTTCTAGATCTTTTCTTAATTGCACATTACAAGTTCTAATATCTAGTTGTTCATCATGTATCGGTGTTCTTTAAGACTAGCAAGATTTAATGCATGTTTTTCATGTCTAGCGATCGCCTCATTCTTTTTATTCATGATTATTTCAATTTGGCTTTGGAGATCATTGAGAGTCTTTCTAGCTGATTGAAATCATATCATGCATATATTTGTGCCTTATACCCTTTAGTTTCAGGCTAAGCAATGCTACGTAACGAGTTTTATGTTTAAGTTTCAGGAATAAAAATGTTTGAGAAGAAGAGACTAAAAAAGGACATAAAAGAAAGAAAAAGGACTAAGTTGCAAGACTTACGGACTGAGGTGCAAGAGAGGACCCGGATGTAAAACCAAAAGGACTAATGAGGAAACAAGAAGCTCCACACCATTGTGAGGAGTATTTTGGCAATTAGATACGGGCCCAAACATTAACAACCAAATCGGGTTCATCAAACATCAAGCAATAAGCCAGAAACGAACCACCGAAATCCAGACTCAATCAAAGCTATCTGGACCACCAATTGGCCGTCCAAGACCGCCAATTGGCTGTCCAAATTGGTCCAAAGTCTCATGGTTGAGTCGGGTCGTGTATTATGTTGTTTTATGTCCATTTATAGTATGCGTTTAGTCCAGGAGAGTGAAAATGAAAGAAAAGAGAAGGTGAAGAAAAATGAGAGAAGGGAAAGAATGAGAGAAAAGGAGAGGATTAAGAGAACATAGAAGAGGTTGAAAGCTCACAAGGCTACATAGGACGATTAAACATCTTCATCATCATCCCAATCAACCGCACCTTCATCAGCAAAGGAATACACACATATGTGCTACATGGCAATTCAAGATGAAGGAAGTGAGGTATCCTCTAACTCTTACTCTACTAGATCACATTCTTGCTCATCTAAGTCATATGCTAGTGATAGTTTGAGTGATATGTTTTAATTAACCGCAAGTGCACGACCGCGTTGAAGCAGTGACAAATACATGTCGATCCACAGGGAGGTGTGTCGACTTTAGTTTGTGCGAAGGCGAGTGGGAAAGAAAGGAGTTATGATCTGCACTACACTACAATGCGAAAGTAAATGGAAAATAAGCAATAAAGCAAAACCCCAAAGAGGGTAGAGAAAGAATGTGAATACAAATATATGTGTATGTGTGTGTTCAATTATGCTCATCACAACATGTAGTGTATGAAAATCATAAAACTAAATCCAACTCTGCCTCCACATGAAATAAGATAAGATCATATCATTAAAACATACAAGACAACAATTGGAATGAAGCTAAATGAACTCAAGTATAAAGACCAAAGCCCACTATGCCTCCACATGAAATAAGATTTACCTAATCATTAAAACATACAAGACATTAATAAAGGTAAGGGCAACAAGAGCACATACACTACAAGTCATGTTTCCTTTATCAATTCCATCCATATCCTCACCTCATCATTCCCCATAAAATAGGTCTGGGACCACTAGTCTAAGCATAAGTTAATCTTCATTCAAGAGCATTAACATATCAAAGACAAGAGTGAAATCCCATTAGATGGTTATGAAAATCATATAAGGCTCAAAGGATTAAGATAATACACACCTAATACATCACATAATCACATCACATATTTCTCCACCCCCTAAATGGGGATGGAACTACTCACAACTCATTACACTAACTACATTAACAAAATGAAACATTATACTGAAAGGAAATTCAACTAAGCAAGAAAGGAATATTAAAGAAGCTAATTGAAAGGAACATAAAAATAAAGAAAATGCAAGAATTAAAAGACAATATTAAAAGAAAGTAAGAGCAATTATTTTATTTACATGACTCAAATTACAGGTGGCATTCTTCTTCACCTTGAGTTTTTGCTTCAAGGCTTTTGCTCCAAGTAGAGAGAATGCCACCAAGCAATGGGTGATTACAAAAGAATGTGAAAAGTTCTATTTATAGCCATAGAAAAAGGTAATCCGGGACAATCCCCCCGTATGGGACTAAACAAATATGAAAACTAGACTAAATACGCTTTAATACACGACTCACATAAATCTTAGCGGATCCGGACAAAAAGAGACCGTCAATTAGCGGTCTTGGACCGCTCTAGATTTTCTTCTGGGCCTTTCTAGATGTATTTGTTGGTCTTTGATGCATATACTTCGCTTGTTTGAGCTCCGACCCGAATAGAATTGCCAAAATACTCCCCATGATGGTGTGGAGTATTATTGTTTGCTCATTGGTCCTTCTATCTTGCATTCAGGTCCTTCGATCTTGCATCTTAGTCCTCGAGTCTCTTAACTCAGTCCTTTTTCTTGCTTTTAGGTCCTTTCATGCATCTTCTCTTAAAACCTATTTATTTCTGAAATTCAAACATAAAGCTCGTTACGTAGCATTGTTTAGGTGAAAGATAATGGATATAAGATACAAATGTAAGCATAAAATGATGTCAATCAAATGCCCCCATACCTAGCTTTTGCTAGTCCCGAACAAAACAAAGAAAAAGAAGCATACGAAAACAAGAAATCCTAAATTACTTTTGTAGGAATAACGGTTGCACTTAGCACGTGCAACAAGCCGTTAAACCTCCTTGTCGCCAAGGAGGAGGAGTGTTGTCTCCTGAGGGTTTTCAACGGATATACCCACAAAATCCAAACAGAGATGCATTATTCAATCTAGAAATTCGACTCGATAGACTCATTTTTATCGATCATTGGACGCGGTAATCCTACGGGCCGATTCTATATAGGTAATCAGTCGACACACCTAGCCTAATGAACCATTCGTGCAAGTTAAATAAGGAATTAAGTGAAAGACATGGACAACCTCAACATCCTCAAGTGAGACAAAGTGTAAAGTCCATTAAGGTTCTTATTTGCATTACAATGTTTTTCTTCTTTTTGTTTCTTTTCTTATTTTTTTCTTCTTTTCTTTTTATTAGTTGGAGTTTCATTCTCCTAGGGTCAGGTTTCGTGCATCATTGCCTATGAGGACTTACACTTTCACGTACACCTTTCCCCAAATATCCACATAGAGAAATCCCTACCACCCGTGTAACGGGAGTTCGGTTGGTGCATCCCAAGTCAAATGACTCGAAAGCACCAGGCACAAAGTCCCCTCAGACCTACTTTCCCAAGTGATAGGAGCCGTGCGAGAAGAGAGAACACCTACTCACTTATTGCTTATCTACACATGAACCAAAACCCCTACACTTAATGTCTCACAACAAGATTTAAAGGGTCCTTGACTACAACAAACTTCCTTAATTAACAGACACGAATTATTTACTCACTAGGTTCAGGGTGGACATCTTTAAATGTTTGAGTACTGAAACCCTATGGTTACTTGCCCCCCGAGGAAAAACCACGGTGCATCCTAAGGACGCGATAAGACCTAAAGTCGGTCTACAAGATATCCTAATGCATCAAGTTCAAGACAATTTTGGGAGCTTTCTTTTTTACTTTGCCTCTCAACGGTTTTGCACATGTTAAACACACGCAAAACACACAAAACATTTTCTTTCGTAAACACAAGAATATTTTGAAAGAAATGTGAAAATTTTAAAGCACTTGCCAAGCAAAAGAAGACAAGTCACCCAAGGATCATGGCAAGCAGATATATCGATATTAAATGCAGCACACTAACATGACCCTAACAATGCACACAAAAGAAAATAAAATCAAAGGAAAAAGACTCGACTATGTACACACATAAAACACCCCCCACACCTACTTCATGCATTGTCCTTAATGAATGGGAGCATGATACTACATGAATTTATGCATGAAAAAGAAAAGATCTCACCAACATGAAGTACAAAGGGAAGTCCAAAGTTATGTTGATGGACACAAACATGAATTCCCTCAAAACCTGTGACATGCTAAAGAAGGGATACAAATACGTGAAAGAAATGGGGCCAAAAACATAAGTGTTGGGTCCGACAACAATCATTGCTCGCTCATGGAGTCTTTTATTGTTCGTTTTCTTCTTCTTTTATTGAATATAACTATGTACAAACATAAGTTACCATCTTCATTTGTCAAATGACATCAAATGGGAACCTCAAAAGTGGGTCAATTCACTTGGAAATGGAACATGACACCACGTGGGGCCAGAATACTCATGTTTGAGCCCCCTCACAAAGAGCACAATATGAAAAGGGAGGTTCATGAATTAGACGCAAAGGCGTCTCATTGAAAGGATCAAACTGAAAGAGCTTGAACCTCTCAAGAGTTTGGGAATAAGGGGCAATAGAAAAAGAGTTTCTCCCATTGCAGTACCGAAGTTATGATCTTCAATCCAAAGTCTCTAACCAACAAGCTGGTGCATCGGAACGAGGTCAAGAACCTCGTTAGGCATGTCCGACTCACCAGGCGAGCAAAATATGGGTCTCATACCCAAGGTATCCTCCAAGGAACTCCTAATACAAGGGAGAATTGTCCTGGTCCCAACAATGATATGGATGGTCGCCCATGTAACCATCCATCTTAACAAAAAACCTCTGGAGTCGACCACTCTCACCACCACGAGGCTAAGTTTGCAAAAAGTGCTCGACTCGACCTAAAAACACTACCAGATAGTGTAAAGGGGGGGGGGGGAGGGAGACTAGAACGTAGAAGTAGGTGAGAAGAAGATGACACAGAGGAGAAGGGAAGAATCCTTAGAAACTAGCATGGGTAGTGGGAGAGGGTAGAAGCCTAATCTAGCATGCACGACTCAAACATTTATGGCTATGGGTCCTTAGGCTAGACGACGCCTAACCTCGAGATCACTAATCTCGACACGCCTGACCTCCCTACAATGAAGACCACAATGCCCATCAAGTGATACCAGATCCGGAGATCCAGTACCTCCTACTATCGACAAGGCAGGCGACGCCAATCAGGTCATGACCGTCTCAACTCGACCACTCTCCTAATGCGTCCCAAATCCTTAGGGCCAATGTCTACATGATTTTCGATTAAGTCTTTTCTTAAGAGTGATTTTTGGGGCCAAGAAAAGGGTGATGAAATCCCCCACCTTATCTTTTATGGGACATCCCCTCCTTAGTAGTTTTTGATCCTAAATCTAGCAATCAATTCTCCAATCAAACACTCAACTCACTCTTGTCCCGATGCACCTTACTAACTAATACATGATATAAACATGCATGAATGAGAGAATTGGGTGCACGTACCTCACGCCAGCAATCAACAAACAAATGTAAAGCAAAGAAAAGACAAATGCGTGCAAGGTCTACAAATGATGCATGACCTAGATGGCAATCAATCTATTCTTTTGCTTTGAGTATTAAGGTTCAAGTTGATTAAAGGGGATTGAATGTTAATCTAGGAGCAAACTAAAAGTCAGAACATGCAAGATTGCGCTCCCAGAGAATTAACATGAAAACACAAACTACCAGAACAAAACTGGAACCTAAAGACGCTCACCAGGCCGCCAATTGGCGGTCCCAGACCGCTGATTGGCGGTCACTATTGAGTGCTTCGCTCTCAAAACACTCCGTTTGGTTGATGTTTGATGAACCCGATTGATGTTTGATGTTTGATGGTTGGTGTTCCGCTCTCAACATCTCACTATTGCTTGATGTTTGATGAACCCGATTTGGTTGTTAATGTTTGGGCCCGTATTAATGCTCTCCAATTCCTCCAGTCTCCTCCCCTTGATCCTCAGGATCCCAGAAACAAATCAAAACTAAAAAGAAAAATTAGAACAACTCGAATCGTCTAAACCAAAATCTGGATAGAACACCTTCCCGGTAATGGTGCCAAAAACTTGATTGATACGTATTAATTAACTGCAAGTTCACGGCCGTGTTGAAGTGGTGGCAAATATGTGTCCATCCACAGGGAGGTGTGTAGACTTTGGTTAGTTTGAAGGCAAGTGGGAAACAAATGGGCGAAGAGATTTATTAAACTAAACCACACCAAAGTAGTATCAACAAGGAAGGAAATGAAAGCACATAATGAACTAAAACTAAGCAACTAATAGAGGAGGATAGAAATCAGGAGTGGAAAACCCCAAAGGGGTGGACTGTGTGTACACATGAAATAAGAACTGATGAATGCATACAATAAGCTCAAGTGTAGTTAGTGTTTGTAATGCATAAGAAGTACCTCATGGCAAGACCTATCATTCAAAGCACTAACCTAAGTGATTAATATTAGCATGACAAGTTTGTTATTAAGAACCTAAGCAAGCATGGAATGTACCTAAACATTATGGCAGAAACCATCACGTTAAGTGTTCTCATTAATTCAAACAAGCATACTAACATTTCTCACATACAACAATGTTTAGCATTCATTCCATCTACATAACATGTATAAGCATCTATGCCACCCCCAAAGGGAATGGAACTACTCACTAATCATTTCACTACAAATTATATTAAAACAAAACAAAACATTCAAATGAAAGGCAATTAAACTATGCAAACAAAAAAAATATTAAAGATGCTAAATGAAAGGAAATTAAACTAAAGAAGCATGCAAGAATTAAAAGAAAAGACAATATTAAAAGAAACTAAGAAAAAATATTTTATTAACATCACTCACATTGTTAGTGGTATTCTTCTCCACCTTGAGTTTTTGCTTCAAGGCTTTTACTCCAAGTAGAGAGAATGCCACCAAGCAATGAGTGATTACAAATGAGGAGGAAAGGTTCTATTTATAGCCATAGAAAAAAGTAATCTGGGACAACCCTCTGGTATGGGACAAAATGTATACCAAAAATAGATTGAACACAACCTAATACATGACCCGCCAAAGTCTTAGCGGATCCATACCAAAACCGACCACCAATCAGCGGTCTTGGACCGCCAATTGGCGGTCTATATTGTAAGGATCCGGCCTGGTTTCGGTGTGTGGTTGTCTGGCTTCATTTCTTCATGTTTGATGCATCCGAGTAGGTTGTTGGAGCTCAGGACCGAATCAAATTGCCAAAATACACCTCAAGATGGTGTGGAGTTTCTTGATTTGCTCCTTGGTCCTTTGGGCTTACATTAGGGTCCTTCCCTCTTGCATCTCAGTCCCCAAGTCTTGCAACTCAGTCCTTTTCCTTGCTTCTAGGTCCTTTTATGAATCTTCTCCTCAATCTTGTTTATTCCTAAAACTCAAACATAAAACTCGTTACGTAGCATTGTTTAGGTTCAAGATAATGGATATAGGACATAAATATATGCACGATATGATGTCAATCAAATACCCCCACACCTAACTGTTGCTAGTCTCAAGCAAAACAAAGAAAGAGAAAAATAAAAGAAAGGAAAAAGCATACGAAAAACAGGGAAATCCTAACTCACTTTCATAGGAATCACGGTTGCACTTAGCACGTGCATCAAGCCGTTAAACCTCATTGTCGCCAAGGAGGAGGAGTGTTGTCTCCTAAGGGTTATCAGCGGATATACCCACAAAATCCGAACATAGAAACTCGACTCCAGGTTGAATGGGTCCAGAATACCAGGGAGAATTGTCCTCGTCCCAACAATGACATGGATGGTCGCCCATGTAACCATCCATCTCAACAAAAAAACTCTCGAGTCGACCACTCTCACCACCACGAGGCTAAGTTCGCAAAAAGTGCTCCACTCAACCCAAAATAGCTATCAGAGAGTGTAAAGGGGGGGAGACTAGAACGTAGAAGTAGGTGAGAAGAAGATGACTCAGAGGAGAAGGGAAGAATCCCTAGAAACTAGCATGGGTAGTGGGAGAGGGTAGAAGCCTAATCTAGGAAGCACGACTCAAACAAATTATAACTATGGGTCCTTAGGCTAGACGACGCCTAACTTCGAGATCACTAGTATCGACATGCCTGACCTCCCTTCAATGAAGACCACAATGCCCAGCAAGTGATACCAGATCCGGAGATCCAGTACCTCCTACTATTGACAAGGCAGGCAACGCCGATCGGGTCATGACGGTCTCAACTCGATCACTCTCCTAATGCGTCCCAAATCCTTAGGGCCAATGTCTACATGCTTTTCGATTAAGGCTTTACTTAAGAGTGATTTTTGAGGCTAAGAAAAGGGTGATGAAATCCCCCACCTAATCTTTTATGGGACATCCCCTCCTTAGTAGCGTTTTCATCCTAAATCTAGCAATCAATTCTCTAATCAAACACTCTACTCACTCTTGTCCCGATGCACCTTACTAACTAATATGTGATCTAAACATGCATGAATGAGAGAATTGGGTGCACATACCTTACGCAAACAATCAACAAAAAAATGTAAAGCAAAGAAAAGACAAATGCGTGCAAGGTCTACAAATGATGCATGACCTAGATGGAAACCAATCTTTTCTTTTGCTTTGAGTATTAAGGTCCATGTTGATTAAAGGGGATTGATTGTTAATCTGGGAGCAAACTATAAGTCAGAACATGCAAAATTGCGCTCCCACAAAACTAATATGAAAGGACAAACTACTAGAACAAAACTGGAAGCTAAAGACACTCACCAGGTCGCCAATTGGCGGTCCCAGACCGCAGATTGGCGGTCACTGTTGAGTGTTTCGCTCTCCAATTCCTCCAGTCACCTCCCCTTGATCAGCAGGATCCCTGAAACATATCAAAACTAAAAAAGAAAAATTAAAACCACTCGAATCGTCCAAACCAAAGTCTGGACAGAACACCTCCCCGGCAACGGCGCCAAAAACTTGATTGATATATTTTAATTAACCGCAAGTGCACGGCCGTGTTGAAGCGGTGGCAAATACGGGTCGATCCACCGAGAGGTGTGTCGACTTTGGTTAGTTCGAAGGCGAGTGAGAAACAAAGAGGAGAAGAGATTGATTAAACTAAACTACACTAAACTAGTAGCAACAAGGAAGGAAATGAAAGCACAACACAAACTAAAACTAAGCAACTAATAAAGGAAGATAGAAATCAGGAATGGAAAACCCCTAAGGGGTGGAGTGTGTGTACACATGAAATAAGAAGTGATGAATGCATACAATAAGCAAGTGTAGTTAGTGTCTGTAATGCATAAGAAGTAACTCATGGCAAGACCTATCATTCAAAGCACTAACCTAAGTGATTAATATGAGCATGACAAGTTTGTTATTATGAACCTAAGCAAGCTGGAATCTACCTAAACATTATGGCAAAAACCATCAAGTTAAATGTTCTCATTTATTCAAACAAGCATACTAACATTTCTCACATACAACAATGTTTAGCATTCATTTCATCTACATAACATGTATAAACATCTACTCCACCCCCAAATGGGATGGAACTACTCACTAATCATTACACTACAAACTACATTAACAAAATAAAACATTCTAATGAAATGCAATTAAACTAAGCAAACAAGAAATATTAAAGAAGCTAAATGAAAGGAAATTAAACTACAGAAGCATGCATGAATATAAAGACAAGACAATATTAACATGACTCACATTGTAAGTGACATTCTTCTCCACCTTGAGTTTTTGCTTCAAGGTTTTTACTCCAAGTAGAGAGAATGCCACCAAGCAATGGGTGATTACAATGAGGAGGAAGAGTTCTATTTATAGTCATAGAAAAAGGTAATCTGGGACAATCTCCCGGTATGGGACTAAGTGTATACCAAAAATAGACTAAACACAACCTAATACATGACCGGCCAAAGTCTTAGCGGATCCAGACCAAAACCGACCGCCAATTGGCGGTCTATATTGTCTGGATCTGGCCTGGTTTGGTGCATGGTTGTCTGGCTTCATTCGTTCATGTTTGATGCATCCGAGTAAATTGTTGGAGCTCAGGACCGAATCGAATTGCCAAAATACTACTCATGATGGTGTGGAGTTTCTTGATTTGCTTCTTGGTCCTTTGGGCTTACATCCGGGTCCTTCCCTCTTGCATCTCAGTCCCCAAGTCTTGCAACTCAGTCCATTTCCTTGCTTCTAGGTCCTTTTATGCATCTTCTCCTCAATCTTGTTTATTCCTAAAACTCAAACATAAAACTCGTTACGTAACATTATTTAGGTTCAAGATAATGGATATAAGACACAAATATATGCATGATATGATGTCAATGATTCACAAAGAACACCTTCCTCCAAGACATCATCATGAGTTGGGTTGCCTGTATGGAGAGAACCTAAAGTGCCACTCTCTCTAAATGGTGTTGCAGCTGAAGTAGAGCGCTCCCCACGCTCCATTTGAGTAGAAAATCGGGGCTTTTAAATGGAACAATTCGAAACTAGAAAATCAGGGGATGGGTGAGAGGACCCTAGAGCCCCGTTCTCTCTATAAACCATATCCCTCACAGCCTGTGAGATCGTCGGAGGTGTGTGGTGAGCGACAAAGAAGAAGGAGGATTCATTGAAGTCGACGGAGTTCGTGATCGTGCTTACGAAGAGATTCGTCGGAGAAACACTTATGGTGAGGCGGTGATCGCCGTGGGTCTTCAAAGGTTTCTTCAATCCTCCAAGGTATGTCAAGCTTCTCTTTAATACTCACCCGAGGTGTGTGAGTGGTCAATTTAATTGACAGAGGTCATTAGGCTCGTCGGAGGTTGAAGTGCAACAAGTTGCTGCTGAATAACGGTCGACCGGCGTGTGCCTTGGTCGACCAATGCTAGTGTAAATGCGGGTTTCTGCCTTGCACCGGTCGAATGATGGTTTGGGGTGGTCGACTGGTGAAGCATTTCAGGTGGACTCTGTTATTTTCTATCGAATGGGTCCCATTTTCCGTTCGACCGGTGGCACTGTTGGTGAGTCAGTTGGGCGCACAGACCATTCAAACGGTCGACCTCCTTGATGACCAGTTTGATCGATTGGACGTGTAGCAAGTCGGTTGGGGCCTAGACCTTCTAAACGGTTGACCGTCTATATGATTTGTTCGACCGATAACTTAAGTTAACTTAAAGTGTGTTAGACTGGTTCGTTTTTTTGTTCGATCGGTTGTGGACTTGAGAAAAACGTTGGAAATCTCTGTTTTTGGTCGAACGGGTCCCCTTTCTCGTTCAACCATTGGGATGTTTATTTTTTTAATAATACCTAGGACATAGACCATCCAAATGGTCGACCGCCTATGACCATTGGTTCAACCGATTGGTACTTTTGTTAGTTGAACCTGGGAGTTGACCATCCAAATGGTCGACTGCCCATGACTTTTGGTTCTACCATTGTATGTTGGATTTCATTCGACAGGCTAGGTGACCGTTGAACCATGCAAGTTTCTTAAGGGAGTCGGTCGACTGGTATGTTTGGTTCGGTCGACCGGTATGTTTGGTTTGGTCGACCGTTGTTGCTCTATTTTGTGTTTTGTGGTGTGTGTGATCAGGTTGAGGGCAATGGTTTCACCGACCCTTTGAGGCAACAAAAAGAATATACTGGCTTAAAAGCGATCAGTGGTGAGTTGTGGCTCTACGGAGCGTCTGGTGGCTCTACGGAGCGGGTTGTGGCTCTATGGAGTGATTCTGGGCTGTGGAGCGACCATCCTTGTGAGGCGGGAGTTGTTGGCCGTCGATGTTCTGACAGTGGTGCCTTATGTGCACGTGAGTTGTGGGGGATGGGTGAGAGGTCCCTAGAGCCCCGTTGTAGATTGTATCTGTTGTGGTTGGGAGAGAGGTCCTCGGTGCCCAGTATCGTCGATGATGTTTTATTTCTGTTGCATTTTGTATCGTTCTATGTTTGTTGTTGTCTAGTTCATATGTGTGTTATGGGTTTGACATATGGGGTTTCCTTATGTAAACTCATGCATAGTTTTATGTTTGCATTTGAGGCCGTGAGCGGCGATAAGGGATGGTGACAGAGGAAGAGCACACCTAGGACAGATCCTGTTGTCCCTCATTTTGGAGGTTGTAGTGATTACATGTACATTTATTTCATAGCCTTTTGATTACTTTGAAACATTCGGATATATATATATATATATATATATATATATATATATATATATTTTGATCACTTTGAAACATTCGGATATATATATATGCACATTGTGTTGTCTTCTGTAATATCCTCATGTATGTGATTTGACCTTGTTGTTGTCAGTTTATCTTATTAATTAAAAGTTTTTAATTTTTCTACTGTTTGAGGATGTTATAGTAATTGTGTTTAAGTCAGTTGACCAAATGATAAGATGAAAATACTAAGCGAACATCCTGATCTTCTTGTGCTTGCGTTACACTATTATTCACACCTTGCATCCCTTGTTTTCATCATTCTTCCTGCATCCCTTGTTTTCGTCATTCTTCGTTGAATCCGTATTGACATATCATAAGACTTCTTATTCTTTAATGTTTGTCGAATTGTTCACGAAGGACCACTTTTTACATGTCCAAAAGAGACACTAATATAAAGGCATGTCTCAGTCCCCAAGGGTAGTATTCACTTGTTCAGATTTTAAGGAGCCCTGGTGTCAAAATTGCAACAGGGCTATCACAAGTTCACAACTCCATGCTTCGAATATCCATGTTTAGTTGGGATCCCATCAAAATTCAAAATAAATAAATAAAAACGTAAACAAACTGAGTTAGAAGAATAAATATCATCTAAAACACAACAGGGTTCAAGACAACTTGCTTCACGTAATAGAATAATCACATCAAATCATGCAAGAAATAGAATATGTAATGTTTTGTTCTTTTGTGTGAAGCCTGTTCAATTTCTGAAGCACTTGAAATGATGCATATTTTCAAGATAAAGGTAATATCTTTATTAAGATATTAAAAGCACTCACAGAAACTCAGTTACAGAATGAGAAGGAAGGCAAGTAAATTGGTTATTTGTGTTAGCAAACAACGATTCTACAGGTTCAGGAGTACCTTTCTTGGAGAGAACCTGTGGCAGCGGAAGGAAGATCGGAGGTCGCCTTACAAAATCCTTTTCACTGGTCGGTCTCCTACTCTCTTGGAGAAGGAGCGCGAGTCCACAAACCAAGAGTCCACGGAATGAGCTTGGTGGAGGTGGAGGGACGAAATGGGAGAGAGAGAAGGTGGCGGTTAGGGTGGGTGGAGGCTAGGGTTTGCACACTTGTTGTTCTATCCAATGGGAGGCTCCCCTCCTTATATAGATGGCTCCACCCTAAACCCTTAAATGTGTAGTCCAATAGGGACGTGCCATGTGTCAGTGCTTTGGGCAAATATCTTATTAATCCTAGATTCATCCAATATCTCCCACTTGCACAACATCACGATAACAACATGTCATCTGCTTTTGTGTCACCGACACATGCATATATCCCTGATACATACAATCACACAATGGCAATATGTCACCTCTTTATGTGTCCCCGACACATATGTATATATCCCTGATACATACAACTACTCCTCTCTCCAAGTACACATCCACAATACGCAAGTCTCTGATCATGTATCCTCGATACACGACCATCTGTACCCCCGACACATGTACTCTTCCGATCATACAGACAAATGGGTCGTGCGACCGGTGATGAACCTGCAATTTAGGAGTCTCAAACTAGAAACCTTACTAGAAGGCCAGAATGACAACGTCCTCATAAAACAACAAATAAGCAGTCAAAATGCACATCACAGTTCCCCAGGTTTACTCAGAAACTCACTTAACATGAACGGTATCTCGATCCCTCAGAGAGAATACCTTCTTGTCCTCAAGGTACTTGCTACTGTATCCAATACAGTTGGGCCCAGCAAATACTTTTAGTGCAATCGAGTCAAACCTTTCCCTTCGCCCCAGACCACCATTACACTCAGAGTTGACTCCTTTCCCGATGATGCCTCTTTAAACTGAATCTCTCATGGTCATAGATAACATCCCAAAGTAGCCACATCAACTCTTTGCTTCTTGGTGTCGTCGAAGGTCACTGAGGGCAACTAATGACAATCAAGTCTTGGACTCACACAGTGAAGGAGCAGGGATCCATCCTTTCACTTCCAAATGGTCGCTCAGCACATGTTGTATGACAAACATGTTATGGTGGATCGTACTCTACACAACAGTATGTCTGTCTCTCAACACCATACAAGTCTTAGTCCAGTCGCACCCCCTCTTCGCCTGACCCGAGCTTCATCATTGTCGCCTTAACACCATACAGGTGCCACCTGACGACACATGTGATGCTCGCACTTGGGTTCTATAGGTCACATGAATCATGGGAACATTCATGTCAATCCTCACCAACATAGAGGATCTCATCTTGATTCCTAATTAAGGCGACTGTCCTATCATGAACTGCTCTGGATCTATCATACAAGATCTCCTCAGGATCAGTCTCATCTCTGCTCACTAGCAAAAGCGCCAGAGGCGAATGCTCGTGTGAGTGAGCATTCTTCAGCCTATTGACAGAATAATATTTTATGCTAGAACAACTACATCAACCAAACAGATATAGTCGAAAGGAAGACACAATCACTCATAAAAGGAAGTTAGACATGTCAATGCATCAAAGTCTGCGTAAGCCTAATGACTTCACATGAGACACAAACGAGTCCTTAGCTATAGCCTTGGTAAGAGGGTCAGCTACCATAAGACTAGTAGACACATGTCTTAACACAACTTCCTTTCTCACTATGATGTCCTTCACAAAATGATACGTAACCTGTATATGTTTGGTCTTTCCATGATATTTGGGGTCTTTCACATAACAAAGGGCAGCCATGCTGTCACAATAGACAACAACAGGCTCATCCGATGTCTCTACTAGCCCAGTATGTTGTAAGAACTTCCTCAACCAACCTGCCTCCTGTACTGCTGCAGAGCATGCAACATACTCTGCTTCGATAGTCGACAGGACTATACATGTTTGCTTCTTGCTGGACCATGAGATGGCCCCATTAGCCAGCAAGAAAGCATAACCATAGGTAGACTTCCTTTCATTAATGTCTCCAGCCCAATCGACGTCACTATAACCAATCAGGCGGAGATCTAATGTTTGGTAACACAACATGTAGTTACTCGTTCCTCTGAGGTATCTCATGATTCTCTTGACTGCCTTCCAGTGCTCCACGCTTGGGCTAGACGGGCATCAACTCACCATGCCCACAACATATCAAATGTCTGGCCTAGTACACATCATAGCGTACATAAGGCTTCCCACAACATTGGAGTATGGAACCTTCCTCATTTTGGCCTTCTCTTCAGGAGTCTCAGGATGCTTATCAAGGCTCAAGTGCAAACCCTTGTCAACAAGAGTGTCTATTGGTTTGCATTTGTCCATATGGTATTTCTTCAAGATGTTGTTAATATAAGTCTCTTGAGACAATCCCAGAAGTCTCTTGGACATATTTCTAACTATCTTGACACCAAGGACGTAGCTAACTTCACCCATGTCCTTCATATCAAACGTGGAGGACAACCACTCTTTAGTGGATTTCAGCAACTCTTTCCTATTGCCAGCCATGAGTATGTCATCAACATACATGGTCAGAATGACAAATCTACCATTGGATCTCTTAACGTACACATAGTGATCTTCCTCAAGCATAGAGAACACATTCTCTGATATAGCTTGATGGAAGTGAATGTTCCACTGTCTAGACGCTTGTTTTAAGCCATACAATGACTTATTGAGCTTGCACACTTTGCGCTCTTGTCCTTTGACTTCAAAACCTTGAGGTTGATCCATATAGATCTCCTCCTCAAGTTCTCCATTGAGAAAAGTAGTCTTTACATCCATTTGGTAAAGCTCTAAGTCCATCTGAGCTACAATAGCTAGTAGAAGGCGGATGGAGGCAAACCTAACCACGGGTGAAAAGGTTTCCTCAAAATCCACGCCTTCTCTTTGGGTGTATCCTTTAGCTACCAGTCTAGCCTTGAATCTATCAATAGATCCATCAACCTTCCTCTTAATCTTGAGGATCCACTTGGCCCCAATGGCCTTTCGGTTCGGCGGTAAGTCGACCAAGTCCTAGACTCGATTAACTTTCATCGACTCCAACTCTTCCTCTATAGCTTCTAACCACTCTTTCGCATTTGGACCTTCCAAAGCCTCTTTCAAGGTCTCCGGTTCTTGCTCATCGATTACTGTCATCCCACATGATTCATAATCAATTTCTTCTTGAGCTATCATGAGGGCCTCTTCCTCTAAGCGAAACCGCCTATGAGGAATGAGACCGTGTTTACTTCGACGCAGATGGGTATCTAATGGGTCAGCCTCCGTGAAAGCTATCGGATACTCTGCATTGCTACTCCCACTAGGATTGACTGGTGGAACGTCATGTTCAACTTCCAGATCCTGATCCCGTGGAGTGGCAATGTCCTCATCTTGTTGTTCAAAGAAGTCCACTGACTCTTTGATAGCTCCAGCAAGAGTTGGAAAAACATTTTCCAAGAATGTGGCATGCCTATACTCCAGTTCCGTCCTTCTTTCATTCTCGTCTAACCCAATAAAAACATAACCTTTGGAGAGATTACTGTATTTTACAAAGATACACTTTTTCCCTCTAGGTCCTAGTTTTCCATATCGGTGACTAGTAGAATGAATGTATGCCGCGCATCCCCAAGGATGCAGCAGACTAAAATCAGGCTTCCGTCCTGTCCATAACTCATATGGAGTTGAGGGAACCAATTTTGTTGGAACTCTATTGAGAATATAGGCAGCAGTCATTAGATCGCATGCGCCATCATGGATCTAACCATGTCTAGCAACGTTCTATTCCTTCTCTCGGCAACACCATTTTGATGAGGAGTATAAGGCATAGTGAGTTGTCTAGATATCCCCTTTTCATCACATTACTCTTTCAACATTATGGAGAGATACTCCCCACCTCTGTCCGTTCTGAGAGTTTTTTTATCTTAATATCCAATTTATTCTCTTCCAAGCTCATGAATTTCTTAAAGCATTCTAGAGCTTCTGACTTGTGAGAAATAAGATAAATATGACCATATCTAGTGTAGTCATCAATAAATGTGATGAAGTAACTTTGTCCATGTCTAGTACGCACATTCAAAGGTCCACAAATATCCGAGTGAATTAGTTCTAAAGGAGAAGTAGCCCTAATGGCTTTTCAGAACGGTTTTCTAGTCGCCTTTCCAGCTAGACAAGATTCACAGGTCAGCTATTCAAATTTGGAGCATTCTCCTAATACCACCTCCTTTGCCAACTTGTTCATCCGGTCAACACCAATGTGACATAGTCTAGCATGCCACATAATAGAATCTTTATTCATGGAACTTTGACTCATAAAGGCACTAGTGTTATTATTGAAATCATAAATTGCATCCAACACAATAAAACCGTCTGAAAGAAAGGCACATCCACAATAAATGTTAGCAAGGTATAAACTCACATCATTGTTCTCAAAAACAACTTTAAAACCATGTCTCATCAAAACAACAACAGAAATAATATTTCACTGTATAGCTGGTGCATACAACACATCGTGAAGTAATAGGATCTGGCCACTTCGCAAAGCCACTTTGCATGTACCAATTGCAAGAACTTCAATGTTAGTGTTGTTCGCCATGTTTATTCGCCTCCCACTTGGAACACGACGATATTCCACGAAGGCAAAACGATCCTTTGTTACGTGGTCCATGGCACCTGAATCCACAATCCACACAGGATAGTGATCAGTGAGCATCACAGAACTAGTCATGTTACAATTCAAGGGATTACACACAGTAATTACCTTTTGCTCTGTGCACTCACGAGCAAAATGTCCAGTCTTTTGGCAGTTAAAACAAGTCACATTAGACTTATCTTTCCCACATCTGGATCCTCGAGGTCGTTTATTTCCAGCTTTGTTTTCTGTTTTGTTTTTATTTGCACCATTCTTGCCTTTAAAACCCTGAGCTCTATCTCTTTTGCGCTTAAAACCTGCACTCCTCCGAGGAGCGTCAGCTTCAGCAGCAAACAGTTTAGTTAGAGGGGCTTCCGCAAGCATGCAGTCCTCCTCCAGCTCTAGGTGTTTTGTGGCCTGGTCAAATGTCCTGATGTCATCAGCATGAGTCAGATGGACCTTCATATGCTCCCAACTCTTCGAAGGCAATGATCTGATGAGAGCAGACACTTGCTCCTCATCGGTCTTAGCATGACCGGCAGCTCTCAGCTTGCTTATCATGTTTGACATTGCGGTAATATGCTGCCTCATCGTGTGACCTTGGCACATTTTATACCCATCAAACATGAGCCCAAGCTGGCGGGCCCTTGTGACGGAGGTCACTCCGTACTGAAACTTCATAGCTTCCCACAAGGCCTTTGCAGTTCGCAATTTTTCGAACCGCAGTAACAGATCATCTCGCATTGAACTCAGAATTGTAATGCTAGCAATACGGTCTTTCTTTTTCCATGCATTATAGACATCCATATTTCTGCGATGCTGCGCAGTGTTCCCCTCCTCGGGGGAGACATAGTTTGGGTTATATTTTCTAACATGTCCTGATCCTCTAATAGATACTCAATTTTACGATGCCACAGATCGTAATTTCTTTCATTGAGTTTATCGCCTCGAGTCAGATCAGCGACAATACTTTTGGAAGCAGCCATAAAAATCTAGGACAAAAAACCACATAGCGATACATGAGTTCTAGCATAAAAATACAATGAGCCGCAATAGTCATAAAAAATAAACTAACTTAATAACTATAGCATTCAGACCAAAGGAAAACATAAAGCGTTTGATCAAATCCTCATGCAATAGTTAAAAACTATTTTACCAATTCATATATGGCGCTCCATCATGATTTAATAACCCTAAAAAACACATAAATCATGGCAAATCAGCAGCAAATAAATAATTATCCGCCGATTGCAAGGTGGTTTACACAAAGCACTTCTACCTAGCAACTCCCACTAGGCATGCAAGTTCCAAAAAAATGTTCCTTTCAGAACATTCCAATCAAGATCACACAGGAATTAATTGCTACATTACTTCCATATCGAGCTAAGGATCTCCAAAGGGATTTAGCATTGTAGATGGGATCCTGCATAAGCCTTATAGCAATAATATCGCAATAATAAAAATAAAGGAGCCCCTCGTCTCCCAAGGGCAATAAACAGTCCACAGTCCATAATTATTACAGTCCATAAATATTACAGCCCATTGCGATATCTATTGCAAATGGAAATGAATGAATGAAATTACGCTCAACTCTCAATAAGGCAGCAAAAATAAATCAACATCCATTCACATCATTCATACCACACAAGCGTATTCTTTCCATAAGTTAGCACAATCACACGCATGAATAAAGTGTACACCACTTCCAAATAAGAAGGAAGTAATATATAAGGAAACAACGCATATATGGAGCATAAGAAAAACGTATATGGAAATATCAATCAATCTCCATAATAGTATCTCAAAACAGAAATTTTCTTTTCTTTCCCCAATCAACATAATCATGAGAGCGTAAAAAATTATCCTACTCGCATTAGGAAAGAAAAATCCGGAAAAATCCTCAATGAGATCAACACATGTATGTGGATTTAAACATAAAGGAAATATTTCAAATGAAATGCATGCTATCATTCCAAAAAATCCGAAATTCCTTAAATGAAATCAACACATATATGTGCATCAAAGGAAAGCATTCAAAAAATACTTTTAAGGCAACAAAACTCCAACCCATAATATGCTCTAAACATTTCAGAATTTGTCAATCTTTCCTTAATCAATATAAGCATGCAATCAACAAAAATTATGCTACTTGTATTGGAAAGAAAAAAATTCGAAAATTTCAAGAGAACATCAAGCATATATGCGCATTTTTCAGTAAGGAAACCAATCAATCACATGCATGTTAATGCTCCAAAAACAGCCATATCCGAAATTCTTTGGAGCAACAAGGCAACACAATTATCATGCATATGCATATGGCAATAAACATCTACTCTAGATGCATGCTCATATTGAAAAATGCTAAATAAACAAGCATATACACGAAATTCCAGCAAACATGAGATCTAGTCATGCATGTACACGAATCAGAGATAACAACATTTGATCCGTCCATGCAATCCGACATGCATGATGATATACAAATGACATACAAACATTATCATCTAATTCAAGCATGAAAAAATATCAGAGAATTAAACTACTTATTATCATATAAAACATGCGCAAAAACAGAAGATCATCATGATAGGGTTAACACAAATTTCATGTATACATGCTCAAAGATTAGAATAAATAATATCTGACCCTAATTCGGAAAAATCAGGAAAAATAGACATCTGATTTCGTGTATACATGTGCATGATTTAGAAGAATCAACATGGAAAATAACTTCTGATTTTATCTAATACATGTGCAAAGAATAGAGGTAACAACACAGAAAAAACAGAATTCTGGTCACATCTATTTATGTGCAATGATAGGATAGCAACATATCATATTGGCTCGAAATAAAATCAGGAAAAATCCATCTTAAACCATGCATACATGCGCAAGAATGGAGGAGAAAAATCTAACCCTAGATGCATGCTCTAATGAACCAAAACATGCGCAACAAGTAGAGTCTAGTCTAAACCCTAATCGCATGTTAGAAAGAACTCAGCAAACATTCACCACTTACATCTCTAAATGAACGATCATATTATTTCATTTAAAGATAAAAAAACTCTGAGTTTTCATTTCCAGAATATCAAAAACGAATTTGAAAGAAAAACATGAACAATCAACATATATAACATGCGCATCATGTAAATAAGTAATGCTGATTTTTCTGTTATCTTTCTTTCCTAAAAAAACTAACCACCGAATTTTTATCTCAAATAAGATTATCATGAAACATAAATTCGTCAAACATGGTGAGGATTCGAAGGTAACCGAGATCGCTCCGCTACCAATGTTAGCAAACAACGATTCTACAGGTTCAGGAGTACCTTTCTTGGAGAGAACCTAGGTAGCAGAAGGAAGATCGGAGGCCACCTTACGGAATCCTTTTCCCCGGTCGGTCTCCTACTCTCTTGGAGAAGGAGCGCGAGTCCACAAACCAAGAGTCCACGGAATGAGCTTGGTGGAGGTGGAGGGACGAAATGGGAGAGAGAGAAGGTGGCGGCTAGGGTGGGTGGAGACTAGGGTTTGCACACTTGTTGTTCCATCCAATGGGAGGTTCCCCTCCTTATATAGATGGCTCCACCCTAAACCCTTAAATGTGTAGTCCAATAGGGACGCACCATGTGTCAGTGCTTTGGGCAAATATCTTATTAATCCTAGATTAATCCAATAATTTGGAAACGGTATGAGTATCTCCATGATATGGAAATTCATAAAGCTCGTAAACAAACCTTCTGGTGTGTCATCTTTTATGGAGAGGTCAGCCTCAAGTTTCCGTTTCATGAATCCTAAACCATTGCTCTTTGACTCCGTATCCGAATCATCAGAAGATATTGTATAATTAAGGCTCCTGTTGACCAACGTATCCATTTTGCTAAATATAGTCGACCAGAATTACGAGGATTCACATCAAGGGAGAAGAATCTAAAGCAAGGGCTTTATCCTATACCATGAACAAATGATTCGATAAAATTATTGGCTTACGATAACAATCAAGAAATCACATGAAGTATTAATCATTGACCTGATTAGGCGTCCTTTCAATTTTTTAATTAAGTGAAGGCGATTACAAGCATAAGCATATGCATAACTCTGAAATCAGATATTAGCAAACAGGGTACTATTTACAATCAATAATCATTTTCCTGACATTTACCAAAATTTAGAAACAACACACCTACTTGGGATTTTAAGGTCACACAAAGAAGCAATAAATGTTGGGATATATAGGGTAGTCGTGTCTCGATATTCGTGGTAGAGGTGGAAAACAAGATGAGAAAGACGCAAACTTGTACTCTCTAATCTTTCTTGCACTTCTCACACATTTACATACATGGCTTTGTATATTATTTATAGTATTACAAATGACTCTTAGACTCCTTCTACACCAAAAGGACTTTTGACATTCTATCTTTATACTAATGACAAGCAATCAAAACAATTCAAATCAAATCATTACAATGGTTGTAACATATCGTTTCATCTTCTCCTCATCTTTTGATCTTCCCCTCATCATTACAATTGATGACTCATCACCTTTGATGACTTGGCTGCGAACTAGGATGGATTAAGATCAACTTTACACACTCCTCCTTGATCTCAATCCTCTCTCATCTTCCATCTCAAGTAGGTTGCAATCCTCTCATGCAACCTTATCAGCAATGTTTTGCTTGAGCTAAAAGACACACCATGTGAACCTCACTTGTTCATAAGCCACACCAAGACGGATTGTCTCCATGCATGCCACCAGTGCAAACACTTCTTCATAATCTATGCCGGCCCTTTGCTAGCAAGCGTCCCTTGCATCGCTCGACCTCTCCTTGGGGTGTTGTCTTCTTCTTATACACCCACCTGACACTAGTGGCTTTGTGAGGTTTTGGAAGCCAAGCTAGCTCCCAAGTCTCATTCTTCTAGATAGAGTGCATTTCTTCATCCATCACCGTGCACCACTTCGCATCCTCCACTGCCCTTCAAAGGGAATGTTTTCTCCTTGTGCTAGAATGCACATCACGTGATGCTCACTTGTAGCCTCACGAAGCTCCTTTGTCCGCATCTCCTCATCAACAATGAGAGCTGCTGCGTCCACTCCTCTCTCATTTTCTTTATTTTCTTCCTCTTCCTCCTTATGATCATTATTTTGAGCATGCATGACATGATTGGTCGCCTCCTCGTTGCTAGCGAACAAAGCCATTCCATCACCGCGGGCATCTTCCTCCTCAGCAACAAAGTTGAAACTCTCTTGAACCTTTTTCCGTGACCAATACTTCCTAGCAAAATGTCCATGCTTCCCACAATTGAAGCATTCAACATACTTCTTGGATGTTTGGCATCCAAAACCACAGTTGGAGCTCTCCTCTATCTTCTTTTTGGACCAACACTGCTTCGCAAAATGACCTTGCTTCCCACACATGAAGCACTCGCCATCCTTCTTATGTGTACAACCTCCATAGTCACGACCTCTTCCACGAACTACATTGCGAGGTTTCTCCTCCTTAACTGACATCTTCGCTTGCAGCGCCTCCACCAAGACATCTTGCTTCTTCTTCTTTCTTTACTCGTGTGCCTCCAACGAGATAGCAAGGTCATCGATCATCATCTCCTCGAGGTTCTTTGATTCCTCAATGCCACACATCACATTTTCAAAGCATTCGGTTAGAGAACGCAAAATCTTCACGACCACCCTCCCTTCCTTCAACTCCTCTCCATTTCTTTTCAATTGGTTTGCAATCACGTGCACCTTTGTGTTATAGTCGGCCACTCCTTCCGACTCCTTCATCATCAATGCTTCGAACTCGCCTCAAAGTGCTTGGAGGTGCACTTACCTCACACGATCTGCACCCTTATATCCCTTCTCCAGAATTTCCCACGTCTCCTTAGACGTCTTTTCTCCCATGATCTTCTCAAAGACAACCCTATTGACCACTTGAAAGAGAAGAAACATTGCGCCTTGATCTCTTTTGAGCAACTCCTTCGCCACCTTCCTTTGTTTGACGTTCATGGCCTCCGACTCCTTCTCAAAGCCATTCTCGACCAACTCCCTTGCATCTTGCGCACCCAACAGAGCTAACATTTGAATACTCCAATTGTCATAATTGGATTTTGACAGGAGGGGCAACACAACTTGACCTAACAGGGTCGTACTTGAGTTCGACATGGCTCTGATACCAATTTATTGGCAATATATAGGGTGGTGGTGTCTCAATATTCGTAGTGGAGGTCGAAGACAAGATGAGAAAGACCCAAACTTGTACCCTCTAATCTTTCTTGTACTTCTTACACATTTATATACATGGCTTTGTATGCTATTTAAAGCATTACAAATGACTCTTAGACCCCCTCTACATTAAGAGGAGGTTTGACCTTCTATCTTCTATACTAATGTCAAGCAATCAAAACAATTCAAATCAAATCATTACAATAGATGTAACCTATCGTTTAATCTTCTCCTCATCTTTTCATCTTCCCCCCATCTTTTCAGTTTCCAACTTGATGACTCATCACCTTTGATGACTTGGCTGCCAACTAAAATGGATTAAGATCAATTTTCAATAATAAAACCCTCAAAAATGGTTTACCGAATAAATAATACGCCGCCCAACATTTTCTTTTCCCTACAAAGCATCTGTTCTCATCTAAAAAGCTCGCAACAAGTACCCAAAAGACGACATTATAAAGTTTCATATCCAGAAGTAAAGAGTAGTAATCTCACAACAACTACAAATCATTCTAAGGGACTCATGATACTCAGTCATAGCTATCGCGCCGAGCCACCGGGTCATTGGTCCGCATTTAAAATTGAGGGCCTAAAAACACCTATATTAAAATTGGTTTTTAGTTAAGTTCTTAAGAGTTAAAACGGAGGAAACCAAAGTATCAAAAAGAAGAATGAAAACAAAGAGCGAAAATGAAGAAAAATAAGACCTCCGCTCTAATGGGGTAGGCCACGCGGGTCGTGGTTCTCGGTCGGCCGTGAGAGATAGTGAGGAGTAGGGTTTGTAGTGGGAGAAGGTGAGAGAGAATAGAAGGTTGTTGGGTATTTGGATCTTCTTAGTCGGGTACCCGTTTATCCCGATCGGGTTAAAGAACTACACCTTTTGTTCTTTTGAACCCTTATAGGCGGACGCGGGGCATCCAGGAGGCACTACCTTTTTAAACATGGTGTTTGTCCTTTTTATATAGGGGTTGTCCTTTTTAACATGGGGTATTTCATCATTTGCAATATATTTTCATCACTTCGGGGGGTACCTTTTTATACTTACGGTTGGTCCTTTTTATATAGGAGTGGTTGTCCTTTTTACGTGCGTCAAGGATGCCCAGCTCCACTAAACATTTTCCATTCTTTTTCCTTCACAACTCACTCAGATAAGTTGATGATGTCTTCTTGTCTTCCCATACCTAAGGTGGCATATTAAATTCCATGTGTATTTAATTAGACAAAACTTTAAAAACTTATTAGAGTTTTTTGCTTAGATATATACTTGCAAAATTGTGTGTTATGCAATAAGCACAAATCAAAGAGAAATTTCGACAACAATGGTTTCGAATGAGGTAACAATCGTTATCGCATAGAGGTGATGAACAACGAGTTAGGGTCTTGCAACCAAAAAGGTAAAGGTTGAAATATTTACAAGGTATGCTTGTTTCTTACTTTCACTAATTTGTTAATAATGCCATTAACATGATATTATCTGCAAGTAATTAGTGTATTCACCTATGCCAACAAAAGAAAGTCATAATGATGAAGAAAGAAAATTTTCACAAAAATTTAAGTTCAGAAAAGTAATTTCATATTTTGGGAAGTGTACACAAACAAATACAAATTACCTAAGTTTAAAAATCCAACATCACTCTATTTCAATTGTAAGCAAGCAAATAACCCAAGATAAGACAACATAAATACAAAAAGTTCAAAAACAAATAGAGATAAGACAACATAGAATAAGTAGTTTTGTTTAAAATTATATAATAACAAAATTCAGTCAGCTCCTTGGAATGCACACGTTCGGTTTTTTTTGATAAAGTGGTTAATTGCATTAAAAAGATATTAAGGATGTTATGAACACAACATCTTTAAAGATACAAAATCCCACTTGGTGGGCAAATAGCCTGAGTTTTGGGATGCCCCCAAACACACCTGAATCATTAAGTTTTACAAACCAATACAAAGACCAGCAGATTAGGGAAATTAGATAACTAGATAGCCAATCGAAAAAACCCACAAACAACTTTTAAGACTCGTTGGTGGCGAAAGCGTCAGATGGTGTAGGCAGCACACCATATTCCTCGAGGTAGCACAGACCCTCCTCGATTTGCCTAGCCCTTTCTTCCTCTTCATCCTGCCTCTGTTAGAATGCGTCCTCGATTTGAGCCAGTTTGATAATCTTCGCTATCTCTTTAAACGATGGTTGTGTATGTTCAAACTCTTCTTGCGGGGCTACAACAGGTGGAGATGGTTGAACCTTCTAGGCTAAAGGTGACGTTATCTGCCAGTTTTGTGGTGGAGTTAGTATTGTTGTTTGGGGTGGAATGATCAGCATCTTGGCTAGTTTTTTAGCCTCATTCTGCAACGTCCCGCCATCTCTCTTGAGCAACTCTGACCATTGGTCAAGAAGATCAAAACAATTAGACATTAAAATATCAAAAGATGTTGCATGACCATGAAAAATACGATTCTTGCGTTCCAACCACACACCATAAGAAAGCATTTATTAAATAATTCAAAGTGTCGCTATCAAAATCGACTCGATTCTGGATACGTTCCCGGAATTCAGAGCTAAATGTACCGGAATAGGGCATTTTTCCACTCCCAACTACTAGATTACTATGTTTGCAAAGTAGTGGATTATACATTGCAAGGTCTTTCCAAAAGGAGGAAAGCTTCCTTCGTGCGGACGAGAGCATTCCAAGCTTAGTGGTGTTATTTTCGTATTTACACGTAAGAATATCTTCGTATAATTGATGTCGTCCCGAAACTAGATCCCAAAGTTTTTTTAACCTTAGGCTTAATCCATGTTTTTTGCAAATTGAGGATACCAATGGCTACCCATTTGTTTCCTTTACAAACTCTATCCCAACTTACAAGAATTTTTAAAGACAAATTGTCCACCCCGTTATTCCAAAGGAAATTCCTTTGAATTTGTTCCAATTATTTGATAACTCCTTTTGGAGCATGAGAGCAGCTTAAGAAGTATGATGCTATTTGTGTAAGCACCGAATCAATCATAGTAATTTGGTCGGCCATTGAAAGGGTTTTTATTTACCAGCTTCCTACCTTGTGTCTCATTTTGGTGAGGATAGGGGTCTAAAGTCTACTTGGACCTATCGTGGGAGATAGTAGTATTCCTACGTATTTAAAAGGAATGCGTTCCTTTTCTCACCCCAAGAGATTTTGGAAGTGATTTAGAGTGTCTACTGTGACATGTGTGCCGCTGATACATGATTTTTCAAAGTTAATCTTTAAGCCTGATATTGATTCAAATATAACCAGAATTCTTTTAATATTTACAACATTTTGTTTGTCTAGTAATTCTAGGAATAGCATAGTGTCATCTGCGTATCACATGTTTATAATAGGTTCTCAACACCCAATCTTACCCCTCGTATGACATTGTTGATCATTCCCATTCGAAGCATGTACCCCAGGAAATTTACGACGACTATTGATTAGTAGCATATCATGCATCATATTAAAGTTATATATCCTTAATTTTACACCCAATATTATGCTTCTCTAGTGTTTTTTGTTATATTTCAGGTATTAAGAAATAAAGAAGAGCAGGGAAGAGGAAAGGACCGAAACGTAAGAAGAAAGGACTTAAATGAAGCAAAATGGACCTCTCGGTCATATACTAGGACCCATATGCAAGAGATAATGACCTGGACGTAAGAACGAAGGGACCAAAAATACTGAGAAACTCAGCACCCTCATGAGGAGTATTTTGGCAATTAGATTCGGGCCCAGACTCCAATTACCGATCTGAGTGTACCCCACGTGATGAGTGGAAGTACTAAAGAAGTTATCAAAAAATGGCTCCGATCCGATAAAAATTTACCTCCAATTGGCGGCCCAAGACCACCAATTGGCGGTCCCTTTTTCTCCAAATCGGACTCCATTTCACGTGGATATGGGTTATGTGTTTATGTCTATTTTGGTGATGTTTCATTAGTCCCACATCGGGGGATTGTCCCTAGTTTTCTTTTTTCATGCCTATAAATAGAATTCTTCTTCCTCCTTTGTAATCTACCCATTGCTTGGAGGCCATTCTCTCTACTTGGAGTAAGCCTTTGAAGCAAAACTCAAGTTGGAGAGGATGCCACATTGTAATGTGAGTCATGTAAATAAAAATTTTCTTTTTAGTTAGATATTGTTTCCTTTAGGCTTGCATTTGGGTAATTATGTGATAGTGATGTGTTCTTTTATTTGTGTCATTTTATGTGATTAATGTAGATCTATACTCGTAGCATGCTTAAACTTGTATTAGATGGGATAATGTTCACATTAGGTACTTATCTCATGCTAGCTTTAAAGTTTATCATGTTTCTTGTAATGGTTGTTGGAAATGGCTTGTTATGTATGGATCCATATTTCCTATACATTCACATTAATGAGTTAGGTTGTATGTAGGATTAATTGATGCTCTAATGGCCACACTAGGTACTTATTGCTGGTTTGCCAATCTAAAATCAACCTCAACTTTATGTGAGATATGTACATTCATGGTTTGCCATGTAGTGTTGTACTTGTATGCCACACAAACTATGTAGGTCCTAAGCATTGGACTGTGGTCAAGAATGTTCTAAGGTACCTTAACTGGACCAAAGATAAGTTTCTTGTTTATAGTGGACAAAGGGAGCTAATAGCCGAGGGCTATTCGGATGCGAGTTTCATGAGTGATCCCGACGATAGGAGATCATAATCGGGATATGTCTTTCTTCTGAATGGTGGAGCCATGAGTTGGCGTCGTTGGAAGGAAACCACTATGGCCAATTCAACCACCGCTTTCGAAGTAACGGTTGTCACTAAAGCGACCAAGGAAGGGGTGTGGATTAAGACGTTCCTTGAAGAGCTTGGAGTAGTTCCCTCGAGCGAGGGACCCATAGAGCTATTTTGCGACAATAGTTCACCTATCTCGCAAATCAAGGATCCTAAATCACACCAAAAAGTGAAGTACATGGATCGCAAGTACTTTGTGACACGTGACTTCATCGACGAAGGCAAGATATATTTATTATGGGTGGACACGAACAGAAACATAGCTGATCCATTCACCAAACCCTTATTTAAAGCCAAAGGCAAAATGCTTTTCGAGTCCATGTGTCTAGGGAACCATGTGGAGTGGCTTGATGAGTGATTTGAGAGGGTTACCCTAGTTATTATTGTTTTATACATTGAAAATGTATGTGAAATAAAACTTCGATAACAAGTGGGAGATTGAAGTGAATGAGTTCTAAATGTTTTACTTTCATATGTCAATTATTATGAATTGGATGTGCAAACATTTTGTTCCTTGATTAATGTATTTGTCTTTTAGAAGTGTGGAGGAAGAGGCACTTGGTCCTTAACTGTAGAGCTCTAAATTATAATGATTTACATAAATCAAAAGTTATTCACAATCATGGTAATTGACATAGAACATTAATTACCGAGATTAGATTGTCGTGTTGGTTAAAACGTATTGAAATGGTTACTTTTATATATTGAATAGACCTAGCAAGTGAAACATTATAGATTTATGTTATGTATCATTAATGTTTTCACTGTGTCTTGAATCCTAACATATGAGACTTATGTCTTTTAACATAGGAAGTGTTAAATTTGATTATTGTCAAAAGTTGTCATTGAGTATAGTGATAAAGGCAATAGTTGGTTAAGTATGACATGCTGGAAAAGATAGTTCGTCAAAGGACTATCGTTATCCCTCTTTACCTGAGTAATGATATTAGTGGGTCCGTTGATAAAGCGAAATTATGATGTGCACAATGTGACTTGTATTAAGTTACATATTTATAATTAGCTTAAAAGATCAAGAATTGAATATATAATACAAAGGTGACACATTTCTACTCTATAAAATATTCTTAATATCGTGAGGCAAGGGATAGACACAAGTGATATTTTACATATCACTAAGTGTATCGTGTTTAGTTCGAGTGAGCAAAACATCTTTGTTATTTGGGTAACTATAATGTGTGGCTAGATACCGCTTATAGTTTATGATATAAAATATTTTATATCATTACCAATGTAACTTAGATCCTCCTATAGGTCACACCACAAAACTGCGAAACAAGAAATATAATTTTATATTTTATATGATGTATTCAATTTAATGTGTTATGAAATAATATAAACGTGGTAAACTAATAAAATCAATATGTCATAAAAATGACATGGTTAGAATAATAAATAAATTTATATGAGATGTATATATATTATGGGGTATAATGTTTTGACATTATATATGATAATATATTACATGATATAATGTGATCTACAACATTATAACATATGAATTTGCTAAAACCCTAAAGTCCAAATTTTGTTGGATATTAATCTAAAATTTGGTGGAGTCAAAAATAGTGAAAAATAGTCCAATCGTTTGACCATATTTTTGCATATATTAATAAGAGAATTTTTACTGATTAAGTGCTCGATTTAATCCACCTTGGTCAAAGGTAGTTGTAGGATGATTATTTGGCAAGATAAACAAGAGATCATGTGCAAAGTGGTTTGCACATGATGTGGTTTAATGGATATGTAAACAAGAGATTATGTGTAAGTAGTTTGGACCCGATGAGGTTTAGTGGAGAGATTAATAAGGGATCACGTGTAAGTGGTTTGCACATGATGTGGGTTAGAGGAAATCCTATAAATAGGTCCATCATCCCTTCCTTATTAATACTAATGCAAAATTCTCTCTCTCGCTAACCACTCAATTAATCCATCGAAAAATTCTCTTAATTATTCATGTTTTTGGAGATTAAATTCTCTGGAGCTTAAGAGGAGTTATTATCTAGATTCTAACCTTGATTTAGAGATTGATTGGCTAGCTCCTTTGTCTCTAATCTTGTTTAGAGTTTGGTGAACACTTGGAGGCGAATCGGCAGATGACTCAACATGCACGCAACTCCAGATCTTCATAATGATTTTAGAGAACCTTTGAGTATGATCATATTATATCTATTTTAATATATATGTAGATTACATGATATTGAATAAATATAAAATAATGTACACGAAATCGTAAAAAATTTGGAAATCGATCTTGTATGCTTGTATAATTTTTAAAAATTATATACATACATAGGAGCACAAAATCCTACACAATGAAGTACATGTTTGGTCAGTGTCGGTTCAGGTTTGGCCGGTTGGTCGGCGGTGTGTTTTCTGCTTCTCCTCATTCATCCTCGGTCCGTTCACGGATCACGTGTGTGTTGTTTGATGTGGTGAGTATTTTTGTTGTTTGGTGGAATTTGATTTGTTGCTCCATTCACATCGTTGATCTCCGTCGTGCATCCCTAGATAATCCGACCTCATCTTCATACGGTCGATGGTGTAACCACATCTCCAAAGCACAACACGATCAGCGAAACCATATTATTTAATAGTGGACATGCACCCATCATTTGCGGATCGGAGTGGTCCAAATCCACAAGGCTTTAAGGTATTCAGTCCCCTGGTCCACCGGGTGTGTGTTGAACGTTTTATATTAAACCACAAGTGCACGACCGCGATGAAGCGGTGGCAAGTACGGGTCGTCCTCAGGGAGGTGAGTAGCCTCTTTTTTATCAGAAATCAAGTTGCAAAAATTGGGGGAGAAAGATTGATTATGCTACTCTACACTAAACTACGCTAAGAAGTATGAAATGCGAACGAAACAAACAAACAATGAAATGACAACTAAGCTAAGAAAAAAAGGAAAATGCTGGAATACAGAAATGGGAAAACCCCTAAGGGGTGGAGTGAGTGCACACAAACAAAGAGGTGGGTGTTGAACACATTCTTTAAGCACAAATAAGGGTGGTGTTATCATGCATAGGAAGTGTCAAGATGTTGTGGCAAAACCTATCAATCTATTCACCAACTTAGTTGATTAACATTTACATACGCAAGATGTTTATTTCAGAACCCAAACAAGCATGACAGGTGTCTAATCATTTTGGCAAAACTCAACAAGTTATAAATTCTATCCTAAACAAGCAAGCATACATTCATGTTTTATCAACACATTGGAAATAAAGCATTCAATCCATTATCATTTGCATGTATGTACATCTACTCCACCCCCAAAGGGGATGGAACTACTCACTAAACATTACACTAATTATTAAACTAAACAAAGAAAGCATATTAACTAAGCTAATAAAACTAATGAAATGAGATTAAGCAAAGCAAAACAAGAAACATAAAACAAACAACATGATAAAGAAAACTTGTATTAAAATGACTCACATTAAAAGTAGCATCCTCCTACTTTAGTGTGTGCTTCGAGGCCTCACTTCTAGTAGGAAGAATAGCCACTTAAAATATGGAGTGATTACAATGGAAGGTGAAGAGTTCTATTTATATCCATGGAAAAAGGCCAACCAGGACAATCCCTCGATGTGGGACTAAACCAATACCACAAATAGCCTAACCAAATATTAATACACATCCAGGAGAAAACTTGGCGGATTTAGGCCAACACAGACCGCCAATTGGCGGTCAAAAAGGTCCGGATCCATCTGGAATTTGTGCTGGGCTTTTCTTTGTGTATTTGGTGGTCTTGGATGCATCTACTTTGTTTATTGGAGCTCCGACCCGAATCCAATTGCTAAAATACTCCCCATGATGGTGTGGAGTATTCTGTTTTGCTCTTAGGTCCTTCTCTCTTGCGTTCAGGTCCTTCTCCCTTGCATTTTGGTCCCCAGATCTCACAATCCAGTCCTTTTTCCCAGCTTTTGGGTCCTTTTATGTTTCATCTCTTCAAACCTATTTATTCCTGAAAACTAAACATAAAACTCGTAACATAGCATTGTTTAGGTGAAAGATAATGGATATAAGATACAAATAGAAGCATGAAATGATGTCAATTCCCTATATTAGAACCAATTCAATAAGACTAAGAGGATTGAAACATTTTACCCAAGTTTTGATTCTTGATTGGGCATTGGTTCCAATCTCCTTTCGATAGGACGACGACTTTATGGATTCGATCCAAATATTTTCTTCGAAGCATTGGGATCACATTATTCTTGTTTGAGCCGATTACTACCGATCTTCCTCATTCTAAGTACCTAGAAGTGAAAATTTTGGTAGCCAAACAACTTAGGGTCCTTTGACATTAGTTTTTGGTACCTAAACCATTTTGGTTTTTGGTGCCCAAACACTTGATGAACTTTTATTCACAAAGAAATGTTTTCCATTCAAAGTAGTATGAATAACACGATTTTTATTGTTATTAACACAATAGACTAAACCATTCTTATCTAAAGATTGCCTTTGACATTTTCTTGAGCCCAAAGTGACTGTTATTTTTTGTCGAACACAACAAATCCTTTTGCTCGAACGTTTGAAGTTTACTCTGGCCAAAACCCCTAGATCGGTCGGCCGTCCCATTTCCTGGTTCGACTGATGACTTAAGTCACAACCTAAGTGGTTCGATCGTTCTTTAGTTCGTTCGAACGTTTCGTTACTTTTAAAGAAATGGTCGACCATTCTTCCCGTTTCGGTCGACCGTTGACGGACAAAATTATAGAACTCCAATTTGTATTTTGTGTATCTTACACACAAATCCAAACACAATGTCTAGACAACTCCCACACTTCCAATTGCTCCATACATTAGAGAGAAATCCTTAACTCCTAAAACTCCCAATCCTACACTCATGAGCCTATTTCCACATCTTTGATCATTTCTATATCATACTCAAAGTGTGCTCAAGTTAGAGAGTGTTGTTCCACTCAAGTTCTTTGTTGTCCAAAAGAGTAAAGGCTCCGGTGAAAGCCCGAAGCATCCTTCTCAGAATGTGAGAAGAGGAGTCCAAGCTTGCGAGGGTGTTCGCAAGGTTTGAAGTGTAAATCATTCTCCCTTAGCCCGGAACAAGGATTGGATAGTGAAGTCGTGAGCGGAGCTTCCAAGAGAGAAGTAGGCGGGAGGCCGAACCTCTATAAAATTGCCTTGTCACTTGTGGTTTGCTTTGCTTTTCTGTACTTGTTTTTAAATTGTTTTCCACTGTATTTTTAGTAGAGAATTAGGTTCTTGATTAGATTAATTAGGGCCATTAACAAACCTTCATTTGGTATGAGAGCATAGGTGCTAAATTTCATATACTTGACCGTATTTTAGCATGGCATCAACATCATGTAATCATGTAGAAGGTCTTTGCACCACTAGACCTCCCTTACTAAATGGGTCTCATTACGATTATTGGAAGAATAGAATGGAAATATTCTTGATTTGTAGCGACCTAAAGTATTGAGGAAGCACATGACATCTCCCAACTAATGATGGTGGAGTTGATTGGAAAACTCATGGCCTGTGAGCTCCAAATAAATCATTGAAAGGAGAAAGAAGCTTCCATGATAAAATCAACCTTGGCATTACATGCAAATTTTGATGAACCAAGGATGAGAGTAGAAGATGAAGACATTGAGGTCCTTGCCAAAAACTTCTTTAAATACCTGAAGAAAGATAAGGGAGAAATGAGAGAAAGAAGAGGAAGAAGAAGTGAGAAAAAGGAGATAGAATGGGAGAAGGAGAAGAGTGAAAATGAGAGAAGAGAAAAGGAGAAGACAAATGAGAGAAGGGAGAGAAGGAGAGAAAAAAGAAAAAAGCAAGAGAAGAGAAAGGAAGGAAGGAGAAAGCTCACAAAGTAACTTGGGATGATTCTTCTTCATCTTCATCATCATCCTCCCTACAAAGTAGAAGAGAAGTTGTCCACACATGCTTCATGGCTATACAAGATGAAGAAAGTGAGGTCCGTTCTAACTCTTGTTCTAGTAATTCAAATTCTTGTTCTGCTAAATCATATTTGAAACAAGAAACATACAATTTTGATGAGCTTTAAAATACCTTTCGTGATTTAGTTAAACAATATGAGATCATTTGTGATAAGAATAAGAATGCTAGAAACACTATAAATGATCTCCAATGCCAAATTGAAACTATCATGAATGAGAAGAATGAGGTGATTTCAAGACATGAAAAACATGTATTACAACTTGATAGTCTAAAAGAAACAACTATTGATGTTGAACAACTAGATCTTATAACTTGTAATGCACAATTAAGAAAAAAATCTCGAAAGGTTCACTAATGGAACAAAAAAGCTTGACATGCTTCTAGGTAGTCACAGACAATCATTACATAAACATGGTTTAGGATATAATGCTAAATTGAAAAACCATGTATCTCATACTTCTTTAAATGACAAGCATGTGTTTGTTAATCAAAGTTCCTCAAGTGTGTGGGCTCCCAAAACCAAAATGGTTTAAGTTCCTAAAGCTAATGTTCATGGACCCAAAGTTGTTTAGGCACCTAAATCTACACACATAGGTACTTAGAAGGAAGGATATCGATAGTGACCGGGCAAGCTTGCAAAGTCAAATTCAAAGCTAGTTGCACTATGAAAGGGAGAATTGGAGCCACAATTGAGGACTAGAAAATTGGGTAACTATCATTAATCCTCTCTATTCTTATAGAATTGGCTCCAATAGGATATTGAATACTTAATTATCATATCTTTAGTTTCATAAAATTGCACCACATTAAGGGGGAGAAAAATTTCACATGCTTTTATATCCATATTTGATTGGTGTTAAAAGGGGTGAACATTTGAGCTTGACTGTTCGACCTATTCATATTGATAGGGGGAGCTTAATGAATATCATTTACATGAAGTAATGAATTCAAAAATTATGGGGGACCACATTAGATATGGGAGAAGAAATTAGACATCACATCATCAAATCGGTTAAGTTTTGATTGATGTCAAAGGAGGAGAAGAAACTTGAAATTGAAATAATTGAACAAAAACTATGCTCAATTATAGTGGAGCATAATATATGCATAGTTTACATTTTAAAATTTGAAGTATTAAGATATAGGTTGGCATCATCAAAAAAAGGGAGATTGTTGGATTTTTGGCATTAATCTGTGTTTTGATGACTAAATCAAGCTAATCTTAATCACAATATAAAGTAGTGTAGCACAATTAATGCATAGGAAGGGAGGACGGGGCTATTTATAGGATTTTCTCTCACACAAATCATGTGCAAACCACTTACACATGATCCCTTGTTAATCTCTCCACTAAACCACATCATGTGCAAACGACTCACACATAATCTCTTGTTTATTTTGCCACATTATCATCCCAGAACTACCTTTGACCAAAGTGGATTAAATCCAACAATTAATCATTAAAAATTCTCTTATTAATATATGCAAAAACGTGGTCAAACAGTTGCACCATTTTTCACTATTTTTGACCCCACTAAATTTTGGATTAATATCCAACAAAATTTGGAATTTGGGGTTTTAGCAAATTCATGTGTTATAATGTTGTATATCACATTATATAATGTAATATATTATCATATATAATGTCAAAACATTATACCCCATAATATATACGCATCTCATACAAATTTATTTATTTTCTAACCAAGTCATTTTCACAAGATATTGATTTTATTATTTTACTACATATATATTATTTCATAACACATGAAACTTAATACATCATATAAAATATAAAATTATATTTCTTGTTTCCCATTTTTTGGTGTGACCTATAGGAGGATCTAAGTTATGTTGGTTGATGTGTTCGTTTTAAATACTGCAAGTGCACGATGTCGGTCAAGACGTGGCAAAAACGGGTCGATCCACAGGGAGGTGTGTCGACTCTGGTTCTTTCGAAGGCAAGTGAGAAAAGATGGTAGAAGAGTAGTGATTACACTAGATAAACTACACTAAACTAGCAACCATCAAAGAAGGAAAACGAAAGCGAGATAAAATTCTGGAAAGCGAGATAAAATTCACCATCTTTGGTTGCATCATTCATTTCTAGTGCTCAAGATTAGTTGCTGAAATAATGTCTTCAAGAGTTGTAGTAAGCTTCCAGTGTGAATCTCTTCTTGGATTGTGAGAAGGTGGTCCAAGCTAGGCGAGGGTGTTCGCGAAGCTTGTGGTGTAAAGGCGTGATCTCGGCCCGCAATGGCGATCGGATTAGTGGAGGATGCGAAGTTGATCAAGTAAGAGCAATTCGTAAGAGAGAACTGGGAGCCGGTGGTTGGATCCAAACATCTATACATTCGGTGTTGTGGTTTGTATTTCTCTTCTTCGCAATAAATTGCTTTTGTTTTTAATTTGGCATAGTTTGTTAAACATTCTTAATTAGTCTATTCACCCCCTCTTAGACTAATATTAGGGCCTAGTAGATCCTACATTTGGTATCAGAGCCTTATTAATTGCTTTAGGATAAATTCACATTTGTAGCAATGGCCCAACAACATGAGGGATTTCACACTAGAAGACCTCTGTTGTTTGATGGAACCAACTATGCGTATTGGAAGAAACGTATGACCACGTTCATACAATCTTATGATGTTAAACTATGGGTGTTCTTTCAAATACTATACATTCCAAACAAACACTTAGAATGCATGGATGATGATGAATTAGCCATGATTCAAATGAATGCTAAACTCATGAACATACTTATGTGTGGTTTATCTGAATAACAATATAGTAGAATTAATGAATGTGATTCCGCATTTAAGGATTAGCATATGTTAGAAAGTCATATTGAAGGTCGATCATAAGTTAAGGAAACTAGGATAGATTCATTTATGCAAAAGCATGAAAGTTTGCTATGAAACCGAATGAATCCATTAGTGCGATACAAACTCGCTTTACTCTTATTACTAACTCCTTGAAGAACCTTGGTAAGGTTTTGGTTGAAAGTGATAAGGTATGAAAGTTTCTTAGGTCTTTGACCGTGGATTGAGAGAAAAAGACTACGACAATTAAAGAAGCAAAAGATCTCTCAAAGTTGAAGATGGAGGATCTCATTGGAAGCCTCATGGCTTATGAGATTCAAATGGAAGAAAGAAGAGAGAAGGAGAAGGAACGGGAAGGGAATAGACGGAAAGAAAAGCAAATCGCCTTAAAAGAAACCTCAGATTCGGAAGCAATCGTAGATGAGGACACCGATGAAGATGTTGCTTTCCTAACCCACAACTTCAAGAAGTTCCTCTCCAAAAGAAAATTTGCAAAAGGAAGAGGAGAATCATCTCGAACATTCACTTGCTACGAATGCAACAAAACTGACCACATGCAGAAGGATTCCACATTGCTTAGGCCGAGAGATTGTGAACGAAGAGAAGAAAAGAAATTTCCTCCTCGAAGATAAAGGGATGAGAGACCAAGAAGAGATAGAGAAGAAAGGCCTTCACTAAAAGACAAAGAAGAGAGGCCTAGAAGACGTGATGATTACAAGAGAAGGGATCATCGCGAGATAGATGGGAAAAAGGCCCTCAAGGCAATTGGGATGACTCAAGTTCATCAAAGGACTCAAACTCCGAATACTCTCAAGAAGAAGAAGCACACATGTGTTTCATGGCTACTATGTTGATTTGGACTCAAGCCTACCTCCATCACCAAAGACGAGTGACCAACCTCACGTGGTGGAGATTGACGACGATGAGGTATCCCGTAATGAAACACATCCTTATGATGATTTATTAGATGCTTTTCATGAACTTGCTGAGCGTTATGAAATGATTTGTCAAAAAAGAAAATTAGGAAGAAAAGTAAATCTAGAACTATCTATCAAATGTGACATGCTAGCCAAAGAAATTGAAACTCTAAATGATGAGATAAAAACTTTGAAATGTTCAAAAGAGAGTCATACAAATGAAAATATCATTGCCAAGAATAAGAAACTCACAACATATTTAGAGAAATTCACTTTAGGAAGAAAACTACTTGACATGCTTCTTTGAACACAAACTCAATCTCTAACAAAACATGGTCTAGGTTACAAGGGAGGGAAACAAAAGAAACCCTCATCTTATTTTGTTAAAATGAACAACTCACTTGTTAAGAAAATAAATTATTCAAATGTTTGGGTACCTAAGACTACTCATGTTTGGGTACCAAAAGCTAACCCTCAATGACCCAAACAAATTTGGGTACCAAAGTCTTCACTTGTCCTTTGTTTGTAGATAAAAGCAAGTAGAAAAGGGAAGTTGATTCTTGATAGCGGGTGCTCAAGGCACATGACAGGAGACTCCCAACTTCTATCAAGCTTAAAGCCCAAGAAGAGAGGACCCGACGCATTTGGAGATAATGCTAAAGGTCATATTGTCGGTATTGGTAATGTTGGCAATTCTTCTACTCCAAATATTGAAAAGGTTTTATTAGTACATGGGTTGAAACATAGCTTGCTTAGTGTTAGTCAATTAACATATAAGAATTTTCTAGTTGTGTTTGATAAACATACTTGCCATATCATTTCTAACACATGACATGAAAATTGTTTTAAGGGTTATAGGTCAAATAACATTTACATTGTGCATGTTGATACCCTTAGAATTTTGAATGTTGAAACTTGTTTAGTTGCCTCAAATGATGAAGCTTGGTTATGGAATAACCATTTGGGACATAGTAGTATGTCGCAATTGCACAAATTATCCAAACTTGAATTTGTTAGAGGACTACCAAAAATTGATTTAAAAAAGGAAAAACTTTGTAATGCATGCCAATTTGGAAAACAATTTAAATCTTCTTTCAAATATTTAAATGTGGTGTCAACTTCAAAACCCCATGAGCTTTTACCCTTATATCTTTTTGGACCCTCAAGAACCGTGAGTCTAGGAGGGAAAAATATGCGTTTAGGTATCCAAACTACTTTGGGTCCTTGAACATTAGCTTTGTGATTGACATCATTTCATGCTCATATTTGTATCTTATATCCATTATCTTTCACCTAAACAATGCTATGTCACGAGTTTTATGTTTAGTTTTCAGGAATAAATAGGTTTGAAGAGATAAAGCATAAAAGGACCCAAAAGTTGGAAAAAAGGACTGAATTGTGAGATCTGGGGACCAAGATGCAAGGAAGAAGGACCTGATTGCAAGACAGAAGGACCTAAGAGCAAAACAGAATACTCCTCACCATCATGGGGAGTATTTTGGCAATTCTATTCGGGTCGGAGCTCCAACATGCAAAATAGATGCATCAAATACCAACAAAGCCTTCCAGAAAAGCCCACAAGAAATTCCAGAGCGATCCAGACACTGTAGACCGCTAATTAGCGGTCCAAGACCGCTAATTGGCGGTCACTTTTGGCCCAAATGCGCTCAAATTTCTCCTGCACATGTATTAGAGGATGTTTAGGCTATTTGTGGTATCTGTTGAGTCCCACATCGGGGGATTGTCCCGGATTAGCTTTTTCCATGGCGATAAATAGAACTCTTCACCTCCTATTGTAATCACTCCATATTTTAAGTGGCTATTCTTCCTACTAGAAGTGAGGCCTTGAAGCACACACTAAAGTAGGAGGATGCTACTTTTAATGTGAGTCATTTTAATACAAGTTTTCTTTATTATGTTGTTTGTTTTATGTTTCTTGTTTTGCTTTGCTTAATCTCATTTCATTAGTTTTATTAGCTTAGTTAATATGCTTTCTTTGTTTAGTTTAATAATTAGTGTAATGTTTAGTGAGTAGTTCCATCCCCTTTGGGGGGTGGAGTAGATGTACATACATGCATTAGAGAATATGATGAATGCTTTAATTTCAATGTGTTGATTAAACATGAATGTATGCTTGCTTGTTTAGGATAGAATTTATAACTTGATGAGTTTTGCCAAAATGATTAGACACCTCTCATGCTTGTTTAGGTTCTGAAATAAACAACTTGCATATGTAAATGTTAATCAACCAAGTTGGTGAATAGATTGATAGGTTTTGCCATGACATTTAGACACTTCCTATGCTTGATAAACACCACCTTCATGTGCTTAAAGAATGTATTCTACACCCACCTCTTTGCTTGTGTGCACTCACTCCACCCCTTAGGGGTTTTCCATTCCTGAAATTCCAGCATTCCTCTTTTGTTCTTAGCTTAGTTGTTAGTTCATTGTTTGTTTCTTTCGTTCGCATTTCATACTTCTTAGCGTAGTTAAGTGTAGAGTAGCTTAATCAAACTTTCTCCCCTAATCTTTGCCACTTGATTTCGGATAAACAAGAGCCTGCTCACCTCCCTGAGGACGACCCGTACTTTCCACTGCTTCATCGCGGCCGTGCACTTGCGGTTTTAAATAAAACGTTCAACAAGTTTTTGGCATCGTTGCCGGGGAGGTGTCAGTCCAGACTCTTGTTTGGACGATTCGATTGGATTTAATTTTTGTTTTGTAGTTTTTCTTTGTTTCAGGAGACTTGGAGTGGTCAGGAGGAGCACCTGGAGAAGTTTTGAAGCAAGTTGGGCACTGTAGACCGCCAATCAGCGGCCTGAGACCGCCAATTTGCGGTCTGGTAAGCTCAGCTCGTTTTCTTATTTCTTAGGTCTGTTTACTTTAGCTGATATAGTGGTCTGGGACTTAATTTGCCATGTTTTGACTCATAGTTCGTTCCCAGATCAATAATCAAACCTCCTTTAAGCAACTTGGACCCTAAAACTCAAAGCAAAAGATTAGGCATTCATTCTTGTTTAGAACATGCATCATGTATGTGACTTAGGCATTTAGATTGTCTTTTATCTTAGCTTTATTGTCTGTTGCTGAGAGCTGGCGTGAGGTACGCACCTTCTACTCTCATTCATGCATTTCGTATGAACATGCATTAGTTAGTAGGAAGTGCATTGCAACAAGTGTGAGTTGAGCGTTGTTTGGAGAGTTGATTGCTAGATTTAGGACTCCAAAACGCTACTAAGGAGGGGCTATCCCGTAAAAGATAAGGTGGGGGATTTCATCACCCTTTCCTTTGGCCCAAAAACCACACTAATCAAGAGTCTAATTTTAAAATCAAGTAGACATTGGCCTTAAGTAATTCGGACGCATTAGGAGAGTGATCCGGTCCTGACCGTCATGACCTGATCGGCGTTGCCCACTTTGTCGATAGTAGGAGAGACGAGATCCCCGAATCTTGGCTCACTTGCTGGGCTTTGTGGTCCTCGTTGTAGGGAGGTGAGGCGTGTTGAGGCCGTGTGACCTCGCAGTTAGGCGTCGTCTAGCTGTAAGGACCTATAGCGACCTTAGGATTGCTTGAGCCTTGTTTGCTTGTGTGCTTCTACCTGTACCCATCCGCCGTAGCATAAGGACTTCTTCCCTTCTCTCCTGAGTCATTCTTTCTCTCCTGTGTTCCCCCGTCTTCTCCTCTACGCACATTCTTTGTTAAAAAAAAAAGTTTTGTTTTGTGTGTGTGTGCACCTTTGTGCATGCTTTCGTGGACACGAGACGAGAGTGGTCGTTTGACGAGGAGCGTTGTCAATCCGTCTTCGGTCATCGATTTATCGACACCTCCCTCCTCTCGTGTCGCAGGCAGTCCGGGTTCCATGGCTGCTAATTTCCGTGAGGAGGATCAGTTGCTGGACCAACCTGTTCGACCAGTGCTTCCAGTTGTCGTTCCCATACCTCTACGTGATCGATGCTACCCGAGCCGTACAGCTCTACCCTCATGCATCGTATTACCAGAGGCTAATGGGAACCATTTTGAGGTTAAGCCTCAATTCATTTCCATGCTCCCTCATTTCACTGGGAAAGGTGACCCCTATATCCTTCTCAGGGAATTTGAGGAGGTCTGTGCTATGTTCAAGCTGCAACAACTTAGCACAGACTCCATCCATCTTAGGCTTGTCCCCTTTGCGCTGAAGGATGATGCCAAGAAGTGGTTGTACAGCAACCAGGCGAATTCCTTTAGGACTTGGGATGAGTTTCAATCTGCATTCCTCAAGAAGTACTTTCCTAATCATCGGACTCAAAAATTGAGGAACAAAATCAATTCGTTCTATCAACAAGAGACTGAACCATTTCATGCATATCTTGAGAGGTTCAAAGAGCTACTATCCTCGTGCCCTCACCATGGCATTGAGTTGTGGCATCTTTGTCAGATTGTGTATGAGGGTCTTCACATCCCGTCCAGAACGCTCCTTGAGTCCATGTGTCAAGGAGAGTTCTTGGGAAAGGATGAAAGGGAGGCATGGGCCTTCCTAGAAGACCTCGCTGAGAAAACCATGCAGTGGGAGAGTGTGAGGGAACCACCTGCATCATCTAGTATAGGAGCGAGGATCGCGAATGCAAACTCGACTAGATCGGGTACCGCATTTGCTATCGATACCACTACGGCCACCGAGGCACGCATGGCGGCCTTAATGCGCCGTATGGACTCGATTGAGCTCCAAAACCAACAAAGTGCACCTCACATGTCCACATCTGGTCCAGTTCCCTGTCATTCATGTGGTAGGATAGGTCATGTAGAGAGCGAGTGTGAGTCCATTCCTCCTGAGATGGAGCGTGTCAACGCCATCTATGACAGAGCTAGGAATGACCCATACTCATCATCTTATAACCCTGGATGGAGGAACCACCCCAATTTTTGATGGAACCAAAATAATGCCCCGGGTGGTCCTCCAAACTCCTCTAGACCACCTTACCAATCACACCAACCTCCCATGCATGCGCATTCCTATCAGCCACCCCAAGCGCAAACCACCAATCAATCGGGTTTCCCAAATTCCAATAATATGGAAACCCGATTCAATTCGCTTGAGACCTTGACTCGTGGACTTGAAAACTCAATGAAAATTTTTATGTCAACCACGAGTCAAGTTCTCACTTCAAATCAGCAGACCATCAAATCTCTAGAGCTTCAGATGGGCCAATTGGCTCAGTCTGTACATGAAAGAGAGAGAGGGTCTTTTCCTGGCCAGCCTGAGGCTAACCCCCGCATGTACCAACAACAACAAATGCAAAATGAGAATGTGGTACCTCGGGGGAGGCAAGTGAACCATGTGGAGGAACCTGTTCACCATGTCAATTCCATTGTGACCATAAGGAATGGAAAACAGGTTGACAATCACATTTCCTTGCCACACCCACCACCATCTATGCAGCCCCTCAGTGGGAATGGGGGTGAAGAAGAAGCTGAGGGTGAGGGTAATACACCAAAGCTTTCTTCTCAGGCACAGCAGAAAACCTACCTGCCAAAAGCTCCTTATCCAAGTAGGATAAACAAAAAGCAGAGTGACAACATGGACAAGATATTATAGGTATTCAAGCAAGTGAAGGTTAACATCCCCTTGTTGGATGTCATCCAACAAATACCTCAATATGCCAAAGTGTTGAAGGATCTCTGCACAACCAAGAGGAAGACCAATGTTCCTAAGAAAGCATTCTTGGCTGCAAATATCAGCTCACTTTTGTCCAATCCTACCTACACAAAATACAAGGACCCTGGGTGTCCTACTATTCAGTGTACAATAGGGGACACTAGACTGAGCAATGTTTTGCTTGATTTAGGATCAGCGGTCAACCTCCTCCCATTCTCTGTTTATCAACAATTGAACTTGGGAGAATTGAAACCAACTAAGATCACCCTCCAATTAGCGGATAGATCCATTCGTATTCCCATGGGGATTATCGAGGACGTGCTTATCAAAGTTGGAGATTTTATATTTCCAGTCGATTTTGTTGTCCTCGATACCAATCCTGTTGCGAACACCCACTCTCAAATACCTTTGATTTTGGGTAGACCATTTCTGGCAACCTCCAATGCCTTGATTAATTGTAGAAATGGTCTCATGAAGCTCTCATTCGGTAACATGAGTGCCGAGTTTCATGTGTTCAACTCTGGTAGGCAACAGGAACCCATGGATGAACCTTTAAATCTCAATCTCATCCGCCAATTGGAGAAAGCACCACAAAATCAACGAACACCTATAACACCAATGCAACCCGTTGAGAATGTTTGTAGGCTCAGCGAAGACTCATTGCCTGTCTTTGCAATGCAACAGAGTGAGCTAGCCTCAAACATGAATGTTCAAAGGGAGTGTTCGTTGCAAGATTCAATTGAGAGTACTAGTGAGAGTGAGACACCTCACCATATGCCTATACCAGAAGGTGTCTCTACCTCATGTCCCATGGCCATTGAGCCATTTGAGCTTCATATTGACTCCAACAAGGACCCACCTTTGACCGAGCTTATGCTTGATGATCTAAATGATGGTGGGAGGTCCTTGTTGGATGACTTGGGGAGAAGCCCCATTCTTAGTGATGCAGGTCTGCTGCATCCATCGAATGAGCTTGAGGAACTCATTCCGATGCACCCGCCTATTGGTTGGAGGGTTTTCTTCGATGAGCAATTAAACCCTAGCGAGGCAACACAACTTCCTTCTTTGTTGCACACACCCAACCAATATCATGAGGGGTTCGAGCCTTTCATCTTTGACCTTTCACCCCTCATGACACCTCAGAGTACCAGTGAAGTTTGCCCATCTCGGCAAGTCTCTGGTCCCCAAAACTTGATGTTCTCATTTGATGTTCCTTGACCAAATGATTATGAGAATATCTTGGTTGATGTATATATCTTGTAAAAAAACAACAAAAAAGAAGAAGAAGTGTGTAATAAAAGACTCCTTCAGTGAGCATCGATTGTTGTGGGCCCCAACCCTTGTGTACTTGGGCCCAATCTCTTCACGTATTTATCTCCCTTCTTCAGCTCTCACAGGTTTTGAGGGAATTTGGGTTTGTGTCCATCAACATGACCCTGAACGTCCCTTTGTACTTCATGTTGGTGAGATCTTTCCTTTTTCATGCATATATCCATGTAGTATCTTGTTCACATTCATTGAGGATAATGCATGAAGTAGGTGTGGGGGGTGTTTTACGTGTGTACATAGTCGGGTCTTTTTCCTTTGGTTTTATTTTCTTTTGTTTGTACTGCTAGGGTCATGTTAGTGTGCCGCATTTAACATTGATATATCTGCTTGCCATGATCCTTGGGTGACTTGTCTTCTTTTGCTTGCCGAGTGCTTTAAAGTTTTCACATTTCTTTCAAAATCTTCATGTGTTGTCGAAAGAAAATGTTTTTGTGGGTTTTGCGTGTGTTTAGCATGTGCAAAACCGTTGAGAGGCAAAGTAAAAAGAAAGCTCCCAAAATTGTCTTGAACTTGATGCATTAGGATTTCTAGTTTATTGGCTTTAGGTCTTATCGAGTCGTTAGGATGCACCCTGGTTTTCCCTCAGGGGGCGTGTAATCATAGGGTTTCAGTACTCAAACATTTAAAGAAGTCCACCCTGAACCTAGTGAGTCAAATAATTCGTGTTTGTGAGTATAAGGAAGTTTGTCGTAGTCGAGGGCCCTTAATCTCTTTTTGTGAAACTTAAGTGTAGGGGTTTTGGTTCCCATATAGATAAATAAGTGGTGTTCTCTCTTCTCGCACGGCTCCTATCACTCGGGAAAGTAGGTCTGAGGGGACTTTGTGCCTGGTGCTTTCGAGTCATCTGACTTGGGATGCGCCGACCGAACTCCCGTTACACGGGTGGTAGGGATCGCCCTATGTGGAGATTTGGGGGAAGGTGTACGTGATAGTATAAGTCCTCATAGGCAATGATGCACGAAACCTGACCCTGGGAGAATCAAACACCAACCAATAAAATGCTCCAATGAAAAAAAAATGAAAAAAAGAAGAAAAAAAGAAAAGTCAAATAAGAACCAAAATGGACTTTACACATTGTATCACCTTCAGAAGTTAAGGTTGCCCATGTCTTTCACTTAAGTCCTTAACTAACTTTCACGAATAACTCATTAGGCTAGGTGTGTGGACCGATTACATTCATAGAGTCGACCCGTAGTATTACCGCGTCCCATGATCGACAAAATGAGTCCAACGAGTCGTGTAGCCAGATTGATTAATGCATCTTGTTCGGATTTTGTGGGTATATCCGCTGAAAGCCCTCAGGAGACAACACTCCTCCTCCTTGGCGATAAGGAGGTTTAACGGCTTGTTGCACGTGCTAAGTGCAACCGTGATTCCTACGAAAGGGAGTTAGGATTTCTTGTTTTTCGCATGCTTTTCTCTTTCTTTGTTTTGCTCGGGACTAGCAAAAGTTAGGTGTGGGGGTATTTGATTGACATCATTTCATGCTCATATTTGTATCTTATATCCATTATCTTTCACCTAAACAATGCTATGTCACGAGTTTTATGTTTAGTTTTCAGGAATAAATAGGTTTGAAGAGATGAAGCATAAAAGGACCCAAAAGTTGGAAAAAAGGACTGAATTGTGAGATCTGGGGACCAAGATGCAAGGAAGAAGGACCTGATTGCAAGACAGAAGGACCTAAGAGCAAAACAGAATACTCCTCACCATCATGGGGAGTATTTTGGCAATTCTATTCGGGTCGGAGCTCCAACATGCAAAATAGATGCATCAAATACCAACAAAGCCTTCCAGAAAAGCCCACAAGAAATTCCAGAGCGATCCAGACACTGTAGACCGCTAATTAGTGGTCCAAGACCGCTAATTGGCGGTCACTTTTGGCTCAAATGCGCTCAAATTTCTCCCGCACATGTATTAGAGGATGTTTAGGCTATTTGTGGTATCTGTTTAGTCCCACATCGGGGGATTGTCCCGGATTAGCTTTTTCCATGGCTATAAATAGAACTCTTCACCTCCTATTGTAATCACTCCATATTTTAAGTGGCTATTCTTCCTACTAGAAGTGAGGCCTTGAAGCACACACTAAAGTAGGAGGATGCTACTTTTAATGTGAGTCATTTTAATACAAGTTTTCTTTATTATGTTGTTTGTTTTATGTTTCTTGTTTTGCTTTGCTTAATCTCATTTCATTAGTTTTATTAGCTTAGTTAATATGCTTTCTTTGTTTAGTTTAATAATTAGTGTAATGTTTAGTGAGTAGTTCCATCCCCTTTGGGGGGTGGAGTAGATGTACATACATGCATTAGAGAATATGATGAATGCTTTAATTTCAATGTGTTGATTAAACATGAATGTATGCTTGCTTGTTTAGGATAGAATTTATAACTTGATGAGTTTTGCCAAAATGATTAGACACCTCTCATGCTTGTTTAGGTTCTGAAATAAACAACTTGCATATGTAAATGTTAATCAACCAAGTTGGTGAATAGATTGATAGGTTTTGCCATGACATTTAGACACTTCCTATGCTTGATAAACACCACCTTCATGTGCTTAAAGAATGTATTCTACACCCACCTCTTTGCTTGTGTGCACTCACTCCACCCCTTAGGGGTTTTCCATTCCTGAAATTCCAGCATTCCTCTTTTGTTCTTAGCTTAGTTGTTAGTTCATTGTTTGTTTCTTTCGTTCGCATTTCATACTTCTTAGCGTAGTTAAGTGTAGAGTAGCTTAATCAAACTTTCTCCCCCAATCTTTGCCACTTGATTTCGGATAAACAAGAGCCTGCTCACCTCCCTGAGGACGACCCGTACTTGCCACCGCTTCATCGCGTCCGTGCACTTGCGGTTTTAAATAAAACGTTCAACAGTTTGGGAACCCAATCCATTTTGGTTTTAGGAGCTCACACTTGGAGAACTATGCTTAGCAATTAAATACTTGCCATTTAAAGTAGTATGAACTACATTATCTTTAACATATGAAGCATTATATCCTAAACCATGTTTATCCAAAAATTGCTTTTGACTACCTAAAAGCATGGCAAGCATCTTGGTTCCATTTGTGAACCTTTCTAGATCTTTTCTTAATTGCACATTACAAGTTCTAAGATCTAGTTGCTCATCATGTATCGGTGTTGCTTTAAGACTAGCAAGATTTAATGCATGTTCTTCATGTCTAGCGATCACCTCATTCTTTTTATTCATGATTATTTCAATTTTGCTTTGGAGATCATTGAGAGTCTTTCTAGCTGATTGACATCATATCATGCATATATTTGTGTCCTATACCCTTTAGTTTCAGGCTAAACAATGCTACGTAACGAGTTTTATGTTTAAGTTTCAGGAATAACACAAGTTTGAGAAGAAGAGACTAAAAAGGACATAAAAGCATGAAAAAGGACTAAGTTGCAAGACTTACGGACTGAGGTGCAAGAGAGAAGGACCCGGATGTAAAACCAAAAGGACTAATGAGGAAACAAGAAGCTCCACACCATTGTGAGGAGTATTTTGGCAATTAGATACGGGCCCAAACATTAACAACCAAATCGGGTTCATCAAACATCAAGCAATAAGCCAGAAACGAACCACCGAAATACAGACTCAATCAAAGCTATTTGGACCACCAATTGGCCGTCCAAGACCTCCAATTGGCTGTCCAAATTGGTCCACAGTCTCATGGTTGAGTCGGGTCATGTATTATGTTGTTTTATGTCCATTTATAGTATGCGTTTAGTCTAGGAGAGTGAAAATGAAAGAAAAGAGAAGGAGAAGAAAAATGAGAGAAGGGAAAGAATGAGAGAAAAGAGAAGAGATTGGAAGCTCACAAGGCTACATGGGACGATTCAACATCTTCATCATCATCCCAATCAACCGCACCTTCATCAGCAAAGGAATACGCACATATGTGCTACATGGCAATTCAAGATGAAGGAAGTGAGGTATCCTCTAACTCTTACTCTACTAGATCACATTCTTGCTCATCTAAGTCATATGCTAGTGATAGTTTGAATGATATGTTTTAATTAACCGCAAGTGCACGACCGCGTTGAAGCAGTGGCAAATACAGGTCGATCCACAGGGAGGTGTGTCGACTTTAGTTTGTGCGAAGGCGAGTGGGAAAGAAAGGTGTTATGATCTGCACTACACTACAATGCGAAAGTAAATGGAAAATAAGCAATAAAGCTAAACCCCAAAGAGGGTAGAGAAAGAATGTGAATACAAATATATGTGTATGTGTGTGTGTTCAATTATGCTCATCACAACATGTAGTGTATGAAAATCATACAAATAAATCCAACTCTGCCTCCACATGAAATAAGATAAGATCATATCATTAAAACATACAAGACAACAATTGGAATGAAGCTAAATGAACTCAAGTATAAAGACCAAAGCCCACTATGCCTCCACATGAAATAAGATTTACCTAATCATTAAAACATACAAGGCATTAATAAAGGTAAGGGCAACAAGAGCACATACACTACAAGTCAAGTTTCCTTTATCAATTCCATCCATATCCTCACCTCATCATTCCCCATAAAATAGGTCCACTAGTCTAAGCATAAGATAAGCTTCATTAAAGAGCATTAACATATCAAAGACAAGAGTGAAATGCCATTAGATGGTTATGAAAATCATATAACGCTCAAAGGATTAAGATAGCACACACCTAGTACATCACATAATCACATCACATATTTCTCCACCCCCTAAATGGGGATATAACTACTCACAATGATTGACATCATTTCATGCTCATATTTGTATCTTATATCCATTATCTTTCACCTAAACAATCCTATGTCACGAGTTTTATGTTTAGTTTTCAGGAATAAATAGGTTTGAAGAGATGAAGCATAAAAGGACCCAAAAGCTGGAAAAAAGGACTGAATTGTGAGATCTGGGGACCAAGATGCAAGGAAGAAGGACCTGATTGCAAGACAGAAGGACCTAAGAGCAAAACAGAATACTCCTCACCATCATGGGGAGTATTTTGGCAATTCTATTCGGGTCGGAGCTCCAACATGCAAACTAGATGCATCAAATACCAACAAAGCCTTCCAGAAAAGCCCACAAGAAATTCCAGAGCGATCCGGACACTGTAGACCGCTAATTAGCGGTCCAAGACCGCTAATGGGCGGTCACTTTTGGCCCAAATGCGCTCACATTTCTCCAACACATGTATTAGAGGATGTTTAGCCTATGTGTGGTATCTGTTTAGTCCCATATCGGGGGATTGTCCCGGATTAGCTTTTTCCATGCCTATAAATAGAACTCTTCACCTCCTTTTGTGATCACTCCATATTTTAAGTGGCTATTCTTCCTACTAGAAGTGAGGCCTTGAAGCACACACTAAAGTAGGAGGATGCTACTTTTAATGTGAGTCATTTTAATACAAGTTTTCTTTATTATGTTGTTTGTTTTATGTTTCTTGTTTTTCTTTGCTTAATCTCATTTCATTAGTTTTATTAGCTTAGTTAATATGCTTTCTTTGTTTAGTTTAATAATTAGTGTAATGTTTAGTGAGTAGTTCCATCCCCTTTGGGGGGTGGAGTAGATGTACATACATGCATTAGAGAATGGGATGAATGCTTTAATTTCAATGTGTTGATTAAACATGAATGTATGCTTGCTTGTTTAGGATAGAATTTATAACTTGATGAGTTTTGCCAAAATGATTAGACACCTCTCATGCTTGTTTAGGTTCTGAAATAAACAACTTGCATATGTAAATGTTAATCAACCAAGTTGGGGAATAGATTGATAGGTTTTGCCATAACATTTAGACACTTCCTATGCTTGATAAACACCACCTTCATGTGCTTAAAGAATGTATTCTACACCCACCTCTTTGCTTGTGTGCACTCACTCTACCCCTTAGGGGTTTTCCATTCCAGAAATTCCAGCATTCTTGTTTTGTTCTTAGCTTAGTTCTTATTTCATCGTTTGTTTGCTTCTTCCACATTTCATACTTCTTAGTGTAGCGTAGTCTAGATTAGCATAAACAACTTTCTTCCCCCTATTTTTTTGCCACTTGATTTCGTACAAGCAAGAGGCTGCTCACCTCCCTGAGGACGACCCGTACTTGCCACCGCTTCATCGCGGCCGTGCACTTGCGGTTGAAATATAAAACGTTCAACACACAACTCATTACACTAACTACATTAACAAAATGAAACATTATACTGAAAGGAAATTCAACTAAGCAAGAAAGGAATATTAAAGAAGCTAATTAAAAGGAACATAAAAGTAAAGAAAATGCAAGAATTAAAAGACAAGATTAAAAGAAACTAAGAGCAATTATTTTATTTACATGACTCAAATTACAAGTGGCATTCTTCTTCACCTTCAGTTTTTGCTTCAAGGCTTTTGCTCCAAGTAGAGAGAATGCCATCAAGCAATGGGTGATTACAAAAGAAGGTGAAAAGTTCTATTTATAGCCATAGAAAAAGGTAATCCGGGACAATCCCCCCGTATGGGTCTAAACAAATACCAAAACTAGACTAAATACGCTTTAATACACGAATCACATAAATCTTAGCGGATCCGGACAAAAAGAGACCGTCAATTAGCGGTCTTGGACCGCTCTGGATTTTCTTCTGGGCCTTTCTGGATGTATTTGTTGGTCTTTGATGCATATACTTCGCTTGTTGGAGCTCCGACCCTAATAGAATTTCCAAAATACTCCCCATGATTGTCTGGAGTATTCTTGTTTGCTCATTGATCCTTTTATCTTGCATTCAGGTCCTTCGATCTTGCATCTTAGTCCTCGAGTCTCTTAACTCAGTCCTTTTTCCTGCTTTTTGGTCCTTTCATGCCTCTTCTCTTCAAACCTATTTATTTCTGAAATTCAAACATAAAGCTCGTTACGTAGCATTGTTTAGGTGAAAGATAATGGATATAAGATACAAATGTAAGCATGAAATGATGTCAATCAAATACTCCATACCTAGGTTTTGCTAGTCCCGAGCAAAACAAAGAAAGAGAAGCATACGAAAACAAGAAATCCTAAATCACTTTTGTAGAAATAACGGTTGCACTTATCACGTGCAACAAGCCGTTAAACCTCCTTGTCGCCAAGGAGGAGGAGTGTTGTCTCCTGAGGGTTTATCGATCATTGGACACGGTAATCCTACGGGCCGACTCTATATAGGTAATCAGTCCACACACCTAGCCTAATGAACCATTCATGCAAGTTAAATAAGGAATTAAGTGAAAGACATGGACAACCTCAACATCCTCAAGTGATACAAAGTGTAAAGTCCATTAAGGTTCTTATTTGCATTACAATTTTTTTCCTCTTTTTGTTTATTTTCTTATTTTTTCTTATTTTCTTTTTATTAGTTTGAGTTTCATTCTCCTAGGATCAGGTTTCGTGCATCATTGCCTATCAGGACTTACACTTTCACGTACACCTTTCCCTAAATCTCCAAATAGAGCAATCCCAACCACCCGTGTAACAGGAGTTCGGTTGGTGCATCCCAAGTCAAATGACTCGAAAGCACCAGGCACAAAGTCCCCTCAGACCTACTTTCCCAAGTGATAGGAGCCGTGCGAGAAGAGAGAACACCTACTCACTTATTTCTTATCTACACATGAACCAAAACCCCTACACTTAATGTCTCACAACAAGATTTAAAGGGTCCTTGACTAAAACAAACTTCCTTAATTAACAGACACGAATTATTTACTCACTAGGTTCAGGGTGGACATCTTTAAATGTTTGAGTACTGAAACCCTATGGTTACTTGCCCCCCGAGGAAAAACCAGGGTGCATCCTAACGACGCGATAAGACCTAAAGTCGGTCTACAAGATATCCTAATGCACCAAGTTCAAGACAATTTTGGGAGCTTTCTTTTTTACTTTACCTCTCAACGGTTTTGCACATGTTAAACACACGCAAAACACACAAAACATTTTTTCTTTCATAAAGACATGAAGATTTTGAAAGAAATGTGAAAATTTTAAAGCACTTGCCAAGCAAAAGAAGACAAGTCACCCAAGGATCATGGCAAGCAGATATATCGATATTAAATGCAGCACACTAACATGACCCTAACAATGAACACAAAAGAAAATAAAATCAAAGGAAAAATACTCGACTATGTACACACGTCAAACACCCCCCACACCTACTTCATACATTGTCCTTAATGAATGGGAGCATGATACTACATGAATTTATGCATGAAAAAGAAAAGATCTCACCAACGTGGAGTACAAAGGGAAGTTCAAGGTTATGTTGATGGACACAAACATGAATTCCCTTAAAACCTGTGACATGCTAAAGAAGTGATACAAATACGTGAAAGAAGTGGGCCCAATATATATAAGTGTTGGGGCCCACAACAATCATTGCTCGCTCATGGAGTCTTTTATTGTACTTTTTCTTCTTCTTTTATTGAATATAACTATGTACAAACATAAGTTAGCATCTTAATTTTTCAAAAGTCATCAAATGGGAACCTCAAAGGTGGGTCAATGCTTTTGGAAATGGAACATGACACCACGTGGGGCCAGAATACTCATGTTTGAGCCCCCTCACAAAGAGCACAAGATGAAAAGAGAGGTTCATGAATTAGACGCAAAGGCGTCTCATTCAAAGGATCAAACTGAAAGAGCTTGAACCTCTCAAGAGTTTGGGAATAAGGGGCAATAGAAGAAGAGTTTCGCCCATTGCAGTACCGAAGTCGGAACGAGGTCAAGAACCTCGTTAGGCATGTCCGACTCACCAGGCGAGCAAAATATGGGTCTCATACCCAAGGTATCCTCCAAAGAACTCCTAATACCAGGGAGAATTGTCCTAGTCCCAACAATGATATGGATGGTCGCCCATGTAACCATCCATCTTAACAAAAAACTCTCGAGTCGACCACTCTCACCACCACGAGGCTAAGTTCGCAAAAAAGTGCTCGACTCGACCTAAAAACACTACCAGATAGTGTAAACGGGGGGAGACTAGAACGTAGAAGTAGGTGAGAAGAAGATGACTCAGAGGAGAAGGGGAAGAATCCTTAGAAACTAGCATGGGTAGTGGGAGAGGGTAGAAGCATAATCTAGCAAGCACGACTAAAAAAAATTTATGGCTATGGGTCCTTAGGCTAGACGACGCCTAACCTCGAGATCACTAGTCTCGACATGCCTGACCTCCCTACAATGAAGACCACAATGCCCAGCAAGTGATACCAGATCCGCAGATCCAGTACCTCCTACTATCGACAAGGCAAGCGACGCCAATAAGGTCATCACGGTCTCAACTCGATAACTCTCCCAATGCGTCTCAACTCCTTATGGCCAATGTCTACATGCTTTTCGTTTAAGGCTTTACTAAAGAGTGATTTTTGGGGCCAAGAAAAGGGTGATGAAATCCCCCACCTTATCTTTTATGGGACATCCCGTCCTTAGTAGCGTTTTGATCTTAAATCTAGCAATCAATTCTCCAATCAAACACTCAACTCACTCTTGTCCCGATGCACCTTACTAACTAATACATGATCTAAACATGCATGAATGAGAGAATTGGGTGCACGTACCTCACGCCAGCAATCAACAAACAAATGTAAAGCAAAGAAAAGACAAATGCAAGCAAGGTCTACAAATGATGCATGACCTAGATGGCAATCAATCTATTCTTTTGCTTTGAGTATTAAGGTCCAAGTTGAGTACTGTTAATCTAGGAGCAAACTAAAAGTCAGAACATGCAAGATTGCGCTCCAGATAATTAACAAGAAAACACAAAGTACAAGAACAAAACTGGAACCTAAAGACGCTCACCAGGCCGCCAATTGGCGGTCCCAGACCGCTGATTGGCGGTCACTATTGAGTGTTTCGCTCTCTAATTCCTCCAGTCAGCTCCCCTTGATCCTCAGGATCCCAGAAACAAATCAAAACTAAAAAGAAAAATTAGAACCACTTGAATCGTCCAAACCAAAGTCTGGACAGAACACCTCCCCGGTAATGGTGCCAAAAACTTGATTGATACGTATTAATTAACTGCAAGTGCACGGCCGCGTTGAAGCGGTGACAAATACGGGTCGATCCACAGGGAGGTGTGTCGACTTTGGTTAGTTCGAAGGCGAGTGAGAAAAAAGAGGAGAAGAGATTGATTAAACTAAACTACACTAAACTAGTACCAACAAGGAAGGAAATGAAAGCACAAAATGAGCTAAAACTAAGCAAGTAATAAAGGAAGATAGAAAACAGGAATGGAAAACCCCTAAGGGGTGGAGTGTGTGTACACATGAAATAAGAAGTGATGAATGCATACAATAAGCTCAAGTGTAGTTAGTGTTTGTAATGCATAAGAAGTACCTCATGGCGGGACCTATCATTCAAACAACTAACCTAAGTGATTAATATGAGCATGACAAGTTTGTTATTAAGAACCTAAGCAAGCATGGAATGTACCTAAACATTATGGCAGAAACCATCACGTTAAGTGTTCTCATTAATTCAAACAAGCATACTAACATTTCTCACATACAATAATGTTTATCATTCATTCCATCTACATAACATGTATAAACATCTAGCCACCCCCAAAGGGAATGGAACTACTCACTAATCATTTCACTGCAAACTATATTAACAAAACAAAACATTCTAATGAAAGGCAATTAAACTATACAAACAAAAAAATATTAAAGATGCTAAATGAAAGGAAATTAAACTCAAGAAGCATGCAAGAATTAAAAGACAAGACAATATTAAAAGAAACTAATAAAAAATATTTTATTAACATCACTCATATTGTTAGTGGTATTCTTCTCCACCTTGAGGTTTTGCTTCAAGGCTTTTACTCCAAGTAGAGAGAATGCCACCAAGCAATGGGTGATTACAAATGAGGAGGAAAAGTTCTATTTATAGCCATAGAAAAAGGTAATCTGGGACAACCCTCTGGTATGGGACAAAATGTATACCAAAAATAGACTAAACACAACCAAATACATGACCCGCCAAAGTCGTAGCGGATCCATACCAAAACCGACCGCCAATCAGCGGTCTTGGACCGCCAATTGGCGGTCTATATTGTATGGATCCGGCCTGGTTTTGGTGTGTGGTTGTCTGGCTTCATTTCCTCTGTTTTGATGCATCCGAGTAGGTTGTTGGAGCTCAGGACCGAATCGAATTGCCAAAATACTCCTCAAGATGGTGTGGAGTTTCTTGATTTGCTCCTTGGTCCTTTGGGCTTACATTCGGGTCCTTCCCTCTTGCATCTCAGTCCCCAAGTCTTGAAACTCAGTCCTTTTCCTTGCTTCTCGGTCCTTTAATGAATCTTCTGCTCAATCTTGTTTATTCCTAAAACTCAAACATAAAATTCGTTACGTAGTATTCTTTTGGTTCACGATAATGGATATAAGACAGAAATATATGCACGATATGATGTCAATCAAATACCCCCACACCTAACTTTTGCTAGTCTCAAGCAAAACAAAGAAAGAGAAAAATAAAAGAAAGTAAGACGCTTACGAAAAACATCGAAATCCTAACTCACATTTCTAGGAATCACGGTTGCACTTAGCACATGCATCAAGCCGTTAAACCTCCTTGTCGCCAAGGAGGAGTGTTGTCTCCTAAAGGTTACCAGCGGATATACCCACAAAATCCGAACATAGAAACTTGACTCCAGGTTGAATGGGTCCAGAATACCAGGGAGAATTGTCCTCGTCCAAACAATGATATGGATGGTTGCCCATGTGACCATCCATCTCAACAAAAAATTCTCGAGTCGACCACTCTCACCACCACGAGGCTAAGTTCGCAAAAGTGTTCGACTCGACCCAAAAACGCTACCAGAGAGTGTAAAGGGGGGGGGGGGAGACTAGAACGTAGAAATAGGTGAGAAGAAGATGACTCAGAGGAGAAGGGAAGAATCCTTAGAAACTAGCATGGGTAGTGGGATAGGGTAGAAACCTAATCTAGCAAGCACGACTCAAACAATTTATGGCTATCGGTCCTTAGGCTAGACGACGCCTAACTTCGAGATCACTAGTTTCGACATGCCTGACCTCCCTACAATGAAGACCACAATGCCCAGCAAGTGATACCAGATCCGGAGATCCAGTACCTCCTACTATCGACAAGGCAAGCGACACCGATCAGGTCATGACGGTCTCAACTCGATCACTCTCCTAATGCGTCCCAAATCCTTAGGCCCAATGTCTACATGATTTTCGATTAAGGCTTTACTTAAGAGTGATTTTTGAGGCCAAGAAAAGGGTGATGAAATCCCCCACCTTATCTTTTATGGCACATCCCCTCATTAGTGGCGTTTTCGTCCTAAATGTACCAATCAATTCTCTAATGAAACACTGAACTCACTCTTGTCCCGATGCACCTTACTAACTAATACATGATCTAAACATGCATGAATGAGAGAATTGGGTGCACGTACCTCACGCAAACAATCAACAAAATAATGTAAAGCAAAGAAAAGACAAATGCGTGCAAGGTCTACAAGTGATGCATGACCTAGATGGAAATCAATCTATTCTTTTGCTTTGAGTATTAAGGTCCAAGTTGATTAAAGGAGATTGATTGTTAATCTGGGAGAAAACTATAAGTCAGAACATGCAAGATTGCACTCCCAGAAAACTAATATGAAAGGACAAACTACTAGAACAAAACTGGAAGCTAAAGACACTCACCAGGCCGCCAATTGACCGTCCCAGACCGCTGATTGGCGGTCACTGTTGAGTGTTTCGCTCTCCAATTCCTCCAGTATCCTCCCCTTGATCTTCAGGATCCCTGAAACAAATCAAAACTAAAAAAGAAAAATTAAAACCAATCGAATCGTCCAAACCAAAGTCTGGACAGAACACCTCCCCGACAATGGCGCCAAAAACTTGATTGATACATTTTAATTAACTGCAAGTGCAAGACCGTGTTGAAGCGGTGGCAAATACGGGTCGATCCACAGGGAGGTGTGTCGACTTTGGTTAGTTCGAAGGCGAGTGAGAAACAAAGAGGAGAAGAGATTGATTAAACTAAACTACACTAAACTAGTAGCAACAAGGAAGGAAATGAGAGCACAAAACGAACTAAAACTAAGCCACTAATAAAGGAAGATAGAAATCAGGAATGGAAAACCCCTAAGGGGTGGAGTGTGTGTACACATGAAATAAGAAGTGATGAATGCATACAATAAGCTCAAGTGTAGTTAGTGTTTGTAATGCATAAGAACTAACTCATGGCAAGACCTATCATTCAAAGCACTAACCTAAGTGATTAATATGAGCATGACAAGTTTGTTATTATGAACCTAAGCAAGCTGGAATCTACCTTAACATTATGGCAAAAATCATCAAGTTAAGTGTTCTCATTTATTCAAACAAGCATACCAACATTTCTCACATACAACAATGTTTAGCATTCATTTCATCTACATAACATGTATAAACATCTACTCCACCCCCAAAGCGGATGGAACTACTCACTAATCATTACACTACAAACTACATTAACAAAAGAAAACATTCTAATGAAAGGCAATTAAACTAAGCAAACAAGAAATATTAAAGAAGCTAAATGAAAGGAAATTAAACTAAAGAAGCATTGCAAGAATATAAAGACAAGACAATATTAAAACAAACTAAGAAAACTTATTTTATTAACATGACTCACATTGTAAGTGGCATTCTTCTCCACCTTGAGTTTTTTGCTTTAAGGCTTTTACTCCAAGTAGAGCGAATGCCACCAAGCAATGGGTGATTACAATGAGGAGGAAGAGTTCTATTTATAGCCTTAGAAAAAGGTAATCCGGGACAATCTCCCAGTATGGGACTAAGTGTATACCAAAAATAGACTAAACACAACCTAATACATGACCCGCAAAAGTCTTAGCGGATCCAGACCAAAACCGACCGCCAATTGGCGGTCTATATTGTCTGGATCTGGCCTGGTTTGGTGTGTGGTTGTCTGGCTTCATTCGTTCATGTTTGATGCATCCGAGTAAATTGCTGGAGCTCAGGACCGAATCGAATTTCCAAAATACTCCTCATGATGGTGTGGAGTTTCTTGATTTGCTCCTTGGTCCTTTGGGATTACATCCGGGTCCTTCCCTCTTGCATCTCAGTCCCCAAGTCTTACAACTCAGTCCATTTCCTTGCTTCTAGGTCCTTTTATGCATATTCTCCTCAATCTTGTTTATTCCTATAACTCAAATATAAAACTCGTTACGTAACATCGTTTAGGTTCAAGATAATGGATATAAGACACAAATATATGCGTGATATTATGTCAATGATTCACAAAGAACACCTTCCTCCAAGACATCATCATGAGTTGGTTTGCCTGTTTCGAGAGAACTTAAAGTGCCACTCTCTCTAAATGGTGTTGCAGCTGAAGTAGAGCGCTCCCCACGCTCCATTTGAGTAGAAAATCAAGGCTTTTAAATGGAACAATTCTAAACTAGAAAATCAGGGGATGGATGAGAGGACCCTAGAGCCCCGTTCTCTCTCTAAACCATATCTCTCACAGCCTGTGAGATCGTCGGAGGTGTGTGGTGAGCGACAAAGAAGACGGAGTTCGTGATCGTGCTCAGGAAGAGATTCGTCTAAGAAACACTTGTGGTGAGGAGGTGATCGCCGTGGGTCTTCAAATGTTTCTTCAATCCTTCAAGGTATGTCAAGCTTCTCTTTAATACTCAACCGAGGTGTGTGAGTGGTCAATTTAATTGACAGAGGTCATTAGGCTCGTCGGAGGTTGAAGTGCAACAAGTTGCTGCTGAATAACGGTCGACCAGCGTATGCCTTCGTCGACCAATGCTAGTGTAAATGCGGGTTTCTGCCTTGCACCGGTCGAATGATGCTGTGGGGTGGTCGACTGGTCAAGCATTTCAGGTGGACTCTGATATTTTCTATCGAATGGGTCCCATTTTCCGTTCGACCGGTGGCACTGTTGGTGACTCAGTTGGGCGCACAGACCATTCAAACGGTCGACCTCCCTGATGACCAGTTTGATCGATTGGACGTGTAGCAAGTCAGTTGGGGCCTAGACCTTCTAAATGGTTGACCGTCTATATGATTTGTTTGACCGATAGCTTAAGTTAACTTAAAGTGTGTTAGACTGGTTCGTTTTTTTGTTCTCTGTTTTCAGTCGAATTGGTCCCCTTTCTCGTTCAACCGTTGGGGTGTTTATTTTTTTGATAATACCTAGGACATACACCATCCAAATGGTCGACCGCCTATGACCATTGGTTCAACCGATTGGTAGTTTTGTCAGCTGAACCTGGGAGTTGACCATCCAAATGGTTGACTGCCCATGACTTTTGGTTCTACCATTGTATGTTGGATTTCATTCGACCGGCTAGGTGACCGTTGAACCATACAAGTTAATTGAGGGAGTCGGTCGACTGGTATGTTTGGTTTGGTCGACCAGTATGTTTGGTTTGGTCGACCGTTGTTGCTCTATTTTGTGTTTTGTGGTGTGTGTGATCAGGTTGAGGGCAATGGTTTCACCGACCCTTTTGAGGCAACAGAAAGAATATACTGGCTTAAAAGGGATCGGTGGTGAGTTGTGGCTCTACGGAGCGGGTTGTGGCTTTATGGAGTGATTCTGGGCTCTGGAGCGACCGCCCTTGTGAGGTGGGAGTTGTTGGCCGTCGATGTTCTGACAGTGGTGCCTTATGTGCACGTGAGTTGTGGGGGATGGGTGAGAGGTCCCTAGAGCCCCGTTGTAGTTTGTATCTGTTGTGGTTGGGAGAGAGGTCCCCAGTGCCCAGTATCGACGATCATGTTTTATTTCTGTTGCATTTGTATCGTTCTATGTTTGTTGTTATCTAGTTCATATATGTGTTATGGGTTTGACATATGGGGTTTCCTTATGCAAACTGATGCATAGTTTTATTTTTGCATTTGAGGTCGTGAGCGGCGATAAGGGATGGTGACAGAGGAAGAGCACACCTAGGACGGATCCTGTTGTCTCTCATTTTGGAGGTTGTAGTGATTACATGTACATTTATTTCATAGCCTTTTGATCACTTTGAAACATTCGGATATATATATATATATGTGCACATTGTGTTGTCTTCTGTAATATCCTCATGTATGTGATTTGACCTTGTTGTTGTCAGTTTATCTTATTAATTGAAAGTTTTTAATTTTTCTACTGCTTGAGGATGTTATAGTAATTGTGTTTAAGTCAGTTGACCAAATGATAAGATGAAAATACTAAGCGAACATCCTGATCTTCTTGTGCTTGCGTTACACTATTATTCACACCTTGCATCCCTTGTTTTCATCATTCTTCCTGCATCCCTTGTTTTCGTCATTCTTCCTTGAATCCGTATTGACATATCATTAGACTTCTTATTCTTTAATGTTTGTCGAATTGTTCACGAAGGACAACTTTTTACATGTCCAAAAGAGACACTACTATAAAGGCATGTCTCAGTCCCCAAGGGTAGTATTCACTTGTTCAGCTTTTAAGGAGCCCTGGTGTCAAAATTGCAACATGGCTATCACAAGTTCACAACTCCATGCTTCGAATATCCATGTTTAGTTGGGATCCCATCAAAATTCAAAATAAATAAATAAAAACGTAAACAAACTGAGTTATAACAATAAATATCCTCTTAAACACAACAGGGTTCATGACAACTTGCGTCACATAATATAATAATCACATCAAATCAGGCAAGAAATAGAATATGTAATGTTTTGTACTTTTGTGTGAAGCCGGTTCAATTTCTGAAGCACTTGAAATGATGCATATTTTCAAGATAAAGGTAATATCTTTATTAAGATATTAAAAGCACTCACAGAAACTCAGTTACAGAATGAGAAGGAAGGCGAGTAAATTGGTTATTTGTGTTAGCAAACAACGATTCTACAGGTTCAGGAGTACCTTTCTTGGAGAGAACCTGTGGTAGTGGAAGGAAGATCGGAGGTCACCTTATAGAATCATTTTCACCGGTCGGTCTCCTACTCTCTTGGAGAAGGAGCGCGAGTCCACAAACCAAGAGTCCACGGAATGAGCTTGGTGGAGGTGGAGGGACGAAATGGGAGAGAGAGAAGGTGGCGGCTAGTGTGGGTGGAGGCTAGGGTTTCCACACTTGTTGTTCTATCCAATGGGAGGCTCCCCTCCTTATATAGATGGATCCACCCTAAATGCTTAAATGTGTAGTCCAATACGGACGCGCCATGTGTCAGTGCTTTGGACAAATATCTTATTAATCCTAGATTAATCCAATATCTCCCACTTGCACGACAACACGATAACAACATGTCATCTGCCTTTGTGTCGCCGACACATATGCATATATCCCTGATACATACAATCACACAATGGCAATATGTCACCTCTTTATGTGTCCCCGACACATATGTATATATCCCTGATACATACAACTACTCCTCTCTCGAAGTACACATCCACAATACGCAAGTCTCTGATCATGTATCCTCGATACACGACCATCTGTGTCCACGACATATGTACTCTTCCGATCATACGGACAAATGGGTCGTGTGACCGGTGATGCACCTGCAATTTAGGAGTCTCAAACTAGAAACCTTACTAGAAGGCCAGAATGACAACATCCTCATAAAACAACAAATAGGCAGTCAAAATGCACATCACAGTTCCCCTGGTTTACTCAGAAACTCACTTAACATGAACGGTATCTCGATCCCTCGGAGAGAATACCTTCTTGTCCACAAGGTACTTGCTACTGTATCCAATACAGTTGGGCCCAACAAATACTTTTAGTGCAGTCGAGTCAAACCTTTCCCTTCGCCCCAGACCACCATTACACTCAGAGCTGACTCCTTTCCCGAAGATGCCTCTTTAGAACGAATCTCTCATGGTCATAGATAACATCCCAAAGTAGCCACATCAACTCTATGCTTCTTGGTGTCGTCGAAGGTCACTGTGGGCAACTAATGACAATCAAGTCTTGGACTCACACAGTGAAGGAGCAGGGATCCATCCTTTCACTTCCAAATGGTCGCTGAGCACATGTTGTATGACAAACATGTTATGGTGGATCATACTGTACACAACAGTATGTCTGTCTCTCAACACTATACAAGTCTTAGTCCAGTCGCACCACCTCTGCGCCTGACCTGAGCTTCATCATTGTCGTCTTAACACCATACAGGTGCCACCTTGCGACACATGTGATGCTCGCACTTGGATTCTATAGGTCACATGAATCGTGGGAACATTCATGTCAATCCTCAGCAACATAGAGGATCTCATCTTGATTCCTAATCAAGGCGACTGTCCTATCATCAACTGCTCTGGATCTATCATACAAGATCTCCTCATAATCAGTCTCATCTCTGCTCGCTAGCAAAAGCGCTAGAGGCGAATGCTCGTGTGAGTGAGCATTCTTCAGCCTATTGACAAAATAATATTTTATGCTAGAACAACTACATCAACCAAACAGATATAGTCGACAGGAAAACACAATCACTCATAAAAGGAAGTTAGACATGTCAATGCATCAAAGTCTGCATAAGCCTAAGGACTTCACATGAGACACAAACGAGTCCTTAGCTATAGCCTTGGTAAGAGGGTCAGCTACCATAAGACTAGAAGACACATGTCTTAACACAACTTCCTTTCTCGCTATGATGTCCTTCACAAAATGATACGTAACCTGTATAGGTTTGGTCTTTCCATTTATATTTGGGGTCTTTCACATAACAAAGGGCAGCCATGCTGTCACAATAGACAACAACAGGCTCATCCGATGTCTCTACTAGCCCAGTATGTTGTAAGAACTTCCTCAACCAAACTGCCTCCTGTACTGCTGTAGAGCATGCAACATACTCTGCTTCCATAGTCGACAGGACTATACAGGTTTGCTTCTTGCTGGACCATGAGATGGCCCCATTAGCCAGCAAGAAAGCATAACCAGAGGTAGACATCCTTTCATCAATGTCTCCAGCCCAATCGGCATCACTATAGCCAATTAGGCGGAGATCTAATGCTTGGTAACACATCATGTAGATACTCGTTCCTCTGAGGTATCTCATGATTCTCTTGACTGCCTTCCAGTGCTCCATGCTTGGGCTAGACTGGCATCGACTCACCATGCCCACAACATAACAAATGTCTGGCCTAGTACACATCGTACATAAGGCTTCCCACAACATTGGAGTATGGAACCTTCCTCATTTTGGCCTTCTCTTTAGGAGTCTCAGGATGCTTATCAAGGCTCAAGTGCAAAGCCTTCTCAACAGGAGTGTCGATTGGTTTGCATTTGTCCATATGGTATTTCTTCAAGATGTTGTTAATATAAGTCTCTTGAGACAATCCCAGAAGTCTCTTGGACCTATTTCTAACAATCTTGACACCAAGGACGTAGCTAGCTTCACCCATGTCCTTCATATCAAACGTGGAGGACAACCACTCTTTAGTGGATTTCAGCAACTCTTTGCTATTGCCAGCCAGGAGTATGTCATAAAAATCTACCATTGGGTCTCTTAACGTACACACAGTGATCTTCCTCAAGCATAGAGAACACACTCTCTTATATAGCTTGATGGAAGCGAATGTTCCACTGTCTAGACGCTTGTTTTAAGCCATACAAGGACTTATTGAGCTTGCACACTTTGCGCTCTTGTCCTTTGACTTCAAAACCTTGAGGTTGATCCATATAGATCTCCTCCTCAAGTTCTACATTGAGAAAAGCAGTCTTTACATCCATTTGGTAAAGCTCTAAGTCCATCTGAGCTACAATAGCTAGTAGAAGGCGGATGGAGGCAAACCTAACCACGGGTGAAAAGGTTTCCTCAAAATCCACGCCTTCTCTTTGGGTGTAGCCTTTAGCTACCAGTCTAGCCTTGAATCTATCAATAGATCCATCCGCCTTCCTCTTAATCTTGAGGATCCACTTGGCCCCAATGGCCTTTCGGTTCGGCGGTAAGTTGACCAAGTCCCAGACTCGAATAACTTTCATCGACTCCAACTCTTCCTCTATAGCTTCTAAACACTCTTTCGCATTTGGACCTTCCAAAGGCTCTTTCAAGGTCTCCGGTTCTTGCTCATCGATTACTGTCATCCCAGATGATTTATAATCAATTTCTTTTTGAGCTATCATGAGGGCCTCTTCCTCTAAGCGAAACCGCCTATGAGGAATGAGACCGCGTTTACTTCGACGCAGATGGGTATCTGATGGCTCATCCTCCGTGAGAGCTATCGGATCCTCAGCATTGCTGCTCCCACTAGGATTGACTGGTGGAACCTCATGCTCAACTTCCAGATCGTGATCCTGTGGAGTGGCAATGTCCTCATCTTGTTGTTCAAAGAAGTCCACTGACTCTTTGATAGCTCCAGCAAGAGTTGGAAAAATATTTTCCAAGGCATCCCTAGACTCCAGTTCCGTCCTTTCATTCTCGTCTAACGATAAAAACATAACCTTTGGAGAGATTTCTGTATTTTACAAAGATACATTTTTTCCCTCTAGGTCCTAGTTTTCCATATCGGTGACTAGTAGAATGAATGTATGCCGTGCATCCCCAAGGATGCAGCAGACTAAAATCAGGCTTCCGTCCTGTCCATAACTCATATGGAGTTGAGTGAACCGATTTTGTTGGAAAACTATTGAGGATATAGGCAGCAATCATTAGAGCATCTCTCCAAAACGAAATTGGCAAGCTCGCATGCGCCATCATGGATCTAACCATGTCTAGCAACGTTCTATTCCTTCTCTCGGCAACACCATTTTGCTGAGGAGTATAAGGCATAGTGAGTTGTCTAGATATCCCCTTTTCATCACATAACTCTTTGAACATTATGGAGAGATACTCCCACCTCTGTCCGTTCTGAGAGTTTTTTTATCTTATTATCCAATTGATTCTCTACCAAGCTCAGGCATTTCTTAAAGCATTCTAGAGCTTCTGACTTGTGAGAAATAAGATAAATATGACCATATCTAGTGTAGTCATCAATAAATGTGATGAAGTAACTTTGTCCATGTCTAGTACGCACATTCAAAGGTCCACAAATATCTGAGTGAATTAGTTCTAAAGGAGAAGTAGCCCTAATGGCTTTTCGGAACGGTTTTCTAGTTGCCTTTCCAGCTAGACAAGATTCACAAGTCAACAATTCAAATTTGGAGCATTCTCCTAATACCCCCTCCTTTGCCAACTTGTTCATCCGGTCAACACCAATGTGACCTCGTCTAGCATGCCACATAACTGAATCATTATTCATGGAACTTTGACTCATAAAGGCACTAGTGTTATGATTGAAATCATAAATTGCGTCCAACACAATAAAACTGTCTGAAAGAAAGGCACGTCCATAATAAATGTTAGCAAGGTATAAACCCACATCATTGTTCTCAAAAACAACTTTAAAACCATGTCTCATCAAAACAACAACAAAAATAATATTTCACCGTATAGCTGGTGTATACAACATATCGTGAAGTAATAGGATCCGGCCACTTCGCAAAGCCACTTTGCATATGCCAACTCCAAGAACTTCAATGTTAGTGTTGTTCGCCATGTTTATTCGCCTACCACTTCGAACACGGCGATATTCCACGAAGGCAGAACGATCCTTTGTTACGTGGTCCCTGGCACCTGAATCCACAATCAACACAGGAGAGTGATCAGTGAGCATCACAGAACTAGTCACGTTACAATTCAAGGGATTACACACAGTAATTACCTTTTGCTCAGTGCACTCACGAGCAAAATGTCCAGTCTTTTGGCAGTTAAAAGAAGTCACATTAGACTTATCTTTCCCACCTCTGGATCCTCGAGGTCGTTTCTTTCCAGCTTTGTTTTCTGTTTTGTTTTTATTTGCACCCTTCTTGCCTTTAAAACCCTGAGCTCTATCTCTTTTGCGCTTAAAACCTGCACTCCTCCGAGGAGTGCCAACTTCAGCAGCAAACACTTTAGTTAGAGGGGCTTCCGCAAGCATGCGGTCCTCCTCCAGCTCTAGGTGTTTTGCGGCCTGGTCAAATGTCCCGATGTCATCAACATGAGTCAGATGGACCTTCATATGCTCCCAACTCTTCGAAGGCAATGATCTGATGAGAGCAGACACTTGCTCCTCATCGGTCTTAGCACGACCGACAACGCTCAACTCGCTTATTATGTTTGACATTGTGGTAATATGCTGCCTCATCGTGTAACCTTGGTGCATTTTATACCCATCAAACATGAGCCCAAGCTGGCGGGCCCTTGTGACGGAGGTCACTCCGTACTGAAACTTCACAGCTTCCCACAAGGCCTTTGCATTTCGTAATTTTTCGAACCGCAGTAACAAATCATCTCGCATCGAACTCAGAATTGTAATGCGAGCAATACAGTCTTTCTTTTTCCATGCATTATAGACATCCATATTTCTGCGATGCTGCGCAGTGTTCCCCTCCTCAGGGGAGACATAGTTTGGGTTATATTTTCTAACATGTCCTGATCCTCTAAGAGATACTCAATTTTACGATGCCACAGATCGTAATTTCTTTCATTGATTTTATCTCCTCGAGTCAGATCAGCGACAATACTTTTGGAAGCAGCCATAAAAATCTAGGACAAAAAAACCACATAGCGATACATGAGTTCTAGCATAAAAATACAACGAGCCACAATATTAATAAAAAATAAACTAACTTAATAACTATAGCATTCAGACCAAAGGAAAACATAAAGCATTTGATCAAATCCTCATGCAATAGTTAATAAAGCTATTTTACCAATTCATATATTGCGCTCTATCATGATTTAATAACCCTAAAAAACGCATAAATCTTGGCAAATCAGCAGCAAATAAATAATTATCCGCCGGTTGCAAGGTGGTTTACACAAAACACTTCTACCTTGCAACTCCCACTAGGCATGCAAGTACCAAAAAAATGTTCCTTTCAGAACATTCCAATCAAGATCACACAGAAATTAATTGCTACATTACTTCCATATCGAGATGGGAACCTGCATAAGCCTTATAGCAATAATATCGCAATAACAAAAATAATGGAGCCCCTCGTCTCCCAAGGGCTATAAACAGTCCACAGTCCATAATTATTACAGTCCATAAATATTACAGCCCATTGCGATATCTATTGCAAATGGAAATGAATGAATGAAATTACGCTCAACTCTCAATAAGGCAGCAAAAATAAATCAGCATCCATTCACACCATACAAGCACAATCTTTCCATACGTTAGCACAATCACACGCATGAGTAAAGTGTACACCACTTCCAAATAAGAAGGAAGTAATATATAAGGAAACAACGCATATATGGAGCATAAGAAAAACGTATATGGAAATACCAATCAATCTCCATAATAGTATCTCAAAACAGAAATTTTCTTTTCTTTCCCCAATCAACATAATCATGAGAGCGTAAAAAATTATCCTACTCGCATTAGGAAAGAAAAATCCGGAAAAATCCTCAAAGAGATCACATGTATGTGGATTTAAACATAAAGGAAATATTTCAAATGAAATGCATGCTATCATTCCAAAAAATCCGAAATTCCTTAAATGAGATCAACACATATATGTGCATCAAAGGAAAGCATTCAAAAAATACTTTTAAGGCAACAAAATTCCTGCCCATAATATGCTCTAAAAAATTTCAGAATTTGTCAATCTTTCCTTAATCAATATAAGCATGCAATCAACAAAAATTATGCTACTTGTATTGGAAAGAAAAAAATCGAAATTTTGAAGAGAACAGCAAGCATATATGCGCATTTTTCAGTAAGGAAACCAATCAATCACATGCATGTTAATGCTCCAAAAACAGCCATATCCGAAATTCTGTGGAGCAACAAGGAAACACAATTATCATGCATATGCATATGGAAATAAACATCTACTCTAGATGCATGCTCATATTGAAAAATGCTAAAAAAACGAGCATGTACACGAAATTCCAGCAAACATGAGATCTAGTCATGCATGTACACGAATCAGAGATAACAACATTTGATCTGTCCATGCAATCCGACATGCATGATGATATACAAATGACATACAAACATTATCATCTAATTCAAGCATGAAAAAATATCAGAGAATTAAAATACTGATTATCATATAAAACATCCACAAAAACAGAAGATCATCATGATAGGGTTAACACAGATTTCATGTATACATGCTCAAAGATTAGAATAAATAATATCTAACCCTAATTCGGAAAAATCAGGAAAAATAGACATCTGATTTCATGTATACATCTGCATGATTTAGAAGAATCAACATGGAAAATAACTTCTGATTTTATCTAATACATGCGCAAAGAATAGAGGTAACAACATAGAAAAAACAGAATTCTGGACACATTTATTTATGTGCAATGATAGGAGAGCAACATATCATATTGGCTCGAAATAAAATCAGGAAAAATCCATCTTAAACCATGCATACATGCGCAATAATGGAGGAGCAAAATCTAACCCTAGATGCATGCTCTAATGAACCAAAACATTCGCAACAAGTAGAGTCTAGTCTAAACCCTAATCGCATGTTAGAAAGAACTCAGCAAACATGCACCACTTATATCTCTAAATGAACGATCATATTATTTCATTTAAAGATAAAAAAACCTCTGAGTTTTCATTTCCAGAATATAAAAAAATGAATTTGAAAGAAAAAAACATGAACAATCAAAATATATAACATGCGCATCATGTAAATAAGCAATGCTTATTTTTCTGTTATCTTTCTTTCTCCAAAAAACATGACCACCGAATTTTTATGTCAAATCAGATTATCATGAAACAACAATTCGTCAAGCATGGTGAGGATTCGAAGGTAACCGAGATGGCTCTGGTACCAATGTTAGGAAACAACGGTTCTACAGGTTCAGGAGTACCTTTCTTGTAGAGAACCTGTGACAACAGAAGGAAGATCGGAGGTCACCTTACGGAATCCTTTTCACCGGTCGGTCTCCTACTCTCTTGGAGAAGGAACGCGAGTCCACAAACCAAGAGTCCACGGAACGAGCTTGATGGAGGTGGAGGGACGAAATGGGAGAGAGAGAAGGTGGCGGCTAGGGTAGGTGGATGCTAGGGTTTGCACACTTGTTCCATCCAATGGGAGGCTCCCCTCCTTATATAGATGGCTCCACCCTAAACCCTTAAATGTGTAGTCCAATAGGGACGTGCCATGTGTCAGTGCTTTGGGCAAATATCTTCTTAAGCATTATATTAATACAATATAAACAGTCCACAGTCCATAATTATTACAGTCCATAAATATTACAGACCATTGCGATATCTATTGCAAATGGAAATGAATGAATGAAATTACGCTCAACTCTCAATAAGGCAGCAAAAATAAATCAGCATCCATTCACACCATTCATACCATACAAACGCAATCTTTCCATACGTTAGCACAATCACACGCATGAATAAAGTGTACACCACTTCCAAATAAGAAGGAAGTAATATATTTGGAAACAACGCATATATGGAGCATAAGAAAAACGTATATGGAAATACCAATCAATCTCCATAATAGTATCTGAAAATAGAAATTTTCTTTTCTTTCCCCAATCAACATAATCATGAGAGCGTAAAAATTATCCAACTCGCATTAGGAAAGAAAAATCCGGAAAAATCCTCAATGAGATCAACACATATATGTGCATCAAAGGAAAGAATTCAAAAAATACTTTTAAGGCAACAAAACTCCAGCCCATAATATGCTCTAAAAAAATTCAGAATTTCCCAATCTTTCCTTAATCAATATAAGCATGCAATCAACAATAATTATGCTACTTGTATTGGAAAGAAAAAGTTCGAAATTTTCAAGAGAACAACAAGCATATATGCGCATTTTTCAGAAAGGAAACCAATCAATCACACACATGTTAATGCTGCAAAAACAGCCATATCAAAAATTCTTTGGAGCAACAAGGCAACCAATTATCATGCATACGCATATGGCAATAAACATCTACTCTAGATGCATGCTCATATTGAAAAATGCTAAATAAACAAGCATATACACGAAATTCCAGCAAACATGAGATCTAGTCATGCATGTACACGAATCAGATATAACAACACTTCATCCGTCCATGCAATCCGACATGCATGATGATATACAAATGACATACAAACATTATCATCTAATTCAAACATGAAAAAATATCAGAGAATTAAACTACTGATTATCATATAAAACATGCGCAAAAACAGAAGATCATCATGATAGGGTTAACACAGATTTCATGTATACATGCTCAAAGATTAGAATAAATAATATCTAACACTAATTCGGAAAAATCAGGAAAAATAGACATCTGATTTCATGTATACATGTGCATGATTTAGAAGAATCAACATGGAAAATAACTTCTGATTTTATCTAATACATGCACAAAGAATAGAGGTAACAACACAGGAAAAAAAAGAATTTTGTCTCATCTATTTATGTGCAATGATAGGAGAGCAACATATCATATTGGCTCGAAATAAAATCAGGAAAAATCCATCTTAAACCATGCATACATGCGCAAGAATGGAGGAGCAAAATCTAACCCTAGATGCATGCTCTAATGAACAAAAACATGCGCAACAAGTAGAGTCTAGTCTAAACCCTAATCGCATGTTAGAAAGAACTCAGCAAACATTCACCACTTACATCTCTAAATGAACGATCATATTATTTCATTTAAAGATAAAAAAAACTCTGAGTTTTCATTTCCAGAATATCAAAAAACGAATTTGAAAGAAAAAACATGAACAATCAACATATATAACATGTGCATCAAGTAAATAAGCAATGCTGATTTTTCTGTTATCTTTCTTTCTCCAAAAAACATAACCACCGAATTTTTATCTCAAATCAGATTATCATGAAACAAAAATTCGTCAAGCATGGTGAGGATTCGATGGTAACCGAGATGGCTCTGGTACCAATGTTAGGAAACAACGATTCTACATGTTCAGGAGTACCTTTCTTGGAGAGAACATGTGGCAGCGGAAGGAAGATCGGCGGTCACCTTACGGAATCCTTTTCACCGGTCGGTCTCCTACTCTCTTGGAGAAGGAGCGCGAGTGCACAAACCAAGAGTCCACGGAATGAGCTTGGTGGAGGTGGAGGGACGAAATGGGAGAGAGAGAAGGTGGCGGCTAGGCTGGTGGAGGCTAGGGTTTGCACACTTGTTGTTCCATCCAATGGGAGGCTCCCCTCCTTATATAGATGGCTCCACCCAAAACCCTTAAATGTGTAGTCCAATAGGGGCGCACCATGTGTCAGTGCTTTGGGCAAATATCTTCTTAATCCTATATTAATACAATATAAATAGTCCACAGTCCATAATTATTACAGTCCATAAATATTACAGCCCATTGCGATATCTATTGCAAATGCAAATGAATGAATGAAATTACGCTCAACTCTCAATAAGGCAGCAAAAATAAATCAGCATCAATTAACACCATTCATACCATACAAGCGCAATCTTTCCATACGTTAGCACAATCACATGCATGAGTAAAGTGTACACCACTTCAAAATAAGAAGGAAGTAATATATTAGGAAAAAACGCATATATGGAGCATAAGAAAAATGTATATGGAAATACCAATCAATCTCCATAATAGTATCTCAAAACAAAAAAATTCTTTTCTTTCCCCAATCAACTTAATCATGAGAGCGTAAAAATTATCCTACTCGCATTAGGAAAGAAAAATCCGGAAAAATCCTCAATGAGATCAACACATATATGTGCATTAAAGGAAAGAATTCAAAAAATACTTTTAAGGCAACAAAACTCCAGCCCATAATATGTTCTAAAATTTTTCAGAATTTGCCAGTCTTTCCTTAATCAATATAAGTATGCAATCAACAATAATTATGCTACTTTTATTGGAAAGAAAAAATTCGAAATTTTCAAGAGAACAACAAGCATATATGCGCATTTTTTAGTAAGGAAACCAATCAATCACATGCATGTTAATGCTCCAAAAACAGCCATATCCAAAATTCTTTGGAGCAACAAGGCAACACAATTATCATGCATATGCATATGACAATAAACATCTACTCTAGATGCATGCTCATATTGAAAAATGCTAAATAAACAAGCATATACACGAAATTCCAGCAAACATGAGATCTAGTCATGCATGTACACGAATCAGAGATAACAACACTTGATCCGCCCATGCAATCCGACATGCATGAGGATATACAAATGACATAAAACATTATCATCTAATTCAAGCATGAAAAAATATCAGAGAATTAAACTACTGATTATCATATAAAACATTCGCAAAAACAGAAGCTCGTCATGATAGGGTCAACACAGATTTCATGTATACATGCTCAAAGATTAGAATAAATAATATCTAACCCTAATTCGGAAAAATCAGGAAAAATAGACATCTTACTTCATGTATACATGTGCATGATTTAGAAGAATCAACATGGAAAATAACTTCCGATTTTATCTAATACATGCGCAAAGAATAGAGGTAACAACACAGAAAAAACAGAATTCTGGTCACATCTATTTGTGTGCAATGATAGGAGAGCAACATATCATATTGGCTCGAAATAAAATCAAGAAAAATCCATCTTAGACCATGCATACATGCGCAATAATGGAGGAGCAAAATCTAACCCTAAATGCATGCTCTAATGAACCAAAACATGCGCAACAAGTAGAGTCTAGTCTAAACCCTAATCGCATGTTAGAAAGAACTCAGCAAACATGCACTACTTATAGCTCTAACTGAACGATCATATTATTTCATTTAAAGATAAAAATACCTCTGAGTTTTCATTTCCAGAATATCAAAAAAGGAATTTGGAAGAAAAAACATGAACAATCAAAATATATAACATGCGCATCATGTAAATAAGCAATGCTGATTTTTCTGTTATCTTCTATGGAGTGGTCAGCCTCAAGTTTCCGTTTCATGAATCCTAAACCATTGCTCTTTGACTCCGTTTCCGAATCATCAGAAGATATTGTATAATTAAGGTTCATGTTGACCAACGTATCCATTTTTCTAAATATAGTCGACCAGAAGTACGAGGATTCACATCCAGGGAGAAGAATCTGAAGCAATGGCTTTATCCTATAACATGAACAAATGATTCGATAAAATTATTGGCTTACGATAACAATCAAGAAATCACATGAAGTATTAATCATTGACCTGATTAGGCGTCCTTTCAATTTTTTAATTAAGTGAAGGGGATTACAAGCATATGCATAACTCTAAAATCAGATATTAGCAAACAGGGTACTATTTACAATTAATAATCATTTTCCTGACATTTACCAAAATTTAGAAACAACGCACCTACTTGGGATTTTAAGGTCACACAAAGAAGCAATAAATGTTGGGATATATAGGGTGGTCGTGTCTCGATATTCGTGGTAGAGGTGGAAAACAAGATGAGAAAGACCCAAACTTGTCCTCTCTAATCTTTCTTGCACTTCTCACACATTTACATAGATGGCTTTGTATATTATTTATAGTATTACAAATTACTCTTAGACTCCTTCTACAGCAAAGGGACTTTTGACATTCTATCTTCTATACTAATGACAAGCAATCAAAACAATTCAAATCAAATCATTACAATGGATGTAACATATCGTTTCATCTTCTCCTCATCTTTTCATCTTCCCGTCATCATTACAATTAATAACTCATCACCTTTGATGACTTGGCTGCGAACTAGGATGGATTAAGATCAACTTTACACACTCCTCCTTGATCTCAATCCTCTCTCATCTTCCATCTCAAGTAGGTTGCAATCCTCTCATGCAACCTTATCAGCAATGTTTTGCTTGAGCTAAAAGACACACCATGTGAACCTTACTTGTTCATAAGCCACACCAAGACGGATTGTCTCCATGCATGCCACGAGTGCAAACACTTCTTCATAATCTGTGTCGGCCCTTTGCTAGCAAGTGTCCCTTGCATCGCTCAACCTCACCTTGGGGTGTTGTCTTCTTCTTATACACCCACCTGACACTAGTGGCTTTGTGAGGTTTTGGAAGCCAAGCTAGCTCCCAAGTCTCATTCTTCTGGATAGAGTGCATTTCTTCATCCATCACCGTGCACCACTTAGCACCCTCCACCCCCCTTCAAAGGGAATGTTTTCTCCTTGTGCTAGAATGCACATCACGTGATGCTCACTTGTAGCCTCACGAAGCTCCTTTGGCCGCATCTCCTCGTCAACAATGAGAGTCGCCGCCTCCACTCCTCTCTCCTTTTCTTTATTTTCTTCCTGTTCCTCGTTATGATCATTATTTTGAGCATGCATGACATGATTGGTCACCTCCTCGTTGCTAACGAACAAAGCTATTCCATCACCGCGGGCATCTTCCTCCTCAGCAACAAAGTTGAAACTCTCTTGAACCTTTTTCCTTGACCAATACTTCCTAGCAAAATGTCCATGCTTCCCACAATTGAAGCATTCAACATCCTTCTTGGATGTTCGGCCTCCAATACCACAGTTGGAGCTCTCCTCTATCTTCTTTTTGGATCAACACTGGTTCGCAAAATGACCTTGCTTCCCACACATGAAGCACTCACCATCCTTCTTATGTGTACAACCTCCATAGTCACGACATCTTCCACGATCTACATTGCGAGGTTTCTCCACCTTAACTGACATCTTCGTTTGCAGCGCCTCCACCAAGACATCTTGCTTCTTCTTCTTTCTTTGCTCGTGTGCCTCCAACGAAATAGCAAGGTCATCGATCATCATCTCCTCGAGGTTCTTTGATTCCTCAATGCCACACATCAACATTTAAAGCATTCGGTGAGAGAACGCAAAATCTTCACGACCACCCTCCCTTCCTTCAACTCCTCTCCATTTCTTTTCAATTGGTTTGCAATCACGGGCACCCTTGTGTTATAGTCGGCCACTCCTTCCGACTCCTTCATCTTCAATGCTTCGAACTCGCCTCAAAGTGCTTGGAGGTGCACTTACCTCACACGATCTGCACCCTTATATCCCTTCTCCAGAATTTCCCACGTCTCCTTAGACGTCTTTTCTCCCATGATCTTCTCAAAGACAGCCCCATTGACCACTTCAAAGAGAAGAAACATTGCGCCTTGATCTCTTTTGAGCAACTCCTTTGCCACCTTCCTTTGTTTGACGTTCATGTCTCCGACTCCTTCTCAAAGCCATTCTCAACCAACTCCCTTGCATCTTGCGCACACAACAGAGCTAACATTTGAATACTCCAATTGTCATAATTGGATTTTGACAGGCAGGGCAACACAACTTGACCGAACAGGGTCGTACTTGAGTTTGACATGGCTCTGATACCAATTTATTAGCAATATATAGGGTGGTCATGTCTCAATATTAGTAGTGGAGGTCGAAGACAAGATGAGAAAGACCCAAACTTGTACCCTCTAATCTTTCTAGCACTTCTTACACATTTACATACATGGCTTTGTATGCTATTTAAAGCATTACAAATGACTCTTAGACCCCCTCTACATTAAGAGGAGGTTTGACCTTCTATCTTCTATACTAATGACAAGCAATCAAAACAATTCAAATCAAATCATTACAATAGATGTAACCTATCGTTTAATCTTCTCCTCATCATTTCATCTTTCCCCCATCTTTTCAGTTTCCAACTTGATGACTCATCACCTTTGATGACTTGGCTGCAAACTAAAATGGATTAAGATCAATTTTCAATAATAAAACCATCAAAAATGGTTTACCGAATAAATAATACGCCGCCCAACATTTTCTTTTCCCTACAAAGCATATGTTCTCATCTAAAAAGCTCGCAACAAGTACCCAAAAGAAGACATTATAAAGTTTCATATCCAGAAGTAAAGAGTAGTAATCTCACAACAACTACAAATCATTCTAAGGGACTCATGATACTCAGTCATAGCTATCGAAGCGAGCCACCGGGTCATTGGTCAGCATGTAAAATTGAGGGCCTAAAAACACCTATATTAAAATTGGTTTTTAGTTAAGTTCGTAAGAGTTAAAATGGAGGAAACCAAATTATCAAAAAGAAGAATGAAAACAAAGAGCCAAAATGAAGAAAAATAAAACCTCCGCTCTAATGGGGTAGGCCACGTGGGTCGTGGTCCTCGGTCGGCCGTGAGAGATGGTGAGGAGTAGGGTTTGTAGTGGGAGAAGGTGAGAGAGAATAGAAGGTTGTTGGGTATTTGGATCATCTTAGTCAGGTACCCGTTTATCCTGATCAGGTTAAAGAACTACACCTTTTGTTCTTTTGAACACTTATAGGCGGACGCGGGGCCTTTTTAAACATGGTGTTTGTCCTTTTTATAGAGGGGTTGTCCGTTTTAACATGGGGTATTCCATCATTTGCAGTATATTTTCATCACTTCTGGGCGTACCTTTTTATACTTACGGTCGGTCCTTTTTAAATAGGAGTGGTTGTCCTTTTTACGTGCGTCAAGGAAGCCCAGCTCCACTAAACATTTTCCATTCTTTTTCCTTCACAACTCACTCAGATAAGTTGATGATGTCTTCTTGTCTTCCCATACATAAGGTGGCATATTAAATTCCATGTGTATTTAATTAGACAAAACTTTAACAAATTATTAGAGTTTTTTGCTTAGATATATACTTGCAAAATTGTGTGTTATGCAATAACCACAAATCAAAGAGACATTTCGACAACAATGGTTTCAAATGAGGTAACAATCGTTATCGCTTAGAGGTGATGAACAACGAGTTAGGGTCTTGCAACCAAAAAGGTAAAGGTTGAAATATTTACAAGGTATGCTTGTTTCTTACTTTCACTTATTTGGTTAATAATGCCATTAACATGATATTCTCTGCAAGTAATTAGTGTATTCACCTATGCCAACAAAAGAAAGTCATAATGATGAAGAAAGAAAATTTTCACAAAACTTTAAGTTCAGAAAGTAATTTCATATTTTGGGAAGTGTACACAAACAAATACAAATTACCTAAGTTTAAAAATCCAATATCACTCTATTTCAATAGTAAGCAAGCAAATAACCCAAGATAAGACAACATAAATACAAAAAGTTCAAAAAAATAGAGATAAGACAACATAGAATAAGTAGTTTTGTTTAAAATTATATAATAAGAAAATTCAGTCAGCTCCTTGGAATGCACACGTTCGGGTTTTTTTTTGATAAAGTGGTTTATTGCATTAAAAAGATATTAAGGATGTTATGAACACATCTTTAAAGATACAAAATCCCACTTGGTGGGCAAATAGCCTGAGTTTTGGGATGCCCCCAAACATACCTGAATCATTAAGTTTTACAAACCAATACAAAGACCAGCAGATTAGGGAAATTAGATAACTAGATAGCCAACCGAAAAAAACCCATGAACAACTTTTAAGACTCGTTGGTGGCGAAAGCGTCCGATGGTGTAGGCATCACACCATATTCCTCGAGGTAGCACAGACCCTCCTCGATTTCCCTAGCCCTTTCTTCCTCTTCATCCTGCCTCTATTGGAATGCGTCCTCGATTTGAGCCAGTTTGATAATCTTCACTATCTCTTTAAACGATGGTTGTGTATGTTCAAACTCTTCTTGCGGGGCTACAACAGGTGGAGATGGTTGAACCTTCTAGGCTAAAGGTGACGCTATCTACTAGTTTTGTGGTGGAGTTAGTATTGTTGTTTGGGGTGGAATGATCAGCATCTTGGCTGGTTTTTTAGCCTCATTCTGCAATGTCCCGCCATCTCTCTTGAGCAACTCTGACCATTGGTCAAGAAGATCAAAACAATTAGACATTAAAATATTAAAACATGTTGCATGACCATGAAAAATACGATTGTTGCGTTCCAACCACACACCATAAGAAAGCATTTATTAAATAATTCAAAGTGTCGCTATCAAAATTGACTCGATTCTGGATACGTTCCCGGAATTCATTGCTAATCGTACCAGAATAGGGCATTTTTCCACTCCCAACTACTATATTACTATGTTTGCAAAGTAGTGGAATATACATTACAAGGTCTTTCCAAAAGGAGGAAAGCTTCCTTCGTACGGACGGGAGCATTCCAAGCTTAGTGGTGTTATTTTCATATTTACACCTAAGAATATCTTGGTATAATTGTTTCCGTCCCGAAACTAGATCCCAAAGTTTTTTTAACCTTAGGCTTAATGCATGTTTTTTGCAGATTGAGGATACCAATGGCTACCCATTTGATTCCTTTACAAACTCTATCCCAACTTATAGGAATTTTTAAAGACAAATTGTCCACCCCGTTATTCCAAAGGAAATTCCTTTGAATCTGTTCCATTTATTTGATAACTCCTTTTGGAGCATGAGAGCAACTTAAGAAGTATGATGGTATTTGTGTAAGCACCGAATTGATCATAGTAATTTGGTTGGCCATTGAAAGGGCTTTTATTTGCCAGCTTCCTACCTTGTGTCTCATTTTGGTGAGGATAGGGGTCTAAAGTCTACTTGGACCTCTCGTGGGAGATAGTAGTATTCCTAGGTATTTAAAAGGAATGCTTTCCTTTTCTCACCCCAAGATATTTTGGAAGTAATTTAGAGTGTCTACTGTGACATGTGTGCCGCTGATACATGAATTTTCAAAGTTAATCTTTAAGCCTGATATTGATTCAAATATAATCAGAATTCTTTTAATATTTACAACATTTTGTTTGTCTAGTAATTCTAGGAATAGCATAGTGTCATCTGCGTATCACATGTTCATAATAGGTTCTCAACACCCAATCTTACCCCTCGTATGACATTGTTGATCATTCCCATTTGAAGCATGTACCCCAGGAAATTTACGACGACTACTGATTAGTAGCATATCATGCATCATATTAAAGTTATATATCCTTAATTTTACACCCAATATTATGCTTCTCTAGTGTTTTTTGTTATATATCAGGTATTAAGAAATAAAGAAGAGTAGGGAAGAGGAAACGAACGAAACGTAGGAAGAAAGGACTTAAATGAAGCAAAATGGACCTCTCGGTCATACACTATGACCCATCTGCAAGAGATAATGACCTGGACGTAAGCACGAAGGGACCAAAAATACCGAGAAACACAACACCCTCATGAGGAGTATTTTGGCAATTAGATTCGGGCCCAGACTCCAATTACGGATTCGAGTGTACCCCACGTGATGAGTGGAAGTACTAAAGAAGTTATCAAAAAATGGGTCCGATCTGATAACAATTGACCGCCAATTGGCGGCCCAAGACCACCAATTGGCGGTACCTTTTTCTCCAAATCGGACTCCATTTCACGTGGATATTGGTTATGTGTGTATGTCTATTCTGGGGATGTTTCATTAGTCCCACATCGGGGGATTGTCACTAGTTTTCTTTTTTCATGCCTATAAATAGAATTCTTCTTCCTCCTTTGTAATCTACCCATTGCTTGGTGGCCATTCTCTCTACTTGGAGTAAGCCTTTGAAGCAAAACTCAAGTTGGAGAGGATGCCACTTTGTAATGTGAGTCATGTAAATAAAATATTCTCTTTTTAGTTAGATATTGTTTCCTTTAGGCTTGCATTTGGGTAATTATGTGATAGTGATGTTCTTTTATTTGTGTCATTTTATGTGTTTAATGTAGATCTATACTCGTAGCATGCTTAAACTTGTATTAGATGGGATAATGTCCACATTAGGTACTTATCTCATGCTAGCTTTAACGTTTATCATGTTGCTTGTAATGGTTTGTTGGAAATGGCTTGTCATGTATGGATCTATATTTCGTATACATTCACATTAATGAGTTAGGTTGTATGTAGGATTAATTGATGCTCTAATGGCCACACTAGGTACTTATTGCTGGTTTTACAATCTAAAATCAACCTCAACTTTATGTGAGATATGTACATTCATGGTTTGCCATGTAGTGTTGTGTATCCTACACTTAGATTATACACAAGCTTGTATTTGTATGCCACACAAACTATGTAGGTCCTGAGCATTGGACTGTGGTCAAGAATGTTCTAAGGTACCTTAACAGGACCAAAGATAAGTTTCTTGTTTATAGTGGACAAAGGGAGCTAATAGCCAAGGGCTATTCGGATGCAAATTTTATGAGTGATCCCGACGATAGGAGATCATAATCGGGATATGTCTTTCTTCTGAATGGTGGAGCCATGAGTTGGCGTCGTTGGAAGGAAACCAGTATGGCCAACTCAAGCGCCGCTTCCGAAGTAATGGTTGTCGCTAAAGCGACCAAGGAAGGGGTGTGGATTAAGAAGTTCCTTGAAGAGCTTGGAGTAGTTCCCTCGAGCGAGGGACCCATAGAGCTATTTTGCGATAATAGTTCACCTATCTCGCAAATCAAGGATCCTAAATCACACCAAAAAGTGAAGTACATGGATCGCAATTACTTTGTGACACGTGACTTCATCGACGAAGGCAAGATATATTTATTATGGGTGGACACGAACAGAAACATAGTTGATCCATTCACCAAACCCTTATTTCAAGCCAAAGGCAAAATGCTTTTCGAGTCCATGGGTCTAGGGAAAAATGTGGAGTGGCTTGATGAGTGATTTGAGAGGGTTACCCTAGTTATTATTGTTTTATACAATGAAAATGTATGTGAAATAAAACTTTGATAACAAGTGGGAGATTGAAGGGAATGAGTTCTAAACGTTTTACTTTCATATGTCAATTATTATGAATTGGATGTGCAAACATTTTGTTCCTTGATTAATGTATTCGTCTTTTAGAAGTATTAAGGAAGAGGCACTTGGTCCTTAACTGAAGAGCTCTAAATTATAATGATTTACATAAATCAAAAGTTATTCACAATCATGGTAATTGACATAGAACATTAATTACCGAGATAAGATTGTCGTGTTGGTTAAAACGTATTGAAATGGTTACTTTTATATATTGAATAGACCTAGCAAGTGAAACATTATAGATTTATGTTATGTATCATTAATGTTTTCACTGTGTCTTGAATCCTAACATATGAGACTTACGTCTTTTAACATAGGAAGTGTTAAATTTGATTATTGTCAAAAGTTGTCATTGATTATAGTGATAAAGGCAATAGTTGGTTAAGTATGACATGCTGGAAAAGATAGTTTGTCAAAGGACTACTATTATCCCTCTTTACCTGAGTAATGATATTAGTGGGTCCGTTGATAAAGTGAAATTATGATGTGCACAATGTGACTTGTATTAAGTTACATATTTATAATTAGCTTAAAAGATCAAGAATTGAATATATAATAAAAAGGTCACATTTCTAATCTATATAATATTCTTAATATCGTGAGGCAAGGGATAGACACAAGTGATATTTTACATATCACTAAGTGTATCGTGTTTAGTTCGAGTGAGCAAAATATCTTTGTTATTTGGGTAACTATAATGTGTGGCTAGATACCGCTTATAGTTTATGATATAAAATGTTTTATATCATTACCAACGTAACTTAGATCCTACTATAGGTCACACAACAAAACTGCGAAACAAGAAATATAATTTTATATTTTATATGATGTATTCAATTTAATGTGTTATGAAATAATATACATGTGGTAAACTAATAAAATCAATATGTCGTAAAAATGACATGGTTAGAATAATAAATAAATTTATATGAGATGTATATATATATTATGGGGTATAATGTTTTGACATTATATATGATAATATATTACATGATATAATGTGATCTACAACATTAAAACCCTAAAGTCCAAATTTTGTTGGATATTAATCTAAAATTTTGTGGAGTCAAAAATAGTAAAAAATAGTCCAACCATTTGACCATATTTTTGCATATAGTAATAAGAGAATTTTTACTATTAAGTGCTCGATTTAATCCACCTTGGTCAAAGGTAGTTGTAGGGTGATTATTTGGCAACATAAACAAGAGATCATGTGCAAAGTCGTTTGCACATGATGTGGTTTAATGGATATGTAAACAAGAGATCATGTGTAAGTAGTTTGGACGCGATGAGGTTTAGTGGAGAGATTAATAAGGGATCATGTGTAAGTGGTTTGCACATGATGTGGGTTAGAGGAAATCCTATAAATAGGTCCATCATCCCTTCATTATTAATTCTAATGCAAAATTCTCTCTCTCCCTAACCACTCCATTAATCCATCGAATTTTTTTCTTAATTATTCATGTTTTTGGAGATTAAATTATCTGGAGCTTTAGAGGAGTTATTATCTAGATTCTAACCTTGATTTAGAGATTGATTGGCTAGCTCCTTTCTCTCTAATCTTGTTTAGAGTTTGGTGAACACTTGGAGGTGAATCGGCAGATGACTCAACATGCACGCAACTCCGGATCTTCATATTGGTTTTAGAGAACCTTTGAGTATGATCATATTCTATCTTTTTTAATATATATGTAGATAACATGATATTAGAATAAATATAAAATAATGTACATGAAATCGTCCAAAATTTGGAAATTGATCTTGTATGCTTGTATAATTTTTAAAAATTATATACATACATAGGAGCACAAAATCCTACACAATGAAGTACATGTTTGGTCGGTGTCGGTTCAGCTTTGGCCGGTTGGTCGGTTGTGTGTTTTATGCTTCTCCTCATTCATCCTCGGTCCTTTCACGGATCACGTGTGTGTCGTTTGATGTGGTGAGTATTTTTGTTGTTTGGTGGAATTTGATTTGTTGCTCCATTCACATCGTTGATCTCCGTCGTGCATCCCTAGATAATCCGACCTCATCTTCATAGAGTCGATGGTGTAACCACATCTCCAAAGCACAACAAGATCAGCGAAACCATATTATTTAATAGTGGACATGCACCCATCATTTGCGGATTGGAGTCGTCCAAATCCACAAGGCTTTAAGGTATTCAGTCCCTTGGGCCACCGGGTGTGATCTGACTAATCTATGTTCACGACTGCATCCAAGACTCTCCCGACATTCTCTTTAGTGGTGTTTATATAGGCTTCAATGCCTATAGAACCGTTAGGAGTTGGTGGAGTTACAGACCAATGAGAAACAAGTTTGCTTAAAGCTCAGACATATACTAAGTAGGTTTAGTCAACCGTTTAAGGAACCTAGTCCGAAACAAGATGGTTGGCTTGGTCATAATGAAAAATTCGATTGACCGAAGAGTATTCGGATCACCATTCACCAACTTCGAGTAACTTTTTCTAATTTCAACCTATTTAAATTCAATTTATCGAATTGCGTTCGGTTCACCGTTCCAAGGTGGACAATAAGAATTGTTTGGGCTTTATTTAATCAAGTTTGGTAGGCCATTTCTATTCGAATGATCAAAGTTAGCGTGGGTTTTGCGCTGACAGTTATGGTTCAAATATTCGTTGAATACAATGGTCATATGCCACTAGTAAATTACTGTTGCATGCCGAAGGCCAAGAATGAATTGGTTGACCGATAGAAAATTAGTCATCCGAAATATGGACAAGTCAGTTGCGCCCTAAGGTAATATTCAAATAAGACCATTGGAGTAAATTTCAAAACTGGTCCAAAGCATTTCGGTCATCCGATTGGACAATTCCATAGAGCAACCTAACGTCTACTGATGGGAAGGTTCCAATTATCCATTAGGGGTTCGGTTGACCGAACTTGGTCGGGATAGAATCTTAGTGCTCAAGTTGACATTAAACTTTACAGACTCAATAAATATAAAATTACATCTCTACGTCGAAAGCTTTGATTACAAGTCTTCATTCTCGAGTCTTGTCTCAATGCTTCTTCTATTGATGAATCTTGATCAACCTATTAAGATGATTGCAAGTATACAAGTATGTGTGCAATTCATCTAATAGTGTTTGCTCACTTTGATTGATTAGGTTAATTGATTAAGATTATTTTGATTAATCATCAAAATTAAAATAGATTAAGGCTTAAAAGAGAATAATCTCTCCCTTTTTTATAATGACAAACCTATATCTTAATGCTTGAGATTTAATTTAAATTCTCCCCTTTTGTATATGATTTCTCCCCTTTCATATATGTAATCTTTGCATATATATAATGCTCCCCCTATCAATATGCATAGTATGAATCAAATTGAAGCGGCTTCCTTATAATTCCCTTTTTTTGACATCAATCAAATGCAAACATTAAAAGCATAGGATGCAAGGGTAAGGATTATATAAGTTATCTCCATCAATTAGATGATAAAACATTATATGTTCCCCCAATCACAAAGGCCTAAAAGAGATGATGTATGATAACATTTAAGTATTCAATATCCCTATATTAGAACCAATTCAATAAGAGTAAGAGGATTGAATCATTTTGCCCAACTTTTGAATCTCGATTGGGCATTGGTTCCAATCTCCTTTCGATAGGACGACGACTTTATGAATTCGATCCAAATGTTTTCTTCGATGCTTTGGGATCACATTATTCTTGTTTGAGCCGATTACTACCTATCAACCTCATTCTAAGTACCAAGAAGTGAGAATTTTTGTAGCCAAACAACTTAGGGTCCTTTGACATTAGTTTTTGCTACCCAAATGATTGACATCATTTCATGCTCATATTTGTATCTTATATCCATTATATTACACCTAAGCAATGCTACGTGACGAGTTTTATGTTTAGTTTTCAGGAATAAAGAGGTTTGAAGAGAAGAGCCATGAAAGGATCCAAAAGCAGGAAAAAGGACTTAATTGTGAGACCTGGGGACTAAGATGCAAGGGAGAAGGACCTGATCGTAAGACCGAAGGACCTAAGAGCAAAACAGAATACTCCACACCATCATGGGGAGTATTTTACCAATTCGAGTCGGGTCGGAGCTCCAACAAGTCAAGTAACCGCATCAAAGACCAACAATACCAGAAAGAAAAACCCACAACAAATTCCAACATGATCCGAAGATTTTGGACCACCAATTGGCGGTCTTGGACCGCTAATTGGCGGTCCATATTGCTCAGGATCCGTCGAAATTTCTCCTAGACTTGTATTAATGTTCGTTTAGGCTATTTTTGGTATTGGTTTAGTCCCACATCGGGGGATTGTCCCCGATTAGCTTTTTCCATGCTTATAAATAGAACTCTTCACCTTCCATTGTAATTACCCATTGCTTGGTGGTATTCTCTCTACTAAGGAGTGAGCCTTGAAGCAAAAACTCAAGGTGGAGATGAATGCTACCTTCAATGTGAGTCATTTGTTAATAAAATAATTCTTCTAGTTTCTTTCAATCTTGTCTTTTAATTTGTGCATGTTTGTTTAGTCTTTCCTTTCCTTTTATGTTTCTTTAATGCTTCTTGCCTTCTTAGTTAACTTTCATTTCAGTATTATGCTTTCTTTTGCTAATATAGTTAGTGTAATGAGTAGTGAGTAGTTCCATCCCCATTTGGGGGGTGGAGAAATATTTGATATAATCATGTAGTGTATTAAGTGTGTGTTATCTTTATCCCTTGAGCTTTATATGATTTCCATAACCATCTAATGGGTTTTCACTCTTATCTTTGATATGCTAATGCTCTTGAATGAAGCTTAGCTTATGCTTTGATTAGTGGACCTATTTTATGGGGAATGATAAGGTTAGGATATGGATGAAGTTAATATTGGAAACACAATTTGTAGTGTATGAGCTCTTGTTGCCTTTACCTTAGCTAATGTCTTGTATGTTTTAATGATGTAGTGAAATCTTAATTCATGTGGAGGCATAGTAGGGTATAGTCTTTATACTTGAGTTCATGTAGCTTCATTCCAATTATTGTCTTGTATGTTTTAATGATGTAGTCTTATCTTAATTCATGTGGAGGCAAAGTTGGATGTAGTTTTATGATTTCATGCACTACATGTTGTGAGGAGCTTAATGAACACACACACACTTCTTTATGTTCACATTATTTCTCTACCCCCTATGGGGCTTAGTTTATTGCTTATTTTCATTTCCTTTTTGCATCTTAGTGTAGTTTAGTGTAACCAACCCTTCTCTTCCCTTTCTTTACCTCTCGCCTTCGCACAAACCAAGTGTCGACACACCTCCCAGTGGACGACCCGTATTTGCCATCGCTTCAACGCGGCCGTGCACTTGAGGTTACATATAAAACGATCAATCAAGTTTTTGGCGCCGTTGCCGGGGAGGTGTTCTGTCCAGACGTTGGTTTGGACGATTCGAGGGGTTTTTAATTTTTTGTTTTTAGTTTTAGCAAGTTTCAGGTAACCTAAGCATCCAGGGGAAGCGACTGGAGGAGTTGGAGAGCCAAAGACGCAAAACGGACCGCCAATCAGCGGTCTGGGACCGCCAATTGGCGGCCTCGTGAGCCTCAATTGTTCTCAAATTTGTTCCAGTTGTTATATTGTTCATGTTAGTTATCTCGGAGCACAATTTTGCATGCTGTGACTTCTACTTTGCTCCCAGATTTAATTTCAATCCCCTTTAATCAACTTGGACCATAAAACTCAAAGCAAAAGACTAGACTTCTTGCCATCTAGGTCATGCATCATTTGTAGACCTTGCATGCATTTGTCTTTTCTTTACATTTTGTTGTTGATTGCTGGCGTGAGGTACGTGCACCCCGATCTCTCATTCATGCATGTTTCGATCATGCATTAGTTAGTAAGGTGCATCGGGACAAGAGTGAGTTGAGCGTTTGATTGGAGTGATTGATTGCTAGATTTAAGCTCAAAACGCTACTAAGGAGGGGCTGTCCCATAAAAGATAAGGTGGGGGATTTCATCACCCTTTCCTTGGCCCCAAAAACCACTCTTAGTAAAGCCTTAACTAAAAGCATGTAGAGATTGGCCCTAGGATTTTGGACGCACTAGGAGAGTAATCTAGTTGAGACCGCCATGACCTGATCGGCGTTGCCTACCTTGTCGATAGTAGGAGGTACTGGATCTCCAGATCTGGTATCACTTGCTGGGCATTGTGGTCCTCGTTGTAGGGAGGTGAGGCGTGTCGAGGCTAGTGACCTCGAAGTTAGGCGTCATCTAGCCTAAGGACCCATTGCCTTACATTGTTTGAGCCATGCTTGCTAGTTAGGCTTCTACCTTCACCCTGTACCCTCGCTAGCTCTAGGGATTCTTCCCTTCTCCTCTGAGTCATCTTCTTCTCACCTTCTTCTACGTTATAGTCTCCTCCCCTTTACACTCTCTGGTAGTGTTTTAGGGTCGAGTCGAGTACTTTTTGCGAGCTTAGTCTCGTGGTGGTGAGAGTGATCGACTCGAGAGTTCTTTGTTGAGATGGATGGTTACATGGGCGACCATCCATATCATTGTTGGGACCAGGATGATTCTCCCTGGTACTCCGGACCCATGCAACCTGGGGTGGCTCAGACGAACACCCCGTATGGTTGGGATAATCGCAATTGTGTGACTGAGCAATCTTCATATTGGGGTAATATGAGAGAGGCACCGACTACTAGACCACCATCTAGTTACGTCGGATCATATGTTGGTCATCAATCTGAGACATTACAAGAACCTTTGGCCTCTTTCATGCATGTGGTAGATGACATGGGTGCACCGGTGGCTCCAGTAGCCGTATCGTGTCACTATTGTGGGTTGAGTGGTCATGATTTCGGGGAATGTCCTTATGTTCCCCCAGAGGCTGAGTATGAGCACACATTTTCCCAAAATGCTCATTATGACCATTACGCATCCGCGTACAACCCGAGAGGGATGGATTCGTGGGGAGACAATTCGTATTCAAATTCTTATACATCAATTCCACCCCAATATCCTCCTCCCGAATACCCAGAATTCTACCAACACCCCACTTCAAATCATTGGACTCATTCTCAGGCCATCAACACCCAACCCCAAAATTTCCCAAGATCTGACTTGGACCTCCTCGTTGACCGCATACAAAACTGACACTTCAAGTGAGTCAACTGACGCAACAATTAAGTGAGGAGAGTAACCTTTCGTGTCAACATGAGGATTCATCTTTTGATATCGAACCACCACCACATCCACAAATTCAAAGCACAATCTTTCAAAGTCAAACTCCTAGTCAGTCTGAGGGACTTGGGGTTTCAATTCACGATCACTTAGTGGAGGATTCGATTCAAATTGAGAATAACTTGGACCAGCTTCATTATGAGTCGGCACAGGATTGTGCCTTATCTTTTTGTCCCGTGGCCCTTGAGCCACATGATCTTCATGTTGTGCCTCTTAAGGACTCACCTCTGGTGGAGCAAGAGCTCCCTAGTACCCTCAATTTCAAACAACCTGATGAGAGTTTGCCTCTCACTATTGTTCCTGATCATCTTGGAAATGACGGAACATCAACCAACTACATTGCTCATGAGGGTATTAGGATTTCCTTGGAGGATACCTTGGGTATGAGACCCACTTCCTGTTCTCCTGGTGAGTTGGACATGCATAACGAGGTGCTTGACCTCGTTCCAACCCACCAGCCTGTTTGTTGGAGAGTTTGGATTGATGATCATAACTTCAGTTCTGCAACGGGAGAGATTCTTCTTCCGTTGCCCCTTACTTCCCAAACTCTCGAGAGGTTCAAGCTCTTTCAGTTTGATCCTTTGAATGAGACGCCTTTGCGTCCAATTCATGAACCTCTCATTTCATCCGGTGCTCTTTGTGAAGGGGGCCCACACATGAGTATTCTGGCCCCGCGTGGTGTCATGTTCTCTTTCCAAGTGCATTGACCCACTCTTGAGGTTTCCATTTAATGTCTTTTGACAAATGAAGATGGGAAGTTATGTTTGTACATAGTTATATAAAAAAAAGGAAAAAAAGAAAAAAAAGAAAGAAAGAAAAAAAGAGTTCAATAAAAGACACCTTCAGTGAGCATCGATTGTTGTGAGCCCCAACCCTTGTGTATTTGGGCTCCATTTCTTTCACGTATTTGTACCATTTCTTTAGCATCTCATAGGTTTTGAGGGAATTTGGGTTGTGTCCATCAACATAGCCATACACTTCCCTTTGTACTTCACGTTGGTGAGATCTCTCCATTTTCATGCATAAATCCATGAGGTATCTTGCTTGCATTCATTGAGGACAATGCATGAAGTAGGTGTGGGGGGTGTTTTACGTGTGTACATAGTTGAGTCTTTTTTCTTTGATTTTGTTTTCTTTTGTTTGCATTGTTAGGGTCATGATAGTGTGCTGCATTTAATATCGATATATCTGCTTGCCATGATCCTTGGGTGACTTGTCTTCTTTTGCTTGCCTAGTACTTCAAAATTTTCACATTTCTTTCAAAATCTTCATGGGTTTTCGAAAGATAATGTTTTGTGGGTTTTGCGTGTGTTTAGCATGTGCAAAACCGTTGAGAGGCAAAGTAAAAAGAAAGCTCCCAAAATTGTCTTGAACTTGATGCATTAGGATATCTAGTACGTGGCTTTAGGATTTATCGAGTCGTTAGGATGCACCCCAGTTTTCCTTTGGGGGTGAGTAATCATAGGGTTTCAGTGCTCAAACATTCAAAGAAGTCCACCCTGAACCTAGTGAGTCAATAATTCGTGTTTGTTAATTTAGGAAGTTTGTTGTAGTCAAGGACCCTCTTAATCTTGTTGTGAGACATTAAGTGTAGGGGATTTGGTTCATGTGTAGATAAGAAATAAGTGAGTAGGTATTCTCTCTTCTCGCACGGCTCCTATCACTCAGGAAAGTAGGTCTGAAGGGACTTTGTGCCTGGTGCTTTCGAGTCATCTGACTTGAGATGCGCCGACCGAACTCCCGTTACACGGGTGGTAGGGATTGCCCTATGTGGAGATTTGGGGAAAGGTGTACGTGATAGTGTAAGTCCTCATGGGCAATGATGCACGAAACCTGACCCTGGGAGAATGAAGCTACAACTAATAAAAAGAAAAAAAAAATTGTGTGAAAAGAAACAAAAAGAAAAAAAAATGGTAATGCAAATAAGAACCTTAATGGACTTTACACTTTGTATCACTTGAGGATCTTGAGGTTGTCCATGTCTTTTACTTAATTCCTTATTTAACTTGCACGAATGGTTTATTAGGCTAGGTGTGGACTGATTACCTATATAGAGTCGGCCCGTAGGATTACCGCGTCCATTGATCGACAAAATATTTCCAACGAGTCGAGGTCTAGATTGAATAATGCATCTTGTTCGGATTTTGTGGGTATATCCGCTGAAAACCCTCAGGAGACAACACTCCTCCTCCTTGGCAACAAAGAGGTTTAACGGCTTGTTGCACGTGCTAAGTGCAACCGTGATTCCTACGAAAGTGAGTTAGGATTTCTTGTTTCTCGTTTGCTTTTCTCTTTCTTTGTTTTGCTCGGGACTAGCAAAAACTTAGGTGTGGGGGTATTTGATTGACATCATTTCATGCTCATATTTGTATCTTATATCCATTATATTACACCTAAGCAATGCTACGTGACGAGTTTTATGTTTAGTTTTTAGGAATAAAGAGGTTTGAAGAGAAGAGCCATGAAAGGATCCAAAAGCAGGAAAAAGGACTTAATTGTGAGACCTGGGGACTAAGATGCAAGGGAGAAGGACCTGATCGTAAGACCGAAGGACCTAAGAGCAAAATAGAATACTCCACACCATCATGGGGAGTATTTTACCAATTCGAGTCGGGTCGGAGCTCCAACAAGTCAAGTAACCGCATCAAAGACCAACAATACCAGAAAGAAAAGCCCACAACAAATTCCAACACGATCCGAAGATTTTGGACCGCCAATTGGCGGTCTTGGACCGCTAATTGGCGGTCCATATTGCTCAGGATCCGTCGAAATTTCTCCTAGACTTGTATTAATGTTCGTTTAGGCTATTTTTGGTATTGGTTTAGTCCCACATCGGGGGATTGTCCCCGATTAGCTTTTTCCATGCTTATAAATAGAACTCTTCACCTTCCATTGTAATTACCCATTGCTTGGTGGTATTCTCTCTACTAAGGAGTGAGCCTTGAAGCAAAAACTCAAGGTGGAGATGAATGCTACCTTCAATGTGAGTCATTTGTTAATAAAATAATTCTTCTAGTTTCTTTCAATCTTGTCTTTTAATTTGTGCATGTTTGTTTAGTCTTTCCTTTCCTTTTATGTTTCTTTAATGCTTCTTGCCTTCTTAGTTAACTTTCATTTCAGTATTATGCTTTCTTTTGCTTATATAGTTAGTGTAATGAGTAGTGAGTAGTTCCATCCCCATTTGGGGGGTGGAGAAATATGTGATATAATCATGTAGTGTATTGAGTGTGTGTTATCTTTATCCCTTGAGCTTTATATGATTTCCATAACCATCTAATGGGTTTTCACTCTTATCTTTGATATGCTAATGCTCTTGAATGAAGCTTAGCTTATGCTTTGATTAGTGGACCTATTTTATGGGGAATGATAAGGTTAGGATATGGATGAAGTTAATATTGGAAACACAATTTGTAGTGTATGAGCTCTTGTTGCCTTTACCTTAGCTAATGTCTTGTATGTTTTAATGATGTAGTGAAATCTTAATTCATGTGGAGGCATAGTAGGGTATAGTCTTTATACTTGAGTTCATGTAGCTTCATTCCAATTATTGTCTTGTATGTTTTAATGATGTAGTCTTATCTTAATTCATGTGGAGGCAAAGTTGGATGTAGTTTTATGATTTCATGCACTACATGTTTTGAGGAGCTTAATGAACACACACACACTTCTTTATGTTCACATTATTTCTCTACCCCCTATGGGGCTTAGTTTATTGCTTATTTTCATTTCCTTTTTGCATCTTAGTGTAGTTTAGTGTAACCAACCCTTCTCTTCCCTTTCTTTACCTCTCGCCTTCGCACAAACCAAGTGTCGACACACCTCCCAGTGGACGACCCGTATTTGCCACCGCTTCAACGCGGTCGTGCACTTGCGGTTACATATAAAACGATCAATCACCAAACCATTTTGATTTTTGGTGCCTAAACACTTGAGGAACTTTTATTCACAAAGAAATGATTTCCATTCAATGTAGTATGTATAACATGATTTTTATTGTTATTAACACAATAGACTAAACCATTCTTATCTAAAGATTGCCTTTGACATTTTCTTGAGCCCAAAGTGACTGTTATTTTTGGTCGAACACAACCAATCCTTTTGCTCGACCGTTTCAAGTTTACTCTGGCCAAAACCCCTAGATCGGTCGACTGTCCCATTTCCTGGTTTGACTGATGACTTATGTCACAACCTAAGCGCTTGGACCGTTCTTTAGTTCGTTCGAATGTTTCGTTACTTTTAAAGAAATGGATGACCATTCTTACCGTTTCGTTCGAATGTTTTGTATTTTGTGTATCTTACACACAAATCCATCAATTCTTCCCTAACGGCTAGAAATATTTAGCTGCTTATAAATAGAGGTCCAAACACATTGTCTAGACAACTCTCACACTTCCAAGTGCTCCATACATTAGAGAGAAATCCCCAACTCCTAAAACTCCCAATCCTACACTCAAGAGCCTATTTCCACATCTTTAATCATTTCTATATCATACTCAAAGTGTGCTCAAGTTAGAGAGTGTTGTTCCACTCAAGTTCTTTGTTGTCCAAAAGAGTGAAGGCTCCAGTGAAAGCTCGAAGCATCCTTCTCGGAATGTGAGAAGAGGAATCAAAGCTTGCGAGGGTGTTCACAAGGTTTGAAGTGTAAAGCATTCTCCCTTGGCCAGGAACAAGGAGTGGATAGTGAAGTCGTGAGCGGAACTTCCAAGAGAGAAGTAGGCGGGAGGCCGAACCTCTATAAAATTGCCTTGTCACTTGTGGTTTGCTTTGCTTTTCTGTACTTGTTTTTAAATTGTTTTCCGCTGTATTTTTAGTAGAGAATTAGGTTTTTGATTAGATTAATTAGGGCCATTACAAACCTACATTTGGTATCAGAGCGTAGGTGCTAAATTTCATATATTTGACCGCATTTTAGCATGGCATCAACATCATCTAATCATGTAGAAGGTCTTTGCACCACTAGACCTCCCTTACTAAATGGGTCTCATTACGATTATTGGAAGAATAGAATGGAAATATTGTTGATTTCTAGCGACCTAAAGTATTGCATGTTTTTACAAAACCCACACACACCTTCCCTAGATTTCTAGGGAAGAAGAACTTGTCACCTTAACTAGAGCTAAAATCATGGAATTTGAAATTAATTCAACTATTATGAATATCCTTTATTGTGGCTTGAATAAGAGTGAATGCAATAGGATTAGAGGGTGTGAAAGTGCATTTGAAATAAGGCATAGATTACAAATGCATCATGAGGGTGATAGTAAAACAAAAGAAACAAGAATTAGCCTCATGGATAAATATAAAATTTTCACTATGCAAACCGGTGAGAACATAAATGAAATGAACACTTGCTTCACCTATATCACTAACTCTTTTCGTGTTCTTGGAAGAAAAATTAGTGAAGGAGAAATGGCAAGAAAGTTCCTCCGATCGCTCAACAATGAATGGGAAGACAATGTCGTTGCAATTGACGAAGCACATGACATCTCCCAACTAAAGATGGTGGAGTTGATTGCAAAACTCATGGCCTGTGAGCTCCAAATAAATCATTGAAAGGAGAAAGAAGGCTACATGATAAAATCAACCTTGGCATTACATGCAAATTTTGATGAACCAAGGATGAGAGTAGAAGATGAGGACATTGACGTCCTTGCCAAAGGCTTCTTCAAATACTTGAAGAATGATAAGGGAAAATGAGAGAAAGAAGAGGAAGAAGAAGTGAGAAAAAGGAGATTGAAAGGGAGAAGGAGAAGAGTGAAAATGAGAGAAGAGAAAAGGAGAAGACAAATGAGAGAAGGGAGAGAAGGAGAGAAAAAGAAAAGAGCAACAGAAGAGAAAGGAAGGAAGGAGGAAGCTCACAAAATAACATGGGATGATTCTTGATCATCTTCATCATCATCCACCCTACAAAGTAGAAGAGAAGTTGCCCACACATCCTTCATGGCTATACAAGATGAAGAAAGTGAGGTCGGTTCTAACTCTTGTTCTAGTAATTCAAATTTTTGTTCTACTAAATCATATATGAAACAAGAAACATACAATTTTGATGAGCTTCAAAATACCTTTCATGATTTTGTTAAACAATATGAGATCATTTGTGATAAGAATAAGAATGCTAGAAAGACTATAAATGATCTCCAATGCCAAATTGAAACTATCATGAATGCAAAAGAATGAGGTGATTTCTAGACATGAAAAACATGCATTACAACTTTATAGTCTGTTGATCGTTTTATTTTAAACCGCAAGTGCACGGCCGCGATGAAGCGGTGGCAAGTACGGGTCGTCCTCAGGGAGGTGAGTAGCCTCTTGCTTGTACGAAATCAAGTGGCAAAAATAGGGGGAGAAAGATGTTTATGCTACTCTACTCTATACTATGCTAAGAAGTAGGAAATGCGAAAGGAAGAACCAAACAATGAAATAATAACTAAGCTAAGAACAAAGGAAGAATGCTGGAATACAGAAATGGGAAAACCCCTAAGGGGTGGAGTGAGTGCACACATGCAAAGAGGTGGGTGTAGAATACATTCTTTAAGCACATGAAGGTGGTGTTTATCAAGCATAGGAAGTGTCTAAATGTTATGGCAAAACCTATCAATCTATTCACCAACTTGGTTGATTAACATTTACATATGCAAGTTGTTTATTTCAGAACCTAAACAAGCATGAGAGGTGTCTAATCATTTTGGCAAAACTCATCAAGTTATAAATTCTATCCTAAACAAGCAAGCATACATTCATGTTTAATCAACACATCAAAAATAAAGCATTCATCCCATTCTCTAATGCATGTATGTACATCTACTCCACCCCCCAAAGGGGATGGAACTACTCACTAAACATTACACTAATTATTAAACTATGGAAAGAAAGCATATTACAACTAAGCTAGAATTAAAAGATGATTAAACTAAAACATGCATAAACAATAAAAGAAGCATAAAACAAACAATGAAAGAAACACAAAACTTTATTGATAAAATGACTCACATTAAAAGTAGCATCCTCCTACTTTAGTGTGTGTTTCAAGGCCTCACTTCTAGTAGGAAGAATAGCCACTTAAAATATGGAGTGATTAGAATAGGAGGTGAAGAGTTCTATTTATAGCCATGGAAAAAGCTAATCCGGGATAATCCCCCGATGTGGGACTAAACAGATACCACAAATAGCCTAAACATCCTCTAATACATGTGCTGGAGAAATAGGAGCGCATTTGGGCCAAAAGTGACCGCCAATTAGCGGTCTTGAACCGCTAATTAGCGGTCTACAGTGTCCGGATCGCTCTGGAATTTCTTGTGGGCTTTTCTGGAAGGCTTTGTTGGTATTTGATGCATCTATTTTGCATGTTGGAGCTCCGACCCGAATAGAATTGCCAAAATACTCCCCATGATGGTGAGGAGTATTCTGTTTTGCTCTTAGGTCCTTCGGTCTTGCATTCAGGTCCTTCTTCCTTGCATCTTGGTCCACAGATCTCACAATTGAGTCCTTTTTCCGAGCTTTTAGGTCCTTTTATGCTTCATCTCTTCAAACCTATTTATTCCTGAAAACTAAACATAAAACTCGTAACATAGCATTATTTAGGTGAAAGATGATGGATATAAGATACAAATATGAACATGAAATGATGTCAATCAAATACCCCCACACCTAACTTTTGCTAGTCCCGAGCAAAACAAAGAAAGAGAAAAGCATGCGAAAAAAAACAAGAAATCCTAACTCACTTTCGTAGGAATCACGGTTGCACTTAGCACGTGCAACAAGCCGTTAAACCTCCTTGTCGCCAAGGAGGAGGAGTGTTGTCTCCTGAGGGTTTTCAGCGGATATACCCACAAAATCCGAACAAGATGCATTAATCAATCTAGCTACACGACTCGTTGGACTTATTTTGTCGATCATGGGACGTGGTAATACTACGGGTCGACTCTATATATGTAATCCGTCCACACACCTAGCCTAATGAGTTATTCGTGAGAGTTAGTCAAGGACTTAAGTGAAAGACGTGAGCAACCTTAACTTCTGAATGTGATACAATGTGTAAAGTCCATTTTGGTTCTTATTTGACTTTTTTTTTTTTTCTTTTTTTTCTTTTTTTTCTTTTTGTTTTGGAGCATTTTATTGGTTGATGTTTGATTCTCCCAGGGTCGGGTTTCGTGCATCATTGCCTATGAGGACTGACACTATCACGTACACCTTCCCCCAAATCTCCACATAGGGCGATCCCTACCACCCGTGTAACGGGAGTTCGGTCGGTGCATCCCAAGTCAGATGACTCGAAAGCACCAGGCACAAAGTCCCCTCAGACCTACTTTCCCGAGTGATAGGAGCCGTGCGAGAAGAGAGAACACCACTTATTTATTTATCTACGTGGGAACCAAAACCCCTACACTTAAGTTTCACAAAAAGACACGAATTATTTGACTCACTAGGTTCAGGGTGGACTTCTTTAAATGTTTGAGTACTGAAACCCTATGATTACACGCCCCCCGAGGGAAAACCAGGGTGCATCCTAACGACTCGACAAGACCTAAAGCCAGTAAACTAGAAATCCTAATTCATCAAGTTCAAGACAATTTTGGGAGCTTTCTTTTTTACTTTGCCTCTCAACGGTTTTGCACATGCTAAACACACGCAAAACCCACAAAAACATTTTATTTCGCAAACACATGAAGACTTTGAAAGAAATGTGAAAATTTTAAAGCACTAGGCAAGCAAAAGAAGACAAGTCACCCAAGGATCATGGCAAGCAGATATATCGATATTAAATGCGGCACACTAACATGACCCTAACAATGCACACAAAAGAAAACAAAAAATCAAAAGAAAAGACTCGACTATGTACACACGTAAAACACCCCCACACCTACTTCATGCATTGTCCTCAATGAATGTAAACAAGATACTACATGGATACATGCATGAAAAAAAAGAAAGATCTCACCAACATGAAGTACAAAGGGACGTTCAGGGTCATGTTGATGGACACAAACCCAAATTCCCTCAAAACCTGTGATAACTGAAGAAGGGAGATAAATACGTGAAGAGAATGGGCCCAAGTACACAAGGGTTGGGGCCCACAACAATCGATGCTCACTGAAGGAGTCTTTTATTACACACTTCTTCTTTTTTTGTTGTTCTTTTTGTTGTTTTTTTTCTTTTTTTTTCTTTTTTTTAAAGATATATACATCAACCAAGATATTATCATAATGATTTGGTCAAGGAACATCAAATGAGAACATCAAGTCAGGAGGACCAGAGATTTGCCGAGATGGGCAAACTCCACTGGTACTCTGAGGTGTCATGAGGGGTGAAAGGTCAAAGCTGAAAGGCTCGAACCCCTCATGATATTGGTTGGGTGTGGGCAACAAAGAATGAAGTTGTGTTGCCTCACTAGGGTTTAATTGCTCATCGAAGAAAACCCTCCAACCAATAGGCGGGTGCATCGGAATGAGTTCCTCAAGCTCATTCGATGGATGCAGCAGACCTGCATCACTAAGAATGGGGCTTCTCCCCAAGTCATCCAACAAGGACCTCCCACCATCATTTAGATCATCAAGCATAAGCTCGGTCATAGGTGGGTCCTTGTTGGAGTCAATATGAAGCTCAAATGGCTCAATGGCTATGGGACATGAGGTAGAGACACCTTCTGGTATAGGCATATGATGAGGTGTCTCACTCTCACTAGTACTCTCAACTGAATCATGCAACGAACACTCCCTTTGGACATTCATGTTCGAGGCCAGCTCACTCTGTTGCATTGCGAAGACAGGCAATAAGTTTTCGCTGGGCCCACGAACATTCTCAACGGGTTGCATTGGGGTTAGGGGTGTTCGTTGATTTTGTGGTGCTTTCTCCAGTTGGCAGATGAGATTTAGATTTAAAGGTTCATCCATGGGTTCCTGTTGCTTACCAGAGTTGAACACATGAAACTCGGCACTCATGTTACCGAATGAGAGCTTCATGAGACCATTTCTACAATTAATCAAGGCATTGGAGGTTGCCAGAAATGGTCTACCCAAAATCAAAGGTATTTGAGAGTGGGTGTTCGCAACAGGATTGGTATCGAGGACAACAAAATCGACTGGAAATATAAAATCTCCAACTTTGATAAGCACGTCCTCGATAATCCCCATGGGAATACGAATGGATCTATCCGCCAATTGGAGGGTGATCTTCGTTGGTTTCAATTCTCCCAAGTTCAACTGTTGATAAATAGAGAATGGGAGGAGGTTGACCGCTGATCCTAAATCAAGCAAAACATTGCTCAGTCTAGTGTCCCCTATCGTACACTGAATAGTAGGACACCCAGGGTCCTTGTATTTTGTGTAGGTGGGATTGGACAAAAGTGAGCTGATATTTGCAGCCAAGAATGCTTTCTTAGGAACATTGGTCTTCCTCTTGGTTGTGCAGAGATCCTTCAACACTTTGGCATATTGAGTTATTTGTTGGATGACATCCAACAAGGGGATGTTAACCTTCACTTGCTTAAACACCTCTAATATCTTGTCCATGTTGTCACTCTGCTTTTTGTTTCCTTTGATTCCTTTGGAATATGTGTTTATTTATTTATGTTTCTAACCAAGTCATTTTCACAAGATATTGATTTTATTATTTTACCACATATATATTATTTCATAACACATGAAACTTAATTCAACATATAAAATATAAAATTGTATTTCTTGTTTCCCATTTTTGTTGTGTGACCTATAGGAGGATCTAAGTTAAGTTGGTTGATGTGTTCGTTTTAAATACTGCAAGTGCACAGTGTCGGTCAAGACGTGGCAAATACGGGTCGATCCAGAAAGAGGTGTGTCGACTCTGGTTCTTTCGAAGGCAAGTGAGAAAAGATGGGAGAAGAGTAGTGATTACACTAGATAAACTATACTAAACTAGCAACCATCAAAGAAGGAAATTGAAAGCGAGATAAAATTCAGGAAAGCGAGATAAAATTCACCATCTTTGGTTGCATGATTCATTTCAAGTGCTCAAGATTAGTTGCTGAAATAAAGTCTTCAAGAGTTGTAGTAAGCTTCTGGTGTGAACCTTTTCTTGGATTGTGAGAAGGTGGTCCAAGCTAGGCGAGGTTTTTTACGAAGCTTGTGGTGTAAAAGCGTGATCTCGGCCCGCAATGGAGATCGGATTAGTTGAGGATGTGAAGTTGATCGAGTAAGAGCAATTCGTAAGAGAGGACTGGGATCCGGTGGTTGGATCCAAACCTCTATACATCCGGTGTTGTGGTTTGTATTTCTCTTCTTCGCAATAAATTGTTTTAGTTTTTAAGTTGTCATAGTTTGTTAAACATTCTTAATTAGTCTATTCACCCCCCTTTTGACTAATATTAGGGCCTAGTAGATCCTACATTTGGTATGAGAGCCTTATTAATTGTATTTAGACAAATTCATATTTGTAGCAATGGCCCAACAACGCGAGGTATTTCACACCAGAAGACCTCTGTTGTTTGATGGAACCAACTATGCCTATTGGAAGAAACATATGACCACGTTCATACAATCTTATGATGTTAAACTATGGGTGTTCTTTCAAATACCATTCATTCCAAACAAACCATTAGAATGCATGGATGATGATGAATTAGCCATGATTCAAATAAATGCTAAACTCATGAACATACTTATGTGTGGTTTATCTGAAGAACAAGATAGTAGAATTAATGCATGTGATTCTGTATTTAAGGCTTGGCATATGTTAAAAAGTGACTGTGAAGGTCGATCATCAATTAAGGAAACTATGATAGATTTATTTATGCAAAAGTATGAAATGTTTGCTATGAAATCGAATGAATCCATTTGTGAGATGCAAACTCGCTTTACTCTTATTACTAACTCCTTGAAGAACCTTGGTAAGGTTTTCGTTGAAAGTGATAAGGTACGAAAGTTTCTTAGGTCTTTGAGCGTAGATTGGGAGAAAAAGACTACGACAATTGAAGAAGTAAAAGATCTTTCAAAGTTGAAGATGGAGGATCTCATTGGAAGCCTCATGGCTTATGAGATTCAAATGGAAGAAAGAAGAGAGAAGGAGAAGGAACGGGAAGGGAGTAGACGGAAAGAGAAGCAAATCACCTTAAAAGAAACCTCCGATTCGGAAGCAACCGAAGATGTGGACACCGATGAAGATGTTGCTTTCCTAACCTGCAACTTCAAGAAGTTTCTCTCCAAAAGAAAATTTGCAAAAGGAAGAGGAGAATCTTCTCGAACATTCACTTGCTACGAATGCAACAAAACTGGTCACATGAAGAAGGATTGCCCATTGCTTAGGCCGAGAGTTCGTGAACGAAGAGAAGAAAAGAAAAGAAATATCCTCCTAGAAGATAAAGGGGTGAGAGACCAAAACGAGATAGAGAAGAAAGGCCTTCCCGAAAAGACAAAGAAGAGAGGCCTAGAAGACGTGATGATTACAAGAGAAGGGATCGTCGCGAGAAAGATGGGAAAAAGGCCCTCAAGGCCACTTGGGATGACTCAAGTTCATCAAATTACTCAGACTCCAAATACTCCCAAGAAGAAGAAGCACACATGTGTTTCATGGCTACTAATGTTGATTTGGACTCTAGCCTACCTCCATCACCAAAGACGAGTGACCAACCTCACATGGTGAACATTGACGACGATGAGGTATCCCTTAATGAAACACCTCTTTATGATGATTTATTAGATGCTTTTCATGAACTTGCTGAGTGTTATGAAATGATTTTTCATAAAAATAAATTAGGAAGAAAAGTGAATCTAGAACTATCTATCAAATGTGACATGCTAGCCAAAGAAATTGAAATTCTAAATGATGAGATAAAAACTTTGAAATGTACAAAAGAGAGTCATAGAAATGAAGATCTCATTGCCAAGAATAAGCAACTCACAAAAGATTTAGAGAAATTCACTTTAGGAATAAAACTACTTGACAAGCTTCTTTGAACACAAACTCAATCTCTAACAAAACATAGTCTAGGTTACATGGGAGGGAAACAAAAGAAACCCTCATCTTATTTTGTTAAAATGAACAACTCACTTGTTAAGAAAATAAATTATTCAAATGTTTGGGTACCTAAGACTACTCATGTTTGGGTACCAAAAGCTAACCCTCAAGGACCCAAAAAAAATTGGGTACCAAAGTCTTCACTTGTCTCTTTGTTTGTAGATAAAAGCAAGGAGAAAAGGGAAGTGGATTCTTGATAGCGGGTGCTCAAGGCACATGACGGGAGACTCCCAACTTCTATCAAGCTTAAAGCATAAGAAGAGAGGAACCGTCACATTTGGAGATAATGCTAAAGGTCACATTGTCGATATTGGTAATGTTGGCAATTCTTCTACTCCAAATATTGAAAAGGTTTTATTAGTAAATGGGTTGAAACATAGCTTGCTTAGTGTTAGTCAATTAACATATAAGAATTTTCTAGTTGTGTTTGATAAACATACTTTCCATATCATTTCTAAACATGACATGAAAATTGTTTTAAGGGTTATAGGTCAAATTACATTTACATTGTGCATGTTGATACCCTTATAATTTTGAATGTTGAAACTTGTTTAGTTGCCTCACATGACAAAGCTTGGTTATGGCATAACCGTTTGGGACATAGTAGTATGTCGCAATTCCACAAATTATCCAAACTTGAATTGGTTAGAGGACTACCCAAAATTGATTTAAAAAAGGACAAACTTTGTAATGCATGCCAATTTGGAAAACAATTTAAATCTTCTTTCAAATCTTTAAATGTGGTGTTAACTTCAAAAACCCATGAGCTTTTACCCTTAGATCTTTTTCGACCCTCAAGAACCGTGAGTCTAGGAGGAAAAAGATATGCGTTTGTGATCGCTGATGATTTTTCAAGATTCACTTGGGTTTTGTTTATAGCAAACAAATATGATGCATTTGAAAGATTTAAAAGCTTTTGCAAACGTGTTCAAAGGGAAAAAGATTCTACCATAATTGATATTCGTAGTGATCATGGAGGAGAATTTGAAAATGAATCATTTCAAATGTTCTGTGAAAAATATGGAATTGAGCATAACTTCTCTTTTCCTCGCACTCCTCAACAAAATGGGGGTAGTTGAGAGGAAAAATAGAACACTTCAAGAAATGGCAAGAACTTTGCTTGTGGGAAAAGGGCTTCCAAAATATTTTTTGGTGCGAAGCCGTTAATACATCTTGCTATGTTTTAAATCTTTTTCTCATTAGACTTATTTTAAAGAAAACTCCTTTTGAACTTTGGCATGACCGGACTCCCAAAATTTCTTACTTTAAAGCCTTTGGTTCAAAATACTTTTTCCTCAATACTAAAGACAACTTGGATAAATTTGATGCAAAATCTGATGATACCATTTTTAGGGCATTCCGATAGGACTAAAGCCTATAGAATCTACATTAAACGAACTAGTTGTGTCGAGGAATCTCTACACGTCCACTTTGATGAGTTAGCTTGTGTAGATAACTACCATCTTGATGATGATTGCATGGATATCATTAGAAATGTATCATCATAAGATGCCCCTCTTGAGTCTCATCAAGAACCTCCAAGTTCTCCACAAGAGGACAAAGAGGATCTTCCTAAGGATTAGACCTATAGAAAGGATCACCCAAAGGACTCTGTCATACGAGATGTCTCTCATGGTGTAACAACACGCACTAGAGCTCATGTAGTTTGTGACTCTTATGCATTTATCTCTACATTAGAACCTAAGAAAGTAGAACAAGCATGTAATGATGAATTTTGGCTAATGGCTATGCATTAAGAGCTAAATAAAAATTTTCAAAATGATGTTTGGGGACTAGTTGAAAAACCGATCAACCTAACAGTTATTGGAACCAAATGGATCTTTCGAAAAAAACTTGATGAAGATGGAAATGTAATTATTAACAAAGCTAGACTCGTTGCCCAAGGCTATCGCCAAGAGGAGGGTATAGACGTTGATGAAACTTATGCCACCGTCGCTCGAATGGAACCCATTTGTATGTTGTTAGCATATGCATCCTATAAGGACATAAAATTATTTCAAATTGATGTTAAAGTACCTTCTTAAATGTCTTTATAAATGAAGAAGTTTATGTTGCACAACCCCCCAGATTTGTAAATGAAACTTACCCAAACCATGTGTTCAAACTTAAGAAGGCTCTTTATGGCCTCAAGCAAGCTCCTAGAGCTTGGTATGAGCGATTGAAAAACTTCTTAATCAACAATGGTTTTTGTGTGGGTAAAGTGGATACCACTCTTTTTGTTAAATGTTATGATCATGACTTACTAGTGGTACAAATTTATGTTGATGATATAATATTTGGTGCAAGTAACCCGCGTCTTTGCAAAGAATTTTCTATGTCTATGCAGGGGGAGTTCAAGATGAGCTTAATTGGTGAACTCAACTTCTTCCTTGGACTCCAAATTAAGCAAACTCAAGATGGGAACTTCATACACCAAGCAAAGTACACAAAAGAACTTCTATAACGCTTTGGTCTTGAAGAAGCAAGCCATACAACACTCCTATGAGCACTAGTACTAAATTAGACAAAGATGAAAATGGCAAGGAGGTGGATATCAAGAAAAGTAGAGGTATGATTGGATCCTTGCTTTACCTGACCGCTAGTCATCCAGATATTATGTTTTCCGTGTGTTTATGTGCTCGTTATCTCAAAGGATCTCAAGAATTTTGTTTGTTTTAGCCTAAGACTAGGGCTTTTGTCTTGTTGCTTATAGCGACATCGACTATGCTGGTTGTATCTTAGATCGTAAAAGCACTAATGGAAAATTGCTTGTCTCTTGGTTTAGTAAGAAACAAAATAGTTTAGCATTATCCACAACTGGGGCCGAATATATTGCCGCCGGTTGTGCAACTGCACAAGTCTTGTGGATGAGGAAAACCCTCAAAGACTTGAAACTTGATTTTCAAACTACCCCTATATTTTGTGACAACACAAGTGCTATTAATCTCTCAAAAAATCTCATATTGCATTCAAGAACTAAACACATTGAAGTAAGACATCATTTTCTTAGAGATCGTGCAACAAAAGAAGACATTAAACTTATTTGTTCCCACAAATGATGAACTTGTGGATATCTTCAAAAACACCTTAAATCTTGATCAATTCTATCATATAAGACTAAATCTAGGTATGTGCAACTTAAATGACTTATAACTTCGATATATCATGCCATATTTTCGAATTTTGCAACTTGATTGATTTTTTATTTGAGTTCTGCGGATTTTTGTTGTGTTTTTAATCTGTATTTCCCTTTCTAACACCGTTTGGTCGACTGGACAAGGTGTTTCGTTCGACCGGATTGCTATGTTGCATGTTTTTTTTAATTTTTGTCTTAGTGGGTCGGCCGATAATTGTGCATTCCATTCGACCGGCTTGTTTTGTTGTGATGTTTTGTTTAGGTGCAAGATAATGGATATAAGATGCAAATGTAAGCATGAAATGTTTGAAATAATTTCATGATTACATTTGCATCTTATATCCATTATCTTTCACCTAAACAATGCCACGTGGCGAGTTTTATGTTTGAATTTCAGAAATATAGAGGTTTGAAGAGAAGAAGCATAAAAAGACCCAAAAGCAGGAAAAATGACTGAGTTGAAAGACTCGAGGACTAAGATGCAAGATCAAAGGACCTAAATGAAAGATCGAAGGACCAATGAGCAAACAAAAATACTCCACACCATCATGGGGAGTATTTTGGCAATTCTATTCGGGTCGGAGCTCCAACAAGTCAAGTAGATGCATCAAAGACAAACAATACCATCATGGAAAGCCCAGACGAAAGCCCAAGCCGATTCGGATCCTGTAGACTGCTGATTGGCGGTCCGGGTTGCTCCGGATCCGCGAAGATTTTTGTGGGTTGTGTATTAGAGCGTATTTAGTCTATTTTTGGTATTTGTTTAGTCCCATACCGGGGGATTGTCCCGGCTTACCTTTTTCTATGGCTATAAATATAACTCTTCACCTTCTATTGTAATCACTCCATGCTTTGTGGCCATTCTCCCTAATTGAAGTGAAAGCCTTGCAGCAAGAAACTGAAGTGGGGAGATGCTACTAGTATTGTGAGTCTTAAATCAATAAAGTTTTGTTTGTTTTGGGCTTCTTTTATAGTTCTTGCATGTTTAGTTTAATTGTCTTTTCTTAAATCTAGCTTAATTAATATGTCTTCTTATCTTAGTGTAATAGTTAGTTTAATGTTTAGTGAGTACAAGCACTCCCCTTTTGGGGGGTGCAGATGATACTTATATATGCAATTAAGAAAGGAAGAATGTTTTATTTTGAAATATGTTGATTAATATGAATGCATGCTCGCTTGTTAGGATAGAACACTTCACTAGATGGGTTTTGCCACAAGTTTTAAGACACCTCCAATGCTTGTTTAGTTTCTTAAATAATCAGCTTGTGTTTATGAATGTTAATCAAATAGGTTAGTGATTTAATTGATGGGTTTTGCCATGATAAGTAGACACCTCCCATACATGAAAACACTATCTCCACTTGTGCCTATAGGAAGACATTCTTACCTCCTTATTGTGTAAGTGTAGTCACTCCACCCCCTAAGGGGTCTCTCTCTTATTGATTCCAGCATACTTATCAAGTTCTTAGTTCAGTTTTGTATTTCATCGTTTGTTGTTTGCTTGTGCATGTGTTACTTCCTAGTTTAGTGTAGGGTAGATTAGTATAATCAAACTCTCTTCCCTTTTTGTTGCCACTTGATTTCGTGCAAACGAGAGGCTTCTAACCTCCCTGTGGATGACCCATATTTGCCATGTCTTCATCGACGTCGTGCACTTGCGGTATAATTAAAATGTTCAACAAGTTTTTGGCACCGTTGTCGGGGAGGTGTCAGTCCAGACTCTGGTTTGGACGATTCGAGTGGATTTCATTTGTGTTTTGTAGTTTGCTTTGATTCAGGACACTCTGAGAACCACGGGAAAAAACCAAGAGAAAGTTGAAGTCAAACAGAGCAACGTAGACCGCCAATTAGCGGTCTGGTGAGCTTTGTTTCCTTTCTTTTTTCTTGTGCCTGTAGTATTATTGGATATAGTGATATGGGACTTGATTTGGCATGTTTTTACTTATTGTTTATCCGCAGATCAATAATCAATCTCCCTTTAAGGAACTTGGACCTTAATACCCAAGGCAAAAGATTAGGCATTATTTCTTGTTTAGGTAATGCATCATGTGCTCAACTTAGGCACGTAGATTGTCTTTTCTTTTAGCTTTACTTTCAGTTGCTAAGTGCTGGCGTGAGGTACACATTTCTTTCTTTCATTCATGCATTTCGTATGAACATGCATTAGTTAGTAGGAAGTGCATTGCAACAAGTGTGAGTTGAGTGTTTGTTTGGAGAGTTGATTGTTAGATTAGGACTCCAAAACGCTACTAAGGAGGGGTTGTCCCATATAAGATAAGGTGGGGGATTTCATCACCCTTTCCTTCGCCCAAAAAACCACACTAATAAAGAGCCTAATTTTTAAAATCAAGTAGACATTGGCCCTAAGGATTTCGGGCGCATTGGGAGAGTGATCCGGTCCCGACCGTCATGGCCTGATTGGCGTTGCCCACTCTATCGATAGTAGGAGAGACGAGATCTTTGAATCTTGACTCACTTGCTGGGCTTTGTGGTCCTCGTCGTAGGGAGGTGAGGCGTGTTGAGGCCGTGTGACCTTGCAGTTAGGCGCCGTCTAGCTGTAATGACCTATAGCGACCTTAGGACTGTTTGAGCCTTGTTTCTTTTTGTGCTTCTACCTGTACCCACCCGCCGTAGCATAAGGACTTCTTCCCTTCTCTCCTGAGTCACTCTCTCTCTTCTGTGTCCCTCCGTCTTTTCCTCTACGCACATTCTTTATTTAAAAAAAGAAAAGAAAAAATAGGTTTTGGTTTGTGTGTGCACCTTTGTGCATGCTTTCGTGGGCACGAGACGAGAGTGGCGGTTTGACGAGGCGCTTCTCCACATATCCTCATCTGCTCCAGTCACTATTGATTTGGGTGCGGAGCATATCCTCATCTCAAACAACTTTCACTATTGACACTATTGAACATTGGGTGTTTTTGGGGGATAACTGTTTCTTTTGCTTTCCCGGCCCAAGCAAGAATAGTTGAATCATAATTTGTTTTATCCTTTCATTTGGCTACGCACTTCCGCCTCATTGGGTAGTACCTATAAGACTTGCTTGCCAACTATTGTACAGGGCCTCATCGAAAACTCTTCCATTGGGCTTTGGCGAACTATGGCAGGGCAAGCTCTCGGGGCCCAAGAGTTATAGTCGATTAAATTAGGCCGGTGCCATGGCATCGGAGGGGAGTCGCTACCCCCCATCGTGCCACTAATCAACTATATGGGAACGGGCTCTGGGCTTTTCCCGGGAAAGAATGTTCTAAGCTTCAAAGCCTGTATAAGTTCCCTTCTAGATAGCTTGGGGACAGATGCTTCCCTTCCCGATTCGGCTTCGGGAGAAAGACCCCCAAAGATACTAGAACGACTCCACTGTCGCTTCGTCAACTATAGCTTTTGGCCCTCAAATTATCCTCATTTGTTTTCAATATCCTGAAAAAGAAGACTTCTACTTTTCTGGCTTCCCTTACTGTGCAAAAGCGCCAGATTGACACAGGTTCTAATGCTCTTCTCGTACTAGATGGCTTGGGCCCAAGATTAATAGAACGGGTGTCTGCCGGGGCTTCCCGGGCAAAAGAAGACAATTGTCACTACTGTTCCAATGCTTTTGGAGATTCTAGACATGCGGCTTAGGGTCAGTCGGATTCTAGTTCGCCGAGGCTTGCTTGGGTGGTTCTTCTAGTACTAGGAGGCGTTGGGGGCTAGCCAATAGGCTTCTTGCTCTTGTGTTACTAGGCAATAGGCTGGAGGCTTGAGTGGTGGGTGCTTTTGTTCTAATGCTCTTCTCCACTCTTTGGTTCTTTTGGAGCTCTTGTTCTAGGTAATGCAATAGGTTTGGATTGGCCGGTTCTCAAGCTTTTGCTTATATAGGCTTGGGTGGCGAGCGCGATTCGACATCCCGTTTTTCAAAAACTACTGAACCCCGCTCTTCTTAGTACCTGAAATAATCTTGATTCGGCCCAAATCAATATTTGAAGATGCGGGAATCCGTGGATACAACTATGACCTATTCTTCCAATGAAACTACTCCATGAGAAAATCATAGCCAAAGCAGTGGAGTTGTAGAGGACCATGCCATGCCGGGAATCGGGAAGAACATGCCATGCCGGTTGCAAGGAGTGGAGTTGTCGAGGATGAGGAAAACTCATGTTCAATAGTATGATCAATAGTTTTCGGGCCCCAAAGCAGCTAGAATAATAGAACCAAGCCAGCCCAAGCCTTATAGTATCAGTCTGATGTCGAACCTTTCTCTGATATTCTAGTACTAGGGGGCTGCCAGGGCTCTACGGGTATTCTCATTGGAGAAGGGAATAAGACAAAGCATATGAGTTTTCATTCGGGCAGGCTTTGGTTGATGCCCAAGCCATCTAGAACCGAATCAAGTCCCATGGAATCTAGAATCCTAGGGGAATCTCACCTAAGTAGGACGGGTAGGTAGGGCATTAGGGCGGTCCGGGCTCGAAAGCATTAGAACAAACAGTAGTACGAGAAGTAGCTAAAACGCTTCGGTTTCCGGGGACGGACTGAGAAAACTCTACTGCTTCTACTACTCTTTTCTTTGGCAGGTACTGGTTCCCGGGCCCCTAAGCCTAGCCACCTTCCACAACACAACCGGGGTTGGCGCAGGGCCTCAACACGGGTTATGTGTTCAACTAGCGGGGCTAGTTTGGGGGGCAAATTCTTAGGCAACGACCGTTTCTAGCTGGTATCAGTGAAGATGGATGGTCGCGTCTCTCATCCCTAAGAATGGAAATGGAGGCCGTTGCATCTTTCAAGATCTTGACCAAAAGGCGCAATAAGAATCGGCCAAGAAGCTGGAGGAGAAGTTCCTGGATCAGAACGCAATCCGTGCAGGCAGATCTGCGAGCAACTTTTAAGGCAGACCTTGAATCCCTCACAGACGATATAGCAATCGTCAAACGTGTTGTTCGTGCTTAACACATGCATTTATCTTATATTTCCTGTGTTTCTATAACCACAGTGTAAAGTCGGGTACAATCAATCCCCTTTACAACGCCATATCAAGACTCATAGCTACTACCCATTCTCATTCATCTTCGACTCATTTCATTGACTCATTGCTCCGAGTCATTGGAATAATAGGTAATGGAAGAATCTGTAACTATCTCATTCGTCTTCGCATGGCTACGACTCATTTGGGATAACTATGACTCATCCGCGTAGACTCATCTTGCTACGACTCATCCACGTAGACTCATTTCATTGGTTTCTCGTATTCGTCTTCTCATCTCATCCGCTACGAGTCATTTCCTCTCCTGGCAAGTCGAGTCATCTACGATACCTGTCCTCTACGAATCTTGTTCCCTGTCCTGTTCAAAGAATATCGAAAAAAGATGGGAAACAACAACGCTGCACTGATGAGTCACATCTCGAAACAATGACGTCCATGGCCTTCGCTCTCCTTCAAAAATACGTGTATTCCTTTCAATCCAGAGAACATCAAAAGTGGCCGAACACGCCAAACGAATCCAAGCTTTCTCGACCTTGGACATCACACGTTGCACCTCATCCTCAATCAATTTGGCCAACAAAGGTCAGTACATTGCTATCAACCTGGGGCACAATCCGTAAACTAGAGAAATTCGCTCCCACAAAGAGCGAGAGTACGGGCAATGAATGAAAAGATGTGTGTGATCCTCGGAGGCACAACCACAGAGAACGCAACTCGAGGCTAGCATCCATCTACGACACTGTAGTTTGTCATGAGTACATAATCGGCCTCTAATATCTCTACATACAACTCTCGCATGTCTTGGGACTCGGTCCCGGTGCCAAACCAAATTCGCCCATTCAACCGGAGGCCGACGACCACGCACAACTTCCCATGCTTGCCTCGCCGTCCAGCGAGGCGAGTTAGTAGGTGACCAAAGCAACAACTCACTATTGATTTGGACACCTTCCTCCTCTCGTGTCGCACATAGTCCGGGTTCAATGGCTGTTAATTTCCGCAAGGAGGAGCAGTTGCTGGACCCACCTGTTCTACCTGTTCTTCCTGTTGTCCCTCTCATACCTCTACGTGATCGATGCTACCCGAGCCGTACCACTCTACCCTCATGCATCGTATTGCCAGAGGCAAATGGGTACCATTTTGAGGTTAGGCCTTAGATTATTTCCATGCTCCCTCACTTTACTTGGAAAGGTGACCCCTATATCTTTCTCAGGGAATTTGAGGAGGTATGTGCTATCTTTAAGCTGCAACAAATTTGCACAGACTCCATCCATCTTAGGCTTGTCCCCTTTGCACTGAAGGACGATGCCAAGAAGTGGTTGTACAGCAACCAAGCGAATGCCTTTAGGACTTGGGATGAGTTTCAATCTGCATTCCTCAAGAAGTACTTTCCAAATCATCAGACTCAAAAATTGAGGAACGAAATCAATTCGTTCTATCAACATGAGACCGAATCATTCCATGCATCTGGTTGTGGCACCTGTGTCAGATTGTCTACTAGGGTCTTCACTTTCCATCCTGAACACTCCTTCAGTCCATGTGTCAAGGAGAGTTCTAAGGAAAGGATGAAAGGGAGGCATGGGCTTTCCTAGAAGACCTTGCTGAGGAAACCATGCAATGGGAGAGTGTAAGGGAACCACCTTCATTATCTAGCATAGGAGCGAGGATCGCAAATGCAAACTCAACTAGATCGGGTGCCGCATTTGCCGTCGATACCACTACGGCCACCGAGGCACGCATGGCGGCCTTAATGCGCCGTATGGATTCGATTGAGCTCCAAAACGAGCACGATGTGTCTCATGTGTCTGCATCTGGTTTAGTTCCATGTCATTTATCTGGTAGGATAGGTCATATAGGGGGTGAGTGTGCATCCATTCCTCCTGAGATGGAACATGTAAATGCCATCTATGATAGATCCAGGAATGACCCATATTATCATCATATAACCCTGGATGGAGGAACCACCCTAATTTTTCATAGAACCCTAACAATGCCCCAGGTGGTCCATCAAACTTTTCTCGAGCACCTAACCGACCACACTACCCTCCCATGCATTCACAGTTTCATCAGCCACCCCAAAGTCAGAACACCAACCCACCAGGTTTCCCAAATTCAAACAACTTGGAAACCTGGTTTAATTCGCTTGAGAACTTAACTCGTGGACTTGAGAAATCTGTAAAAAACTTTATGTTGTCCACGAGTCATGTCCACACTTCGAATGAGCAGACCATCAAATCTCTCGAGCTTCAGATGGGTCAATTGGCTCAGTCCGTACATGAGAGAGAGAGAGGGAGCCTGCCTAGCCAACCTGTGGCTAACCCCCATGCTCAACAACACTCGAACATGCAAAATGCAAGTTCATGACCACAGGGGGGCAAGTGAACTATGTGGAAGAACCTGTGGACCATGTTAATGCCATTATGACCCTGAGAAATGGGAAGCAGGTCAACAACCACGTGTCCTTGATAGAAAATCCATCTGTGCAGCCCCCTTGTGGGAATGATGGTGAGAAAGAGGCCGAGGGTGAGAGTAATACACCAACACCTCCTTCTTCGGCTCCGCCCAAGACATACCTACCAAAATCTCCTTATCCTAGTAGGTTGTCTCAGAAACAGAGTGACAGTGTGGATAAAATACTGGAGATATTTAAGAAAGTGAATGTCAACCTTCCTTTGTTAAACATGATTCAACAAATACCTCCCTATGCAAAATTCCTGAAGGATCTCTGTACAACTAAGAGGAAAACTAACATCCCTAGCAAAGCCTTTTTGGCGGTAAATGTGAGCTCCATCATTTCGAACCCTACATACGTAAAATTTAAGGACCCAGGTAATCCAACAATTTCATGTATCATTCGGGACTCTCGCATTAATAATGTTTTGCTAGATCTAGGGTCGGCGGTTAACCTCTTACCAGCTTCTGTGTATCAATGATGAAGCCTAGGCACGCTCAAGCCTACGAAAAGAACTTTGCAGTTTGCTGATCGTTCGATCAAAGTCCCGTTGGGGGTCATTGAAGATGTCCTAATCAAGGTCGGTGATTTCATATTTCCTGTTGACTTCGTCGTCCTTGAGACCGAACCAATTAAGACTACCCACTCCCAGATTCCATTGATTTTGGGTAGACCATTTTTCGCGACGTCAAATGCATTGATCAATTTTCGTACTGGACTCATGAAATTGTCGTTCGGGAACTTGACCGTGACATTCCATGTGTTCAATATGTCTAGGCAGCCGGCATCTTTCGAGGACCCCATGGAAGTCAATCTTATTCGGGACTTGGAAAAATAAATAGAAGAAGAGTAACCCCTGATTCATGAAAATCTAAGTGCTTACATCATGGACGATTCCGATCATGAAGAGGACGGGGGCTAGTTGAGCAATGACGTGCATATTGTTCCGTACATGCGAGCTCCTCCTATCTTACATCTCGAGCTAGATATCACGCCTTGCCTAGAGGAACCACCCACAGTTGACCTTAAAGAACTCCCTAAGGAACTGAAACACGTTTTTCTCGGTCCCAACAAGTCATTTCCAGTGATTATTTCAACGATGTTGACTGGTGATCAGGAAGAACGTCTGATTCAAGTCCTAAAGGAGCACAAATCAGCCATTTGGTGGTCCTTCAGGGACATCAAAGGGATAAGTCCCGATGTCGTGCAACACCACATCTTTATGGAGGATGAGGCATGACCACGTCGCGACCCACAGAGGCATTTAAATCCAGCCATGATAGAAGTAGTTAAGAAAGAGATCATCAAGTGTTTAGATCATGGCATCATTTTCCCCATTTCGGACAGTACTTGGGTAAGTCTTGTCCAGGTTGTGCCCAAGAAGTCGGGTGTCACTGTTGTCCAGAATGACAACAATGAGCTTGTACCCACACTACTTCAAACTGGTTGGCGAGTTTGTATTGACTATAGGAAGTTGAACGCGATCACGCGTAAGGACCACTTCCATCTACCTTTCATCAACCAGATGTTGGAGAGACTCGTTGGGCACGCCTATTACTGTTTCCTTGATGGTTATTCAGGATACAATAAAATCCCAATCGGCCCCAAAGACCAGAAGAAAACCACGTCCACTTGTCCTTTTGGGACGTTTGCTTATAGACGGATGCCTTTTGGACTATGCAATGCACCGGCAACATTGCAACGTTGCATGTTAAGTATCTTTTCCGATATGGTCGAGAACTTCCTTGAGATCTTCATGGATGATTTCTCGATTCATGGCACCTCCTTTGATGAGTGCTTGCACCACCTGAGCCTTGTTATCAAAAGGTATTCGGAAACGAACTTAGCCCTTAATTGGGAAAAGTGTCATTTCATGGTTACAAAAGGCATCGTCTTGGGTCATGTGGTATCTCGTGATGGTATCGAGGTGGATAGGGCAAAAATTGAGCTTATTTCTAAGCTTCCGCCACCCACCTCTGTAAAAGAAATCCGTTCATTCCTTGGACACCGGTTTTTACCGGTGATTTATTATGGATTTCAATAATCTAACTCGCCCCTTGACGAGCTTGCTTGCTAAAGGTACCTCTTTTGAGTTCACACCTGAGTGCATGACTGCGCATGAGTTTCTGAAGTGTGACTTAACCTCCGCTCCTATTATTAAGGCACCGGTGTGGACTCTACCTTACGAGCTGGTGTGATGCATCTGATTACGCGATAGAAGCGGTTTTGGGTCAGAAAGTCGACAAATTGCCTCATGTGATCTACTTTGCAAATCGTACTCTTAATGACGCCCAGTGTTTGATACGTTTTCAATACCACAAGTGCACGACCGCGTTGAAGCGGTGGCAAATATGGGATGATCCACAAGGAGGTGTGTAGACTCTGGTTTGTTCGAAGGCAAGTTGGAAAAGAGGGGAAGAAGTTGTGATTACACTAAACTAGACTAACTACACTAAACGACTAAGCATCAAACAAGGAAAACGAAAGCGAGGGAAATTGAAAGCGGGAAATCAGAAATAGAAAACCCCTAAGAGGTGGAGTGTGTGAACACATGTAAAAAGATTGTGAAGAATGCATTCTATAGGCACAAATGTAGGTAGTGTTTTCATGCATAGGAAGTGTCTAAAGGTTATGGCAAAACCTATCAATCCATTCACTAACCTAGTTAATTAACATTCATATACACAAGCTTGTTATTTCTGAACCTAAACAAGCATGGGAGGTGTCTAAGATGTGTGGCAAAACCCATCAATTGTAGTATTCTACTCTAACAAGCAAGCATACATTCACATTTATCAACACAATCAAAATATAAAGCATTCATATCCTTTCCTTAATGCATGTATGAACATCATCACCACCCCCAATGGGGGATGAATCTACTCACTGCACATTACTCTAACAATTAAACTAAAGAAGAAAAGAAATATTCTAACTACTTTAGCCTAGAATCAAAGAAATAAAACTAAGCTAAGCATGCATAAAGAAACAAAATAAGAACAAAACAATGGAAAAATTATTTTATTAGATGACTCACATTGAAGGTAGCATTCTTCTACACCTTGAGATTTTGCTCCAAGGCTTACTCCAAGTAGAGAGAATGCCACCAAGCAATGGGTGATTACAATAGAAGGTGAAGAGTTCTATTTATAGCCATAGAAAAAGGTAATCCGGGACAATCCCCCGACATGGGACTAAAAAAATACCATAAATAGACTAAAAACACACTAATACACGTCCCACATAAATCGTAGCGGATCCAGACCAAAAGTGACCGCCAATGAGCGGTCTACAGTGTTCGGATCGCTCCGGATTTTGTTGTTGGCTTTTCTAGATGGCTTTGCTTGTCTTTGATGCATATACCTTGCTTTCTGGAGCTCCGACCCGAATAGAATTGCCAAAATACTCCCCATGATTGTGTGGAGTATTCTTGTTTGCTCATTGGTCCTTCTATCTTGCATTCAGGTCCTTCGATCTTGCATCTTAGTCCTCGAGTCTCTCAACTCATTCCTTTTTCCTTCTTTTAGGTCATTTCATGTCTCTTCTCATCAAACCTCTTTATTTCAGGAAATTCAAACATAAAGCTCGTTACGTAGAATTGTTTAGGTGAAAGATAATGGATATGAGATACAAATGTAAGCATGAAATGATGTCAATTAGGGCTGTTCGTGGGGCGGGTTTGACCCGCCAACCCGCCCCGCCCCGCGTAGGGCGGGTTGCGGTTGAAATTTTTCCTACCCGTGACCCGTTAACCCGCCACCCGTTAACCCGCCGGACTAAATGGGGCGGGTTGCGATTAATGTGTTACCAACCCGTTAACCCGTTTACCCGTTACAAATATAATTATTAAAAAAATACATATTTATGTATTAAAATTTTCGTTATTTCATTAAACTTCTAACATTTCTTCTAAAATTGAAATTTTCCTACCCGTAACCCGTTGACCCGCCACACGTTAACCGGCCGGACTAAACGGGGCGGGTAGCGGCCCAATTTTTTTTAACCCGCTCCGCCCCGTTTGCCCGCCTGATTTTGGTGGGGCGGGTAGCGGGCGGAGTCAAACCCACCCCACCCCGTTTGTAGCCCTAATGTCAATCAAATACCCCCACACCTAAGTTTTGCTTGTCCTGAGCAAAAGAAAGAAAGAGAAGCCTACGAAAAACAAGAAATCCTAACTCACTTTCGTAGGAATCACGGTTGCACTTAGCACGTGCAATAAGCCGTTAAACCTCCTTGTCACCAAGGAGGAGGAGTGTTGTCTGGTAAGGGTTTTCAGCGGATATACCCACAAAATCCGAACCGAGATGCATTATTCAATCTAGAAACTCTACTCGATGGACTCATTTTTATCGATCATTGGACACGGTAATCCTACGGGCCGACTCTATATAGGTATTCAGTCCAGACAACTAGCCTAATGAACCATTCGTGCAAGTTAAATAAGGACTTAAGTGAAAGACATGGACAACCTCAACATCCTCAAGTGATACAGTGTAAAGTCTATTAAGGTTCCTATTTGCATTACCATTTTTTTTTCTTTTATTTTTTTTTCTTATTTTTTTTTCTTTTTATTCGTTGGAGCTTCATTCTCCCAGGGTCAGGTTTCGTGCATCATTGCCTATGAGGACTTACACTATCACGTACACCTTTCCCAAAATCACCACATAGGGTAATCCCTACTACCAGTGTAACGAGAGTTCGGTCGGCACACCCAAGTCAGATGACTCGAAAGAACCAGGCACAAAGTCCCCTTAGACCTACTTTCCCGAGTGATAGGAGCCGTACGAGAAGAGAGAACACCTACTCACTTATTTCTTATTTACACATGAACCAAAACCCCTACACTTAATGTCTCACAACATGATTTAAAGGGTCCTTGACTACAACAAACTTCCTTAAATTAACAGACACGAATTATTGACTCACTAGTTTCATGGTGGAATTCTTTAAATGTTTGAGCACTGAAACCCTATGATTACTCACCCCCGAGGGAAAACTGGGGTGCATCCTAACGACTAGATAAATCCTAAAGCCACTGTACTAGATATCCTAATGCATCAAGTTCAAGAAAATTTTGGGAGCTTTCTTTTTACTTTGCCTCTCAACGGTTTTGCACATGCTAAACACACACAAAACCCACAAAACATTTTCTTTCGCCAACACATGAAGATTTTTAAAAGAAATGTGCAAATTTTAAAGCACTAGGCAAGCAAAAGAAGACAAGTCACCCAAGGATCATGGCAAGCACATATATCGATATTAAATGCAGCACACTAACATGACCCTATCAATGCACACAAAAGAAAACCAAATCAAAGGAAACGACTCGACTATGTACACACGTAAAACACCCTCCATACCTACTTCATGCATTGTCCTCAATGAATGTGAGCAAGATACTACATGAATTTATGCATGAAAAAGGAAAGATCTCATCAATATGCTGTGCAAAAGGAAGTTCAAGGTTATGTTGATGGACAAAAACCTGAATTCCCTAAAAACCTGTCAGATGCTAAAGAAGGGATACAAATACGTGAAAGAAATGAGGCCCAAATACACGTGTTGTGGCCCACAACAATCAATGTTCGCTCATGGAGTCTTTTATTGTACTTTTTTTAATATAACTATGTACAAACATAAGTTCCCATCTTCATTTATCAAAAGACATCAAATCGGAACCTCAAAAGTGGGTCAATACACTTGGAAAGGGAACATGACACCACGCGGGGCCAGAATACTCATGTTTGGGCCCCCTCACAAATAGCACAAGATGAAAAGAGCGGTTCATGAATTAGACGCAAAGGTGTCTCATTCAAAGGATCAAACTGAAAGAGCTTGAACCCCTCAAGAGTTTGGGAAATAAGGGGCAAAGGAAGAAGAGTTTCTCCCGTTGCAGTACTGAAGTTATGATTGTCAATCCAAACTCTCCAACCAACATGCTGGTGCGTCGGAACGAGGTCAAGAACCTCATTAGGCATGTCTGACTCACCAGGCGAACAAAAAGTGGGTGTCATACCCAAGGTATCCTCCAAGGAACTCCTAATACCCTTATTAGCAACATAGTGGTTTGATGTTCCATCATTTCCAAGATGATCAGGACCAATAGTGAGAGGCAAACTCTCATCACGTTGTTTGAAATTGAGGGTACTAGGGTGCTCTTGCTCCACTAGAGGTGAGTCTTTAAGAGTCACAAAATGAAGATCTTGTGGCTCAGAGGCTACGGGACAAAAAGATGCGGCACAATCATGTCCCGACTCATAATGATGTTGGTCAATGTTATTCTCAATTTGGATGGAATCCCCCACATTGTGATCGTGAATTGAACCCCCAAGTCCCTCAGACAGACTAGGAGTTTGACTCTGAAAGATTGTGCTTTGAATTTGTGAATGTGGTGGTGGTTCGATATCAAAAGATGAATCCTCATGTTGACAATAAATGTCACCCTCCTCACGTTTACTTAATTGTTTTGTAATTTGAATCACACACATTTCCATAGTTTGCAGGGAATCATGATTGGACTTCAACACATTTTGAGTGGTTTTCATGAACGTTTGGAGGGCTTGTTCTATAGAATCAAGTTTGGGGTCCACTGTGAGGTTCATGTAAGAATTTGGGAAATGGATGGGTTGGGTGGTGATGGGCTGAGAATGAGTCCAATGATTGGTCGTGGGGTGTTGCTAGAATTCAGGATATTCAGAAGGAGGATACTGAGGAGGGAATGATGTATAAGATTTGAATAAGAATTGTCTCCCCACGAATCCATCCCCCTAGGGTTGTACGTGGATGCGTAATGGTCATATTGAGCATTTTGGGAAAAGGTATGCTCATACTCAGGCTTTAGGAGAACATAAGAACATTCGTCGATAACATAACCACTCAATCCACACCAGTCACATGGTACGGCTACTGGAGCCACCGATGCACTCATGTCATCTACCACATGCATGAAAGAGGCCAAAGGTTCTTGCAACGTCTCAGTTGGAGAACCAACATACGATCCGACATAACTAGATGGTGGTCTAGCAGTCGGTGCCTCTCTTATATTACCCCAATATGAAGATTGCTCAGTCAAACAATGAAGATTGTGCCAACCATACGGGGTGTTTGTTTGAGGACCCCAAGATGCATGGGTCCGGAGTACCAGGGAGAATTGTCCTGGTCCCAAAAATGATATGGATGGTCACCCATGTAACCATCCATCTCGACAAAGAACTCTCTAGTCGATCACTCTCACCACCACGAGAGAAAACTCGCAAAAAGTGCTCGACTCGACCCTAAAATGCTAACAGAGAGTGTAAAGGGGAGGAGACTAGAACATAGAAGTAGGTGAGAAGAAGATGACTCAGAGGTGAAGGGAAGAATCGCTTGAGCTAGCATGGGTAATGGGAGAAGGTAGAAGCCAATCTAGCAAGCAACGCTCAAACAATGTAAGGCAATGGGTCCTTAGACTAGACGACGCCTAACTTCGAGGTCACTAGTCTCGACACGCCTCACCTCCCTACAATGAAGACCACAATGCCAAGCAAGTGATACCAGATCTGGAGATCTTGTACCTCCTACTATCGACAAGGTAGGCAACGCTGATCGGGACATGACTGTCTCAACTAGATCACTCTCCTAGGGCGTCCAAAATCCTTAGTGCAATGTCTACTTGCTTTTAGAATTAAGGTTTTCTTAAGAGTGATTTTTGGGGCCAAGGAAAGGGTGATGAAATCCCCCACCTTATCTTTTATGGGACAACCCCTCCTTAGTAGCGCTTTGATCTTAAATCTAGCAATCAACACTCCAATCAAACGCTCAACTCACTCTTGTCCCGATGCACCTTACTAAATAATGCATGATCGAAACATGCATGAATGAGAGATTTGGGTGCACGTACCTCACGCCAGCAATCAACAACTAAAATGTAAAGCAAAGAAAAGACAAATGCGTGCAAGGTCTACAAATGATGCATGACCTAGATGGAAAGAAGTCTAATCTTTTGCTTTGAGTTTTATGGTCCAAGTTGATTAAAGGGGATTGATTTTTAATCTGGGAGAAAACTAAAAGTCAATAATAAAATTGGGAGAAATTCACCACCAGAATAAAATTGGGAGAAAGTGAAGCTCACCAGACCGCTGATTGGTTGTCCCTTTTGCGAATTATTCCCCCAGTCTCTCCAGTAGCCTCCCCTTTCTTCTTGCAACTACTGAAACAAACCAAAACTAAAAAAGAAAAATTTAAACCACTCGATTCGTCCAAACCAAAGTCTGGACCGAGCACCTCCCCGCAACGGTGCCAAAAACTTGCTTGATACGTTTTAAATACCGCAAGTGCACGACCACGTTGTAGCGGTGGAAAATACGGGTCGATCCACAAGGAGGTGTGTAGACTCTGGTTTGTTCGAAGGCAAGTGGGAAAAGAGGGGAAGAAGTTGTGATTACACTAAACTAGACTAACTACACTAAACGAGTAAGCATCAAACAAGGAAAATGAAAGCGAGGGAAATTTAAAGATGGAAATCAGAAATGGAAAACCCCTAAGGGTGGAGTGTGTGAACACATGTAAAAAGATGGTGAAGAATGCATTCTATAGGCACAATTGTAGGTAGTGTTTTCATGCATAGGAAGTGTCTAAAGGTTATGGAAAAACTTATCAATCCATTCACTAACCTAGTTAATTAACATTCATATACACAAGCTGGTTATTGATTGACGTCATTTCATGCATACATTTGTGTCTTATATCAATTATCTTTCACCTAAACAATTCTACGTGACGAGTTTTATGTTTGAATTTCAGAAATAAATAGGTTTGAAGAGAAGAGGCTTAAAAGGACCTAAAAGCCTGAAAATGGACTGGGTTGAGAGACTCAAGACTAAGATGCAAGATTGAAGGACCGAAATGTAAGATCAAAGGACCAATGAGAAAACATGAATACTTCACACCATCATGGGGAGTATTTTGGCAATTCTATTCGGGTCAGAGCTCCAACAAGTGACGTAGATGCATCAAAGACCAACAAATGCATACAGAAAAGCCCAGAAGAAAATCCAGCGTGATCCGAACCATATAGATCGCCAATTGGTGGTCCAAGACAGTTAATTAGCGGTCTGTTTTTGCCCGAATCCGCTAAGATTTTGGTGGGTCGCGTACTAGTGTGTATTTAGTCCATTTTGGGTATTTGTTTAGTCCCATACCGGGGGATTGTCCCAGATTACCTTTTTCTATGGCTACAAATAAAACGTTTCACCTTCTATTGTAATTACCCATTGCTTGGTGGCATTCTCTCTACTTGGAGTAAGCCTTGGAACAAAATCTCAAGGTGGAGAAGAATGCTACCTTCAATGTGAGTCATATAATAAAATAATTTTTCCATTGTTTTGTTCTTATGTTGTTTCTTTATGCATGTCTAGCTTAGTTTTATTTCTTAGATTGTAGGCTAAAGTAGTTAGAATGTTTCCTTTCTTCTTTAGTTTAATTGTTAGAATAATATGTAGTGAGTAGATCAATCCCCCTTTGGGGGTGGAGATGATGTTCATATATGTTGTGATGTTTGGATGTTTGATAAATTTTGGATTGTGTAAACTTGCATGATTGTATGTTCGTTGAGGGTCTTTTTAATCATCTACATGTTGGGGGATTTTGATGGGTTTTGCCATAAGATTTAGACACTTCCCATGCTTAGTTTCTTCATGTTTATTGACTAAAATTTCCTATTGAATATGCTACATGTTAGTTAAGTGTTTGTATTTGTGGTTGCTTGCTTGATTGATTGAAGAAACTTTGTTTTGATGGGGTTTTCCATAAAATTTAGACACCTCCCATGCTTAGCTTTGTTCTTGACATGAGTTTATGGTTTTTCATGAGTCTTGCCATATCTTTAGACACTTCTCATGCTGAGCATAATCTTATGATAATCAAGTAATAACTGCCGATACGTTGTGTGAATGGATTGATAGGTTTTGCCACATCTTTTGACACTTCCTATGCATGAAAACACACACATGACACACACACATACATGCTTACATTCATCATTCATCACTTATTTCACCTCATATGTGCACACACTCCACCTCTTAGGGGATTCTCTTCCTGACTTCATATCTTTAGTTGCTTTCTTTCACATTTCTTACTTACTAGTTTAATGTAGCGTAGATTAGCATAATACCATCTCTTCTCCCATTTTCACCACTTGATTTCTGACAAACAAGAGGCTGCTCACCTCCCTGTGGAGGACCAGTATTTGCCACGTCTTCACCGACGTCGTGCACTTGCGGTTTAATTAAAATGTTTAAACAGTTATTTCAGAACCTAAACAAACATGGGAAGTGTCTAAGATGTGTGGTAAAACCCATCAAGTGTATAACAAGCAAGCATACATTCACATTTATCAACACAATCAAAATATAAAGCATTCATATACATTCTTTAATGCATGTATGAACATCATCTCCACCCCTAAAGGGGGATGAATCTACTCACTGCACATTACTCTAACAACTAAACTAAAGAAGAAACGAAACATTCTTACTTTATCCTAGAATTAAAGAAATAAAACTAAGTTAAGCATGCATAATGAAACAAGATAAGAACAAAACAATGGAAAATTTATTTTATTAGATGACTCACATTGAAGGTAGCAATCTTCTCCACCTTGAGATTTTGCTCCAACGCTTACTCCAAGTAGAGATAATGCCACCAACCAATGAGTGATTACAATAGAAGGTGAAGAGTTCTATTTATAGCCATACAAAAAGGTAATCCGGGACAATTCCCTGGTATGGGACTAAACAAATACCATAAATAGACTAAATACACACTAATACACGTCCCATATAAATCGTAGCGGATCCGAACCAAAAGTGACCGCCAATTAGCTGTCTTGGACTGCTAATTAGCGGTTTATAGTGTTCGGATCGCTCTGGATTTTGTTGTGGGCTTTTCTGGATGGCTTTGCTTGTCTTTGATGCATGTACCTTGCTTTCTGGAACTCCGACCAGAATAGAATTGCCAAAATACTCCCCATGATGGTGTGGAGTTTTCTTGTTTGCTCATTGGTCCTTCTATCTTGCATTCAGGTCCTTCGATGTTGCATCTTAGTCCTCGAGTCTCTCAACTCAGTCCTTTTTCCTTCTTTTAGGTCCTTTCATGACTCTTCTCATCAAACCTCTTTATTTCTAAAATTCAAACATAAAGCTCGTTAGGTAGCATTGTTTAGGTGAAAGATAATGGATATAAGATACAAATGGAAGCATGAAATGATGTCAATCACCCAGCTCAACTACTCTGTTACTGAGAAAGAGTTCCTCTCGATCATATTTGCGTTGGAAAAATTTCGCCAGTACCTCATTGGGTCGCATATCATCATCTACACTGATCACTCAGGTCTTCACTACCTTTTGTCTAAAAAGGATGTGAAAACCCATCTCCTGCGTTGGATCTTGTTGTTACAAGAGTTCGACCTTGAAATACGGGACAAGAAGGGATGCGAGAATGTTGTGGCTGATCACCTCTCTCGCATCCTAGTTGATCTTTCACCGGATCCACCGGTGAATGAGTTCTTCCCTGATGAGAACCTTATGGCAATAGCCTCACCCCCATGGTTCACTGACATTGTGAACTATTTAGCAACCGGGGAGGTGTCGGCTTATTGGAGACACAGTGAGACAACAAAATTGTAGTTGTTAATCAAGCACTTCTATTGGGATAATCCCTACTTATTTAGGTATTGTCCGATCAAATCATAAGGAGGTGTATTCCTGACAATGAGATTCGAAGTGTCTTATCCTTTTGCCATAAAGAGGAATGTGGTGGGCACTTCGGTGCCAAGAAAACCATTGCCAAAGTACTCCAATCCGGTTTTTACTGGCCCACGTTGTTCCAAGATGCTTTTGCATTTTGCAAAGCATGCGATAGGTGCCAACGTGTGGGCCACATTGGCAGACGTGATATGATGTCACTCAATCCTTATCTTAGTGGTCATCATCTTTGATGTTTAGGGAATTGACTTCATGGGTCCTTTCCCCGTGTCCCATGGTCACACTTACATCCTTGTGGCGGTCGACTATGTTTCAAAGTGGGTTGAAGCAATCCCCACTCGCACTAACGATCGCAAGGTTGTGATCAAATTTCTTAAAGAACACATCTTTGCGAGGTTTGGGACACCTCGTTGTATCATAAGTGATTGGGGGACACACTTTGTTAACCGATCCCTTGAGGCAGTGCTGAGGAAATAATCCATCACGCACAAGTTGACCACACCTTATCATCCTCAAACCTGTGGCCGGGTGGAAATTTCCAACCGTCATCTCAAGCAAATTCTTGAGAAAACGGTTAATCCTTCAAGGAAAGATTGGTCGGTCAAGCTTAATGATGCATTGTGGGCTTTCCGCACTGCATTTAAAACCGACCTTGGCATGTCCCTCTACCGGCTAGTTTATGGCAAAGCTTGCCATCTTCCGGTAGAGCTTGAGCACCGGGCATTATGGGCAATCAAACATCTTAACATGAGTCTTGATGTTTCTGGTGCCAATCGCAAGTTAAACCTCAACGATTTGGAGGAGTTGAGAAATGAAGCATATGAGAATGCCAAGATCTACAAGTCCCGCACTAAAAAATTTCACGACCGTTTGGTTCGAATCAAAACCTTCGAGGTGGGACAAAAGGTCATGTTGTATAATTCTCGCCTCTACTTGTTTTCGGGGAAACTTCGGAGTTGTTGGTCACTTGATGTGATCCATCCCTTCATTTGTTTCTACATATCAATGTTTTGTTGAAATGAAAAACAAAAAAATTGAATTTTTTTTTAAGAAAAGGAAAAAAATTGGAAGGCCTTTTTGATATTTTCCCTTTCCTTTCTTAAAAACATGTGATGCCCTTGCCCTACGCATTTCACTAGCAGAAGAAAACGCCTTTTTCCCTTTACTTTCGCCTCCACCCAAATCTTACCCCCAAATCGCACGAACAGACCGCTAATCAGGGGTTTTTCACCGCCAAACAACAGTTTGTTGTGTTTTGTTTTCATATAATCTTCGTCGGGTCGCGTGATTTGGGTGGTCTGTTGGTTTGGTTGGTGCGGTTTCTATTTTGCTGCTGGTGTCAGCGTGTGGTGGTCTCCATCCCTCCCGCGCCGTGTTCGTCTAGGTCGTCGGGTGCTCCGCCGTTAAAGCTCACTAAGGTAGGTGTGGGTATGGCCAGCCACCATTTAATTCCAGAACTCAATTTTGCCTCCTTGATTTGTGAATTCGGACAACCCTTCTACGAGCGAATCGTAGCTAAAGGGTGGTACCATTTGTTGTATGAGGGCGACGAAACCATGTACGTAGAGCCTCTCGTACATGAGTTCTTCACTAAACTCGAGTGTGACTAGACTGGACCACTCGAGTTTAGTGTCACTCTCATAGGGTCAAGCACACCGTGACACCCCAATTTATCTCCGACGCGACTGGGATCCCCTTAGTCGATGAACTCGCGCCTACCACGACATTAATTTTTACCGATCTATGCTTGGGCGCGGGCAACCTATATCATCGCATGGGGGAGTACCTAATGCGCACATTTACTCCAATGTTCACATTATAGCCAGGTGGGTGTGTAGATATGTGTTGGGCCAAGAGCGGACCTCCACATTTTTCACACCTATTTTGCGAATTGTGTATAGTCTGATGGATAGTTCACCTTACTACATTTGTCGAACATTGTTCGACGTGTTGGTGAACGCTAACCTGAAAGAAATGCATTGTTTGTTGACTCTGGTTACCAAATTATGTGGCATGTTGGACATCCCACGATTTGAGCGCATTCTGAGACGCCAAGGCACCAACCTTGAGGTAGCGAAGATGACCCTGTCATTTCACCATTGCCTTCCTGAGGCATGGGTGCCTGACTACATCGAGGAGGATGTTAGAGCCAGTTCCTCAAGCTCGTCTGTGAGTTCAGGAGCACTCTTTAACACCGACATTTCTGAGATGGCGGTCAAGCAGCAAAACATCATCTTAGCCAAACAAAACCGGAAGATCTTTAGGAAATTGTCGGTTCTTGAGAGAGGTGCCTGTAGGATTCTAGCCTAATCCTAATCCTAATTGTGCTTTGTGGTTGATTAGGAGGTGATTAGAGATGGATGGCTGAGATTGAGAGGAGATGGATGGAGGGCTTGGATTGAAGATGGGTGGATGTGTGGTTGAGATGGAGAGGTGGAATGGATGGTGAGGATTTAGTGTGGAAGAGGTATTTAGGGGAGATTTCTCTCTCTCCCTCACGTTTCTCTCTCTCTCTCTCTCGTTGATCTCTCTCTCTCTCCAGCAAGAAGCTCCGGCCAGGAAGGTGGGGGTGATCTTAAGCGAGGTGAAGTTTGGCTCCGGTCGGTTGGTGGCTTGAGGTGAGTGGTGAGTTCTTTAGTTTTCCCGCACGTTTGGTTCTATCCCTCCACCTAACTCGTGTTCTGGGCTGTGGTGGTTCGGTAGAGGTTGCTGGAGGTAGTGTGGTTGCTGTGGATCGTCGAGGAGGCGATTGATCTTCGTTTGGACGCGAGAGTCGTCGACGGATCGTATTTTGGGGAGACGTGCTCGTGGAGGCGTCGTCGTGGTTCTTCTAGGGTCTCTTCAGACCTTTAGGTATATCATACTCGCTCACTTAATCACCGTGAGTATTTGGAAGTCGACGGTAGGCCGTTCGGCTCGTCGCGAGTAAATGTGCAACAGATTTCACTGTCTGATCGGTCGACCGGTTGGTGCAAACGGTCGACCGTTCGTGAAGAGAATTCGGACTCTGCCTCAAATCGGTCGAACGATGCCTGTGGGGCGGTCGACCGATTGTGCATAGGAGGCAAGTCTGGAGAGATTCGGTCGACCGGGTCCCCTTTGCCGGTCGACCGTGTGCACTGTCTTAAGTCGGTTGGGGGGCGTAGACTATATAAACGGTCGACCGCCCTTTGATCTTGTCCAACCGTGACTTAAGTGGACCTTGTGGTCGGTTCGACCGAATGAGAGTTCGGTCGACCGGACTTGTGCGCTGAGCGTGGGAAACGCTATGGTGGAATTCGGTCGACCGAGATGTGCTCGGCGTTCGACCGAATTCATGGCGCGAGTGAGGGATTATTCCCTGGACAGATTCGGTCGACCGAGATGTGCTCGGCGTTCGACCGAATTCGTTGTGGTGTCGTGGGATTTGTTCCCTGGTGACTTTCGGTCGACCGGGACCCCTTTGTCGGTCGACCGATTGGTCGTTTTGTTCGTTGGACCGGGAGTTGACCATCTAAATGGTCGACCGTCCCTTGATTTGGGTTCGACCGAACGAATGTGGTGTTGGGAATCGGTGGACCGATGGAGTGCCGGTCGAAGTGGATTGCCCTGTATTTGCTTGATTCGGTCGACCGGGACTTTTGGTTCGGTCGACCGTTTGTATCCTGTTTTGCACTATGGAGGTGTTGTGGTCGTGGTTGTCCGTGTGGGACGAGTCGTGGTGCCGATGTTCTTCCGGCAAGTGTGCGAGGTGCACGAGGGTTGCAGTGGTTGGTTGAAAATAGACCTGGAGCCCCGTAACCGTGTGAGAGCTGCGGTTGGTTGAAAATAGACCTGGAGCGCAGCTAGTCTGTACGGAGTTGGTTGAAAATAGACCTGGAGCTCCGTAGTGCGTTCGGGTTGGTTGAAAATAGACCTAGAGCCTGAGCAGGGACCGCGTGTAGGGGTTGGTTTAAAATAGACCTGGAGCCCTTATACGTTTGGGTTGGTTGAAATTAGACCTGGAGCCCTTGGTCGTGTCGTGGTAGCTGTGGTTGGTTGAAATTAGACCTGGAGCCCAGCTTGGCGACGTGTGTGAGTCGCGGCGGTTGGTTGAGATTAGACCTGGAGCCCCGTGACTGTGTGGGTGCGGCGGTTGGTTGAGATTAGACCTGGAGCCCCGTACCTGTGGTGTGTCCTGTGGTGGAGTTGTGAGCCCTGGTGCAGGGCGTGTTGTGATGCTTTTCTTGTTGAGTAGAATTGCATGCTAGGATGCTTTTATTTCATACATTTAGAGTTTGGCATACGGGGTTTCCTTCTGGAAACTCAGGCATTGTTGCATGTTTACTTTCAGGCCGTGATCGGCATTAGGGGGGGGGGTGGTGACCGAGGAGAGGAGCACCGCTACCGGATCCAGCTTTCTCTTAGTTGAGGTCGTGTGATTACTGTTTCCTTGTATATGCTTTTGATGTAATCACAACTTTTGTATACTCTGATGTTCACATATATATATATATGATATATGTCGGTGCACCTGTGTTCTTTTATTGCGTAATATCCTCTGTTGATTGAGTGTTTAAAATTTTAAATTTTCCGCTGTTTTGAGGATGTTACAACTTGGTAACAGAGCGGTCGGTTCCAGTGTTTTTATCCAAAGAAACCACCCTTAGAGTTTTAGAGTCTGCATTACATCATGCATTCATGGTTTTGATGTGTGCTGTTCTTTGTGTGTAGATGCCTCCGAGACGCGTGAGACCTCCCCCACGGGACCGTAGCACCAGGGATGAGACTGGGGGCACGGACTGGGCAGAGAAGCGGCGGATGCTCTATGACACAGTGGGGCGACTGGGAGCGATGTTGGATCGCCAGTCAGGCAGAGGAGAGCCAGCAGCGGCAGGAGCGATGCTCGACCGCTTTATGAGATAGCACCCGCCTACCTTTGACGGTAGAGGAGAGTCTGAGGCTGCGGAGGATTGGGTCCTGAAGATTCAGGAGATCCTGCAGGCGATTGAGTGCCCGCCTGAGAGGCAGACAGGCTTGGCAGCTTATGTGTTGGGCGGAGACGCGTCCAACTGGTGGAGGACCACATCTGCAGTGGTATTTGAGGGCAGGACTGATGTCAGCTGAGAGGAATTCCTACGGGAGTTCAATGAGCAGGTTATTATCGCCGTTTCATCCAGGATTTCTCGAGGTTGGCTTCGCCGTTGACGGCTCTGACGCGGAAGGGCGTTGAGTTCGTGTGGTCCCAGAAGTGCGAGGACAGTTTTCAGGAACTGAAGAGTCGGCTGACGACTGCTCCAGTTCTGACACTTCCCAGTGGCAGTGGTGGTTTTGTGATTTACAGTGACGCGTCAGGCGTTGGGCTGGGATGCGTACTCATGCAACACGGGCAGGTGGTTGCATATGCTTCGAGGCAGTTGAAGGTGCACGAGAGGAACTACCCCACTCATGATTTGGAGCTGGCGGCAGTAGTGCACGCTTTGAAGACCTGGAGGCATTACTTGTATGGCGAGCGATTCGAGGTGTTCACCGATCATTAGAGCCTGAAGTATCTGTTTTCGCAGAAGGAGCTGAATATGAGGCAGTACAGATGGCTCGAGCTGATTAAGGATTATGATTTCACCATCTCGTACCATCCGGGGAAGGCGAATTCGGTTGCTGATGCTTTGAACAGGAAGGTGGAGGTTACCGCAACAGATCTTTGTATCGAGGAGTGGAAGCTGCTTGAGGCGTTGACCGAGTGGAGACCATTCACCGATGAGTCGCGAGGTGCAGTGATTGCCGGGCTGAGAGTGGAGCCTCAGTTGGTCTCGAGTATTGTTCAGCCTCAAAGTACTGATGATGAGTTAGCTGGGTTGCTGCAGTTAGCTGCCAGAGATGGATCAGACTTCAGTATTGGTGTTGATGGTGGACTGAGGTTCAGAGGCCGTGTCTGGGTGCCGAAGGGAGGAGATCTGAGGCAGGACATTCTGGAGGAGGCACATAGATCCCGTTATTCGGTCCACCCGGGCAGCACGAAGATGTTTAGAGATCTTCAGAGGAATTTCTGGTGGAAGAGGATGAAGACGGAGATCGCAGAGTTTGTTGGCAGATGTCTGATTTGTCAGCAGGGGAAGATTGAGCACCAGAGACCTGCAGGGCCGATGCAGAGGATCGAGCTTCCAGAGTGGAAGTGGGAGCACGTGACGATGGATTTTGTCACCGGGCTGCCGAAGACGAGGGGATTCCATGACGCGATTTGGGTTATAGTCGATCGACTGACCAAGTCGGCGCACTTCTTAGCTATTCGGACCACTTTACCTCTGGAGGGTCTAGCTAAGTTGTATATTGAGGAGATTGTCAGGCTTCATGGGGTGCCTGTGAGTATTATTTCAGATCGAGATCCGAGGTTCACTTCCAGATTCTGGGGGAGTTTGCAACAGGCCTTAGGGACTCGGTTGAAGTTCAGTACGGCATTCCATCCACAGACAGACGGTCAGTCTGAGAGGACCATCCAGACGCTAGAGGATATGTTGCGAGCGTGTACTCTGGATTGGGCAGGTCATTGGGATGAGCATCTGCCATTGATCGAGTTCGCCTACAACAACAGCTACCATTCGAGCATTGGGATGGCACCGTACGAGGCCTTGTACGGGAGACCGTGTAGATCACCGGTATGCTGGAGTGATGTAGGCGAGAGACAGCTAGTTGGTCCTGAGATTGTGCAGATGTATGCTGAGAAGGTTGATGTGATCAGACAGAGACTAGCGACTGAGCAGAGCAGGCAGAAGAGCTACGCAGATAGGCGTAGGCGTGAGCTTAGATTTGAGGCTGGTGACCATGTCTTCCTGAGGATTTCACCATCTCGAGGAGTGATGAGGTTCGGGAAGAAGGGGAAGCTCAGTCCGAGGTATGTCGGGCCGTTTGAGATTCTCGAGAGGGTTGGAGAGGTCGCCTACAGGGTTGCGTTGCCACCGCAGTTTTCGGGTCTTCACAACGTCTTCCACGTTTCGATGTTGAGGAAGTACGTAACGGATCCTTCTCATGTGATTCAGTTGGAGGTTCCAGAGATCCGTCAGGATTTGTCTCTTGAGGAGAGACCGGTTGAGATTGTGGATCGGATGGAGCATCAGTTGAGGAGGAGGACCATTCCGATGGTGAATGTCAGGTGGCAGCACCACAGTGAGCGAGAGGCCACTTGGGAGATCGAGGAGGAGGTCCGGAAGGAGTTCCCGGAGTTATTTGGTGAGCGTCAGTTTTAATTTCGAGGACGAAATTCTTTTAGGAGGGTGGATTGTAGGATTCTAGCCTAATCCTAATCCTAATTGTGCTTTGTGGTTGATTAGGTGGTGATTAGAGATGGATGGCTGAGATTGAGAGGAGATGGATGGAGGGCTTGGATTGAAGATGGGTGGATGTGTGGTTGAGATGGAGAGGTGGAATGGATGGTGAGGATTTAGTGTGGAAGAGGTATTTAGGGGAGATTTCTCTCTCTCCCTCACGTTTCTCTCTCTCTCTCTCTCTCTCTCTCTCTCGCTGATCTCTCTCTCTCTCCAGCAGCAAGCTCCGGCGAGGAAGGTGGGGGTGATCTTCAGCGAGGTGAAGTTTGGCTCAGGTCGGTTGGTGGCTTGAGGTGAGTGGTGAGTTCTTTAGTTTTCCCGCACGTAGTGTTCTATCCCTCCACCTAACTCATGTTCTGGGCTGTGGTGGTTCGGTAGAGGTTGCTGGAGGTAGTGTGGTTGTTGTGGATCGTCGAGGAGTCGATTGATCTTCGTTTGGACGCGAGAGTCGTCGACGGATCGTATTTTGGGGAGACGTGCTCGTGGAGGCGACGTCGTGGTTCTTCTAGGGTCTCTTCAGACCTTTAGGTATGTCATGCTCGCTCACTTAATCACCGTGAGTATTTGGAAGTCGACGGTAGGCCGTTCGGCTCGTCGCGAGTAAATGTGCAGCAGATTTCACTGTCTGATCGGTCGACCGGTTGGTGGAAACAGTCGACCGTTCGTGAAGAGAATTCGGACTCTGCCTCGAATCGGTCGAACGATGCCTGTGGGGCGGTCGACCGATTGTGCATAGGAGGCAAGTCTGGAGAGATTCGGTCGACCGGGTCCCCTTTGCCGGTCGACCGTGTGCACTGTCTTAAGTCGGTTGGGGGGCGTAGACCATCTAAACGGTCGACCGCCCTTTGATCTTGTCCGACCGTGACTTAAGTGGACCTTGTGGTCGGTTCGACCGAATGAGGGTTCGGTCGACCGGACTTGTGCGCTGAGCGTGGGAAACGCTCTGGTGGAATTCGGTCGACCGAGATGTGCTCGGCGTTCGACCGAATTCATGGCGCGAGTGAGGGATTATTCCCTGGACAGATTCGGTCGACCGAGATGTGCTCGGCGTTCGACCGAATTCGTTGTGGTGTCGTGGGATTTGTTCCCTGGTGACTTTCGGTCGACCGGGACCCCTTTGTCGGTCGACCGATTGGTCGTTTTGTTCGTTGGACCGGGAGTTGACCATCTAAACGGTCGACCGTCCCATGATTTGGGTTCGACCGAACGAATGTGGTGTTGGGAATCGGTTGACCGATGGAGTGCCGGTCGAAGTGGATTGCCCTGTATTTGCTTGATTCGGTCGACCGGGACTTTTGGTTCGGTCGACCGTTTGTGTCATGTTTTGCACTATGGAGGTGTTGTGGTCGTGGTTGTCCGTGTGGGACGAGTCGGGGTGCCGATGTTCTTCCGGCAAGTGTGCGAGGTGCACGAGGGTTGCAGTGGTTGGTTGAAAATAGACCTGGAGCCCCGTAACCGTGTGAGAGCTGCGGTTGGTTGAAAATAGACCTGGAGCACAGCTAGTCTGTACGGAGTTGGTTGAAAATAGACCTGGAGCTCCGTAGTGCGTTCGGGTTTGTTGAAAATAGACCTGGAGCCTGAGCAGGGACCGCGTGTAGGGGTTGGTTGAAAATAGACCTGGAGCCCTTATACGTTTGGGTTGGTTGAAATTAGACCTGGAACCCTTGGTCGTGTCGTGGTAGCTGTGGTTGGTTGAAATTAGACCTGGAGCCTAGCTTGGCGACGTGTGCGAGTCGCGGCGGTTGGTTGAGATTAGACCTGGAGCCCCGTGACTGTGTGGGTGCGGCGGTTGGTTGAGATTAGACCTGGAGCCCCGTACCTGTGGTGTGTCCTGTGGTGGAGTTGTGAGCCCTGGTGCAGGGCGTGTTGTGATGCTTTTCTTGTTGAGTAGAATTGCATGCTAGGATGCTTTTATTTCATACATTTAGAGTTTGGCATACGGGGTTTCCTTCTGGAAACTCAGGCATTGTTGCATGTTTACTTTCAGGCCATGATCGGCATTAGGGGGGGTGGTGACCGAGGAGAGGAGCACCGCTACCGGATCTAGCTTTCTCTCAGTTGAGGTCGTGTGATTACTGTTTCCTTGTATATGCTTTTGATGTAATCATAACTTTTGTATACTCTGATGTTCACATATATATATATGATATATGTCGGTGCACCTGTGTTCTTTTATTGCGTAATATCCTCTGTTGATTGAGTGTTTAAAAATTTAAATTTTCCGCTGTTTTGAGGATGTTACAATGCCTCTTCGAGCACTTCTGGCTGCTGTCATTAGTCCGGTACACCCTATCCATGGATTGGCACCATTTTTTTTCATACATCGAGGACAATGCATGGATTAGGTGTGGGGGTATTCACGTTTGTACATAGTTTGTGTGTCTTTTTGTTTTTATTTCATTTTCTTTTGGTTGTACTACTAGGGTCATGTTAGTGTGCTGCATTTAACGTTGATATATCTGCTTGCCATGATCCTTGGGTGACTTGTCTTCTTTTGCTTGCCTAGTGCTTTAAAAATTTCACATTTCTTTTAAAATATTCATGTGCTTGCGAAAGAAAATGTTTTTGTAGGTTTTGCGTGTGTTTAGCATGTGGAAAACCGTTGAGAGGCAAAGTAAAAAGAAAGCTCCCAAAATTGTCTTGAACATGATGCATTAGGATGTCTAGTTTACTGGCTTTTGGTCTTATCGAGTCGTTAGGATGCACCCCGATTTTCCCTCGGGGGGCGAGTAATCATAGGGTTTCAGTACTCAAACAAATAAAGAAGTCCAACCTGAACCTAGTGAGTCAAATAATTCGTGTCTGTTAGTATAAGGAAGTTTGTCGTAGTCAAGAGCCCTTAATCTCTTTTTGTGAAACTTAAGTGTAGGGGTTTTGGTTCCCATGTAGATAAATGAATAAGTGGTGTTCTCTCTTCTCGTACGGCTCCTATCACTCGGGAAAGTAGGTCTGAGGGACTTTGTACTCGTACTTTTGAGTCATCTGACTTGGGATGCACCGACCGAACTCCCGTTACACGGGTGGTAGGGATAGCCCTTTGTGGAGATTTGGGGGAAGGTGTACGTGATAGTGTAAGTCCTCATAGGCAATGATGCACAAAACCTGACCCTGGGAGAATCAAACACCAACCAATAAAATGCTCCAAAGAAGAAAAAAATAATTTTTTTTCAAATAAGAACCTTAATGGACTTTACACATTGTATCACATTCAGAAGTTAAGGTTGCCCATGTCTTTCACTTAAGTCCTTAACTAACTTTCACGAATGATTCATTACGGCTAGGTGTGTGGACTGAGTACTTACATGGAGTCGGATCGTAGCATTACCACGTCCAATGATCGACAAAATGAGCTATCGAGTCTTGTAGATAGGTTGAATAATAAATCTTTGTTCGGATTTTGTAGATGTATCCGCTGAAAAGCCTCAGGAGACAACACTCCTCCTCCTTGGCGACAAGGAGGTTTAACGGCTTGTTGCACGTGCTAAGTGAAACCGTGATTCCAACGAAAGTGAGTTAGGATTTCTTGTTTTTCGTATGCTTTTCTCTTTCTTTGTTTTGCTCGGGACTAGCAAAAGTTAGGTGTGGGGGTATTTGATTGACATCCTTTCATGATTACATTTTCATCTTATATTCATTATCTTTCACCTAAACAATGCTACATGACAAGTTTTATGTTTGAATTTCAGAAATAAAGAGGTTTGAAGAGAAGAGGCATAAAAACACCCAAAAGCAGGAAAAACGACTGAGTTTAAAGACTCGAGGACTAAGATGCAAGATGAAAGGACCTGAATGAAGGATTGAAGGACCAATGAGCAAACAAAAATACTCCACACAATCATGGGGAGTATTTTGGCAATTCTATTCGGGTCGGAGCTCCAACAAGTCAAGTAGATGCATCAAAGACAAACAATACGATCATGGAAAGCCCAGACGAAAGCCCAGGCCGTCCGGATCCTGTAGACCGCCAATTGGCGGTCCGGGACCGCTGATTGGTGGGTTGTGTATTAGAGCATATTTAGTCTATTTTTGGTATTTGTTTAGTCCCATACCGGGGGATTGTCCCGGATTACATTTTTCTATGGCTATAAATAGAACTCTTCACCTTCTATTGTAATCACTCCATGCTTTGTGGTCATTCTCCCTAATTGAAGTGAAAGCCTTAAAGCAAGAAACTCAAGTGGGGAGATGCTACTAGTATTGTGAGTCTTAAATCAATAAAGTTTTCTTTGTTTTGTGCTTCTTTTATAGTTCTTGCATGTTTAGTTTAATTGTCTTTTATTAAATCTAGCTTAATAATATGTCTTCTTATCTTAGTGTAATAGTTTGTTTAATGTTTAGTGAGTAAAACCACTCCCTTTTTGGGCGGTGGAGATCATACTTATATATGCAATTAAGAAATGAAGAATGTTTTATTTTGAAATATCTTGATTAATATGAATGCATGCTTGCTTGTTAGAATAGAACACTTCTCTAGATGGGTTTTGCGACAAGTTTTAAGACACCTCCCATGCTTGTTTAGTTACTTAAATAACCAGCTTGTGTTTATGAAATTTAATCAAATAGCTTTGTGATTTAATTGATGGGTTTTGCCATGATAAGTAGACACCTCCCATGCATGAAAACACTACCTCCACTTGTGCCTATAGAAAGACATTCTTACCTCCTTATTGTGTATCGGTCGTCACTCCACCCCCTAGGGGGTCTCTCTCTTACTGATTCCAGCATACTTATCAAGTTCTTAGTTCAATTATGTAGTTCATCGCTTGTTGTTTGCTTGTGCATGTGTTACTTCCTAGTTTATTGTAGCGTAGATTTGTATAATCAAACTCTCTTCCCTTTTTTGTTGCCACTTGATTTCGTGCAAACGAAAGGCTTCTCACCTCCCTGCGGACGACCCGTATTTGCGACATCTTCACCGACGCCGTGCACTTGCGGTATAATTAAAACGTTTAACAATCGTGCAACAAAAGAAGACATTAAACTTATTTGTTCCCACAAATGATCAACTTGTTGATATCTTCACAAAATCCTTAAATCTTGATCAATTCTATCATATAAGACTAAATCTAGGTATGTGCAACTTAAATGACTTATAACTTTGATATATCATGCCATATTTTCGAATTTTGCAACTTGATTGATTTTATAGTTGAGTTCTGCAGATTTTTGTTGTGTTTTTAATCTGTATTTCCCTTTTTGACACTGTTTGGTCAACCAGGCAAGCTGTTTCATTCGACCGGATTGCTATGTTGCAAGTTTCTTTAATTTTTGTCTCAGTCGGTCGACCGATAATTATGCATTCCATTCGACCGGCTTGTTTTGTTGTGATGTTTTTGTTCTCTCTGGTTTTTGTCGGTTGACCCCACGATATGCGTCGTTCGACTGATGGCCTTCTGATCGATCTGATCCATAAGTTCACTGAAGTGATCAGTCGAACTAATTGTGTTTTGGTCGACTGTGGTGGTTTGTCGGTCGACCGTAGTTCTTTTCTTGTTCGACTGTTAATCACCAGGCCTTGTCCATCTTTCTCTATTTAATCATTCAGTCGACCGGCTGGCATGTTTCGGCCGACCAGATAGTTCCAGTACGAGCCCAGTTTCTTCTCATTAATCGTTCGGTTGACTGGTTGGCGTGTTTCGTCCGATCGGATATTTCTAGTACGTGCCCAGGTTCTTCTCTTTTACCGCTTCGGTCAACTAACTTGCTTGCGTTGTCCGACCGAATTTATCCAGATACCGTGAGATCGCTTGTTTGGAATTTTTGTTAACTGTCCCGTCACTGGAGAACCCGATCGGTCGACCATTTCTGCCGTTTCAACACATTTTAGGGTAAAATCATGTTGTTACTCTTCGTTTTTTACTCTCCCATCTTCAAACCCTAGCTGTCGCCCGTTTCCCTCCGGTCGATCGCTCGTCCATTCCGGTCATCTAACACCCATTTTTATACATCATTCGACTCCTCTTGTCTTACTCCACCCTCATTTTCCTATTCTCCACCATCCTCCTCTTCAATGCTTTGCTCAAATATGTCCATAACCAAGAAACATGGTACTCCGGAGGTGGTCACCTAACGTCGAACTAAAAAGAGACAAGACTCCCAAACCTCGTCTTCTCGTGCTCCGGCTCCTCCAGTTCAACCTTTGTTTAACTTCTTTCCGGTAGATGATGACGCTCAAAAGGCTTGGGATGAGGTTTTCTCGGTTGCCTCTTTTATCCCTTGCCGTAAGGTTGAGGTAGCAGATTTCACAAATTTTTCCTTAAAATCATACTTAGATGCAAATAAGCTCACCTTTTCTCACACAACACTTGGATCCAAACCTTATTATCCCTTCTTAGTGCAACAATTATATTGCAATCTTAGAAAAGTCCCAAATCGACACAACTTAACTACCATGATTAATGGGATTGAATATAGGATTTCGCCCGAATTGTTGGCTGATACTCTAGATCTAGAGTCAGGGGTACTCACATTTATTTAGACTATCCTCAAGGTGCTCTCCCTGGTACCGAAGTTGTGAAAATTGTCGATGAGTTGTATGTTATTCCACCACCACGGGTAAACGGTCACTATAAACATAATGCATCTATTTTACATCCTATACTCCGCCTCCTTGCCCAAATTGTCACATACAACCTCTATCCCAAATTTGGTCACCACAATGAGATTTCTAATATGGAGCTTATGTGCATCTATTGTATATTGAAGAAAATTTAGGTGGATTGGCCACATTTCATGATCTTGCATATGTGTCATCGGAGCTGGTCTTATCTTCCATACCATATGTGGATCGATGCTTTGTTTTCTCATTGGAAGATAAATGTCGATGCATTTCATTCATTGGTCTACAAGTTTCCTATTTGTAAGACAACTCTGTCAAAGAGTAAGTCTATTGCCATCCCTTGTCCACCACCTTCCTCTAACGAGGGATCAGATGGGGAATCTGAACAAGAAGACGAAGAAGAGACTGAAGATCCTAGGTGGATGCCTCGTCAGGCTCCTCGTGAATTGAGCTCCTGGTGGGGTGAGGGGAGGGAGACAACGAGGCTTGGTCTCAAGGACAGTGCTCGGCTTCTAGTTCTATTGATGTCCATTGTTTTCAGCATCAATCTGACCAAGTTGATGCACTTCAAGCCTCCACCTCTGCTTGTCTTGATACATTTGAGGCTTCCTCAACTGCTAGATATGATGAACTCAAGTCGATCGCTTCTGCCGCCTCTGCTAAGCTTACTCGCATAGAAGCCTCGCTTGACTCCATCTCATCGTTGCTTCGTGATCAAAGGCTTGGCTGATTTCGTGTGGTTTTTGTCTTGTGTTGCGTGTCATTTCGTTTGAACTTTGTCTCATGAGTGCAGAATAGTCTTTATTCATTGCCCAATAGACGTCGGCTGTTAGAACAGTCTGTAAGAACCGCTCTCCTGCTATAATATTAATAAGTCCACTCTCCTCGGTTATGCATAATTTAGTTCTTATAATGTCAATTTGTGTTATGGTATGTTTGTTTAAGTATATTTGATCGGATTTCTCATTGGTCGATCGGGTGCGACACATCGAGCTAGTGCGCGGTGGGTTGACTCGATCACCTCATTTTGTGCCCTGGTGAGTGTAGAGCCGGCCTTGGGATGAGCTTGGTTAGGAGTGGCGTGGAATGGGAAGAGAGCTTGGGAGTTACACGAAATTTTCAAGGGAGACTTTTGGGTGTCCAAGCTGGCACCATTCTTGGCAAGTCTTGAAGTAGCTTGATAGCTAGGAAGTTGGAGGGTTGTGTGCACAAATATAAGGCCCTCCCAGCCATCCTCTTCCTCCCTTTCCATCTTCTCACGCACCACTTCAGACCACTCATTCCTCTTCTCCAGCTTATTGGTGGGCTGATCTCCGTAGAGTTGGGAGCTACGTCAAGTGCAGCCTGGTGCGGCTAGAAGAAGAGATTGTGGGCAGAATCTCCGGAAAAGCTTGGGCAATCTTTCTTGCCGATCAGGTATGCTCCTGGACCCTTAGTGTAATAGGAAGCATGGAGTGTTGGATGGATATTAGTCCAGCACAAATAGAGTGGTCGGTCTGAGGTTTGGAGTTGCGCAAATGGAGATCTACCCGGTAGGGTGGACTGTGGTGCACTCTCCAAATTTTCAGAGGTTGGCTGAGCACCTCTCTCTCTACCACGACTTGTGACTCATGATTCCTTTGTGGTTTGTTGGAAAAACCAGAGGTGGTGAGGCTGGGCCGTGGAGATCTAGAGGGGAGGGGTTTTGCGTGCATGTTGTGCTTCTTGCTATTCATCTTGTGATGTTGTTTTGTGAGCTTCGAATATTATACTTGTGTGTGATATTGTGATCATGTCCAGATGTGTTTGCATGAGATATTTTCAGATATTAGGGTCACATATTTATGTGTTATTTCATGAGTAGGGTGAGACAACATATTTAGGACTCATTACCGAATTCTGCTCTTACGTCCATGCATGATCTAACTAGTAAGTATAAATAATATTGCATGAATCACTCTGATTTTAGTCCAGAAATCATTAACACCCATACACACTCTGATTTTTTGATCCCTTATGATATATTCATGACATTCCATCAGTGAATAAATTGAATACTTTCATCAAGATTGTAATGTAACAAGTATAGTTGCCCGTCTCGACTTGAACATGCGTTGAGTTAATCGAATCTGATTTTATTCAAACCATGTCTAGCTCAGGTGTACAATCAGATTTGTCTATGATTTATCTGACATATCTCGTTATGCTCTCACGTGAGACTAAACCAGGACTCATCTATGATCTATGCTATTCATACTATGACATCTAGTATGGTGCAAATCAACCAACATGCATGTCAATATATCTGTTTCGACTATGAAGGAACGTAGACTCCTGATTTGAGAGGCATGTTTTATATATATAGGACTACTGATACATGAATGAATTAATTCCCATCCACCTATTCTCTGACCCTGTTCGGGATCACAAGTTCTAATGCATGCGTCTTCTCAAATTTATGGTTTATGCTATCGATTACCTGTAGTGGTTGTTCATCATGTATTCTGTTGTTATACATGCTTTTTGTTATTCTTTTAGTACCAATATATGACTGATATGAGGTGTTGTGTGGTGATTTTAGTTGACCCTTAGGATATCAGGCCTTATGACATCTTTATCATGACCTGTAGATAACTGAATGTGTTGTTTACCTTGAATTGCCATCGGGGTTGTCAGCTTGCTGATTTGTGTTTGGTAATTGTTGGGATGTTCTGATTTGTTTTGTTTGGGGCTGTTAGGAGGGTATCCGGATACCTTTCCTTGAGCTCACTCCATCCACTATAGATGCATTAGATTTTAGATGCTTAAGTAGCTTGCATTGCATTTAATCTGATTAATAATTCTGGGCACATTCTGTTTTTGGGCCGACGGGCCACGAGTGGGTCCTCTAGCTAGAGAGGCCATTCGCATAAGACCTTTACGTTGGGAGGCCAGGCGTAAGATAAGTCCTGGGCAGGCGCGCTGCCATTCTGTCTCAGGGTAGGTATTCCCAAGTTCGCGATGGCACCATGTAGGTCACTTGCCGCGAATTGGGACACTTATCCGGCGCACCGCTTTGTGCCGAGCGGTGGGTCACTGTCGAGTGACCGCCTTTGACCAGCGAGGCTGGTGTTCTGGTTCCTATTGAGGAATGATTCGGGTGCGCCCGACCGGCACGGCTTATGGAGTCGTAGCCTTCTGTTGCATTATGTGCTTTTCTATTTCTGTTTCGGATGCTTTTGTCTTAGATAGATTGCATGCATTCTTCCATATAACTCTGATTGGGCCAGGGGCATACTGGGTTTTCTTTATAGAAAACTCACGCATATGTTGATGCGGTGCTTGCAGGTACTTAGATTCCTACAGGGTAGACTGGACGAGTAGTCGAAGATTCTGTACACGAGGGACACGTCGACCAGATTCTTCAGTTTTTCTTTTGCTTCCGCATTATGTATGATGTATTTCCCTTTTGAACTCGATGTAATGTATTTGACATTGTTACCATATATGGATAATCTCTCACTTTTCAGTCATGTTTTGTGTTAGTCTATCCATGTATGATCTCTCTACGTATTGTCGAGTCGTTGTTGGTCTGTCTTTTGTAACTCCTTCGGTCGTCGCGGAGGTCTCTGATCGCGACACTTGTTGTCTTTCCCAGTGTGCGTACCCACGAGATCGGGGGCGTTAGACAGTCGACGTCGAGTTGGGCAAAGATAGCATAGACGTCAGCCTTTATAACGACCGACATCTATGGGGTACTATAGACGTCAGTTGTTGTAATACCTATTGCATCCGACATCTATACCCTATAGACGTCGACCTATAGGCGTCAATTGTTGGAATACCCATTTCATTCGACGTCTATACCCTATAGACGTCGACCTATAGGCGTCGGTTGTTGGAATACCCATTTCATCCAACGTCTATACCCTATAGACGTCGACCTATAGACGTCAGATGTTATGGACAACCGACGTCTATACTCCCATGCATATAGACGTTGGGGTATAAACGGTGGTTGTCCATAACATCTGATGTCTATAGGTCTTAAAGAAATCAAGCAGTTGCGTTTTCTGTCATTCATCCAGACAAAAAACCTTAACCGTTACGAGACCGAACCCTCCTCCGTGACAGATCTCTGACCGATCTGCAGCAATCTCCGACACCGCAGCGACGTCCCAACCTCTCCTCCCATTCTCCAGACCTCTCCTTCGTCCTCCGTTCTCTCCTCGAACATTGCAGCGACCCTCCTCCTCCGTCTTCCTTCACATTCCTAATCACCGTAAGAGTTTCGTTTTGTTTTGGTTGGTTTAGTTTCAAATTTTAGGTGGAGTTATGTGTCATTTGTCTTGTCTGTCTGAGGAATCAAGTATTAGGTTGGTAAACTTCTCCTCTCGTTTGGATCCAACGCCAATCAACGGGTAGGCACACCTTTCCCCAATTTCGTTGTTCGCTCTTGATCCGTCATTGGATTTTTCAGTTGAGTTGAAATGTGGATAACGTGTTCTTCAGTTTTTTGATTCTATGTTTGGAAGGAATTCAGTTGGATTCGGTAGGGTTTGTGTTGTTTGCATTGTTTATTTGTTGATAGTTGGTGGAGATTTGTGATGCATTTGGTTGTTAATTGTGTGAAATTGATTTTTTTTGCATGTCAGATTTGGTGTTGGAGATTTATGATTTGTTTGTGGTCTTGTGTTGGCTGAAAAACATTTAGTTTGTGATTAAATGCATGGTTTGTTGTTGTTGTATGTGGTTTATGTGTTGTCTAATTAATCAATTACAAGTCAAGTGTGGTTTAGATCTATCTATATTTGGCAGATTCGAGGGAGGGCGCGTGTTCAAGAAGAAGGGGCACGTGCGTTTGCTGGTTCGTGATTCCACTCATTTTGTCTCTTAGTTTGAATTGTTGTTAGTAATTTTTCTGTTGTGTGTTGAAAATTGATGCATTGTCATATATTTGGAAGAAATATAAATATATAAGCAATAAATTGTATGTGTGTGTCCACTTAGTTATGTATTTGTCAATAATTGTTGTCAATGGAGTTTGTTGGTAGCTTGCGCATGAGATTACGTACACAAGGAAATGATTAATAAACTAACTCACCTCAATTGACCTTATTATATATATTTAAGAAGAGTAAGATTGTTAATTTTATGGAAGATACTACGTATAACTTCTTTTAGGAAGACTAAGTCCACAGATAACATGTATTAAGGACTAGCCTTTAGCTATTGATTCTTTAACCAAGAAGCCACTTTTGTTATGTGGAAAATGTAAACATATGACTAAATGTAAACATGTGTTGTGTCGAAGTTTGAGGGGTTTGGATGTAGTGTGTTTGTGATGAATTAGGTGGAATTGAGATCAAGCTTATATCGTGTATTGCTATAAAAATTTCTTGTTAATTCCAGAATTTGAAGATTTTTACATAGCAAATTTTAAGGGAGGTTCTGCCCAAATTTCAAAAAATAATAATCTCAATTGTTATTAATAACATGATATTTAAAAATAATAACTTAGATTTTATAATAAAAATACTATAACTTAGATCATGTAAAAAACTTATGTTTAATTATTTTAGTGAGTTCGTACATTTATTTATGTTTATTAATGTTTAGCTTAGTTAAACGTTTATTTATTTATGTTTATTTATGCTAAAAACAATTTATTTTGCTTAGTTAAATGTTTATTTATGTTTACTTTCTAATAATTCATTGCCCCCTTTAAGCAACCTGACCTTTAATAACTTAAAGCAAAAGATTAGACAATATTGCTAAGTCATTCATCATATAGGATTTGCATTCATCGTATTTATTATTTATTTTACGATTTCTGTCGTACATTGCTGGAGTAAGGTACGTAATCTCTTTCACTCATCATTCATTAGAAAGCACACATTAGTTAGTAGGACTTGCATTCGAACAAGAGTGAGGTGAGTGTTTGTTTGGTGTGTTGTTTGTTAGATTAAGGTATGAAAAACAATTAGGGGGCAGTCACCTATAGGAGATGAAGTGGGGGATTTCCTCACCATTTCTTTGGCCCAAAACCACTTAATAAAAGAGCCTTAATAAAATCAATTAGACGTTGTCCCCTAGGATTTCCTAAAGCATTAAGGAGAGGAAACCGTTTAAGACCGTTATGGCGTGAACGTCGATCCCATCTAGTTTCTCTGAGATTTTAGGAACCTACGGGGTCTTGATTTCCTACAGATTAGTGGCCCTCGATGTTTAAGATGATTTTGGCCTAAACCTCATTGCCCATCTAGTCTCCCTGATATTTTAGGGACCTCCGAGTTCTTGATTTCTTACAGACTAGTGGTCCTCGGTGGGACCTTTAAGTTAGGCGTCATCTAGTACTAAGGACCTATAGTGGACTTTAAGCTTGTTTTGGACTTGATTGCTTAGTTAGGTTTCTATCATTCCATATTCCCACACTAGGTTAAGGACTTCATCTCCTCTCTTCTGAGTCATTATTTTCTCATCTTAATGTCTCCGAATCTTCTCAACTACGAACACATTCTTTTAAATTGAAATTTTATTTATTTCCTTCAATAATAACTATCATTTTGTTAACAGTTAGATTGAAATGGATCGAGAGTGGATTCTCTCAAACAATTGAGTGACGAGTATGAGAATGGAGTGAGTATGTTCTTAGAGGTTGCCAAAAACATTCAAAAAAATGAAAGACAACAACATGGTGTATTATCTGTGCAATAAGTGTCATAATATGTCAGTGCTGACTTTCGGAAAATGAAAGATCATTTGTTGGAGGAAGGTTTTGACCCAAATCACAAACGGTGGATATGACACTGCGAAAATGAATCAGTTAGTCATTCCAAGAATGACGGAGACAACGTTAGTGTGGAAGATCACTTAGAGGAAACGGTTCAGGATATGGCTGAAAAGTTTTTGTCCAACCCCGATTTACTTGGTAGTTTGTTATGACAATGAGAAGTCGTTGTATAAGAGTTGTACCAAATTCACTAGATTGTCAAAGGTGTTGAAGTTGTACAATTTAAAAGCAGGAAATGGTTGGTCCAATGTTAGTTTCACATCAATGTTGAAGTTATTGAAAGAGATGCTTCCAAATGATAATGAGTTGCCAGATAGAACTTATGGTGCTAAAAAGTGTTGTGTCCTATGAGAATGGAATATAGGAAGATACATGAATGCCCGAACGATTGTATATTATATAGGGGTGAGTTTAAAAACTTACATTCTTGTCCCAGGTGTAATGTGATTGACATCATTTCATGCTTATATTTGTATCTTATATCCATTATCTTTCACCTAAACAATGCTATGTCACGAGTTTTATGTTTGGTTTTCAGGAATAAATAGGTTTGAAGAGATGAAGCATAAAAGGACCCAAAAGCTGGGAAAAAGGACTGAATTGTGAGATATGGGAACCAAGATGCAAGGAAGAAAGACCTAATTGCAAGACAGAAGGACCTAAGAGCAAAACAGAATAATTCACACCATCATGGGGAGTATTTTAGCAATTCTATTCGGGTCGGAGCACCAATAAACGAAGTAGATGCATCCAAGACCAGCAAATATACCAAGAAAATCCCACAACAACAATGAGCAGGATATGAACCATATAGACCGCCAATTGGCGGTCCATTTTGGCCCAAATCCGCTACAATTTCTCCAGCACATGTATTAGAGGATGTTTAGGCTATTTTTGGTATATGTTTAGTCCCACATCGGGGGGATTGTCTCGGTTTGCCTTTTTCCATGGCTATAAATAGAACTCTTCACCTTCCATTGTAATCACTCCATATTTTAAGTGGCTATTCTTCCTACTAGAAGTGAGGCCTTGAAGCACACACTAAAGTAGGAGGATGCTACTTTTAATGTGAGTCATTTTAATACAAGTTTTCTTTATTATGTTGCTTGTTTTATGTTTCTTGTTTTGCTTTACTTAATCTCATTTCATTAGTTTTATTAGCTTAGTTAATATGCTTTCTTTAAAACATACATGCAAATGAGAATGGATTGAATGCTTTTATTTCCAATGTGTTAATAAAACATGAATGTATGCTTGCTTGTTTAGGATAGAATTTATAACTTGATGAGTTTTGCCAAAATGATTAGACACCTCTCATGCTTGTTTAGGTTCTGAAATAAACATCTTGCATATGTAAATGTTAATCAACTAAGTTGGTGAATATATTGATAGGTTTTGCCACAACATTTAGACACTTCCTATGCATGATAACACCACCTTTATTTGTGCTTAAAGAATGTGTTCAACACCCACCTCATTGCTTGTGTGCACTCACTCCACCCCTTAGTGATTTTCCCATTTCTGTATTCCAGCATTATTCTTTTGTTCTTAGCTTAGTTGTCATATCATTGTTTGTTTCTTTCGTTCGCATTTCATACTTCTTAGCGTAGTTTAGTGTAGAGTAGCATAATCAATCTTTCTCCCCCAATTTTTGCCACTTGATTTTTGATAAACAAGAGGCTGTTCACCTCCCTGAGGACGACCCGTACTTGCCACCGCTTCATCGCGGCCGTGCACTTGCGGTTTAATTAAAACGTTCAACATAATGTTTCATGATACAAAATAAAACGTAGTGGACCAAACCACAATGAAGAGGCTATGAGTTGAAAATCAAAGGACCTCCTGCTAAGATTTTGTGGTATCTTCTGATAATACCATGGCTTAAACGTTTGTTTGAGGGTAAGGAGGATTCCAAGATCATGACATGACATAATGATCGTGAGAAACGAAATGATCAGTTGCTACGACATCCTGCAGATTCACCTCAGTGGAAAAAAATAGATTTCGACTTTTTTGTGTTTGGTGAAGAATCCAAGAATGTACGACTTGGACTCTGTACAGACGGAATTAATCCTTTCGGTAGTTTGAGTAGCATTCAAAGTTCTTGGCATGTTCTGCTTTTAATTTTCAATATAGCCCCGTGGTTATACATGAAACGCAAATATATTATGTTGTCTTTAATGATTTATGGTCCGAAACAACCTGGAAACGACATCGACGTGTACTTAAGAACTTTAATTGATGACCTAAAGAGATTGTCGGATGACGGAGAGCTAGTTTTTTATTCTTATCGTCAGGAGTCGTTCATAATGTGGGCAATGATATTTTGCATGTTCGTGAGGAGGACTGGACGAGTAGAATGAGGGAGAGCGGGTCGTAGATAAGGAATTGTCTGTTGCAAGAAGACGGGGTTACACAAGTCGGCACGATTAATGACTTTCCAGCTTATGGTAATCTGTCTGGATATTCAGTCAAAGGTCATAAAGCTTGTCCAATTTGCGAAGAAAATACATGCTCTTTGCAACTAGTTAATGGCTCTACGAAAGTGAGTTAGGATTTCTTGTTTTTCATATGCTTTTTCCTTTCTTTGTTTTGCTCGGGACTAGCAACAGTTAGGTGTGGGGGTATTTGATTGACATCATTTCATGCTTATATTTGTATCTTATATCCATTATCTTTCACCTAAATAATGCTATGTGACGAGTTTTATGTTTAGTTTTCAGGAATAAATAGGTTTGAAGAGATGAAGCATAAAAGGACCCAAAAGCTGAGAAAAAGGACTGAATTGTGAGATATGGGAACCAAGATGAAAGGAAGAAGGACCTGATAGCAAGACAGAAGGACCTAAGAGCAAAACAGAATACTTCACACCATCATGGGGAGTATTTTAGCAATTCTATTCGGGTCGGAGCTCTAATAAACGAAGTAGATGCATCCAAGACCAGCAAATATACCAAGAAAAGCCCACAACAACAATGAGCAGGATATGAACCATATAGACCGCCAATTGGCGGTCCAAGACCGCTAATTGGCGGTCCATTTTGGCCCAAATCCGCTACAATTTCTCCAGCACATGTATTAGAGGATGTTTAGGCTATTTTTGGTATCTGTTTAGTCCCACATCGGGGGATTGTCCCGGTTTGCATTTTTCCATGGCTATAAATAGAACTCTTCACCTTCCATTGTAATCACTCCATATTTTAAGTGGCTATTCTTCCTACTAGAAGTGAGGCCTTGAAGCACACACTAAAGTAGGAGGATGCTACTTTTAAAGTGAGTCATTCTAATACAAGTTTTCTTTATTATGTTGTTTGTTTTATGTTTCTTGTTTTGCTTTACTTAATCTCATTTCATTAGTTTTATTAGCTTAGTTAATATGCTTTCTTTATTTAGTCTAATAATTAGTGTAATGTATAGTGAGTAGTTCCATCCCCTTTGGGGGTGGAGTAGATGTACATACATGCAAATGATAATGGATTGAATGCTTTATTTCCAATGTGTATATAAAACATTAATGTATGCTTGCTTGTTTAGGATAGAATTTATAACTTGATGAGTTTTGCCAAAATGATTAGACACCTCTCATGCTTGTTTAGGTTCTGAAATAAACATCTTTCATATGTAAATGTTAATCAACTAAGTTGGTGAATAGATTGATAGGTTTTGCGACAAGATTTAGACACTTCCTATGCATGATAACACCACCTTTATTTGTGCTTAAAGAATGTGTTCAACACCCACCTCTTTGCTTGTGTGCACTCACTCCACCCCTTAGGGATTTTCCCATTTTTGTATTTCAGCATTCTTCTTTTGTTCTTAGCTTAGTTGTCATTTCATTGTTTGTTTCTTTCGTTCCCAATTTTTGCCACTTGATTTCTGATAAACAAGAGGCTGCTCACCTCCCTGAGGACGACCCGTACTTGCCACCGCTTCATCGCGGTCGTGCACTTGCGGTTTAATATAAAATGATCAACAAGTTTTTGGCGCCGTTGTCGGGGAGGTGCCAGTCCAAACTCTTGTTTGGACGATTCGAGTGGATTTTAATTTGTGTTTTGTAGTTTTTCTTTGTTTGAGGAGACTTGGAGTCGCCAGGAGGAACACTTGGAGAAGTTTTGAGGAAAGCTGGGCACTGTAGACCGCCAATCAGCGGTCTGGTAACCTCTGTTTGCTCTCTTATTTCTTTGGTCTGTTTGCATAATTGATGTAGTGATCTGGGACTTGATTTGGCATGTTTTGACTTATAGTTTGTTCCCAGATCAATAATCAAACCTCTTTTAAGCAACTTGGACCCAAAAACCCAAACCAAAAGATTAGACATTCTTTTTGTTTAGGTCATGCATCATGTATGTTACCTAGGCATATAGATTGTCTTTCAATTTAGCTTTATTTTCAGTTGCTGAGTGCTGGCGTGAGGTAAGCACCTTCTACTCTCATTCATGCATTTCGTATGAACATGCATTAGTTAGTAGGAAGTGCATTGAAACAAGTGTGAGTTGAGCGTTTGTTTGGAGAGTTGATTGCTAGATTAGGACTCCAAAACGCTACTAAGGAGGGGCTGTCCCGTAAAAGATAAGGTGGGGGATTTCATCACCCTTTCCTTCGCCCCAAAAACCACACTAATCAAGAGCCTAACTTTAAAATCAAGTAGACATTGGCCTTAAGGAATTCAGACGCATTAGGAGAGTGATATGGTCCCGACCGTCATGACCTGATCGGCGTTGCCCACATTGTCGATAGTAGGAGAGACGAGATCTCCGGATCTTGGCTCACTTGCTGGGCTTTGTGGTCCTCGTCGTAGGGAGGTGAGGCGTGTTGAGGTTAAGCCTCAGTTTATCTCCATGCTCCCTCATTTCACTGGGAAAGGTGACCCCTATATCTTTCTCAGGGAATTTGAGGAGGTTTGTGCTATGTTCAAGCTGCAACAACTTAGCACAAACTCCATCCATCTTAAGCTTGTCCCCTTTGCGCTGAAGGATGAAGCCAAGAAGTGGTTGTACAGCAACCAGGCGAATGCCTTTAGGACTTGGGATGAGTTTCAATCTGCATTCCTCAAGAAATACTTTCCAAATCATCGGACTCAAAAATTGAGGAACAAAATCAATTCATTCTATCAACATTAGACCGAACCATTTCATGCATATCTAGAGAGGTTCAAAGAGATACTATCCTCGTGCCCTCACCATGGCATTAAGTTGTGGCATATAGACCGCTAATTGGCTGTCCATTTTGGCCCAAATCTGCTACAATTTCTCCAGCACATGTATTAGAGGATGTTTAGACTATTTTTGGTATCTGTTTAGTCCCACATCGGGGGATTGTCCCGGTTTGCCTTTTTCCATGGCTATAAATAGAACTCTTCACCTTCCATTGTAATCACTCCATATTTTAAGTGGCTATTCTTCCTACTAGAAGTGAGGCCTTGAAGCACACACTAAAGTAGGAGGATGCTACTTTTAATGTGAGTCATTTTAATACAAGTTTTCTTTATTATGTTGCTTGTTTTATGTTTCTTGTTTTGCTTTACTTAATCTCATTTCATTAGTTTTATTAGCTTAGTTAATATGCTTTCTTTAAAACATACATCCAATGTGTTGATAAAACATGAATGTATGCTTGCTTGTTTAGGATAGAATTTATAACTTGATGAGTGTCTCCAAAATAATTAGACACCTCTCATGCTTGTTTAGGTTCTGAAATAAACATCTTGCATATGTAAATGTTAATCAACTAAGTTGGTGAATAGATTGATAGGTTTTGCCACAACATTTAGACACTTCCTATGCATGATAACACCACCTTTATTTGTGCTTAAAGAATGTGTTCAACACCCACCTCTTTGCTTGTGTGCACTCACTCCACCCCTTAGGGATTTTCCCATTTCTGTATTCCAGCATTATTCTTTTGTTCTTAGCTTAGTTGTCATTTCATTGTTTGTTTCTTTCATTCGCATTTCATACTTCTTAGCGTAGTTTAGTGTAGAGTAGCATAATCAATCTTTCTCCCCCAATTTTTGCCACATGATTTCTGATAAACAAAAGGCTGCTCACCTCCCTGAGGACGACTCGTACTTGCCACCGCTTCATCACGGCCGTGCACTTGCGGTTTAATTAAAATGTTCAACATAATGTTTCATGATACAAAATAAAACGTAGTGGACCAAACGACAATGAAGAGGCTATGAGTTGAAAATCAAAGGACCTCCTGCTAAGATTTTGTGGTTTCTTCTGATAATACCATGGCTTAAACGTTTGTTTGAGGGTAAGGAGGATTCCAAGATCATGACATGACATGATGATCGTGAGAAACAAAATGATCAGTTGCTACAACATCCTTCAGATTCACCTCAATGGAAAAAATAGATTTCGACTTTCCTGTGTTTGGTGAAGAATCCAGGAATGTACGACTTGGACTCTGTACAGACGGAATGAATCCTTTCGGTAGTTTGAGTAGCGTTCACAGTTCTTGGCATGTTCTGCTTTTAATTTTCAATCTAGCCCCGTGGTTATGCATGAAACGCAAATATATTATGTTGTCTTTAATGATTTATGGTCCGAAACAACCTGGAAACGACATCGATGTGTACTTAAGAACTTTAATTGATGACCTAAAGAGATTGTCGGATGACGGAGACCTAGTTTTTTATTCTTATCGTCAAGAGTCGTTCATAATACGGGCAATGATATTTTGCATGTTCGTGAGGAGGACTGGACGAGTAGAATGAGGGAGAGCGGGTCGTAGATAAGGAATCGTCTGTTGCAAGAAGACGGGGTTACACAAGTAGGCATAGTTACACAAGTCGGCCCGATTAATGACTTTCCAGCTTATGGTAATCTGTCTGGATATTCAGTCAAAGGTCATAAAGCTTGTCCAATTTGCGAAGAAATACATGCTCTTTGCAACTAGTTAATGGCTCTAAGACAGTCTATCTTGGTCATCGGAGATTTTTGCTGAACTCCCACTCCTATCGTAGGTTGTAGAAGGCATTTAACGGAAAATATGAGTTTCAGAATCTGCCAGTTGAAATCAGTATCGAAAAGGTGTACGAACGTGTAATGAACATTGAATGTGATTTTGGAAAACCGTACTAACGAGCAAACGAAAAAAGTAGTTGGAAAAAATATCCATATTTTTTGATCTCCCTTATTGGAAAACTTTAGAAGTTAGACATTGTATTGATGTGATGCATGTAGAGAAAAACGTTTGTGATAATCTTGTTGGCACTCGGTTGAACATACCTGGTAAAACCAAAGATGGACATAATGCAAGACTTGATCTTGGTATACGAGCAAAGTTGGCACCGGAGAAGAAAGGAGACCGAAATTACTTACCTCCAGCTTGTTATACATTGTCTAGAAAGGGGAAAAGAATTCTCTGTTAGTGTTTGCACGATGTAAGGGTTCCACAAGGTTATTCTTCAAATATCAGTAGTCTTGTTGTTATGAAGGTTTTGAAACTTGTGGGGATAAAGTCTCACTGTTGTCACACTTTGATGCAGCAATTTTTACCCGTAGCACTGAGATCCATATTACCGAAAGACGTTAGACATGCAATAATGAAGTTTTCTTCCTTTTTCAATAACATTTGCAGAAAAGTGGTCGATCCCGTGCAGTTAGATAAGTTGCAAAATGAAATTTTGGTGACATTATGTCAGTTGGAGATGTTCTTTCCCCCTGTTTTTTTCGACATTATGATTCATCTCGTTATTCATTTGGTTAGAGAACTTAAATTGTGTGGACCAGTTTTTTTAAGGTGGATGTATCCTTTCGAGCCTTATATGAAAGTGTTGAAAGGTTATTGTAAAAATCGTCAAAGGCAGATGCTAGTATTGTTGAAGGATACATAATTGAGGTGGTTATCGAGTTTTGCACTGGATACCTAGCAAACACCAAAACTGTTGGACTTCTGAAGAATCGTCATGATAAACGTGTCGATGGTAAAGGGACACGTGGGATAAAAATGTTAAATCCAAATGGCGGGGACTTAATGACAACATATTTTTATGTGTTGTGCGATTCTATGAATTTCAACCTTACCTAAATGAACACATGAAGTTTCTAAAGGAAAGAAATACTTTGTGGAGTGATCAACAGTAAAAAATAGTCACAATAAAAAATTCATCTCTTGGTTCAAAAATGTGGCTTACAAGCGTGATGTTTCTGAGACAATACAATGGTTGGCCTACGATTCGCATTCTGTTGTTATAAGTTACAGTTGTTATGATATCAATGGATATTCATTCTACACAGTCTGTGAATTTCAAAACAAATTTAACGAACATGTACATATTCGGAGACTACCAGGATAGAAATCCATGTGATGTCTATAACTTTATCACTCCGAATCAATGGGAGCAATTCAGAAATCCAGAGATAGCCCAGAGTTTGAGGTAACTGAGTTTAATTTAGAATATGAACTTATTAAGTTATTGTTTTAAATGACAATCTAATAAACTTGGTTTTTGGCCATCGGAGCCAAAAACCAAAAGATTAGATCTTCTAACAAGTATACACATCGTATGTCTCAAGCGGGGTACCAAAAGTTAGAAGTACAAATGATGGCTGAAAAAATTGCTCTGAAGAAACAAGAGGCAATTGACTCCAGTATGAGTGAGGAGCAGCAAGTAACCTATCTCCTCTTTCTCCTGTAGCTCGTTGGGATTCTTGGAAGAGAGCGAGAGTAAACTCCAGAGGGGAGTACGTCATAGACGAGTCACAAGCGATCGAGTCAAAGATAGTAAGTTGTATCACTTGTATATGTTATTAATTTGGATTCAGTAATTTTATATTTTTCGATTGTTGGTAAATATTTTTTTAAACTTTAGGACTCTCTGAAGTTGAGAGAATCTCAAGGAGAAATTGCTTCCGATGGTCGGAATGATATCCTACGCGAGGCCTTGGGAAACGACAAACACCCCGGTCGTGTGCGCGCGGTAGGGAGTAGAGTTGGATTGCGACAATATTATGGAAAGACTCAACGGTCTACTTCGTCGATAGGTCATACCAAATGCCAGCAAGAGATCACAGATTTGAAGAATACGTTGCATCTTGTTTTGGAGAGATTGGATTGTGATTTCCCTACTTCTCCTACTCGACGTAGGACCGGTTCTTCCACGGAACCACTTCTCTAGTGCAGTCGGTGTTCTGATTTACATCATTTCATGCTTAGATTTGTATCTTATATCCATTATCTTACACCTAAGAAATGCGACATGACGAGTTTTATGTTTGAATTTCAGAAATAAAGAGGTTTGAAGAGAAGAGGCATGAAAGGACCTAAAAGAAAGGAAAAAGGACTGACTTGAGAGACTCGGGGAATAAGATGCAAGAGAGAAGGACCTGAATGTATGACCGAAGGACCAAAAAAGAGCAAAACAGAAAACTCCACACCAACCTGGGGAGTATTTTGGCAATTCGATTCGGGTCGGAGCTCCAATAAACAAAGTATATGATCAAATACCGACAAAGAAAACCAGAAAAGCCCACAACGCATTCGAGCTGGATCCAAAGCTTATGGACCACTAATTGGCGGTCCGGATCTCTCTGGATCCGCTATGATTTCGCGTGCACATGTATTAGTATTTGTTTAGGCTATTTTTGGTATTTGTTTATTCCCATACCGGGGGATTGTCCCGGATTACCTTTTTCTATGGCTATAAATAGAACTCTCCCTCCTCTCTTGTACCCCATCATTTTATTCGTGGCCATCCTCTCTACTAGGAGTTAAAGCCTTGAAACAAAAACCCTGGTGGAGAGAGGCTACTTGTAATTGAGTGAGTAATAAATAGATGTTTTCCATTAGCGTGTTGTTTATTGCTTCGTTTAATTTCCTTTAATATGCTTGCATGTTTGTTTAGTTTTATGTCTTTTTGTTAACTTGTTGTTTAGTCTTCTTATAATTAGTTTAAGCATGTCTTTTTTCCTTAATATAAATATTAGTTTAAATATGTGTGAGTAGTCTCATCCCCTTTGGGGGTTGAGTAGATGTGTGTACATGTTATGTAGATGGTATGAAAGCTAGATATTATTGTTTGTGAGAGATATTAGTATGCTTGCTTAAATTAATAAGAACTTTACTTGATGGTTTCTGCCATAGTTAGGTACATTCCATGCTCATTATGTTCTTAGTAACAACCTTGCCATGCTCATATTAATCCCCTAGGTTAGCGTTGTAAATGATAGGTCTTGCCATTAGGTACTTCTTATGCATTAACAAACACTAACTAAACTTGGGCTTCTTGTATGCATTCACCACACTTATTTCATGTGCGCACACACACACTCCACCCCTTAGGGGTTTTCCATTCCTTAGTTTTATCTTCCTTCATTAGTTGCTTAGTTTAGTTTGTTTTGTGATTTCATTTCATCCTTTCTAGTTTACTAGTTTAGATTAGTGCAGTTCAGTGTAATCAATCATTTATCTCCTTTCTTTCCCACTCGCCTTCGCACAAACCAAAAGATGACACACCTCCCTGTGGATCGAACCGTATTTTCCACCACTTCAACGCGGTCGTGCACTTGCAGTTAATATAAAACGAATCAATCAAGTTTTTAGCACCGTTGCCGGGGAGTTGCTCTATCCAGACTTTGGTTTGTACGATTCGAGTGGTTTTAATTTTTTCTTTTTAGTTTTGATTTGTTTCAGGGATCCTGATGATCAAGGGGAAGCGAATGGATAAATTGGAGAGCGAAACACTCAACATTGACCGCCAATCAGCGGTCTGGTACCGCGAATTGGTGGCCTGGTGAGCGTCTTTAGCCTTCATTTTTGTTCTGGTAGTTTTTTCTTTCATTGTAGTTATCTAGGAGCACTAATTTGCATGCTGTGACTTCTTGTTTTCTCCCAAATCATTAAACCAATCCCCATTAATCAACTTGGCCTTAAAATCCAAAGAAAAAGACTAGACATTCTTACTTGTTTAGGTCACACATCATGTACTTGACATAGGCACGTAGTTGTCTTTTATTTTAGCTTTATTTTCAGTTGGTGAGCGCTGGCGTGAGGTACGCATTTCCTACGCTCATTCATGCATCTTGTATGCCCATGCATTAGTTAGTAGGAATTACATCAGGACAAGAGTGAGTTGAGCGTTTGATTGGAGCGTTGATTGCTAGATTTAGGATAAAAACGCTACTAAGGAGGGGTTGTCCCATAAAAGATAGGGTGGGGGATTTCATCACCCTTTCCTTGGCCCCAAAAATCACTCTTAATCAAAGCCTTAATTCTAAAAGCAAGTAGAGATTGGCCCTAAGGATTGCGGACGTACTAGGAGAGTAATCTAGTGGAGACCGTCATGGCCTGATCGACATTGCCTACCTTGTCGATAGTAGGAGGTACCGTATCTCTAGATCTGGTATCACTTGCTGGGCATTGTGGTCTTCGTTGTAGGGAGGTGAGGCGTGTCGAGGCTAGTGACCTCGAAGTTAGGCGTCGTCTAGCCTAAGGAACCATAGCCTTAAGTTGATTGAGTCGTGCTTGCTAGTTACGCTTCTACCAGATCCCATTACCCATGCTAGATCTAAGGATTCTTCCCTCCTTATCTGAGTCCTCTCCTCATCTATTCTCTACGAGTTGTCTCCTCCTCTGAGTACACCTTCTGTTGTATGTTATTTTAGAGTCGAGTCTAGCATTTTATGCGAGGTTGGGCTCGTTCTGGTGGGAGTGCTCGACTTGAGAGAGTGCATTTTTCTGAGATGGACAGTCTTGGTGATCAGCCATCTCCGCCTCGTGCTCCTTTAGAGCGTGAGGCCGAGTCTTCTCGTGGTGACGGGGGAGACCGGGTTCCATACGTGGATTACCTCGGTCCACTCCCACTACCACGTAGACCTCCTTCTCCTCCTCCTCTGACTCGAGAGGAAGAGGGATTCGGTTAGGATTGAGTTCTTTGTGCACCACCACCTTTAGCTCGACAGGATAGACCAATGATTTTGTGGGAGCAGACCCATCCTGTTCGGGCCGCGCAACCTTCTTGCATAGTTCTTCCCCCAGCTCGCTGGAACAACTATGAGCTGAAACATCAATATGTGAGCATGCTTCCTACCTTCACTGCCAATAAGTATGCTCCATGTTGAAGCTTCAACAGCTTGATGAGGATTTAGTCCAGTTGAGGATGATTTTTTTCGCGTTGAAGGATAACGTGAAGAAATGGATGTATAGCCTCCCGATGAGCTCTATTCAGTCTTGGGATGACTTTGTGACCGTATTTCTGAAGAGATTTTTCCCTCAAAGGAAAACTCAACAGGTACGGCACCAGATACATCAAATGTATCAGACTGAGACCGAATCTTTTCATGCTCTCTTTGAGAGGTTCAAGGACCTTCTGTAGCAGTTCCCTCATCATGGACTTGAGCTATGGCAGCTGTGCCAAATTGTTTATGAGGGCCTCAACTACAACACCTGCACATTGTTCGAGTCGATGTGTCTGGGTGATTTCCAAATGAAACCCTTCAATGAGGCATGGGACACTTTTGAGTTAATGTCTGAACGTACCTTTGAGTGGGACACCACGAGAGAGCCACCAGCCGCCAGGTCCTCTGGTCGGGCTGGATCGTATCATGTTGAGTCAACTATCGCGTCTGAGGCAAAATTGGCTGCTCTCGTGCGTAGGATTGAGAGTTTGGAGATGGACCGAGCTCCTGTAGCTCAGGTCGCTATTCCTGGGTGTAGTAGGTATGGACTTACGGGCCATGATGACTTGGAATGCGCTTACGCTCCAATGGATACTGAGCATGCGAATGCGATGTATCAACAGAGGCCCCGTAACGACCTGTACAGTCACTCCTACAACCCGGGATGGCGTAACTATCCTAACTTCTCTTGGGGGCCTAGTGTGGGTCACAGTCAGAGCTCGCACGCTCAACCTCCACCTTATCAACCTCCACGCCCATCGGCGACCTACCAACCCCCACATTAAAGGTCTCAGCACCATAATTACCAACTTGCTCAGGCCTCATCGTCGGGTTAGTCCAACCAGACTCCACTACCCCAGCGTGTTGACCCGAAGGACCCCACTCTTGAACAAACCCTTCAAGCGTTCATGCAGAGCACACAAACCATGTTTGCGGCCAGCAATAATTCGATCAAAACATTGTAAATGCAAGTTAGCCAGTTGGCTCATCAGCTCCATGAACGAGAGGGTCAATTACTGAGTCAACCTGTGGTAAATCCCAGGGGTCAACCTTCCCATTCTAGGCAAAATGTACACAATGTTGAAAGTGACCCTTCCCAACATGCCAATGTTGGCCATACGTTAAGATCGGGAAGGGTTGTTGACAACAATGTGGAAATGCCTGAAGCCAACCCTGTTGGCGAGACTTCCGAGGAGATTCTTGAGTCTGTCAAGGAACCTAATTCTGAGACTCCTCCTCATGATTGTTATGTCCCCAAGGAACCATTCCCTCATAGGTTGACTAAAAACATGATGAGCATTGGGACAAGATCGTTGAGTGTTGAACGTTTTAATTAAACCGCAAGTGCACGGTGTCGGTGAAGACGTGGCAAATACGGGTCGTCCACAGGTACGTGAGCAGTCTCTCGTTTGCACGAAATCATGTGGCAAAAATAGGGAAGAGAGTTTGAGTATCTTAATCTACGCTATACTACACTACGAAGTAACGCATGCATAAACGAACAACAAACGATGAACTAAAACTTAACTAAGAACGAAATAAGTGTGCTGGAATTCAGAAATGGAAAAGCCCTAAAGGATGGAGTGAGTGCACACATGCAAAGAGGTGGGTGTCGAACACATTCTTTTAGCACGAAATAAAGGTAGTGTTTTCATGCATAGAAAGTGTCTAAATGTTATGGCGAAACCTATCAATCCATTCACTAACCTAGTTGATTAACATTTACATACACACAAGCTGGTTATTTCATAACCTAAACAAGCATGAGAGGTGTCTAATCATTTTGGCAAAACTCATCAAGTCATAAGTTCTATCCTAAACAAGCAAGCATACATTCATGTTTTATCAACACATTGTATATAAAGCATTCATTCCATTCTCTTTTGAATGTATGAACATAAACTCCACCCCCAAAGGGGATGGACTACTCACTACACATTATACAAATTATTAAACTAACCAAGGAAAGCATATTAACTAAACTACTAAAACTAATGAAATGAAATTAAACTAAGTAAAACAAGCAACATGAAACAAACAACATAATAAAGAAACTTTTATTAAAATGACTCACAATTCAAGTAGCATCCTCCCACGTTAGTGTGTGCTTCAAGGCCTCACTTCAAGTAGGAAGAGTAGCCACTCAAAATGTGAAGTGTTTACAATACAAGGTGAAGAGTTCTATTTATAGTCATAGAAAAAGGTAATCCGGGACAATCCTCCGGTATGGGACTAAACAAATACCAGAAATAGAATAAACACCCTCTAATACATGTGCTACAAAAAATCTCCGCGGATCCGAATCAACCCGGACGCCAATTATGGGTCCCGGACCACCAATTGGCGGTCTACAGGATCCGGATCGTCTTGGGCTTTAGTCTGGCTTACCATGCTGGAATTGTTTGTCTTTGATGCGGTTACTTTGACTTGTTGGAGCTTCGTCCCCAATAGAATTGCCAAAATACTCCCCATGATGATGTGGAGTTTTCTGTTTTTCTCTTTGGTCCTTTGGTCTTACGTTCAGGTCCTTCTCCCTTGCATCTTAGTCCCCAGGTGTCACAATTCAGTCCTTTTTCCCTACTTTTGGGTCCTTTTATGCTTCATCTCTTCAAACCTATTTATTTCTGAAATTCAAACATAAAACTCGTCACGTAGCATTGTTTAGGTTAAAAATAATGGATATAATATGCAAATGTAAGCATGAAATGATGTCAATAAAATACCCCCACACCTAACTTTTGCTTGTCCCGAGCAAAACAAAGAAAGAGAAAAGCATACGAAAAACAAGAAATCCTAACTCACTTTCGTAGGAATCACGGTTGCACTTAGCATGTTCAACAAGTCGTTAAACCTCCTTGTCGCCAAGGAGTGTTGTCTCCTGAGGGTTTTAAGCAGATACACCCACAAAATCCGAACAAAGATGCATTAATCAATCTAGCTACACGACTCGTTGGACTTATTTTGTCTATCATGGGACGCGGTAATACTACGGGTTGACTCTATATATGTAATTGGTCCACACACCTAGCCTAATGAATTATTCGTGAAAGTTAGTTAAGGACTCAAGTGAAAGACATGGGCAACCTTAACTTCTGAATGTGATACAATGTGTAAAGTCCATTAAGGTTCTTATTTGACTCCTTTTTTTCTTTTTTTTTCTTTGGAGCATTTTATTGGTTGGTGTTTGATTCTCCCAGGGTCAGGTTTTGTGCATCATTTCCTATGAGGACTTACACTATCACGTACACCTTTCCCCAAATCTCAACAGGAGGGCGATCCCTATCACCCGTGTAACGGGATTTCGGTCGGTGCATCCTAAGTTTGATGACTCGAGAGCACCAGGCACAAAGTCCCATCAGACCTACTTTCCAGAGTGATAGGAGCCGTGCGAGAAGAGAGAACACCACTTATTCACTTATCTACATGGGAACCAAAACCCCTACACTTACAGTTTCACAAAATGAGTTTAAGGGCCCTTGACTACGACAAACTTCCTTATACTAACACACATGAATTATTGACTCAGTAGGTTCAGGGTGGACTTCTTTAAATGTTTGAGTACTGAAACCCTATGATTACACGCCCCCCCCCCCAAGGGAAAACCGGGGTGCATCCTAACGACTCGATAAGACCTAAAGCCAGTAAACTAGAAATCCTAATGCATCAAGTTCAAGACAACTTTGGGAGCTTTCTTTTTACTTTGCCTCTCAACGGTTTTGCACATGCTAAACACAAGTAAAACGCACAAAAACATTTTCTTTCGCAAACACATGAAGATTTTGAAAGAAATGTGAAAATTTTAAAGCACTAGGCAAGCAAAAGAAGGCAAGTCACCCAAGGATCATGGCAAGCAGATATATCGATATTAAATGCGGCACACTCACATGACCCTCTCAATACACACAAATATATGCATGAAATGATGTCAATCAAATACACCCACACGTAACTTTTGCTAGTCCCGAGCAAAACAAAGAAAGAGAAAAGCATACGAAAAATAAGAAATCCTAACTCACTTTCGTAGGAATCACGGTTGCACTTAGCACGTGCAACAAGCCGTTAAACCTCCTTGTCGCCAAGGACGAGGAGTGTTGTCTCGTTAGGGTTTTCAACAGATATACCTACAAAATTCAAACAAAGATGCATTATTCAATCTAGCTACACGACTCGTTGGCTCATTTTGTCGATCATAGGACGAGGTAATTCTACGGGCCGACTCTATGTATCTAATCAATCCACACACCTAGCCTAATGAATCATTCGTGAAAGTTAATTAAGGACTTAAGTGCAAGACATGGACAACCTCAACATCCTCAAGTGATACAAAGTGTAAGGTCTTATTTGCATTACCTTATATATTTTTATTTTTTATTTTTCTTTCTTTTCTTATTTTTTTTCTTCTTTTCTTTTTATTGGTTGGAGCTACATTCTCCCACGCTCAGGTTTCGTGCATCATTGCCCATGAGTACTTACACTATCACGTACACCTTTCCCCAAATCTCCACATAGGGCAATCCCTACCACCCGTGTAACGAGAGTTCGGTCGGCGCATCCCAAATCAGATGACTCGAAAGCACCAGGCACAAAGTCCCCTCAGACCTAGTTTCCCGAGTGATAGGAGCCGTGCGAGAAGAGAGAATACCTACTCACTTATTTCTTATCTACACATGAACCAAAACCCCTACACTTAATGTCTCACAACAAGATTTAATGGGTCCTTGACTACAACAAACTTCCTTAAATTAACATACACGAATTATTGACTCACTAGGTTTGGGATGGACTTCTTTAATTATTTGAGCACTGAAACCCTATGATTACTCACCTCCGAGGGAAAACTGGGGTGCATCCTAACGACTCGATAAGACCTAAAGCCAGTAAGCTAGATATCCTAATGCATCAAGTTCAAGACAATTTTGGGAGCTTTCTTTTTACTTTGCCTATCAACGGTTTTGCACATGCCAAACACACGCAAAACCCACAAAAACAATTTCTTTTGCATACACATGAAGATTTTGAAAGAAATGTAAAATTTTTAAAGCACTAGGCAAGCAAAAGAAGACAAGTCACCCAAGGATCATGGCAAGCAGATATATCGATATTAAATACGACACACTAACATGACCCTATCAATACACACAAAAGAAAACGAAATCAAAGGAAAAAGACTCGATTATGTACACACGTAAAACACCCCCCACACCTAATCCATGCATTGTCCTCAATGAATGTGAGCAACATACTACATGGATTTATGCATGAAAAATGAAAGATCTCACCAACATAAAGCGCAAAAGGATGTTCGTGGTTCTGTTGATGGACACAAACCCGAATTCCCTCAAAACCCGTGAGATACTGAAGAAGGGAGACAAATACGTGAAGAAATGGGGCCCAAGTACACAATAGTTGGGGCCCACAACAATCAATGCTCGCTCATGGAGTGTTTTATTGCATTTTTTTACAAGGTATATACATCAACAAAGATATTGTCATAATCATTTGGTCAAGGAACATCAAATGAGAACATCAATTTATGAGGACCAGAGACTTGCAGAGATGGGCCAACTTCAGTGGTACTCTGAGGTGTCATGAGGGGTGAAAGGTCAAAGCTGAAAGGCTCGAACCCCTCATGATATTGGTTGGGTGTAGGCAACACGAATGAGTGGAGTTGTGTTGCCTCACTAGGGTTTAGTTGTTCATCGAACAAAACCCTCCAACCAATAGGTGGGTGCATCGGAATGAGTTCCTCAAGTTCAGTCGATGGATGTATGAACATAAAGAAACTAAGCAAGGAAAGAATATTAACTAAGCTACTAAAACTAATGAAATTAAATTAAACTAAGTAAAACAAGTAACATGAAACAAACAACATAATAAAGAAACTTTTATTAAAATGACTCACAATTCAAGTATCATCCTCCTACGTTAGTGTATGCTTCAATGCCTCACTTCAAGTAGGAAGAGTAGCCACTTAAAATGTGAAGTGCTTACAATAGAAGGTGCAGAGTTCTATTTATAGCCCTAAAAAAAGGTAATCTGGGACAATCCCCTGGTATGGGACTAAACAAATACCAGAAATAGAATAAACACCCTCTAATACATGTGCCACAAAAATCTCCGTGAATCCGGATCAACCCGGACCTCCAATTAGTAGTCCCAGACCGCCAATTGGTGGTCTACAGGATCCGGATCGTCCTGGGCTTTAGTCTGGGCTTTCCATGCTGGTATTGTTTGTCTTTGATGCTGTTACTTGACTTGTTGGAGCTCCGACCCAAATAGAATTGCCAAAATACTCCCATGATGATGTGGAGTTTTCTGTTTTGCTCTTTGGTCCTTTGGTCTTACATTCAGGTCCTTCTCCCTTGCATCTTAGTCCCCAGGTATCACAATTCAGTTCTTTTTCCCTGCTTTTGGGTCCTTTATGCTTCATCTCTTCAAACCTATTTATTTCTGAAATTCAAACATAAAACTCGTCACGTAGCATTGTTTAGGTGAAAGATAATGGATATAAGATGCAAATGTAAGCATCAAATGATGTCAATCATTGAGGTACGTAGGCAAGTAAAGGTGAACATCCCGTTGTTGGACGTTGTTCAACAAATGCCACTGTATGTCAAGTTCCTCAAGGACCTTTGCACCACTAAGAGAAAAACAAATGTTCCAAAAAGGCATTTTTGGCCACAAATGTGAGCTCAATATTGACACAACCCATGCAAGTCAAATACAAGGAGCTAGGTTGTCCAACTGTCTGTTGCATGATCGGAAATGTGACAATCTCTCAATCTTTATTGGATTCCCTCATCGGTTGACGAAAAAACGTGATGAGCATTGGGACAAGATCGTTGAGGTACTTAGGCAAGTAAAGGTGAACATCCCGTTGTTGGACGTTGTTCAACAAATGCCACTGTATGCCAAGTTCCTCAAGGACCTTTGCACCACCAAGAGAAAAACAAATGTGCCCCAAAAGGCCTTTTTGGCCGCCAATGTGGGCTCAATATTGACACAACCCATGAATGCCAAGTACAAGGAGCCAGGTTGTCCAACTGTCTCTTGCATGATTGGGAATGTTACAATCTCTCAAGCTCTATTGGATTTGGGGTTATCTGTGAATCTCCTGCCTTACTCAGTCTATGTCAATCTTGGAATAGGCGATCTTAAACCAACGAGGACAACCCTCCAGTTGGCTGATAGATCCGCCAAGATTCCACGAGGGAGTGTGGAGGATGTCCTTATCAAAGTGGGTGAGTTCGTATTTCCAGTTGATTTCATTATCTTGGATATTGAACCCGTGTCCAACCCACAAGGACAAATTCCTGTGATCCTTGGGAGGCCATTTCTTGCGACATCTAATGCTTTGATCAATTGTCGCAATGGCTTGATTAGGTTGTCTTTTGGAAACCTCACAGCGGATTTCAACATCTTTACTCTTGGTAAGAAACCCGGGCTCTTCGACGATACTGTCGGAGCCAATTTCATCCAGGACACGGATGAGCCCGAGTCATTAGGCATGTTCGACTCACATCGACATATTATTGAGGTGCCTAATGACCAGGTTGCGAGTGAAGAGGATCTTGAGGAATTCGCCAGCGTATCTCTGGATGAGGAGGCACATCTAGGTGCTTGCTCCTCTTATCCCGTGGCCCTTGAGCCACTTGAAAGTAACTCTGAATCCGACAAGGACCCACCTCTGGTTGAGCTTAAACCGCTCCCCGATAACCTAAAGTACATCTTTTTAGGGGATAATGAGACCCTTCCACTAATTACTGCTTCTGATCTTGCACAAGATCAAGAGGTTTCCCTCAAAAGAGCACTCTTTGAAAACAAAGAGGCGATCGGGTGGTCCTTGAAGGATATCAAGGGAATTATCCCTGGTATTGTTCAGCAACGGATCCACATGGAAGAGGATTCTAGGCCCCGCAGGGACCCACAACGAAGATTGAATCCTATACTAAAAGAAGTCGTCCGAAAGGAGGTTCTCAAGTGCTTGGATCATGGCATAAGCTATCCTATTTCTCATAGTTCGTGGGTGAGTCTTGTCCATGTGGTTCCCAAGAAGTCAGGCGTAATGGTTGTGGAGAATGATCATAGTGAGCTTATCCTGACACGCCTACAAACTGGCTGGCGAGTTTGCGTTGATTATCGCAAGCTCAATGCGGCAACGTGGAAAGATCATTTCCCGTTGCCATTCATTGATCAGATGTTGGAAAGGTTGGCCGGACAAGTATTATTATTTTCTTGATGGGTACTCCTGTTACAACCACATTCACATCGCCACCAAGGATCAAGAGAAAACCACATTTACTTGTCCCTTTGGCACGTTTGCCTACCGTCGCATACCCTTTGGGTTATGTAATGCGCCGGCAACGTTGCAAAGCTGTATGATCAGCAACTTCTCCAATATGGTAGAGCATTTCCTTGAGATTTTCATGGACAACTTTTCCATATTTGGCGCTTCCTTTGATGAGTGCCTTTGTCACTTGAGCCTTGTCCTCAAGCGATGTCGTGAGAAGAACTTCGCTCTCAATTGGGAGAAATGTCACTTCATGGTGAAGCGAGGGATTGTACTTGGACATGTGGTCTCAAGTAGGGGAATTGAGGTTGACCCCACCAAAGTGGGTCTTATTGCTAATCTCCCACCGCAACGTAATTTGAAGGATATCCGCGCCTTTTTGGGGCATGCTGGATTCTATCGGCGGTTCATTCGGGATTTTAGCAAAATTGCTCGACCTCTCACCACCTTGTTGGCTAAGGACGCCATTTTTGAGTTCACACCAGATTGCCACCATGCCCTTTTGACCTTGAAGAAAGAGTTGACTTCAGCTCCCATAATTAAGGCACCGGTGTGGACTGAACTCTTTGAGTTAATGTGTGATGCATCTGACTTCGCTGTGGGAGCAGTGCTTGGGCAACGATTGGACAAATTGCCTCATGTTATCTACTATGCTAGTAGAACACTCAATGATGCCCATTTGAACTACACTGTGACCGAGAAGGAATTCTTAGCGATCATATTTGCTTTGGAGAAATTCCGGTCGTACTTGATTGGCGCCCACGTGATTATCTATTCTGATCACACAACCATCAAGCATCTCATAGCGAAGAAAGATGCAAAATCCCGACTCTTGAGATGGATGTTGTTGTTACAAGAATTCGATCTCGAGATTCGGGACAAAAAAGGATGTCAAATGTTGTAGCAGACCACCCGTCTCGTCTAGAGATGACCAACCTACAGGACCAAATTATTGATGACAAATTTCTTGACGTCCATTTTTTTACGATCGAAGATAACCCTTGGTTTGCCGACATCGTGAACTACCTCGTGACCGAGCAACTTCCTGTGGGTTGGTCAAAATCTGACCAAACCAAATTTACATCTTATGTCAGATTCTTTCATTGGGACGACCCCTACCTATTCAAATACTGCTCTGACCAAATTTTCAGGCGGTGCGTCCCAGATAACGAGTTCCAAAGTGTGCTCCATTTTTGCCACTCTAAGGCTTGTGGAGGACACTTTGGAGCAAAGAAAACTGCCACCACGGTGCTCCAATCTGGATTCTACTGGCCTTCTCTTTTCAAAGATGCTTACGACTTTTGTAAGCAATGTGATAGGTGCCAGCGCCTTGGTAGGATTGGTCGACGTGACATGATGCCTTTGCAAAATGTCCTTGTTGTCGACATCTTCGATGTGTGGGGCATCGACTTTATGGGTCCCTTCCCAAACTCGTTCGGGAATGTTTACATTCTGGTGGTCGTTGACTATGTGTCTAAGTGGGTTGAGGCTATACCCACAAAGACCAATGACAACAAGGTGGTCACCAAATTCTTAGGGGACATTTTTGTGCGATTTGGTACTCCTCGTACCATAATCAGCGATAGGGGTACCAACTTCTGTAATCGCTCCATTGAAGCGCTTATGAGGAAATATTCGATCACCCACAAGCTTGCGACCCCATATCATCCTCAAACTATTGGGCAGGTCGAAGTCTCTAACCGTCAATTAAAGCAAATTCTTGAGAAGACGGTTAGTTCCTCGAGGAAGGATTGGTCAACTAAGTTGAATGACGTGTTGTGGGCTTTACGCACCGCGTACAAGACCAATTTGGGTATGTCCCCATATGGGGTAGTGTACGGCAAGGCTTGCTACCTACCTATCGAGCTTGAGCATCGTGCTTTCTCGGCGATAAAGAACCTGAATATGGATCTTGATCAAGCAGGGGTGCAGCGGAAACTCGACATTGTGGAGTTGGAAGAGCTACACAATGATGCGTATGAAAATGTCAAAATTCATAAGTCCCGAGCGAAGTTGTCTCAAGATCGCATGATTATGCGAAAGGTGTTTACGGCCGGGCAGAAGGTGTTGCTCTACAATTCTCGGCTTCATCTGTTTGCGGGTAAGCTCCACAGTCGATGGTCTGGCCCTTTTATTGTCCAAACTGTGTTTCCTCATGGAGCGGTTGACATCTTGAACCCAGGGAATGGGGATGTGTTCAAAGTTAATGGACAATGCCTCAAACCCTACTTGGAGGGGGCACCAGCCGAACTCGAGGAGGTCATGTTCCTTCATGAACCTCTCTCGCACTCAACCATTCATGATCCTGCATGAATGGTTGAGCTTTCATGTTGGTATAAAGTTTAAAAAAAGCGAGTAATAAAAGACTCCATGAGCAAGCATTGATTGTTGTGGGGTCCAACCCTTCAGTATTTGGGCCCCATTTCTTTCACGTATTTGTATACCTTCTTTAGCATCTCACAGGTTTTGAGGGAATTCGGATTTTTGTCCATCAACATAACCTTGAACTTCCTTTTACGCTTCATATTGGTGAGATCTTTCCTTTTTCATGCATAAATTAATGTAGTATCTTGCTCACATTCATTGAGGAGAATGCATGAAGTAGGTGGGGGAGTGTTTTACGTGTGTACATAGTCGAGTCTTTTCCTTTGATTTTTTTTCCTTTTGTGTGCATTGATAGGGTCATGTTAGTGTGCTGCATTTAATATCGATATATCTTCTTGTCATGATCCTTGGGTGACTTGTCTTCTTTTGCTTGCCTAATGCTTCAAAATTTTCACATTTCTTTCAAAATCTTCATGTGTTTGCGAAAGAAAATGTTTTGTGGGTTTTGTGTGTGTTTTGCATGTGCAAAACCATTGAGAGGCAAAGTAAAAAGAAAGCTCCCAAAATTGTCTTGAATTTGATGCATTAGGATATCTAGTACAGTGGTTTTAGGACTTATCGAGTCATTAGGATACACCCCGGTTTTCCCTTGGGGCCGAGTAATCATAGGGTTTCAGTACTCAAACAATGAAAGAAGTCCATCCCGAACCTAGTGAGTCGATAATTCGTGTCTGTTAAGTTAATGAAGTTTGGTGTAGTCAATGACCCTTTAAATCTTGTTGTGAGACATTAAGTGTAGGGGTTTTGGTTCATGTGTAGAAAAGAAATAAGTGAGTAGGTGTTCTCTCTTCTCGCACGGCTCCTATCACTCAGGAAAGTAGGTATGAGGGGACTTTGTGCCTGGTGCTTTCGAGTCATCTGACTTGGGATGCGCCGACCGAACTCAAGTTACACGGGTGGTAGTGATTGCCCTATGTGGAGATTTGGCGAAAGGTGTACGTGATAGTGTAAGTCCTCATGGGCAATGATGCATGAAACCTGACCCTGGGAGAATGAAGCTCCAACTAATAAAAAGAAAAAAAAGATATAAAAATATTTGTGAAAAGAAACAAAAAGAACTAAACAATGGTAATGCAAATAAGAACCTTAATGAATGATTGACATCATTTCATGCTTATATTTGTATCTTATAACCATTATCTTTCACCTAAACAATGCTATGTTACGAGTTTTATGTTTAGTTTTCAGGAAGAAATAGGTTTGAAGAGATGAAGCATAGAAGGACCCAAAAGCTGGGAAAAAGGACTGAATTGTGATATCTATGGACAAGATGCAAGGGAGAAGGACCTGATCGTAAGACAAAAGGACCAAAGAGCAAAACAAAATACTCCACACCATCATGGGGAGTATTTTCGCAATTCTATTCGGGTCGGAGCTCCAGCAAGCGAAGTAGATGCATCAAAGATCACCAACGACATCCAGAAAAGCCCAGAAGAAAACCCAACGAGATCCGAGCCATATAGACCGCCAACTGGCGGTCCAAGACCGCTAATTTCCGGTTTGGTTTGGCCCAAATCCGCTAAGATTTTGGTGGGTCGCGTATTAGTGTTTATTTAGTCTATTGCTGGTATTTGTTTAGTCCCACATCGGGGGATTGTCCTGTATTGCATTTTTCTATGGCTATAAATTGAACTCTTCACCTTCTATTATAACCACTCCATATTTTAAGTGGCTATTATTCCTACTAGAAGTGAGGCCTTGAAGTACACACTAAAGTAGGAGGATGCTACTTGAAATGTGAGTCATTTTATCAATAAAGTTTTCTTTGTTTTGTTCTTCTTTTATTGTTTGTGTGTGCTTTAAGTTTAATTGTCTTTTTTAAATCTAGCTTAGTTAATATGCTTTCCTTTCTTAGTTCAATAATTAGTGTAATGTGTAGTGAGTAGTTCCATCCCCTTTGGGGGTGGAGTAGATGTTCATACAAGCCTTAGAGAATGGAATGAATGCTTTATTTCCAATTTGCTGATAAAACATGAATGTATGCTTGCTTGTTTATGATAGAATTTATAACTTGATGAGTTTTGCCAAATGATTAGACACCTCTCATGCTTGTTTAGGTTGTGTAATAAACAACTTGTATAAGTAAATGTTAATCAACTAGGTTGGTGAATAGATTGATAGGTTTTTCCATAACATTTAGACACTTCCTATGCATGATAACACCACCTTCATTTGTTCTTAAAGAATGTGTTCATCACCCACCTCTTTGCACGTGTGCACTGGTTTTTCCACTTCTGAATTCCATCACTTTCTTTTGTTTTTAGTTAATCGTTTGTTGCTTTCTTTCGTATTTCGTATTTCGTAGTGTAGTGTAGTGTAGTGTAGTGTAGCGTAGAGTAGCATAAACAACTCTCTTCTTCATATTTTCGCCACATGATTTCATGCAAACGAGATGCTGCTCACCTCCATGAGGACGACCCGTATTTGCCACCGCTTCAACGCGGTCGTGCACTTGCGGTTTAATTAAAACGATCAACAAGTTTTTGGGGCCGTTGCGGGGGACCGAACCATAACGGTGCACGAAACCTGACCCTGGGAAAATGAAGCTCCATTTAATAAAAAGAAGAAAAAAAGATATAATTTTTTTTGAGAAAATAAACAAAAAGAACAAAAAAATGGTAATGCAAATAAGCACCTTAATGGACTTTACACTTTGTATCACTTGAGGATGTTGAGGTTGTCCATGTCTTTAACTTAATTCCTTATTTAACTTGCACGAATGGTTCATTAGTCTAGGTGTGTGGATTGATTACCTTTATAGAGTTGACCCGTAGGAATACCGCGTCCAATGATCGACAAAATATGTCCAACGAGTCGAGTGTCTAGATTGATTAATGCATCTTGTTCGGATTTTGTGGGTATATCCGCTGAAAACCCTCAGGAGACAACACTCCTCCTCCTTCGCAACAAGGAGGTTTAACGGCTTGTTGCACGTGCTAAGTGCAACCGTGATTCCTACGAACGTAAGTTAGGATTTCTTGTTTCTCGTTTGCTTTTCTCTTTCTTTGTTTTGCTCGCGACTAGCAAAAACTTAGGTGTAGGGGTATTTGATTGACATCATTTCATGTTTATATTTGTATCTTATATCCATTATCTTACACCTAAGAAATACTACGTGACGAGTTTTATATTTGTATTTCAGAAATAAAGAGGTTTGAAGAGAAGAGGCATGAAAGGACCTAAAACATAGGAAAAAGGACTGAGTTGAGAAACTCGAGGACTAAGATGCAAGGGAGAAGGACCTGAATGTAAGACCGAAGGACCAAAGAGCAAAACCGAAAACTCCACATCATCATGGGGACTATTTTGACAATTCGATCTGGGTCGGAGCTCCAATAAACGAAGTATATGTAGGATTTCGTGTCCCCATGTATGTATATATTTGTAAATTTTTAATACATCATACAAGATCGTTTTCATATTTTCAGCAATTTTATGTACATCTATTTGTGTTTTATTCTAATAACATGCAATCCTACATTTATTAAAATAAATCACAAAGGAGAATCATACCTAAAGGTTCTCCAAAAACCTTTTGATGATCTGGAGTCGCGTTGCCCGTTGAATCCTCCATGGAATTGCCTCCGAGTGTTCACCAAACTCTAAACAAGATTAGAGAGAAATGAGCTAGCCAATTAATCTCTAATATGGTTTAGAATCTAGCTAATAACCCCTCTTTAAGTCTCCTGAGATTCTAATCTCCAAACTTAATTTTACTAAGAGAAATTTCGTGGTGATTAGGGAGAGATTAATTAGAGAAATATTTTGCATTAATTATAAAATAAGTAGGAGTAGGGGTCCTTTTATAGTCTCCCAAAACATCCTTATCAAGAGCTATTATCTAGCCATGATCTCTTGCTTATTCTCTCCTAAAATTAATCTCCAATTTCCACATAATTACCCACAAAAAACGTTTTAATTAAATATGGAATTAATCCATCCATGATCTAATTAATCTCTTAATAATTCTGGCAGAATCGTTCTTTTCGGTAGACCGAGTATTATTCGGTCAGCCGAATCATTCGGTTATAACACGTGTTCGGTGCACCGTGAGCTAGAAGGTCGACCGATTCTTTATGAGAAAAATTTCCTAGAAGAATTCGGACGAACCACGTCTTTCAATCGGTCTACCGTTGACGCACCAGAATCGCTCCTGGGACATAGTCATCGGATGACCGGGTCACCTTCGGTCTAGCGAAAATACTATTTTTCGGTTGACCATTTCCAATCGGTTAACCGAACCCGATTGTCCAGGCACTCTGGCAATCTCGGTCAACCAATTGCGCTTACCCATTCCTTATTCGGTTAACTGATCCGAAGATGCCCCGGTCGACCGAACCATGAACGGTTCACCGTGTTTGACCCCGATTTTGCCTTTGTCAAATTTTGGATTTATTTCCAACAAAATTTGATCTTTTGGGGGTTTTAGCAAATTCACATCTTATGTAATATTATCCTATGTAATATTAAATTATTACACCTCATAATATATACATATCATATGAATTTATTATGATTCTAATTATGTCAATTCTTATGACATATTGATTTTATTCATTCACCACATGTGTCCCATTTTCATAAGAAACCCGACACATCATATGAACTTAAAATCAAACCTCTTGTTTCCTAGTTTTGTGGTGTGACCTATAGGAGGATCTAAGCCTAATTGGCAATGATATTAAACATTTAATATCTCAGACTATAAACGGTATCTAGCTACACATTATAGTCACTCAATTACCATAGATATCTTTGTTCCACCCGAACTAAAACACGATCCATTTAGTGATGTAAGTGCACCACTTATATCCGTCCCTTGCCTCATGATATTAAGAATATATAGAATGTAGAAATGTGTCATCTTTGTATTATATTCATTTCTTGATCTCTTTAAGCTAATTATAACTATGTAACTTAACTCAAGTTACATTGTGCACATTATAATTTTGCTATATCAAGGGGCCCACTAATATAATTTTAGCTTTCAGGAATAAAGAGGTTTGAAGAGAAGAGCCATGAAAGAACCCAAAAGCAGGAAAAATGACTTAATTGTGAGACCTAGGGACTGAGATGCAAGGGAGAAGGACCTGATCGTAAGACCGAAGGACCTAAGAGAAAAACAGGAAACTAACCACCATCATGGGGAGTATTTTGGCAATTCTATTCGGGTCGGAGCTCCAATAAACAAAGTAGAGGCATCAAAGACCAAGAAAGACCACCAGCAATGCCCACAACAAATCCCAGATGAATCCAGATCCAATAGACCGCCAATTGGCGGTATTGGACTGCTATTGGCGGTCCAAATCATTCAAGATCCTCTCAGATTTGTGGGGCACGTGTATTAGTGTATTCTTAGTCCATTTTTGGTATTGGTTTAGACCCACGTCGGGGGATTGTCCCAAATTAGCTTTTTCCATGACTATAAATAGAACTCCTCACCTTCCATTGTAATGACCCATTGCTTGGTGGCATTCTCTCTACTAAGAAGTGAGCCTTGAAGCAAAAACTCAAGGTGGAGAAGAATGCTACCTTCAATGTGAGCCATTGTTTATAAAATAATTGTTCTAGTTTCTTTTAATCTTGTCTTTTAATTTGTGCATGCTTGCTTAGTCTTTCCTTTCCTTTTAAGTTTCTTTAGTATTTCTTGCTTGCTTAGTATAGTTTCATTTCAGTATTATGCTTCATCTTGTTAATATAGTTAGTGTAATGAGTTGTGAGTAGTTCCATCCCCATTTGGGGGTGGAGAAATATGTGATATGAGCATGTAGTGTATTAAGTGTGTGTTATCTTAATCCCATGAGCTTTATATGATTTCCATAACCATCTAATGGATTTTCACTCTTATCTTTGATATGCTAATGCTCTTCAATGAAGCTTAGCTTATGCTTTGATTAGTGGACCTATTTTATGGGGAATGATAAGGTTAGGATATGGATGGAATTAATATTGGAAACATGACTTGTAGTGTATGTACTCTTGTTGCCTTTACCTTAGTTAATGTCTTGTATGTTTTAATGATGTAGTCTTATCTTATTTAATGTGGAGGCATAGTAGGGTCTAGTCTTTATACATGAGTTCATTTAGCTTCATTCCAATTGTTGTCTTGTATGTTTTAATGATGTAGTCTTATCTTAATTCATGTGGAGGCAAAGTTGAATGTAGTTTTATGATTTCATGCACTACATGTTGTGAGGAGGTTAATTGAACACATACACACACACATCTTTATATTCACATTATTTCTCTACCCCCTATGGGGTTTAGTTTTCTTGCTTCTTTTCCATTTCCACTTGCACCTTAGTGTAGTTTAGTGTAACCAACCTTTCTCTCCATTTTTTACCACTCGCCTTCACACAAACTAAAGGTCGACACACCTCCCAATGGATGACCCGTATTTCCACCGCTTCAACGCGGCCGTGCACTTGCGGTTTAAATAAAACGATCAATCAAGTTTTTGGCACCGTTACCGGGGAGGTGCTCTGTCCAGACGTTGGTTTGGACGATTCGAGTGGTTTTTAATTTTTTGTTTCCAGATTTTCTTTGTTTCAGGGAACCATCGGATCAAGGGGAGGCTACTAGACAAGTTTGAGGAACATAAGCTCCAAACTGAAGGCCAATTGGCGGTCTGGCACCGCCAAATGGGGGCCTGGTGAGCTGGTCTTCCACCCAATTTTGTCCTGGTAGTTAGTTCTGTAATTTGCATTATCTGGGAGCCCCATTTTGCATGTTGTGACTTCTAGTTCGCTCCGAGATCATTAATCACTCCCCCATTAATCAACTTGGCCTTAAAATCCAAAGCAAAAGACTAGACGTTCTTATTTGTTTAGGTCACGCATCATGTATTGACTTAGGCACGTATGTCTTTTCTTTTAGCTTTATTTTCAGTTGTTGAGTGCTGGCGTGAGGTACGCAATTTCCTACACTCAATCATTCGTCTCGTATGCCCATGCATTAGTTAGTAGGAATTGCATCAGGACAAGAGTGAGCGAGCGTTTGATTGGAGCGATTGATTGCTTTATATTTAGGATCAAAACGCTATTAAGGAGGCGCTTTCCTTGGCCCCAAAAATCATTCTTAATAAAGCCTTAACTAAAAGCAAGTAGACATTGGCCCTAAGGATTGCGAACGCACTAGGAGAGTAATCTAGTTGAGACCGTCATGACCTGATCGACGTTGCCTACCTTGTCGATAGTAGGAGGTACTCGATCTCCGTATCTGGTATCACTTGGTGGGCATTGTGGTCCTCGTTGTAGGGAGGTGAGGCGTGTCAAGGCTAGTGACCTCGATATTAGGCGTCGTCTAGCCTAAGGACCCATTGCCTTACATTGTTTGAGTCGTGGTTGCTAGTTAGGCTTCTACCTAATCCCATTACCCACACTAACTCTGGGATTCTTCCCTTCCCCTCTGAATCATCTTCTTCTCACCTTCTTCTACGTTATAGTCTCCTCCCCTTTACACTCTCTGGTAGCGTTTTAGGGTCGAGTCGAGCACTTTTTGCGAGTTTAACCTCGTGGTGGTGAGAGTGGTCGACTCTAGAGTTCTCTATTGTGATGGATGGTTACATGGGAGATCATCCATATCATTGTTGGGACCAGGAAGATTCTCCCTGGTACTCTCGACCCATGCATCCTGGGGTGACTCAGACTAACACCCCGTATGATTGGGACAATCTTAATTGTGTAACTGAGCAATCTGCATATTCGGGTAGTATGAGAGGCACCGACTGCTAGACCACCATCTAGTTACGTCGGATCATATGTTGGTCATCAATCTGAGACATTATAAGAACCTTTGGCCTCTTTCATGCATGTGGTAGATGACATGGGTGCACCGGTCGCTCCAGTAGCCGTACCGTGTCATTATTGTGGGTTGAGTCGTCATGATTTCGGGGAATGTCCTTATGTTCCCCCAGAGCCTATGAGCATACCTTTTCCCCAAATCCTCAATATGACCATTACGCATCCGCGTACAACCCGAGAGGGATGGATTTGTGGGGAGAAAATTCTGTTGGCTTTTTGGCCTTAATCTATGTTTTGATGATTTAATCAACCTAATCTTAATTTTAATCATGTAGAGTAGCACACATATTGTATTGCATACATATTTCTTTGTGCTAACCTCTACAGGTGATCAAGACTCAAGGAAGAAAGGAAAATCAAGACCAGACATGTAATCAAGCTCTTTTGAAGACATGTATTTTGTATTTTCTTTGAGTCTTAGGAACATGTGTAAATTGAGCATACTTGAGCTAAAATCAACCTAAACACACTAGGTTCCTCATAGAAGTCACACACGAAATTTCACATAATTTGGACTTCAATAGATCACCCAAACTTAGACCGGAAAACACTAAACCTGAACCCTAGCTGTCTGGCCACATTCGGTCGACCGCAACAGGTCGTTCGGTCGACCGGATGATCAAGTATTCTGTTTGTGTTTCCCTGTCTAGTTTCGGTCGACCGCACCTTCTCTTTCGGTCGACCGTTTGAACTTAATTTTCCGACCGTTATTTTTGTCGTATATACCCAACGGTCGTATTCGTATTAAACCAAAAATACACCAAATACATGTCATGTATCGGTCGACCGTTTGTCCATCTCTTCACAAACCCCATGTGCCTGTTGAAAATTGGTCGACCGCTAGACCTGTTTCGGTCGACCGAATATCTAATTGTTTCTCAACCCCAAAGTGTCTGGACGAAATCGGCCGATCGAACCCTTTCTTGTGTTCGACCGATGACTTCAGTGTACCTAAGTCGTAGCGTTGGGCGGTCGACCATTACCTAGGCGGTCGAACGAACTTAGTTCAAAACTGCCAAACGGTCGACCGTTTATCCCGATCCGGTCGACCGAATTCATCCAGAATTGGGTCCTGCGGTTTTTGTTTTCTGTAATCACACATCAACTCATACCCAATCAATCTCAACGGCTCTATTCTCTCTAATGCCTATATAAGGAGTTGTAAAACACATTTTAACACAACTCTCCCACTACAAACTTGTCCCAAACATTAGAGAGAATCCAAAACACTCAAACCCTCAAATTTCCACACTTAGAATCAATTTCAATCTCATTCAAGTGTGCTCAAGTTTAGAGAGTGTGTTCCACTCAAGATTTCGTTTGTTCAAGAAGCAAGGACTTTGGTGAAAGCCCGAAGTGTTCCTCTCGGATTGTGAGAGAAGAATGTCTAGCTCGCGAGGTTGTTCGCGGAACTTGTTTTGTAAAAGCCGTTCTCTCCTGGCCCGGAACGGGGAGTGAATAGTGAAGACATGAGCGGAGCTCGAAGTGCTGAGCGGAGCTTGCAAGAGAGGAAGTAGGCGGTGGCCGAACCTCTGTAAAAACCCCCGGAGTCCATTGTGGTTTGCTTATTTCTTACTTGCTCGTTTAGTTGTTTAAATTCCGCTGCTTATAACTCGATCGATAAAACGAGTATGTAATTAGTTTAAAAGTGATTAGCAGACCCATAACCCACACGATCCAAGATTTGGTATCGGAGCATTGTTAGCTAAATTCTATATTTTATCGTATTTTTAGCATGGCTAGTACATCTAATCACGTAGAGGGATTATGCACAACTCGACCTCCTTTTCTAAATGGGTCAAATTATGATTATTGGAAGAATAGGATGAAAATATTCCTAATTTCGAATGACCTTAAGTATTGGATGTTTCTCCAAAATCCATACACACCCCCAAATGAAGATGAATTAGATTCACTTACAAGACCCAAAATGAAAGAAATCGAAATGAATTCGAAAATCATGAACATCTTGTATTGTGGCCTTAATGAGGGTGAATATAATAGGATTAGGGGTTGTGTTAGTGCATATGAAATTTGTCATAGATTGCAAATGCATCATGATGGCGATAGCAAAACTAAGGAAACCCGTATAAGTCTACTCATGCATAAATATTAAATATTTTTTATGCAAATCGGTGAGAACATAAGCGAAATGAACACTCGCTTCACCGATATTACTAACTCTCTTTTGGTTCTTGGAAGAAAAATCAATAAAGGAGATATGACAAGGAAGTTCCTCCGGTCACTTAGCATCGATTGGGAAGATAAAGTCGTCGCAATTGAAGAGGCGCATGATCTTTCTAAATTAAAGATGGAGGAACTCGTTGGAAATCTCATGGCTTATGAGCTCCAAATTAACCATCGGAATGAGAAGGAAGCCTCCAATAACAAATTCACCTTAGGATTACATGCAAATATTGACCAACCAAGGAGGAGTGTAGAAGATGAGGACATTGAAGTCCTAGCAAAAGACTTCTTCAAATACCTCAAGAAGGATAAGGGAGAAAAGAATGAAAGAAGAGGTAGAAGAAGTGAAAAGAGAGAAAAAGAAAAGGAGAAGGAGGAGAGTGAAAATGAGAGAAGAGAAGGGGAGAAGAAAAAAAAGAGAAGGGAGAGAGGAGAAGAGAAAAGGAGAAGAGCAAGAGAAGAGAAAGGAAGGAGGAAGCACACAAGGCTACATGGGATGATTCTTCATCACCATCATCATCGTCGTCTTCCTTGCAAAGTCGAAGAGAGGTGGCTCACTCATGCTTCATGGCTATTGAAGATTATCAAAGTGAGGTAGAATCTAACTCTTGCTGTAATAATTCATGCTCAACTAAGTCACATTATAGTGATAGCTCACATTTTAGTGTTAATGAAGAAACTTATACACATGACGAGCTTCAAAATGCATTTCATGACTTAGTTAAACAATATGAGATCATTTGTGATAAAAATAAGAATGCTAGAATGATAATCAAAGATCTCCAAAGCCAAATTGAAACATGCATGAATGAGAAAAATGAGGTGGTTGCTAAACTAGAAAACTATGCATCGAATTTTGATAAATTAAAAGCAACACCTATAGATTGTGAACAACTAGATCTTCAAGCTTGCAATGTGCAATTAAGAAAAGATTTAGAAAGATTTACAAATGGATCTAAGATGCTCAACATACTTTTAGGTAGTCAAAAGCAATCTTTACAAAAACATGGTTTAGGATACAATACAAAATTGAAAAACCATGTATCTCACACTACACTAAATGGCAAGCAAATGTTCATTAATCATAGTTCCTCAAGTGTGTGGGCTCCTAAAACCAAAATGGTTTGGATTCCCAAAGCTAACATTCAAGGACCCAAAGTGGTTTGGGTACCGTAATCTACACTTGTAGGTGCTTGAGGAAGGAATCGGTGGTGACCGGGTGAGCTCAAGAGTCAAATTCAAATCCGGTTGCATCACCAAATGAGATTGGAACCAATTCAAGCTTCAAGTTGGTATAATTTCCCATCCTATAAACTTTTCAATCAAATTGGTTCAAGTTTAGTTTTTATGTGCTTCATTGACATATCAAATACCCTATTCATTGCAAATCATATATCACATCCATTGATTACAAATGTCAAATTTTGAATGGATGTTAGAATAAGGCTTGAGTAGAAACTTAAATGAACTTAACTTGAATCATACTCTTAGTTTCCATATAGCCTTATTGATAGGGGGAGCTTATATGTTATATCTTTTATTAGAGTAATGAAGTGCAAAATTTAGGGGGAGAAACTTCATTACAAGACATCCACATTGCCTTCAATTGTATAATCTTTGTGTTATTAATATCAATTTTTGATGGATGTTAAAGGGGGGGAGATAATTAAGGGGGTAACTTGAAATTTTGTAATCAAATTGAACAAAAACTATGCACATCCATAGGGGGAGCATTGTTATGCATAGTTTACAAATACAAATTCCATGTATTAAGATATAGTTAAGATATAGGTTGCCATCATCAAAAAGAGGGAGATTGTTGACTTTTTGGCCTTAATCTATGTTTTGATGATTTAATCAACCTAAGCTTAATTATAATCATGTAGAGTAGCACACATATTGCATTGTATACATATTGCTTTGTGCTAACCTCTACAGGTGATCAAGACTCAAGGAAGAAAGGAAAATCAAGACCAGACATGTAATCAAGCTCTTTTGAAGACATGTATTTTGTATTTTCTTTGAGTCTTAGGAACATGTGTAAATTGAGCATACTTGAGCTAAAATCAACCTAAACACACACTAGGTTCCTCATAGAAGTCACACACGAAATTTCACATAATTTGGACTTCAATAGATTACCCAAACTTAGACCGGAAAACACTAAACCTGAACCCTAGTTGTCTGCCCACATTCGGACGACCGCAACAGGCCGTTCGGTCGACCGGATGATCAAGTATTCTGTTTGTGTTTCCCTGTCTAGTTTCGGTCGACCGCACCTTCTCTTTCGGTCGACCGTTTGAACTTAATTTTCCGACCGTTATTTTTGTCGTATATACCCAACGGTCGTATTCGTATTAAACCAAAAATACTTCAAATACATGTCATGTATCGGTCGACCGAGGACCAAGATCGGTCGACCGTTTGTCCATATCTTGACAAACCCCAAGTGCCTGTTGAAAATTGGTCGACCGCTAGACCTGTTTCGGTCGACCGAATATCTAATTGTTTGTCAACCCCAAAGTGTCTGGACGAAATCAGTCGATCAAACCCTTTCTTGTGTTCGACCGATGACTTCAGTGTACCTAAGTCGTAGCGTTTGGCGGTCGACCGTTACCTAGCCGGTCGACCGAACTTAGTTCAAAACTACCAAACGGTCGACCGTTTATCCCGATCCGGTCGACCGAATTCATCCAGAATTGGGTCCTGCGGTTTTTGTTTTCTGTAATCACACATCAACTCATACTCAATCAATCCCAACGACTCTATTCTCTCTAATGCCTATATAAGGAGTTGTAAAACACATTTTAACACAACTCTCCCACTACAAACTTGTCCCAAACATTAGAGAGAATCCAAAACACTCAAAGCCTCAAATTTCAACACTTAGAATCAATTTCAATCTCATTCAAGTGTGCTCAAGTTTAGAGAGTGTGTTCAACTCAAGATTTCGTTTGTTCAAGAAGCAAGGACTTCGGTGAAAGCCCGAAGTGTTCCTCTCGGATTGTGAGAGAAGAATGTCTAGCTCGCGAGGTTGTTCGTGGAACTTGTTTTGTAAAAGGTATTCTCTCCCGGCCCAAAACGGGGAGTGAATAGTGAAGACGCGAGCGGAGCTCGAAGTGTCGAGCGGAGCTTGCAAGAGAGGAAGTAGGCGGTGGCCGAACCTCTGTAAAAACCCCCGTCGTCCATTGTGGTTTGCTTATTTCTTACTTGCTCGTTTAGTTGTTTAAATTCCGCTGCTTATAACTCGATCGATAAAACGAGTAGGTAATTAGTTTAAAAGTGATTAGCGGACCCCTAACCCACACGATCCAACAAATTCATATTCAAATTCTTATACATCATTTCCACCCCAGTATCCTCCTCCCGAATACCCAGAATTCTACCAACACCCCACTTCAAATCATTGGACTCATTCTCAGCCCATCAACCCCCAACCCCAAAATTTCCCAAGCTCTGACTTGGACCTCATAGTTGACCACATACTTGATTCCTCGAAACAAACTTTCCTTACGGTCATGCAAAACCATTCAACAGTCCATACAAAATATGGCACTGCAAGTGAGTCAAATGTCGCAGCAATTACGTAAACGTGAGGAGAGTAACTTTTCTTGTCAACCTGAGGATTCATCTTTTGATATCGAACCGCCACCACCACATCCATAAATTCAAACCACAATCTTTCAAAGTCAAACTCCAAGTCAGTCTGAGGGACTTGGGGTTTCAATTCACGATCACTTGGTGGACGATTTGATCCCAATTGAGAATAACATGGACCAACTTCATTACGAGTTGGCACATGATTGTACCTTATCTTCTTGTCTCGTAGCCCTTGAGCCACATGACCTTATTGTTGTACCTCCTAAGGACTCAGCTTTGGTGGAGCAAGAGCTCCCTAGTCCCCTCAATTTCAAACAACCTGATGAGAGTTTGCCTCTCACTATTGTTCCTGATCATCTTGGAAATGATGGAACATCAAACAACTACATTGCTCATGAGGGTATTAGGAGTTCCTTGGGGGATACCTTGGGTATGAGACCACCTTTTGTTCGCCTGGTGTGTCGGACATGCCTAACGAGGTTCTTGACCTCGTTCCAAAGCACCAGCCTGTTGGTTGGAGAGTTTGGATTGACGATCATAACTTCAGCAGCGCAACAAGAGAAACTCTTCTTCCGTTTCCCCTCATTTCCCAAACTCTTGAGAGGTTCAAGCTCTTTCAGTTTGATCCTTTGAATGAGATGCATTTGCGTCCAATTCATGCACCTCTCATTTCATCTGGTGCTCTTTGTGAAGGGGGCCCACGCATGCGTATTCTGGCCCCGCGTGGTGTCATATTCCCTTTCCAAGTGCATTGACCCACTCTTGAGGTTCCCATTTGATGTCTTTTGACAAATGAATATGAGAACTTATGTTTGTACATAGTTATAAAAAAAGGAAGAAGTACAATAAAAGACTCCTTCAGTGAGCATCGATTGTTGTGGGCTCCAACCCTTGTTTATTTGGGCTCCGTTTCTTTCACGTATTTGTATCCCTTCTTTAGCATCTCACAGGTTTTGAGGGAATTCGGGTTGTGTCCATCAACATGACCTTGCACTTCCCTTTGTACTTCATGTTGGCGAGATCTCTCCTTTTTCATGCATAAATCCATGTAGTATCTTGCTTGCATTCATTGAGGACAATGCGTGAAGTAGGTGTGGGGGGTGTTTTACGTGTGTACATAGTCGAGTCTTTTCTTTTGATTTTCTTTTCTTTTGTTTGCATTGTTAGGGTCATGTTAGTGTGCTGCATTTAATATCGATATATGTTCTTGCCGTGATCTTTGGGTGACTTGTCTTCTTTTGCTTGCCTAGTGCTTTAAAATTTTCACATTTCTTACAAAATCTTCATGTGTTTGCGAAAGAAAATGTTTTGTTGGTTTTACGTGTGTTTAGCATGTTCAAAACCGTTGAGAGGCAAAGTAAAAAGAAAGCTCCAAAAATTGTCTTGAACTTGATGCATTAGGATATCTAGCATTGTGGCTTTAGGATTTATCGAGTCATTAGGATGCACCACAGTTTTCCCCTGGGGGTGAATAATCATAGGGTTTCAGTGCTCAAACATTCAAAGAAGTCCACCCTAAACCTAGTGAGTCAATAATCGTGTTTGTTAATTTAGGAAGTTTGTTGTAGTAAAGGACCATTTAAATCTTGTTGTGAGACATTAAGTGTAGGGGTTTTGGTTCATGTGTAGATAAGAAATAAGTGAGTAGGTGTTCTCTCTTCTCGCACGACTCCTATCACTCGGGAAAGTAGGTCTGAGGGGACTTTGTGCCTGGTGCTTTCGAGTCATCTGACTTGGGATGCGCCGACCGAACTCCCATTACACGGGTGGTAGGGATTGCCCTATGTGGAGATTTGGAGAAAGGTGTACGTGATAGTGTAAGTCCTCATGGGCAATGATGCACGAAACCTGACCCTGGGGGAATGAAGCTCAAACTAATAAAAAGAAAAGAAAAAAAGAGAGAAAAGAAACAAAAAGGAAAAAATGGTAATGCAAATAAGAACCTTAATGGACTGTACACTTTGTATCACTTGAGGATGTTGAGGTTGTCCATGTCTTTCACTTAATTCCTTATTTAACTTGCACGAATGGTTCATTAGGCTAGGTGTGGACTGATTACCTATATAGAGTCGGCCCGTAGGATTATCGCGTCCAATGATCGACAAAATTTGTCCAACAAGTCGAGGTCTAGATTGAATAATGCATCTTGTTCGGATTTTGTGGGTATATCCGCTGAAAACCCTCAGGAGACAACACTCCTCCTCCTTGGCAACAATGAGGTTTAATGGCTTGTTACACGTGCTAAGTGCAATCGTGATTCCTACGAAAGTGAGTTAGGATTTCTTGTTTCTCGTTTGCTTTTCTCTTTCTTTGTTTCGCTCGGGACTAGCAAAAACTTAGGTGTGGGGGTATTGGATTGACATCATTTCATGCTCATATTTGTATGTTATATCCACTATCTTACACCTAAGCAATGCTACGTGATGAGTTTTTTGTTTAGTTTTCAGGAATAAAGAGGTTTGAAGAGAAGAGCCATGAAAGGACCCAAAAGGAGGAAAATGGACTTAATTGTGAGGCCTAGGGACTGAGATGCAAGGGAGAAAGACCTGATCGTAAGACCGAAGGACCTAAGAGAACAATAGGAAACTCCACACCATCATGGAGAGTATTTTGGCAATTTGATTCGGGTCGGAGCTCCAATAAACAAAGTAGAGGCATCGAAGACCAACAAAGACCACCAGCAAAGCCCACAACAAATCCCAAATGAATCCAGATCCAATAGACCGCCAATTGGTGGTCCAAATCATTCTAGATCCTCTCAAATTTGTGGGGCATGTGTATTAGTGTATTCTTAGTCCATTTTTGGTATTGGTTTAGTCCCACATCGAGGGATTGTCCCGGATTAGCTTTTTCCATGCCAATAAATAGAACTCTTCACCTTCCATTGTAATCACTCATTGCTTGGTGGCATTCTCTCTACTAAGGAGTGAGCCTTGAAGCAAAAACTCAAGGTGGATAAGAATGCTACCTTCAATGTGAGTCATTGTTAATAAAATAATTGTTGTAGTTTCTTTTAATCTTGTCTTTTAATTTGTGCATGCTTGCTTAGTCTTTCCTTTCCTTTTAAGTTTCTTTAGTATTTCTTGCTTGCTTAGTATAGTTTCATTTCAGTATTATGCTTCATCTTGTTAATATAGTTAGTGTAATGAGTAGTGAGTAGTTCCATCCCCATTTGGGGGTGGAGAAATATGTGATATGATCATGTAGTGTATTAAGTGTGTGTTATCTTAATCCCTTGAACTTTATATGATTTCCATAACCATCTAATGGGTCTTCACTCTTATCTTTGATATGCTAATGCTCTTGAATGAAGCTTAGCTTATGCTTTGATTAGTGGACCTATTTTATGGGGAATGATAAGGTTAGGATATGGATGGAATTAATATTGGAAACATGACTAGTAGTGTATGTACTCTTGTTGCCTTTACCTTAGTCAATGTCTTGTATGTTTTAATGATGTAGTCTTATCTTAATTCATGTGGAGGTATAGTAGGGTCTAGTCTTTATACATGAGTTCATTTAGCTTCGTTCTAATTATTGTCTTGTATGTTTTAATGATGTAGTCTTATCTTCATTCATGTGGAGGCAAAGTTGGATGTAGTTTTATGATTTCATGCACTACATGTTGTGAGGAGCTTAATTGAACACACACACACACATCTTTATATTCACATTATTTCTCTACCCCCTATGGGGTTTAGTTTTGTTGCTTCTTTTCAATTTCCACTTGCACCTTAGTGTAGTTTAGTGTAACCAACCCTTCTCTCCATTTTTTACCACTCGCCTTCACACAAACCAAAGGTCGACACACCTCCCAGTGGACGACCCGTATTTGCCACCGCTTCAACGCGGCCGTGCACTTGCGGTTTAAATAAACCGATCAATCAAATACCATCACTCAATTAAGAGGGGCAATGATAATCGCTTGACTAGCTATCTTTTCTAGCACAAGTCATGCTCATCCAACTATCGTCTTTATCACTACACTCATTGATAGCTTTTGACAATAATCAAATTAATCACTTCTTGAGTGAAAAGATATAAGTCTCATATCTTAGGAACCAAGTCACAGTAAAAACATTAATGACACGAAACACAATTCCATAATGTTTTACTTGTTAGGTTTATTCAATATATAAAAGTAATATTTTCCTCTTTTATATACTCGTGTTGTCAATTATTTGTAGAGCTACAACAATCGATGACCAACACGACAATCTTATCTCGGTAATTAATGTTCCATGTTAATTTCCATGATTGTGAATAACTTTTGATTTATGTAAACCATTATCTTGTAGAGCTCTACCGTTAAGGACCAAGCGCCTCTTCCTTAACACTTCCAAAATACGAATACAATAATCAAGGAACAAAATGTTTGCACATTCAATTCTTAATAATTGACATATAAAAGTAAAACTTTTAGAACACATTCCTTTCAATGTCCCACTTGTTATCAAAGTTTTCTTTCACATACATTCTCAATGTATAAAACAATAATAACTAGGGTAACATTCTCTAATCACTCATCAAGCCAATCTACATGGTTCCTCAGACCCATGGACTCGAAATGCATTTCGCCCTTGGCTTGGGATAAGGATTTGGTGAAGGGATCAGTTGTGTTGCTGTTTGTGTCCACCCATAACAGATTTATTTTGCCCTCGTCGATGAAGTCACATGTGACAAAGTACTTTCGATCAATGTACTTCACTTTGTGGTGTGATTTGGGATCCTTGATTTGCGAGATAGACGCACTATTATCGCAAAAGAGCTCTATGGGTCCCTCGCACGAGGGAACTACTCCAAGCTCTTCAAGGAACTTCTTAATCCACACTCCTTCATTTCTCGCTTCAGCGATAGCCATTACTTCGAAAGCAGTGGTTGAGTCAGCCGTAGTGTTTTGCTTCCAACTACGCCAACTCACAGCTCCACCAATCAGAAGGAAGATGTATCCTGATTGCGACCTTCTATCGTCGGGATCACTCATGAAACTCGCATCCGAATAGCCCTCGGCTATTAACTCCCTTTGTCCTCCATAAACAAGAAACTTATCTTTGGTCCGGTAAAGGTACCTCAGAATATTATTGACCGCAGTCCAATGCTCAGGACCTGCGTTGGATTGGTGACGACTTGTCACGCTTAGAGCATATGAGATATCGGGTCTCGTGCAAGTCATCGCGTACATGATCGATCCTATAGCCGAAGCAAAAGGAATATCTTTCATGTACTCTAAGTCTTTACGTGATTCAGCACGTTGACACTTCTTGAGTTGCACACCCATACTCATTGGCACATTGCCCTTTTTGGAGTTGTTCATGTTGAACCTTTCGAAGACCTTGTCAATGTATGTACGTTGACTTAGGCCAATGAGTCTACGGGATCTATCTCTATATATCTTGATTCCCAAGATGTATTGAGCCTCACCCATATCTTTCGTAGAAAATGCAGATTTCAATGAACTTCTCGTTTGCTCAAGCAAAGGTATATGATTTCCCATGAGGAGTATGTCATCGACATATAAGATCAAGAAGACTATGTGGCACCCACTAACCTTCTTGTATATACAAGGCTCTTCCTTACTTTGGACGAAGTGAATCTTTTTGACTTCTTCGTCAAAGTGCTTGTTCCAACTCCGTGATGTTTGCTTCAATCCATAAATGGATCTTTGAAGCTTGCATACTTTCTCGCTATTCTTTGGATCTTCAAAACCTTGAGGTTGTACCATGTACACATCCTCCTCCAAGTTCTCATTAAGGAACACCGTTTTGACATCCATTTGTCATATCTCATAATCATGAAATGCGGCAATAGTGAGCATAATTCGAATAGACTTGAACATGGCAACCGGCGAAAAAGTTTATCATAGTCAATTCCTTGAACTTGAGTGAAACCTTTTGCTACAAGCCTCGCTTTGTAGGTTGTCAAGTTCCCATCCATGTCCATCTTTCTCTTGAAAACCCAATTATTTTGAATGGCATTTTTCCCTTGAGGAAGGTCAACCAAGTTCCAGACTTGATTATCATACATGGATTCTATTTCGGATTTCATGGCCTTGAACCATAGTTTGGAGTCCTTTCTTTCCATTGCTTCTTGAAAGGTCGAGGGATCATCAGTATCTAGTACCATGATCTCATGAAGTCCCAAATACATATCGAGTTTCTTCCTTTCCCTCGTTGACCTTCTAAGTTCTTTTGGTTCTATGTGTAGTTCTCGAACTTCTCCAACAATTTCTTGCAAAATTGGTTCATGTTCGGTTCTCGAACGTACACTTGGTGGGGAAGATTGAGTTTCTCTGACAATTTCTTGCGAGAGTCTCTCACTCATGCTCCCACTAACCAAAGGAACCTCGGTTGGGCCTTCATGATCTGGAATGTCATCATTCATATCATGATTTTGTAAAGTATCTTGAGTCTCCTCAAGCACAACTCTACTCCCACTACTTTTTATTCTTTCCAGAAATTCTTTTTCTAGAAATACGGCATCCTTCTCTACAATCACTCGATTGGAGGTTATATGCCAAAAGTAGTATCCTCTTGTCTCACCAGGATAACCTATAAAGAAGCACTTATCCGCTTTTGGTTGAAGTTTGGTCGACATCAATCTCTTGACGTAGGCCTCACAACCCCAAATCTTGGTCCTATTCCTCCTTTCGGATACCCCATTCCACTGAGGTGTACCGCTAGGGGTGAGCTGTGGTACAATACCACACTCCTTTCGGAATGAGTCAAATTCGGCACTTAAGTACTCATCTCCACGATCCGTTCGTAGAGACTTGATTTTCTTGTTGAGTTGGTTCTCTACTTTATTCTTGAATTCCTTGAACTTGTCAAAGGATTCACTTTTGTTTCTCATTAGATAAATATAGCCATAACGACTATAGTCATACGTGAACGTAATGAAGTACCTTAAACCATCTCTTGCACTAGTACTCATCGGACCACATACATCGGAATGTATCAAATCCAACAAGTCATTCGCTCTCGGTCCTTTCTTCTTGAAAGGCCTCTTGGTCATTTTGCCCATTAGGTAAGGTTCACAAGTCTCCAATGATTTGAAATCAAGTTGACCAAGAAGGTTAGCTTCTTGCAATTTCTTGATGCGTTTTTCATTTATGTGACCAAGACGATAGTGCCACAAGAGTGTATCATTCATGTAAGTAGTTTTAAGTCTTTTGTTATTGATGTTTAAGATTTTTTTATTATTTAATTCGAGCAAATAGAGGTCATTCCTTACGAATGCATTTGCATAGAAAATCTCATTCTTTGATATAGACAAGCAAGAATTTGAAATATTTATATTAAAATTATCCATATCCAAACTTGATACAGAAATAATGTTCTTGCTAATCGAAGGCACATAATAAACATTTTTTAAACATAAATTTAAACCACTAGATAATTGAAGCTCCACAGAACCTTGTGCAATCGCAGCAACGCTTGCACCATTTCCGACCTTCAAAATCATCTCGTTCTTCACGAGTTCCTTCTTATCCTTTAGTAGCTGCACATTTGAAATTATGTGAGCACAAGATCCGGTATCAATTACCCAATCATGGACAGAGGTGGCTAAATTTACCTCAATAACAAATATACCTTTGGCCTTTTTGGGGCGCTTATGTTCAATCACTCCATTGTCAAGGTCTTCCTTGTACTTGGGACAATTTGGCCGGATGTGTCCTTTTTCACTGCAGTTAAAGCACTCTGTGTTGGGAGTCGGAGATTTCAGAGATTTCCCCCTTTAGGTACTCGCACGAGCACCTCCTACTCTGTTGCTCTTGATTGACGTATTTTTGGTGAATTTGCCTTTACCTTTGGTGATCTTCTTGCTCCCTCCATGGACGGCTAGGACATGCTTGTCCCGACCCTTGCCCATGTCAACTTCAGTCGTTTTGAGAGCGTTGTGAAGTTCCTCAAGACTCACCCCTTTCTCACACACATGATAGTGCATAATAAAGTCCTTGTAGGACGGGGCTAGAGAGCCAAGAATCAAGTCTTCCGCAATGTCATCGGGCATCGGGGAAGAGAGCTTCGACAACTTCTCAAGGTATCCTTTCATCGTGAGAAAATGCATAGATACCGATGTTCCCTCCGCAATGTGGCACCTTGTGAGTGCGATGGTGGTCTTATAGCGCTCTTTTCTAGCACTATCCATGAACATCTTTGTTAAAGCTTCCATGGTCTTCTTGGGTTTTCAATCCAAGTATATCGCCTGAAGCGAGTCACCCATGGAGGCTAACATTAGACCGTGAACCTGGTTCTCTTGGTCTTCCCACTTGTCTTTTGCCTCTCTCTCGCTATCGGTTTCCCTCTCATTTAATTTTGGGATTTCACCATCCAAAATATGAGACAGTTTCTCAAACTTTAACACGATATTGAGCTTGAGTTGCCAGCTTATGAAGTTTGAGCCATCATTTGCCAATGTATGTTTTTCAATCATAGATCGCACAATAGGTTGAATATTCGACATTTCTACAAAATAAATTTTATGGGATTTAATGTCAATTTTATGTTTCTTAAAAAAAGTACCGCAAATAAAAACTTGTCCATAAATGCAGCAATCCAAGATCCTATCAATTATAATATAAACTAGCTAAGGGCTATCAAATATATTATAAAATCAAGGTAAGAAAACATTTTCTAATCATAACCATTTCGAAATATCGCAACATTTGCATTTTCAAACTCTTAGGATTCTTGTCGTTTTAATTAGGAGGGAATTTGACCAATCCTCGTAAGAAAAACTCTATTTCTCAAAACCGAGCTAAGGCTCCCGGTCTTGTTAAGAAAACTTATTTCATTTGGTACGAGATACGTTTATCCATTGTATTCACAAACAAATATACTCGGTGTCCACTAAGGGTGAATCACACCTCGTACATCTATTCATGGCACAACAATAGACAACCTTATATCTCCCACTAAGGGCGAGCAGAATATCCCTCGATCGATGGCTGCTAGTGGATGAAATAAGAAAGAAAGATACGCTTAATTTTTGGTTGGACAATTTAAACATTTATATGTGATTTTAGAATTTAGGTGATCATGCATGTTTATTATCTATACACATCCTAACATTCATCCATACAATCACATATATATCAAGCACACAAACATAAATAAATCCATTCACACAAACATCGTGTGAGTTTATATGTTCCCGCGTCCTTGATCCTTGATTCTCGATCCTTGATCCTTGCGCTTCTTCAGCGTCTTCCTCTTGCACCATGGATGTTGATATTGCAAAAATATAAACATGCATCTCTCAATTTTGAAAATTGTCTAGTGCAAGTCCTATGTAAATATCCTCTCATATGCATGCATATACATAGAAATAAAATTTGGCTTTTACATACATAAGCCCTTGTGATTGAATAATAATAACATACACATTCATTCATTCACACATGGCTTCGATGAACATATAAACTCACATATCCCAGCATTAGAGAACTCGAGCAACGCATGTACATATACTATATATTTCTTGATTTAGTTTATCATGCATCTCTAAATCAAACAATTCTAAAATCATTTGAAATCCATTAAAATGATTTTATGCATCCATAGTTCAATTCACAAAATGTTTGAACCGCTTGTTTATCCAATTTCAAAAAATAAACATTTAAAGAAAGATAAACATATGCCTTTTTCGTTTTGTTGATTCCTCATAAAATAATCATTTAATTAAAAACGAAAATTCTATAAATTAGACATAAGTCTATATCTTAATTCTAACATTCACATTATGTGTTTTAAAATATTTAAAACTATCAAAAGAATCAATTTAGAATTAAATCAACAAAAACTATCGAAAACTCGAAAAAGACATAAAACATGAATTGTTTTGATTGTAGATGGTAAACTAAAATTAATTATATAGTATAATTGTTGAAAATATGAACTAAAAGCTCTGATACCACTGTAGGATTTCGTGTCCCCATGTATGTATATGCTTTTAAATTTTTAATACATCATACAAGATCGTTTTCATATTTTCAGCAATTTTATGTACATCTATTTGTGTTTTATTCTAATAACTTGCAATCCTACATTTATTAAAATAAATCACAAAGGACAATCATACCTAAAGGTTCTCCAAAAACCTTTTGATGATCCGGAGTCGCGTTGCCCGTTGAATACTGCACGGAATTACCTCCGAGTGTTCACCAAACTCTAAACAAGATTAGAGAGAAAGGAGCTAGTCAATCAATCTCTAATAAGGTTTAGAATCTAGCTAATAACCCCTCTTTAAGTCTCCTGAGATTCTAATCTCCAAACTTAATTTTACTAAGAGAAATTTCGTGGTGATTAGGGAGAGATTAATGAGAGAAAGATTTTGCATTAATTATAAAACAAGTAGGAGTAGGGGTCCTTTTATAGTCTCCCAAAACATCCTTATAAAGAGCTATTATTTAGCCATGATCTCTTGCTTATTCTCTCCTAAAATTAATCTTCAATTTCCACATAATTACCCACAAAAAACGTTTTAATTAAATCTGGAATTAATCCATGCATGATCTAATTAATCTCTTAATAATTCTAGCAGAATCGTTCTTTTCGGTAGACCGAGTATTATTCGGTCAACCGAACCATTCGGTTATAACACGTGTTCGGTGCACCGTGAGCTAGATGGTCGACCTATTCTTTATGAGAAAAATTTCCGGGAAGAATTCGGAAGAACAACGTCTTTCAATCGGTCTACCGTTGACGCACCAGAATTGCTCCTGGGACATAGTCATCGGAGGACTGGGTCACCTTCGGTCTACCGAAAATACAATTCTCGGTTGACTGTTTCCAATCGGTTAACCGAACCCGATTGTCCAGGCACTCTGGGCAATCTCGGTCAACCAATTGCGCTTACCCGTTCCCTATTCGGTTAACCGATCCGAAGATGCCCCGGTCGACCGAACCATGAACGGTTCACCGTGTTTGATCCCGATTTTTCCTGTCAAATTTTGGATTTATTTCCAACAAAATTTGATCTTTTGGGTTTTTTAGAAAATTCACATCTTATGTAATATTATCCTATGTAATATTAAATTATTACACCCCATAATATATACATATCATATGAATTTATTATGATTCTAATTATGTCAATTCTTATGACATATTGATTTTATTCATTCACCACATGTGTCCCATTTTCATAAGAAACCCGACACATCATATGAACTGAAAATAAAACCTCTTGTTTCCCAGTTTTGTGGTTTGACCTATAGGAGGATCTATGCCTATTTGGCAGTGATATTAAACATTTAATATCTCTGACTATAAGCGGTATCTAGCTACACATTATAGTCACCCAATTAGCATAGATGTCTTTGTTCCACTCGAACTAAAACACGATCCATTTAGTGATGTAAGTGCACCACTTGTGTCCGTCCATTGCCTCATGATATTAAGAATATATACAAAGTAGAAATGTGTCATCTTTGTATTATATTCATTTCTTGATCTCTTTCAGCTAATTATATCTATGTAACTTAACTCAAGTTACATTGTGCACATTATAATTTTGCTTTATCAAGGGGCCCACTAATATTATCACTCAATTAAGAGGGGCAATGATAATCGTTTGACTAGCTATCTTTTCCAGCACAAGTCATGCTCAACCAACTATTGTCTTTATCACTACACTCATTGATAACTTTTGACAATAATCAAATTAAGCACTTCTTGAGTGAAAAGATATAAGTCTCATATCTTAGGATCCAAGACACAGTAAAAACATTAATGACACGAAACACAATTCCATAATGTTTTACTTGTTAGGTCTATTCAATATAAAAGTAATATTTTCCTCTTTTATATACTCGTGTCGTCAATTATTTGTAGAGCTAAAACAATCGATGACCAACACGACAATCTTATCTCGGTAATTAATGCTCCATGTTAATTACCATGATTGTGAATAACTTTTGATTTATGTAAACCATTATGTTTTAGAGCTCTACAGTTAAGGACCAAGTGACTCTTCCTTAACACTTCCAAAAGACGAATACAATAATCGAGGAACAAAATGTTCGCACATTCAATTCATAATAATTGACATATAAAAGTAAAACTTTTAGAACTCATTCCTTTCAGTATATTTATCAAAGACCGACAAAGAAAACCCGAAAAGCCCACAACGCATTCCAGCTGGATCCAAATCTTATGGACCACCAATTGGCGATCTGGGACCGCAAATTCGCGGTCCGGATCTCTCTGGATCTGCTACGATTTCGCGTGCACATGTATGAGTGTTTTTTTAGGCTATTTTTGGTATTTGTTTAGTCCCATACCGGGGGATTGTCCCGGATTACCTTTTTCTATGGCTATAAATATAACTCTCCCTCCTCTCTTGTACCCCATCACTCTCTTGGTGGCCATCCTCTCTACTAAGAGTTAATGCCTTGAAGCAAAAACCCTGGTGGAGAAAGGCTACTTGTAATTGAGTGAGTAATAAATAGATGTTTTCCATTAGCATGTTGCTTCTTGCTTAGTTTAATTTCCTTTAATATGCTTGCATGTTTGTTTAGTTTTATGTCTTTTTGTTAACTTGTTGTTTAGTCTTCTTATAATTAGTTTAAGCATGTCTTATTTCCTTAGTATAAATATTAGTTTAAATATGTGTGAGTAGTCCCATCCCCTTTCGGGGTGGAGTAGATGTGTGTACATTTTATGTAGATGGTATGAATGCTAGATATTATTGTTTGTGAGAGATATTAGTATGCTTGCTTGAATTAATATGAACTTTACTTGATGGTTTCTGCCATAGTTAGGTACATTCCATGCTCGTTATGTTCTTAATAACATCCTTGTCATGCTCATATTAATCCCCTAGGTTAGCGTTGTAAATGATAGGTCTTGCCATTAGGTACTTCTTATGCATTAACAAACAATAACTAAACTTGGGCTTCTTGTATGCATTCACCACACTTATTTCATGTGCACACACACACTCCCCCCTGTTAGGGGTTTTCCATTCCTGAGTTTTATCTTCCTTCATTAGTAGCTTAGTTTAGTTTGGTTTGTGATTTCATTTCATCCTTTCTAGTTTACTAGTTTAGATTAGTGCAGTTTAGTGTAATCAATCCTTTATCTCCTTTCTTTCCCACTCACCTTCACACAAACCAAAAGTCGACACACCTCCCTGTGGATCGACCCGTATTTGCCACCACTTCAACGCGGTCGTGCACTTGCGGTTATATAAAACGAGTCAATCTTGTTTCACCCCGATCGACAATATGATTTCGTGGTTCATTATCGAGAATTGGCCCTCGTTGGCGGTCCCTCGTTTGGAAAGTTGGGGATGGATATAGATGTGATTTATTTGTCGAAGACCTTGATCGAAGATTGGTGGGACACGAGAAAGTTTATAACATCTCCAGACACCACTTCACAGATGTGGGAAAGGGAGAAGTGAAGGTTGCAGTGAGTAGTTGCTTAGATGCTTGTGCTTTGGTGCCATTTCCGGAAGAAGAGATTGTTACTCTCGGTGATGCTATCAGTGGGTTCATGTGGTGGCCTTGTTATTTAGTAGAGCTAAACAACAAACATGAGGTATACTTTAATTTTGAAAGACTTTAAATTTCAAATTTGTTAACAATTGTATTTTTAACGGTTGTATATATATATATGTAAGGTGTCAAGCCCCTGGAGCAAATGGTCAAACAACCAATCTCTGATCGACATTAATTTGCTTCCAAGTAGGTGAAAAATCTTGTATCAATGTATTGTAGGTAGGGAATAACAATCCTTAAGTAGCTGAGATCTGGAGGAGGGGGATAAAGGGTTGCCTCCTGCTTTGTACGTCATCAAAGAGGATATCATGCAGTTCTTGGCGATGGATTCATTGTGTATCATAATTATCGACGTGCAAGTGAAGTAAGTGTTTTCTTTGGTATAAAATGAAATGTATTGAATAATTCTATGGAAACTGTAATAAGTGTAATTTTAACTCTTGTAGAGATCTTTATGACGCCAGAAGGTTAGTCTTTCATGACGATCAAGTATTTGGATTTATCAGTCTATCTACATATATATACGAGAATGACGATAAATCGGGTCATCTCAGGACTCTCATGAAAGAAGAAGACAAATGATATTATTTGTTCCCTTATGATGAGAGGTAAACCTTGTAATTCAAAGTGGCATTTTATTTTGTAATAAGCTTCTAATTATATATATAACAGGGCTCATTGGATGCTTGTCGTTGTATGCCCCACGATTAATTCAGCATATTGGTTTGATCCGTTGGGGTCGAATAATCCAAGGGACTAAATAAAGAAACTTCTAAATCTGTAAGTTCATTTTAGTCATCGTATTTGTTATTCGTGGATTTTTATTAGTATTATGGAATGAAGGTTGAACTTGTGCTACTCAGGGCAATTAAGGTTAAAAGAGCGTTAGGTGGCAGGAGAACAACCACAAAAGCAGGAATAACATGGCATGGAATGAGAGTACGTTCTCTCCCATTTTTGCTAATTATGTTAGGAACATATATTTAGTGAATTTCTATGTTTGTAGTACCGGAAGCATGTTGGAAATACGGAATGTGGTTACTACGTGATGAGATACATGGAGAAAATCCTCGAATTGGGAACTAAAGACGTATGCCTATCCGAGGTAATATAGATTTTAATTCAGTTGTATAGTTCCAGTTTCAATATTTAGATTTTAAAAAATTTACTTGTATTTTGTTAGGTCTTCCCAAAACGTAGTGATCCCTTCTCGCAACCGGAGCTCGACGAAACTTGCGACTGATGGGCTCGCTATTTTATCAGAAACATATTGATGAACCAAGTTGTTCTCCTGTCACTAGCATTAATTTTTGTAATTTAGTTAACAAGTTCACTTGTATCACAAACATACAATTTATGCCTTAATATAATCGCCTCAATTTTAGAATGAATGTCAATTGTTTATTTATGAATTAATTCCAAGTGTATTGAATGATTGTGTATGCTTGTATATACATGTGGATGAAAGTGTTATGTATTTGTGAACGAATTTGGTGCAGGATGTATGTACACGAATTACAAATAGGATGACTAAATACAAGTGTGCAGAATGTTTTTTGTCCAGGTTTAGGCATAGACGTCGGACCTTTGTATTAGCCGACGTCAATTTCTCTGAAGAAAAGTATACACGTCGGTTGTATGTATAGGCCGACGTCTATTCCTAAAGAATAGACGTCGTCTATTATTTCACTGACGCCTATACCTAAAGCGTAGACGTCGGCCCTATATAAGGATCGACGTCTATTCTTTAAGTATAGACGTCGGTTGATACATACACCGACGTCTATTCTTTAGGAATAGACGTCGGATAAAGCACGTCCGACATCTACGTATAGACGACATACACAGACGTCGGATCTTGGAATGCTTATATCTGACATATATACCCCCGTACATCCGACGTATATTCCAATTTCTGCAGTAGTGGACCGTTTCTTCTTATTTTGAAAGTTTCTTAGTGCTGTCACTTTTGTTTGAATTCATTGGTGTATTTGGTTTCAACTTTGTCATTTGGTTGTATGCTATGGATGTTATTTTGAATGCATGGTTATGTTTCCCATTATTGTTTCTTTTGACATATTTGCATTTCCGTTATTCTATCTCATGATAAACCTTCATTGACTATCAATTTTTTCATGAGTATTATCTTTTTGCTTATGCCAAAGGGTGAGAAATAAATACATGCTTATAGATAGGCGGAGCTATTAGATAGGGGTTGCATTCGAAATTACTTATTGATGATAGATTTTGACATTGAACATGTATTTAGATTGATAGGCTGTCATCATCAAAAAGGGGGAGATTGTGGCTTTTTGGCTAATAATTGCTAATCCATTTTTATAATTGACTAACATATCAATAAACACATGTATTCTCTTAATATCATTGCTTGCATATATTGTATTCTCTTACGTTTCAGGAACCAAGTTTGAATTAACACAAGAAATGAAGAGCAGATAGGTTTACATTTCATGTATATAGGCTACAATGTAACTTGGCACTTGAAATTGATGATTCATTTCATTGCATCACACTTAGGAAACCTATAAAAGTCTCATATTCAAATCCATTTATTTTAGACTTCAATAGGAAATCGTCGAATCACATTAAAATCCTTGGAACAAGATTTCTTTGCAATCTGGTCGACCAGGAGAACCATCTGGTTTGACCGAATTTCAACAAACAACCCCAAACAACCTATTGTTTCCTAACTGGTCGACCAGAATCTTCTATTAGTTTGACCGATTACATATATGGTTTCCCTGTCTACAATCGGTCGACCGACATACCTTTACCGTTCGACCGTTTCTCATCTGTCCAACAACAAAACTGAGTTCATCCAATTCAAATCATCTAGCCTATCAATTGTTGACATGTGTCCTGGTTAGTGTGTTAATCCGGTCGACCGAAACTTTAGTTTGTTCGACCGATTGCATTTCTGTATTCGTCTTTAATATGACCGTTAAACTTGTCGTATATACGAACGGTCGTATACACATACTCACCTAACCCCTTCTGAGATTTGGTCTTCCGGTCGACCGAACTTCCTTCAATGGTCGAGCCATGCTTGAAACTTCCAAACTCCATGTTTCAATGGTAGTTTTTGGTTGAACTCTTGATTTATTCTGTTCGACCGATTGTCCCTTTCTTAGTCCTATCTAAAATCAAATACTCCAAATGGTCGACCGAAACTATATTAACGGTTGACCGGTTCTTGATTCTTTTCCATCTCCAGTCTTATTGGATGTTTCCGGTCGAACACTTGATCCATTTCATTCGACCGATCACTTAAGTTCTAGCCGAGTTGGTCTGATCGTCTGCACCTTTGCTCGACCGAAATATTTATTTTCACATAAGGATCAACCGATTCACCCAATCCGGTCGACCGTTGGTGATCAGAAATATGTCCTGTCATTTCATGTCTTGTGTTTTCTTACACAACTCAATACCAATTTAATCCCAACGGCTAGAATTAGTTTAGAGCATATATATAGAGCTGCGAACATACTTCTAAGGTCACCAATCATTCTCTAAGCTCAAATCTCAATAATACTCTCATACTTGCTCTAAACATCTTGTGCTAACATATTCTCACTTGAAATCACCATCTTTGATTGCATCATACATTTCAAGTGCTCAAGATTAGTTGTTGAAGTAAAGTCTTCAAGAGTTGTACTAAGATTCTGGTGTGAAGCTCTTCTCAGAATGTGAGAAGGTGGTCCAACCTAGGCGAGGGTGTTCGTGAAGCCTGTGGTGTAAAGGCGTGATCTCAGCCCGCAACGGAAATCGGATTAGTGGAGGACGCGAAGTTACTCTAGTAAGAGCAATTTGTAAGAGAGGACTAGGATCCGGTGGTTGGATCCAAACCTCTATACATCCGGTGTTGTGGTTTGCATTTCTTTTCTTCACATTCAATTGTTTTATTTTTTAATTTAGCATAGTTTGTTAAGCATTTTTAATTACTCTATTCACCCCTTTAGACTAATATTAAGGCCTAGTAGATCCTACAACTACATGGATTTATGTATGAAAAAAAAAGATCTCACCAACGTGAAGCACAAAGGGAAGTTCACAGTTATGTTGATGGACACAAACCTGAATCCCTCTCAAAACCTGTGAAATACTAAAGTAGGGATACAAATACGTGAAAGAAATGGGGCCCAAATACACAAGGGTTGGGGCCCGCAACAATCATTGCTCACTGGTGGATTCTTTTATTGTTTTTTTTGAAATATAGCTACGCACAAAAATAAGTTCTCATCTTCATTTGTCAAAGACATCAAATGGGAACCACAAAAGTGGGTCAATGCACTTTGAATGGGAACATGACACCCGCGGGGACAAAATACTCATGAGTTGGCCCCCCTCACAAAGAGTACAAAATGAAAGGAGAGGTTCATGAATTTGATGCCAATGTGTCTGATTCAAATGATCAAACTGATAGAGCTCGAACCTCTTGAGAGTTTGGGAAATATTGGGCAACTAAAGAAGAGTTTATCCCGTTGTGGTACTGAAGTATGATAATCAATCCAAACTCTCCAACCAAAAGGTTGGTGGGTCGGAACGAGGTGAAGAACCTCGTTAGGCATGTCTGACTCACCAGGCGATCATAAAGTGGGTCTCTTATCCAAGGTATCCTCTAAGGAACTGCCAATACCTTCATTGGCAATGTAGTTTTTTGATGCCCCATCATTTCCAAGATGATGAGGAACAATAGTGAGAGGCAAACTCTCTTCAGGTCGTATAAAATTAAGGGTACTAGGGAATTCTTGCTCCACCAGAGGTGAGTCCTTAAGAGGCACAATATAAAGATCATGTGACTCAAGGGCCATGAGACAAAAGATAAGGCACAATCCAGTGCCAACTCAAAATGAAACTGGTCCATGCTATTCTCAATTTTAATCGAATTCCCCGCCAAGTGATCGTGAATTGAAACCCTACGTCCCTCAGACTGACTAGGAGTTTGACTTTGAAAGATCGTGCTTTGAATTTGTGGATGTGGTGGGGGTTCGATATCAGAAGATGAATCCTCATGTTGACAAGAAATGTCACCCTCCTCACGTTTACTTAATTGTTGTGTAATTTGACTCACATACATTTTCATAGTTTGCAGGGAATTTTGAGTGGACTTCATTACATTTTGAGTGGTTTCCATGAATGTTTCGAGGGATTGTTCTAACAAATCAAGTCTGGGGTCAACTGTGAGGCTCAAGTCAGAATTTGGAAAATTGTTGGGTTGGGTGTTGATAGGCTGAGAATGAGTCCAATGATTCAGAGTAGGGTATTGGTAGAATTCTAGGTATACAGGAGGAGGATTCTGGGGTGGAAATGATGTATAATAATTGGAATAAGAATTGTCTCCCCATGAATCCATCCCTCTTAGATTGTACGTGGATGCGTAAATGTCACATTGAGCATTTTGGGAAAATGTGTGCTCATACTCAGGCTCTGGGGGAACATAAGGACACTCCCCAAAAACAATACCACTCAACCCGCAATAGTCACATGGTACATCTCTCATATTACCCCAATTTGAAGACTGCTCAGTCACGCAGTCAAGAGTGTCCCAACCATACAGGGTGTCTGTCTGAGGCACCCCAAGATGCATGGGTCCAGAGTACCAGGGAGAATAGTCCTGGTCCCAACAATGATATGGATGGTCGCCCATGTAACCATCCATACGATGCCTAACTGCGAGGTCACACGGCATCAACACGCCTCACCACCCTACGATGAAGATCTGGAGATCTCGTCTCTCCTACTATTGACAAAGTGGGCGACGATGATCAGGTCATGTCGGTCGTTACCAGATCACTCTCCTAATGCACCTGAGTCCTAGGGCCAATGTCTACTTGCTTTTAGATTAAGGCTTTACTTGAGTGTAACGCCCCCGATCTCGCGGGTACGCACACTGGGAAAGACTACAAGTGTCGCGATCATAGACCTCCGCGACGACCGAAGGAGTTACAAAAGACAGACCAACAACGACTCGACAATACGTAGAGAGATCATACATGGATAGACTAACATAAAACATGACTGAAAGGTGAGAGATTATCCATATATGGTAACAAGGTCAAATACATTACATCGAGTTCAAAAGGGAAATACATCATAAATAATGCGGAAGCAAAAGACAAACTGAAGAATCTGGTCGATGTGTCCCTCGTGTACAGAATCTTCGACTACTCGTCCAGTCTACCCTGTAGGAATCTAAGTACCTGCAAGCACCGCATCAACATATGCATGAGTTTTCTATAAAGAAAACCCAGTATGCCCCTGGCCCAATCAGAGTTATATGGAAGAATGCATGTAATCCATCTAAGACAAAAGCATCCAAAACAGAAAAGCACATAATGCAACAGAAGGCTACGACTCCACAAGCCATGCCAGTCGGGCGCACCCGAATCATTCCTCAATAGGAACCAGAACACCAGCCTCGCTGGTCAAAGGCGATCACTCGACAGTGACCCACCGCTCGGTACAAAGCGGTGCGCCGGATAAGTGTCCCAATTCGCGGCAAGTGACCTACATGGTGCCATCGCGAACTTGGGAATACCTACCCTGAGACAGAATGGCAGCGCGCCTGCCCAGGACTTATCTTACGCCTGGCCTCCCAACGTGAAGGTCTTATGCGAATGGCCTCTCTAGCTAGAGGACCCACTCGTGGCCCGTCGGCCCAAAAACAGAATGTGCCCAGAATTATTAACCAGATTAAATACGATGCAAGCTACTTAAGCATCTAAAATCTAATGCATCTATAGTGTGTGGAAAAAGCTCAAGGAAAGGTATCCGGATACCCTCCTAACAGCCCCCAAACAAATTAAAATCAGAACATCCCAATCAGGAATCAAACGAAACTCACAACAACAAGCAATCATAACCGGATCGGCAAATCAAGATAATAGCTAATCGAGTCATCTACGGGTCATGATAAGGATGTTATAAGGTCTGATATCCTAAGGGTCATACATAACCATATCATAACACTTCGCTTCAGTAACATATAGACATGAGAGACTCAATAGGATGATGCATTACAACTAGATATATCAAAATCACACTCCACAATAATCGATAGCATGCATCCTTAATTTCAGAGTTTATATGCGATGATAACTAAAATCTCAGAGCATGATCAGAGTTTATATGGGTATGGATTACATGTATATCAGTAGGATAATCATGTTGGAATATGCATAAAATTATCAGTAGACGATATAGATCTCTAAACTAGCATACATGCATGTAACGGGTTAATGTGTTGCTTTAGAACATGACACGATCAGCACATGATATGAGAGAGCCCGTTTACATTCATAAGTGCATGCATGACTACAACATCAGGAATCCACACACATCAGATCATATAACCACATTATATCTGCTATTGAAACACAACAAGTCATATAAAGCAAAACACATTCAACGCATAGAGCATGATAACTAACAAAAGACAAGCTAACAAGTTCAATCGACTCAAACCGATGCATGAGCCCTTGACCACTCCAACCCACGTGCTTAGAGTTTCCCTCTCAGGCCGTCTATGGTGGGAGAGGGTCAGTAGAGATCCATCCAAGCAGCTCAGCCCAACAACCGAGCAAGCTGATGCACATGGTGCACTAACCACATGGCTAGCCCATTCAAGTGCATGCTGCTCAGACCGAGCTAGCCCATCAAGATCCCCCTCACCCTTAGCATCCCTAGGTTTGTTCCACACCTTTTGCTGACCTTTTCCACCATCTAGAAGAGCTGGACCAGCCAGCCGATCCAAACAAATAGTCAAAAGGGTTGAAGACAAATCCTAGTCGGATCTTGTGTGCACCAGCCACACCCAACCAGATCCGTGTCCACCCCAAAACTCCGCCCAGAAGAAACCTCATCACTCCTGGTCAGACCTCACTGGAGCTCACCGGAACCCCGGTCCCTCTGGCTGCCCCCACAGCCAGCCCCATCTAGCGTATGCTCCATGCGCACGCTAGAAGGGAACTCGGTTGATGGTGCAACCGATTGCACCAACCACCAACATGGTGCTGGCTGGCCCCCCAGCCAACACCCCCTCCCATACAACTCTTCAAGGGTCAGGAGCATACCTGAATTCACGAAAAACTTTGCCCGAGACTACCGGAGATCAGCCCACCCAGATCTTCATCTAGTTGCTCCCAGAAGATGCACTCTAGCTTGCTCCACTTGACTCGTCGGAGCTCCAACCACTAGCACACCGGAGAGGGAGATGGAGAGGGTCTGAATTTCGTGGGTGAGGGAGTGAGAGGGTAGGGATGGCTTGGGTTGAGGGGGTTTTGTTTGCAAACAACCCTCCAACTTCCATAGGCTTCATGGCTATTCAAGTCACATTAAGGCATGCCAAAATGGCACCATTTCAAAGGCATCCAGGCCACGAAAATGCACATCCAAACCCTAATGCATCCCTTCCAATTCCATGCCACTTCAACACGGTTTTAGTCCAAATCGGCCCTACACTCACTCGGGCCCAAATTAAGTCGATCGAGTCAAACAACTGCGCGCTCGTCCGATGTGTCGCACCCGATCGTCCAACGAGAAATCTGATCAAATCTACTCAAACAAGCATGCCATAACACAATTTGACATTCCAAGAAGTCAATTATGCATAACCGTGGAGAGTGGACTTATTATTATTAAAGCAGGAGAGCGGTTCTTACAACCTACCCCCCTTAAATAAATTTCGTCCTCGAAATTTGCTATCCCTAACTCTTAATAAGAGCTATGGGTACAAACTCCTTACATCATCCTCCGGACACAAACTTTGCCGTAACAACAAAAACAATGGGCACTGCAAAAACATTGCCAACAATGGCCATAAGACAATGAAATACAAGTGTCATGATAGCCATAGATTCTGAGAATTAATCATGAACAAATCATATGAATCCAACAACTAACAACCTATATACGTATGACCTAACAATAGCAAGCTAATCATGCATCATCATAATGTCTATTGACAACAAACTAATTAGGAAGGTCACACAAAATACAATCACTAAACATACATGAACATATAATATATTTATATCTATATGCACAAGGTGTATGAGAACAACAAATAAAAAATGGAATTATTGACAAGATCTCGATAGACAATACCCACGCACAAGATATATCTAGGCCGCAATTAAATCATGTGCTAATAACAAGATCTCCGTGCGTTTATATATCTAAATGCACATGATGTACGAGGATATCAATTAAGACGTGTAATCATAATAAGATCTCGATGGATAAATATATATGGGCATGATGTATATACACAACCAATAAATCATGGAATCATAGTCATAATATCACAACACGAACTTACTTGCATGCACAATACGCACTCACGTCATGATGCACATAACAGAAGCAACAACAATTATAATAAATTAGGTAAAACACATGCCATAATAATCATAGATCATGAGAATTAAACATGCAACCTGTGGGAGCTATGGTCATGTTGAGATGATTACACAACACTTCACTCTACTATAACGCAATCGTGGGTTTAGAATTCATTTCTGCATGAATCTAGGTATATTTAGGGGATATATGTGACCATATGCATAATATAAGATCCCACGATGGAATCATGATAATACAAGCGACAGCCATGCATGCATGAATGGATGGCAAATCACTTCTGATTCCAACATTTTAGAGCATAGCATCATGCACATAGTTGAATTAAAATGTTCGGTTAGCCTTTACATGTAGTGCAATTTCCTGTTTCCAGCGATGATGTCATGCGTACAAGTATAGCTTCCTAACAATAATCTAAACATGAATATTCCTATAAATCTAGTAGCCAAATAATACATAGACATGCAACATCTTAACAACCACTTAGTTAGGAAAGAATCACATGTATTTAGCAACTAAAGATATATTAACATGTAGCACCTTCACAACAGTTAAATTGTGGGATAAAAATAAACAATAAAATCAGATCTCAAAGGATAATTATACAAGTATCTGATGTACCTAATTAGCAGAAAATGAAATTCAAACAATAGCATGTATTCAGTAGGAGAAAACACATCCATAACAAAAAGGGGTATCACAAAAGAGAAACTACAAGCATTATATCATGCACGTTAGTTCTAGCAACACCCAACATGATCAAAGAAGATATGAACATGCACAAGTATATAACAATAACATAAGGTAATAAAACATGCTTGTGATATCAATAGTCCAAACCGATTTATAAATTGATCTACATGCATGCATTCAGATTTGCTTACTACTTATAAGCCATAAAATGAGTTGCATAAAAGATGGATGAGTTCTGATTTTATTTTCATGTGAGAGCATAACAAGACATATTAGAGGAGGTATACGAAAATTAGATTATATATGTGATATGGCTACTTCTGGAACAAAATCAAACTAGATTAGCAATCATAGCAATCGAAACATAACAACCCTATCGATTGCATTATCATCTATATGGAATTATGCAACTTATTCTCAGATGAGATGTCATGAATATATCTTAGGAAATCGTCAAATCAGAGCGTATACTTGTATTGGTCGTTAGTGGACTAAAATCAGAATGAGTCATGCTGTATTATTAGACCTATTAGCTAGATCATGCATAGATATAAGGTCCGAAATAACTGATGACTTATGAACTACTGACGTAACAAGTCATGAAATCATGCAAGATTAGGTGACCTAAAATAGTAACAATTCATGTAACTAATGTCTGAATGAAATTATAAATCCATACATGAATATAAGACCTAAATCAGCAAGCACCTCATGCAAGGAAATCTGGACTCATTGCTAAGTCATGCATGGACATAGGATCTGTGATCAGTAATGATTCATGCAAATATCACCTCAAGAAAGTCATGAAATAATGAAGGAGCATGAGTTCTAAAACAAGTAACACCCGAGAAAAATCACATGTTACAACATGTTAAATACATTAACAGATCAACGAAGAAATCATAATTTCAACCACAAGAGGTGGTGCCAAATAACACACAAAATGCATGCAAACACAACCCCAACTTGCTCCCCACAGCCCAACCTCATCCCTTCTGGTTTCTTCATCAAACCAACAAGGAAAGCATGAAGCAAGGATCATGCTAGTGGGAGAAAAGCCCAGTCAACCTCTGAAATTCGGATGGTGCTACACAATCCACACTATCAGGTGGATCTTCGCTTGTGCACTCCGAACCTAAGATCGGCTACCCCAATGGTGTTGGAGTAGACTTCATCCAACACCCACTCTACATCCTCTTATGCTAAGGGGGAAGAAGCATACCTGATACTGGTGGAGAAGAGCCTTTGATTTTTCGGGAATCCCACTGCAACTGCCTCCCATGCTTGCTAGTTAGTCGCCTCTTGCACTTGCACTTCTTGCTTGCTTGACCAGCTGGACTTGTTGGTGATCTCGACACCAAAACGGCGGAGCAGGCAAGGGAACTAATAAGGGCAAATAGGGCTGGGTGGTTTTGGTCTCCAAGCACACAAGGCAATCCACAAGAAAGCAATTTAACCAATGCAAATATGATCTATCACAATCAGAATGCAATTCTAAAAGATAAAAAATTACCGACAGGGTTTGGGCAAGATGCCCACTGGTGAGTCTTTGGATTCTGTACACTTTAGGGACCGACCTGCTCTGATACCAAATTGTAACGCCCCCGATCTCGCGGGTACGCACACTGGGAAAGACTACAAGTGTCGCGATCAGAGACCCCCGCGACGACCGAAGGAGTTACAAAAGACAGACCAACAACGACTCGACAATATGTAGAGAGATCATACATGGATAGACTAACATAAAACACGACTGAAAGGTGAGAGATTATCCATATATGGTAACAAGGTCAAATACATTACATCGAGTTCAAAAGGGAAATACATCATAAATAATGCGGAAGCAAAAGACAAACTGAAGAATCTGGTCGATGTGTCCCTCGTGTACAGAATCTTCGACTACTCGTCCAGTCTACCCTGTAGGAATCTAAGTACCTGCAAGCACCGCATCAACATATGCGTGAGTTTTCTATAAAGAAAACCCAGTATGCCCCTGGCCCAATTAGAGTTATATGGAAGAATGCATGTAATCCATCTAAGACAAAAGCATCCGAAACAGAAACAGAAAAGCACATAATGCAACAGAAGGCTACGACTCCATAAGCCGTGCCAGTCGGGCGCACCCGAATCATTCCTCAATAGGAACCAGAACACCAGCCTCGCTGGTCAAAGGCGGTCACTCGACAGTGACCCACCGCTCGGCACAAAGCGGTGCGCCGGATAAGTGTCCCAATTCGCGGCAAGTGACCTACATGGTGCCATCGCGAACTTGGGAATACCTACCCTGAGACAGAATGGCAGCGCGCCTGCCCAGGACTTATCTTATGCCTGGCCTCCCAACGTGAAGGTCTTATGCGAATGGCCTCTCTAGCTAGAGGACCCACTCGTGGCCCGTCGGCCCAAAAACAGAATGTGCCCAGAATTATTAACCAGATTAAATACGATGCAAGCTACTTAAGCATCTAAAATCTAATGCATCTATAGTGTGTGGAAAAAGCTCAAGGAAAGGTATCCGGATACCCTCCTAACAGCCCCCAAACAAATTAAAATCAGAACATCCCAATCAGGAATCAAACGAAACTCACAACAACAAGCAATTATAACAGGATCGGCAAATCAAGACAATAGCTAATCGAGTCATCTACGGGTCATGATAAGGATGTTATAAGGTCTGTGATGTGAATTTTATTTATACCGCAAGTGCACGGCGTCTATGAAGACGTGGCAAGTACGGGTCGAACACAAGGAGGGAGAGATTTCGTAGTTGATGTTGTTTTCGATTAAGAGGAATAAGGAAGAAGAAATAAGTTGGGTTTTTGGTATTTTTGATTTAATTATCTAAAGTACGAAACAAGAACAGTTAAAACTAAAAACAAGAATAAAGATGGAGAATTCCGTCGGGTGGAGGTCTAGACTTAGGTTTAGATTGGAGAATGGAGAAACTTGAAATAAATCATGTTAGTTATGAAGCATTACAAGATAAATGATTTAACATAAACTCAAGTAATCAAAATATACTAATCACGAACTTAAAACAATAACATGCATTCATCTTCTCTAACCCTAATTCCATCACCTCCACCCTTTGGAAAGAGTTAGAAACTCATGGAGGGAGGAAGAAGAAGGGATCCTAGAGACATTTAAAAGAAAACTCAAACAAGAATTAAAAGAACAGAATTTTATTACTAATGATCCAAGACCAAAGGTTCAAAGATGTGTTACATTCGTCCTACAGGGCTATTTATAGCCGATACAGGGGATACCAATACATAAAAGGATAGTACACGCGTCGACCCGACACTGGACAAAAATCGGGCACACAGATCAATGACTGGGCGGCGGAAACGCCGCATATTGAAGGTGTTGTGCGGCGAAAACGCCGCACAATCAGGTCTGCTCGGGTCCGGATTTTGGTCATGTGTTTATGGTATGATTTGATCTTTATTTACGCGTCTGGATGATTCTTTCCATTGTCTTGAACTCCGGATTATTCCTTCCATTGTTGGGGATTTATTTTTGACTTTTCTTTTGACTTTTCCAACAAAATAACTTGATCCTTTTTCTTTTGCAATCAGGTCCTTGGCATTTTGCAATTAAGCCCTTGACCTTTTTGTGATTAGCTCCTTGAATGCTTTTATGCTTGGATTCATTTCCATTCGGAACCCGATAAACTTGAACTCGGTCTTTATGATAGAAATGAATCTTTTGCACGCGTTTATGCTCGGAATGTGGGTAATTTGCATTCAGGTCCCTGTATTCTGTAAATACGACTAAACACATACCTTAGTAGCATTTATTGATATAAAAGTAATCTAAATGAAAGACATATGATGCAATGTATGCAATGCATCAAATACCCCCACACCTAGATTTTGCTAGTCCCTAGCAAAGCAGAATATAAGAAAATGAAAGCAGGGAAATCCTAACTCACTTTCGTAGGAATCACGGTTGCACTTAGCATGTGCAACAAGCCTTTCAACCTCTTTGTTGCCAAGGAGGAGGAGTGTTGTCTCCTGAGGGTTTTCAGCGGATATACCCACAAAATCCTGAATCAGCATTTCATTAATAGCTCTCAATATCCCTACCTCAACTTTATACATCTTACTAAGAATTTTTGCATGCTCATTATATAAATCTAACTCTTTAAAAATATGACTTGGTCTTTGTTCCTCCAACATTCACACCACTAACCCTTCTACACATGTTTATCACTTGAATTATTTTGCACGCCTCCTCTGGTGGTGAAGTATCATTTGGATCAACCATGGCATGGATCATTCCTTTAGCTTTGAGCCTTGAGTATTTTAAAGTATTTTTTTCTTTTTCCGTGATTCAACACATTTGCTTTTTTTTCTTTTTGACACTTATACCCTTTTTGCATTCGTGTAGCGAGTTTGGTCGATAATCCCGAGCTGGAAGACTCAAGTTACCGGGTTTTAAGATACCCCTACGGACCAGTGACTCAAAGGCTTGGGCTTTTGTAATCATTTTGCAAAATGTGCTTTCCTCACTTTATTCCTTTATTTTTACTTTTATTTTCCTCAAGGCTTAATTGCTATTAGAAGTCCACACTTCCCGGTGTATTTTCCTCAACCTCTGCTTTTTATCAACCACTTCAAGGATTTGATTCATCCAATTTAAGTGCATACATGTCTTAAAGGGCAATGTGTTATTTCTTTGGAACTTAGATTTATGTCACAATTTCTACAAGCAGAACTATATAATAAGGACAAAAACTCAATGCAATTTGTACTCGGGTTTTGGTAGTTCAATCTTAAGCTATGTCATGAAACAATTTTTTTTTTTTTTTTTTTTTAAAAAAGAAAACAAACAAATAGATATATACATAGATAAACACCCCCCCACACCTAAATCATGCATTGTCCTCAATGTATGCATAGATAAAATAAATTCACTTATTACCTGAGTCGGCTTGCGGTAGAGGGGTTGAATTTGCTCAACGTCAACCATAATCAGAACTGGATTGAATGACACCATGTTGGTGCATGTATCCAGTTGAATTGTTCCCCATGTTGACTTGAGGAAAAGATTCCACTCTTCTCACTTGAATTGGTTCGCTTGTTTGCTCGAGTGATGGTGGTTGGGTAAAAGAGTCACTCCCTTTTTTCTTACTTCCTTTTTGCTTATGTGATGATTTATTTGATTCAGAATTCTGATAAATACGTGCTCTCATCACAACATCACTTGGGTTGCATATTATTTCTGGCTCATTATCAATATGGAAGATATTAAATTCTGCTTTTAAGTTCCCGAAAGATAATTGCATGAGCCCATTTCGACAGTTTATTAATGCTTCCGAAGTGGCTAAAAAGGGTCTACCTAGAATTACAGGGATTTGTCGATTAGGATTTACAACAGGTTCAGTATCAAGTACGACAAAATCCACTGGATAAATGAAATCACCAACCTTAATCAAAACATCCTCTACTATACCTCTCGGTTTCTTAACAGAACAATCAGTGAATTGGAGGGTTGTCCTAGAGGGTTTCAGTGGACCAAGGTTGAGTTGCTCGTAGACAGAAAATGGGAGCAAGTTAACGCTTGCACCAAGGTCTAGAAGGGCTTTATTGATAAACGTATCTCCTATTGAACATGAAATTGTGGGACACCCCGGGTCCTTATATTTTATAGGAGATGTGTTGGAAAGAATTGAGCATATGTTTGCAGTTAAGAATGCCTTCTTTGGTACATTTGTTTTTCTCTTTTTCGTGCACAAATCTTTCAAGAATTTAGCATAAGCAGGTATTTGTTGAATCATATCTAAGAGTGGAATATTCACCTTAACTTGCTTAAATACTTCCAGGATTTTCTCTATTTGTGCACTAGAGTTCTTTTTGAGTCTATTGGGAAATGGGGCTTTAGGCACATAGACTCGCTCAGGTTCAGGTTGAGCCACAGGTTCAGGTTGGGTGGGTGGATTGGGCTTTTCAATTTGGACGTCGGGTTCAATGGTCAAGTCATATGTGGGTGCTTGATGGCTAGATTGATTAGTCATTCTAGGGTTTACCACATTATTGTCAATTTGTCTTCCGGACCGTAATGATACTACAGCATTGATTTGTTGGAACGGTCCTTCCTCATTAACCATTTGAACCGGTCTCGGGTTGTTAGTTCCTGAAGGTGGTTGATAAGATTGATATTGATTATTAGTTCTTGGGTTCACCTCAGGTTGACTTGGTAATTGGCCCTTTTCTCTTTCACCTATTATCTGTGCTAATTGGCTGACCTGTGTCTCTACCCTTTGGAATGATTGGTTGGTTGTTTGTATAAAAGTTGTCATTAAAGTTTCTAATTTTGTCAACCTAACCTCATGATTTCCATTGTTATTACCCCCAGATGATGTAGTATTTTGGTTATATGGGGTTTGTTGTTGTCTAGGAGGTTGTCCTTGTTGGGTCCACGAAAAATTGGGATGATTACGCCAACCTGGGTTATAGGTTGATGCGTAAGGATCATTTCTAGAATTGTTAAATGTGGCATTAACATGTTCCAGGTCCACACAGTCCTCCATTAAATGACCAGTCTGACCACATCTAGAGCAGGGGATAGACAAGGGTTGATTCATTCGGGATTGATTTTGCAGCTCTAGATTTTCCATTCTGCGCATTAGGGTAGCTAGTTTTGCCTCAGCCGCTATGTTGGAGTCTACAGCTAAGACACCTGGTCGGGGTTGACTCGCTATTCTAGATCCAATACTCGGGTTGATGGGTGTTCTAGCATTGTCCCATTGCATACTATTTTCAGCTAAATCCTCAAGAAAAGTCCAGGCATCATTTTCATTCTTGGACATAAAGTTCCCTTGGCTCACAGATTCTAGCATAACCCTAGATGTGGGTGTCAATCCCTCATAAATAATTTGGCATAATTGCCACTTCGGAATTCCGTGATGAGGGCATTGGGTCAAGACACTCTTAAATCTCTCAAGATAGGAATAGAACGGCTCGCTCTCAGACTGAACGAATGCAACAATTTCATTCCTAATCTTCATAGTCTTATGGTTGGGGAAATATTTTTTTAAGAAAACTTGAACAAATTCAGCCCAACTCCTAATAGATCTTTCGGCTAGACTATATAGCCATTTCTTAGCGTCATCCTTTAGTGCCAGAGGCACAAATTTCAGACGCACTGCCTCTTCAGGGATATGCTGGTATTGCATAAGAGAGCAGATTTCCTCAAATTCTCTAAGGAAGAGATATGGATCTTCCCTAGAGGTGAACTTAGGCAGCATACTCATGTATTGTGCCTTAAGTTCGAAGTCGCGACCCGGTATGGTGGGCATGACGATGCACGATGGCTGAGCAGCCATCGTTGGGTAGCACCGATCCCTCAAAGTTATAGGTTGCGCAACAGGCGGGTCCACTACGTTCTCACCCATTAGATCCGGGTGAGGTGGTGCAACAGGTGGATTGGGGTTAAGTTCCAGACTGGAATCTAGATGAACTCGTGAGAGTCGATTACTCAAGTCCCGAATCCAAATCTGAGTGCACCGGGTTGAATCAATTTTTGAATTCAAATTCGAAATTTAAACTCCAAATTTAATTTCAAGAATTAATTACTCTTTTTTTTTTTTGGTTTTTTTTTTTTTTGAATTTTAAATTTTTCAATTTTTTTTTTTTTTTAAAGGAAACAAACAATAGAAAGGTAGGGATGAGAAGGGAAAGAAGACTCAGACGAGAAGGGAAACTTAACTCTAAAGGATAAAAATTAGGGTTGGTCAGAAATTTCCTGAACAAGCACGGTCAAAACAATCCTAGACCTAGTGTCACTTAGATCTAGACGACTCCTAACTGGTTGAGTCGAATTGATTTGCTTGATTCACCTCCCTCACCAATCAAACCAAGTTGGCCAGTTAGTGTATAGCTAGTGGGGGCGCTTCCGACAAAGTCGGTGCCAATTAGACAACCACGTCGCTTGGAAGACTTTCGTCGACACAAAAACACTTTCTAGACACCAAATTGAATTCGATTAGCTTCAGGTCATAGCAAGTCAAACCAATCTCCTCCTTAATTGAGTCTGAATCCTTAGGGGCCAATGTCTAATTGATTTTAAAATTTTAGGCTTAGGCGACACTTCAGGATTGTGGTTTGTGGGCTACGGGAGGGTGATGAAATCCCCACCGTATCTTTTCCTACGGAGTTGCCCTTAAGATAGTTTAACTTAAATCTAGCAAAGATAGTCAAACAATGGTCCTTTTAATGGGGGCAATTGCAAGGTTGTATGCAACTAAATTATATGCTCTAATGCAGTCGATAAAAACCTCGATACGTACCTTGCCTCCAGCAATCTTCAACAAGTATTAATTTGCAAGAATTTAGCAAGAATAATGCAAGCAAAACATTATATGATGCATGCACTAAGGTCTTTCTAATTTTGCCAATTTTAGGTCAGAGTTGAATTATTGCCAATTATGGAATTGTAACCCTAACACGTGAAATTCTACGAAAGGAAACTTTTCAACTATTCAGATTTTACGAGAAAGGCAAGAAAAGTTACCTCCGCAATGCTCAGTCGGGTTCGCCGCCCGCTCTCGGAGATTCCAGTAGCTCAATGCGACCACCCAGAGATGTCGACGATGTCCCAGAAAATTGAAGACCAGATTCCAACCCTGTGCGGCGTTTCCGCCGCACTTTACCTTGTAGATGCGGCGATTCCGCCGCCCAAGTGTCTTAGAACGCTCCCGGATTTCGCCGCGCGCTCTGTTGTCTCCTGCTACACAAAATCAAACACTTAGATCACGCACAAGGTAGACAGGATAAAATCGAAAACACAAAAACACAAAATCTGCGTCGCCTCCCCGGCAACGGCGCCAAAAACTTGATGTGAATTTTATTTATACCGCAAGTGCACGGCGTCTATGAAGACGTGGCAAGTACGGGTCGAACACAAGGAGGGAGAGATTTCGTAGTTGATGTTGTTTTCGATTAAGAGGAAGAAGGAAGAAGAAATAAGTTGGGTTTTTGGTATTTTTGATTTAATTATCTAAAGTACGAAACAAGAACAGTTAAAACTAAAAACAAGAATAAAGATGGAGAATTCCGTCGGGTGGAGGTCTAGACTTAGGTTTAGATTGGAGAATGGAGAAACTTGAAATAAATCATGTTAGTTATGAAGCATTACAAGATAAATGATTTAACATAAACTCAAGTAATCAAAATATACTAATCACGAACTTAAAACAATAACATGCATTCATCTTCTCTAACCCTAATTCCATCACCTCCACCCTTTGGAAAGAGTTAGAAACTCATGGAGGGAGGAAGAAGAAGGGATCCTAGAGACATTTAAAAGAAAACTCAAACAAGAATTAAAAGAACAGAATTTTATTACTAATGATCCAAGACCAAAGGTTCAAAGATGTGTTACATTCGTCCTACAGGGCTATTTATAGCCGATACAGGGGATACCAATACATAAAAGGATAGTACACGCGTCGACCCGACACTGGACAAAAATCGGGCACACAGATCAATGACTGGGCGGCGGAAACGCCGCATATTGAAGGTGTTGTGCGGCGAAAACGCCGCACAATCAGGTCTGCTCGGGTCCGGATTTTGGTCATGTGTTTATGGTATGATTTGATCTTTATTTACGCGTCTGGATGATTCTTTCCATTGTCTTGAACTCCGGATTATTCCTTCCATTGTTGGGGATTTATTTTTGACTTTTCTTTTGACTTTTCCAACAAAATAACTTGATCCTTTTTCTTTTGCAATCAGGTCCTTGGCATTTTGCAATTAAGCCCTTGACCTTTTTGTGATTAGCTCCTTGAATGCTTTTATGCTTGGATTCATTTCCATTCGGAACCCGATAAACTTGAACTCGGTCTTTATGATAGAAATGAATCTTTTGCACGCGTTTATGCTCGGAATGTGGGTAATTTGCATTCAGGTCCCTGTATTCTGTAAATACGACTAAACACATACCTTAGTAGCATTTATTGATATAAAAGTAATCTAAATGAAAGACATATGATGCAATGTATGCAATGCATCAGTCTGATATCCTAAGGGTCATACATAACCATATCATAACACTTCACTTCAGTAACATATAGACATGAGAGACTCAATAGGATGATGCATTACAACTAGATATATCAAAATCACACTCCACAATAATCGATAGCATGCATCCTTAATTTCAGAGTTTATATGCGATGATAACTAAAATCTCAGAGCATGATCAGAGTTTATATGGGTATGGATTACATGTATATCAGTAGGATAATCATGTTGGAATATGCATAAAATTATCAGTAGACGATATAGATCTCTAAACTAGCATACATGCATGTAACGGGTTAATGTGTTGCTTTAGAACATGACACGATCAGCACATGATATGAGAGAGCCCGTTTACATTCATAAGTGCATGCATGACTACAACATCAGGAATACACACACATCAGATCATATAACCACATTATATCTGCTATTGAAACACAACAAGTCATATAAAGCAAAACACATTCAATGCATAGAGCATGATAACTAACAAAAGACAAGCTAACAAGTTCAATCGACTCAAACCGATGCATGAGCCCTTGACCACTGATTGACATCATTTCATGCTTATATTTGTACCTTATATCCATTATCTTACACCTAAGCAATGCTATGTGACGAGTTTTATGTTTAGTTTTCAGAAATAAAGAGGTTTGAAGAGAAGAGCCATGAAAGGACCCAAAAGCAGGGAAAAAGGACCTAATTGTGAGACCTGGGGACCAAGATGCAAGGGGGAAGGACCTGATCGTAAGACAGAAGGACCTAAGAGCAAAACAGGAAACTCCACACCATCATGAGGAGTATTTTGTCAATTCGATTCGGGTCGGAGCTCCACTAAACCAGCTAGATGCATCCAAGACCAAGAAACAAACCAAGGCAAGCCCACCAGAAGTCCCAGCCGGATCTGGGCCTTATAGGCCGCCAATTGGCGGTCTGGAACCGCCAATTGGCGGTCTGGTTAAGCCCAGATCAGCCAAGATTCTTGCTGGACTTGTATTAGCATGTGTTTAGGCTATTTTTGGTATTGGTTTAGTCCCACATCGGGGGATTGTCCCGGATTAGCTTTTTCCATGCTTATAAATAGAACTCTTCACCTCCCATTGTATCCCATCTCCCTCTTGGTGGCCATCTTCCCTACTAAGAGTGAAGCCTTGAAGCAAAACTCTAGTGGAGGAAGAGCTACTTGTAATTGAGTGAGTTAATAATATAAGTTTTCTTTTAATGATGTTGTCTCTCTCTTAGTTTAAATTCATTTCCTTTGCATGCTTGTTTGTTTGTTTAGTTTATGCTTCTTTAATATTTCTTGCTTAAGTAGTATAAATTTCATTTCAGTATTATGTTTTCCTTTGCTAAATTAGTTAGTGTAATGAGTAGTGAGTAGTTCCATCCCCATTTGGGGGGTGGAGAAATATGTGATATAATAATGTAGTGTATTAAGTGTGTGTTATTTTTATCCCTTGAGCTTTATATGATTTCCATAACCATCTAATGGGTCTCCACTCTTATCTTTGATATGCTAATGCTCTTGAATGAAGCTTAGCTTATGCTTTGATTAGTGGACCTATTTTATGGGGAATGATAAAGTTAGGATATGGATGAAGTTAATGTTGGAAACACAATTTGTAGTGTATGTACTCTTGTTGCCTTTTCCTTAGCTAATGTCTTGTATGTTTTAATGATGTAGTCATCTTAATTCATGTGGAGGCATAGTAGGGTCTAGTCTTTATACTTGAGTTCATGTAGCTTCATTCCACTCATTGTCTTGTATGTTTTAATGATGTAGTCTTATCTTAATTCATGTAGAGGCAAGATTGGATGTAGTTTTATGATTTCATGCATTACATGTTGTGAGGAGCTTAATTGAACACACACACACACACATCTTTATGTTCACATCAGTTCTCTACCCCCTTTGGGGTTTAGTTTTATTGCTTATCTTCACTTCCTTTGCATTTCATTTCAGCTTTGTAGTTTAGATTAGTGTAATACATCTTTCTCCCTTCTTTTTACCTCTCGCCTTCGAATAAACCAAGTGTCGACACACCTCCCAGTGGACGACCCGTATTTGCCACCGCTTCAACGCGGCCGTGCACTTGCGGTTAAATATAAAACGATCAATCAAGTTTTTGGCGCCGTTGCCGGGGAGGTGCTCTGTCCAGACCTTGGTTTGGACGATTCGAGGGGTTTTTGATTTTTTGTTTTCAGTTTTTCTTAGTTTCAGGGAAGCATTGGATCAAGGGGAAGCTACTGGGGAAGTTGGAGCGAAAGAGTCCACAAAGGGACCGCCAATCAGCGGTTGCAAACCGCCAATTGGCGGCCTGGTGAGGTCTGCCAACTCTGAAATTTCTTCTGGTGGTTTATTGCTTTACTTTAGTTATCTGGGAGCCCAATTGTGCATGTTGTGATCTTTAGTTTGCTCCCAGATTTAATTTCAATCCCCTTTAATCAACTTGGACCATAAAACTCAAAGCAAAAGATTAGACTTCTTGCCATCTAGGTCATGCACCATTGGTAGACCTTGCATGCATTTGTCTTTTCTTTGCTTTTCATTTTGTCGTTGATTGCTGGCGTGAGGTACGTGCACCCACATCCCTCATTCATGCATGTTTCTTTCATGCATTAGTTAGTAAGGTGCATCGGGACAAGAGTGAGAGAGCGTTTGATTGGAGCGATTGATTGCTAGATCTAGGATCAAATCGCTACTAAGGAGGGGCTGTCCCATAAAAGATAAGGTGGGGGATTTCATCACCCTTTCCTTAGCCCCAAAAATCACTCTTAATAAGCCTTAACTAAAAGCAAGTAGACATTGGCCCTAAGGAATTCGGACGCACTAGGAGAGTAATCTAGTCGAGACCGTCATGACCTGATCGGCGTTGCCTACCTTGTCGATAGTAGGAGGTACTGGATCTCCGGATCTGGTATCACTTGCTGGGCATTGTGGTCCTCGTTGTAGGGAGGTGAGGCGTGTCAAGGCTAGTGACCTCGAAGTTAGGCGTCGTCTAGCTTAAGGACCCATTGCCTTACATTGTTTGAGCCGTGCTTGCTAGATAGGCTTCTTCCTGATCCCACTACCCACGCTAGCTCTAGGAATTCTTCCCTCCTCATCTGAGTCCTCTCCTCATCTATTCTCTACGTTTAGTCTCCTCCTCTAGTACACCTTCTGTTGTGTGTTTGGTAGAGTCGAGTCGAGCATTTTTATGCGAGGTTGGGCTCGTTCTGGTGAGAGCGCTCGGCTCGAGAGAGTGCATACTTCTGAGATGGAAGATCTTGGTGATCGACCATCTCCGCCTCGTGCTCCTTTGGAGCAAGAGGCCGAGTCGTCTCGTGGTGGCGAAGGGGACCGGGTTCCATACATGGACTACCTCGGTCCGTTTCCACCACCACGTAGACCTCCTTCTCCTCCTCCTCTGACTCGAGAGGAAGGGAGATTCGGTCAGGATCGAGTTCTAGGTGCACCACCACCTTTAGCTCGACATGATAGGCCGATGACCTTGTGGGAGCGGACCCATCCTGTTCGGGCCGCGCAACCTTCTTGCATAGTTGTTCCCCCTGCTCGCGGGAACAACTATGAGCTGAAACCTCAGTATGTGAGCATGCTTCCAACCTTTACTGCCAATAAGGAGGATCCGTATATTTTTATACGCGAATTCGAGGAAGTATGCTCCATGTTCAAGCTTCAACAGCTTGACGAGGATTCTGTCCGGTTGAGGATGATTTCGTTCGCATTGAAGGATAATGCGAAGAAATGGATGTATAGCCTCCCGGCGAGCTCGATTCGGTCATGGGATGAATTTGTGACCGTCTTTCTGAAGAGATTTTTCCCTCAAAGGAAAACTCAACAGATACGGCACCAGATACATCAGATGTATCAAACCGAGACCGAATCGTTTCATGGTTTCTTTGAGAGGTTCAAGGACCTTCTCCAGCAATGCCCTCATCATGGACTTGAGCTATGGCAGCTGTGCCAGATTGTTTATGAGGGCATCAACTACAACACCCGCACATTGTTGGAGTCGATGTGTCAGGGTGACTTCCAAATGAAACCCATCGAGGAGGCATGGGACACTTTTGAATCCATGGCTGAGCGCACCTTCGAGTGGGACACCATGAGAGAGCCACCAGCCGCCAGGTCTTCTGGTCGAGCTGGATCATATCATGTTGAGTCGACTATCGCGTCTGAGGCGAAAATGGCTGCTCTCATGCGTAGGATAGAGAGTTTGGAGATGGACCGAGCTCCTGTAGCTCAGGTCGCTACTCCCGGGTGTACTAGGTGTGGACTGTCGGGACATGATGACTTGGAGTGCGCTTACGCTCCAAGAGATACTGAGCATGCAAATGCGATGTATCAACAAAGGGCCCGAAACGACCCGTACAGTCAGTCCTATAACCCGGGATGGCGTAACCATCCTAACTTCTCTTGGGGGTCTAGTGGAGGACAAGGTCAGAGCTCGCACGCTCAACCTCAACCTCCACCTTATCAACCTCCACGCCCATCGGCGACCTACCAACCCCCACATCAAAGGTCTCAGCACCAAAATTACCAACCTGGTCAGGCCTCTTCGTCGGGTTATTTTAACCAGACTCCACCACCTCAGCGGGTTGACCCCAAGGACCCTTCTAGTGATCCGACCCTTCAAGCATTCATGCAGAGCATGCAAAGTACTGTCAAGGCTTTGGAAATGCAAGTTAGCCAATTGGCTCATCAATTCCATGAACGCGAGAAGGGTCAGTTCCCGAGTCAACCTGTGGTAAATCCCAGGGGTCAGCCTGCTAATACCAGGCAGAATGTACACAATGTTGAAAGTGACCCTTCCCAACATGCTAATGTTATTCATACCTTGAGATCGGGAAGGGTCGTTGACAACAATGTGAACATGCCGGAAGCCAATCCTGTTGGCAAGTCTTCCGAGGAGAGTCTTGAGCCTGTCAAGGAACCTAATTCTGAGACTCCTCCTCGTGATTCCTATGTCCCCAAGGCACCATTCCCTCATCGGTTGACTAAAAAACGTGATGAGCATTGGGATAAGATCGTTGAGGTACTTAGGCAAGTAAAGGTGAACATCCCGTTGTTGGACGTTGTTCAGCAAATGCCACCGTATGCCAAGTTCCTCAAAGACCTTTGCACCACCAAGAGAAAAACAAATGTGCCCAAGAAGGCCTTCTTGGCCGCCAATGTGAGCTCCATATTGACACAACCCATGACTGTCAAGTACAAGGACCCTGGTTGTCCAACTGTCTCTTGCATGATTGGGAATGTGACCATATCTCAAGCTCTATTGGATTTGGGGGCATCTGTGAATCTCCTGCCTTACTCAGTCTATGTCAACCTTGGGATAGGCGATCTTAAACCAACGAGGACAACCCTCCAGTTGGCTAATAGATCCGTCAAAATCCCACGAGGGAGTGTGGAGGATGTCCTTATCAAAGTGGGTGAGTTCGTATTTCCAGTTGATTTCATCATCTTGGATACCGAACCCGTGTCCAACCCACAAGGACAAATTCCTGTAATCCTTGGGAGGCCATTTCTTGCGACATCTAATGCCTTGATCAATTGTCGCAATGGCTTGATGAGGTTGTCTTTTGGAAACCTCACGGCGGATTTCAACATCTTCACTCTTGGTAAGCAACCTGGGCTCTTCGACGACTCAGTCGGAGCCAATTTCATCCAGGACACGGATGAGCCCGATTCATTAGGCATGTTCGATTCACATCGACATATTATTGAGGTGCCTAATGATCAGGTTGCGAGTGAAGAGGATCTTGAGGAATCCGCCAGCATATCTCTGGACGAGGAGGCACATCTGGGTGCTTGCTCCTCTTACCCCGTGGCCCTTGAGCCACTTGAAATTAACTCTGAATCCGACAAGGACCCACCTCTGGTCGAGCTTAAACCGCTCCCCGATAACCTAAAGTACATCTTTTTAGGGGATAATGAGACCTTGCCACTCATTATTGCTTCTGACCTTGAAAAAGATCAAGAGGTTGCCCTCAAAAGAGTACTCTTGGAAAACAAAGAGGCGATCGGGTGGTCCTTGAAGGATATCAAGGGAATTAGCCCTGGTATTGTTCAGCATCGGATCCACATGGAAGAGGATTCTAGGCCCCGCAGGGACCCACAACGGAGATTGAATCCTGTACTGAAAGAAGCCGTCCGAAAGGAGGTTCTTAAGTGCTTGGATCATGGCATAATTTATCCTATCTCTGATAGTTCGTGGGTGAGTCCTGTCCATGTGGTTCCCAAGAAGTCAGGTGTGACGGTTGTGGAGAATGAGCATAATGAGCTTATCCCGACACGCCTGCAAACTGGCTGGCGAGTTTGCGTTGATTATCGCAAGCTCAATGCGGCAACGCGGAAAGATCATTTCCCGTTGCCATTCATTGATCAGATGTTGGAAAGGTTGGCCGGACATGAGTACTATTGTTTTCTTGATGGATACTCCGGGTACAACCAAATTCCCATCGCCCCCGAGGACCAAGAGAAAACCACATTCACTTGTCCCTTTGGCACGTTTGCCTACCGTCGCATGCCCTTTGGGTTATGCAATGCGCCGGCAACGTTTCAGAGGTGTATGATCAGCATCTTCTCCGATATGGTTGAGCGTTTCCTTGAGATCTTCATGGACGACTTTTCCATATTTGGCGCTTCCTTTGATGAGTGCCTTCATCACTTGAGCCTTGTCCTCAAGCGATGCCGTGAGAAGAACCTCGCTCTCAATTGGGAGAAATGTCACTTCATGGTGAAGCGAGGGATTGTACTTGGACATGTGGTCTCAAGTAGGGGAATTGAGGTCGATCCCGCCAAAGTGGGTATCATTGCTAATCTCCCACCGCCACGTAATGTGAAGGATATCCGCGCCTTTTTGGGGCATGCTGGATTCTATCGGCGGTTCATTCGAGATTTCAGCAAAATCGCTCGACCTCTCACCGCCTTGTTGGCTAAGGATGTCATTTTTGCGTTCACACCGGATTGCCACCATGCCTTTTTGACCTTGAAGAAAGAGTTGACTTCAGCTCCCATTATTAAGGCACCGGTGTGGACTGAACCCTTTGAGTTAATGTGTGATGCATCTGACTTCGCTGTGGGAGCAGTGCTTGGGCAACGATTGGACAAATTGCCTCATGTGATCTACTATGCCAGTAGAACACTCAATGATGCCCAATTAAACTACACTGTGACCGAGAAGGAATTCTTAGCGATCATATTTGCTTTGGAGAAATTCCGGTCGTACTTGATTGGCTCCCACGTGATTATCTATTCTGATCACACAGCCATCAAGCACCTCATGGCGAAGAAAGATGCAAAATCCCGACTCTTGAGATGGATCTTGTTGTTACAAGAATTCGATCTCGAGATTCGGGACAAAAAAGGGTGTGAAAACGTTGTAGCTGACCACTTGTCTCGTCTAGAGACGACCAACCCACAGGACCAAATCATTGACGATAAATTTCCTGACGAGCAGTTGTTCATGATCGAAGATAACCCTTGGTTTGCCGACATCGTGAACTACCTCGTGACCGAGCAATTTCCTGTGGGTTGGTCAAAATCTGACCAATCCAAATTTAGATCGTATGTCAGATTCTTTCACTGGGACGACCCCTACCTATTCAAATACTGCTCTGACCAAATTTTCAGGCGGTGCGTCCCAGATACCGAGTTCCAAAGTGTGCTCCATTTCTGCCATTCCAAGGCATGTGGAGGACACTTTGGAGCAAAGAAAACTGCTGCCAAGGTGCTCCAATCTGGATTCTACTGGCCCTCTCTTTTCAAGGATGCTTACGACTTTTGTAAGCAATGTGATAGGTGCCAGCGCCTTGGCAGGATTGGTCGACGTGACATGATGCCTTTGCAAAATGTCCTTGTTGTCGACATCTTCGATGTGTGGGGCATCGATTTCATGGGTCCCTTCCCGAACTCTTTCGGGAATGTTTACATTCTGGTGGCCGTTGACTATGTGTCTAAGTGGGTTGAGGCTATACCCACAAAGACCAATGACAACAAGGTGGTCACCAAATTCTTGAGGGACATTTTTGCGCGATTTGGTACTCCTCGTACCATAATCAGCGATAGGGGTACCCACTTCTGTAATCGCTCCTTTGAAGCGCTTATGAGGAAATATTCGATCACCCACAAGCTTGCGACCCCATACCATCCGCAAACTAGTGGGCAGGTCGAAATCTCTAACCGTCAATTAAAGCAAATTCTTGAGAAGACGGTTAGTTCCTCGAGGAAGGATTGGTCTACCAAATTGAATGACGCATTGTGGGCTTTCCGCACCGCGTACAAGACCAATTTGGGTATGTCCCCTTATCGGGTAGTGTACGGCAAGGCTTGCCACCTACCCGTCGAGCTTGAGCATCGTGCTTTCTGGGCGATCAAGAACCTGAATATGGATCTTGATCAAGCAGGAGTACAACGTAAGTTCGACATTGTGGAATTAGAAGAGTTACGCAATGATGCGTACGAGAATGCCAAAATTCATAAGTCCCGAGCCAAGATGTTTCACGATCGCATGATTATGCGAAAGGTGTTTACGGCCGGGCAGAAGGTGTTGTTCTACAATTCCCGGCTTCATCTGTTTGCGGGTAAGCTCCGCAGTCGCTGGTCTGGCCCGTTTATTGTCAAAACCGTTTATCCTCATGGAGCGGTTGAAATCTTGAACCCAGGGAATGGGGACGTGTTCAAAGTTAATGGACAACGCCTCAAACCCTACTTGGAGGGGGCACCAGCCGAAGTCGAGGAGGTCATGTTCCTTCATGAACCTCCCTCGCACTCAACCATTCATGCTCCTACATGAGTGGTTGAGCTTTCATGTTTGTACATAGTTATATATATAAAAAAAAAAAAAAAAAAAAAAAAAGAAAAAGAAAAAGAAGACTCCTTCAGTGAGCATTGATTGTTGTGAGCCCCAACCCTTGTGTATTTGGGCCCCATTTCTTTCACGTATTTGTATCCCTTCTTTAGCATCTCACAGGTTTTGAGGGAAGTTGGGTTGTGTCCATCAACATAGCCATGAACTTCCTTGTGTACTTCACGTTGGTGAGATCTCTTCTGTTTCATGCATGCATCCATGTAGTATCTTGCTTGCATTCATTGAGGACAATGCATGAAGTAGGTGTGGGGGGGGGTGTTTTACGTGTGTACATAGTTGAGTCTTTTTCCTTTTGTTTTCTTTTGTTTGCATTGTTAGGGTCATGTTAGTGTGCTGCATTTAATATCGATATATTTGCTTGCCATGATCCTTGGGTGACTTGTCTTCTTTTGCTTGCCTAGTGCTTCAAAATTTTCATATTTCTTTCAAAATCTTCATGTGTTTTCGAAAGAAAATGTTTTGTGGGTTTTGCGTTTGTTTAGCATGTGCAAAACCGTTGAGAGGCAAAGTAAAAAGAAAGCTCCCAAAATTGTCTTGAACTTGATGCATTAGGATATCTAGTACGTGGCTTTAGGATTTATCGAGTCGTTAGGATGCACCCCAGTTTTCCTTTGGGGGTGAGTAATCATAGGGTTTCAGTGCTCAAACATTCAAAGAAGTCCACCCTGAACCTAGTGAGTCAATAATTCGTGTTTGTTAATTTAGGAAGTTTGTTGTAGTCAAGGACCCTCTTAATCTTGTTGTGAGACATTAGTGTAGGGGTTTTGGTTCATGTGTAGATAAGAAATAAGTGAGTAGATGTTCTCTCTTCTCGCACGGCTCCTATCACTCGGGAAAGTAGGTCTGAGGGGACTTTGTGCCTGGTGCTTTCGAGTCATCTGACTTGGGATGCACCGACCGAACCCCCGTTACACGGGTGGTAGGGATCGCCCTATGTGGAGATTTGGGGGAAGGTGTACGTGATAGTGTAAGTCCTCATAGGCAATGATGCACGAAACCTGACCCTGGGAGAATCAAACACCAACCAATAAATGCTCCAAAGAAAAAGAAAAAAAAAAAGAACAGAAAAAGAAAAAGAAAAAAAAAGAAAAGAAGAGTCAAATAAGAACCAAAATGGACTTTACACTTTGTTTCACATTCAGAAGTTAAGGTTGCCCATGTCTTTCACTTAATTCCTTAGTTAACTTTCACGAATAACTCATTAGGCTAGGTGTGTGGACTGATTACATATATAGAGTCGACCCGTAGTATTACCGCATTCCATGATCGACAAAATAAGTCCAACGAGTCGTGTAGCTAGATTGATTAATGCATCTTGTTCGGATTTTGTGGGTATATCCGCTGAAAACCCTCAGGAGACACCACTCCTCCTCCTTGGCAACAAGGAGGTTTAACGGCTTGTTGCACATGCTAAGTGCAACCGTGATTCCTACGAAAGTGAGTTAGGATTTCTTGTTTTTTTTTTTTTTTTTCTTCGTATGCTTTTTCCTTTCTTTGTTTTGCTCGAGACTAGCAAAAACTTAGGTGTGGGGGTATTTGATTGACATCATTTCATGCTTATATTTGTACCTTATATCCATTATCTTACACCTAAGCAATGCTATGTGACGAGTTTTATGTTTAGTTTTCAGAAATAAAGAGGTTTGAAGAGAAGAGCCATGAAAGGACCCAAAAGCAGGGAAAAAGGACCTAATTGTGAGACCTGGGGACCAAGATGCAAGGGGGAAGGACCTGATCGTAAGACAGAAGGACCTAAGAGCAAAACAGGAAACTCCACACCATCATGAGGAGTATTTTGTCAATTCGATTCGGGTCGGAGCTCCACTAAACCAGCTAGATGCATCCAAGACCAAGAAACAAACCAAGGCAAGCCCACCAGAAGTCCCAGCCGGATCTGGGCCTTATAGGCCGCCAATTGGCGGTCTGGAACCGCCAATTGGCGGTCTGGTTAAGCCCAGATCAGCCAAGATTCTTGCTGGACTTGTATTAGCATGTGTTTAGGCTATTTTTGGTATTGGTTTAGTCCCACATCGGGGGATTGTCCCGGATTAGCTTTTTCCATGCTTATAAATAGAACTCTTCACCTCCCATTGTATCCCATCTCCCTCTTGGTGGCCATCTTCCCTACTAAGAGTGAAGCCTTGAAGCAAAACTCTAGTGGAGGAAGAGCTACTTGTAATTGAGTGAGTTAATAATATAAGTTTTCTTTTAATGATGTTGTCTCTCTCTTAGTTTAAATTCATTTCCTTTGCATGCTTGTTTGTTTGTTTAGTTTATGCTTCTTTAATATTTCTTGCTTAAGTAGTATAAATTTCATTTCAGTATTATGTTTTCCTTTGCTAAATTAGTTAGTGTAATGAGTAGTGAGTAGTTCCATCCCCATTTGGGGGGTGGAGAAATATGTGATATAATAATGTAGTGTATTAAGTGTGTGTTATTTTTATCCCTTGAGCTTTATATGATTTCCATAACCATCTAATGGGTCTCCACTCTTATCTTTGATATGCTAATGCTCTTGAATGAAGCTTAGCTTATGCTTTGATTAGTGGACCTATTTTATGGGGAATGATAAAGTTAGGATATGGATGAAGTTAATGTTGGAAACACAATTTGTAGTGTATGTACTCTTGTTGCCTTTTCCTTAGCTAATGTCTTGTATGTTTTAATGATGTAGTCATCTTAATTCATGTGGAGGCATAGTAGGGTCTAGTCTTTATACTTGAGTTCATGTAGCTTCATTCCACTCATTGTCTTGTATGTTTTAATGATGTAGTCTTATCTTAATTCATGTAGAGGCAAGATTGGATGTAGTTTTATGATTTCATGCATTACATGTTGTGAGGAGCTTAATTGAACACACACACACACACACATCTTTATGTTCACATCAGTTCTCTACCCCCTTTGGGGTTTAGTTTTATTGCTTATCTTCACTTCCTTTGCATTTCATTTCAGCTTTGTAGTTTAGATTAGTGTAATACATCTTTCTCCCTTCTTTTTACCTCTCGCCTTCGAATAAACCAAGTGTCGACACACCTCCCAGTGGACGACCCGTATTTGCCACCGCTTCAACGCGGCCGTGCACTTGCGGTTAAATATAAAACGATCAATCAACCACTCCAACCCACGTGCTTAGAGTTTCCCTCTCAGGCCGTCTATGGTGGGAGAGGGTCAGTAGAGATCCATCCAAGCAGCTCAGCCCAACAACCGAGCAAGCTGATGCACATGGTGCACTAACCACATGGCTAGCCCATTCAAGTGCATGCTGCTCAGACCGAGCTAGCCCATCAAGATCCCCCTCACCCTTAGCATCCCTAGGTTTGTTCCACACCTTTTGCTGACCTTTTCCACCATCTAGAAGAGCTGGACCAGCCAGCCGATCCAAACAAATAGTCAAAAGGGTTGAAGACAAATCCTAGTCGGATCTTGTGTGCACCAGCCACACCCAACCAGATCCGTGTCCACCCCAAAACTCCGCCCAGAAGAAACCTCATCACTCCTGGTCAGACCTCACTGGAGCTCACCGGAACCCCGGTCCCTCTGGCTGCCCCCACAGCCAGCCCCATCTAGCGTATGCTCCATGCGCACGCTAGAAGGGAACTCGGTTGATGGTGCAACCGATTGCACCAACCACCAACATGGTGCTGGCTAGCCCCCCAGACAACACCCCCTCCCATACAACTCTTCAAGGGTCAGGAGCATACCTGAATTCACGAAAAACTTTGCCCGAGATTACCAGAGATCAGCCCACCCAGATCTTCGTCTAGTTGCTCCCAGAAGATGCACTCTAGCTTGCTCCACTTGACTCGTCGGAGCTCCAACCACTAGCACACCGGAGAGGGAGATGGAGAGGGTCTGAATTTCGTGGGTGAGGGAGTGAGAGGGTAGGGATGGCTTGGGTTGAGGGGGTTTTGTTTGCAAACAACCCTCCAACTTCCATAGGCTTCATGGCTATTCAAGTCACATTAAGGCATGCCAAAATGGCACCATTCAAAAGGCATCCAAAAGCCACGAAAATGCACATCCAAACCCTAATGCATCCCTTCCAATTCCATGCCACTTCAACACGGTTTTAGTCCAAAATCGGCCCTACACTCACTCGGGCTAAAATTGAGTCGATCAAGTCAAACAACTGCGCGCTCGTCCGATGTGTCGCACCCGATCGTCCAACGAGAAATCTGATCAAATCTACTCAAACAAGCATGCCATAACACAATTTGACATTCCAAGAAGTCAATTATGCATAACCGTGGAGAGTGGACTTATTATTATTAAAGCAGGAGAGCGGTTCTTACAACGTGTGCCTTTTGGGGCAGAGGGAGGGGTGCTAAAATCCCCCACCTTATCTTGAAGACTATGGGTAATGCCCCTTAAAGATGTTTTGAAATCTTAGACTAGCAAGCAATTCACCAAAAAAAGCACTCACATCGCTTTTGTTATAATGCACCTTACAAACTAATGCATGAATTAGAGAATAGGTGCACGTACCTCACGCCAGCAATCGACAATAGGAATTTAAGGCAAACGAAAGACAATGTGCATGCGAGGTATACAAGTGATGCATGACCTAGATTGCAATTAGTCTAATCTTTTACTTCGAGTTTTATGGTCCAAGTTGACTTGAAAAAGGGAATTGATTGATCTGGGAGCAAACTACAGGCCACAACATGCAAAATTGATCTCCCAGACTACTAGATTGAAATAACAAACAACCAGAACAAAATTTGGAGCAAAAGAAGCTCACCAAGCCTCCAGTTGGCGGTCACAGACAACTGTTTGGCGGTCCAAATAGCTTTTCACAACTCCACATTTCTCCTAGTGCCTCCCCTAGATGCTGAGATGTCCCTGAAATACACTAAACTAAAAACAAAAGAATAAACGCACTCGAACCGTCCAAACCAGAGTTTGGACAGAGCACCTCACTGGCAACGCCGCCAAAAACATGATCTGTTCGTTTGGAATACCGCAAGTGCACACCGTCGGTGATGACGTGGCAAATATGGATCGATCCACAGGGAGGTGTGTCGACTCTGGTTCTTTCGAAGGCAAGTTGGAAAAGAGGGGAGAAGCGTTGTGATTACACTAGCTAAACTACACTAAACTAGCAAGCATCAAACAAGGAAAACGAAAGCGAGATAAAATTCAGGAATAAAAACCCCCAAGGGGTGGAGTGTGAACATATATGTGGTGAGAGAAGTTATGAATGATGCATGTATGCACGTGTATGTGTCATGTGTGTGTCTTCATGCATAGCAAGTGTCTAAAGATGTGGCAAAACCTATCAATCCATGGCAAGACTCATCAAAAACCAGGAACTCGTGTCAAGAACAAAGATAAGCATTGGAAATGTCTAAATGTTATGGCAAAACCTATCAAAACAAAGTTTCTGCAATCAATCAAGCGAGCAAACACACAACTAACACGTAGCATATCCATCAGGAAAATTCAGCCAATAAACATGAGGAAACCAAGCATGGGAAGTGTCTAAAACTTCTGGCAAAACCCATCAAAATCCCCAACAAGTAGATGAATAAAACAAACCCGACAAACATACAAACATTCAAGTCTACACAATCTAAATTTGTCAAACATTCAAAACCTCAAAACATAAATGTACATCATCTCCACCCCCAAAGGGGATGAGACTACTCACTACTTATTAGGCTAACATGCATATTAAGAAGAGATAACTTTCTAACTTATAAAACGAAGCATGCAAGAATTAAAAGAGAAGACAACATTAAAACAAACTAAAAAATTATTGTGCACATTATAATTTGTAGACAGTGAAACAAGCTAATTATAAATATGTAACTTAATACAAGTCATATTGTGCACATTATATTTTTTCTTTATCAAGGGGCCTACTAATATCATTACTCAAGTAAAGAGGGACAATGATAATCCTTGGACGAACTATCTTTTCCAGCATAAGTCATACTTAACAAACTATTGCCTTTATCACTATACTCGATGACAACTGTTGACAATAATCAAATTAAACACTTCCGATGTGAAAAGACAAAAGTCCCATATCTTAGGATTCAGGACAATGAAAACATTAATGACACATAATACAATTCCATAACGTTTCACTTGCTAGGTCTATGCAATATATAAAAGTAACCATTTTTCTTTTTTATATACTCGTGTTGTCAAATATTTGTAAAGCTACAATAATCGATGACCAACACGACAATCTTATCTCGGTAATTAATGCTCCATGTCAATTACCATGATTGTGAATAACTTTGATATATGTAAACCATTATCTTTTGGAGCTCTACAGTTAAGGACGAAGAGACTATTCCTTAACACTTCTAAAAGACGAATATATTTATCATGGAACAAAGTGTTTATACATCCAATTCATAATAATCGACATATAAAAGTAAACTTTTGGAACACATTTCCTCTAATCTCCCACTTGTTATCAAAGTTTTCTTTCACAAGCATTTTCAATGTATAAAACAATAATAACTAGAGTAAACCTCTCAAATCACTCATCAAGCCACTCCACAAGGTTCCTCAGACCCATGGACTCGAAATGCATTTCGCCTTTGGTTTGTGATAAGAGTTAGGCAAATGGATCAGTTGTGTTCCTGTTTGTGTCCACCTATTATAAATTTATTTTGCCTTCGTCGAAACTCTGCCTATGTAGGTGTACATAGCCTGTCCCAAGCCAGGATAAAGGAGGAGGGTTGCGATAGGTGTTGCGAGCCAGCGTAAAACCCTAGCTACTCCCATGGAAATGAAACTTAAAAGAGAATCGTGTTTGGGGCGTCACCCTCTTAGCGACGCGCTACATCGGGCCCCGGATGTAGTGATTCAAAGTGAGCAAGGGTCTACGCATCAGTCTCGACGGGTGCGGGCGATAGGGAAGCTAGTCGAGGGACGCCACCACCTTAGTGGCACACTGCATCGGTGCTCGGATGTAGTGCACAAGAAGTTAGGGTCCTCGTACTTTACTCAACGGGTTCGAGGGGTAAGGAAGCTATTTGAGGATAGTAGGATACGCATAGGTAGTTGGAATGTTGGATCTTTAACTGGGAAGTTGAGAGAGTTAGTGGATGTGATCAACAAGAGAAAAGTCAATATTCTTTGTGTTCAGGAGACCAAATGGGTAGGTGAGAAAGCTAAAGAAGTTGAAAATACAGGGTTTAAGTTATGGTATAGTGGAAAAGATAGAAATAAAAATGGAGTAGGAATCTTAGTAGATAAGAGCCTAAGAGATGAGGTGGTAGAGGTTAAAAGACAAGGTGATCGAATAATTTTGATTAAGTTAGTTATCGGAAAACTGATTTTGAATGTCATTAACGCCTATGCCCCACAAGTAGGTTTGAGCGAAATAGTGAAGAAACAATTTTGGGAGGACCTTGATATCATGGTGAGAGGGATTCCTAGTAGTGAGAAACTTTGTATTGGAGGAGATTTTAACGGTCATGTTGGTAAAGATAGCGAAGGGTTTGAACGAATCCATGGAGGGTTTGGGTTTGGTGTTAGGAATAAAGAAGGAGAAGATTTTCTGAATTTCACTATAGCATATGACTTCGTGGTAGCAAATACTTTCTTTAGGAAAAGAGAATCTCATTTAGTCACATTTTGTAGTAGTCAACATCGAAGTCAAATTGATTTTGTGCTTACTCGAAAAGATGATCGAGGATCTTGTATAAATTGTAAGGTAATACCTGGAGAGTGTGTGGTGACTCAACATAAGTTGGTAGTAGCGAACTTTCGCTTTCGTATTGGTGTAGTACGGAATTGTAGGATTTAATGTTTAATTACACATATATATTTTCGAAATTTTTATGTATAATAAGGATCAATTACAATTTTGTACGATTTATTTCATGCATGTATCGGTTTGTTTTAATAACTAGTTTCAAAAACTTATTAAAACAAACACAAGGGACTCCGAAATTCATACCTAGAAGTTCTCTAAAACTTCTTGATGATCCGGAGATGCTGAGGAAGATGATCGTCGCTTCCCGTTGCCCTGGATGCCTCCGAGTGTTCACCGAAACCCTAAACAAGGATGGAGAGAAATGAGCTAGTCAATCAATCTCTAAACTAGCTTGCGTCATTTGGTCACCAAGACTGTGATCAATTGGCCAAAATACTATCTTTGCCACATGCTCACCACAAAGAAGCTATTGAGCCTCCCATTTTGTATGATGATCACACCTGTTATGGAGGCACTCCGGATTAGTCTTGATGATGTCATCTCACTCACTCAAAAGAGGTCCTTTTCCAGGACTTCACTCAGTTTAATGGGTTTTACAATTGATGGCAAAGAAATGGTGAAGTGCAAGGTAAATGTTGAGTCAATTAAAGAAGAAAGTGGTGAGAATGGTGAAAAAGAAGTTGAAGACCAAGAAGCTCCTCAGGTTGCGCCTATGCAAGTGGATTTTCATCCTCCCGAGTCTCCTGGCACTTATAATCATGCTGACAATCACTACTAGGAAGTATCCCACCACGGTTTCATCCCCAAAGGCTACCAATCCAACAAACTCTAATACAGATGGACTTATAGGACAAGAGAACGGCTGGAATGAGCCTACTTAGGACTACTATGATAGGTACTACAAGCCATCGATCGATGACCCCTCCCCCCACCCAGTGATCCTGAACGATGTGAATGATCTAGATGGCTGGATGACCCACTTCGAGATGAAGATCAATGATTTCTTCACTACTGGAAAATAAGGGTATTATGTTGTTAGCACTACGTCGGAATGCGAGAATCCAACGTGGTATTAGGCGGACCACATCGACAGCTTAAAATCTGACGTGATGTTAGACTTACTACGTTGACTGAAATATGTTTGACTGAACTGTCAAGTTAATCTAGTTATAGAATGAATTCCTTTGTACTAATTATCGAAGTCAGTAACATGGAAATCGAGTTCACGATTGGCAAAAAATGTGATATCTGTATATGTCTAGTGTCCCCTAGGATATTTAGCAAGTGGCACATAATTGCAATCCCATGCCTTTATGTATAGTTTGCGTTTTCTTATAAAGCCAAAAAAATATATGAAAACCTAATAATTATCCCAATTATTCACATGGTAATTTTTAAGAATCAAATTTTATGATTTTGGATCACCCAAACCAATGGTTCTAAGTGTTAGCCAACCAAATAGCCTCTAGCATAGAAGCATCTCTTGGTACAAATTAGCCATCAAGGAATAACTTTCAAAAAAATAATTGTCCCAGGCAGGAACAGGTCCCCTTTGGGATGAGACTCGCGGATCTGGGCTGCTGCAGAACCTTTATTAATTTTTAATCTCACGATCTTTCTTGCGATCTTTGTTTACCCCATTAAAGACGCTCTTGGAACGTTCCTTACTCTTTTTTATGGTTTCTGGATTTTTTACATGGCGGCCCCTCTATTTTTATCTTGTTGCAGGTCACGTCATACAACAAGTTTGATTCAGTCTCTTGTTTAGAGAACCCTTAATTGTTTTTGAGTGATGTAAACATGTATTTAAATTCCTCTCATCAACTTCGTTCGTTTGAGTACAATATTTGCCATGTTTCGAGTACTTTTGAAGATATTTTTTAAGTTGTTATTAGTGAAAGTAATTTTGGAGGACCTGATAAATTGACATCGATAAGGACCTTGTAGATTTACATAAACCTAAAATTTTCTACAATGTTGTATTGATCACTACTGCAGAATGCTCAATAGACGTTACCGAATAGACGTCGGATGTTTGGACATCCGACGTCTATCTGTTTGTATAAATGTCGGTTTTTTAGTATAACCGACGTCTATACCTCCTGAAAGAAGAAAATAGTTTTTGTTTATTTTTTTGGATTTATTTCGTATAAGAATTTATGTAGATTTTTTTGTATAAGAAATAAATCAATTTGTTGAGATTTATTCATGTAAGAGTTAATGTAATTTTTTTAGATTTATTTTGCTTAAGAATTAACGAAATTTTTTGGGATTTATTTTGTGTAAGAATTTATGTGGATTTATTTTGTATAAGAATAATGTGAATTTAAAAATACTTACATCAATGTAAGTAGCACATGTGTGTTGTGTTGTATACATGTATGTGTATGATCACATGTGTTGAAGTTTAGTCCCACATTGGAGAAATTTTTTTATTGGTGGAGTTGAAGTACTCCACCACTCCTGTACTTCTAAATGAGAGTTTGGTACCACACTACAAAATGCAAGTGAGGTATATATATTTTTAATTGTCAAAAGATTGGCACTTGGGGCACTTGGGCTCAAAATGGTTGCAACGTTTTTTTATACTATTAACCCATGTATAGACGTCAGATGTATAGCATGACCGACGTCTATAGGTCGTGCTCTAAGTATACACGTCGGTCAATCTATATATCCGACGTCTATTTGGTGTAATAGTTTAGTCTCACATCGGAGAAATTATTTTTGTTGGTGTGGTTGATGTACTCCACCACTCCTTTACTGCTGAACGCGAACGACTTGGGGCACCTGGGCATGTTGGGCTTGATATTCGTGGTTATTTGTCAAAAGATTGGCACTTGGGGCACTTGGTCAGCTTGGGCTTGATTAATGTGAGTGCAGAATGCCCGATATACGTTCCAATGTATTTTTTGGGTTAATTAACATATAATAGACGTCGGTCTTATATAGCCGACGTGTATACACTGTGTAGACGTCGGTCGTATATAGCCGACATCTATACAACAAGGAATAGGCGACGAGGAAATATACGTTGGGTACTTGGACTGTCCAAATCCGACGTCTATACCCCTGTATATCCGACGTATATGGCATAATCTGCACTAGTAGATTCTTTCCTTGGCCGTGTATGATTTTTATGTTCTACAACATTTGAATTGATTATTCATTGTAAATAGCATGGATTTTGTGACAATGTTGTGATTTTTTTTGGGTCATTGACTATTTATTGTAAGTAATATAGATATGCGACGGGGCTGTAATTTTTGGGTTGGTTACTTATGCTGATCAGGTTGTAGTATCATTTGAACCGATTATTCATTGTAAGTAACATAGATTTGCAATGTTGTACTACTTTGTTGGGTCATTTATGTTAATTGAGTTCTAGCATCATTTTAATTGACTATTCATTTTAAGTAACATGGATATGCAACGTTGATGTGATTAACTGTCGGATCACCCATGTTATTTAGGTGGTAATACCAAGTCACCTGGTGATACTACCCACACATGGCAAGCATGAGAAATCATCCAAGAAAATCGTCTGTCTTCAAGTACTTAATCAGTTATGCGTAGAATGAGAAGAAGACTTTGTAGTAAAATATCAAAATCAACACAATTTTGAATAATGTTAAAAGATAGTAGAATAACTAAATAATTTGTACTTGGAGGGGAAAAAGATACAAGAGTTTACATATATTTGTATATAAATGTGCATGGACACATGGTTGTCAAATATGAAACGAAAAACCTAATACATGATTAGTTTCAAGGTTTTGCTTGCATGCCACTAGAAAACAATGAAATTGCTAAAATGCTACTCATAACAATGAAATTGCTGAAATGCCACTCGTAAAGCCAAATTTGCATGGATGTCACTCACAATAATCCTTATTTGCTTGAACACCACCCCAGCAAAAACTATTGCCATTCCGTCACAAACTTTGTTAAGTAAATACTAATTTATTCTGAAATTTTGCAAAACTGACACTAAACTATCTACAAATTACTAGTTACCTTTATTTATTTGTAGATTTGGTAAAATTTACTCACTCCTTCGTTTTCCCCTACAATCACATCCTTTCTCTTCTCACTGGCTTTTTTTCTCTCTTCTTGACCAAAATATTTATTGTTTGAGAAAAATTAACTTATATATATATTTAATTAGTAAAATACGACAATAATAATTTCAGACTTAATTAATATGTTCAAAGTCATAAAAATAGAATTGAAGAAATATTTGAAATGATTTTATCCATCATAGCATCGATACTCGCGTTGACATTCTACAATTGGACTTTTTATTTCAGCTCAAGATATGATCATTTTGAGGAATTTATACTCATACGATTATATATTAGGGATTTCTTCGTATATCCAATCCTTTTGAAATGTACACATCTTGTTTAATTCCTCCAAATACGAAAAGTCCAATACCCAAATTCAAAACAAATTATAATGCCATTGACATGAGAAATTCATTAGATTTTACATTTTGAAACTTGAACGATCTACAATGGCACTAGATGAGATTACACGATTAATAGTTGAAATTGTTACAGTCATATTTTACTATTAAGTATGTATAAAACTAATTTTTTACCCAAAAATATTTGGCCAAGAAGGGAGAGAAGAGAGAGTAAGAAGAAAAAGAATGTGATTGTAGAATGAAAGAGAGAGAGAGATAGAGAGAGAGAGAGAGTATTTTTTTGTCAAATTTACAGCCAAATAAAGATAATTAGTTATTTGTAGATAGTTCGGGGTTGATTTTCCAAAATTTTAAATAAATTAATATATATTTAACAGTGTTAGTGACAGAATGACATGAGTTTTCATTAGAGTGGTATAAAAGCAAATATGTTTTTTTTTGGGTTTTGCAAGTTGCATTTCCGCAATATTGTTATTTTAGAGTGGCATGCAAGAAAAACACTTAATTTAATCAGGAAATCTATAATTTATGTTGATCCTATTATTCGAAAAAATACGTACTTGATCACACATGTTGCCAAGCGAGTATTGTATACCCTCAAATAACTTGTCCACTCAATGACTTTCCTCCAAATACCCAAACATTAAATCTCATGATTTACTTGTTTAGGTTTTGAGATATGAATTATTGAGTTTTGGTACCTCTCACGAAAACTTAAAACTCAAACCTCATACTTAAAATAAGCAAATTGACTGAGACAATTGTGGGATGAATGTCTACATTTTGCGAGACACGAGTCATATTTGATGTTTCACAAAATGCAAGCTAAAAGCCAAATCTATCTCCACCCAAAAATCAAAGACCCAATTCCCAGAAAAGATTGTTGGAATGAGAAAACATGAGTTTTGAGGTTTGCTTAACTCAAAACTCATCTAAACTATAAAACTCAAGTTATCCAAATATACCCTAAAACATCCAATGTGTAGTCCCATTGAGAAGCAAATTCTATCTCATGCCCCTAATAAGACATTAATAATTTAAATTAACTCTACTATTTATTAGAAAAATGAGGATAGACGAGGGAGGTATTTTCTACATGGAAAGTAAAGGAAAAGGCTGCCCAATGAATCAAGCAAACATAGAAGAATACTATCTATTGTGCTACGTCAGCATAAATTTGTTTTGCGTAGCAAACACGACCAATAACGTTTCCTGTAACGACCAAACACAATATCAAACCATTGGTTCATTTTTTTATTTTGTTCTTTAAGGCCATCTTTCACCACAATCCTTTAATGGCTTAGTTGTCATCTGGTTATGTAAAGGTGGCATATTTCGTTATTTTTACGGGATTTTCTGTATCAGTGTCCTTCAAGAAATACTTTTCCATTTCAAAGTTCTCTTAGGTTACCTTGAATGTTTGTTATGTGAGTTATTTGGTTTTGAACCAATGGTCATTTTTAAGGAGTTTCTAATTGATTGTTATGTTTGGGTTTTATTATTTTTTAAATGAAATATATTTTCCTATTTATTACACTTTTGGATTAGCACTCTACTTAAAAGTTTTTTGTCAACAAATATGTAATTCTTAATTAAAACTATTACCTTCTTTTAATCATTTTTTTCCTTTTTTGTGTGTTTCCATGTCTACATAAAAATCTATTTATTTGTTTGTGAGTACAATATAGCTTTAACTTTATTATATAAACGTTATAAACTCGAATATGATTTTAGTATCTTTTTCTATTAATTGTGTTGAATTTTTATGTGTATTATTTGGTTTTAAACTGATTTTCATTTTGCTTGGAGGGATGGATTGCTAGCTTAGGGATCTACCCAAAGGGGGGTTCTCCCACTTAAAGAGAAGGTGGGGGATTTCATCACCCATTCCTTCGTCCCAAAAATCACACTAATACTTCGACGAGTACCGCCCTCGCCCTCACCACCACTAACAACAACAGTAATGCCCCCACAATCCCCACTTTTTAGAGGCCCTCCCACCCCTTCGCCAAGGATGACCTCCATCAGGGCATGTGCAACCACAAGCTCGGCTTGCTCAATGACGCCTTCGTCGGCTCCTTTGTCTTCGACGAGCATTACAACACCTTCCACAAGTACGGCTACACCACCAACCTATCTACAACATCCCAAACATGAAGATTCAAGAGAGAGAGATTCGAAAGGGAGAGAGATAAAAGAGAGAGGGAAAGAAAATAGAGAGATAGAGGGATGAGAAAAGAAAGAGGGAGTGTGAGAGAGAAGTTTCAAATATTGTTAGATTATACAAGGTAGATTTTGTAAAATTTATAGTAAATTAATGATTAATCTAACGCCGTTAGGGAAGTCGACTAATGAAGAGCCATTTTCAAAAGTTTAATGACAACCTGTATATTGTGTGTTTTGAGATGGCATATTCGATAATAGGTGTAGAGTGGGAGCCGTTGAGAATTATAGTCTTTGTAATGGCATACAAGCAATTAACCCATAAAAAATCTTAATCTAAAATCAAGTAGACATTGACTCCTAGGATTTGGGCGAACTTAGGAGAATCTCATTCTCGACGTCACGGCCTGAACGTTGTCATTTGCTTGGTTGCATTGAGACTTTTGGGACCTCCATCTATGGACTTTCTCATTCGGCTTTGTGACCTTCGTCGAGGCAGGTCAGGCATTTGGGAGTGTGGGGAGTCGCGTTTAGGCGTCATCTAGCTTAAGAACCCATAGCCAACCTAAGCATGTTTGAGCCATGTTTTGTAGATTAGGCTTCTACCCTCACCCGTACCCACGCTAGCTCTTATGGCTTCTTCTCTTCATACCCAAGTATTCTTCTCCTCTACTTCTATCGTTTAGTCTCCTCCCATTTACACATTCTCTTAGTGTTTTAAGGTCGAGTTGAGCATTTTTTTTGTGAGTTTGATCTCGTGGTGGTGGTGAGAGTAGTCTATTTGAGAGTGTTACTTTCGAGATGGATGGTTACATGGGCGATTATTCATTTCATTATTGGGATCAAGACCACTCTTCCTGGTATACCCAACCCATGTATCTTGGGATGCCTCAGACAAACACCCGCCATGGTTGGAACAATTTTAATTGTGTGGCTGAGCAATCTTCAGATTGGAGTAATATGAGAGAGACACCGACTGCTAGACCATAATCTAGTTGTGTCTGATCATATGTTGGTCAACAAACTGAGACATTACAAGAAACTTTGGCCTCTTTCATGCGTGCGGTAGAGGGTATGGCTGGATCGGTAGTTCTAGAAACCACGTCATATGACTAGAGTCGTTTAGGTGGTTAGGTGTTCGAAAAGTGTTCGCATGTTCCTCCCATTCCCGAATATGATGATGCCTTTTCCCAAAGTACCAGTACTAGAAAATAAGGAAATCCCGTCGGTTTTTATTCCCATATCACGTCGGTTGTACTATTCCAATATACCGACATCATAAAGGGAGACGTGAAACGGAGGGAAATATCACGTTAGTTTAATAACCGACGTGATACGCTAGGTATATCACGTCGGTTCCCGAATAACCGACGTGATATGCACCATATTTATCACGTAAATGTGGGCGTATATCCCGTGCAGATGGCCATATCAGTAAATTTATAACAAATAAATATATTTTTTCTTCTGAAAAGAGAACATATCACGTCGGTATCATGGAAAACCAACGTGTTATATACTATATCATGTCGGTTCTCCATAGAACCGACGTGATATAGTCGGGTTTCCATAGATCCGACGTGAAATACTCAGTATATCACGTCGGCTTTCCTCGACCCAATGTGATATACTTGGTATATCACGTTTGTTTTATGGCGAACGGACGTGATATAGTATATAACACATCGGTTCCCCATAGAACCAATGTGATATGTTCTCTTTTCAGAAGAAAAAATATATTTATTTATTATAAATCTACTGCTATGTCCCTGCACTAAACACATTCACAATCACATCACATTGACACAATCACACTCGCATCACTTTCACAATCACAATCGCATCACATACTCAATGTAATATAAGTGTCGACACTCAAGTCATTAAATCACAATCACCATTCATTTTAACATTCAATGTGTTCGATTTCCATTCGAGCAAAATAACAAGTTAACATTCAATGTATCGAGCAAACTAACAAGCATTCAATGTATCGAGCAAACTAACAAGTTAACATTTAATGTATTGAGGAAACTAACAAGCATTCGATGTATCGAGCAAACCAACAAGTTAACATTCAACGTATCGAGGAAACTAAGAAGCATTCAATGTATTAAGAAAACTAACAAGTTAACAATCAATACATTGTGGAAACTAACAAGTTAACAAATATCGAGTAAACAAACATTAATAATACCATCAACTTAGAAGCGTACTTGTAATGAAAAAAGAAGCTCATCTCTCACGTGTTTAGTCGAGCTCTTCTTGTGAAAATTGTTCAAGAGTTGTTCCAAATATCTACAAATTAAACAAAGAATTCCGTAAACATACGCCTTTATCAAAATAAGATATATTACTTCAATCTAGTGTAGAAACTATATATTTCCCCGCTTAAATTTCCCCCCACAAAACCGAACTCCAAATTGTTTTCCATATACCGCATGACATAGTACCCGCACTTCGTACTTCCGGTTTGTTTATGGTACTAAAATTAAGAAAAAATGTATATTACTAAACAACAAAATTAATAGAAAATATAATGCTCATTGTTTCCTAAACAAATAAATTACCCTACATTCATAGGATACCACGTTGTCTTCGTTTTTTGGCTTCTGTTTCGTCCCAATTGTTTATATATATCAATAGCTCTACAGAAATTGACAAATATCAATATTTTGTTGTAAAATCTAACTACAACGTATTTTCATGTTTTAAAATAGTAATTTAATAAATCTTACAATTGCACCAAGTCCTTCAAATCTTTCCTTGATTTCTCGGAAGCTAAATGATCAAACAAATATTCAGTATTTGTATCGAGACGAATAACAACTAACATCCAATGATCACTAGACAACATTCATTTAAAAAAACATAAGTATTTCATTTTATTACTACACGTATTATATCAAATAATTAGAAACATACCTCTCCCAATACGGTGAAAGATAATACATATTGTTCCCCTCAACCATCACATTCGCCATTGTTTGCGATCGGGTGTTGTCACTTTTTCGGTCGGGACGATTGAGCAATATTGGACAGAAATATCCAAAGTTCTTTCCTTTGGGCATTTGGTAAAGATATCTATATATCACAATCAATAAACATGATTTAAATATCAAACCTAAAACATAATCAAATATCATGAAAAAATAACATATATAAAAATGACTTACTTTAAAAGAACTTAAATGATTGATATACATAATTTTTCCATCTTCAAAAATTGCATGACATCACCAAAGATGACATATAATTTATCCAAAGAACTCATCATGGCATCGTGCTCGGGTTTATATTTTATGATATTATATAATATTAAACGTGTCATTACCCTGTTGTTTTGGACCAGAAATCATTAAAGATAATGATTGACATCATTTCATGCTTATATTTGTATCTTATATCCATTATCTTTCACCTAAACAATGCTATGTTACGAGTTTTATGTTTACTTTTCAGGAATAAATAGGTTTGAAGAGATGAAGCATAAAAGGACCCAAAAGCTAGGAAAAAAGACTGAATTGTGAAATCTGGGGACTGAGATGCAAGGGAGAATGACCTGAACGTAAGACAGAAGGACCTGAGAGCAAAACAGAATACTCCACACCATCATGGGGAGTATTTTAGCGATTCGATTTGGGTCGGAGCTCCAACAAACAATTTAAATGCATCCAAGACCAGCAAATATACCAAGAAAAGGCCACAACAAAAAGGAGTAGGATCTGAACCATATAAACCGTCAATTGGCGGTCCAAGACCATTAATTGGCGGTCCATTTTGGCCCAAATCTGCTAAAATTTCTCCAACACATGTATTAGAGGATGTTTAAGCTATTTTTGGTATCTGTTTAGTCCCACATCGGGGGATTGTCCAGATTTGCCTTTTTCAATGGCTATAAATAGAACTCTTCACCATCTATTGTAATGACTCCATGCTTGTGGCCATTCTCCCTAATTGAAGTGAAAGCCTTGAAGCAAGAAACTCAATGAGGGAGATGCTACTGGTATTGTGAGTTGATTGGCATCATTTCATGCTCATATTTTTATCTTATATCCATTATCTTACATCTAAGCAATGCTAGGTGACGAGTTTTATGTTTGAATTTCAGAAATAAAGAGGTTTGAAGAGAAGAGCCATGAAAGGACCCAAAAACAAGAAAAATGACTTAATTGTGAGACCTGAGGACCAAGATGCAAGGGAGAAGGACCTGAACGTAAGACAAAAGGACCTAAGAGCAAAACAGGAAACTCCACACCTTCATGTGGAGTATTTTGTCAATTCGATTCGGAGCTCCAACAAACCAAGTAGATGCATCCAAGACCAACAAATCCATCAAGCAAAGCCCACAACCAAAAGCAACGCGATCTGAAGTTTATAGACCGCCAATTGGCGGTCTTGGACCGCTAATTGGCGGTCCATATGGCCCCAGATCCGCTAAGCTTTCTCCTGGACTTGTATTATCATGTGTTTAGGCTATTTTTGGTATTGTTTTAGTCCCACATCGGGGGATTGTCCCGGATTAGCTTTTTCCATGCTTATAAATAGAATTGTTCACCTTCCATTGTAATTACCCATTGCTTGGTGACATTCTCTCTACTAAGGAGTGAGCCTTGAAGCAAAAACTCAAGGTGGAGAAGAATGCTACCTTCAATGTGAGTCATTTGTTAATAAAATAATTCTTCTAGTTTCTTTTAATCTTGTCTTTTAATTTGTGCATGTTTGTTTAGTCTTTCCTTTCCTTTTATGTTTCTTTAATACTTCTTGCCTTCTTAGTTAACTTTCATTTCAGTATTATGTTTTCTTTTGTTAATATAGTTAGTGTAATGAGTAGTGAGTAGTTCCATCCCCATTTGGGGGGTGGAGAAATATGTGATATAATCATGTAGTGTATTAAGTGTGTTATCTTTATCCCTTGAGCTTTATATGATTTCCATAACCATCTAATGGGTTTTCACTCTTATCTTTGATATGCTAATGCTCTTGAATGAAGCTTAGCTTATGCTTTCATTAGTGGACCTATTTTATGGGGAATGATAAGGTTAGGATATTTATGAATTTAATATTGGAAACACAATTTGTAGTGTATGTGCTCTTGTTGCCTTTACCTTAGCTAATGTATTGTATGTTTTAATGATGTAGTCTTATCTTAATTCATGTGGAGGCATAGTAGGGTCTAGTCTTTATACTTGAGTTCATGTAGCTTCATTCCAATTATTGTCTTGTATGTTTTAATGATGTAGTCTTATCTTAATTCATGTTGAGGCAAAGTTGGATGTAGTTTTATGATTTCATGCACTACATGTTGTGAGATGCTTAATGAACACACACACACACACACATCTTTATATTCACATCATTTCTCAACCCCCTTGGGGGTTTAGTTTTTCTTGCTTCTTTTCCATTTCCATTTGCATCTTAGTGTAGTTTAGTGTAATCAAACCAACCTTTCTTCCATTTCTTTACCTCTCGCCTTCGAACAAACCAAGTGTCGACACACCTCCCAGTGGACGACCCGTATTTGCCACCGCTCCAACGCGGCCGTGCACTTGCGGTTAAATATAAAACGAGATCAATCATGAGTCTCCAAGACCGCCAATTGGCGGTCCAAAATTGTCGGATCGTGTTGGAATTTGTTGTGGGCTTTGCTTTCTGGTATTGTTGGTCTTTGATGCGGTTACTCGACTTGTTGGAGCTCCGACCCGAATAGAATTGGTAAAATACTCCCCATGATGGTGTGGAGTATTCTGTTTTGCTCTTAGGTCCTTCTGTCTTACATTCAGGTCCTTCTCCCTTGCATCTTGGCCCTAGATCTCACCATTCAGTCCTTTTTCCCAGCTTTTGGGTCCTTTCATGGCTCTTCTCTTCAAACCTCTTTATTCCTGAAAACTAAACATAAAACTCATCACGTAGCATTGCTTAGGTGTAAGATAATGGATATAAGATAGAAATATGAGCATGAAATGATGTCAATCACCTACCTTGTCGATAGTAGGAGGTACTGGATCTCCGGATCTGGTATCACTTGCTGGGCATTGTGGTCCTCGTTGTAGGGAGGTGAGACGTGTCGTAGGCGTCGTCTAGCCTAAGGACCCATTGCCTTTCATTGTTTGAGTCGTGCTTGCTAGTTAGGCTTCTTCCTGATCCCTCTATCCACGCTAGCTTTAGGGATTCTTCCCTTCTCCTCTGAGTCATCTTCTTCTCACCTACTTCTACGTTTTAGTCTCCTCCCCTTTACACTCTCTAGTAGCGTTTTAGGGTCGAGTCGAGCACTTTTTGCGAGCTTAGCCTCGTGGTGGTGAGAGTGGTCGACTCGAGAGTTCTCTGTTGAGATGGATGGTTACATGGGCGACCATCCATATCATTGTTGGGACCAGGATGATTCTCCCTGGTACTCCCGACCCATGCATCCTGGGGTGCCTCAGACAAACACCCAGTATGGTTGGGATAATCGTAATTATGTGACTGAGCATTCTTCATATTGGGGTAACATGAGAGAGCCACCAGCCGCCAGGTCTTCTGGTCGGGTTGGATCATATCATGTCGAGTCAACTATCGCATCTGAGGCGAATTTGGATGCTCTCATGCGTAGGATTGAGAGGTTAGAGTTGGACCGAGCTCCTGTAGCTCAGTTCTCTAGTCTTGGGTGTAGTAGGTGTGGACTTACGGGCCATGATAACTTGGAATGCGCTTACGCTCCAAGGGTACTGAGCATGCAAATGTGATGTATCATTAGAGGTCCCGTAACGACCCGTACAATCACTCCTACAACCTGGGATGGCGTAACCATCCTAACTTCTCTTGGGGGCCTAGTGGGGATCACGGTCAGAGCTCGCACGCTCAACCTCAACCTCCACCTTATCAACCTCCATGCCCATCGGCGACCTACGAACCCCCACATCTATGGTCTCAGCACCATAATTACCAACCTACTCATGCCTCATCGTCGGGTTATTCCAACCAGACTCCACCACCCCAGCATGTTGACCCCAAGGACCCTTCTCGTGATCTGACCATTCAAGCGTTGCAAAGTACAATCAAGGCTTTGGAAATGCAAGTGATTCAAATGACACAACAATTACATGAGGAGGGTAATTTTTCTGGTCAACATGAGTGTTTATCTTCTGAAATCGAACCACCACCACATCCACAAATTCAAAGTACAATCTTTCAAAGTCAAACTCCTAGTCAGTCTAAAGGACTTGGGGTTTCAATTCACGATCACTTGGTGAACGATTCGATCCCAATTGAGAATAACATGGACCAACTTCTTTATGAGTCGGCACAGGATTGTGCCTTATCTTCTTGTCCCGTGGCCCTTGAGCCACATGATCTTATTGTTGTACCTCCTAAGGACTCACCTATGGTGGAGCAAGAGCTCCCTAGTACCCTCAATTTCAAACAACCTGATGAGAGTTTGCCTCTCACTATTGTTCCTGATCATCTTGGAAATGATGGAACATCAAACAACTACATTGCTCATGAGGGTATTAGGAGTTCCTTGGAGGATACTTTGGGTATGAGACCCACTTCCTATTCTCCTGGTGAGTTTGACATGCATAACGAGGTGCTTGACCTCGTTCCGACCCACCAGCCTGTTGGTTGGAGAGTTTGGATTGATGATCATAACTTCAGTTCCGCAACGGGAGATATTTTTCTTCCGTTGCCCCTTATTTCCCAAACTCTTGAGAGGTTCAAGCTCTTTCAGTTTGATCCTTTGAATGAGACGCCTTTGCATCCAATTCATGAACCTCTCATTTCATCTGGTGCTCTTTGTGAAGGGGGCCCACGCATGCGTATTCTGGCCCCGCGTGGTGTCATGTTCCCTATCCAAGTGCATTGACCCACTCTTGAGGTTCCCATTTGATGTCTTTTGACAAATGAAGATGGGAACTTATGTTTGTACATAGTTATTAAAAAAAAGTACAATAAAAGACTCCTTCAGTGAGCATCGATTGTTGTGAGTCCCAACCCTTGTGTATTTGGGCTCCATTTCTTTCACGTATTTGTATCCTTTCTTTAGCATCTCACAGGTTTTGAGGGAATTCGGGTTATGTCCATCAACATGACCTTGCACGTCTCTTTGTACTTCATGTTGGTGAGATCTCTCCTTGTTTCATGCATAGCTCCATGTAGTATCTTGCTCGCATTCATTGAGGACAATGCATGAAGTAGGTGTGGGGGGGTGTTTTACGTGTGTACATAGTTGAGTCTTTTCTTTTGATTTTGTTTTCTTTTGTTTGCATTGTTAGGGTCATGTTAGTGTGCTGCATTTAATATCGATATATCTGCTTGCCATGATCCTTGGGTGACTTGTCTTCTTTTGCTTGCCTAGTGCTTCAAAATTTTCACATTTCTTTCAAATTATTCATGTGTTTGTGAAAGTAAATGTTTTGTGGGTTTTGCGTGTGTTTAGCATGTGCAAAACCGTTGAGAGGCAAAGTAAAAAGAAAGCTCCCAAAATTGGAACTTGATGCATTAGGATATCTAGTACAGTGGCTTTAGGATTTATCGAGTCGTTAGGATGCACCCCAGTTTTCCTTTGGGGGTGAGTAATCATAGGGTTTCAGTGCTCAAACATTTAAAGAAGTTCACCCTAAACCTATTGAGTCAATAATTCGTGTTCGTTAACTTAAGGAAGTTTGTTGTAGTCAAGCACCCTTTAAATCTTGTTGTGAGACATTAAGTGTAGGGGTTTTGGTTCATGTGTAGATAAGAAATAAGTGAGTAGGTGTTCTCTCTTCTCGCACGGCTCCTATCACTCGGGAAAGTAGGTCTGAGGGGACTTTGTGCCTGGTGCTTTCGAGTCATCTGACTTGGGATGCGCCGACCGAACTCCCGTTACAGGGGTGGTAGGGATTGCCCTATGTGGAGATTTGGGGAAAGGTGTACGTGATAGTGTAAGTCCTCATGGGCAATGATGCACGAAACTCGACCCTAGGAGAATGAAGCTCCAACTAATAAAAAGAAAAAGAAAAAAAAGTGAAAAGAAACAAAAAGAAAAAAAAATGGTAATGCAAATAAGAATCTTAATGGACCTTACACTTTGTATCACTTGAGGATCTTGAGGTTGTCCATGTCTTTTCACTTAATTCCTTATTTAACTTGCACGAATGGTTCATTAGGCTAGGTGTGGACTAATTACCCATATAGAGTCGGCCCGTAGGATTACCGCGTCCATTGATCGACAAAATTTGTCCAACGAGTCGAGTGTCTAGATTGAATAATGCATCTTGTTCGGATTTTGTGGGTATATCCGCTGAAAACCCTCAGGAGACAACACTCCTCCTCCTTGGCAACAAAGAGGTTTAACGGCTTGTTGCACGTGCTAAGTGCAACCGTGATTCCTACGAAAGTGAGTTAGGATTTCTTGTTTCTCGTTTGCTTTTCTCTTTCTTTGTTTTGCTCGGGACTAGCAAAAACTTAGGTGTGGGGGTATTTGATTGGCATCATTTCATGCTCATATTTGTATCTTATATCCATTATCTTACATCTAAGCAATGCTATGTGACGAGTTTTATGTTTGAATTTCAGAAATAAAGAGGTTTGAAGAGAAGAGCCATGAAAGGACCCAAAAGCAGGAAAAGTGACTTAATTGTGAGACCTGAGGACCAAGATGCAAGGGAGAAGGACCTGAAAGTAAGACAGAATGACCAAAGAGCAAAACAGGAAACTCCACACCTTCATGGGGAGTATTTTGTCAATTCGATTCGGGTCGGAGCTCCAACAAACCAAGTAGATGCATCCAAGACCAACAAATCCATCAAGCAAAGCCCACAACCAAAAGCAACGCGATCTGAAGTTTATAGACCGCCAATTGGCGGTCTTGGACCGCTAATTGGCGGTCCATATGGCCCCAGATCCGCTAAGCTTTCTCCTTGACTTGTATTATCATGTGTTTAGGCTATTTTTGGTATTGTTTTAGTCTCACATCTGGGGATTGTCCCGGATTAGCTTTTTCCATGCTTATAAATAGAACTCTTCACCTTCCATTGTAATTACCCATTGCTTGGTGGCATTCTCTCTACTAAGGAGTGAGCCTTGAAGCAAAAATTCAAGGTGGAGAAGAATGCTACCTTCAATGTGAGTCATTTGTTAATAAAATAATTCTTCTAGTTTCTTTTAATCTTGTCTTTTAATTTGTGCATGTTTGTTTAGTCTTTCATTTCCTTTTATGTTTCTTTAATACTTCTTGCCTTCTTAGTTAACTTTCATTTCAGTATTATGTTTTCTTTTGTTAATATAGTTAGTGTAATGAGTAGTGAGTAGTTCCATCCCCATTTGGGGGTGGAGAAATATGTGATATAATCATGTAGTGTATTAAGTGTGTTATCTTTATCCCTTGAGCTTTATATGATTTCCATAACCATCTAATGGGTTTTCACTCTTATCTTTGATATGCTAATGCTCTTGAATGAAGCTTAGCTTATGCTTTGATTAGTGGACCTATTTTATGGGGAATGATAAGGTTAGGATATGGGTGAATTTAATATTGGAAACACAATTTGTAGTGTATGTGCTCTTGTTGCCTTTACCTTAGCTAATGTCTTGTATGTTTTAATGATCTAGTCTTATCTTAATTCATGTGGAGGCATAGTAGGGTATAGTCTTTATACTTGAGTTCATGTAGCTTCTTTCCAATTATTGTCTTGTATGTTTTAATGATGTAGTCTTATCTTAATTCATGTTGAGGCAAAGTTGGATGTAGTTTTATGATTTCATGCACTACATGTTGTGAGATGCTTAATGAACACACACACACACGCATCTTTATATTCACATCATTTCTCTACCCCCTTTGGGGTTTAGTTTTTCTTGCTTCTTTTCCATTTCCATTTGCATCTTAGTGTAGTTTAGTGTAATCAAACCAACCTTTCTTCCATTTCTTTACCTCTCTCCTTCGAACAAACCAAGTGTCGACACACCTCCCAGTGGGCGACCCGTATTTGCCACCTCTCCAACGCGGCCGTGCACTTGCGGTTAAATATAAAACGAGATCAATCATGAGTCTTCAATCAATAAAATTTTCTTTGTTTTGTGCTTCTTTTATTGTTGGTGCGTGTTTTAGTTTAATTGTCTTTTATTAAATCTAGCTTAGTTAATATGTCTTCTTATCTTAGTGTAATAGTTAGTGTAATGTGTAGTGAGTAAAACCAATCCCCTTTTGGGGAGTGGAGATGATTATCATATATGCAATTAAGGAAGGAAGGATGTTTATTTTGAAATGTGTTGATTAATATGAATGCATGCTTGCTTTTTAGAATAGAACACTTCACTAGATGGGTTTTGCCACAAGTTTTAAGACACCTCCCATATTTGATTAGTTTCTTAAATAACCACCTTGTGTTTATGAATGTTAATCAAAATAGGTTAGTGATTTAATTGATGGGTTTTGCCATGATAAGTAGACACCTCCCATACATGCAAACACTACCTACACTTGTGCCTATAGGAAGATATGCTTGCCTCCTTATTGTGTATGTGTAGTCACTCCACCCCCTAAGGGGTCTCTCTCTTACTGATTCCTGCATAGTATCAAATTTATCTAGCTTAGTTGAAGTATTTGTTAATCTCTTTCTTTCGCTTTTGCTTCTTCGAAGTTAGCGTAGTTTAGATTAGCATAAACAACTTTCTTCCACCTTTTTGTGCCACTTGATTTCTGATAAACAAGAGGCTGCTCACCTCCCTGAGGATGACCCGTACTTGCCACCGCTTCATCGCAGCCGTGCACTTGCGGTTTTAAATAAAACGTTCAACAGATAACATAATCTATTTATGTTTCATGCTTAACCCTGGAGGCATATTGTACATAACCAGTAGAACATGCCACGAACTATGAAGGCTAAAACTCCGGTAAAGATTCATTCCTTCAGTACACTGACCAAGTCTTAGATTTCTGGATTCTTGACCGAACACTAGAAAATATGAATCGATTTTCTTCCACTGCGGAGAATCTGTAGGATGTCGAAGGTTTTTCATTATCAGACAATCTACTGAAATCGGTGCAACACAGATACAAAGGTTTTTCATTATCAGACAACATACTACTAAATACTTGGGGTTTATCATCAAACTTATCAGCAACATCTCGAATCATATCATCTAATTGTTTGCATCATTAACATCTTGATTTGAAGGACTGTCAATTTCTTCCTTCGTACGTATTTCAGTCTCACCATGCCATATCCAACGTGTGTATCCTTCATCAAAACCTTTCTCAAACAAATGAGCCTTGATCTCTTTTACATCTCTTAAGACACATGTTAAGACACTTCCTATATGGACATAAGACTTTTCCCTCGTTTCTAAAATGCACATTCTTTTGTGCAAACTCTAGAAATTTATCAGCTCCGTACTCATACTCATCACTCAACTGACTTGCAAAAATCAAATTTCGATTCATTGTTATCTACACACCAACACAAACAATCGTAATACAAAATGAACGTAATATATAAGAATTTTTCAGATTTTCAGCAGAACCTCCCCTAAAATTTCTTATTAATAAAAAAAATCCTGTGAGAAAAAAGCACAAACAAGCCACAACTATATAACAAAAAAATCAATAAAATCATTCACTTTAGCAGTTATTTTAACACAAGTATATATTCATCACTTAAGTAATTATTTAAATAAGTAATGGTTGGAACTAATAGTTGATCATGCAGTAGGATGCATGCAAGGTCCAAATAAGATTCACAGGTAAGGTGCATTCTAAATAAAAACTCAAGTTGAAACTTACAACCCAAGACAAATATCAAGGTTCGAATACCCAACTAAGATTTGGAGAAACAATTAAGCCTAACTAAAAATAAAAAAACCTCACTGAACAATATTGGCAACTTGTGGTGTGTACTCATGTAGTACAAAACTCAATTGAAACAAGTAATAGGTAACAAAACTCAAACTTTGACATAAGAACATAATGTTAGTAAATATTTGGAACATAATGTTACTAAAAATTTCAAGTTGAGAGTGGACCTTAATCAAGTTGAGAGTCGTGCATGAATATTTTGGAGGCGTTGAGTTCGGAGGAGCGTGGTGACTACGGAGGACCTCGATGAGTTGTTGGTGGCCGGAGGAGTTGGGGAATGGTGCATTCGGGCGGAGGTGGTCGTGGGTGGTGAGTTGAGTCGGAGGTATTGCAGTGCGTAAAGGTGGTGGGGCAGAGGTGGTTTTGGTTATGGAGTTCGGTCGGAGGTGTTGCAGTGCGCGAAGATTGTGAGGCGGAGGTGGTCGTGGGTGTTGGCTTAAAGGTGGTGCGGTGTGGGTTGGATCGCATGATGTGTTGGGGTGAGGTCGGGCTAAAGGCTTCGTGGAGGTGTGGGTTTCGTGGAGGCATGGGTTCGTGGCGGCGGGTTGGGGCGAAAGAAATAAAAATTTGAGTTGTGTTTGTGTTAGGGCACGTTAAACAAGAAGATGGAATGGATTTTAAAAAAACCCTAACACTCGGTTTTGATGAAAACCAACTTGATAAGGCACCCCAAATACGTTTGTTTCAATAAAACCGACGTGACACGTTATCAAAATTATTTGGATTTTTAAAAAATAATAAAATAAACTAATCACGTCGGATTTCCTCCACCGACGTGACAATATACATAAAACACGTTGGTTGAACAATAACCGACATGGTATAGGTATATATCACGTCGGTTGTTGATCAACCGACGTAAATGTTACTATTTCATGTTGGTTGAAGAAAAACCAACATGATATATACTATATCACGTCGGTTGTTGTTCAACTGACGTGACAAGTTTGTTTCAAGTCGGGTTATTAATACCCGACGTGAGATGGCGACGTAATTCCCTATTTTCTAGCAGTGTACTCATTCTGACCCATATAAAAATCGCGTATAACCCAGAAAGGACATATTCATGGGGAAACCATAGAAATACTCAGTATCATATATCATGCCTGCCTTAGTATCCTCCCCCCAGATACCCAAAACTCTACCAACACCCAACTATCAATTGGACTCATTCTTAGCCCATGAACACCCAACCAAAAAAATTCCTAAATTCTGACTTTAGCCTCACAGTTGACCCCAAACTTGATTCCTTACAACAAGTCCTCTAAACGTTCATGGAAATCATGCAAAATTTGATGAAATACAACTGGAATTCCTTGCAAACTCCGGAAATACAAGAGAGTCAAATGACACAACAATTACGTGAACGTGAGGAGGGTGGCCTTTCTTGTCAACATGAGTATTCATCTTCTGATATCGAACCCCCACCACATCCACAAATTCAAAGCACAATCGTTCTAAGTCAACCTCCTAGACAGTCTAAGGGGCTTGGGATTTCAATTCACGATCACTTGGTGGACGATTCGATCCAAATTAATAATAACATGGATGAACTTGATTTTGAGTCAGCAGAGGATTGTGCCTTATCTTTTTGTTTCGTGGCCCTTGAGCCACATGATCGCAATGTCGTTCCCTTCATGGACTCACCTTTGGTGGAGCAGCAAGTCCCTAATACTCCTATCGTCATAAGAACTGATGAGGGTATTGGGATGTCTTTAGAGGTATCTTGGGTAAAAGACCCACTTTATGTTCACATGATATGTCAGGCAAGCGTAACAAGATTATTGACCTCGTTCCGACACACCAGCTTGTTGGTTCGAGTGTTTGGATTGATGATACACATTTTAATAACGCACGAGCGGAACTCTTCTTCCCTTGCCCAATTATTTCCAAATTCTTGAGAGGTTTGAGTTCTTTCAATTTGATCCTTTGAATCAGACGTCTTTGTGTCCAAATCATGAACCTCTCCCGATATCTTGTATTCATTGTGAGGGGCCCCACACAAGAGTATTTTGGCCCCACGTGGTGTCATGTTATCATTCCAGGTACATTGATCCACTTTCAGTTTCCCTTTCATTGCCCTTTAACAAACGACGATAGTTATTTAAAAAAAAAAGTTGTCATGGGTTCCACTCCTTGAGGATTTGGGATCCATTTCTTAATGTATTTGTATTCCCTTTTTAAGTATCTCACAAGTTTTGGAGAGTTCAAGTTTATGTCTATCTACATAACCATGAACTTCCGTTTACGCTTCACGTTGGTGAGATCTTTTCCTTTTCATGCATCAATCCTTGTGGTATCATACTCATTCATTGACGACAATGCATAAAGTAAGTGTGTGGGGGGTGCTTTACATGGGTGCAAAGTCCAGTCTTTTTCCTTTTCCTTTGGTTTTCTTTTGTTTGTATTGTTAGGTTCATGATAGTGTGTTGCAATTTACATTGATATATTCTTCTATACCATGATCCTTGGGTGAATTGCCTTCTTTTTCTTGTCAAGAGCTTTATATTTTCCATTTCTTTCAAAATCTTCATGTTTTTGCGAAAGAAAATATTTTGTGGGTTTTAACTGTGTTTAGTTGTTGCAAAACTGTTGAGAGGTGAAGTAAAAATAAAGCTTCCAGAATCGACTTGAACATGATGCATTAGGATATCTAGTACACCAGCTTTAGGTCTTATCTAGTCGTAAGGGTGCACCCTGGTTTCCCTCGAGGGCAGAGTAATCATAGGGTTTCAACACTCAAACAAATAAAGAAGTGCCCCCCCTGAACCTACTGACTTGAATAATTCGTGTCCGTTAGTATAAACAAGTTTGTTGAAGTTAGTGACCCTTAAACTGCTGTTGTGAAACCTTATGTTTTCATTTCTATCATTTTTCTCTTTCTTTATTTTTGCACGGGACTAGCAAAAGGTAAGTGTCGGGGTATTTGATTAGTAGCATATCATACATTGCATTCATTTTATATATCCTTTAGTTTACCCCATATTTGTGCTACTCGAGTGTTTGTTTGATGTATTTCAGGCTGAAACGCAAAAAAAGAAGAGAAAAAGACCTAAACGCAAGAAAAATTAACTGATTGGGAAGATTTGTGGACCTATTTGTAATGCCCAATGACTGGATTGAAAACACTGAGGGACCCAAGTGAAAACCCAGAGGGACCAAAGTGTAAAGAAATATATTGTGTCTCAAAAGTCCATAACTTGAGGAGTAAATCAACAATTAAAATCAAATCAGCTCGGGACAATGGACCAAGACTCAACAACACGTGCAACAAAGCAATATTAACCTGCTGCCAAAATTTTAAACTGATCAGAGGAACAAGATCCGCCAGTGGAGGATTTGAACCTGCCTTGGGTGGATGGTTCTGCTATGTTGATCTCATATTTTGGTTGCGGGTCGGGTTGTCTGGTCAGATAAATAAGCAACATCCAAATATGAGTTACATCTGTCTGATTGCGCCCATATCCATCCAAACCCTCTAATCTTCTATAAATAGACTTGTAATGCCTCCTTTCTTATTCTTCTTCCTTCCTCTCCTCCTTAGGTTAGTTTCCTTTCTTATTTAGTAGAATAGGTTTTATTTCTTGTTTATTAGATCGAGTAGGTTTTAGTTTATTGATTAGTAGTGTAGTGGAGGAGAAGATAAGAAACTTTGTAATATTGATTTTATTATTCAAGTCAATTTTTATGTTCTTCGTGTTGTTATCTTTCATTTGATGAAAATTTTATTCACTTGATTTGGTGAACTTTATTTTTATTTATTGGTGAGTTTTTTTGCTTTTGTTATTTTCTTGGTTATGGAGAACAACACTTCACATCACCACTTCACATCACCCTCATTGGGTGGTGGAGGGTGATGTGAAGTGTTGTTGTGTTGTATTAGTGTGTGCATTTAATCCAAATCTTGGAGCCTCACATGAATTCCATAGCCATTTTGTTGGGTTCCTCACTCTTACCTTTGATGTGCTAATAGTCTTAATGTATGCTTAGCACATACTTTGGTTAGTGGGCCCACTTTATGGGGGAATGATCAGGTGAGGATAAGAATGGGGTGGTAAAGAGATAAGGATGGCTTGTGAGAACATGTTCTCTTGTTAGCCTCATCTTAATTAATGTCTTGTATGTTTTAATGATAATATTACATCTTAATTCATCTAGAGACATAGTTGGGTTTGGTCATTATGGATTCCATGTTCTTTATGTCATTAAACATGTAATCATGTGGTTGTCTTAGTCATCATCTTGAGTAGTACTTTGTATGTTTTAATGATGGTGATAAATCTTAATCCATGCAAAAACAAACTTAGGATTGTGGCATTATAAGATTTCCATGTTATGCATGGCATGAGCACTAAATATTACACATACACGAATACACATCTACACTTTTGCATTCATTCTCCAACTCCTATGGGATTCGTTTTTTATTAGTCGTTATTGTTTTGTGTCGTGTTTGCTGTCTAGATTAGGTACCCTCATTCTCCTCTCCTTTCCCACTCGAGTATGGTAGTCACAATAACACTCACAACTCCATGAGGTTCGACCCATATTTGCCATGTCTTCACCAACGTCGTGCACATACGGTTATTAAAACGATCAATGAAATACAATATGCCATTTTTAGGAGGAACCTCTTTGGAATAATCATCAAAACACAAAATTGGCATAAAATAAAAGTTCATAACTTATTTGGCAAAATATAAGGCACAAAAATGACACCTTCAATACCGTCTCTGTTAAGGAAGAAATGGTATTGTGGTTGTCGATTTCATGGGAAAAAACATCATCAAATATACCATTTCATAAAAGGAAAAATGGTATTTGGATATTGGTTTTCCTATCATAAATGATAAAACCCTCGCCCATATAAAAGTGCACCAAATCGATTTTGCTTTATGAAAAATCGATTTGGTGCACTTTTTTTATTTTGCTTTACATTAAAACCATTAGATACTTCGGTAAAGTGATTTTATTGTTGTTGTTGTTGTGTTTTGTGGAAAATATTTTTGATATTTGATGTTTCTGTTGTTTGAGTATGAATTTGAATTTTTAGGTTGCTTTTTAATTTCTTTTCATTTCATGTATGATTGGTACATTTTGTAGAGTCCCGATAATGAGTTCCAATACGAGTTTTGTACTAGTTTTTTTTGTTGAAGTTGTCCATTTCAGATACAGCAATCCAGAAATCGAAGGAGGTTACAGAAGGATGATGAAAGTTACCCGTGAAATTTGATTTGATGAGTTATGTGAAAAAGGTTGCGCACTTGGAGGTTATCTAACAGAAGGGTTTGATCTATAGTTAACATGCAAGTGACCACCATATGGAAAGTGTGACTATGTTGATGTATTTGATGATCAAAATACGGAAAATGATGTTATCTTCTTTTGATAGCATGCAAACTGTTGTATTAGTTGTTCAAAAACAACCCAATTTTTTGCAAACAAGTCAATTGAGGATTCTCAGGCAATGCCACTAACACGTAGCCAAAAGTAAGCATGTCCTTCATCCCCAACTCCTAACTCTGTATTTGTGCCCTCACATGACACATTAATGGATTTTGATCATCATGAAGTAGACATAGTAGAGCCAGAATCAAATGATAGACAAGTTGAAGAGGCAGACATTGATGAGACAAATGATGGTGACACTAATGGTGAGATGAAGGTCAAGAGATAGATATTGTTGATGTAGACCCAACACCACTTCCAAAGATGCAGAACAAGTTTTATCATATGGCAGATGCAGTGAATCAATAACCAAATAACGACGTACATGAAGCCATCATTAACAATGATTTGCCACCATTGCTACCACTCCCAGATTTGAAGCACTTCCCATACATAGATCCTTACGAGAATTGGATTCGAAATTCAGTGATTGTGGATGTCGAACACCAAAATGGTCCACTCAATGAAGTTATTAACTCTAAAGATGAACATCGGTATTGGTTCCATAGAACTTTTGCAACCAAAAAATATTTTCTAAATCATTTAAAAGTTTGCCATTTGTGAAAACAATTCAATTTAAAGTAATAGTGTTTGGGAAGAAGTTATTCACAACTTGTTGTTTGATGAAAGGCTACGATTGGCATCTTACAATGGAAAAAACTAATGTTTTGAAGTGAAGAAATATATATATATATATATTTATATCTGACCACACCTGTAGTAATAATAAACTTTTGGATGACCATGTGCAGTGTGATGCAAGTTTTCTTTGCAACATTATTCTTCATGCTATTCAAACAAACATCACTATCACCCCTGTAGGAATTCAAGCAAGAGTGAAGGCCAATTACTTCGTCAACATTTCATATGATAAAGCTTGGTATGCCCTGAAGAGATACTTTATAACCAATATTTGCATCATCACATAGTTGTCGAGATTCAGACGGCGATTATAAATCCTGAAGATTGAGTGATTTCAGCGAGTTTTTTTTGTCTTTTGCAGCATCCATTGAATGTTTAAAACATTGCATAGACAAGCATTTGTTCAGCAAGTTTCAGGATACCCTTCTAGTTATTATGAGTATTAATGCAAACTCTGTTTATTTCCATTGGCATATTCAGTGGTTGAAAAAGAATCTGGAAGCTCATGGAAGCAATTCTTAAGTATATTGGTGAGTAGACTTTGCACATGAGATGGTTTGTGCATCATCAGTGACGGATTTTGAGGCCTTACTAATAATGTTTAAACATTTTCCCCCTGAGCGGGGTCATGTTTATAGATTTTGTTCATGACACACGAGAACAAACATGGTGAAACACGGCCAGCACAAGAACCAGGAATTGCAAAATAATTTTTGGCGTGTCGGTGTAGCTCCCCATTAGTAGAAGTTCTAAGAGCTTATGAAATATATTGAGACCAATCACCCAAAGAGATTCAAGTTGCTCAAAGAACAGGAGGATATTTTGTAATGGGCATTGAGCCATGATAAAGATCGACGCTTTGGTGTAATGACAACAAACTTGTTAGAAAGCTTTAACAATGTCTTTAAGCATGTACGTGATCTAGGTGCAGAAATGCAGGATGCGGATTGGATGCAACAGGGCACCGCATCGAACATATGCGGGATGTGGATGCGATGTGGGTGCATATGTGGTTTGCAATTTAATAATTAAATAATATACATACACATATATTAATTATAAGTTATATATATATAACTAAAAATTTAGGTAAAAATTTGAATAATTCCTAACATCAATAATTCAACATTAAACAAAACATGACTTCCTCGAATGGTATACTTCTTCGTCATTTATGTCATCTTGAGAATCATATTGAACTTCCTCGAATGGTAGACTTCTTCTTGATTCTAGATCTTCATTTTCTCCCGAGGCCATTCCAACCATATCCAATGAAAAATATTCCTCTTCAGGGACACTATCAACATCATCTTTTCCACGAGAAGTCCACTTGTTGATATGGTCTTTCTCGTTTGAAACAATAGGATCGATTCCCTTTTCTTTCTTATGTTCAAGCAACTTTGCATTGAAATGAACATAAACCAAGCCATTCAATTTCTTGACTTCAAGGCGATGTCTCTTTTTAGTGTGGATCTGCAAATGCAAGACTTTCTATCAAACGAAATACACAACAGAAAATGCTTAAAAAATTAAATAATCAAGTAAATAAACATTACTCCTTCAAAACAACTCCAATTTCTTTCACATCCAGAAGAGCTTTTAGTCAAATTAAAAATTTTGGTTGCATGACTTGTAAATTAGGCATTTCCGATCCATACACCAACTACCAATGTGCTATTTTGTCGATTATTGTTCGAGTCACCTAACATGGTAACTCAAGTCCAAGACGCAACCAATCACAGAATATAACAATAAAAGTAAGAATCAACTAAACTATGTATGTTAAGAGTTAAGAATGCTAATGTAAATTCCATAAATGTGCTTAGTAAACTTGTGCTTTTTTGTGATTCTAGATTTTAATTATCAATTTCAACTACAATGAACAAATAATTGAAAATCTACTATTATATTTAAAAAATCATTATGCCATTTAAAGTTTCATAAGAATTCATAACCCAACAAATATTAAAAAAAGATACAGATCATTGAAAATGTACTATTGTATTCAGCAGAAATCATTATACCATTTAAAGTTTAAGAAGAATTAAGAACTCCAGCAAATAATCAAAGACATTCGTCCATACTCCATAGTGTCTTAAACACTCAAACGTTTCCAATCACATGCAAGCAAAGTAAGGTTAAGAAATCTTACCCAATCTGTCGGCAGCCAACTAAGTCTTGGTCTCCGCGTGGTCCGTGACTCTGAGCCAGATTTTGACTCGTGGGATTGGAGTGGGGCGAGGTAGGGAACTGTGGGAGTGAGACGGCATGGTGTTGCGATTAGGTTGGGCGGCAGGCCAGTGGGACGAGAGGCGCAGGACAACCGAGTGTTGTGAGGCAAGAATCAGGAGTGCGAAGTGGTCAGGATTTGGTAGGGTCGTATAGATTGTCGGCGAAAGGGTTTTAGGAGTCAGAATTTTGGGAGACTTGGCGTTGACACGAGAGGGAGTCAGGAGTGGGGAATTTGGGGATGTTTTTTTGTTTGTAAAATTGGTTAAATGTTTTTTTGTTTGCAAAATAAGTGAAATGGGTAATCGGATATTCAGATATCTTCTGGATCTGGACCCAATTAAATTGAAATCTTCCTATCTAATATGCACCGCATATGCAGGTCACAATGTGGTCCACATATAGGAGATTGCATCCTAGGATGCGATGCGGATCTCGGCTGCATCACACCCGCATCTGCACATGCGACCGCATCGAGCCGCATTTCAGAACATTGTACGTGACCTACCACTTTGCATCCTGAACATGATGACTTATTTATGGTTCATTACATATTTGTGACAAGAAGTAGACTTGGCAATCATGTCCTATTGTGTACTTTTTGTCATGTTTTTTTACGTGTGCTAGCCAATTCATCCATACAAACATGACACAAAACTATTTTATGTATGATTGACATCATTTCATGCTCATATTTGTATCTTATATCCATTATCTTTCACCTAAATAATGCTATGTTACGAGTTTTATGTTTAGTTTTCAGGAATAATTAGGTTTGAAGAGATGAAGCATAAAAGGACCCAAAAGCTGGGAAAAAGGACTGGATTGTGAGATCTGGGGACCAAGATGCAAAGGAGAGGGACCTGATCGTAAGACAGAGGGACCTAAGAGTAAAACTGAATACTTCACACCATTATGGGGAGTATTTTGACAATTCTATTCGGGTCGGAGCTCCAACATGCGAAATAGATGCATCAAATACCAACAAAGCCTTCCAGAAAAGCCCACAAGAAATTCCAGAGCGATCCGGACACTGTAGACCGCTAATTAGCGGTCCAAGACCGCTAATTGGCGGTCACTTTTGGCCCAAATGCGCTCAAATTTCTCCCGCACATGTATTAGAGGATGTTTAGGCTATTTGTGGTATCTGTTTAGTCCCACATCGGGGGATTGTCCCGGATTAGCTTTTTCCATGCCTATAAATAGAACTCTTCACCTCCTTTTGTGATCACTCCATATTTTAAGTGGCTATTCTTCCTACTAGAAGTGAGGCCTTGAAGCACACACTAAAGTAGGAGGATGCTACTTTTAATGTGAGTCATTTTAATACAAGTTTTCTTTATTATGTTGTTTGTTTTATGTTTCTTGTTTTGCTTTGCTTAATCTCATTTCATTAGTTTTATTAGCTTAGTTAATATGCTTTCTTTGTTTAGTTTAATAATTAGTGTAATGTTTAGTGAGTAGTTCCATCCCCTTTGGGGGGTGGAGTAGATGTACATACATGCATTAGAGAATGGGATGAATGCTTTATTTTTGACGTGTTGATAAAACATGAATGTATGCTTGCTTGTTTAGGATAGAATTTATAACTCGATGAGTTTTGCCAAAATGATTAGACACCTCTCATGCTTGTTTAGGTTCTGAAATAAACACCTTGCATATGTAAATGTTAATCAACTAAGTTGGTGAATAGATTGATAGGTTTTGCCATAACATTTAGACACTTCCTATGCTTGATAAACACCACCTTCATGTGCTTAAAGAATGTATTCTACACCCACCTCTTTGCTTGTGTGCACTCACTCCACCCCTTAGGGGTTTTTCCATTTCTGTATTCCAGCATTCCTCCTTTGTTCTTAGCTTAGTTGTTAGTTCATTGATTGCTTCTTTCGTTCGCATTTCATACTTCTTAGAGTAGTTTAGTGTAGAGTAGCATAATCAATCTTTCTCTTCCCTATTTTGCCACTTGATTTCTGATAAACAAGAGGCTGCTCACCTCCCTGAGGACGACCCGTACTTGCCACCGCTTCATCGCGGCCGTGCACTTGCGGTTTAAATAAAACGTTCAACAAGTTTTTGGCGCCGTTGCCGGGGAGGTGCCAGTCCAGACTCTTGTTTGGACGATTCGAGTGGATTTAATTTTTGTTTTGTAGTTTGTCTTTGTTTCAGGAGACTTGGAGTGGTCAGGAGGAGCACCTGGAGAAGTTTTGAAGCAAGCTGAGCACTGTAGACCGCCAATCAGCGGCCTGAGACCGCCAATTGGCGGTCTGGTAAGCTCTGTTTGCTCTCTTATTTCTTTGGTCGGTTTTCATAATTGATGTAGTGATCTGGGATTTAATTTTGCATGTTTTGACTTATAGTTTGTTCCCAGATCCATAATCAACCTCCTTTAAGCAACTTGGACCCTAAAACTCAAAGCAAAAGATTAGGCATTCTTTTTGTTTAGGCCATGCATCATGTATGTGACTTAGGCATTTAGATTGTCTTTTATCTTAGCTTTATTTTCTGTTGCTGAGAGCTGGCGTGAGGTACGCACCTTCTACTCTCATTCATGCATTTCGTATGAACATGCATTAGTTAGTAGGAAGTGCATTGAAACAAGTGTGAGTTGAGCGTTTTGTTTGAGAGTTGATTGCTAGATTAGGACTCCAAAACGCTACTAAGGAGGGGCTGTCCCATAAAAGATAAGGTGGGGAATTTCATCACCCTTTCCTTCGCCCCAAAAACCACACTAATCAAGAGCCTAATTTTAAAATCAAGTAGACATTGGCCTTAAGGAATTCGGACGCATTGGGAGAGTGATCCGGTCCCGACCGTCATGACCTGATCGGCGTTGCCCACTTTGTCGATAGTAGGAGAGACGAGATCCCTGGATCTTGGCTCACTTGCTGGGCTTTGTGGTCCTCGTTGTAGGGAGGTGAGGCGTGTTGAGGCCGTGTGACCTCGCAGTTAGGCGTCGTCTAGCTGTAAGGACCTATAGCGACCTTAGGATAGCTTGAGCCTTGTTTGCTTGTGTGCTTCTACCTGTACCCATCCGCCGTAGCATAAGGACTTCTTCCCTTCTCTCCTGAGTCATTCTTTCTCTCCTGTGTTCCCCCGTCTTTTCCTCTACGCACATTCTTTGTTAGAAAAAAAAAGAAAGAAAAAAAAAGTTTTGTTTTGTGTGTGTGCACCTTTGTGCATGCTTTCGTGGACACGAGACGAGAGTGGTCATTTGACGAGGAGCGTTGTCAATCCAGCTTCGGTCATCGATTTCTCGACACCTCCCTCCTCTCGTGTCGCACGTAGTTCGGGTCCAATGGCTGCTAATTTCCGTGAGGAGGAGCAGTTGCTGGACCCACCTATTCCACCTGTGCTTCCAGTTGTCGTTCCCATACCTCTTCGTGATCGATGCTACCCGAGCCGTACCGCTCTACCCTCATGCATCGTATTACCAGAGGCTAATGGGAACCATTTTGAGGTTAAGCCTCAATTCATTTCCATGCTCCCTCATTTCACTGGGAAAGGTGACCCCTATATCTTTCTCAGGGAATTTGAGGAGGTCTGTGCTATGTTCAAGCTGCAACAACTTAGCACAGACTCCATCCATCTTAGGCTTGTTCCTTTTGCACTAAAGGATGAACCAAGAAGTGGTTGTACAGCAACCATGCGAATTCCTTTAGGACTTGGGATGAGTTTCAATCTGCATTCGTCAAGAAGTACTTTCCTAATCATCGGACTCAAAAATTGAGGAACGAAATCCATTCGTTCTATCAACATGAGACTGAACCATTTCATGCATATCTTGAGAGGTTCAAAGAGCTACTATACTCGTGCCCTCACCATGGCATTGAGTTGTGGCGTCTTTGTCAGATTGTGTATGAGGGTCTTCACATCCCGTCCAGAACGCTCCTTGAGTCCATGTGTCAAGGAGAGTTCTTGGGAAAGGATGAAAGGGAGGCATGGGCCTTCCTAGAAGACCTCGCTGAGAAAACCATGCAGTGGGAGAGTGTAAGGGAACCACCTGCATCATCTAGCATAGGAGCGAGGATCGCGAATGCAAACTCAACTAGATCGGGTTCCGCATTTGCTATCGATACCACTACGGCCACCGAGGCGCGTATGGCGGCCTTAATGCGCCGTATGGACTCGATTGAGCTCTAAAACCAACAAAGTGCACCTCACATGTCTACATCTGGTCCAGTTCCCTGTCATTCATGTGGTAGGATAGGTCATGTAGAAAGCGAGTGTGAGTCCATTCCTCCTGAGATGGAGCATGTCAACGCCGTCTATGATAGAGCCAGGAATGACCCATACTCATCATCTTATAATCCTGGACGGAGGAACCACCCCAATTTTTCATGGAACCAAACTAATGCCCCGGGTGGTCCTCCAAACTCCTCGAGACCACCTTACCAATCACACCAACCTCCCATGCATGCGCATTCCTATCAGCCACCCCAAGCGCAAACCACCAATCAATCGGGTTTCCCAAATTCCAATAATATGGAAACCCGATTCAATTCGCTTGAGACCTTGACTCGTGGACTTGAAAACTCAATGAAAATTTTTATGTCAACCACGAGTCAAGTTCTCACTTCAAATCAGCAGACCATCAAATCTCTAGAGCTTCAGATGGGCCAATTGGCTCAGTCTGTACATGAAAGAGAGAGATGGTCTTTTCCTAGCCAGCCTGAGGCTAACCCCCGCATGTACCAACAACAACAAATGCAAAATGAGAATGTGGTACCTCGGGGGAGGCAAGTGAACCATGTGGAGGAACCTGTTCACCATGTCAATTCCATTGTGACCTTAAGGAATGGAAAACAGGTTGACAATCACATTTCCTTGCCACACCCACCACCATCTATGCAGCCCCTCAGTGGGAATGGTGGTGAAGAAGAAGCTGAGGGTGAGGGTAATACACCAAAGCTTTCTTCTCAGGCACAGCAGAAAACCAACCTGCCAAAAGCTCCTTATCCATGTAGGTTAAACAAAAAGCAGAGTGACAACATGGACAAGATATTAGAGGTATTTAAGCAAGTGAAGGTTAACATCCCCTTGTTGGATGTCATCCAACAAATACCTCAATATGCCAAAGTGTTGAAGGATCTCTGCACAACCAAGAGGAAGACCAATGTTCCTAAGAAAGCATTCTTGGCTGCAAATATCAGCTCACTTTTGTCCAATCCCACCTACACAAAATACAAGGACCTTGGGTGTCCTACTATTCAGTGTACGATAGGGGACACTAGACTGAGCAATGTTTTGCTTGATTTAGGATCAGCGGTCAACCTCCTCCCATTCTCTGTTTATCAACAGTTGAACTTGGGAGAATTGAAACCAACTAAGATCACCCTCCAATTGGCGGATAGATCCATTCGTATTCCCATGGGGATTATCGAGGATGTGCTTATCAAAGTTGGAGATTTTATATTTCCAGTCGATTTTGTTGTCCTCGATACCAATCCTGTTGCGAACACCCACTCTCAAATACCTTTGATTTTGGGTAGACCATTTCTGGCAACCTCCAATGCTTTGATTAATTGTAGAAATGGTCTAATGAAGCTCTCATTCGGTAACATGAGTGCCGAGTTTCATGTGTTCAACTCTGGTAGGCAACAAGAACCCATGGATGAACCTTTAAATCTCAATCTCATCCGCCAATTGGAGAAAGCACCACAAAACCAACGAACACCTCTAACACCAATGCAGGCCGTTGAGAATGTTTGTAGGCTCAGCGAAGACTCATTGCCTGTCTTTGCAATGCAACAAAGTGAGCTGGCCTCGAACATGAATGTCCAAAGGGAGTGTTCGTTGCATGATTCAGTTGAGAGTACTAGTGAGAGTGAGACACCTCACCATATGCCTAGACCAGAAGGTGTCTCTACCTCATGTCCCATGGCCATTGAGCCATTTGAGCTTCATATTGACTCCAACAAGGACCCACCTATGACCGAGCTTATGCTTGATGATCTAAGTGATGGTGGGAGGTCCTTGTTGGATTACTTGGGGAGAAGCCCCATTCTTAGTGATGTAGGTCTGCTGCACCCATCGAATGAGCTTGAGGAACTCATTCCGATGCACCCGCCTATTGGTTGGAGGGTTTTCTTCGATGAGCAATTAAACCCTAGTGAGGCAACACAACTTCATTCTTTGTTGCCCACACCCAGCCAATATCATGAGGGGTTCGAGCCTTTCAGCTTTGACCTTTCACCGCTCATGACACCTCAGAGTACCAGTGGAGTTTGCCCATCTCGGCAAGTCTCTGGTCCTCCTGACTTGATGTTCTCATTTGATGTTCCTTGACCAAATGATTATGAGAATATCTTGGTTGATGTATATATCTTTAAAAAAAAAAAAAAAAAAACAACGACGACAACAAAAAAAAAAAACAACAAAAAAGAAGAAGAAGTGTGTAATAAAAGACTCCTTCAGTGAGCATCGATTGTTGTGGGCCCCAACCCTTGTGTACTTGGGCCCAATCTCTTCATGTATTTATCTCCCTTCTTCAGCTTCTCACAGGTTTTGAGGGAATTTGGGTTTGTGTCCATCAACATGACCCTGAACGTCCCTTTGTACTTCATGTTAGTGAGATCTTTCCTTTTTCATGCATGTATCCATGTAGTATCTTGTTCACATTCATTGAGGACAATGCATGAATTAGGTGTGGGGGGGTGTTTTACGTGTGTACATAGTCGAGTCTTTTTCCTTTGGTTTTATTTTCGTTTGTTTGTACTGCTAGGGTCATGTTAGTGTGCCGCATTTAACATTGATATATCTGCTTGCCATGATCCTTGGGTGACTTGTCTTCTTTTGCTTGCCGAGTGCTTTAAAATTTTCACATTTCTTTCAAAATCTTCATGTGTTTGCGAAAGAAAATGTTTTGTGGGTTTTGCGTGTGTTTAGCATGTGCAAAACCGTTGAGAGGCAAAGTAAAAAGAAAGCTCCCAAAATTGTCTTGAACTTGATGCATTAGGATTTTTGGTTTACTGGCTTTAGGTCTTATCGAGTCGTTAGGATGCACCCCGGTTTTCCCTCGGGGGGCGTGTAATCATAGGGTTTCAGTACTCAAACATTTAAAGAAGTCCACCCTAAACCTAGTGAGTCAAATAATTCGTGTCTGTTAGTATAAGGAAGTTTGTCGTAGGCAAGGGCCCTTAATCTCTTTTTGTGAAACTTAAGTGTAGGGGTTTTGGTTCCCATGTAGATAAATAAGTGGTGTTCTCTCTTCTCGCACGGCTCCTATCACTCGGGAAAGTAGGTCTGAGGGGACTTTGTGCCTGGTGCTTTCGAGTCATCTGACTTGGGATGCACCGACCGAACCCCCGTTACACGGGTGGTAGGGATCGGCCTATGTGGAGATTTGGGGGAAGGTGTACGTGATAGTGTAAGTCCTCATAGGCAATGATGCATGAAACCTGACCCTGGGAGAATCAAACACCAACCAATAAATGCTCCAAAGAAAAAGAAAAAAAGAAGAAAAAAAGGAAAAAAAGAAAAAAAAAAGTCAAATAAGAACCAAAATGGACTTTACTCGTTGTATCACATTCAGAAGTTAAGGTTGCCCATGTCTTTCACTTAATTCCTTAGTTAACTCTCACGAATAACTCATTAGTCTAGGTGTGTGGACCAATTACATATATAGAGTCGACCCGTAGTATTACCGCATCCCATGATCGACAAAATAAGTCCAACGAGTCGTGTAACTAGATTGATTAATGCATCTTGTTTGGATTTTGTGGGTATATCCGCTGAAAACCCTCAGGAGACAACACTCCTCCTCCTTGGCGACAAGGAGGTTTAACGGCTTGTTGCACGTGCTAAGTGCAACCGTGATTCCTACGAAAGTGAGTTAGGATTTCATGGTTTTCGCATGCTTTTCTCTTTCTTTGTTTTGCTCGGGACTAGCAAAAGTTAGGTGTGGGGGTATTTGATTGACATCATTTCATGCTCATATTTGTATCTTATATCCATTATCTTTCACCTAAATAATGCTATGTTACGAGTTTTATGTTTAGTTTTCAGGAATAATTAGGTTTGAAGAGATGAAGCATAAAAGGACCCAAAAGCTGGGAAAAAGGACTGGATTGTGAGATCTGGGGACCAAGATGCAAAGGAGAAGGACCTGATCGTAAGACAGAGGGACCTAAGAGTAAAACTGAATACTTCACACCATTATGGGGAGTATTTTGACAATTCTATTCGGGTCGGAGCTCCAACATGCGAAATAGATGCATCAAATACCAACAAAGCCTTCCAGAAAAGCCCACAAGAAATTCCAGAGCGATCCGGACACTGTAGACCGCTAATTAGCTGTCCAAGACCGCTAATTGGCGGTCACTTTTGGCCCAAATGCGCTCAAATTTCTCCCGCACATGTATTAGAGGATGTTTAGGCTATTTGTGGTATCTGTTTAGTCTCACATCGGGGGATTGTCCCGGATTAGCTTTTTCCATGCCTATAAATAGAACTCTTCACCTCCTTTTGTAATCACTCCATATTTTAAGTGGCTATTCTTCCTACTAGAAGTGAGGCCTTGAAGCACACACTAAAGTAGGAGGATGCTACTTTTAATGTGAGTCATTTTAATACAAGCTTTCTTTATTATGTTGTTTGTTTTATGTTTCTTGTTTTGCTTTGCTTAATCTCATTTCATTAATTTTATTAGCTTAGTTAATATGCTTTCTTTGTTTAGTTTAATAATTAGTGTAATGTTTAGTGAGTAGTTCCATCCCCTTTGGGGGGTGGAGTAGATGTACATACATGCATTAGAGAATGGGATGAATGCTTTATTTTTGATGTGTTGATAAAACATGAATGTATGCTTGCTTGTTTAGGATAGAATTTATAACTCGATGAGTTTTGCCAAAATGATTAGACACCTCTCATGCTTGTTTAGGTTCTGAAATAAACACCTTGCATATGTAAATGTTAATCAACTAAGTTGGTGAATAGATTGATAGGTTTTGCCATAACATTTAGACACTTCCTATGCTTGATAAACACCACCTTCATGTGCTTAAAGAATGTATTCTACACCCACCTCTTTGCTTGTGTGCACTCACTCCACCCCTTAGGGGTTTTTCCATTTCTGTATTCCAGCATTCCTCCTTTGTTCTTAGCTTAGTTGTTAGTTCATTGATTGCTTCTTTCGTTCGCATTTCATACTTCTTAGAGTAGTTTAGTGTAGAGTAGCATAATCAATCTTTCTCTTCCCTATTTTGCCACTTGATTTCTGATAAACAAGAGGCTGCTCACCTCCCTGAGGACGACCCGTACTTGCCACCGCTTCATCGCGGCCGTGCACTTGCGGTTTAAATAAAACGTTCAACAATGTACAAAGACAAGAAACAGAAACACGGCCCAAATCATTTCATGGCTTCTGAAATTAATCAAATATTTCATGTATGTACGGGATTTGATTAATTTCAGAAACCAGAGGTTCATTTCAACTTAAATCAATTATTTTTTTCAAAGGACTCAAGGAGAAAGTCTCATTCAAATGGTTTGAGAGGTTAGCAAAAGTTTCTAACCTTTCGTAACCATGTCGTGGGAAGTGCATGTTGGATTTAGCCAATGTGGGACTAAATAACCTACACATTGTACAATTTTATGGAAAGCCAATATATGTAGAAAACGTTAAAAGTAATAATATCTTTGTTAGCTTCATGGTTTGCTCTACCTCTAGATCTCACACGTGGTCTCGCGTTCGAACCTTTTATGGCTCATCTTCTTATGTTTTTTCAAAATAATTTTGTTTCCAAATACAAAAAAGACAAGGGGGATCAAACTTGGCGTCTCACAAACATACATGGCCTCATCAAACCACTGAGCTAACACTATTGAACTGTTTGTAATCCTACTAATTAAATAAAATTTATTTAATATCACTTACATTTAAAACTTCTTTTATTTTGTAATCAAAATATTTTTTCACCGACTTTGGGTTTCCATTAAAAGTGTTTTCAAAAAACACATTGTTAAATTGTGTAGAATTCAATTTCCTTTGCTGAAAAAGTGTCTTGATAAAAAATAATCAATAATTAATGAGATCATGAAATTTAAAAATTTAGGATTAGAATTTATTTCATGTATTGATGTTTCTATAGGATATATAAGAGAGTCAGTATATATGAATCTAACCAATCGTATACTTTTGGGTATTTTGTGTTTGCATAAGCAAACACGAATATGATACGAAAAAATTTCGTGTATGAAATACTAGACACGAACATGACACGAAACATGAAAATTTCTGACCCAAACATGAATTTTATGTGTCATATTTTCATGTTTCGTGTGAAATTACCATGACTAACACGAACTGAAAATCCAAGGAACTTGGCACGAAATCTTTCTGTGACAAGGCGTAGTCAAAATATATTCAGTGCAGAAAGCAACAGATCATGTAGCTATCAAATCACATTGACGGGGCAAGGACCAATATTCATTTACAGTCTCATAGCACAACACATTCAATGCTCACATCACATGGCGGTTTGTAGTAACTGTAATGGAAATTCTGATACTTCTCAAACGATATAAGAATTCTTGACTAGTGAAGCTTATAGGAGAGCATATGCACCGATTTTCTACCTAATATTAGATGAAAGGTTTTGGCATGGGGAAACACAAGTTCAGCTAATTAAAAGAACTTAAGGTCTTAACCCGAAGTGGACAACCGAGGATGAAAAGAATTGGAAACAACAGGAATGAATAAAGTGGTTGAACAATACAATACGGGTGATGTCGTAAGTTAAGACACAACAACAAGACATGCAAGGAGGTCATTTAGTTTGTTCCATTTCAAGTCGTTTAATTGAACTTGTACACTTTTAAGAATCAATTTTGTAGTCTTTTATGTGGTTGAACTTGTACCTTTTAAGTCAACGATTGTTAGAGTTTATTTAGTGTGAGTTCTCTAATCATGTTTGCTCCTTTGTTTATTTGTAAGTCGAAGTTAAAATTCTTGATGTTAGGGTCTCTCCAAAACAAAAACAAAAATAGCAGTGTCATTTTTCGTCTAATGAAAGCGACACTGCAAGTGTCATTTTCATTTAAACACATATAAGTGAAAGCAGGTGTCATTTTCATAACACTAGAAATGACATTGATGTTGTATTAGTAATAGGAAGATTTTATTGAAATATGTTTCCAATGCCAATCACATGGATTTTAAATCCAAGTCTTCTACATTTATGGGGATAAAAATTCATACGATCTTGCAGGAAAAAAATGAAAAACCAATCTTGCAACAAATAATCAACAACTTAGCGTTAATAAAAGTCAAAGAAACATGAATTCAAACACCTACTAATATGAATCCAAACAATTGTCCAAACATTAATCATTTCATCCAACTAAAGTGGCGAGAAAATTTTCGTCGGTCTTTTGGTTCTCCCAACTCAACGAGGAAACTTTGAAGGCCAACCAATCTCTCATTCAAGTTGGGATGGAAATGATTCGATATGCCCTTCACATGCTTCAGTTTCAGAAACATTAAATGACGAATCTTCACCTTTGAAAAAGGATGTGCCATGCACTCCGTCTCCACCAACTTCTTGAGTCGCAATCCGTCCATCAGAGTTTGTAGTGCCTCTGAATATGAAATTCCCTTCATGATCCAATGACACTCAAACAGGTGACAGATTTCCCTCAAATTCATCAAATACATCTTGGGGAGTTAGGTTTTCCAACAATTTTAACGACGGATCAACATTCTTGAAACACTCCATCATTTCCTTATTGTTTTTGAAGTTTTTTGTGTGATTGACTTCGTCAGATTATCTCGGCTATGCATGCCTCCAAGAATGCGAATGTCTTTATGTAAACATGAAAGTTGTGAAGCTAGAACACCATGAGACAACTTTCATTTGAATTATCAAAATAATTTTTAATTTGAACTTGAAAGACAACTATATTACCAGATAATAATCTTTGTCTGCTCGAGCCTATTTGTCGGCAGCTGTGGCAGTCAACCATTGAAATGGTTATCTTGAAAGGAATATGTGTTCTAAAAGTATTCTTTTATATGTCTTTTATTATGAATTGAATGTGTAAAAAAATTATTCTTTGATTAATGTATTCATCTTTTAGAAGTGTTAAGGAAGAGACTCTTGGTCTTTAATCGTAGAACTCCAAAAGATAACGCTTTGCATTAATCAAAAGTGATTCACAGTCATGGTGATTAACATGGGACATTAATTACTGAGATAAGATTGTTGTGTTGGTTAAAAGATTATTGTAGCTCTACAAATATTTTAAGAAAATGAGTATATGAAATGGATATTTTCTTTCATATATTGAATAGACCTAATCGATGAAAAATTATGGAATTGTGTTTGTCTCATTAATGTTTTCATTGTGCCTTTGAATCCTATGATATGAGACCTATATCTTTTCACATGAGGAGTGTATGATTTGATTATTATCAAAAGCAATCATTGTGTATAGTGATAAAGATATTAATTGGTTATACATGACTTATGCCAGAAAAGGTCATATGTCAAAAGATTATCATTGCCTCTCTTGACATGAGTGATGATACTAATGGGCCCTTTGATAAAGTAAAAATTATAATGTGCACAATGTAACTTATGTATAGTTACATATTCATAATAAGATTCAGAGATCAAGAAAAGAATATATAATACAAAGATGACACATTGCTACTTTGTATAATATTCCTAGTATCGCGAGGCAAGATATAGACACAAGTGATATTATTTCATATCACTAAGTGGATCTTGTTTAGTTCAAGTGAACAAAACTTCTTTGTTAATTGGGTAACTATAATGTGTAGCTAGATACCACTTATAATTTATGATATGAAGTGGTTTAGATCATTGGCAATATAATTTAGATCCTCCTATAGGTCACACCACAAAACTGGGAAACAAGAAATATGATTTTACATTTTATGTGATGTAGTGATATACATATGGTGAAATGATATAATCGATATGTTGTAATAACAACATGGTTAAAATATCAAATAAATTAGTATGAGATGTATATATATTGTGGTATAATGTTTGATATTATATACGATAATATATTACATAATATAATATGATATGCAACATTATAACATACAAATTTGCTAAAACCCCAAAACTCAAACTTTGTTGGATATTAATCCAAAATTTGGCAAAGGCAAAAATAGTGAAAAACGGTCGAACGTTTTTCGGGAACCGGTCAACCGGGTTGACATGCGGTTCGACCGAAATGATCAGGAGCATTCTTGGTAAAGGATCGGTCGACCGCCGTGAAACACAGTCTAACCAAAAATAACAGAAACTTTTCCTATAGCTAAATGGTTGACCGTATGCACTTATAGTCTGACAAAAAATGTCGATATGTAACCGATCGGCCAAATGATTGGTTATTTCGGTCGACTATTTGCCCACGATTGTGCCTACATTAATAAGAGAATATTTATGATCATGAGCTGGATTTGATCCAACTTGGTCAAAGGAGGTTATGGGATGATGATGTGTCAAAATATGATTGGTTCAGAGGTGAGATTAACAAGGGATCATGGGTAAGTAGTTTACACATGATGTGGGTTTGAGGATGCCTTATAAATAGGTTTCCCCTCCCTTCCTTTGTTGAATGAGTGCAAAACTTTCTCCTCTCCATATTCTCCATCATTCGATCTGAAAATTCTCTCTATTAATTGAGTACTTGAGAGATTAAATTCTTTGGAGTATAGAAGGGGTTATTAGCTAGATTCTAACCTTGATTAGAGTTTGATTAGCTAGCTTCGATCACTCTAATCTTGTTTAGAGTGTGGTGAACACTTGGACGCAATTCCAAGGCGATTCGACATGCAACTAGACTTCCGGTTGGTTAAAAGGATTTGACAATCTTTTAGGTATGATCCAACTATATATTTTGATATTATATAGTATACAAAATGTATATTGAAGTGCAATTACGGAGTCTTGTACATGAATTATTGAAAAATATGAAAACCGATCCTAATTGCTTGTAAAATTTTAAAAATATATACTCAAGAATACGGCACAAAATCCTACATATTTCTTAACACCACGGCATATAGAGACCCCTGCTCTAAAGTGGGTCCTTTGACAGTAATGGTTGCCAAATATGCAATAAATCTCACTGACACGACCAAGCCTGAATATAGGTTTGTTGTTCTTTTAACCAACTAATCTCACCACATTCGCAGTCTGCGAGTCATTAGCACACAACATATTCATGCAAACCTCATCAATCGTGACCTAAGGTGACACAAACCGCAAGTCCATCTATAGAGAGACCAATAAGAAAACCAACATCTTGTAATGTAATTGTCATCTCCCCATGTCTGAAATGAAAAGTGTGGGTCTCCGGTCTCCACCTCTCAGCCACAACACGAATCAAATTCCAATCAAGTTGCATTAAGGTCAAACAAAGTTGTATCAAACCTAGCCAGCAACAACACATGCCGTACTATCTCATCTTGCATCATCATGTGTTGAATTAAATGTCGTGCTCAATACACTTAAGATCAGACAATTTGTCCTAAAAATAATATATGAATTTGTAAAAATCTAAGATAGAACAATAAACACAATTTTAATTTGCAATTAAAAAACCTACATGATCATGAATTGGAGATGACTTATGGTTGTTCTGTAATACTAACAATGAAGAGTCAACAAGATTGTGAGCCTCATAAGTTCCAGACATTTTGTAATTGTAAAAAAAGTTAGTTGAAATCAAACCCAGTACTAATCCAAACAATTTTCACATCTGAATCAATTAATCAACCAATAAAAAACCACTCCAAATCATTGTCAATCAATCCAAGCAACCAATTCAAACAATTTTCAACTAATCCAAACGAATCTAAAATCAGTCCAAATCATTCTCAATCAATCCAAACAACCAATTCAAACAATTTTCAACTAATCCAAACGAATCTAAAATCAGTCCAAATCATTCTCAATCAACCCAAACAAGTAACCCCAACAATCATCCACCAATCAACCCATTCAAATCAATTCCATATCAATTCCAAACCAATCCAAATCAATTTCAAACTAAAACAACTAATTCAAACCAATCTAACTTTCACAATCAACCCAAATAAGTATCCAAATAATTCTCGACCAATTTAAATAAATCCACTGAAACCCTATCCAAATCAATTCCAAACCAAAACAACCAAGCCAAACTGATCCAAATGATTCCCAATCAACCCAAATCAATCTGAAACAAAAGCAACTAATCTAAACGAATCCAAATCATTGCAATCAACCCAAAAAAGTAATTCCAACAATTTTCAGCCAATACAATCAATCCAAACCAATCAAGAAAAATGTTAACAAAAAATAAGTGAAATGTATCTAAGAAGAACTCAAGAACATGAATGAGACACCAGAGGAGCAAAAAATTACCATATAGTGGGAGGAAGCAAAGGGGCCCGACAGTTTTCAGAAAAATTGGAGAAGACTTCGTAGGGAAGAAGGGGGTGGCCACCTCTTTTTCGCCCTACACAAAAAAGTATCTCGAATACCTTTCTTTCTTTAAACGGTATTCGTGATATCGTTTTGATTAAATGTGAAAACGAAAAATGACAATCACTAATAAAAATAGTATTTAAGGTGCCATTTTTGTGATAATTTTTGCCAAATAAGTTTTCAAATCTAATATTATGTTAATTTTTTATGATTATTTAAAAAAAAACTTTTTATTAAGTATGTAATGGTGTAGCCTTCTTTTAATTATATTTTTTCCCATGCATGCATGAAGGTCCTATCAGATGCATGAAGGTCCAAGACCGCCAATTAGTGGTCCGTGTTCCTCAGAATCCGACCCGGTTTTGTCCGGATATGGGTTATGTATTATGTCTATTCTGGGAATATTTCATTAGTCCCACATCGGGGGAAATTCCCCAGTTTCCTTTTTTCATGCCTATAAATAGAACTCTTCATCCTCCCTTTGTAATCTACACATTGCTTAGTGGCCAATCCCTCTACTTAGAGTCAAGCCTTGAAGCAAAAAGTCAAGTGGAGAGATGCTACTTGTAATGTGAGTCATGTAAATAAAATAATTTTTCTTAATGTTGTTTTTCTTTAATTCTTGCATGCTTAGCTTAATTTTGTTTCATTAATCTTAGTAGACTTGGTTAACATGTTTTTTTCTCTTAACATAATAGTTAGCTTAATGATTAGTGAGTAGTTTTATCCCTCTTTGGGGGTGGAGATGATGTACATATGTGTTGTGATGCTTGGATGTTTGATGAATTTTTGATTGTGTAAACTTGCATGTTTGTATGTTCATTAGGGGTATTTTAATCATCTACATGTTGGGGATTTTTGATGGGTTTTGCCATAAGATTTAGACACTTCCCATGCTTAGTTTCCTCATGTTTATTGACTGCAATTTCTTGTTGAATATGCTACATGTTAGTTAAGTGTTGGTATTTGTGGTTGCTTGCTTGATTGATTGAAGAAACTTTGTTTTGATGGGTTTTGCCATAAGATTTAGACACCTCCCATACTTAGCTTTGTTCTTCGCAGGAGTTATGGTTTTTGATGAGTCTTGCCATATCTTTAGACACTTCTCATGCTGAGCCTAATCTTATGATAATCAAGTAGTAATTTCCAATACGTTGTGTGAATGGTTTGATTGGTTTTGCAACATCTTTAGACACTTCCAATGCCTGAAAACACACACACGACACACACATGCATGCGTCATCCATCACTTATTTATTTCACTTCATATGTGCACACACTCCACCCCTAAGAGATTTTCTTCCTGAATTCCAATCTATTTGTTAGTCTTTTAGTTTAGTTTTAATCATTTGTTAGTTGCTTTCGTTTGCATTTGTTACTTACTAGTTTAGTGTAGTTTAGCGTAGCATAATCAAATCTCTTTCCCCTTTTTCGCCACTTGATTTTGGACAAACCAGAGGCTACTCACCTCCCCATGGATCGACTCGTACTTGGCACTACTTCATCGCGGTCGTACACTTGCGGTTATTAAAATGTTTAAACAACTCCAACAGCCACACTAGTCAAGAGCATCTGAGCAAATTCCTCTAAAAGGAAACAGAACACTACCCATACTGGTCAGAAACAAGAGTGGGTCACTCCACAGTGACCCACCGCTTGGCACAAAGCGGTACGCCGGATAGACGCCCCAAATTGTGGAAGTAAACCTACAGGGTGCCCTCACAAACTTGGGAGCATCTAACCTAAGACAGAATGACAGCGTGCCTGTCCAGGACTTATCTTATGCCTGATCTCCACATAGAGGTCTTGTGAGAATGGCCAATGAAACTAGAGGACCAACTCGTGGCCTGTCGGCCCAGAAAATAGAACATGCCCAAAATTACTTATCAGAATATGCAATGGCAGCTACTTAAGCCTCTATAATGCAGTGTATGCCTCTATAATGCAGTGTAGCTACAGAGTCCAGAACGTGCTCAAGGAAGGATATAGGAATACCCTCCTCACAACCCCAACTTAAATCAGAACCAAATGTTCCAAATCAGGGGTCAATTAGCATCCACAACCACGACCAATCTCAACAGGATTGGTAAAACGGTCTAACAATTTAATTGGGTCGTTTACGGGTCATGATAAAGATGTTATAAGGTCTGATATCCTAAGGGTCATACACGACCACAACATAACACATCACATTAGTAACATATAGACGTGAAAGTAGTAACATAAACATGCATAACAGTAGAGGATCTCCAAGTCGCACCACACCCCAATCGATAACATGCATTATCAATTTTAGAGCATACATGTGATCGAAACAAAATTTTCAGAACAGGATTAGATCTTATGTGAACATGAGACGACATATATGTCAGTGATACAACATGGAAAAAAAGATGCATATGATATCAGGATGCTATATATATACATCCATAGATAGTATACATGCATGCATTAGGGTTACATATGGGAATAAAGCTTATAATGGGCCGCATATAATATGGATGGATATAATAGCATTTCTAACTGAGAACATGACATTAATATCAGTGGATATACAAGAAATAAAGGCATGAATATATCACATCTACTGCTGGACCAGAATCGATTAGACTAATAAATCATAATAACAACACATGCCACACACAACCGATAGCATCAATTCCATTATAAAAAAATACAAAATCATAGACTTCACATGCTACCCTGATCCATCCCGACCACATACTCAGAACACCCGTTCCATGTCAGTCTGCAGTGGGAGAAAGTGGGAGGAGGTCAGTCCAGCAATTCGGTCTATCAACCGAGCGAGAGTCGCACGAGTGCACCCACTACAAGGTCAGCCCACCCTAGCGTCCCCAGCTCAGACCAAGAGAGCCAGCCCCGATCCCTCTCAATCCCAACCTCCCTAGCGTCCGTCTCCACCCCAATAGATCTGGGACAACCATCAAACTCAACCCAGAGAGAACACCTGCACCTCCGGTTGGACCTCACCGGAGCTCGCCGGAGCTCCATGTACCTAGCTGCCCCACAACCAACCTCATCTAGCTCACATATCATGCACACGCTAGAGGGAACTCGATTGATGGTGCAACCGATTGCATCAACCACAAACAAGGTGCTAGCCGAGCCTCCAGACAACACCCCCTCCCATAAAACTCTTCAAGGGTCAGGAGCATACCTGATATGCAAGAAGAACAACTGAGCTAGCTGGAGATTCTGCCCACCACTCTTCTAGTTGCACCAAAAGTTGCACTTGATGTTGTTTCTAGCCTCGCCAGATTTGAAATTCGTCGGAGCACAACCTGGGTGGCCTGACCATGTGGCTGAGGAGTGGAAGAGGTGAAGAAGACGTGAGGAAGAGGAATGGTTCTGCAAGGGTCGGCTGGAGGGAGGCCTTTACTTTGCTTGCAAAAACTCTTCAATTCCCAAGTCATAATTCCCGTTCAAGCCTCATGAAAACTAGCCAAAACCAGCACCAAAACAAATCCATGCTCTAATTTGCATTCAAACACCCTAATGCATACCCTAACTCCACGCCACCTCACCTGGGCTCAGCCCAGCACACGAACCACTCCACGCACTTGCATCCATGCCGAACCGATTGAGCTTAAAATGCGCACTCACCTGATGAGTCGCACCCGATTGACCGACCAGGAAACTAAACCCGAATTAAGCATACAAACATACCACAAACACAATTAGGTAAGGTAAGAACTAAATAATGCATAAATGAGGAGAGTGGACTTATTATTAAAACAGCAGGAGAGTGGGTCATACAATGCAATCGTTGTCAACGATGAGAACGAAGTTAACAATATTGCATCCGATGATGAAGAGATGAGACTGAGGAAGACAAGGAGTCTTCGTGATCTCTACGAGGGAACAAGTGAGCTACCCTTGGTTTGCCTCTTAGCTCAAGGCGAGAGCATCCCGTTCGAAGAAGCGGTGGTGGCGGATGCAAGAAGGCGAGCCACGATGAATGAGGAGATGCAGTCGATAGAAAAGAATGAGACTTGGGAGCTAGCTTCGCTTCCAATATGTCAGAAAGCCATTCATGTCAGGTCGGTGCATAAGAAGAAGATAACACTCTAAGGAGAGGTCGAGTGATTCAAGGCACGCTTGGTAGCAAAATGCTACAAGCAAAGGGTCAGCATAGATTATGAAGAAGTGTTCGCGCTAATGGCATGCATGGAAACAATCCATCTTGGTGTTGCTTATGAACAAGTGAGGTTCACATGGTGTGTCTTTTAGCTCAACCGAAACATTGCCGATAATGTTTCATGAGAGGATGTATAACCTACTTGGGATGGAAGATAAGAGAGGATTGAGATCAAGGAGGAGTGTTGAAAGTTGCTCTTAATGCATCCTAGTTGGCAACCAAGTCATCAAAGGTGATAAGTCATCAAAGGTGACAAGTCATCAAGTTGGAAGCCAAAAAGATGAGGAGAAGATGAAATGATAGGTCAAAATATATTGTAATAATTTGATTTGAATAGTTTTGATTGCTTGTCATTAGTAGAAGGTAGGTCAAAATAATGTGGAGGGAGTGTAAGAGTCACTTGTAATGCTATAAATAACATACAATGCCATTTATGTAAAAGTGTGAGAAGTGCAAGAAAGATTAGAGAGTACAAGTTTGGGTCTTTCTCATCTTGTCTTCCACCTCCACCACGATTATTTAGAGACGACCACTCTACATATCTCAACAAAAACATGGCCTTAATGGTCCAAAATGAGGTGCTCATTCATAAGCTCGAAGTTAGCTTATCCAATGCGTTTAGTCGTTGTGACGATACATAAAACATGTTCTTTTTATAATCAATCAGTTGTTAGTATAAGTTGCAGAAATCGTCACAATGCAAAGCACAACATATGATGATCAATGCTTCTTGATCTGTAACTCTGTAAGACTCTTAAGTGGCAATTTTGCTAACACCAAGAGAAAATATCATGGTTATTTAGTGAAATTAAGGTTAGTAAAATATTGAAGGAATCATGTCAACATCAATTTGAAATTTTGAAGAATTGTTCAAGCATTCATAAGAGGCAGCCCCGGGCCAATTGGCAAATTAAGTGAGTAATATTTCTCCATGAACATGCTCAAAAGCTTTTCAAGTTAGTCAAAACCAAAAATACAAATTCCTGTATATAGGATGGATTCAACATCACCTTACATATAGTTTTCAAAAAATAAAGATGGATTCAGCATCACCGTGGACTGAACTTTTCTACAAAAAGGAATTCAAATTTGCATAGACGATTAAACTACAAATGAATGTTGTCAATGAAATGAAACGTATATAAGAATAATGACCTGTCAGGTCTTCTTTAGAGTTTTTGTTCTCAATTTTCTGCATATTGAAGTACGAGGAAGAACAATAATGTTAGCAATTAGAGTAACCATGTTGAAGAACAAACAACTCAGGAAAGTTAATGAGTGGAAACTTCAATATGTTTACAAGCACATACCATGCGAAAGAGGGACCTTCTATCAAATTCTCAAATGTCGATGTCTACTAGAAAACCTCAGACTATATCGAGCGTATCTTTTCCATCAAAACAAATTGAGTCTGTACAATCATGGGAGTACGGTAAAAGTCCTACCACTTCAATTCGACCACTATAGTAACTTAGACTTTTCCTAGGCCTGTTTTGGCTGATGGACTCCACCTCGGCTTTGAAACCACTATAAACCGGTATGTTGTCCGAGAATCGGGACTCACCACAAACGTATGATAGCTGACCGATACCTCTACTATCACCGGTCATGTTAGAAGTCTCAAGGGTCTCTCGAATTCCTATCTTTTTTGGGTTTGACCTGGTCAAAACCTTATCCCTAAGGAGGAAGACGGAAACACCAACATGACCGTACAACTCCATGTACACGTTGAGACCCATGCTCCTTAACTCCTGGTGTTGGCTCCCCAAACGCCTACACCTTCGATCCTAGGCAATACTTTCCTTGGCACGCCTAACCCTTACCTTCAAGCTGCATGATTGACATCATATGATGCATACATTTGTGTCTTATATCCGTTATCTTTCACTTAAACAATGCTATGTAACGAGTTTAATTTTTAAGTTTCAGGACTAAGGAGGTTTGAGGAGAAGAGACACAAAAAGGGCTCAAAAGCAAGGAAAAGGCCTGAGTTGTAAGACTTGGGGACTGAGATGCAAGAGGGAAGGACCCGGATGTAAGCCTAAAGGACCAATGAGAAAATAAAGAAACTCCACACCATCATGAGAAGTATTTTGGCAATTCGATTCGGGCCTGAGCTCCAACAACCGACTTGGATGCATCACACATGAAGAAAGCAAGCCAGACAACTACACCCAAAATCCAGACTCGATCTAGTTTCCATAGACCGCCAATTGGCGGTCGGGTCAGCTCTAGATCCGTTAAGACTTTACGGGTCATGTATTAGGTTGTACTTAGTCTATTTTTGGTATGCTTTTAGTCCCATACCGGGGAATTGTTCCGGATTACCTTTTTCTATGGCTATAAATAGAACTCTTCCTCCTCCTTTGTATATATCTCCTCAATTGGTGGCCATCCTCTCTACTAGGAGTAAAGTCTTGGATCAAAACTCTGGTGGAAAGATGCTACTTGTAATTGGAGTGAGTAATAAAATATGTTTTGTTAGTTTCTTCATATTGTCTATTTCCAATTCTTGTATGCTTAGTTAACTTTGTTTGTTTTAGTCTTCTTTGAATTAATTAGCATGTTTTCTTTCCTTAGTATGAATGTTTGTCTAGTAATGTGTGAGTAGTTCCATCCCCATTTGGGTGTGGAGTTGATGTTTATACATGTTATGTAGATGGAATGAAGGCTAAATATTGTTGTATGCGAGAAATGTTAGTATGCTTGTTTGAATTAAAGAGAATACTTAACTTCATGGTTTCTGCCATAATATTTAGGTACATTCCATGCTTTTTTAGGTTCTTAATAACAAACTTGTCATGCTCATATTAATCACCTAGGTTAGTGATTTTGATGATAGGTCTTGCTATGAGGTACTTCTTATGTATAACGAACACTACCTACACTTGTGCTTGATGAATGCATTCATCAACACTTATTTCATGTGTAAACACACTCCACCCCTTAGGGGTCTTCCATTCCTGATTTCTAGCTTCTTCTATTAGTCACTTAGTTTCATTTCTTCTCGCACTTTCATTTTGTTTGTTGCTTACTCGTGTTGTGTAGTTTAGTCTAGTTTAGTGTAATTACTTTTCTCCAATCTTGTTTTCCACTTACCTTCGAACTAACCATAGTCGACACACCTCCCCGTGGATCGACCCGTATTTGCCACTGCTTCAACATGGCCGTGCACTTGCAATTATTATAACTGATTCAGTCACTGCCCGAGCGTTGCCTAGCGCGTGCCTAATAATTCCCAAATGTCAAGCTCGCGCCACGCTTGGTGAATGCTCCTCGACCTCCCTTGGGTATCCCAAGTCTTGGTACTCTTCCACGCGCCCCACGCCCCAAGCCACCAATTGTGCACTTCTTTTGTTTCTTGAGTAGTCCCAGCTACTAGACATGCATGTTTGCTGCACCCTAGGCGTTTCCCCCAATCTCAAGGCGGTGACATCTACCATAACACAAGATTCGGTCACACCTGAGTGTGGCAATAAGTAGTTTAAACTTTTGAAATTTGGCCATGAAATAGTTCATATCTTTGTGGATGTTTGAAGTGATAGGATATATTACCATGCGGGTGTTCTCCTTTTCTCCTTAGGACGCATAGCATAACCAGCATAGCGATCTGAATCATTTAAATATTTATAAGTGGGTGGAAAGTATATTCTACCTTCGTGCCAACCCGCAAATACGTGTCCCCGCCTTTGCTTTATCCGTAACTATTAGATTTTGCAATTTTGGCTCAAAAATTCCATAAAAATTACAGTGTTTACACGCTTTTGACTATATTTCAATTGACAAAAAGTAGTCATAACTTCCATGTAGGGATAAAGAATCAAAATTGTGAAAAAAAAAGATGGTTTTCCAAACCAATGAAATCCACAGAAGTTGACTAACTTAAAGTTATGGAGAAGTATGGCTATGGATAAACTACGTGATCATTTACAAGCAAAGCTTTCCAGTTGTGCATCTCAACAAGTACTTTTGTTGTACGATGAGGAAGAGCAATCCGATAATTCAGATCCCCAAGCCATATTACATGACTACCGTTTAAGAAAGCAAAATAAGCCAGTGAGACCCCAAGACGCCTTAATGAATTTTGCATTGAATCCCTCGGGCCCCGGCACCTTATCTACATTTGAGTGTAGAACCACCTCCTCAATCTCCTTTATATCTAGTGCTGCAACAAGGCTTCTTGCCTCATCAGGACTGATTTTAGGGAAGTGGGTAGAAGTGGGTATCGGTGTAACCTGAAACTCATTAGCAAACAAGTTAGAAAAACGGCGTCTGATTGACATCATTTCATGCTCATATTTGTATCTTATATCCATTATCTTTCACCTAAACAATGCTATGTCACAAGTTTTATGTTTAGTTTTCAGGAATAAATAGGTTTGAAGAGATGAAACATAAAAGGACCCAAAAGTTGGGAAAAAGGACTGGATTGTGAGATCTGGGGACCAAGATGCAAGGGAGAAGGACCTGATTGCAAGACAGAAGGACCTAAGAGCAAAACAGAATACTCCACACCATCATGGGGAGTATTTTAGCAATTGGATTCGGGTCGGAGCTCCAATAAACAAAGTAGATGCATCCAAGACCACCAAATACACCAAGCAAAGCCCAGAACAAGATTCAACTCGATCCGGAAAATTTGGACCGCCAATTGGCGGTCACTTTGGGCCCAAATCCACCAAGTTTTCTCCTGGACGTGTATTAATGTTTGTTTAGGCTATTTTTGGTATTGGTTTGGTCCCACATCGGGGGATTGTCCCGGATTAGCTTTTTCCATGCCTATAAATAGAACTCTTCACCTCCTATTGTAATCACTCCATATTTTAAGTGGCTATTCTTCCTACTAGAAGTGAGGCCTTGAAGCACACACTAAAGTAGGAGGATGCTACTTTTAATGTGAGTCATTTTATCAATAAAGTTTTGTGTTTCTTTCATTGTTTATTTTATGCTTCTTTTATTGTTTGTGCATGTTTTAGTTTAATCGTCTTTTATTTCTAGCTTAGTTTTAATATGCTTTCTTTGCTTAGTTTAATAATTAGTGTAATGTTTAGTGAGTAGTTCCATCCCCTTTGGGGGGTGGAGTAGATGTACATACATGCATTAGAGAATGGGATGAATGCCTTATTTTTGATGTGTTGATTAAACATGAATGTATGCTTGCTTGTTTAGGATAGAATTTATAACTTGATGAGTTTTGCCAAAATGATTAGACACCTCTCATGCTTGTTTAGGTTCTGAAATAAACACCTTGCATATGTAAATGTTAATCAACTAAGTTGGTGAATAGATTGATAGGTTTTGCCATAACATTTAGACACTTCCTATGCTTGATAAACACCACCTTCATGTGCTTAAAGAATGTATTCTACAACCACCTCTTTGCTTGTGTGCACTCACTCCACCCCTTAGGGGTTTTTCCATTCCTGAAATTCCAGCATTCTTGTTTTGTTCTTAGCTTAGTTCTTATTTCATCGTTTATTTGCTTCTTTCACATTTCATACTTCTTAGAATAGTGTAGCGTAGGTTAGCATAAACACCTTTCTTCCCCCATTTTTGCCACTTGATTTCGTACAAGCAAGAGACTGCTCACCTCCCTGAGGACGACCTGTACTTGCCACCGCTTCATCGCGGCCGTGCACTTGCGGTTTAAATTAAAACGTTCAACAAGTTTTTGGCGCCGTTGCCGGGGAGGTGCCAGTCTAGACTCTTGTTTGGACGATTCGAGTGGATTTAATTTTTGTCTTGTAGTTTTCGTTGTCGCAGGTGACTCACATTGAGAAGGGGAAGCATCTGGTCAAGTTGGGAGGTGATCTGATAGAAGAAGACCGCCAATCAGCGGTGTTCAACCGCCAAATGGCGGTCTGGTAGCTTCATTTCGCCTCTAAATTTTTGTGGAGTATTTCTTTATCTGTTATAGTGATCTGGGACTCGATTTAGCATGTCTTGACCTATAGTTTATTCCCAGATCAAGAATCAAACCTCCTTTAAGCAACTTGGACCCTAAAACTCAAAGCAAAAGATTAGGCATTATTCTTGTTTAAGGCATGCATCATGTATGTGACTTAGGCATTTAGATTGTCTTTTATCTTAGCTTTATTTTCTGTTGCTGAGAGCTGGCGTGAGGTACGCACCTTCTACTCTCATTCATGCATTTCATATGAACATGCATTAGTTAGTAGGAAGTGCATTGCAACAAGTGTGAGTTGAGCGTTGTTTGGAGAGTTGATTGCTAGATTTAGGACTCCAAAACGCTACTAAGGAGGGGCTGTCCCATAAAAGATAAGGTGGGGGATTTCATCACCCTTTCCTTCGCCCCAAAAACCACACTAATCAAGAGCCTAATTTTAAAATCAAGTAGACATTGGCCCTAAGGATCTTGGACGCATTAGGAGAGTGATCCGGTCCCGACCGTCATGACCTGATCGGCGTTGCCCACTTTGTCGATAGTAGGAGAGACGAGATCCCCGGATCTTGGCTCACTTGCTGGGCTTTGTGGTCCTCGTTGTAGGGAGGTGAGGCGTGTTGAGGCCGTGTGACCTCGCAGTTAGGCGTCGTCTAGCTGTAAGGACCTATAGCGACCTTAGGATTGTTTGAGCCTTGTTTGCTTGTGTGCTTCTACCTGTACCCATCCGCCGTAGCTTAAGGACTTCTTCCCTTCTCTCCTGAGTCATTCTTTCTCTCCTGTGTTCCCTCGTCTTCTCTTCTACGTACATTCTTCATTTGAAAAAAAAAAAACAGAAAGTTGTGGTTTGTGTGTGCACCTTTGTGCATGCTTTCGTGGACACGAGACGAGAGTGGTCGTTTGACGAAGAGCGTTGTCAATCCGGCTTCGGTCATCGATTTCTCGACACCTTCCTCCTCTCGTGTCGCACGTAGTTCGGGTCCAATGGCTGCTAATTTCCGTGAGGAGGAGCAGTTGCTGGACCCACCTGTTCCACCTGTGCTTCCAGTTGTCGTTCCCATACCTCTACGTGATCGATGCTACCCGAGCCGTACAGCTCTACCCTCATGCATCGTATTACCAGAGGCTAATGGGAACCATTTTGAGGTTAAGCCTCAATTCATTTCCATGCTCCCTCATTTCACTGGGAAAGGTGACCCCTATATCTTTCTCAGGGAATTTGAGGAGGTCTGTGCTATGTTCAAGCTGCAACAACTTAGCACAGACTCCATCCATCTTAGGCTCGTTCCTTTTGCACTAAAGGATGATGCCAAGAAGTGGTTGTACAGCAACCAGGCGAATTCCTTTAGGACTTGGGATGAGTTTCAATCTGCATTCCTCAAGAAGTACTTTCCTAATCATCAGACTCAAAAATTGAGGAACGAAATCAATTCGTTCTATCAACATGAGACCGAACCATTTCATGCATATCTTGAGAGGTTCAAAGAGCTACTATCCTCGTGCCCTCACCATGGCATTGAGTTGTGGCGTCTTTGTCAGATTGTGTATGAGGGTCTTCACATCCCGTCCAGAACGCTCCTTGAGTCCATGTGTCAAGGAGAGTTCTTGGGAAAGGATGAAAGGGAGGCATGGGCCTTCCTAGAAGACCTCGCTGAGAAAACCATGCAGTGGGAGAGTGTGAGGGAACCACCTGCATCATCTAGTATAGGAGCGAGGATCGCGAATGCAAACTCGACTAGATCGGGTACCGCATTTGCTATTGATACCACTACGGCCACCGAGGCGCGCATGGCAGCCTTAATGCGCCGTATGGATTCGATTGAGCTCCAAAACCAACAAAGTGCACCTCACATGTCCACATCTGGTCCAGTTCCTTGTCATTCATGTGGTAGGATAGGTCATGTAGAAAGCGAGTGTGAGTCCATTCCTCCTGAGATGGAGCGTGTCAACGCCGTCTATGATAGAGCCAGGAATGACCCATACTCATCATCTTATAATCCTGGATGGAGGAACCACCCCAATTTTTCATGGAACCAAACTAATGCCCCGGGTGGTCCTCCAAACTCCTCGAGACCACCTTACCAATCACACCAACCTCCCATGCATGCGCATTCCTATCAGCCACCCCAAGCGCAAACCACCAATCAATCGGGTTTCCCAAATTCCAATAATATGGAAACCCGATTCAATTCGCTTGAGACCTTGACTCGTGGACTTGAAAACTCAATGAAAAATTTTATGTCAACCACGAGTCAAGTTCTCACTTCAAATCAGCAGACCATCAAATCTCTAGAGCTTCAGATGGGCCAATTGGCTCAGTCTGTACATGAAAGAGAGAGAGGGTCTTTTCCTAGCCAGCCTGAGGCTAACCCCCGCATGTACCAACAACAACAAATGCAAAATGAGAATGTGGTACCTCGGGGGAGGCAAGTGAACCATGTGGAGGAACCTGTTCACCATGTCAATTCCATTGTGACCTTAAGGAATGGAAAACAGGTTGACAATCACATTTCCTTGCCACACCCACCACCATCTATGCAGCCCCTCAGTGGGAATGGTGGTGAAGAAGAAGCTGAGGGTGAGGGTAATACACCAAAGCTTTCTTCTCAGGCACAGCAGAAAACCTACCTGCCAAAAGCTCCCTATCCAAGTAGGTTAAACAAAAAACAGAGTGACAACATGGACAAGATAGTAGAGGTGTTTAAGCAAGTAAAGGTTAACATCCCCTTGTTGGATGTCATCCAACAAATACCTCAATATGCCAAAGTGTTGAAGGATCTCTGCACAACCAAGAGGAAGACCAATGTTCCTAAGAAAGCATTCTTGGCTGCAAATATCAGCTCACTTTTGTCCAATCCCACCTACACAAAATACAAGGACCCTGGGTGTCCTACTATTCAGTGTACGATAGGGGACACTAGACTGAGCAATGTTTTGCTTGATTTAGGATCGGCGGTCAACCTCCTCCCATTCTCTGTTTATCAACAGTTGAACTTGGGAGAATTGAAACCAACTAAGATCACCCTCCAATTAGCGGATAGATCCATTCGTATTCCCATGGGGATTATCGAGGACGTGCTTATCAAAGTTGGAGATTTTATATTTCCAGTCGATTTTGTTGTCCTCGATACCAATCCTGTTGCGAACACCCACTCTCAAATACCTTTGATTTTGGGTAGACCATTTCTGGCAACCTCCAATGCCTTGATTAATTGTAGAAATGGTCTCATGAAGCTCTCATTCGGTAACATGAGTGCCGAGTTTCATGTGTTCAACTCTGGTAGGCAACAGGAACCCATGGATGAACCTTTAAATCTAAATCTCATCCGCCAATTGGAGAAAGCACCACAAAATCAACGAACACCCCTAACCCCAATGCAACCCGTTGAGAATGTTCGTGGGCCCAGCGAAAACTCATTGCCTGTCTTCGCAATGCAACAGAGTGAGCTGGCCTCGAACATGAATGTCCAAAGGGAGTGTTCGTTGCATGATTCAGTTGAGAGTACTAGTGAGAGTGAGACACCTCATCATATGCCTATACCAGAAGGTGTCTCTACCTCATGTCCCATGGCCATTGAGCCATTGGAGCTTCATATTGACTCCAACAAGGACCCACCTATGACCGAGCTTATGCTTGATGATCTAAATGATGGTGGGAGGTCCTTGTTGGATGACTTGGGGAGAAGCCCCATTCTTAGTGATGCAGGTCTGCTGCATCCATCGAATGAGCTTGAGGAACTCATTCCGATGCACCCGCCTATTGGTTGGAGGGTTTTCTTCGATGAGCAATTAAACCCTAGTGAGGCAACACAACTTCATTCTTTGTTGCCCACACCCGACCAATATCATGAGGGGTTCGAGCCTTTCAGCTTTGACCTTTCACCCCTCATGACACCTCAGAGTACCAGTGGAGTTTGCCCATCTCGGCAAGTCTCTGGTCCTCATGACTTGATGTTCTCATTTGATGTTCCTTGACCAAATGATTATGAGAATATCTTGGTTGATGTATATATCTTTAAAAAAAAAGAAGAAAAAAAAAGAAAAAAAAAAAACAACAAAAAAAAAGTGTGTAATAAAAGACTCCTTCAGTGAGCATCGATTGTTGTGGGCCCCAACCCTTGTGTACTTGGGCCCAATTTCTTCACGTATTTATCTCCCTTCTTCAGCTTCTCACAGGTTTTGAGGGAATTTGGGTTTGTGTCCATCAACATGACCCTGAACGTCCCTTTGTACTTCATGTTGGTGAGATCTTTAGTTTTTCATGCATGTATCCATGTAGTATCTTGTTCACATTCATTGAGGACAATGCATGAAGTAGGTGTGGGGGGGTGTTTTACGTGTGTACATAGTCGAGTCTTTTTCCTTTGGTTTTATTTTCGTTTGTTGGTACTGCTAGGGTCATGTTAGTGTGCCGCATTTAACATTGATATATCTGCTTGCCATGATCCTTGGGTGACTTGTCTCCTTTTGCTTGCCGAGTGCTTTAAAATTTTCACATTTCTTTCAAAATCTTCATGTGTTTGCGAAAGAAAATGTTTTTGTGGGTTTTGCGTGTGTTTAGCATGTGCAAAACCGTTGAGAGGCAAAGTAAAAAGAAAGCTCCCAAAATTGTCTTGAACTTGATGCATTAGGATTTCTAGTTTACTGGCTTTAGGTCTTATCGAGTCGTTAGGATGCACCCCGATTTTCCCTCGGGGGGCGTGTAATCATAGGGTTTCAGCACTCAAACATTTAAATAAGTCCACCCTGAACCTAGTGAGTAAATAATTCGTGTCTGTTAGTATAAGGAAGTTTGTCGTAGTCAATGGCCCTTAATCTCTTTTTGTGAAACTTAAGTGTAGGGGTTTTGGTTCCCATGTAGATAAATAAGTGGTGTTCTCTCTTCTCGCACGGCTCCTATCACTCGGGAAAGTAGGTCTGAGGGGACTTTGTGCCTGGTGCTTTCGAGTTATCTGACTTGGGATGCGCCGACCGAACTCCCGTTACACGGGTGGTAGGGATCGCCCTATGTGGGGATTTGGGGGAAGGTGTACGTGATAGTGTAAGTCCTCATAGGCAATGATGCACGAAACCTGACCCTGGGAGAATCAAACACCAACCAATAAAATGTTCCAAAGAAAAAGAAAAAAAAAGAAAAAAAAGAGTCAAATAAGAACCAAAATGGACTTTACACATTGTATCACATTCAGAAGTTAAGGTTGCCCATGTCTTTCACTTAAGTCCTTAACTAACTTTCACGAATAACTCATTAGGCTAGGTGTGTGGACGGATTACATATATAGAGTCGACCCGTAGTATTACCGCGTCCCATGATCGACAAAATAAGTCCAACGAGTCGTGTAGCTAGATTGATTAATGCATCTTGTTCGGATTTTGTGGGTATATCCGCTGAAAACCCTCAGGAGACAACACTCCTCCTCCTTGGCAACAGGGAGGTTTAACGGCTTGTTGCACGTGCTAAGTGCAACCGTGATTCCTACGAAAGTGAGTTAGGATTTCTTGTTTTTCGCATGTTTTTCTCTTTCTTTGTTTTGCTCGGGACTAGCAAAAGTTAGGTGTGGGGGTATTTGATTGACATCATTTCATGCTCATATTTGTATCTTATATCCATTATCTTTCACCTAAACAATGCTATGTCACAAGTTTTATGTTTAGTTTTCAGGAATAAATAGGTTTGAAGAGATGAAACATAAAAGGACCCAAAAGTTGGGAAAAAGGACTGGATTGTGAGATCTGGGGACCAAGATGCAAGGGAGAAGGACCTGATTGCAAGACAGAAGGACCTAAGAGCAAAACAGAATACTCCACACCATCATGGGGAGTATTTTAGCAATTGGATTCGGGTCGGAGCTCCAATAAACAAAGTAGATGCATCCAAGACCACCAAATACACCAAGCAAAGCCCAGAACAAGATTCAACTCGATCCGGAAAATTTGGACCGCCAATTGGCGGTCACTTTGGGCCCAAATCCACCAAGTTTTCCCCTGGACGTGTATTAATGTTTGTTTAGGCTATTTTTGGTATTGGTTTGGTCCCACATCGGGGGATTGTCCCGGATTAGCTTTTTCCATGCCTATAAATAGAACTCTTCACCTCCTATTGTAATCACTCCATATTTTAAGTGGCTATTCTTCCTACTAGAAGTGAGGCCTTGAAGCACACACTAAAGTAGGAGGATGCTACTTTTAATGTGAGTCATTTTATCAATAAAGTTTTGTGTTTCTTTCATTGTTTATTTTATGCTTCTTTTATTGTTTGTGCATGTTTTAGTTTAATCGTCTTTTATTTCTAGCTTAGTTTTAATATGCTTTCTTTGCTTAGTTTAATAATTAGTGTAATGTTTAGTGAGTAGTTCCATCCCCTTTGGGGGGTGGAGTAGATGTACATACATGCATTAGAGAATGGGATGAATGCCTTATTTTTGATGTGTTGATTAAACATGAATGTATGCTTGCTTGTTTAGGATAGAATTTATAACTTGATGAGTTTTGCCAAAATGATTAGACACCTCTCATGCTTGTTTAGGTTCTGAAATAAACACCTTGCATATGTAAATGTTAATCAACTAAGTTGGTGAATAGATTGATAGGTTTTGCCATAACATTTAGACACTTCCTATGCTTGATAAACACCACCTTCATGTGCTTAAAGAATGTATTCTACAACCACCTCTTTGCTTGTGTGCACTCACTCCACCCCTTAGGGGTTTTTCCATTCCTGAAATTCCAGCATTCTTGTTTTGTTCTTAGCTTAGTTCTTATTTCATCGTTTATTTGCTTCTTTCACATTTCATACTTCTTAGAATAGTGTAGCGTAGGTTAGCATAAACACCTTTCTTCCCCCATTTTTGCCACTTGATTTCGTACAAGCAAGAGACTGCTCACCTCCCTGAGGACGACCTGTACTTGCCACCGCTTCATCGCGGCCGTGCACTTGCGGTTTAAATTAAAACGTTCAACAGCGTCGAAATGCCTCACCAATATCATTCTCCTCCTCCACAAGCTCCCTATTTTCGCTCACAATTCTCACATTGTTGGTGGCTCTCCGCACTCGAAGGGAAGCATGGAAGAAACTAGAATTTTGGTCACCCTCCCGCAACCACCTAAGCCTCGATTTCTGCCTCACAAGTGATTCTTCTCTTGACAGTACTAGTTGCAGCTCATCCCTCCAACTTTGTTCCAGATTTGAGAGAGATAGGTCCCCCGGATTGGTTTGCCGAGCAAGTTTCACTTGCGCAAGCCGATGTTTAGCTTCAGCCACCTTATTTTCAACATGCCCGAATTTCTCCTCACTCCATTGTTTGAGTGCCATTTTAACATTGTGCAGCTTGGCCACCACTCGGAACATGAGTTTTCCTTTAACGAAGATGGCCCAAACATTACGAACAACTTCTGAAAATTCCTCGTGCTCACTCCAGAAATTTATGAACCTAAACGTCCTCTTCTTGCACGTGCTGACTTGTGTGGTTCTCATCGTGAGCGTGGCGTGGTCACTAAGATCCTTTTCCCCACAACATAGAAAGACTCCAGGAAAGTATTCAGCCAAGCGAGGGACATGAGCATCCGATCTATCTGGGTTCCGATACAAGCGTCGCCTTGCGATGAGTTAGACCACGTAAATTCACTCATTCGGGATGGCACTTCGACCACTTGCAACCTATCAATACACATTGAACTCCTCCATAGCCGTCCAATTAAAGACCAAGCCTCGTCTCTTCTCTTGAAAGTGTGGAATAAAATTGAAGTCTCCACAAAGCAACCACGGGGTGTACGGGTTTGGTGCTAGTTGTTCCAGGTCCACTCACAACTTGCGTCGCACCATGTGCTCATTTGCTCCGTAAATGGCCATAATAACCACTGATTTCCCACTTCCTCGGTCAAGCCCTTGCAGGTGTAATAGTTGTGGTGCTTCATAGATGATTCGAACATCAACTTGCTGTTCATTCCACATTACAAGGATCCGTCTTGAATCCACTAATATGCTATTTGCTGCCCAATTATATGCCCAAATTGCTTTCCGGAAACGCTCGAGTTTCTTTTCCTTTACCTTATGCTCTACGAGGCATACGATATCAGCTTTAGCCTCCTTTATTCTTCCCCTTATCATATGTGCATGGCCGGGAAGGTTTGCACTGCGCACGTTCCACGTTAGGATAATCATGATTTTGGAAGAGGGGGTCGGGTCCCCTTACATCCTCGGTTAGCTTTTTGTTGCTCCAATCTCAATGAAATACGCTTGGTTGTCTCCAGATGCTTGATAGTTGTCATCAAAGGCATTTGGTACTCCACACCGCGTCCCTCCACATCAGTTTTCTCCGGTAGAGTTGTTTCAGCATCATCATTTGTAACGTCCACTAGACCCTCTAGGATCTCAAAGTGACCCGGTTTTGAGCCACCTTCACATTAGATTATTCGTGCATCCAAGCTGGCCCTTCCAGGTTCACGCACCACCCTCTTTGGAGACATCCAATTAGTATTTGGTTCACTTTGGCTCAATGCAACTTTCTAACTAGCATGGGACGCCACTCCCTTGGGCACACACAAATGAGTTTCCTATCCACATGGCATGCTGCAGGTGGTTGGTTTGTCTTTTCTCCCCTCCTTTCCACATGGCATGGACTGAGCGGTGTCCTCCTCTCCAGCTGATTAAACAAGTGGAGCCAAGGGTGCATCCCCCTCCTCTGATTGGTTCTGGCGGGGGCAGCTTTTTCTTTCCTCTTTTTGTCCCCCCTCTTTTGCTTACCCAGTTTCCGTTATCGTTGCACCCAACCCCGTTTCAGGAGCTTCACCTTCTCTATTTAGTTCATCTCCTTCTCCGTTTGGTGTTTGAGCATGCTCACCAACAATCTCCTCCACATCCATCTCTTGTGTATTATTTGGAGCAGACGTGTCCTCACACGCAAAGCTGGCCTTATGGTCACCCCTACTCTCCTCCACCCTCTTCTCCTCTCCACGCCCCACTTTCTTATCACTTTCCCACCTTCTACTCACGTCTACCCATTCTTTTTCATCTCACCCCTCTTTACCTCCTTTCATCACTATGGGCTTACTGGGACAATTGAGCTTGGTGTGCCCGAACTCCATACAATCCTTACAAAACCCGGTCGCCATTCATACTCAATGCTAACCTCCTCCGTGCTCATCCCTTCAATTTTGATTTCCATGGTTGATGGGTACTCAAACTCTGTATCCACCTCCACACATACCCTTGCTTAGGCCAGCCTCCTCCCTAATGCAGTATTGTCATCCATGTAAAGCGGTTTGCCTAGAATACTAGCAATTGTGCCCAAATTTTTAGTGGACCAAAATCGCAAATCTAAATTGGGGAACCATATCTATATGGGCACGGATGTAATATTAGACCTCCTCATCACCATTTCTGGTGTCCATCTTTGCACCACCAAGGGTGACCCCCTCACAAACCAAGGACCATTTTGTAGCACATGCGTGAGGTTCTCCACCAAAGTAAACCGAAATAGGAGGAAGCCACACCTTCTTCATATGACCTCCACGCCTCCAGAGATCCCCCAGAGCTTGGGCAAGAACATCTCAAGATTTGGAATATGGGGCTTAAATCCACAAAGTAACCCACTAACACCTTGTCCCACCTTTGCAAAGCTTTGGTCACCTCTTCCTTTGAACAAACCGCAACCTTTGCAACTCCCTTCTCCACCAGTTGAACAAACTTCAAGGTTGTGGATAGCCTTAGGCTTGCCTTGAATAGGTTGGACCACTTTTGAGCTTTTGGCACTTCGCCATCTAGAGGTGGTTCACGAAGAACACCTTCCTTCAAAGCACCATCCTGATTTGGTTTGGCCGAATAGAGAGACCCTAGACTCCACTCTCTCCAATCGGTGTTCCTGATATAGTAGAGCGATCCTCACGCTCCATTTGTGTAGAAAATTGAGGGTTTTAGGTGAAAAAATGGTAGGGATGACCAAGGAAAACCTTAGGAACCCCCATGTTTCCTCAGAGCTTCTCTCTCCTCTCTTTTTTATCTCTCCCTCTCTTCCTTTCTCTCTCCATCTCCATATCCTTTCTCTCACATTTGAATATGGTGGAAATGACGACACACACACCTCCTCGTGGTATGACCCGTACTTGTCGCATCTTCACTAACGTCGTGCACTTACAGTAATTCAACTGATAAAATCTCAATAAAGGACTGATGTAGGAGTTGTTGGATCTTTGTTGATAGAGTCATTGGATCATGCAAAGGATCATTCTCCATCACCTTTCGAAAATTGTAGACTGACGACAAACCTCCAGGCCATCATGAGACTGAAGATACAGACCATCGTGAGACTGAAGATCTTGATTCTGATGCAAGCTCAAACCTCCACAACATGTTCCATGATCATGGTGTTGGCCAAGGATGTCGTGGTTGGGGAGATTATCATGGAAACCTCAGTATCAAGATGGAGCTGCCAGAAATGTCTGGTACGTTACATGTCGACTGGTCTAATGAAGTCGAATGAGTATTCGATTAGAAGGAGGTTCTGAAGCACGTGAAGGTTAAGTTAATCACCATCCGACTCAAAGGGAGAGCGTCTTTGTGATGGGAACAACTAAAGCACACATGAGAAAGGAAAGGCAAGGCCAAGCTGACCGAATGGTACAAGATGAAAAAAAGGTTGAAGGGACACTTCCTTCCTTTTGGCTACACTCAATCTTTGTTTTAGAGGCTTCATTGTTGAGGCAAGGTGCGAGGTTGGTGGACGAATACATGGAAGAATTCTATCAGTTGGTGGCTCGAAACGATTTATCAGAATCGGAGGAGCAATCGGTGGCGTGATACTTGGGGGGGTTACGACAATCCCTACATGATGCCCTGAGCCTCCACTCATTGTGGATGGTTTCTGAGTCCTATCAGCGTGCCCTCGCAGCTGAGAAGCAGTCAAGAAGGAGAGTCACCACCTGCCACGACCCACAACAACCCAACCAGACTGCTAGACCGCAAGAAACACGTCCTCATCAGCCACCGCTCCCCGGCAAGCCAAAGACAAATCTGAAATGCTATAGGTGTGGAGAAGAGGGTCACATCGTGTCCAGCTGTGGAAAAACCACTAGCAATGGTGGCAAGAACCTCTTGATCGAGGATGATCTGGGTGGTGAGGACGAGATATTTGATGAGTCCATGTTCGATGAGTATGAGGACAAAGGCAGGGTGTTGTATGGTGATGGACCAGAAACTCTAGTCATCCGTAAGAGTCATCTAACATCTAGAGGTGGGTCAGGAGATGAGTGGTTGAGGCATAATATTTTTCATACCACTTTCACTGTCACGGACAAGGTGTGCAAGATGATCATCGATAGCGATAGTTGCGAGAACATGGTGTCTGAAGAGGCAGTCTGAAAATTGTAGCTAAGAACCGATACTCATTCCAAACCATACAAATTATCTTGCCTAAGCAAGGAGATGGAAATAAAGGTGGACAAGAGGTGTTTGGTGTCATTTTTAATTGGAAGAAAATATTTCGATAATGTATGGTACGATGTGGTGGCCTTGGATGCTTGTCACCTACTGCTAGGACGACCGTGGCAGAACGATCGAAGTGCCATTCACAACGGATGGAAGAACACCTATTCCCTTAGCATCAAGGGGAAAATGATTGTCTTGATGCCGCATAAAGAGGAAACTCCTTCGATCAAGGAAGCTGCCAACAACAACTTGCTTTCCCTATCTATCTTTTTGGCCAAAATGAAGCAGGAAGAGGTGGTCTATGCGTTGTTGCCCCGGGAAGAATGAGAAGACTGCCTGAACCTAGACATACCAGAGGATGTCCAGTAAATCATCTAGGAGTTCTTCGAACTGATGCCGGAAGATCTCAGCCCCGGACTACCACCGTTGAGGGACATTCAACACCAAATCAATCTTATTCGAGGATCGACTCTTCTGAACCAACCGACGTATCGTCTCAGCCCTAAAGAATCTAAAGAACTAAAATGACAAGTGGTGGAGTTAATGGAGCTTGGCTATGTCCATGAGAGTATGAGTCCTTGTGTTGTTCCCGCCGTGTTGGTGCCAAAGAAAGATGGTTCCCGGTGTATGTGCATAGACAGCCGAGCTATCAACCGTATCACCATGAAGTACCGATTCTCGATTCCCCACTTAGATGACATGTTGAACCAGTTGTCCGGTTCCAATATTTTCTCGAAGGTTGACCTTAAGAGCGGGTATCGTCAAATATGGATCAGACGGGAGACGAGTGGAAGACGGCATTCAAAACGCAGCATGGGTTGTACGAATGGTTGGTTATGCCATTTGGACTATCCAACGTGCCCAGCACCTTCATTTGACTCATGCACCAGATTCTCTGTCCTTTCATAAGGAAATTCATTGTTGTTTATTTTGACGACATCATCTATAGCAAGACTCCTGTGTTGCATGTGGGACACCTACGTGCAGTTTTTGACAAACTGAAGTCTGAATGTTTGTTCATTAATCCAAAAAAAATTGTTTGTTCTTCATAACCTCAGTCACCTTCCTCGGATTTGTGGTATCTAAAGATGGTGTTCATGCTCACCCTGCCAAGGTGAACGCAATTTCTATGTGGCCCACTCCAAAGTCGTTGCATGATGTCTGGAGTTTCCACGGTTTGACTTCTTTCTACCGGCGGTTCATCAGAAATTTCAGCACCATGATTGTTCCCATTACCGAGTGTCTCAAGGGCAGGGATCTCAAGTGGTCTGTGGAGGCAGAGGCCAACTTCCAGCTGGTCAAGCAGAAGGTGACCGAAGCACCAGTTTTGGCACTGCCAGACTTTAAAAAAGTGTTCGAACTGAATTGTGACGCATCTGGAGTGGGTATCGGTGGAGTTTTGAGTCAAGGAGGACATCCCATAGCATTTTTCAGTGAGAAACTATTTGGATTCAAGAAGCATTATTCCACCTAAGATTTGGAGTTCTACGTAATAGTGTAATCTCTAAAGCATTGGCGACACTACTTCGTGCAATGTGAGTTCATCCTCTTCACCGACCACAAGGCCTTGAAGTACATCAATGGCCAGCACAAACTAAACCAGTGTCATGCCAAGTGGGTAGCACATTTGCAGGAGTTCACATTCTCACTACGACACCAATCGGGAAGTCAAAACCATGTTGTTGATGCCCTTAGCCGCCGCAATGCCCTTCTCACGATCGTGAGTATCCGAGTTGTCGGATTCAAGACCATCCCGACATGTATCCAAATGATCCCTCCTTTGGGAAGGTATTTTAGTAAGTTACGGATGGTCAGTGTTATGACTTTATAATACACAATGGCTACTTGTTTTGACGGACGCAATTGTGCATTCCAGATTGCTCGTTGAGGCAGCATATCATTAGCAAATTACATGGCGAAGGACAATTCGGACGAAACAAAACCTTAGCCTTGATCTCTGATTTTTACTGGCCCAAGTTACCCAACGATGTAGCCCATTACGTGGAGAGGTGCTACATATGTCAGCGATCCAAAGGTGCCCTGACCAATGCCGGTTTGTACACCCGTTTCCCTAATCCGGAAGATCCATGGCGCGATGTTAGCATAGATTTTGTGCTTGGACTATCTCATACACAATGAGCAGAATATTCCATTTTGTGATAGTTGATCGGTTCTGCAAGATGGCACATTTTGTAGCATGTAAGAAAACGATGGATGGCGCCCGAAATGCTCATCTCTACTTCAAAGAAGTTGTTCATTTGCATGAAGTTCCTCACTCGATTACCTCCGATCGTGACACCAAGTTAATCAGCAACTTCTGGAAGAGCTTATGGGAAACCTTTGGGGACTCGTATGAATTTCAACAGTGCATACCATCCCCAGACAGGCGGCCAAACTGAAGTAGTCAACCGAAGTTTGGGCAATCTCCTACGTTGCTTGGCGGGTACTAAACCTAAGCAGTGGGACTTATCCTTGCCGCAAGCAGAGTTCTCTCATAACCGATCAACAAATAGGACCACCGGGCTGAGCCCATTTATAATTGTTTATGGGTTTAATAAATTCGGCATGCTAGATTTGGTGCCCATTCCGCGTGTCGGTCGATTGCACCCCAAGGCTGATGAGATGACTACGCACCTTCAGGACATTCATGAACAAGGGAAGTGAGCCCTTCGTAAGAACAACAACAAATACAAGATCCATGCAGACAATCATCGTCGTTAAGTACTTTTTAAGGAAGGTGATTTCGTGTGGGTTGTCGTAACGCGAGATCGTTTTCCTGTTGGAGAATACAACAAGTTCAAGGAGAGGAAGGTTGGGCCTTGTGTGATACTTCAGAAAATCAATGATAATGCCTACAGGTTGCATCTGCCGAAGCATTTAAAGACTACTGATGTGTTTAATGTGAAGCATCTGAGCCCGTACTTCGGAAATGAGGGTGAAATTGAAGCAAACTCGAGGAGGAGTTTTTTCCAAGCAGGGGCAACTGATGCAGGATTTGTTGGATCTTTAATGATAGAGCCGTTTGATCATGCAAAGGATCATTCTCCATCACCTTCTGAAAATTGGAACCAAGTCAGTAAAGAAATTTCCTCTAACCGCACATGTAATTCATGTTGTTTCCAATTAAGCTTATGGAAGGTTTCCAGAATTTTTACTAGACTAGAGAATTCGGTAGCTACATTATTCATTTTGCTATTATTAGTTACCTGAATTTTATTTCCTTAGACTAGTTAATTAGGTAGTCAGTTATTTTCTTTGCTGAAATCTCCTTTTTGTTGTTGCAAAATAAAGGAGTTACCTTGTCGGTTAACTTCCTAATCTCCACACGCATGGAAAGCTATAAGACCTGGCTTGTAGGTCAATAGAAAGGGAGAATTTTCGTTTTAAATTAATACACAAAAATCAGAGATAGTTTTATCTCAATTCAATGTTTGTCTCTTCAATTCTCTTGTAGTCGGGGGTGTTATATGCTTGTAGAATCCATTATAATTCTACCCGGCGTCAAGAACCCACCAAATTGTGTTCCAAAATTGCCATCGTTGTAGATCTCCTCGAAGGAGAATGAGTACAGGACCAAAGTGTCATTGTGATTCGTGGAATGAAGCATGTGCGAAGGTAAACCATCAGTTTGATCATGATGGCGATCCTCTCTCAAAATTTTCCATGAAACGTTTGTGCTTGTAGATTGGAAATACAACTTTCACAAAAGTGATGCAATTGTAAGCAATATAAATAAAATAGTAAAACCATGGAGTAAAGCACAATCAGGAAAAGTGGTGAGAATCGTTGATGGAATGAAATACAATTAAATGGCAAAGTAAAGTGTTGTAATAGTGGCAGTAACAAATATTAAAACAAACATGAAATGGTACATAAATTGGTAAAGTTATCTTAACTACTTACTCACAGTTGCAATTGTGTCGCATATCTAAACCCTTAAGTTGGACATATTTCATTCATCATGGACGTTTGCTCTTTGATTATGAGATGGGGACGGTTAGACCTCTATGTCTACCATTTTTTCAGCCTTTCTATCAACTCATTGGTCCTTCAATCAATTATGAAGTTATGGAATGTCATTCCCACTTGCACAAACATTGCTTGAGATTGTAGAGGATAAGCACCCATGTGTGTTAATTGTGCCCAACATTTCTGAAGGACTCCAAAAGCACTCTTATTACGTTTCTCAAGGAAAAGTGCATGCTATTAAATATTTATTGTCTTCCACGAGGCCAAACTGCACGAAATTTACGTAAGTGGTATTGAGTGCTACGATAAGATGCCAAAAAACCTATCAATTTGGATGACCCACGTCTACAATGTAGTATTTATCTATTCAATGGTAAGACAATCAATGTTAAATATATTATTTAGTTTGAGTCCAAAGGAATTAATGGGAATATTCTGGAATTTACCATTTGGAGGTAGTGGGAAATTGTAGTTGGGGTCATAGATCGCCTGGTTCAGAATTCAACTGTAGTGGGCATTACCTTCCCATCCAGAAATTACATACGTAAATTGCATTTTGAAATTCCAAATAGCTAAAACATTTTGATTTGTGTGCTTAGGGCCACGACTGGATCCATAAATTAATTGCTTGTCCTTCGGCACATATCCGTGCACGTGAGTTCCATCAAGTGCCCCAACATAATCCTTAAAATAGTGATAAAATTTGCCACCACCATGCTCACGAAGGTATAGGGGATGTCTAGTACAAACTCTTTTGGCTCAATAATGTTGCATGCCCAAATCACGAGAGCACACAAGACAATGCTCAAGTGTCTACTAAAAGTTTTACTTAAATGCTGAAACATATCTTGTATGACCCTATTAACGTGTGTCCTAACAGATATAGGAACATGTGCATATGTTCTTCAATCCTAATCTCTAATAAGTATCATAATTTCACATTTTTTTCTTCACTATTATCTTATTTGTGTATGTCAATAATGCTATGTCGGGTATGTTTGTTTGATTTTGTAGTTTTTCAGAAAAAACATGAAATTATCACAAATATAAGAGTACGATGGAACTTAAATGCAGATATATAAAAACAAAATTGAGAGTCATTGCAAAATGTACACGCCATACATTAATGTGCTCTTGTGTGGTTCAAATGATTAGAAAAAATACAAGATTCAAGTGTAAATTCGGATTAAGCAATCAACATGATTTGGAAAGATTTGATTCCAGACCTTGAAGAAATATGTCATAACATTTACTACTAAAATCCAAATCCCGTGATTCAAGATGCTGTGGAAAGAAAACTTAAAGGAAAAAATATTTTTTTATCCTAAGACTTACCAAATGCCGATGATATGAGGGTGAAAACCATGTGCCAAGACAGACTGTATTTGGAAACCAGACAATTGATAGATCACCCATAATTTGTGCCTAATTTTCTCCTCCAATATGCAAATAAGAAGATTCAAGACTTTTTACAAAGAAAATTTCCAGACGCACAATGTTTGTAGTTTACATATTTTCAAATTTGGAACCTATTTGGCTCGTAAAGGGCTCGGAAGACTGCTGGATTGAGAGAACAGAAAATCCTACTTGTATTGGCTATATAAAGGGATAGAAAGGAGTGAGTACTTCCTCCTCCACAACCCTATCTTTCTTGTTTCTTTTAATTTTCAGAAGTCTAATGACAAAATTCCAGAGCTATTGAAGCAATAAAATTCATTCTCTTGTTTTACTTGTTGTTTCTTTTGTTCTAGTATTAATAGTTTAATGTTGCATGCGTATTTTTTATCATTGGTTCCTTTGTAGTATTTCGTTTTTCCTCTTCTTAATCTTTTTTTCTCCTATGATTGTCCCTATTTCGCTCACCACAATGAGTGGCTATGCCCTCCGTTGGATGAGGTAGATGGATCAGGTTGATAGGAATGAAAGGATTGAGAAAAGTGGGCTTCAAAGTGTACTTGTTCTTATTGTTGTTAATCTTTTTTTGTTTTGTTTTAGTGAATTTAACTATATGCATTTTATTACCACAAACTTAGAATAAAGATATAATTACATAAGAATACATTATTTAGTCTTGTTAGATCTAAGGTTGTACTAAATTTTTATCACTTAAGAACATGTTGTTTTATGTGTTGCTTAGTTTCTACAATGTAAATCTCTTTTTTTCCTACCTTGAATTCTTATCAATCCTAAATCCATATACCTCATCTCAAATTATAATATCTGAATTCTCATCTCATGCATTCTTAATTTAACTTAAGTTAAATTATTAGATGCGCGATTCACTAAAGAGAAAAAAAATCAACTTCTCTACACCATAGGTTTTCACCATCGCCTCCTTGTGTTCGACTACAACAGTGTACTCTTGAAAGGAATGTGTGCTCTAAAAGTATTCTTTTACATGTCTTTTATTACAAATTGAATGTACAAACATTTTGTTCCATGATCAATGTATACGTCTTTTGGAAGTGTTAAGGAAAGGGCTCTTGCTCCTTAACCGTAGAGCTCTAAAGGATTATGGTTTGCATAAATCAAAGAAGGGGTTATTACCTAGATTCTAACCTCATATTAGAGATTGATTGACTAGCTTTGATCTCTCTAATCTTGTTTAGAGTTTGGTGAACACTTGGAGGTGATTCCGATGCAATCTGATGTGCAACTCAACTTCCGATTGGTAAAAGGGATTTGATAATCCCATAGTATAATTCAATCTATGTATTTCAATATTAATAGTATTTTTATATATATTGAATTACAATTAGAAAGTTTTGTACATAAAATTGTTGAAACCTATGAAAATGATCTGGCTTCAATGCTTGCATGTATAATAATTTGAAAAATATGCACATAAGCATTGGAAGAAATCCAACACTCTTGTGGTTAAATTTAAGTCTCATCACGTTTTTGGCGTTGTTGTCGGGGAGGCACATCGTGTGAAGTTCATTTGTGTTTTGGGAATGTATTGGTCAGTGCTACAAGTTTAATCTAAACATAATTTCAGGGTTCATTGAAGACAAGAGGTCAAGCAGGGAAATCATAGCATTGGGAGCAAGTCGGATCCGCAGATCCATGGACAGTAAGCTTGGTTGACCCTCGAAATAGTGGATTAGGTTTGTTTTGATCAAAAAATTCTATGTTGGTTTACAAGTACTTTTAGTCAATAACTATGTTCAAAAATTGAAACTCATGTGGCTCTGATTTTTTTTTAAAATCTGCCCCTTTTTAAGCAGTGATTCAGACACTAAAACCCAAAGGAAAAGATTAAATGCTTCATACCTAGGTCATTCATCATGTAGGATTGACTTGTGCATGCACCATCTTTTCTTTATTTTCAATTTTTGTCATTGATTGCTGGATAAAGGTACATACTTCCAACACTCATTCACACATTAGGTTGCATTTCATATAGTGAGTTGGGTTGCATCAGGACAAGAGTGAGATTCGAGTTTGTTTGGAACGATTAATTGCAAGATCTAAGTTAAACAACTCCAAAGGGCACCACCTATCCAAAATCAAGATACAATGAGAATTTCATCACCCTCCTGTGGCCAACAAACAACCAACCTAAGTGTCACCCAAGTCTAATTTAAAATCAATTAGACATCAACCCCTACATATACTCTGACTCAACTAAGGAATTGGTTATGTCGTGACCTGTGTGAACATAATATGAGAAAATTGGTGTCAAGAAAGTGTTTTCATGGAGACAAAATTCTCCTAAGAGAAGTTGTTATTTAATTGGCACCGGTTACGCCAAAAGTGCTTACTAGCTAGACATCACCTGGCAAATCAATACGGTTGCTGAGGTACGTGAACCTAGAACCACTTAATTGACTCACGAATTAGGAGTCGACTAGTTTTAAAAACACTAGGTCTTGGTTGTTTAAGCCTTATTTGTGGTGTGAAATTCTAAACTTGACCCATTAGAAGTTGAGTCTATCTCTCTCCTATACTTCTTTAGGAAATTATCATCTTTCCTTTCTGGTGTTTGCATAATAAAATTAAAAAAAATTAAAAAACTTTTAAAATTTGAAAACTAAAAATCCAAAAAAAGAGATTTGTTTGAATTTCCAAATTTTCAAAAAAATCCTTCTCTGGATCTGTCCAAATCAATTCAAAAATATTTTCAGGAAAGAACTTCAAGAGGAAAGATTTGTTTGAATTTTAATTTTAATCAACTCTTTGTAAACTTTTCTTGGTTCATGCAAACTTGGATTCGAGATTCAAGCAATCGGGTTTGATGAGTTGATTCTAATTCAACTCCTTACTTTGATTTCGACATTTCCAGTGCACTTTTTCAGTCGGACCTTATGGCTGAGCATCCTAAAATGAATGAGGAAGTCAAAAATAAGGAGAAAGTTACTCTCCAAAACTGATGCTTTCCAACGAGAAGTGCTCACAAGTCATGCATCGGATTACCAACTGTCCAGACAACCCAATTGGAACTCAAAACTCAATACATTAGTATGTTTCCGAAATTTATAGGAAGGAAGATCCATATTTTTCCTTTGAGAAATTAAGGAACGCATCGAGCTGATGAATTATCCTGGACTAAGTGAGGACTCTTTACAATTTAGAAGAAAACTCCTTCCATACTTGGAATCCATTTGAAATGCTTTTCCCAAAGAAAAATTTTCCTCATCATAAAACCTTGAACATCCATAAGGAAATTGTAATGTTTATCTAAACGGAAGGAGAAGCTTTCTATAATATTGGGAGAGGTTCAAGGAACTTCTCAATCAATGCCCTCATCACGGCGTACCCAGATGGCAGCTTTGTCAAATTATGTTAGACGGGTTGAACTACGAGTCACGCACACTACGCTTGGCAGTACTTTGGAGAGTTCATTGACACTGTATGCAATGGGAGACTACACGAGAATCGACGAGCATTGGGGAAAAATGTAAGTAATGTGCGGGGCATTGTTATGGTTGTAGACTCATCCTTTGTAACTGAAGATAAGCTCGGAACGTTTGCTCGTAGATTAGAAAATCTTGAGTAGCAAGGTTGCACTCCATCTCTTCAAAATTGTGTCTTCCAACAAATGTGTCTCATCTAGGCATGTTTCGGAGGAATGTTTGTATATTTCTCATGAGGTTGAACAAACTAATGCTATGCTTAAATGTCCTACAAATTATCCATACTCTTTCTCCTATAATCTGGGTTGGCACAACCACCCTAACTTTTGTTGAAGCCATGGTAATTCCAATCCTAATCCCTCAAATTATCATGCATCACCCAACAATTTTCAAGCCCGTTCTCTTGACCAAGCTCCAACTCAATCATAATTGCATCATTCTAATCCAGAACCAAGGCTTAACCAAAATATCCAAGAACAAAGCATATCCTCCACAAAAAACCAAAGATCAAACCATGAACCAACATGAAACATGATCCTTTCCAATCCAACCTGAACCGAACCCGTGCAATTTTTGTCAAAGTCTTCCAAATAACCAAAAATCGATCGATCAAGTGTAGGAGACTGAACCTATACATCAAGTTAATGTCATCACTACACTTAGGACTGAAGGTACAAGTGAAAATATTATCAATCCTCATGAAAAGGCGATTGGACCGTCCCAACCTGCTATCAACTCCAAGGAATCAAATAGTCAAATTGATGAACCGGTCAACCACATAAATGTTTCCACCACACTTAGGTCTGGTAGGGTGATGATTGAATCAGTTATACTACCATAAGTGCACGACATCAGTGAAGACGTGACAGGTACGGGTCGAGTCCATAGGGAGCGCACACAAGTCTAAGTCTACAATACTCAAGTGGGGGGAGAAGAAGAGAGAGGAATGCGAGCCGAGTTAAACTACGATGCGAGTGAAATCAAAACATGTGTAGAGAAAGAATGCGGAAATAAAAATATGTGTAGTGTGAGTCTTCAATTGTGCTCATCACAACATGTAATACATGAAATCCATAAAACCAAATCCAACTTTGCCTCCCCATGAAATAAGATAAAACATTATCATTAAAACATACAAGACAATAATTGAAATGAGGCTAAATGAACTCATGCATCATGACCCAATTCCACTATGTCTCCACATGAAATAAGATTTAACACAATCATTAAAACATACAAGACATTAATTAGGATGACGCCAACATGAGCACATGCATGCACATGTTATGTTTCATTCTTCAACTCCATCATTATACTCATCTCATGTCCCCATAACTAGGCCCATTAATCTAAGCATGTGCTAAGCTTGACTCAAGAGCATTAGCACATCAAAGAACAGAGTGAAAATCTCATTAGATGGTTATGGAACTCATGTGAGGTTCAAATGTAGGATTAACACACACACACACACTAATACATCACATAATCACAACACCTTCTTCTCCACTCCCAATGGGGATGTACTACTCTCTACTCATCTCTAAACTAAAGAAAGCACAAAAACAACCCAAAAGCATAATGCAAAATTCAGGAAACTATATGAAGGAAAACAAGCACAAAGGAAATGGTTTCAAAGGAAAGACATCAAGATAAAGAACAAGACTACACTATGTTAAAATGAAAGCTTACAAAGTTTCCTTCTTCTTCTCCTTTTACAGTAATGACCAGAAAATAAAACCTAAGTTGATATGATGTCAATAAAGCAAGGAAAAGGACCAAGTTGCAAGACTTATGGACTAAGATGCAAGAGAGAATGACCCGGATGTAAATCCAAAAGGACTAATTAGCAAAATCAAGCACTCCACACCATCATAAGTAGTATTTTGGCAAATGGATTCGGGTCGCAACTCACACAACCGATTAGGGTGCACTACAGGAGAAGCAAACAATCCAGACAACCACACTCCAAGTTTAGTCCCGATCCGAAGCATATAGACCGCCAATTAGCAGTCCCAGACCACTGATTGGTGGTCGGTTTTTCTCCGAACCCGATAATATTTAGGTGCGTCATGCATTAGTGTGTTTTATGCGGTCCAACACCGACTAGAAGAAAAAAAGAACAAAAAGAAGAACAAAAAGAATAAAAGGTAATGCAAATAAGAACCTTAATGGACATTACACTTAGTATCACTTGAGGATGATAAGGTTGTCCATGTCTTTCACTAAAGTCCTTCATTAACTTGCACGAATGATTCATTAGGCTAGGTGTGTGGACTGATTACATATATAAAGTCCGCCCGTAGTATTACTGTGTCTAATGATCGACAAAAACGAGTCCAACGAGTCGTGTTGCTAGAATGAATAATGCATCAATGTTCGGATTTGTGGGTATATCCGCTGAAAACCTCAAGAGACAACACTCCTCCTCCTTGGCAATAAGGAGGTTTAACGACTTCTTGCACGTGCTAAGTGCAACCGTGATTCCTACGAAAGTGAGTTAGGATTTCCCTATTTTTCATATGTTTTTCCTTTCTTTCATTTTCCCTTTCTTTATTTTGCTCGGGACTAGCAAAACTTAGGTGTGGGGTATTTGATTGACATCATATCATGCATATATTTGTGTCTTATATCAATCTTGAACCCAAACAATGCTACGTAACGAGGTTTACGTTTAAGTTTTAGGAATAAATAGGTTTGAGAAGAAGAGACTCAAAAAATAACTTAAAAGCAAGGAAAAGTACCAAGTTGCAAGACTTATGGACTAAGATGCAAGAGAGGACCCGGATGTAAATCCAAAAGGACTAATTAGAAAAAGCAAGCACTACACACCATCATGGGGAGTAGTTTGGCAATTGGATTCGGGTCGCTACTCACACAACCGATGAGGGTGCACTACAGGAGAAGAAATCAAGCCAGACAACCACACTAAAAATCCAGACCCGATCCGAAGCATATAGACCACCAAGATTTAGGCGGGTCATGTATGAGAGTATTTTATGTCTATTTTTAGTAGTGTATTAGTCCCACATCAGGGGATTGTCTCCGATTGACTTTTTCTATGACTATAAATAGAACTCTTCCTTCTCCTTTGTATTTACCCATTGTTTGGTGGCATTCTCCCTACTTGGAGTAATCCTTGGAGAAAAACTCAAGGGGGAGAAGAATTGTACTTGTAAAGCTAGTCATGTAAATAAAATAGTTCTTCATAATTTATTTTGATGTTGTCCTCTCTTTCAATTCTTCCATGCTTTGTTTAATTTCATTCTTTTCTTAATGAGTAATGAGTAGTTCCATTCCCATTTGGGGTGGAGGTAATGTAGAATATGTGATAGTGATGGGTTCTTTTATTTATGTCATTTCATATGCTTAATATAGATCTATACTTGTAGTATGCTTATACTTGTATTAGATGTGATAATGTCCACACTAGGTACTTATCTCATGCTAGCTTTAGAGTTTATCTTGTTGCTTGTTATGATTTGATTGGAATGGCTTGTTATGTATGGATCCATATTTGGTGCACATACTATTACAGAAAATGGAATATACGTCGGATTTACGGGGCTATATACGACGGATATAAGCACTCCCCAATCCGACGTCTATGTGTGCGTCGTCTATACATAGACGTCGGCTATGGTATAGCCGACGTCTATCCCTAAAGAATAGACGTCGGCTGGACTTAGAAACCGACGTATATTCGTTAACGTATAGACGTCTGCCTATACAACACCCGACGTCTATTCTTTAGGGATAGACGTCGGTGATATAACATAAGACGTCTATTCTTTAGATATAGACGTCGGTGGAATAACATACGACGTCTATCCTTAAAGTATATACGTCGGATTCAACATACAACCGACGTCTATTCCTTTCTTTACAGGAATACACGTCGGGTAATATAAACAGCCGTCGTGTATTCCTAAACCTGGACAAAAAAAAAAATAGCATCCGACGAAATTGTTTTATTCGTCGTATTCGTGTACATACAACTGCACCAAATTCGTTCACCTATAAATTTGTTCACAAATACTCAAAAATTCATCCACATATACATACAAGCACAAATACACAAGCATACATGCACAAACATACAACCATACATGCACAAACATACAAAGCATACACAATTGACATTCAACACACTTGCAATTAATTCATTCTAAAATTAAGGCGATTATATTAAGCCATAAAGTGTAGGTTTGTAATACAAGTGCACTTGTTAACTAAATTACAAAAAATACTATTGGCAGGAGAACCTCTTAGTTCGTCAACATGTTTCTGATGAAATAGCGAGCCCATCGGTCGTGAGTTTCATCGAGCTCATGTTGCGAGAAGTGATCAATACTTTTTGGGAAAACCTATCAAAAAAATACAAGTGTGTTGAATATTAATAACTAAATATTGAAACTACAATTGAATATACAATTGAATAACAATCTACATTACCTCGGTTAGACATACGTCTTGAGTTACCACATTGAGGATTTCCTCCATGTATCTCATCACGTAGTAACCGCATTCCGTATTTCCAACCTGCTTCCGGTACTACAAACATAGAAATTCGCTAAATATTTGTTCCTAACTTAATTAACAACAAGTAGTGATCCGAACGTACTCTCATTCCATGCCATGTTATTCCTGCTTTTGTGGTTGTTCTCCTACCACCTAAAGCTCTGTAAACCTTAATTGCCCTGAGTAGCACAAGTTAAAATATCATTCAATATTACTAATAAAAATCGAAGAAATATTTTTCACTTATTAATTTTTCTACAGAGATGATGCGGTGACGAACCAGAGGAGGACGGAAGAAGACGAACTTAAACAAGATGTGATGCCGGAGGAGCTCTTTGTGGTTCGGAGACACGAGATGGTGCAGTGACGGCTGCAAACGACACGAGATGAAGGCTAACTTAGATAGACTATGTGGAGAAAAATGGAGGACGGAGGAAGACGAACTTAAACAACAAAAATGAACTTAAACTTACATGTGGAGAAAGTCGGAGGAAGAAGGAGAAGAGGGCCGGAGAAGTGAAGGAGAGCTTGGGAATTCGCTGCGGTGCCGGAGACGGTGCGGATGGGTCGGAGATCGGTCGCGGAGGAGCGTTGGGTCACGGGACGGCTAGGGTTTGGGTGGGTTTCGTCTGAAAAGAATGAGAGAAAACGCGCCTGTTAGATTTCTTTAAGACCTATAGACGTCGAATATTATATAACGCCGACGTCTATACCTCGACATCTATATGCATGGCGTATAGACGTCGGTCTACTATAACATCCGACGTCTATAGGTCGACGTCTATACGTTATAGACGTCGGATACACAAGGTACTATCACACCCGACGTCTATAGGTTGACGTCTATACACTATAGACGTCGGCCAAACTTGGTATTCTTACACCCGACGTCTATAGTACAATATAGACGTCGGTCTCCCTAAAGGCCGACGTCTATTCTGTCCCCTCCCCACTAGATGTCGGTGGTCATAAAGGTTGACGTCTATTTGGCGACGAGTAAAGCCTATTTTGCAGTAGTGACATTTACATGAATGATTTAGGTTGTATGTAGGATTGATTGATGCTCTAATGGCCACATTAGGTACTTATTGCATGCTTGAGAATATAAAATCAACCTCAACTTTATGTGAGATATGCATGTTCATGGTTTGCCATGCAGTGTTGTGTATCCGACACTTAGATTCTACACTAGCTTCTACCTGTATGCCACACAAACTACACTTGTTCGTAATTGAAAAGAAGACTCACTCACACACACATACCTACACACCTGCACTCCATGAGGGTCTAGTTTTATTGTTTGTTCATTCGTACTTTAGTTTAGTGTAATCACAATTTCTTCACCTCTTTTTACTACTTGCCTTCAAACAAACCAGAGTCGACACACCTCCCTGTGGATCGACCCGTACTTTCCCCATTTTCACCGACGACCGTGCATTTGTGGTATTTAAAATGAACACAATCAAGTTTTCGGCGCCATTGCCGGGGAGGTGCTCTATTCAAACTCTGAATTGGATGTTTCAAGTGGGTTTAATTTTTTGTTTTTAGTTTTGGTTTCTTTCAGGGATCCTAAGGATCAAGGGGAGGAGACCGGAGAAAGTGGAGGAAGAAAAACACCAAAGTGACCGCCAATCAGCATCTTGGGACCGCCAAATGGCAGCCTGATGAGCTTAATTTTCTCCACATTTTCTTCTGGTTATTTGTTCTTTCATTCTAGTGGTCTAGGGATCAATTTTGGCATAATCAATCCCCATCTTAAGACAACTTGTATCCTAAAACTCAAAGCAAAAGATTAGACTTATTGCCATCTAGGTCATGCATCATTTGTAGACCTTGCACGCATTTGTCTTCTCTTTTCTTTACACCATCATAGCCTGATCAACGTTGCCCACTTTGTCGATAGTAGGAGAGACGAGATATCTGGATCTTGGCTCACTTGCTGGGCTCTGTGGAGTTCATCGTAGGGAGGTGAGGCGTGTTGAGGCCGTGTGACCTCGCAGTTAGGCGTCGTGTAGCTGTAAGTACCTATAGTGACCATAGGCTGCTTGAGCCATGTTTACTAGACTAGGCTTCTACCCTCACCCTATACCCACGCTAGTTTTAGGGATTCTGTGCTTCTCCTCTATGTCATCTTCTTCTCACCAACTTCTACGTTCTAGTCTCCTCCCCTTTACACTCTTTGTTAGCGTTTTAGGGTCGAGTCGAGTACTTTTTGCGAGCTTGGCCTAGTGGTGGTGAGAGTGGTAGACTTGAGTGTTCTTTGGAAAGATGGATGGTTACGTGGGCGACCATCCATGTGGGCGACCATCCATATCATTATTGGAACCAGGACAATTCTCCCTTGTACTCCGGATCCATGCATCCTGGGGTGTCTCAGAAACACACCTTGTATGGTTGGGACAATCCTGATTGTGTGATTGAGCAATCTTCATATTGGGGTAATATGAGAGAGGCACCGACTGCTAGACCACCATCTAGTTATGTCGGATCATATGTTGGTCAACAAACTAAGACATTACAAGAACCTTTCGCCTCTTTCATCCATGTGGTGGATGACATGAGTGCACTGGTAGCTCCTATAGTTGTACCGTGTGAATATTGCGGGTTGAGTGGTCATGTTTTCAGGGAATGACCTTATGTTCCCCCGGAGCCCAAGTATGAGCACACATTTTCCCAAAATGCTCAATGTGACCTTTACGCATCCACGTATAACCCGAGAGGGATAGATTCATGGGGAGTCAATTCGTATTCAAATTCTTATACATCATTTCCACCCCAGTATCCTCCTCCTGAATACTCAGAATTCTACCAGCATCCACCCATGACCAATCATTGGACTCATTCTCAGCCCATAAACACCCAACCCCAAAATCTCCAAAATTCGGAATTGGACCTCATAGTTGACCGTATACCTGATTCCTTGAATTAAACTTTCCATACATTCATGGAAACCACTCAACAGTCCATACAAAATATGGCAATGCAAGTGACTAAAATGACGCAGCAATTACGTGAACGTGAGGAGGGTAACTTTTCTTGTCAGCATGAGGATTTATCTTCTGATATCGAACCACCACTTCCATATTTTTAAAGCACAATCTTTCAAAGTCAAACTTCTAGTCAGTCTGGGGGACTTGGGGTTTTAATTCACGATCACTTGGTCGAGAATTCGATTGAGAATAACATGGACCAGCTTCAATATGAGTCGGCACAGGATTGTGCCTTACCTTTTTGTCCCATGGGCCTTGAGCCACATGATCTTGTTGTTGTGCCTCTCAAGGACTCACCTATGGTGGAGGAAGAGCTCCCTATTACCCTTAATTTCATACGACCTGATGAGAGTTTGCCTCTCACTATTCTTCCTAATCATTATGGAAATGATCGCACATCAAACAATTACATCGCCAATGAGGGTATTGGGAAATCCTTAGAGGATACCTTGGGTAAGAGACCCACCTTCTGTTCTCCTAGTGAGTCGGACATGCAAAATGAGGTTCTTGACCACGTTCCGACTCACCAGCTTGTTGGTTGGAGAGTTTGTATTGACGATCATAACTTCAATTCTGCAACGGGAGAAACTCTTCTTCCATTCCACATTATGTCCCAAACTCTTGAGAGGTTCAAGCTCCTTCAGTTTGATCCTTTGAATGAGATGCATTTGCGTCTAAGTCATGAACCTCTCATTTATCTTGTTCTCTTTGCGAGGGGGCCCACACACAAGTATTCTAGCCCCGCGTGATGTCATGTTCCCATTCCAAGTGCATTGACCCACTTTTGGGGTTCCCAATTGATGTTCTTCGACAAATTAAGATGAGAACTTATTTTTGTACATAGTTATATTTCAAAAAAAAGTACAACAACAGACCATGAGTGAGCATTGATTGTTGTGGGCCCCAACCCTTGTGTATTTGAGCCCTATTTCTATCACGTATTTGTATCCCATCATTTGTATTTCACAGGTTTTGAGGGGAATTTGGGTTGTGTCCATCAACATAACAATGAACTTCCCTTTGCGCTTCACGTTGGTGAGATCTTTTCTTTTTCATGCATAAATCCATGTAGTGTCATGCTCGCATTCATTGAAGACAATGCATTAAGTAAGTGTGGGGGGGTGTTTTACGTGTGTACATAGTCGAGTCTTTTTTTTGATTTTGTTTTTTTTGTGCATTGTTAGGGTCATCTTAGTGTGCTGCATTTAATATCGTTATATCTGTTTGCCATGATCCTTCAGTGACTTGTCTTGTTTTACTAGCCTTGTGCTTTCAATTTTCGCATTTCTTTCAAAATCTTCGTGTGTTTGCGAAAGAAAATGTTTTGTGGGTATTATGTTTGTTTCGCATGTGCAAAACATGTGAGAGGCAAAGTAAAAAGAAAGCTCCCAAAATTGTCTCGAACATGATGAATTAAGATAACTAGTATACCAACTTTAGGTCTGATCGAGTCGTAAGGATGCACCCCGGTCTTCTCTCCGGGGTTGAGTAATCATAGGGTTTCAGTATTCAAACAATTAAAGAAGTCCACCCTGAACCTAGTGAGTCAAATAATTCGTGGCTGTTAGTATAAAGAAGTTTGTCGTAGTCAGGTACCCTTAAAATCTTGTTGTAAAACTTTAAGTGTAGGGGTTTTGGTTCCCATGTTGATAATAAATAACTAAGTGGTGTTCTCTCTTCTCGCACGGCTCCTATCACTCGGGAAATTAGGTTCGACTCTTTTGCTCTTTTGACTTCGGATGCACCGACCGAACTCCCATTACACGGGTGGAGGAGATCGCTCTATGTAGAGACGCAGGGAAAGGTGTACGCAATAATGTAAGTCCTCATAGGCAATGATTCATGAAACTTGACCCTGGGAGAATTACACACCGAGTAGAAGAAAAAAAGAAGAAAAAAAGAGAACAAAAAGAAAAAAAGGTAATGCAAATAAGAACCTTAATGGACATTACACTTAGTATCACTTGAGGATGATAAGGTTGTCCATGTCTTTCACTCAAGTCCTTCATTAACTTGCACGAATGATTCATTAGGCTAGGTGTGTGGACTGATTACATATATAAAGTCGGCCCGTAGTATTAATGTGTCCAATGATCGAAAAAAATGAGTCCAACGAGTCGTGTTGCTAGAATTAATAATGCATAAATGTTCGGATTTTGTGGGTATATCCGTTGAAAACCTCAAGAGACTACACTCCTCCTCCTTAGCAACAAGGAGGTTTAATGACTTGTTGCACGTGCTAAGTGAAACCGTGATTCCTAAGAAAGTGAGTTCGGATTTCCCTATTTTTCATATGTTTTTCCTTTCTTTTATTTTCCCTTTCTTTATTTTGCTCGGGACTAGAAAAGGTTAGGTGTGGGGGTATTTGATTGACATCATATCATGCATATATTTGTGTCTTATATCTATCTTGAACTCAAACAATGCTACGTAACGAGTTTTATGTTTAAGTTTTAGGAATAAATAAGTTTGAGAATAAGAGACTCAAAAAATGACTTAAAAGCAAGGAAAAGTACCAAGTTGCAAGACTTATGGACTAAGATGGAAGAGACGACCTGGATGTAAATCGAAAAGGACTAATTAGAAAAATCAAGCACTACACACCATCATGGGGAGTAGTTTGGCAGTTTGATTCAGGTCGCAACTCACACAACCGATTAGGGTGCACTACAGGAGAAGAAATTAAGCTAGGCAACCACACTCAAAATCTTGACCCGATCTGAAGCATATAGACCGCCAAAATTTAGGTGGGTCATGTATTAGAGTATTTTATGTCTATTTTTAGTAGTGCATTAGTCCCACATCGGGGGATTGTCTCCGATTGCCTTTTTCTATAACTATAAATAGAAATCTTCCTTCTCCTTTGTATTTACCCATTGCTTGGTGGCATTCTCTCTACTTGGAGTAAGCCTTGGAGCAAAACTCAAGGTGGAGAAGAATGCTACTTGTAATGTGATCCATGTATATAAAATAATTCTTCATAGTTTGTTTTGATGTGGTCCTCTCTTTTCAATCCTTGCATGCTTAGTTTAATTTCATTCTTTTCTTAATGAGTGAGTAGTTCCATTCCCATTTGGGGTGGAGGTAATGTAGAATATGTGATAGTGATGGGTTCTTTTATTTATGTCATTTCATATGCTTAATGTTTGTTCGTTTTATATTTAGAGCGCAAGTGCACAACCGTCGATGAAGACGGGGCAAGTACGGGTCGTCCAGAGGGAGGTGAGCAGCCTCTGTCTTGACTGAAATCAAGTGGTGAAAAAGGAGAGAAGATTTGTGGATATGCTAATCTAAGTTATGCTAAACTAGTGACAAGAAATGTAAAGGAAAACAACAACTAACAAAGCAAACTAAATCGAAAGAACCTAAAGTGGAAGTGCAAATCAGGAAGAGGGACCCCTGAGGGGTGGAGTGAGTGTACACAAGCAAAGAGATTGTGAAGAATGCAATCCTTAAGCACAAATTTTGGTTGTATTTTCATGTATAGGAAGTGTCTAATGTTTATGGCAAAACATATCGATCCCATTACAAACCTTGTTGATTAACATTCACATATAAAAGTTGGTTATTTCAGAACCTAAACGAGCATGAGAGGTGTTTAATATTTGTGACAAAACTCATGAAGTTACAAGTTATATCCTAAACAAGCAAGCATACATTTATGTTTATCAACACATTTCATACAAAGCATTCATTTCCATTCTCTTTTTCATGTATAAAACATCAACTCCACCCCCTCAAAGGGATGGAACTACTCACTACCCATTACACTAATTATTATTCTAAGAAAGGAGAACATATTAACTAAGTATACTAAGATTATTGAAATGAAATTAAACTAAGCATGCAATCAACATAAAAGAAGCAACATAACTATTTTATTTATTTCAGACTCACAATACAAGTAGCATCTTCCTACTTCAGTATTTGCTCCAAGGCTCCACTTCAAGTAGGAAGAATAGCCACCAAGTATGTATTGATTACAATGGAAGGTGAAGAGTTCTATTTATAGTCATAGAAAAAGGTAATCGGGGACGATCCCCCGATATGGGACTAATACAACACCAGAATTAGATATAATCCTTCCTAATACATGATCTACCTGAAGCGTGTCGGATCCGGGGCCAACAAGACCACCAATCAGCTGTCCCAGACCGCCAATTGGCGGTCTATAGAGTCAGGATCCACTCTGGACTTTGGTTGGGCTTTGTTGGGTTGTTTTCTTCATGTTTGATGCACCAAAGGAAGTTGTTGGAGTTTAGGCTCGACCCGAATTACCAAAATACTCCTTATGAGGGTGTGGAGTATTTTCATTTGCTCATTGGTCCTTTGATCTTACATTCAGGTCCTTCTCCCTTGCATCTTAGTCCTCAAGTCTCACAACTCAGTCTTTTTTTCCTGGTTTTAGGTCCTTTTATGCTTCTTCTCCTCAAACCTGTTCATTTCTGAAACTAAAACATAAAACTCGTTACGTAGCATTGTTTAGGTTCAAGATAATGGATATAAGACACAAATGAATGCATAAAATAATATCAATCAAATACCCCCACACCTAACTTTTGCTAGTCCCGAGCAAAACAAAGAAAGAGAAAATGAAAGAAAGGAAAAGCGTACATAAAACAGGGAAATCCTAACTCACTTTCGTAGGAATCACGGTTGAACTTAGCACGTGCAACAAGCCGTTAAACCTCCTTGTCGCCAAGGAGGAGGAGTGTTTTCTCCTGAGTGTTTTCAGCGGATACACCCAGAAAATCCGAACAAAGATGCATTATTCAACCTAGTAACACGACTCAATTGGCTTATTTTTGTCGATCATTGGACGCGGTAATGCTACGGGCCGACTCTATATATGTAATTAGTTCACACACAGCCTAGTGAATCATTCGTGAAAGTTAATTAAGGACTTAAGTGAAAGACATGGGCAACCTTAACTTCTTAAAGTTATACATTGTGTAAAGTCCATTATGGTTCTTATTTGACTCTATCTCTCTATTTTCTTTTCTTTCTTTGGAGCATTACATTGGCTGGTGTTTGATTCTCCCAGGGTGGGGTTTCATGCATCATTGCTCGTGAGGACTTACACTATCACGTAAACCTTCCCCCAAATCTCTACATAGGGCGATCTCTACCACCCGTGTAACGGGAGTTCGGTCGGTGCATCCTAAGTCAGATGACTAGAGAGCACCAGGCACTAAGTCCCCTCGGACCTAATTTCCAAAGTTATAGGAGGCGTGCGAGAAGAGAGAACACCACCTATTCATTTATCTACATGAGAACCAAAACCCCTACACTTACAGTTTCACAAAAAGAGTTTAATGCTTTTGACACTTCCGTATACTAACTGACACGAATTATTTGACTCACTAGGTTCATGGTGGACTTCTTTATTTGTTTGAGTACTGAAACACCATGATTACATCCCCCCCAAAGTAAGACCGGGGTGCATCCTTACGACTCGATAAGACCCAAAGCCAGTATACTAGATATCCTAATGCATCATGTTCAAGTCAATGTTGGGACCTTTCTTTTTACTTTGCCTCTCAACTATTTTACACATGTTGAACACACGCAAAACCACACAACATTTTCTTTCACAAACACATGAAGATTTTGAAAGAAACGTGAAAATTTTAAAGCACTAGACAAGCAAAAGAAGACAAGTCACCCAAGGATCATGGCAAGCAGATATATCAATATTAAATGCAGTACACTAACATGACCCTAGTAGTACAAACAAAAGAAAATGAAATAAAAACAAAAGGCAAACAAACTATGTACAAACGTGACCCCCCCCACACCTAATTTATGCATTGTCCTCAATGTATGGCAAAAATGGTGCCAATGCATGGATAAGGTGTACCAGACTAATGACGGTGTTTAGAGGTTCCCGAAGAGGCACCTCGCTCAAGAGCTGACAATTTCCTGTAAATTTTTAGATTTTGTTTGGCTAAAATGACATTTTGTTGCTCAACCGCCATCTCAAAAATGTCGGTGTTAAAGAGCGTTCCCGAGCTCACAGATTAGGTTGAGGATCTGGCTCTAACATCCTCCTCCATGTAATCAGGCACCCATGCATCCGGAAGCCAATGACAAAATGACGGGCTCATCTTTGCTACCTCGAGGTCGGTGCCTTGGCACCGCAGCAAGCGCTCAAATCGTGGGATGTCCAACATGCCACACAATTTGGTCACCAAAGTAGGCAAACAGTGTATTTCTTTAAGCTTAGCGTTCACCAAAACGTGGAACAACGTTCGACAAATGCAATGAGGTGAACCATCCATAAGACTATACATTATTTGCAAACTAGGTGTGAAGAATGTGGAGGTCCGCTCTTGGCCCAACACATTCCTACACACCCACCTGGCTACATTGTGCACATTGGAGTAAATGTGTGCACTGGGTATTCTCCCATGCGATGAGATGGGTTGCCCGTGCCCAAGCGTAGATCGGTAAAAATTAATGTCACGGGTGGGAGCGAGATCATCGACTAAGGGGATCCCAGTTGCGTTGGAGATGAATTGGGGTGTCACGGTGTGTTTCACCCCTCTGAGAGTGACACTAAACTCGAGTGGTCCGGTTTGGTGACACTCGAGTTTAGTAAATAACTCATGTACGAGAGGTTCTACATACATGGTTTTGTCACCCTCATACAACAAATGAAACCACCCTTTGGCTACGATTTTATCGTAGAAGGGTTCTCCGAATTCGTGAATCAGGGAGGCAAAATTAAGTTCTGGAATTAAATGTGGGCTGGCCATACTTGCACCTACCTAGGCAAGCTTTAATGGCGGAACACGCGATGACGAAGACGAACACGACACAAGAGGGTCGAAGACTACAACACGTCGCCTCCAACAGCAAACAAACTCTCCACCCAACGCAACCGACAGGAAACACAAACACACACGACCCGACGAAGAAATCAGAGCAACTCGCTACAATAGATCACTGATTGGCGGTGGTAAACCTCTGATTAGCGGTCTGTCTACGATATCTGGGGATGGGATTTGGGTGGTGGAGGCCAAAGAAGGAGAAACGCGTTTTTAACAAAGGAAAAGGGAAAATATCCAAAAGGCACTTTTTTTTCTTTTCTTCATTTTTCACTTTTTTTAACAAAGATATGTACAACCAAATGAAGGGGTGGATCACGTCAAGTGATCACATCCACAGGGAGTTTGTGTAAAGACATGACTTCCTCCTCAACCTCTGTCGTGATCCCTTCCAAGTACGGTTTGAGATATTGTCCTTTAACTTTGAACACGTCCACATTCCTTGGATTCTGAATCTCAACCCCCCCATGAGGGGAGACGGTTAAAACAATAAAGGGCCCAGACCAACGACTCTGATGTTTCCCCGGAAACAAGTGGAGGCGAGATTTATACAACAAGACCTTTTGTCCCACGGCGAAATTTTTGATTCGGACCAAGCGGTCGTGAATTTTTTTAGTGCGGAACTTGTAGATGTTGGCATTCTCATACGCTTCATTTATCAACTCCTCCAACTCATTGAGGTCTAGCTTGCGATTGGCACCGGAAACTAGCCTGTAGGGGGACATGTTAAGATGTTTGATTGCCCATAATGCTCGGTACTCAAGCTCTACTGGAAGATGGCAAGCTTTGCCATAAACTAGCCTGTAGGGGGACATGCCAAGGTCAGTTTTAAATGCAGTGCGGAAAGCCCACAATGCATCATTAAGCTTGACCTACCAATCTTTCCTTGAAGCATTAACCGTTTTCTCAAGAATTTGCTTGAGTTGACGAATGGAAATTTCCACCTCGCCATTTGTTTGAGGATGATAAGGTGTGGCCAACTTGTGCGTGATGGAATATTTCCTCAACACTGCCTCGAGGGATCGGTTCACAAAGTGTGTGCCCTGATCACTTATGATACAACGAGGTGTCCCAAACCTCGCAAAGATGTGTTCTTTAAGAAACTTGATCAAACCTTGCAGTTGTTAGTGCGAGTGGGGATTGCTTCCACCCACTTCGACACATTGTCAACCGCCACAAGAATGTAGGCATGACCATGAGACATGGGGAAAGGACCACCAAGATCAGAATGAGTGGCATCATATCACGTCTGCCAATGCGGCCCATATGTTGGCACCTATCACATGCTTTGTCAAATGCAAAAGCGTCTTGGAACAACATGAGCCAGTAAAAACCACATTGGAACACTTTGGCAGCGGTTTTCTTGGCACCAAAGTGCCCACAACATGCCTCCTTATGGCAAAAGGACAAGATGCTCTGAATCTTGTCGTTAGGAATGCACCTTCTTATAATTTGATTGGCATAATACTTAAATAAGTAGGGGTCATCCCAATAAAAGTACTTGACTAACGACTAGAACTTTGCTTTTTCACTGTGTGTCCAATGAGTCGGCACCTCCCCGGTTGCTAAATAGTTCACCGGTGGGTCCGATGAAAGATCTACTGGGATGTGAGAGAGGTAATCTGCCACGACATTCTCGCATCCCTTCTTGTCCCGTATTTCAAGGTCGAACTCTTGCAACAACAAGATCCACCGCAGGAGACGGGGTTTTGTCTTTTTAGCCAAAAGGTAGCAAAGAGATGAGTGATCAGTGTAGATGATGACGTGAAACCCAATCAGGTACTAGCAAAAATTTTCCAACACAAATATGATCGCGAGGAACTCTTTCTCAGTAACGGAGTAGTTGAGTTGTGCATCATTGAGAGTCCGACTTGCATAGTAGATCACATGAGGCAATTTGTCAACTTTCTGACCGAAAACTGCTCCTATCGCATAGTCAGATGCATCACACATTAGCTCGAAAGGTAAAATCCACACCGGTGCCTTAATAATAGGAGCGGAGGTCAACTTACGCTTTAGAAACTTAAATACAATCATGCACTCGGGTGTGAACTCAAAAGAGGTACCTTTAGCAAGCAAGCTCGTCAAGGGACGAGCTATCTTGCTGAAATCCTTAATAAACCGCCGGTAAAAACCGGCGTGTCCAAGGAATGACCAGATTTTTTTAACCGTCGTAGGTGGAGGAAGCTTAGAAATAAGCTCAATTATTTCCCTATTCACCTTGATACCATCACGAGATACCACGTGACCCAAAATGTTGCCTTTTATAACCATGAAATGACACTTTTCCCAATTAAGGGCTAAGTTCGTTTCCGAACACCTCTTCAGAACAAGGCTCAAGTGGTGCAAGCACTCATCAAAGGAGGTGCCATGAACTGAGAAATCATCCATGAAAATCTCAAGGAAGTTCTCGACCATATTGGAAAAGAGACTCAACATGCAACGTTGGAATGTTGTCGGTGCATTGCACAGTCCGAAAGGCATCAGTCTATAAGCAAACGTCCCAAAAGGACAGGTGAACGTGGTTTTCTCCCGGTCTTCGGGGGCAACTGGGATTTGATTATACCCCGCATAACCATCAAGGAAACAGTAATAGGCGTGCCCAGCGAGTCTCTCCAACATCTGGTCGATGAAAGGTAGAAGGAAATGGTCCTTAGGCGTGACCCATTTTCAAGTCGTGTGGGTACAAGCTCAATGTTGTCATTCTGGACAACAGTGATACCCGACTTCTTGGGCACAACCTGAACAGGACTTACCCGAGTACTATCTGAAATGGGAAAAATGATGTCATGATCTAAACATTTGATGATCTCTTTCTTAACTACTTCTGTCATGGCTGGATTTAAACGCCTCTGTGGGTCGCGATGTGGTTGTGCCTCATCCTCTACAAAGATGTGGTGTTGCATGACGCTGAGACTTATCCCTTTAATGTCCTTCAAGGACCACGCAATGGCTGACTTGAATCAGACGTACTTCCTGATCACCAGTCAACGTCGATGAAATAATCACCAGAAATGACCTGTCAGGACCAAGAAAAACGTGTTTCAGTTCCTTAGGGAGTTCTTTAAGCTCAATTGTGGGTGGTTCCTCAAGGCGAGGCGTGATATCTAGCTCAAGATGTAGGATACGAGGAGCTCGCATGTTCTGAATAGCATGCACATCATTTCTCAACTTGCCCCTGTCCTCTTCATAATCGGAATCACCCATGACGTAAGCACTTAGATTTTCATGAATCAAGGGGTACTCTTCTTATATTTCTTCTTCCAAGTTCCGGATAAGATTAATTTCCATTGGATACTCGAAAGATGTTGGTTGCCTATACATATTGAACACATGGAATGTCGCGGTGAAGTTCCCAAACGACAATTTCATGAGTCCATTCGAGAATTGATCAAGGCATTTGACGTCGCCAAAAAATTGTTGGCTTTTGGCCTTAATCTATGTTTTGATGATTTACTTAACGTAATCTTAATTATACTCTTGTAGAGTAGCACACATATTGCATTGCATATATATTGCATTGTGCTAACCTCTACAGGTGATCAAGACTCAAGGAAGAAAGGAAAATCAAGTCAAGACATGTAATCAAGCTCGTTTGAAGACATGTATTTTATATTTCTTTGAGTCTTTAGGAACTTGTGTATTTTGAGCATACTTGAGCTAAAATCAACTTAAACACACACTAGGTTCCACATATAAGTCACACACGAAATTTCACATAATTTGGACTTCAATAGATCACCCAAACTTAGACGGGAAAACACCAAACTTGAACCCTAACTGTCTGCCCACATTCGGTCGACCGAAACAGGCCGTTCGGTCGACCGGATGATCAATTAATCCTGTTCGTGTTTCCCAGTCAAGTTTCGGTCGACCGCACCTTTTCTTTCGGTCGACCGTTTGTGCTTATTTTCTTGACCGTTACTGTTGTCGCATATACCCAACGGTCGTATTCGTATTAAAACAATTATACCCCAAATACATTTCATGTATCGGTCGACCGAGGACCACGATCGGTCGACCGTTTGTCCATCTCTTGACAAACCCAAATCTCCTGTTGAAAAACGGTCGACCGCTAGACTTGTTTCTGTTTTGTGTAATCACACTTCAACTCATACCCAATCAATCCCAACGGCTCTATTCTCTCTAATGCCTATATAAGGAGTTGTAAAACACATTTTAACACAACTCTTCCATTACAAACTTGTCCCAAACTTTAGAGAGAATCCCAAACACTCAAAGTCTCAAATTTCCACACTTAGTCTTAATTCCAATCATACTCAAATGTGCTCAAGCTTAGAGAGTGTTGCTCCACTCAAATTGTTGTTGTCAAAGGAAGCAAGGACTTCGGTGAAAGCCCTAAGTGTCCCTCTCGGATTGTGAGAGGAAGAATTCAAGCAAGCGAGGTTGTTCGCGGTGCTTGTGGTGTAAAAGGCGTTCTCTCCCGGCCCGGAACGGGGAGTGGTTAGTGAAGTCGTGAGCGAAGCTCGGTGATCCGAGCGGAGCTTACAAGAGAGGACTAGGACCCGGGTGGTGTGCCGAACCTCTATAAAAATCCCTCAACTTCTTATGGTTTGCATCATCTTTCTTTCTCTACTTGCTTTGTTTATTATTCCGCTGCGCATTTGATTGCTTTTTCAAGTAGAGTTTGTTTAGGATTAAAATCGTGATTAGCCTTAATTGTGGACCCATAGACCCACACGATCCAACAAAAATGTCTACCCAAAATCAATGGAATCTAAGAGTGGGTAGTCTTGATTGGTTCGGTCACAATGGCGACAAAGTCAACAGGAAATATGAAATCTCCAACTTTGATTAGGACATCTTCAATGACCCCCATTGGGACTTTGATCAAACGGTCAGCCAATTGCAAAGCTGTTTTTGTAGGCTTGAGTAACCTAGGCTTAATTGTTGATACACAAAAGCTGGTAAGAGGTTAATCGCCGACCCTAGATCTAGCAAGACATTATTAATGCGAGAGTCCCCAATGATACATGAAATTGTTGGACTACATGGGTCCTTCAATTTTACGTATGTTGGGTTCGAAATGATCGAGCTCACATTAGCCGCCAAATTGTCTTTGCTAGGGATGTTGGTTTTCCTTTTAGTCGTACAGAGATCCTCCAGAAAGTTTTCATAGGGAGGTATTTGTTGAATCATGTCCAACAAAGGTATGTTGACATTCACGTCTTGAATATCTCCAACATTTTATCCATAATGTCAGTCTGTTTCTTAGACAACCTACTAGGATAAGGAGCTTTTGGTAGGTATGTCTTCTGCAATGCCTGAGAAGGAGGCGTTGGTGTATTACTCTCACCCTCGGCCTTTTTCTCCCCATCATTCCCACAAAGGAGCTGCACAGATAGATTTACTGGCAAGGAAACGTTGTTGTTGACCTACTTACCATTTCTCAGGGTCACAATGACATTGACATGGTCCACAGGTTCTTCCACGTAGTTCACTTGCCCCCCTGTGGTCTTTAACTTGCATTTTTTATGTTCGAGTGATGTTTAGCACGGGGGTTAGCCACAGGTTGGCTTGGCAGTGTCCCTCTCTCTCTCTCTCATGTACAGACTGAGCCAATTGGCCCATCTGAAGCTCGAGAGATTTGATGGTCTGCTGATTCGAAATAAGGACTTGACCCATGGATGACATGAAGTTTTTTACAGAGTTCTCAAGTCCACAAGTTATGTTCTCAAGCGAATTAAACTGGGTTTCCAAGTTGTTAGGATTTGGGAAACCTGGTGGGTCGGTGTTTTGACTTTCGGGTGGCTGATAAGACTGTGAATGCATGGGAGGTTGGTGTGGTCAGTTAGGTGATCGAGAGAAGATTGAAGGAACACCTGGTGCATTGTTATGGTTTCATAAAAAATTAGGGTGGTTCCTCCGTCCAAGGTTATATGATGATTAATATTGGTCATTCCTGGATCTATCATAGATGGCATTGACATGTTTCATATCAGGAGGAATGGATGCACACTCACCCCCTATATGACCTATCCTACCACATAGATGACAGGGAACTGGATCAGATGCAAACACATGTGACACATCATGCTGGTTTTGGAGCTCAATCAAATCCATACGGCGCATTAAGGCCGCCATGCGCGCCTCGGTAGCTGTAGTGGTATCGACAACAAATGCGGCACCCGATCTAGTCGAGTTTGCATTTGCGATCCTCGCTCCTATGCTAGATGATGCTGGTGGATCCCTCACACTCTCCCACTACATGGTTTACTCAGCAAGGTCTTCTAGGAAACCCCACGCCTCCCTTTCATCCTTTCCTAAGAACTCTCCTTGACAGATGGACTCAAGGAGCGTTCAGGACGGGATGTGAAGACCCTCGTAAACAATCTGACCTAGGTGCCACAACTCGATGCCATGGTGAGGGCATGAGGATAGTAGCTCCTTGAACCTCTCTAAGTATGCATGGAATGATTTGGTCTCATGCTGATAAAACGAATTGATTTCGTTCCTCAATTTTTAAGTCTGATGATTTGGAAAGTACTTCTTGAGGAATGCAGATTGAAACTCTTCCCAAGTCCTAAAGGCATTCACCTGGTTGCTATACAACCACTTCTTCGCATCATCCTTCAGTGCAAAGGCGACAAGCCTAAGATGGATGGAGTCTGTGCTAAGTGTTGCAGCTCGAACATAGCACGGACCTCGTCAAATTCCCTGAGAAAGATATAGGGGTCACCATTCCTAGTGAAGTGAGGGAGCGTGGATATAAACTGAGGCTTAACCTCAAAGTGGTTCCCATTCACCTTTGGCAATACGATGCACGAGAGTAGAGCGGTACGGCTCGGGTAGCATCGATCATGGAGAGGTATGGGAGCAAGAACAAGAAGAACAGGTGGGACAAGTGGGTCCAACAACTGCTACTCCTCGCGGTAATGAGAAATCATTTAACCCGGCCTGTGTGTGACACGAGAGGAGGAAGGCATTGAGAAATCGACTACCGAAGCAGGATTGACGACATGCCTCGTCAAACGGCCACTCTCGTCTCATGCCCACACAAGCATGCATAAAGGTGCGCACACACACAAACCAATTTTTTTAACAACTAAACAGAATGTACGTAGAGGAGAAGATGGGAGGATACAGAAGAGAGAATGACTCAGGAGAGAATGGAAGAAGTCATTATGCTACGGTGGGTGGGTACTGGTAGAAGCACACAAGCAAACAAGGCTCAAATAATCCTAAGGTCGCTATAGGTCCTTACAGCTAGACAACGCTTAACTGTGAGGTCACACAACCTCAACACGCCTCATCTCCCTACGACGAGGACCACAAAGCCCAGCTAGTGAGTCAAGATCCGGAGATCTCGTCTCTCCTACTATCGACAAAGTGGGCGACGCCGATCAGGCCATGTCGGTCGTGACCAGATCACTCTCATAATGCACCCGAGATCCTTAGGGCCAATGTCTACTTGATTTAAAATTAGGCTCATAATTTGTGTGGTTTTTTGGGAGAAGGAAGGGGTGATAAAATCCCCCATCATATCTTATGTGGCATAGCCCCTCCTTAGTAGCATTTTGGAGTCTTAATCTAGCAATCAACTCTCCAAACAAACGCTCAACTCACACTTATTGCAATGCAATTCCTACTAACTAATGCATGTTCATACATAATGCATGAATGAGAGTAGGAAATACGTATCTCACGCCAGTACTCAACAACTGAAATTAAAGCTAAAATAAAAGTGAAAGACATGGACAACCTCAACATCCTAAAGTGATACAAAGTGTAAAGTCCATTAAGGTTCTTATTTGCATTACCCTTTTTTTCTTTTTTTCTTTTTTTTTCTTACTAGTTGGAGTGTAATTCTCCCAGGGTCAAGGTTTGTGCATCATTGCCTATGAGGACTTACACTATCACGTACACCTTTCACCACATCTCCACATAGGGTCATCCTTACCACCCGTGTAACGGGAGTTCGGTCGGTGCATCCCAAGTCAGATATCTCGAAAGCACCTGGCACAAAGTTGTCTCAGACCTAATTTCCCAAGTGATAAGAGTCATGCGATAAGAGAGAATACCTACTCACCTATTTCTTATTTACACATGAACCAAAACCCCTACACTTATTGTCTCACAACAGGAGTTAAAGGGTCTTTGACTACAACAAACTTCCTTATATTAAGAGACATGAATTATTGACTCACTAGGTTCAGGGTGGACTTATTTAATTGTTTGAGTACTAAATCCCTATGATTACTCGCCCTCGAGGGAAGACCACGATGCATCCTAACGATTAGATAAGACCTATAGTCGGTATATAAGATATCCTAATGCATCAAGTTCAAGACAATTTGGGGAGCCTCTTTTTACTTGGCCTATCAACGGTTTTGCACATGCCAAACACACGCAACACCCACAAAACATTTTATTTCTTAAACACATGAAGATTTTGAAAGAAATGTCAAAATTTTAAAGCACAAGGAAAGCAAAGGAAGACAAGTCACTCAAGGATCATGGCAAGCAGATATATTGATAGTAAATGTAGCACACTAACATGACCCTAACAATAAAAACAAAAGAAAAACAAAATAAAATGAGAAAGACTCGACTATGTACACACATAAAACTACATCATGCATTGTCCTCAATGAATGTGATCATAGAACTACATGAAAATGACAAGATCTCACCAACGTGAAGCGCAAAGGGAAGTTCATGGTTATGTTGATGGACACAAACCTGAATTCCCTCAAAATATGTGAGATGCTAAAGAAGGGATACAAATAGGTGAAAGAAATAGGACCCAAATACACAAGGGTTGGGGCCCACAATAATCAATGCTCGCTCATGGAGTCTTTTACTATACCTTTTTTTTTCTTTTTGTTTTTTTTTGTTTTTTTAATATAACTATGTACAAAAATAAGTTCTCATATTCATTTGTCAAAGGACATCAAATGGGAACCTCAAATGTTGGTCAATGCACTTGGAAAGGGAACATGACACCACGCGGGGCCAGAATACTCATGTTTGGGCCCCCCTCACAAAGAGCACAAGATGAAAGGAGAGGTTCATGAATTAGACGCAAAGGCGTCTCATTTAAAGGATCAAATTGAAAGAGCTTGAACCTCTCAAGAGTTTGGTAAATAAGGGGCAAAATAAGAAGAGTTTCTCTCGTTGCGGTACTGAAGTTATGATCGTCAATCCAACTCTCCAACAAACAGGCTGGTGGATCGGAATGAGGTCAAGAACCTCATTATGCATGCACGACTCACTAGGCGAACAGAAGTGGGTCTCATACCCAATGTATCCTCCAAGGAACTCCTAATACCGTCCTTAGCAATGTAGCTGTTTGATGTTCCATCATTTCCAAGATGATCAGGAACAATAGTGAGAGGCAAACTCTCATCAGGTCGTTTGAAATTAACGGTACTAGGGAGCTCTTGCTCCACCATAGGTGAGTCTCTATGAGGCACAACAATAAGATCGTCTGGCTCAAGCCATGAGACAAAAAGATAAGGCATAATCTTGTGTTGACTCATAATAAAACTATCCATGCTATTCTCAATTTGAATTGAATCCCCCACCATGTGATCATGAATTGAAACCCCTAGTCCCTCAGACTGACTAGAAGTATGACTTTGAAAGATTGTACTTTGAATTTGTGGATGTGGTGGTGGTTCGATATCAGAAGATAAATCCTCATGTTGACAAGAAATGTCACCCTCCTCACGTTTACTTAATTGTTGTGTAATTTGACTCACATACATTTCCATAGTTTGCAAGGAATTTTGAGTGAACTTCATTACATTTTGAGTGGTTTCCATGAACGTTTGGAGGGTTTCTTCTAAAGAATCAAGGTTGGGGTCAACTGTGAGCCTCTAGTCAAAATTTTGGAAATTGTTGGGTTGGGTGTTGATAGGTTGAGTATGAGTCCAATGATTCGGAGTGGGGTGTTGGTAGAGTTCTGGGTATTCGGGAGGAGGATACTGGGTGAAAATGATGCATAAGAATTTGAATAAGAATTGTCTCCCCACGAATCCATCCCTCTCAGGTTGTACGCGGATGCGTAATGGTCATATTGAGCATTTTGGGAAAAGGTATGCTCATACTAAGGCTCTGGGGCAACATAAGGACATTCCACGAAAACATGACCACTCAACTCGCAATAGTCACATGGTACAACTACTGGAGCTACCGGTGCACTCATGTAATCTACCACATGAATGAAAGAAGCCAAAGGTTCTTGTAATGTCTGAGTTTGTTGACCAACATATGATCCAACATAACTACATGGTGGTATAGCAGTCGGTGCCTCTCTCATATCACCCCAATATGAAGATTGCTCAGCCACACAATAAAGATTGTCCCAAGCATACGGGGTGTTTGTCTGAGGCATCCCAGGATGCATGGGTCTGGAGTACAAGGGAGAATTGTCCTGGTCCCAACAATAATATGGATAGTCGCCATTGTAACCATCCATCTCTACCAAAAACTCTCGAGTCGGGCACTCTCACCACCACGAGGCCAAGCTCGCAAAAAGTGCTCGACTCGACCCTAAAATGCTGACAAAGAGTGTAAATGGTAGGAGACTAGAACGTAGAAATAAGTGAGAAGAAGATGACTCGGAGGAGAAGGGAAGAATCCCTAAAAAATAGCGTGGGTAGTGGGAGAAGGTAGAAGCCTAATCTAGCAAGCACGACTCAAACAACTTATGGCTATAGGTCCTTAGGCTAGACGGCGCCTAATTTTGAGATCACTAGTCTCGACATGCCTCACCTCCCTACAACGAAGACCACAATGCCCAGCAATTGATACCAGATCCGGAGATCCAGTACCTCCTACTATCGACAAGGCAAGCGACGCTGATAAGGTTATGACGGTCTCAACTCGATCACTCTCCTAGTGCGTCCGAAATTCTAGGTCCAATGTCTACTTGCTTTTAGAATTATGGCTTAGATTAAGAGCGATTTTTTGGGGAAAGGAAAGGGTAATGAAATCCCCCAGCGTATCTTGTATGGGACAGCCCCTCCTTAGTAGCGTTTTGAGTCTTAATCAAGCAATCAACTCTCCAATCAAACGCTCACCTCACTCTTGTCCCGATGCACCTTACTAACTATTGCATGCTTTAACCATGCATGAATTAGAGAATGGGTGCACATAACTCATGCCAGCAATCAACAACAAGAATGTAAAAAAATAAAGACGAGTGCATGCAAGGTCTACAAATGATGCATGACCTAGATGGCAATCGATCTACTCTTTTGCGTTCAGTTTTAAGGTCTAACTTCATTAAAGGGACATGATTGTTAATCTAGGAGCAAACTACAAGTCAAAACATTCCGAATTAAGCCCCCAGATGTCCTAATGAATGTAAAAACAACTAGAAAAAGTGAGAGGAAATTTTGTGCTCACCAGGCCGCCAATTGGCGGTCCCGAACCGCTGATTGGCGATCAGTTTGCTCCTTTTCCCCTCCCGACTTCTCCTGGTGACGTCTCTTGATCTTTTAAGCCTCCTAAAACAAACTAAAACTACAAACAAAAAAATTAAAACCACTCGAATCGTCCTCTGGACAAAACACCTCCCCGGCAAAGCCGCCAAAAACTTGTTTGTTTGTTTTATATTTAGGCCCCCAGTGCACAGCAGTCGGTGAAGACGGGGCAAGTACGGGTCGTCCGCTGGGAGGTGAGCAGCCTCTGGCTTGACCGAAATCAAGTGGTAAAAAAGGGGAGAAGATTTGTGGATATGCTAATCTAAGTTATCTTAAACTAGTAAAAAGAAATGTAAAGGAAAACAACAACTAACAAAGCAAACTAAATCGAAAGAACCTAAATTGGAAGTGCAAATCAAGAAGAGGGACCCCTGAGGGGTGGAGTGAGTGTGCACAAGCAAAGAGATGGTGAAGAATGCAATCATTAAGCACAAATGTAGGTTGTATTTTCATCTATAGGAAATGTCTAATGTTTTTGGCAAAACCTATCCATCCCATTAGTAACCTAGTTGATTAACATTCACATATACAAGTTGGTTATTTCAGAACCTAAACAAGCATGAGAGGTGTCTAATATTTGTGGCAAAACTCAGCAAGTTACAAGTTCTATCCTAAACAAGCAAGCATACATTTATGTTTATCAACACATTTCATACAAAGCATTCATTTACATTCTCTTTTGCATGTATAAAACATCAACTCCAGCCCCCAAAGGGGATGGAACTACTCACTACCCATTACACTAATTATTATTCTAAGAAAGGAGAACATATTAACTAAGTCTACTAAGATTATTGAAATGAAATTAAACTAAGCCAGCAACATCATAAAAGAAGAACATAACAAAGAAACTTTTATTTATTTCATACTCACAATACAAGTAGCATTTTCGTAGTTCAGTATTTTCTCCAAGGCTCCACTTCAAGTAGGAAGAATAACCACCAAGTATGTAGTGATTACAATTGAAGGTGAAGAGTTCTATTTATAGTCATAGAAAAAGGTAATCGGGGACAATCCCCCGATAAGGGACTAATATAACACCAAATATAGATATAATCCTCCCTAATCCATGATCTGCCCGAAGCGTGTCGGATCCGTTGCCAACCCGACCACCAATTGTCCGTCTACAGAGTCTGGATCCACTCTGGGCTTTGTTTGGGACTTCCTGGGTTTCTTTTTTTCATGTATGATGCACCAGAGGAAGTTGTTGGAGTTTAGGCCCAACCCGAATTGCCAAAATACTCCTCATGAGGGTGTGGAGTATTTTTATTTGCTCATTGGTCCTTTGATCTTACATTTAGGTCCTTCTCCCTTGCATAGTAGTCCTCAAGTCTCACAACTCAGTCTTTTTTCCTGCTTTTAGGTCCTTTTATGCTTCTTCTCCTCAAACATGTTTATTCCTGAAACTAAAACATAAACTCGTTACGTAGCATTCTTTAGGTTCAAGATAATGGATATAATACACAAATGAATGCATGAAATGATGTCAATCACTTGATATAGATATATACTTGTAGCATGCTTAAACTTGTATTAGATGTGATAATGTCCACAGTAGGTACTTATCTCATGCTAGCTTTAGAGTTTATCTTGTTTCTTTTTATGATTTGATGGTAATGGCTTGTTATGTATGGATCCATGTTTGGTACACATTTACATGAATGATTTAGGATGTATGTCGGATTGATTGGTGCTCTAATGGCCACATTAGGTACTTATTGCACGCTTGAGAATCTAAAATCAAACTCAACTTTATGTAAGATATGAATGTTCATGGTTTTCCATGTAGTATTGTGTATCCTACACCTAGATTCTACACTAGATTCTACTTATATACCACACAAACTACACTTGTTCCTAATTGAAAAGAAGACTCACTCACACACACATACCTACACACCTTCACTCTATGAGGGTCTAGTTTTATTGTTTGTCCATTCGTATTTTAGTTTAAGTGTCATCAAAAGTTTTTCCATTCTTTTACCCACTTGCCTTCGAACAAACCCGAGGGGACACACCTCCCTGTGGATTGACCCGTACTTGCCCCGCCTTCACCGACGGTCGTGCACTTGCGGTATTTAAAACGAACACAATCAGAGGAGCAAGTAGAAGAGGGAGAGGAGGGATTACAAATATATAGACTAATACATGGTTAGGATTAATCTGGACATAATCGGACAACTTTAAATCACATATGGTGGTCCTGGAATGCTCTAACCCGACAACTCGACCCGCGGCCAAAATCTGAGATCCAACAAGGCAATGTGATCCACCAGTAGCGGATAAAAATCCGCCAGTGGCAAATTCGAATGCTTTGATCGGGCTTAAATTTCTCCAGCTGTTAAGTTGCCTTGTTTGTCACGTTGGGTGAAACTATGGTCTGCTGGTTCGAGCTATTTTGTCTTTTATTGGTTAAATACTAATCTGATTCAAGACATGTGGCACAATATTTTGTTCTTCACCATCAAGTTCCTCCAGGTTATCACTTGGGTCCTTCCTAATTTGCCATCCAGTCCTTTTGTATTACAAACAATTTGAGAAATCCTCAATTCAGTCCATTCTTGTTGCAATTAGAACCTTTTGGCTCCCTTTTCTCATCTTTATTACTGATTGATCTCGTTTTATATTTCTACCGCAAGTGCACGGCCGCGTTGAAGCGGTGGCAAATACGGGTCGTCCACTGGGAGGTGTGTCGACACTTGGTTTGTGCGAAGGCGAGAGGTAAAGAAAGGGAAGAAAGGTTGGTTACACTAAACTACACTAAGATGCAAATGGAAATGGAAAAGAAGCAAGAAAAACTAAACCCCAAAGGGGGTAGAGAAATAATGTGAACATAAAGAAGTGTGTGTGTATTCATTAAGCTCGTCACAACATGTAGTGCATGAAATTATAAAACTACATCCAACTTTGCCTCTACATGAATTAAGATAAGACTACATCATTAAAACATACAAGACAATAATTGGAATGAAGCTACATGAACTCAAGTATAAAGACTATACCCTACTATGCCTCCACATGAATTAAGATTTCACTACATCATTAAAACATACAAGACATTAGCTAAGGTAAAGGCAACAAGAGCTCATACACTACAACTTGTGTTTCCAATATTAACTTCATCCATATCCTAACCTTATCATTCCCCATAAAATAGGTCCACTAATCAAAGCATAAGCTAAGCTTCATTCAAGAGCATTAGCATATCAAAGATAAGAGTGGAGACCCATTAGATGGTTATGGAAATCATATAAAGCTCAAGGGATAAAAATAACACACACTTAATACACTACATAATTATATCACATATTTCTCCACCCCCCAAATGGGGATGGAACTACTCACTACTCATTACACTACTGATTAGACTAAGCAAAGAAAACATTTAACTAAGATACTGAAATTACTTAACAAGAAATTAAGCAAAGTAAAACAAACCACACAAAACAAGCAACATAACAAGACAAGATTAAAACAAACAAATAAACTTTTATTAACAATGACTCACATTGAAGGTAGCACTCTTCTCCACCTTGAGTTATTGCTTCAAGGCTCACTCCTTAGTAGAGAGAATGCCACCAAACAATGGGTACAATGGGAGGTGAAGAGTTCTATTTATAAGCATGGAAAAAGCTAATCAGGGACAATCCCCCGATGTGGGACTAAACCAATACCAAAAATAGCCTAAACGAACATTAATACAAGTCCAGGAGAAATTTCGACAGATCCTGAGCAATATGGACCGCCAATTAGCCGTCCAAAATTGTCGGATCGTGTTGGAATTTGTTGTGGGCTTTGCTTTCTGGTATTGTTGGTCTTTGATGCGGTTACTCGACTTGTTGGAGCTCCGACCCGAATAGAATTGGTAAAATACTCCCCATGATGGTGTGGAGTATTCTGTTTTGCTCTTAGGTCCTTCTGTCTTACGATCAGGTCCTTCCCCCTTGCATCTTAGTCCCCAGGTCTCACAATTAGGTCCTTTTTCCTACTTTTGGGTCCTTTCATGGTTCTTCTCTTCAAACCTCTTTATTTCTGAAAACTAAACATAAAACTCGTCACGTAGCATTGCTTAGGTGTAAGATAATGGATATAAGGTACAAATGTAAGCATGAAATGATGTCAATCAAATACCCCCACACCTAAGTTTTTGCTAGTCTCGAGCAAAACAAAGAAAGGAAAAAGCATACGAAAAACAAGAAATCCTAACTCACTTTCGTAGGAATCACGGTTGCACTTAGCACGTGCAACAAGCCGTTAAACCTCCTTGTTGCCAAGGAGGAGGAGTGGTGTCTCCTGAGGGTTTTCAGCGGATATACCCACAAAATCCGAACAAGATGCATTAATCAATCTAGCTACACGACTTGTTGGACTTATTTTGACGATCATGGAATGCGGTAATACTACGGGTCGACTCTATATATGTAATCAGTCCACACACCTAGCCTAATGAGTTATTCGTGAGAGTTAACTAAGGAATTAAGTGAAAGACATGGGCAACCTTAACTTCTGAATGTGATACAACGTGTAAATTCCATTTTGGTTCTTATTTGACTCTTCTTTTCTTTTCTTTTCTTTTTTTTTCTTCTCTTTTTTTTTTTCTTTGGAGCATTTATTGGTTGGTGTTTGATTCTCCCAGGGTCAGGTTTCGTGCATCATTGCCTATGAGGACTTACACTATCACGTACACCTTCCCCCAAATCTCCACATAGGGCGATCCCTACCACCCGTGTAACGGGAGTTCGGTCGGTGCATCCCAAGTCAGATGACTCGAAAGCACCAGGCACAAAGTCCCCTCAGACCTACTTTCCCCGAGTGATAGGAGCCGTGCGAGAAGAGAGAACACCACTTATTCATTCATTTATCTACATGGGAACCAAAACCCCTACACTTAAGTTTCACAAAAAGATATTAAGGGCCCTTGACTACAACAAACTTCCTAAATTAACAAACACGAATTATTTGACTCACTAGGTTCAGGGTGGACTTCTTTAAATGTTTGAGCACTGAAACCCACTGATTACTCCCCCCAAGGGAAAACTGGGGTGCATCCTAACGACTCGATAAATCCTAAAGCCATGTACTAGATATCCTAATGCATCAAGTTCAAGACAATTTTGGGAGCTTTCTTTTTACTTTGCCTCTCAACGGTTTTGCACATGCTAAACACACGCAAAACCCACAAAACATTTTCTTTCGAAAACACATGAAGATTTTGAAAGAAATGTGAAAATTTTGAAGCACTAGGCAAGCAAAAGAAGACAAGTCACCCAAGGATCATGGCAAGCAGATATATCGGTATTAAATGCAGCACACTATCATGACCCTAACAATGCAAACAAAAGAAAACAAAATCAAAGGAAAAAGACTCGACTATGTACACACGTAAAACACCCCCCCACACCTACTTCATGCATTGTCCTCAATGAATGTGAGCAAAATACTACATGGATGTATGCATGAAACAGAAGAGATCTCACCAACGTGAAGTACACAAGGAAGTTCATGGCTATGTTGATGGACACAACCCAACTTCCCTCAAAACCTGTGAGATGCTAAAGAAGGGATACAAATACGTGAAAGAAATGGGGCCCAAATACTCAAGGGTTGGGGCCCACAACAATCGATGCTCACTGAAGGAGTATATTTTTTTTTCTTCTTTTTTTTTTTAACTATGTACAACAATAGGCTTCCATCTTCATATGTCAAGGGACATCAAATGGGAACCCACCATCTCTCGAGCCAGAAATGCGCATGCATGGGCTCGCAACATACACAACAGAATTGCTCGACCACCTGACACCTTTATAAGCATTGTGGTCGGTTGATGCCTCTTTAGAATTAGCAAAAGAGGAGGCATGAACGAGAGGTGAACCTCTATCTAGTATAAGGGTATCAGGTGGTTGAATCTTAACCCACATGGGGTCCTCAGCAGATACAGAATGAAGAGCATGTGGCCGAGAGGCCATAAAAATAGTATCTTGTGGCTCAAAAGCCACGTGCTCAAAAGGATGTGGCTCAAGGGCCACGTGGTCAAAAAGAAGTGGCTCAAGGGCCACATGATCAGAAGAATGTGGCTCAAGGGCCACAAGATCAGAGGAATGTGGCTCAAGGGCCACAAAATCAGAGGAATGTGGCTCAAAAGCCACGTGATCAAAACATAAGGCACCTTCTTGTGCCAGCCCAGTTGAAACATCTTCACCACCTTCAGGATCTTCATCGAACAATTCTCTGAAGTATTTGAAGGTGCCCTCAACTTCAATCTCATCCAAACCCTGGATAAGGTTGACCTCAACAGGGTCATTGAAGGGACCTGGCTTCTTGCCAATGGTGAAGATGTTGAAATCAGCGCATTGACTACCATAAGTCAAGCGCATCAGACCATTGCGACAATTGATCAAGGCATTGGAAGTCGCAAGAAATGGTCACCCCAGAATGACAGGAATTTGTCCAAGTGGGTTTGGCACAGGTTCAGTATCCAAGACAAAGAAGTCGACTGGATAAATGAACTCTCCCACTTTGATCAGCACATCTTCCACCACACCCCTCGGTTTCTTCATAGACCTATCAGCCAATTGAAGAGTGGTCTTTGTTTGTTTGAGGTCTCCAAGACCGAGGTGGACGTAGACAGAATATGGTAGAAGATTAACAGATGCACCAAGGTCCAATAAGGCTCGGTGTATGGGCACATCACCAATCACACAACAGATAGTAGGACAGCCAGGGTCCTTGTACTTGACTTGCATGGGTTGTGCCAACAAGGAACTCACGTTAGCCGCAAGAAAAGCTTTCTTGGGAACATGAGTTTTTCTCTTCTTAGTGCATAAGTCCTTGAGAACCTTGGCATAAGGTGGCATTTGCTGAATCACCTCCAAAAGAGGGATATTCACCTTAACCTGCCGAAACATCTCAAGCATCTTGTCATGCTAATCAGAGGATTTCTTTTTAAGGCGCTCAGGGAATGGCGCCTTAGGGGCATAAGGATGCGAAGGCACCCCAGAATTTAGGTCCAAAGAAACATGAGTGGGGACCTCAGAATCTGGTTCCTTCGACACAAGAGGAGACAAGGGGACCTCAGGGTTCGGCCCCTTTGTCGAAGGAAATGTAGAAAGAACCTCAGGATCTGGCTCCTTCCTGGAAGTATTTGTGGAGGGAGCCTCAGGATCCGGCTCCCTCAAAGATGGTGATGACAAAGAAGGTACCCCAATGTGGTTATCCACCTCCTTACCAGACCTCAAAGTGTGAATCACATTAATATGATGGGTCGGTTCAGAGGTGGCATGAGGTAAAGGTGTCCTTCCTTGAGAATGGGTACCCCAAGGATTCACCTCAGGTTGACTCGGGAACTGACCTTTCTCGCGTTCATGCAGTTGATGAGCCAACTGGCTAACCTGCATTTCCAAAGCCTTGACTGTACTTTGCAACGCTTGAAAGGTCGGATCAGAAGAAGGGTCCTTAGGGTCAACCCGCTGGGGTGGTGGAGTCTGGTTGGAATAACCCGACGATGAGGCATGAGCATGTTGGTAATTTTGGTGCTGCGACCTTTGATGTGGGGGTTGGTAGGTCGCCGATGGGCGTGGAGGTTGATAAGGTGGAGGTTGAGGTTGAGCGTGCGAGCTCTGACCGTGGCCTCCACTAGACCCCCAAGAGAAGTTAGGATGGTTACGCCATCCCGGGTTATAGGAATGACTGTACGGGTCGTTTCGGGGCCTTTGTTGATACATCGCATTTGCATGCTCAGTATCCCTTGGAGAGTAAGCACACTCCAAGTCATCATGTCCCGACAGTCCACACCTAGTACACCCGGGAGTAGCGACCTGAGCTACAGGAGCTCGGTCCATCTCCAAACTCTCTATCCTACGCATGAGAGCAGCCATTTTCGCTTCAGACGCGATCGATGAGTCAACTTGATAAGATCCAGCTCGACCAGAAGACCTGGCGGCTGGTGGCTCTCTCATGGTATCCCACTCGAAGGTACGTTCAGCCATGGATTCAAAAGTATCCCATGCCTCCTCGATGGGTTTCATTTGGAAGTCACCCTGACACATCGACTCCAACAATGTGCGGGTGTTGTAGTTGATGCCCTCATAAACAATTTCGCACAGCTGCCATAACTCAAATCCATGATGAGGGCACTGCTGGAGAAGGTCCTTGAACCTCTCAAAGAAACCATGAAACGATTCGGTCTCGGTCTGATACATTTGATGTATCTGGTGCCGTATCTGTTGCGTTTTCCTTTGAGGGAAAAATCTCTTCAGAAAGACGGTCACAAAGTCATCCCATGACCGAATCGAACTTGCCGGGAGGCTATACATCCATTTCTTCGCATTATCCTTCAATGCGAAAGAAATCATCCTCAACCGGACTGAATCCTCGTCAAGCTGTTGTAGCTTGAACATGGAGCATACTTCCTCGAATTCGCGTATAAAGATATACGGATCCTCCTTATTGGCAGTAAAGGTTGGAAGCATGCTCACATATTGAGGTTTCAGCTCATAGTTGTTCCCGCGAGCAGGGGGAACAACTATGCAAGAAGGCTGTGCGGCCCGAACAGGATGGGTCCGCTCCCACAACGTCATCGGTCTATCATGTCGAGCTAAAGGTGGTGGTGCACCAAGAACTCGATCCTCACCGAATCTCCCTTCCTCTCGAGTCAGAGGAGGAGGAGAAGGAGGTCTACGTGGTGGTGGGAATGGACCGAGGTAGTCCATGTATGGAACCCGGTCTCCCTCGCCACCACGAGACGACTCGCCTTCTTGCTCCAAAGGAGCACGAGGTGGAGATGGTCGATCACCAAGATCTTCCATCTCGGAAATAAGCACTCTCTCGAGTCGAGCGCTCTCACCAGAACGAGCCCAACCTCGCATAAAAATGCTCGACTCGACTCTAACAAACACACAACAGAAGGTGTACTAGAGGAGGAGACTAAACGTAGAGAATAGATGAGGAGATGACTCAGATGAGGAGGGAAGAATCCCTAGAGCTAGCGTGGGTAGTGGGATCAGGAAGAAGCCTAACTAGCAAGCACGGCTCAAACAATGTAAGGTAATGGGTCCTTAAGCTAGACGACGCCTAACTTCGAGGTCACTAGCCTCGACACGCCTCACCTCCCTACAACGAGGACCACAATGCCCAGCAAGTGATACTAGATCCGGAGATCCAGTACCTCCTACTATCGACAAGGTAGGCAACGCCGATCAGGTCATGACGGTCTCGACTAGATTACTCTCCTAGTGCGTCCGAATTCCTTAGGGCCAATGTCTACTTGCTTTTAGTTAAGGCTTTATTAAGAGTGGTTTTTGGGGCCAAGGAAAGGGTGATGAAATCCCCCACCTTATCTTTTATGGGACAGCCCCTCCTTAGTAGCGATTTGATCCTAGATCTAGCAATCAATCGCTCCAATCAAACGCTCTCTCACTCTTGTCCTGATGCAAATCCTACTAACTAATGCATGGGCATACGAGATGCGTGAATGAGTGTAGGAAATGCGTACCTTACGCCAGCACTCAACAACTGAAATTAAAGCTAAAAGAAAAGACAACTATATGCTCAAGTCAATACATGATGCGTGACCTAAACAAATAAGAACGTCTAGTCTTTTGCTTTGGATTTTAGGGCCAAGTTGATTAATGGGGGAGTTATTAATGATCTGGGAGCAAACCAGAAGTCAAAGCATGCAAAATAGAGCTCCCCGATAACCAAATAGAAGAAAACAACTACCAGAAAAAATTTCAAGGCAAGATGACCTCACCAGGCCGCCAGTTGGCGGTCTAGAACCGCTGATTAGCGGTCCCTTTTGGTCTTCTGGTCCTCAGATTTTCCCAGTAGCCTCCCCTTGATCAGAGTGTTCCCTGAAACTAAGAAAAACTGAAAACAAAAAATTATAAACCCCTCGAATCGTCCAAACCAAGGTCTGGACAGAGCACCTCCCCGGCAACGGCGCCAAAAACTTGATTGATCTCGTTTTATATTTCTACCGCAAGTGCACGGCCGCGTTGAAGCGGTGGCAAATACGGGTCGTCCACTGGGAGGTGTGTCGACACTTGGTTTGTGCGAAGGCGAGAGGTAAAGAAAGGGAAGAAAGGTTGGTTACACTAAACTACACTAAGATGCAAATGGAAATGGAAAAGAAGCAAGAAAAACTAAACCCCAAAGGGGGTAGAGAAATAATGTGAACATAAAGAAGTGTGTGTGTATTCATTAAGCTCGTCACAACATGTAGTGCATGAAATCATAAAACTACATCCAACTTTGCCTCTACATGAATTAAGATAAGACTACATCATTAAAACATACAAGACAATAATTGGAATGAAGCTACATGAACTCAAGTATAAAGACTATACCCTACTATGCCTCCACATGAATTAAGATTTCACTACATCATTAAAACATACAAGACATTAGCTAAGGTAAAGGCAACAAGAGCTCATACACTACAACTTGTGTTTCCAATATTAACTTCATCCATATCCTAACCTTATCATTCCCCATAAAATATGTCCACTAATCAAACCATAAGCTAAGCTTCATTCAAGAGCATTAGCATATCAAAGATAAGAGTGGAGACCCATTAGATGGTTATGGAAATCACATAAAGCTCAAGGGATAAAAATAACACACACTTAATACACTACATAATTATATCACATATTTCTCCACCCCCCAAATGGGGATGGAACTACTCACTACTCATTACACTACTGATTAGACTAAGCAAAGAAAACATTTAACTAAGATACTGAAATTACTAAACAAGAAATTAAGCAAAGTAAAACAAACCACACAAAACAAGCAACATAACAAGACAAGATTAAAACAAACAAATAAACTTTTATTAACAATGACTCACATTGAAGGTAGCACTCTTCTCCACCTTGAGTTATTGCTTCAAGGCTCACTCCTTAGTAGAGAGAATGCCACCAAACAATGGGTACAATGGGAGGTGAAGAGTTCTATTTATAAGCATGGAAAAAGCTAATAAGGGACAATCCCACGATGTGGGACTAAACCAATACCAAAAATAGCCTAAACGAACATTAATACAAGTCCAGGAGAAATTTCGACAGATCTTGAGCAATATGGACCGCCAATTAGCGGTCCAAAATTGTCGGATCGTGTTGGAATTTGTTGTGGGCTTTGCTTTCTGGTATTGTTGGTCTTTGATGCGGTTACTCGACTTGTTGGAGCTCCGACCCGAATAGAATTGGTAAAATACTCCCCATGATGGTGTGGAGTATTCTGTTTTGCTCTTAGGTCCTTCTGTCTTACGATCAGGTCCTTCCCCCTTGCATCTTAGTCCCCAGGTCTCACAATTAGGTCCTTTTTCCTACTTTTGGGTCCTTTCATGGTTCTTCTCTTCAAACCTCTTTATTTCTGAAAACTAAACATAAAACTCGTCACGTAGCATTGCTTAGGTGTAAGATAATGGATATAAGGTACAAATATAAGCATGAAATGATGTCAATCAATTACCTAACACCTGAAACACTACAACAAACACTCGAGTAGCACAATTTTGGGTGTAAAATAAAGTATATATAGCATGAATGCAATGTATGATATGCTACTAATCAAATACCCCAACACTTACCTATTTCTAGTCCCGAGCAAAATAAAGGAAGAGAAAAATAAAAGGAATGAAAACATACAAAAATGGAGAAATCCTAAATCACTATCGTAGGAATCACGGTTGCACTTAGCACATGCAACAAGCCATTAAACCAACGAAAATGGAGAAATCCTAAATCACTATCGCCAAGGAGGAGGAGTGGTGTCTCCTGAGGGTTTTCAACGGATATACCCACAAAATCCGAACATTGATGCATTATTCAATCAAGCGACATGATTCGTTGGAACTATTTTTGTCGATCATTGGACATTGTAATCCTACAGACCGATTCTATATATTTAACCGGTCCACACACTTAGCCTAGGGAACCATTCATGCAAGTTAATTACAGACTTAAGTGATAGACATGGACAAACTTAAATCTCAAGTGATACAAAGTGTATACTCCAATAAGGTTCTTATTTGTATTACAATCTTCTTCTTTTCTTTTTTTCGATCGGTGCATCCCAAGTAAGATGACTCAAAAGCACCAGGCACTAAGTCCCCTCGAACTTAATTTCATGAGTGATAGGAGCCGTGTGAGAAATGAGAACACTCTGCTCACTTATTTCTTATCTACACATGAACCAAAACCCCTACACTTAAGGTCTAACAACAGGAGTTTAAGTGTCTCTTAGTACGACAAACTTCGTTATACTAATAGACACGAATTATTTAACTCACTAGGTTAAGGGTGGACTTCTTTATTTATTTGAGTACTGAAATCCTATGATTACTCTCCCCTCGAGGGAAAACCGTGGTGCATCCTCACGACTAGATAATACTTAAAGCCAGTGTACTAGATATCCTAATGCATCATGTTCAAGCCAATTTTGGGAGCTTCCTTTTTACGTTGCCTCTCAATGTTTTTGCACATGCTAAACACACACAAAACCCACAAAACATTTTCTTTCACAAACACATGAAGATTTTGAAAGAAATGTGAAATTTAAAGCACCGGGCAAGCAAAATAAGGCAAGTCACCAAAGGATCATGTTATAGCAAATATGTCGATATTAAATGTAGCACACTAACATTACCCTAACAATGCAAACAAAACAAAAAACTAAGTGAAAAATACTTCACTCCACAAATATACAAATGTAAATCACCCTCCCAAACTTACTTCATGCATTCTCCTCAATGTATTCAAGCGTGATACTACATGAATTTTGCATGAAAAAGTAAAAGAAATCACCAAACTTTGAAATATGTGGAAATTTTCATGGTCATGTTAATGGAGACAAACCCGAATTCCACTCCAAAACTGTGAAATGGTTAGGAAGGGGGACAAATACGTGAAACAAATGCAAGCAAACGAAGACAAGTCACCCAAGGATCATGGCAAGTAGATATATTGATATTAAATGCAACATACTATCATGACCCTAACAATGCATCAAAAGAAAAGGAGAAAGGCTCGACTATGTACACACGTAAAGTTATGCTTTGCCTTATGAGGAGAATTATGCTTTGCCTTATGAGATTGCAGGTACTGCAATTAAATGGTTAAGCCAAATGGAGAAGGTAGGGGATTACAATAAGGACTTCAGATGGTTAAGTGTGAAGTTTGTTTAGTAGAGCATGATCAGATTGGCCTATTTTTAGGGGGGCTTAGACCTGACATTATAGCTGAAGTCGAATCTTATGAGCCAGATTCTCTCCCTAGGGCCGTGATTCTAGTTGTTTTGCAAGGAAGGAAGTTGAGGTCTCTGAAAGAATCACTTAAAAAATAGCATCTTGAGGGACACAGAAGTAATCAACCCAACCCCAAGCCTGTAGGAGTCGGTACCTCCACCATAGCTTCTCACCTTAAACCAAATGAGGTTAAGATAATAACTCCTGCCAGAAGGTTAACCTTAGCTCAGCAAGATGAAAGGAAAAAGAAGGGACTATGCTTCTATTGTGAAGACAAATTGCACAGAAATCATATGTGTGACCCAAGTAAGATGTTTGCAATGCAGTTATGTAGAGATGTTGAACTATAAATGTGACGCCGTGTAGAATTGTGATGGATTTTACAAGCGTATGACACCCACAACTACAAGAAAATTGAAGAGAAGAACACCAAGTTGAGATAGAACTATCTCTGCTTTTTTGTATATTAATTCAAACAAAATTGCTTTGCTTCTTGACCTACAAGCCAGGTCTTGTAGCTTTTATTCCGTATAGAAATGAGGAACTTAACCAACAAGGCAACTCCTTTGATTTGCATCTAAATAAAACAAATAACAGTAAAGGAAATAATTGACTACGAAAATACTTGTTTAAATGAAATAGAAATCAGGAAACCTTCCATAAACTTAATTGGAAATAAGTTGATTCACATGTACTTCTTGAGGCAAGTTTCCTTGTTCGTTTTGCTGGCTGGTTGGAAGTTTCCTTCCTTGCTGATGTGTTTGCTAGCCAACGGCTCCTTGCTGATTAGGTTGCTAATCACTGCCCCCATCATATTATATCCAGCAACTCCTCCATCAGTCGCCCCTAGTTGGAAAGAACTCATCTTCGAGTTTGCCTCAGCTTCCTCCTCGTTGCTGAAGTATGGACTCAGATGCTTTACATTAAACACATTAGTAGTCTTTAAATGCTTTGGTAGGAGTAATTTGTAGGCATTATCATTGATTTTCCGAAGTATCTCACAAGGTCCGACTTTTCTCTCCTTTAGCATGTTGTATTCTCCCACGGGAAAGCGGTCTCGTGTTAGAACAGCCCACACGAAATCACCTTCTTTAAAAAGTACTTGCCGGCGACGACGATCTGCATAGCTCTTGTATTTGGTGTTGTTCTCATGGAGCATTGTTGCACTTGTTTGTGAATGTCTTGCAAGTGCTCAATCATCTCATCAGCCTTGGGGTGTAAACGACCAACACGAGGAATGGGCGCTAAGTCTAGCACCCCAGAAGGATTAAACCCATAAACAATTGCAAATGGACTCAGCCCAGTGGTTCTGTTTGCTGATCGGTTGTAAGCAAATTCGTATTGAGGCAAGGAGAGGTCCCATTGCTTCGGTTTAGTGCTCGCCAAACAACGTAGGAGATTGCCCAAACTCCGGTTTACTACTTTGGTATGGCCATCCGTTTGAGGGTGGTATGCACTGCTGAAATTCAGAAGAGTTCCCAACTTCTCCCATAAGCTCTTCCAGAAGTTGCTGATGAACTTAGTGTCACGATCAGAGGTAATCGAGTGGCGAACTCCATGCAAATACACAACTTCTTTGAAGTAGAGGTGGGCAATCCGGTCTGCATCCATCGTCTTTTTACATGCTACAAAATGTGCCATCTTGGAGAACCGATCCACTATCACAAAAATGGAATCCGTTGCCCGTTGTGTGCGGGGTAACCCCAGCACAAAATCAATGCTAACATCACGCCACGGAGCTTCAGGAATAGGAAGAGGCGTGTACAAACCGGCGTTGGTGAGGGTACCTTCGGATCACTGGCAAACGTAGCACCTCGCCACATAGTGGGCTACATCGCTAGGTAGCTTGGGCCAGTAAAATCAGAGGAGATCAAGGCTAAGGTCTTGTCCCGTCCGAAGTGTCCCTCGCTATGTGTAAGCAAATAACGATTCTACAAGTTCAAGAGTACCTTTCTTGGAGAGAACCTGTGGCAGCAGAAGGAAGATCGGAGGTCACCTTACGGAATCCTTCTGGAGCACCGGTCGGTCTTCTACTCTCTTGGAGAAGAAGCACGAGTCCACAACCCAAGAGTCTACGGATTGGCTTGGTGGATGTGGAGGGACGAATGGGAGAGAAAGGGAGAGGTGGCGGCTAGGGTTTGGTGGGGCTAGGGTTTGCACACACATTAGTCCATCCAATGGGAGGCTCCCCTCCTTATATATATGGCCCCACCCAAAACCCTAATGCGCAACCAATGAGAGTGTGCCACGTGTCAGTGCTTTGGGCAAACATCATCTTAATCCTTAGATTAATCCAATATCTCCCACTTGCACAATAGCACGTCAACAACACGTCATCTTCTTTTGTGTCCCCGACACATACGTATATATCCCCGATACATACAATCATAAGATGGCAATGTGTCACCTCTTCATGTGTCCCTGACACATATGTATACATCCCTGACATAAACAACTATTTCTCTCTTCCAAGAATGCATCCACAATACGCAAGTCTCTGATCATGTATCCCTGATACAAGACCATATGTGTCCCCGACACATGTACTCTTCCGATCATACGGAGAAATGGGTTGTGCGACCAGTGATGCACCTGCAATTTAGGAGTCTCAAACTAGAAACCTTACTAGAAGGCCAGAATGACAACATCCTCAAAAAATAACAATTAAGCAGTCAAATGCACATCACTATTCCCCAGGTTTACTCAGAAACTCACTTGACATGAACGGTATCTCGATCCCTCGGAGAGAATACCTTCTTGTCCTCAAGGTACTTGCTATTGTATCCAATATAGTTGGGCCCAGCAAATACTTTTAGTGCAGTCGAGTCAAACCTTTCCCGTCGCCCCAGACCACCATTACACTCAGAGTTGACTCCTTTCCCGAAGATGCCTCTTTAGACCGAATCTCTCATGGTCATAGATAACATCCCAAAGTAGCCACATCAACTCGTTGCTTCATGGTGTCGTCGAAGGTCACTGAGGGCAACTAAATGACAATCAAGTCTTGGACTCACACAGTGAACGAGCAGGGATCCATCCTTTCACTTCGAAATGGTCGCTCAGCACATGTTGTATGACAAACATGCTATGGTGGATCATACTGTACACAACAGTATGTCTGTCTCTCAACACCATAAAAGTCTTAGTCCAGTCGCACCACCTCTGCGCCTGACCCGAGCTTCATCGTTGTCGCCTTAACACCATACAGGTGTCACCTGGCACCACATGCGATGCTCGCACTTGGCTTCTATAGGTCACATGAATTGTGGGAACATTCATGTCAATCCTCACCAACATAGAGGATCTCATCTTGATTCCTAATCAAGTCGACTGTCCTATCATGAACTATTCTGGATCTATCATACAAGATCTCCTCATGATCAGTCTCATCTCTGCTCGCTACCAAAAGCGCCAGAGGCGAATGCTCGTGTGAGTAAGCATTCTTCAACCTATTGACAGAATAATATTTTATGCTAGAACAACTACATCAACTAAACAGATATAGTCGAAAGGAAAAACACAATCACTCATAAAAGGAAGTTAGACATGCCAATACATTAAAGTCTGCGTAAGCCTAAGGACTTCACATGAGACACAAACGAGTCCTTAGCTATAGCCTTGGTAAGACAACTTCCTTTCTCGCTATGATGTCCTTCACAAAATGCTCCATGCTTGGGTTGGACTGGTATCGACTCACCACGCCCACAACATAACAAATGTCTGGCCTAGTACACATTATAGAGTACATGAGGCTTCCCACAGCATTGGAGTATGGAACCTTGTCCATTTTGGCCTTCTCTTCAGGAGTCTCAGGATGCTTATCAAGGCTTAAGTGTAAACCCTTCTCAACAGGAGTGTCGATTGGTTTGCATTTGTCCATGTGGTATTTCTTCAAGACGTTGTTAATGTAAGTCTCTTGAGACAATCCCAGAAGTCTCTTGGACCTATCTCTAACTATCTTGACACCAAGGACGTAGCTAGCTTCACCCATGTCCTTCATATCAAATGTGGACGACAACCACTCTTGAGAGGATTTCAGCAACTCTTTGCTATTGCCAGCCATGAGTATGTCATCAACATACAAGGTCAGAATGACAAATTTACCATTGGATCTCTTAACGTACACACAGTGATCTTCCTCAAGCATAGAGAACGCATTCTCTGATATAGCTTGATGGAAGCGAATGTTCCACTGTCTAGACGCTTGTTTTAAGCCATACAAGGACTTGTTGATCTTGCACACTTTGCGCTCTTATCCTTTGACTTCAAAACCTTGAGGTTGATCCATATAGATCTCCTCCTCAAGTTCTCCATTGAGAAAAGTAGTCTTTACATCCATTTGGTAAAGCTCTAAGTCCATCTGAGCTACAATAGCTAGTAGAAGGCGGATGGAGGCAAACCTAACCACGGGTGAAAAGGTTACCTCAAAATCCACGCCTTCTCTTTGGGTGTAGCCTTTAGCTACTAGTCTAGCCTTGAATCTATCAATAGATCCATCCGCCTTCCTCTTAATCTTGAGGATCCACTTGGCCCCAATGGCCTTTCGGTTCGGCGGTAAGTCGACCAAGTCCCAGACTCGATTAACTTTCATCGACTCCAACTCTTTCTTTATAGCTTCTAACCACTCTTTAGCATTTTGACCTTCCAAAGCCTCTTTCAAGGTCTCTGGTTCTTGCTCATCGATTACTGTCATCCCGGATGATTCATAATCAATTTCTTCTTGAGCTATCATGAGGGCCTCTTCCTCTAAGCGAAACCGCCTACGAGGAATGAGCCTGCGTTTGCTTCGACGCAGATGGATATCTGATGGCTCATCCTCCGTGAGAGCTATCGGATCCTCAGCATTGCTGCTCCCACTATGATCGACTGGTTGAACCTCGTGTTCAACTTCCAGATCATAATCCCGTGTAGTGGCAATGTCCTCATCTTGTTGTTCAAAGAAGTCCACTGACTCTTTGATAGCTCCTGCAAGGTTGGAAAATCATTTTCCAAGAATGTGGCATCCCTAGACTCTAGTTCCGTCCTTCTTTCATTCTCGTCTACCCCGATAAAAACATAACCTTTGGAGAAATCACTGTATTTTACAAAGATACACTTTTTCCCTCTAGGTCCTAGTTTTCCATATCGGTGACTAGTAGAATGAATGTATGCCGCACATCCCCAAGGACGCAGTAGACTAAAATCACGCTTCCGTCCTGTCCATAACTCATATGGAGTTGAGGGAACCGATTTTGTTGGAACTCTATTGAGGATATAGGCAGCAGTCATTAGAGCATCTCCCCAAAACGAAATTGGTAAGCTCGCATGCGCCATCATGGATCTAACCATGTCTAGCAACGTTCTATTCCTTCTCTCGGCAACACCATTTTGCTGAGGAGTATAAGGCATAGTGAGTTGTCTAGATATCCCCTTTTCATCACATAACTCCTTGAACATTATGGAGAGATACTCACCACCTCTATCCGTTCTAAGAGTTTTTATCTTATTATCCAACTGATTCTCAACTAAGCTCATGAATTTCTTAAAACATTCTAGAGCTTCTGACTTGTGAGAAATAAGATAAATATGACCATATCTAGTGAAGTCATCAATGAATGTGATGAAGTAACTTTGTCCATGTCTAGTACGCACATTCAAAGGTCCACAAATATCTGAGTGAATTAGTTCTAAAGGAGAAGTAGCCCTAATGGCTTTTAATAACAGTTTTCTAGTTGCCTTTCCAGCTAGACAAGATTCACAGGTCGGCAATTCAAATTTGGAGCATTCTCCTAATACCCCCTCCTTTGCCAACCTGTTCATCCGGTCAACACCAATGTGACCTAGTCTAGCATGCCACATAACTGAATCATTATTCATGGAGCTTTGGCTCATAAAGGCACAAGCGTTATGATTGAAATCATAAATTGCGTCCAACACAATAAAACCGTCAGAAAGAAAAGCACGTCCATAATAAATCTTAGAAAGGTATAAACCCATATCATTGTTCTCAAAAACAACTTTAAAACCATGTCTCATCAAGACAACAACAGAAATAATATTTTGTCGTATAGCTGGTGCATACAACACGTCGTGAAGTAATAGGATCCGGCCACTTCACAAAGCCACTTTGCATGTGCAAACTCCAAGAACTTCAATGCTAGTGTTTTTTACCATGTTTATTCGTCTCCCACTTGGAACACAGCGATATTCCACGAAGGCAGAACGATCCTTTGTTACGTGGTCCGTGGCACCTGAATCCACAATCCACACAGGAGAATGATCAGTGAGCATCACAGAACTAGTCACGTTACAATTCGAGGGATTACACACAGTAATTACCTTTTGCTCAGTGCACTCACGAGCAAAATGTCCAGTCTTTCGGCAGTTAAAACAAGTCACATTAGACTTATCTTTCCCACTTCTGGATCCTCGAGGTCATTTCTTTCCAGCTTTGTTTTCTATTTTTCTTGCATTTGCACCCTTCTTGCCTTTAAAACCCTGAGCTCTATCTCTTTTGCGCTTAAAACCTGCACTCCTCCGAGGAGCGCTAGCTTCAGCAGCAAACACTTCAGTTAGAGGGGTTTCCGCAAGCATGCGGTCCTCCTCCAGCTCTAGGTGTTTTGCGGCCTGGTCAAATGTCCTGATGTCATCAGCATGGGTCAGATGGACCTTCATATGCTCCTAACTCTTTGAAGGAAATGATCTGATGAGAGCAGACACTTGCTCCTCATCGATCTTAGCACGACCGGCAGCACTCAGCTCGCTAATCATGTTTGACATTGCGGTAATATGCTGCCTCATTGTGTGACCTTGGAGCATTTTATACCCATCAAACATAAGCCCAAGCTGACGGGCCCTTGTGACAGAGGTCACTCCGTACTGAAACTTCACAGCTTCCCACAAGGCCTTTGCAGTTCGAAACTTTTCGAACCGCAGTAACAGATCGTCCCTCATTCAACTTAGAATTGTGATTCGAGCAATTCGGTCTTTCTTTTTCCGTGCATTATAAACATCCAAGTTTCTGCGATGTTGCGCAGTATTCCCCTCCTCGGGGGGAGACATAGATTGGTTTATGTTTTCTAACATGTCCTGATCCTCTAAGAGATACTCAATTTTACGATGCCACAGATCATAATTTCTTTCATTGAGTTTATCTCCTCGAGTCAGATCAGCGACAATGCTTTTGGAAGCAGCCATAAAGAATCTAGGACAATCAAAATGCATAGCGATACATGAGTTGTAGCATAAAATATAACGAGCTACAATAATCATAAAGAATAAACTGACTTAATAGCTATAGCATTCAGACCAAAAGAAAACATAAAGCATTCGATCAAATCCTCATGCAATAGTTAATAAAGCCATTTTACTAATCTAGATATTGAGCTCCATCATGATTTAATGACCCAAAAAAACATTTTAAATCATGGTAAATCAGCACAAAAATAAAATATTTGCCGCCGGTTGCAAGGTGGTTTACACAAAACACTTCAACCTTGCAACTCCCACTAGGCATGCGAGTTCCCAAAAAAATGGTTTTCAAAAAAAACAATCAACATCACACAGATATGATTACTACATTACTTCCATATCGAGCTAATGATCCCCATTACGGATTTAGCCTCGTCGACGGGAACCTGCATGAGTCTTATAGCAATAATATCGCAATAATAAAAATAAAGGAGCCGCTCGTCTCCTTTGGGCAATAAACAGTCCACAATCCATAATTATTACAGTCCATAATTATTACAGTCCATAAATATTACAGCCCATAAATATTACAGCCCATTGCGATAACTATTGCAAATGGAAATAAATGAATGAAATTACGCTCATCTCTCAATAAGGCAGTAAATAAAATCAGCAATCATTCATTCCACATAGCCACAATCTTTCCATACGTTAGCACAATCCGACGTATGAAAAAAAAATACCATAAAGTGTGCACCTCATTCAAACAATAAGGAAGTAATGCATAAGGAAACAATGCATGAATGGGGCACGAAAATAGGCAAAAAAAACGTGTTAGGTAATGACAACCAATCTCCACAATAATCATTCTCAAAACAGAATTTTTTTCTTCTTTCCATAATCAATATAATCATGCAATCAATAATAATTATGTTACTTCTAATGGAAAGAAAAAAATCGAAATTATATGGTGGAGAACGACACATATTTTTTGCATCAAAGGAAAGCATCCAAACATATTTTTAAGGCAATAAAATTCCAGCCCATAATATCTTTCCAAAAATTTCAGAATTAGCCAATCTTTCCATAATCAATATAAGCATGCAATCAATAATAATTATGCTACTTCTAATGGAAAGAAAATTTCGAAATTCTTTGGTGGATGGCATCACATATATGCACATTTGATGAAAAGGAAATATTTCAAATGAAATGCATGCAATCATCCCAAAAGAAATCCGAAATATCCTTAATGAGATTAACATATATGTGCATTCAATCATAAAGGAAATATTTCAAATGAAATGCATGCAATTATTCCAAAAGAAATCCGAAATATCCTTAATGAGATTAACATATATGTGCATTCAATCATAAAGGAAATATTTCAAATGAAATGAATGCTCTCATTCCAAAAAAAAACGAAGTATACAATATGGTAACTCAACATTCATGTATACATGCTCAAAGATTAGAATAAATAATATCTAACCCTAATTCGTAAAAATCAGGAAAAATAGACATCTTATTTCATGTATACATGTGCATGATTTAGAAGAATCAACATGGAAAATAACTTCTGATTTTATCTAATACATGCACAAAGAATAGAGGTAACAGCACAGAAAAAAACAGAATTCTGGTCACATCTATGTATGTGCAATGATAGGAGAGCAACATATCATATTGGCTCGAAATAAAATCAGGAAAAATCCATCTTAAACCATGCACATATGCGCAAGAATGGAGGAGCAAAATCTAACCCTAGATGCATGCTCTAATGAACCATAACATGCGCAACATGTAGAAACTAGTCTAAACCCTAATTGCATGTTAGAAAGAAATCAGAAAACATGCACCACTTATATCTCTAAATGAATGATCATATTATTTCATTTAAAGATCAAAAACCTCTGAGTTTTCATTTCCAGAATATGAAAACGAATTTGAAAGAAAAAAAATCATGAACAATCAACAAATATAACATGCGCATCATGTAAATAAGCAATGCTGATTTTCTGTTTTCTTTCTTTCTCCAAAAACATAACCACCGAATATTTTGTTTTTATCTCAAATCAGATTATCATAAAACAAAAATTTGTCAAGCATGGTGACGATTCGAAGGTAACCGAGATGGCTCTGGTACCAATGTAAGCAAATAACGATTCTACAGGTTCAAGAGTACCTTTCTTGGAGAGAACCTGTGGCAGCGGAAGGAAGATCGGAGGTCACCTTACGGAATCCTTCTGGAGCACCGGTTGGTCTTCTACTCTCTTGGAGAAGAAGCACAAGTCCACAACCCAAGAGTCTACGGATTGGCTTGGTGGATGTGGAGGGACGAATGGGAGAGAAAGGGAGAGGTGGCGGCTAGGGTTTGGTGGGGTTAGGGTTTACACACACTAGAGTCCATCCAATGGGAGGCTCCCCTCCTTATATAGATGGCCCCACCCAAAACCCTAATGTGCAACCAATAAGAGTGCGCAACGTGTCAGTGCTTTGGGCAAACATCATCTTAATCCTTAGATTAATCCAATACCATGTAATTCGCTGATGATTTGTTGTCTCAATGAGCAATCCGGAATGCAGAACTTCGTCCCTCTGAATATGTAGCCGTCGTGTATTAGAAAATCACAACACTGACCACCCATGACTTGCCGGAATATCTTCCCAAAGGAGGGATCAACTGGATACATGTCGGGGAAGGTCTCGAATTCGATGACTTGACTGCTCACGGTCGTGAGAAGGGTGTTGTGGCTGCTAAGGGCATCAGGGACACGGTTTTGACTTCCTGATTGGTGCCGAAGGGAGAAGGTGAACTCCTGCAAATACGCCACCCATTTGGCATGACGTCTGTTGAGTTTGTGCTGGCCATTTATGCACTTCAAGGCTTCGTGGTCGGTGAAGAGGATGAACTCACGTTGCACCAAGTAGTGCCGCCAATGCTTCAGAGATTGCACTATTGCGTAGAACTCCACATCATAGGTGGAATAATTCTTCTTGGATCCAGATAGTTTCTCGCTGAAGAAAGCTATTGGACGTCCCACTTGACTCAGAACTCCACCGATACCAATTCCAGATGCGTCACAATTTAGTTCGAACACCTTTTCGAAGTCCGGCATTGCTAAAACTAGGGCTTCGATCATCTTTTGTTTCACCAGCTGGAAACTCGCCTCTGCCTCCTCAGACCACTTGAGATCTCTTCCCTTTAGACACTCGGTGATGGGGGCGATCACGGTGCTGAAATTTTGAATGAACCGCCGGTAGAAGGAAGCCAAACCGTGGAAACTCCGAACATCATGCAACGACTTTGGCCTGGGCCACTCAGAAATGGCACTAACCTTGGTGGGGTCAGCATGAACACCATTGATGGACACCACGAACCCCAGGAAGGTGACGGAGGTTGTGAAGAATGCACATTTCTTTTGATTAATAAACAAACATTCGGATCTCAGCTTGTCAAGAACGGCACGCAGATGTTCCATATGTAACACGGGTGTCCTGCTGTAGATGAGGATGTCATCGAAATAAATGACAACAAAGTTCCCCATGAAAGGATGAAGAACCTGGTGCATGACCCTCATGAAGGTGTTGGGCGCGTTGGATAGTCCAAATGGCATCACCAACCATTCGTACAACCCATGCTGCGTTTTGAATGTCGTCTTCCACTCGTCTCCTGGTCTTATCCGTATCTGATCATACACACTCTTAAGGTCGATCTTTGAGAAGATTTTGGATCCCGACAGCTGGTCCAACATGTCATCTAAGCGGGGAATTGGGAATCGGTACCTCACGGTGATACGGTTGATTGCTCGGCTGTCGATGCACATACGCCAGGAACCATCTTTTTTTGGTAACAACACGGCAGGAACGGCACACGGACTCATGCTCTCTCAGATATAGCCTTACTCCAGCAGCTCCACCACTTGTCGTTGTAATTCTTCAGACTCTTTAGGGCTGAGACGATAAGCCGGACGGTTCGGGAGAGTCGATCCTGGGATAAGATCAATTTGGTGCTGAATATCTCTCAACGGGGGTAAGCCGTGGGTGAGATCTTCGGGCATCAGCTTGGAGAACTCTTCCAGAAGTTGATGGACCTCCTCAGGCACGTTTGAGCTTGAGCCAAACTCGGCTTCATCCCGGGGCAGCAAAGCAAAATCCACCTCTTCTTGCTTCATTTCGGCCAAAAAGCTGGATAGGGAAAACAAGTTGTTGTGAGGGGTTGCCTGGATTGAAGGGGTTTCTTCTTGGTGCGGCGCCAAGACAATCTTCTTCCCTTTGATGCTGAGGGAATAGGTGTTCTTTCGTCCATCATGAACGACGCTTCGATCGTACTACCATGGTCATCCCAGCAGTAGGTGACAAGCATCCATAGCCACCACATCACACCAAGCATTGTCAAAGTATTTTTTTTACCGATGTAAAAGGACACCAAACACCTCTTGTCCACCTTTATTTCCGTCTCCTTGTTCAGCCAAGATAATTTGTAGGGATTGGGATGAGAGTCGGTGTTCAGCTGCAACTTTCGGACTGCTTCTTCGGACACCACG